>CM068838.1:70160260-71481094 GCA_028554795.2 Sinohyriopsis cumingii | reverse complement strand
TGGAGGCTACATATGATGGCTTAACAAATTGGAGTACTAGAAGCTACATATGATGGCATAACAAATTTGAGTACTGGAAGCTACATCTGATGGCATAACAAATTTGAGTACTGGAAGCTACATCTGATGGCTGAACAAATTTGAGTAATGGAGGCTACATATGATGGCTGAACAAATTTGAGTACCGGAGGCTACATCTGATGGCTTAACAAATTTGAGTACTGGAAGCTACATCTGATGGCTTAACAAATTTGAGTAATGGAAGCTACATCTGATGGCTTAACAAATTTGAGTAATGGAGGCTACATATGATGGCTGAACCAATTTGAGCACCGGAGGCTACATCTGATGGCTGAACAAATTTGAGTACTGGAAGCTACATCTGATGGCTTAACAAATTTGAGTAATGGAGGCTACATATGATGGCTGAACAAATCTGAGTACTGGAAGCTACATCTGATGGCTTAACAAATCTGAGTACTGGAAGCTACATCTGATGGCTTAACAAATTTGAGTAATGGAGGCTACATATGATGGCTGAACCAATTTGAGCACCGCAGGCTACATCTGATGGCTGAACAAATTTGAGTACTGGAAGCTACATCTGATGGCTTAACAAATTTGAGTAATGGAGGCTACATATGATGGCTGAACAAATTTGAGTACTGGAAGCTACATCTGATGGCTTAACAAATTTGAGTAATGGAGGCTACATATGATGGCTGAACAAATTTGAGTACTGGAGGCTACATATGATGGCTGAACAAATTTGAGTACTGGAAGCTACATATGATGGCTGAACAAATTTGAGTACTGGAAGCTACATCTGATGGCTTAACAAATTTGAGTACCGGAGGCTACATCTGATGGCTGAACAAATTTGAGTACCGGAAGCTACATATGATGGCTTAACAAATTTGAGTACCGGAAGAAACATATGATGGCTGAACAAATTTGAGTACTGGAAGCTACATATGATGGCTGAACAAATTTGAGTATAGGAAGCTACATCTGATAGCTGAACAAATTTGAGTAGCCATTTATGCAATGATGCTTGCTCTCCAATTTTATCAAAAACATTTTCAGCAGTTTTTGAGATGAAGTCGATTTAAAAGTTTTATATTTTTAGTAATGGCAAACATATCTGATAGCAAAAAGGCATACTTACTAGAAGTCATGAAAGCACTTTATGCCAGGATGCTGTCAAACTTGGTCAAATTCTGTTCTGCAGTTTAAGGAAACTATTCAGTATTTTTATTTTCTACTGCATGCACATGGATGTAGAATAGGTCCCAATGAAATCTCGTAAGAAACTAACGATGCATAATGATGACCATTCAGCTGACTGCTCTATATAGCTTGGATTTTACTGCAGAGTTGTTCAACTCATTACATATTCTTAAATATCTTTTTTTAGCAACAGTGGTCATATCAGTGAGACAAAATCAAATGGTCTTTATGCAAGGGTGCTTTATATTGAAGTTGGCTAAAATCTTTTCAATACTTTTTTTTAAAGCAGAAATCATTCCAAGTTGTTCTATTTTTAGTAACAGTGGCCATAAATCTGAAAGCACTTAATAACAGGATGCACTCATTGAAATTTAGTCAAATTCTGACAAGCAGTTGCTGAAAAAAAGTTATTTCATTTTAGGGGTTTTCTATATTACAGTAATGGCAGCTAAATGTAAACATGGATCAGTATGATTTTAGTTCATAGAAATTTAAAGACCTTCATGACAGGATGTTAAACTGGTTAAAGTCTATAAAGTAGTTGTTTTTTTTAAAAGCCTCTTTAAGACGTTTCTCATTTTAGTAATGGTGGTCATATCTGTCCAATCAGCTTCATTTGCACAAGTCTTGAAAGCTTTTAAGCATGGATGCCTTCTGTAAAATTGGGTCAAATTCTGTTGGGCAGTATTGGAGTTCACAGCCAGGCTAGCTAAAAATTATTTATAGTGTCTTCATGTGAGAGTTAAAAAAAAATCACTCACTTGGCATACACTGGTCTAAAAGGCAAATGCTGTAATCAAAAATGAGTCTAGGTTTGAAAGAAACCCATAATGTTATAGTTTCCAGCTATCTGATAGCAATTGGTAGTATTTGATTTTGTTTATACGTCTTTTTACTTGAAGTAATTTGAACTGGACAAGATGATTTGTATGGCTGTAAAAGGTTTTAATACTACCATCCATCTATCACACCAGATCTGATACAAAGACAGTCTTGGAGAAAAAATTATTCTAGCAATACTGATGGGATGTGTCATTTGTAGCTATGGAAGCCAATTTATGATTCCTAGTAGCGTCACATTCGTAGACTGAATTTGATAGCATGGGTCCAAAGAAATAGCCCTACCATGTTTAATCAAAACTGGCTAGACAATCGGCTGAGAAAGAAGTTGAAAATAGGGTTTCCAAACATTTGTTATGAAAGCTACACCACTTCCAAGGGAACCACATCAGACACAAATATTGACAGCATGCCCAGCAAACACTCTGGCAATGTTTGATTGTAAACAAGTCAAAATGTGTTTTTCACTTGGTTGATAAGGAAACAACAATGTATTAGGGTAGTTGCCATGAACATAAATTTGTTAGAACAAATAATGTTCATATCAAGTATGATGAAAATCTGCTCAGAAAATTTCTGGTTAATTGGCTGAAAACAGATTTTATATAAATTTGTTATGGTAGCCACACCATTATTAACAAAGCCACTACCACCACCCAGAAAACAAAAACATTTTGGCAGAACTTGTAATAATATTTGTACCAAGTTTGATCACAACTGACTCAGCCAGTTTCAAAGAAGAAGTCAAAAACAGGGTCTCTATCCAACTGCCAAGGAAGCCACACAGGTGACATCTTGAAAAAGAAATAAAACAAACATAACCTAACAAGATTCCTACAAAATTTGATCCATTCTAGACAATAAGTTGAAAATAGCCCGTCCATTTTGGCTGCTGTGAAAATTACAGTGTTGCTAGAGGAGTAACCCTAAGGAGAATTTCTAGAAAGTATTAATGGTGCTTGTACTTTGTACCTCTGTGAAATGTCACATGCAGTGATATCAGTTTCTAAAAATAGCCATTTGGACAAGGCAAACTGGCGTAATGGCATTCAGTGTTCTTATCTGTGTTATTGTTCTTATTATTGTTCTTACTGAAAACCATGTACCAGGCATTAAATTTGTTAATCTGAATATGGATGTGCATTCCAATATTTAGTTACAGTGGTGCTTAAGCCTGCAGACTGTATAAAACATATAACCAATTTTGATGAATCTTTCTAGAACAGTATAATACACAAATTGCTTGCATTTCATCACCGATAGATATACCCTGAATATTTTGAGATGAAAATTCCAAGGGTAGAGAGGGGTGTATGTAGGAAAGGGACTATTTCTTATATTTTGTTTAGCACATAAAATTACACTGACTGCTTATTTGATGTGATATTATGCATGTATAATCTAGAAATGTAGCATATATATTCCATATATTTAAAAACAATGCACCAATGTTTGTTTTTGGTTCTTTTGTTTGTTACATGTGTTTGTTTGTTTGTTTTTGTTGGTATTAAGCATTATTGACTTTATTAACCTTTTCCGATTCTGATGTATTAACTGGTAACAAAGTTAATAAAAGAGAGAAAATTTATGTGTTTATTTCACTGACTGTTTTATGAAGAAATAATAACTTTGAATGACAGTTTAGAACAAAAGAATGCATTATGTTCATTAGAGTTATGGTGTTGAAAAGAGCAGCACTTGAGTTGATAACATTTATACTACGTGTATAATACATTTCCTTAATTAAAAGATATATACAATTACATTTTGTCGGGAAGTATAATTTTATGCATGTATTGATGAAAACAGCAATTCAAAAACTGCTGTCCCTGATGACAACAGCCACCCTTAAAATGATACACATTTTACACACAAACATTAACTGAAAAGGAAACAAAGTAGATATAAATAAATATTATTGGTTTCAACACTTTCATCTGGGACACACACACACACATATATATATATATATATATATATATATATATATATATATATCTTCTTTCAATGTGCACATACAAGAGTTTTACTCAACGTAGATTTGAAAACAATACAAAAGGATGACAAAGAAGAAAAAATGTACAAAATTATTACAGTACACACTCATATATTATAGTTGAATATATCTAAACATTACATAGTGAGGGAAGTGCAAATAAAAACAACTTTATTTCTGCCTATATGTCATGAATTAATACATCTTACAAAGCGTCTCTTGGTGCTTTGTCCGAGAACAATATGGCGGCAGCCGGGTACAGTGATGTTATGGTCTACTTTTGGCACAAGGTTACTAAGATTTAAGTACAAGCGCCATTGAAATTGGCCAAGTGGTTTTTGAGCAATTCAAATTAGATGGAAAACACCAGATGCAGAAACAAACCATAACCATCACTGAAACACTTATTTTGTACTACATTATAAGACAGCCATGGAAATAATTAATTTTGCTGAGTTGAAGATTTTGACCTACATGGAGGCTGGTGCAAATTGATTTGATAAAGAAGTTGCCAGTACTATATGCCAACTGCTCCTTTAATTAGATTGATGTTTTCTATGATACTGGGGCCATTCTAATTTGATCAGTTTAAAAAGAAGCTTTGTCTCTATGCTAGGCTATTATCTAGTTAAAATTGCTGACATCCTAAAAAGCATATACCGTATATATCCTAATTAATGCCCCCCCCCCCCGAAAATTTAAAAGTTGCAGACCTGTGCTTTTCAATACCCATCTGCTTCCGATCCATGACCGCACAAGTAAACACTGCAGCAGTTTCAGCTGATCACACAGTTATGATGTATATATATATATATATATCAATGTATAAATTACTAAAGTCACAGGCACAAATAAAATGTTAAACATAATGCAATAGATGGGAGGCAAGTTCAAACACTTACCAGTCCAACTTAAAGCAGCTGCTGAGTGGGAAAATGTGTTGATCAATTGATCATTTTAGCTGTGCTGATATTAGCAATGACTGAATTCAGTAGCAGAAAGACCCCAAGATGTACATGTGGTCATTAGAAGAATACATCTAAAGAACAACTTTAGCTGTCATTACTGTGCTCCAATAAATGCACCCCATTTGGAAAATGTAATGCCCCCAAGGTTATTAAATGGCATTGTTTGGTATCTTAGAAATGTTGAAAAACCGATTCAAAAGCCATAAGTAACTAAATCACTAAGTTTAAAATGATCTCGACAAAAGGGATGTTTTTTGCTTTCAAGGTGATAAGTATCAACTAAACAAAATATGCTCTTTTTATTGTAACCCTTTCACTTACAGTTACAATGATGGAGATACTGAGCTTGATTCCTTTACTGCCGTACATTTACACATTAAATACAGAGAAATGATTAGGATCCAACTTGCGTGACTCTAAAACAGCCAGGCTTTGACTGTACATGTGAACCTCCTGCAATGGAGGAGTTTTGGGGTGCCTGTCATATCTCCTGCCACTCAATGAAATCTTTAGTGTATCAAAAATTTTTCTCCTTTTAGTTCCAGTATAATATGTTTATGGCAACAATGCTTGTGATCAGGCACCTGTATACTGGTGTAAGCAGGGTAAGACAATATCATTGCTAATTTCACCCTTTCTCATTGATCTTTTTGGCAATCTTGGTTGGCTTTATTGAAGTTTGTTGAAGCAGATCATACTATATGTGAGTAAAAATAATCCTGAAAGGATTAAAAACATTAGTTGATTATTAAAAATAATAGTTTGATTATCTCTGCAAGGTATGTTCTGCTTCAGTGCATAAAGCTGTTGCGCCAGATTAGAGTTTATACTAGGATCAAAAGTAAATTTTGACAGGAATAAAAGGGATTGATTAATTATGTCTGGATTCTCAAGAGACATAAAACTGGGTCAGCATGACTTCAGTATTTAAAATTTGTTGCACTGTCTAAGCATGCATTATCTCCCAAATGCCAAAGTAATGAAATCCAAGCAACTGAAATATCATGCAATGATTGTTGGAAATGGGAATTTCAGTTGTTGTGATCAAATTCAAAGGGACCTAAATATGCATTCTGCTCTTCCTGTAAAGCTGATTTTAAAGTCTGGTAATGGTGGCAAGAATGACATAATACATCATGCTGAAACCCCATCTCATAAAAGCATATTAACATTGACATCAACTATACCATCACTGAAACACTGCATCAAATTTGGATGAAGTTTCACGTGTTGAGGCACTTTTTGCCAACTTTATAGCTGAACAAAATCTACTGTTTCTGGAAGCAGATCATTTTCAGACCTAGTCAAAATAATGTTCCTGGAAATCACAGAAAAATTTCATGCAAACGAACAAAACACTACTCATATTGTGAACCAGACCTCGAGTCCTCATTGGGATGAAAAAAACACAAACTTGCCATTCTCATTGACAAGTCAAATGATCAAGGAGACAATAAAATGCTGACAGTTTTAGTTTGTGTTTTTGACAAGAATATAAACAGGATATCTCCAAGAATCTTTGGAATACCAACTTGTAACAATACAATACAATACAATACCAATTTGTAACAATGATTCAGCAGAACTCATCTTCGCATGCTAGTATAAAATGTTCACGAGAGTATTATAAGAGTGTAAATCTTTTATTGTTCATAAGAAATTCTGAACCAATTGTATAATAATAATAATAATTATAATAATAATAATAATAATATAAATAAAGGTACAGTACAGAAATTAATTAATTAATTAATCAATAATACCTGTGTTAAATCTTGTCTTTATCTTCATCTATAATGCTAGTAAGTGACAATCTTTTTCCAGATTTGATTGTTAAAGAATGGTGATAGTGATTATGTTGACAACAATTAGACTTAAAGTGATAAGGGATGTTATAAGTGATAAGGGATGTGATAAGTGATAAGTGATGTGATGGTATAGAGCATGCATCAGTGATTCATTTGGACAATCTTCTGGCATTACAACAACAGGTGCTTGGAAGTGCAATAAAATACTAATTAGATTAGGTAGGTTGTCTGATCTCCCAAGATCACTCTCCTATGATCGATAATAATAATTATCAGACATTAATGGCCGAACAATGAAAGAACATTATCAGTTTCCACTACCGGCTGGGAATTAAAAGCAGCAATGAGTACCTTTAATGGAAAATTTGGCTCCAGTGGTATTTTTTGTTTTGAACTATTTCAGCAAAATTCCAAAATAATTATATCGACAGAAGTGTAATTTCTGGATTTGCAGTCTTAGGAAACGACTACAACAGATAGAAGTGTAATTTCAAGTATTAAACCTTATCAAACTATTTCAACAGATTCTATAATATTTCAGAGACAGAACTCTTCTTAAGGACCAACTGCAACAGATATGCACGTGACAACTGCTGTATAATGATTGGAAAAAAACCTCCACAACATTGTTCTGTCAAGAGTTAGAAAGAGAAATCCTAAGATTTCTGACATCGGACGTATGTGCCAGCTGGCTGACACCTGTACCCACTCTGCCTCTGCCCACTGAAAAATCTCCTTATCGATGCCTACTTTCAGTTCCATCACAGATATGATATTCTTACTAGAATCATGACAAAGATGACGTAGCTTTTTATTTGAGATTTCTTTCTAATACCTGATGTCATAGTATTGATTCACATACTGAGACACACACATACACACACACAAACACACACACAATGTTTAAAACAGGAAATGTACTGCCATTAAATAGACACATGCCATTTATTATGTCTTCCAAAGCAAAGGAGCAGTTGATAGGATTTGACTAATGTGGAAACTATGTGGGTGCTGAAACACTGGACAAGTGGATGAAATGGCTGCCACAGCAATGGCTAGCCCTGAAAAGCTATTCCCAGAGCCATCCAGAGATGGAGAAACCTAAAAGTCAAGAGAATGCTGTGACATGCTCACCAGTGATTGGATGTGGCTGTTCTTTATATTACGCCATTTGTCCTAATCCCATCCTAAATGACTTCAACACCATGTGTCAGGTAAATTCAAGGGCCATTGCTTTTAATCATAAACTATACATACTGAAAATTTCACACCTTCTGAATCACAATGGCTTATTATTCATCATAATAATTAGATCAGTGATCTAACACAATATGAAACAATCAGGATAAATACATATTTCAAAGTACTTAATTATAGCAGTTTTCTTTTATTTAAAAAAAGAGTATGTTTCTATTTCAGGTTGGCAAGTCAATGATTGGACAATTGTATACACAAATGGTGGGACTTCTGAGAAAATATGTTGGCATGTATGTCACCAACAAGGTCATGACCAGTAACCCTGACATCACCAAAGTTGGTTTCATGCACAGAAAGAATCAACATAAGGACAACCTGATTGCTGTGGACTGGAGAGCCAGAAAATGTATGAGCATCAATGAAATTACTGATGTACAAATTGTCAGCCCAATCTTCAGTACAAGAACAGCAACTACATACTAAAATCATACAGATTAATGAACTCGATGTTTTTTATTTTAATGATAACTATATATTCAGAATCCTTTGGTTTTTATTTTAATGATAACTGTATATTCACACCGCTCTGGTGGCCTAGTGGTTAGAGCTTCCGCCTCAGATGCGGGAGGTCATGGGTTCAATCCCCAGCCAAGTCATAACAAAGACTTACAAAAATGGCACTAACAGCTGCCTTGCTTGGCATTAAGCAATAAGAGGTTAGTGTTAGGAATGGTCGGCCTAGTGTCAGGATAATGTGACTGGGTGGGACATCATGCTACATGTCTGCGGCATGATGCCCCAGTGCTAGACATCACTATAAACTGCCACACTGCAGACATTGTAGCGATATGACTGCATTTTTTTTAAAGCTATGTTAAAAATCCAAATCACATCTCACACACACACACATAACTGTATATCCAGAATCCTTTATGTTTTTTTATTTTAATGATAACTATTTATTCAGAATCCTTTTCTACACAGTTATATATTTTACTTCATACTCAATCAGTCATACCAACATTTCATTATTATAAATCTTGTTACAGTTCAGTTATTATAATTCATATTGCACAATAATATTCAACATATTATAAATATTTAATTTTAAATTTTGTGTGTACTCAGTTTTATATCACATAAATATACTCAAATCACATTTTATAATGTTCTTCCCCCCCCCCCAGGTATGTGCAACAGTTCTAATGCACAGTGGTCAGTTTCCATTCCATGATGAAGTCCCTAAAACCACAGCTAACCCAGATGCCAAGGAACAGGTGAGTTCAGTTACCATTTATTTAATATGACAATTAGAAATCAGTATTTCTAACCCAAAAAATGCATGACTGTCATCTTTCTTGATAGCTTAAACTTCAACATTAAAAAACCCAAAGTGTATTACAAATAAAAAGTGTTGCCTTATACTCTAATATTTCCATTTACCTATAATATATCCATGGAAAGTAAATTTCAAAGTTCTAATACTGCCAATTTGCATTGCAGTGGTGAAGCTGTCAGAGAGGTTCAGGACTTTAACCCAAAGTGAGACAACTGCACTGAAGATGAAATTTATGACTACATTCCGACTCTCAAAGAAGAACTTCCACAACCTGACCCAGACAGTAACAATCTCTGAGCAGTTTTGGCAAAGAGTCAACAATCTGAATCTACCAAAAGGCAGAAAACAATTTAAACTTCTTGTTGTGTTCAGCAGAATTGTACTGACATTGCCACATTCCAATGCAGACAATGGAAGAACATTTTCCATTCTGAGGAAAAATCAGGCAGACTCTTCAGGCAACCTGGAGAGTATATAATCTTTTAAGTGTTATGATCAACAATGATGAGGAATGTCACCAATATCATACAGGCAATGATCTTGTAAGAACACTATAAATTATTGTTGATGTTGTTGTTGTTGGGTTTAACGCCATTTTCAGCACACGATAGGCTATGCATAGCAGCCAGTATTAATGGTGGAGGAAGAACCCAGAAAAACACTGGAAAGAACCACCGACCCATGAGAAGCTAATGGCAAGCTTTCTCACATACGCACATTGGCCAAATCCTAGACTTGAACCAATGCAGACAGAGGTGAGATGGCAGTGATCTGTAATGGAGAGCGAGTCAGACCACTCAGCCACTTGGGGCCCCAAAAATGATTGTCTTGCATAGTTGGCAAGTGTGAAAGGCAACAAGTAAATGTAAAAACACTGAATTGCATATTTTTTGTCTCCAAGGATCACTTTTCTGATGATGTACCCATAAACACATACCTTGAAGCAAACCATAAATTGATTAAATTCTAGGCATTGTATTCAATCTTTCAAATCGATACAGAAATAAAAATAAGCAGGCTATCAAATTTCATTGTATTCTCAAATTGTAGCAATTTGCTGCTGTTTTCTAAGTACCCTGTTTGCTGTTTAAGTATTGATGAATCATAAAATAGTATAAAACATAAGGTTTATTTCATTTACACATGAACTTTCCTCTGCTTTACAAAATGATGTCAGTATTAAAACTAATAGAGTTAGACCCATAAAAAAATTATTATCCAAGTACTCTGAAAACTTCCATATAAATAATTAGGTATGCAAGAGTGTGTGTTACTTGGATTTATAACAATCTTCCAGTTATATCGCTACAATATCTGCAGTATGACAGTTTATAGTGGTTTATAGTGGTGTCTAGCACTGGGGCATCATGCTGCAGACATGCAGCATCATGTCCCACCCAGTCATATTATCCTGACACCAGGCTAAGCAGTCCAAAAACTAACCTCTTAATCAGGGACGTCATTGGGGAGTGGCGGGGGGATTTCCCCTCCAAATTTGCATGTGCTGTAAAATTGCTGTAGCCTATATACGAAAATTAACAAGCCCGTCAAGTTTGGACCCCCGAATGAAGTTCTGCCAGGCCCCCCCTCAAAAAAGTTGAAATGACGTCCCTGCTCTTAATGCTGAGCACCTAATGAGGCAGCTGCTATTTTTGTCTTTGGTATAACTTGGACAAGGTTCAAACTTGCAACCTCTTGGTGGATGCTCTACTACTTAGGCCACCAGTGAGGACAGGTATGCAAGAAGATTTTATAGAAGATAGCAAATGTTATATGGATCACTCAAGGAAACATGTGATGCAGTTTGTAACACTGTTAAGGACATAATACAAACAGTGGCTATTAACATTTTTCTGCAGATGGATCACTTCAATAAACATTTGTACAGATTACACTCTGGATTCCACTGACCTAGTTTCTAAACTTTTATTTCTATGTAATACAATGCAACAATTTATTTCTAATATAATTCCATGGTAAAACACAAGTCTGACATTACCACAATTTTGCATTTAATTCAAAAAGGACTTGCTGCATATCACTGCCAAATTACTTTATAAATAGATATTACAGAAAATGATAATGTACATTGCAGATTGAGAATGGTTCCAGAAAATGATAGCTTACATGGTAGATTTGAGAATGGTTCCAGAAAATAATAATGTATGTGGTAGATTTGAGAATGATTCCAGAAAATGATAATGTACATTGTAGATTTGAGAATGGTTCCAGAATATAATAATGCATGTGGTAAATTTGGGAATGGTTCAAGAATTCATTACCAAGCTGACTAACCCTTCTTGCCAATTACTCTTTATTCAAACATATGTTCTTGTTGCAGGGTTTAATGCCATTTTTTAGCACAAGATAGGCTATACATGGTGGCCAGTATTAGTGGTGGAGGAAGAACCGGGAAAATCCCAGAAAGAACCACCAACCCATGAGAAGCTACTGGCAAGCTTTCTCACCTACCCACATTAGCCGTCAAACATATGTACCCTGTCTCTCCCAAGAAAGATGGAAACAACATTTCATTTGGTACAAGATGACTTGCCCACAGGTAAAAATGATAGACTGGTGATAGCTTCAGTGAATATAAAACATAGCAGAGGGTACAACCAGTCTATCATTTATCTGTTTGGTATCCAGATGTTTATAATAACTGTTTCTATTTTTTAAATCAACACTACTCTGAGATACCGAAGTTCACATGCTGATGCAAATTCCACATAAAATTTCACTGGACAGTAACATTTTCTGTGTTAGCCTGCAGAGACAAATGTTATTGATATTTCATACGGCATTTAATCCTGGCATATTGATCAGCTTTTATGAAGAATGTCAGCCGAAAATCCACATCTCAAGTAATCTTTAAAGTTGTTACACCATTATGTCATGATGAGGAAGTTTATCTAGTGATGAATTCTTGTATATGCAATGAACACAACTGTAATGTAGTCACAATAAACCAGAATTCCATAAAGAGCTCAAATATGTTTCCAGAAACTAGTTCTTTTTATCAGTCAGTGACCTTAACCTTTCACCTTTAAACCCAAAAATCAAGAGGCTACTTCTTTATGTCAAGTGTAAGCCATCCAAAAACTTTGGTCCAGGTTAGTGAAATAGAACTAATGTTATTGTGCAGAAACCATTATTTCTTCTTTCAGTCAGTGACCTTGACTTTTTTGATCCCAAAACGTATAGGCTTCTTTCTTCTCTAAAGTGCAAGCCATCCACATACTGTTACAATAATGTTATTGTTATTATGCTGAAACCATTTTCTTATTTCAGTTAGTGACCTTGACCTCTTTTATTCACCCCAAGTATAAGCCAGGAAGAAAGTTTAGTCACTGAACTAACTCTTATGGAAAAACATAATGACCTGTATATAATAATCCATGATTTTTCTCTGAGGTTGTGTCTATTCAAGTGTGAGACACTCTCTATCCCTCTTCCTTGTAAAAGGAAGTTAATTAATAGTTTCTTCCACTGTCTGAATTCACTCTGAATCATGGTAGATAATCTACTGTTATCTGATGTAAACATAATCCTCTCTTCAGAAACCTGACAAGTTCAAAAATACCAATCTATTCCAACAATAACTCAAGCAAATGGTTATATAAGTATCAGCTTTGTGTGTCTGTGATTTGGAGTTTTAACATAGCTTTCAAAAAATATCAGTCATATTGCCATGATGTCCCACCCAGTCACATTATCCTGACACCAGGCTGACCAGTCCCAACATTAACCTCTTAATGCTGAGCACCTAGTAAGGCAGCTATTAGCACAATTTTTATAAGTCTTTGGGATGACTTGGCCGGGGTTCAAACCGTAACCTCTCGCATCTGAGGTGGACACTCTAACCACTTTGGCCATTGGAGCAGTATACAACTTTGTAACATCAGGACTTGAATCACCATGGGAAACTATTTTTCTTATGCACAATCAGTATCAAGAAAATCCATCTGTAACATCTGTGCTAATTAAGTGCACAGCTTGAAAAGACGTAATCATTGCATAATGAACTCTGGGAAAGATGGACATAAAATGACATTAAATAATCAAGAAGTAATTAAAGGTAATTATTAAAATTATTTTTTTAAAGTGTAGTGAGGTTTTTCCCCTGTACATTTTTATCTAACGACCCTAACATGAGGATTAAAAAATGAGAAGCTACAAAAAGCTACTGGTATGTGTTTTTTGATGGCTTGCAGCCTTGAAAAAAGATAAATTTTTGACAATATAAACACTTATTTCACAAGTGAAAAAACATGCAGTCCTTAAACTGTATGAGTGGTCTTGAAATAGATGCAAGTTAAATGGAATCTGCCACAAGATGGACTGTATAATGAAGGAGTTCAGTTAGGAAGGGGGGTCAAGACTGTCAAGGTCAAATATGGAGAGAAGAGTCAACTGGAAATATTTGTTGCTTTTAAAACAATATACATTAGTTAAAATTCTGCTGCTATTCACTCCCAATTAATTCCTGAAATAAGATTTTAAAAAACAAGTAAAGAATTGTTAGACTGTCTAAAATTACCAACTGCATTGTAACCTCTGAGTGAGAAAAACCAAGATGAATCATCCTCCTCCAAGTGAAGAAAAAAACCTAAAAACCAGGAGCTTTTTGACTACTCCTTCTCTAAATTTCATTCCAAGAGCGTTTAATAATTTACTGAAATTAAAATTTTAAGGCACATTTCCTTTTTCATTTTTCACAAAACTTTTCCTTAACCAAGTACAGACTGAAAAAAATGCAGCAATAGATGCTTCCCGATCAGGTCACTAGCAGACGATATTCTGTCCATTTTACTTGGACGATGGGCAACCTGGCAGTTTGTCCTATATGCGATCACCAAAATTTACTATTTTTAACAAGGCACACTGAAGGAAAGTCAATTTATAAATCTAAAATATAGATACTAACAGAAAGCTTGATTTGCACTCTGTTTATATATGTAAATTTCGTAAAATTATCTTGAGATTTAATGAATTTATTTCAACTTCCAAACACCCTATAAAGTAAATGGTAAATCTGCCTGCTGACCAAAAACATGGCGGCTGATGACGTCATTCAGGAACTATCTATTATTATGTAAATATGCAAGATTTTATTAGGGGGAGCAGAGGTAACATTTAAGGTCGAGTTTCACTTATATACCATCTCTAAAGTATATTCTCAAAGAACTATTTGCATTAATTCTAACTAAACACAGAAATTTGGTATAATTATTTCCTTTTTGTAACTTAACCAAATATTGTTGTTGTTGTTGTTGTGGGGTTTAACGTCATTTTTCAGCACACGATAGGCTATACATGGCGGCCAGTATTAATGGTGGAGGAAGAACCCGGGAAAACCCCGGAAAGAACCACCAACCCACGAGAAGCTACTGGCAAGGTTTCTCACATACCAACTTTGGCCGAATCCAAGACTCGAACCCACGCAGATAGAGGTGAGATGGAAGTGATCCATAACGGAGAGCGCTTTAGACCACTCGGCCACTCGGGGCCCCCAACCAAATATTAAGGTTAGAAAACATATGCATATCTTTAACAAACCCAAATTCAAATCCTACCACCACAACACCTGTGTCAGCTAAGATGGTGTGTCATTACTGTAGTAGGCAAAACACTTTACTCCAATTCACAGCCTCAACACTAATTACCCTATGTTGCTGTGCCTTAAAGCATGAATTTAACCAGATCTTTAGTGAATTTGTATGTACAGTAAAACCTGTTATGAGAGACCACCCCTTCTGCCAACAAAAAATGGTCTCTCATAACAGATTAGTACAAATAGACCAGTTTCTAAGGTCCAGTTTCAGAACAATTTAAAGAAAAATAACCACAATCACTGTACATATATCCTATTTTGTATTAATAGTTCTTGCTAAAATATTGATTGCATTAATCTTAAAACAAAATTATATAGCAATAAAGATTTTCACTTCTTTCAGTTACAATAATTATTTACTCTAGCGTTAAAATTTGTCTCATTTTAGTTGCAGGTTCCATTGGTATCAAGGTTCTAGGTGTTAACATTATTAGTACTCAGTTGTAAAATCGACTGTACAGACGATTTTGACTGGGCTTTGGGAAAATATGAAAAATCTGTATATGTGCATTTCATATCTAACAATTAATGAAATAAAAAGAAAGAGTTATCTCGTCCATACACAAAATCATTTACTCAGACAAAAGTTAATGGCATAACTCAAGGAAGACATACAGGATTAACTCTATAAACAAAGTGTGCACCCGGTCGCACCAACTTATATAGGCAACAGCTTGGTGACTAGCATGTAATCACTGTAAGATCAGGGGGGAAGAAAAACAAAAAACATCACAGGCCTTTAAGACTGTCAATCAAATCCCTCAATAGACAAATAGACAAAGACCATATTTACACCCAGGTAATATGGATTAACTCTAAAGACAAACAATTAACTTTTTTGGGGGGAGGGTGTTCTTTCATGTGTGTTTTTAATCAGAACGGTCTTTACTATTCAAGCATATTGTTGTTACAAATGATTACAAAAAGGTCAGTGGTGTCTGTCTCTGTTCTTGCAATATGATGGTCCCGCTACAAAAAGGCCAGGAACCAGGCTAAATGCTGGAATACTCTACAGGTACTTTTATTTAGTCTGGTTTACAATAGAAAATATGAAACACTATAAGTGTACTCACAAAATTTGAGATACTGGTTGCCAGATTCTTCCAGCCTCTTTTCCTTTTTTTTCAACAGAACATACAAGTGGCTACTGGATTAAATAAAGGTCGCGTTCAGCAGGTAGTCACTCATGACAGCATTTATATAATAAAATCGATCCGTGCATTACAATTGTGGTCGGAAATGACAGGTGGTCACTCATAGCAGAGGTCACTCATAACGGTTTTTACTGTACACACTGGAGGATTCTGGTCTGGTGACACCTGTCTTATGAACTGAACAGTTTAATGTCTAGTCTACAGTACCTTTGACCAGTCTATGTAATTTTTGTCATGTCTCCAGCATTTATGTCCTGTCTTCAACACTTCTGTAATATGGTCTTCAATATTTTTATCCCACCTTCAACACAAGTGTGTAATATCGTCTCCAGTATTCATGTTCCATGGCTTCAACACTTATGTACTGTCTCCTATCTTCAACACTTGTGTACTGCCTCCAATATCTCTGTCCTATCTTCAACACATTTATGAACTGTCTCTTCAACATTCATGCTGTGTACAGCCTCTAGCATTTCAGTCCTGTCTTTGTGTATGGTCTTCAGTATCTGTGTCCAGTCTTCAACACTTGTGTATGGTCTTAAGTATCTATGTCCAGTCTTCAACACTTGTGTATGGTCTTCAGTATATATGTACAGTCTTCAACACTTGTGTACGGTCTTAAGTATCTATGTACAGTCTTCAACATTTGTGTCTTGTCTTCAGTATTCATGTCCTGTCTTCAACATTTATGTACTATCTTCTGTCTTCAACACTTGTGTATGGTCTCAAGCAATTATGTCTGTCTTCAACAGTGACTTTGGTCTCCATTATATATGTCTGTCTTCAATACTTACGTACTGTCTTCTGTCTCCAATACTTGTGTCTCTCCAGTATTTATGTCCTGTCTTCAACAATTGGTCTCCAGTATTGAAGTCATGTCTTTAACACTTATGAACTCCTGTATTTATGTCCAGTCTTCAACACTTATGTACTGTCTCCAGTAATTATGTTTCACGAAGTCTTCAAAATATTCACGTCATCATATCTTCAACACATATTCATGTCATGATGTCTTCAACACATATTCATGTCATCATATCTTCAACACATATTCATGTCATGTCTTCAACATACTCTTCAGCATTTTAGTCCTATCACAAGCACCATTATTATGCCTCCATTGTTGTTGTGGTCTGAGAACTTGTTTGAAGATCATCAGTATTTATGTCCAGTTTTAGACCCTAATGCTATATCTACAAATCTTCACAATTTCTGAGCCTATAACAAGTATTGTTGATTGCAGCCTATAACAATATAGTTAATTGCAGCCTATAACAAGTATTGTTGATTGCAGCCTATAACAAGTATTGTTGATTGCAGCCTATAACAAGTATTGTTGATTGCAGCCTATAACAATATAGTTAATTGCAGCCTATAGCAAGTATTGTTGATTGCAGCCTATAACAATATAGTTAATTGCAGCCTATAACAAGTATTGTTGATTGCAGCCTATAACAAGTATTGTTGATTGCAGCCTATAACAATATAGTTAATTGCAGCCTATAACAAGTATTGTTGATTGCAGCCTATAACAAGTAATGTTGATTGCAGCCTATAACAAGTATTGTTGATTGCAGCCTATAACAAGTATTGTTGATTGCAGCCTATAACAATATAGTTAATTGCAGCCTATAGCAAGTATTGTTGATTGCAGCCTATAACAATATAGTTAATTGCAGCCTATAACAAGTATTGTTGATTGCAGCCTATAACAAGTATTGCTGATTGCAGCCTATAACAATATAGTTAATTGCAGCCTATAACAAGTATTGTTGATTGCAGCCTATAACAAGTATTGTTGATTGCAGCCTATAACAATATAGTTAATTGCAGCCTATAACAAGTATTGTTGATTGCAGCCTATAACAATATAGTTAATTGCAGCCTATAACAAGTATTGTTGATTGCAGCCTATAACAAGTATTGTTGATTGCAGCCTATAACAATATAGTTAATTGCAGCCTATAGCAAGTATTGTTGATTGCAGCCTATAACAATATAGTTAATTGCAGCCTATAACAAGTATTGTTGATTGCAGCCTATAACAAGTATTGTTGATTGCAGCCTATAACAATATAGTTAATTGCAGCCTATAGCAAGTATTGTTGATTGCAGCCTATAACAATATAGTTAATTGCAGCCTATAACAAGTATTGTTGATTACAGCTTAGAAGTATGGTAAAGCACAGCCTATAACAAGAATGGTTAATTGCAGAGATATTAAAGACTATTCAGAAAAGGAATTTAAAAAGAGATCTGAGACTGAAAAATGGATTCATCCCATTCACCATTAATATAGCATAAATAATTCTGCACAAAAGGTATTGTAATACAAAATTGAAGATTAAATATAAAAATGACCATGTTTAAGTAATTTCTTTTGTATAGTGTATTATGTGTACCTCATTACACACTATGTAAAGAGAAATCTATCAGCATGAAATATACTGACAATTAAATCAGGGTCTACTGTAAAATTCTGATGATAAGCTTCTAGGCTTACTTTTTAAATGAGTGAAAATTACATCCCCATCATTTTAATATGAACATAAAAATTTATTTAACACAACAGTCTCAAAAGCTTCAAAATTTATGCCAACCAATTCAATTTAACAGCATGATTATATATATAATAACACACATACACTTAACTATTGGATTATGCAAAGAGGGCAAAATTAGAAATGATGTATCATATATTTTTGTTTAGAAGTTGTGTTCAGCTGCAAACAGCATAGACCCTGATCTGCTGTTGCATAATGCACTGACAGATCAGTGTTTATATTAATTGTTCTACCGCAAACTGCACTGACCTAGATCTTAGATAACATTATGCAACAGCAGATCTGGGTCTATGCAGTTGCAGTTGGATACAACAAATATATACATTCGGTAAGTAGATAACATGTCATGCTTTATCTTTTTTTACCAATGACACCATCAGAACATTCAATATTTAGGTCTGAAGTTGGTTTTTCTTTTTGATTTGCATATATATACACCTTTTGGAAGGCTGTTTGCACTTGTTGTCATATGTTCCATGTATATGTATGCTTTTTTATTATTTGTTTCTTCTCCAGTGTTGCATGTGATGGTACAGACTGCATCCCTGCTCTTCGCAGTTGTATGTGCATTGCATAGGAGTAAATACAGTGTTTTAAATATCAAGTGGCAAGAAGATGTTGAAATGTTGCTGGGATCTATTAACTGAAGCAAATTGTCAGATGACAACAACTTTAAAAAAAACACTACAAAATGTATCGGCATTTTACATATTGAAAGTAATACTGCCTGTTCAGGGCTAAAAAATTCCACTTGTCTGCTCGTAATTTATGAGGTGATCGAGGAAGTGCAAGTCACTTAAGATGCATATCAGGTGGAGTCAGTGACAAGTAAAACATATTAAAAGATAAGTGACAAGTAAATCATGTCTTCAGAGATTAGTGACAAAGTTTACATATATTTTGTTCTTTATTCATAGTCTGTGTTAAAATATTACATGCCTTCTTATGAAATAAAATAACAGTAAAACCTGTCTTGAGGGACCACTGCTATGAGAGACCACCTGTTTTGAGAGACCAGAATCTCCATGCAAAGATTTATTCATTATATAGTGTTATGACCTGTTATGAGAGACTAGCTGTCTTGAGAGACCATTATTTTTCAGTAGAAGGGGTGGTCTTTCAAGACAGGTTTGAGTGTAGCACCAAAATACGCTGATCAAAAACATCCAAATTTGTAATTAAATTTCAGATGTAATCTACTGTTATTAAGGAAAATGAATTTATTAAATATGAGGTAACACTAGGTAACACTTGCACAATAATTTATTTTCAGATGTGCCAAGGTGAAAAGATGACAGTATCTCTATGACACAATTTGCCCTGCATGCATGTTTTAACAGCAATAACATTAATAAAGCAAGATATAATGCAGACTTTTACAAGTACTATAAAGATGTCTTGTCTCAAAATGTATTAAAACAATTAAGAGGAGGAAAAAAATCGAATACCACCTCATTCAGCCCCATCATAACATATCCTATCTCTTGTTACAAACAAATAATTTATGGCAGAATCTGTTGTGCTACATTGAAAGCTGGGTTACAAGACACCTCATAATGGCATCATCAGCACTGTGTGGCATTTTCACAGCACACAAAAGAAACTTTTGTACATCCATGATAGCTAATTAAGACAGAATGGTTAATCACCTCAGGGATTTTTAGGCCTATGGCACTACAATGGCATTTTTTGACAGGTACACAAGTCTGATTTACTCCTGTGGCATAAAAGTTATCTTATAAATAGAAAATAACCTGCAACCAGACTCAACTCTTTCACCCCCGTTTTTTTTAGTGTGCATCTAAAGCTGGGAACAATAAGCACTTCACCAGCAAACTCTACTCAGCAATCATGGCTACAGATGATTAAATTAAGGTCTTTAGTCATTTACCTGGTTTGATACAGTAGTTGATAGCTACAGTCTTTTACCTGGTTTGATACAATAGTTGATAGCTATAATCTTTTAATCTTTTACCTGGTTTGATATGGTAGCTGATACCTGTAGTCTTTTACCTGGTTTGATATGGTAGTTGATAGCTGTAATCTTTTACCTGGTTTGATATGGTAGTAAATAGCTGTAATCTTTTACCGGGTTTGATATGGTAGTTGATAGCTGTAGTTTTTTACTGGGTTTGATATGGTAGTTGATAGCTGTAGTCTTTTGCTGGATTTGATATGGTAGCTGATACCTGTAGCCTTTTACCTGGTTTGATATGGTAGCTGATACCTGTAGCCTTTTACCTGGTTTGATATGGTAGTTGATAGCTGTAGCCTTTTACCTGGTTTGATACTGTAGTTGATAGCTGTAGTCTTTTTTTTATGTGGTTTGATACGGTTGTTGATAGCTGTATTCTTTTACCATGTTTGATATGGTAGCTGATAGCTGTAGTCTTTTACCTGGTTGGATATGGTAGTTGATAGATGTACTCTTTTACCTGGTTTGATATGGTAGTTGATAACTGTTGGCCCAAAAAGTTTGGTCAAAAGTTGTTTAAGCAGATGTACACTCATGCCAATGCACAATAATTTTGATCATGAATGACAGGAAGTCATTCATAGAAGAGATCTCTCATATCAGATCTAACTGTATTATGCTCAATTAATAATGACTAAAATTAATGCAGAACAAGTAGCCAACAAGCAATTTTTTTTAGCCCTGATGTACAGTATTATATCTGTGATGTATAACTGTGAATCCCCATTAAATTTAATGAATCCACCCTTAAAAATGATTGTGTGAAAATTGTGCACAATTAATATGTTACAAGTGCAATTTAACTGTAACAATTGTTTTTAATTGACAAAGCTCATTCTGATCATGCAAGCACTTGGCTTCTGGATCAGGGTTATTCACCATGCAACCTGGATCAGGGTTATCCAACATGCAACCTGGATCAGGGTTATCCAAAATGCAACCTGGATCAGGGTTATCCAACATGCAACCTAGATCAGGGTTATCCAACATGCAACCTGGACCAGGGTTATCCAACAGCATCCTGGATCAGGTTTATCCAACAGCAACCTGGATCAGGGTTATCCAACATGCAACCTAGATCAGGGTTATCCAACATGCAACCTGGATCAGGGTTATACAACAGCAACCTAGATCAGGGTTATCCAACATGCAACCTAGATCAGAGTTATCCAACATGCAACCTAGATCAGGGTTATCCAACAGCAACCTGGATCAGGGTTATCCAATAGCAACCTGGATCAGGGTTATCCATCATGCCACCTGGATCATGGTTATCCACCATGCAACCTGGATCAGGGTTATCCAACATGCAACCTGTAGGTCAGAATCAGGCCTGATCAGGTTTCTGTATGGCCCACCAACCTTTCATAACTTGTGCCAACTGTGAAAAATGTGGGCCAAGTTCATAAACAGCCTTGTGAATGAGACAAAAATGCAATATGGTCCCTCACACAAAAAGTAAGAACACTCTGATTCTAGATCAACCACCATAAAAATCAAAGCACTTGTCATATTACTTTTTGGAATTTTGCAAAGAGACACTTGATTGTCTAGTCAATAATTGTGTTTTACCAACTGTACATAGTGACTTGGTGAACGTGCAGTTTTTAGATATTTAGTGGCAATGTCTCTACTGTTACAGAATGCAGTTCTAATGTTCACGATAGGAGTGCCACCATCATAACATATGGCTGCTGCTGTTGTGCCGATAATGATTACAAACAAATCCAGTTTAAACTGTATTCAATAAAAGTCATTTATTACACACACACTTGTTAAAACAGTCATCGATGTTGTTTTCATACAGAAACTGCTCCAATAGACATAAAAAAATGGAAAATCCCCACTGATATGAAAATACCTGTGCAAGAATTTCCCCATGTGAAAACCTTGGAGAAATCACTGCATTGTATATTAATGGCACCAACCTAATCTGACAACGGCAAAATACAGACAAATGGACAGACACTTTGATTATTATGACTCCTAGGTGCATATCTGAGCAGCAACCTTTGATTTAACTGAAGCTGGAAAGTTGCATAAAAGCTGCATTATAACTTCTGGAAAAGATCTGTCTAGAAAACTGATATCTATAACTATTTTAAAAAAATCTGCAAATGAGAGAAAGAAAGAGAGAGAGAGAGAGAGAGACAGTGAGAGAGAGAGAGAGAGAGAGGAATGGAGGGAGGAAGAGAGGGGGAGTTTAAAGCAGCCAGTAATGGAGATAGGGTAATAAACTACTAAAACCAAAAACTTAAGTCAGCAACCTACCTGCTTTTTGTAACAAGCAGAAACATTGTCACCAATTAGCAGCCATGAACTTCAAAGAAATCCATAACAGTTATGAAGTCAGAAGAGCTGCATCCTCAAAAAGTATTCAAGCATTAAAGCACAGTTCTGCAATGGACCAACAGCATGGGATGTGAAGGAATTTGAAGAAATGCAACAAGCTTTCCCAGGAGCTGATCAATAAGGCAGATCAATAACTGTTTTATATCCACATATCCACTCTCTGGCAGGCCAGAATGAATGTGTTCTAGCAGCTAATGCACAAATCGTAGTATGCAGTACTTTGCCCCCCATAAGCTGCCTGTAGTAAATGTTAATTGGTGACCCATAATATCATGCACTTTTTTTTCCACAAGGAATCTTCTGTTATAGAATCAGCTTGACCTGTCTAAATATTTTCCTTAGTGTAGGTGGAGGAAGTTAAACCCAAGGAAACCTTCATATGATCCAAACAAAAGCTGCCATTAGGAATTAGTATGCCATCAGAATTAGAATGCATTGTATGTAGGGAGTCACTGGGATTTTATGACAGAATAATCTTGCAGCAAATTGCTATTCCATGCCTTCCATGCAAATTGTATTTCATGTCCTACTAACAAAAAAAGCATAAAACTGAGCAGAGAAATTGGAGAAAGGAGAATGACCGAATTACTACTATAATTTAATCCCACTCCCCCCTCCCACCCCGGAAATAGTAAACATGGTTGTTAAGAGATTATTAACTAAAGGGTCTTTATGACTCAGAACTTGTTGGTTAAAGAATGAGTGTGTGTGTGTGTGATTGATTTGGATTTTTAACGTTGCTTTAACAATTTTTCAGTCATATCGCTATGATTTCATCAGTGTGGCAGTTTATAGCAATGTTTTGAACTGGGGCATCATGCTGCAGACATGTAGCATGATGTCTCACCCAGTCACATTATCCTGACAGACAACCAGTCCTAACACTAACCTCTTAACACTAAGCGCCAAGCGGGACAGCTGCTAGTACTATTGTTCTAGTCTTAGGTATGACTCAGTAAGGGTTTTAACCAGCAACCTCCCACATCCAATGCAGATGCTCTAGCCACTTAGGCCACCTGAGCAGTTAGTCAAAGAATGAAGTCTTAAACTTGCTGACCAAAAGCCATTATTAATTATTAGCTATTATTTATAATAAAATACAAAAGAGATGAATGGACACATCGACATGCATCAACTTGATACACTCCATCTTGTGACTAGTATTGCCCATATTACTGGTATTGTTTGGAACTCCCAGCAGGTTTTTATCAATTTCACTGCAAACCTCCAAAGGAGTCAATATAAAATTCATTCTATCATGAAGCCTGACTATACTGTCAAAACAAGATCACCAAATTCCACTTTGGAGACTGTTCAAATTTCTCATCACATAAACTCTGCACAGACAAATGTCATTAACTACAAATATGTCACAGTGAAAGTATAACAGTGCAGAATAAACCCAATCATAAAATGTCTAGACCTATAGATCTAAAACAGCAAAAAGGAAAGTGTCAAATTGGCCAAATCGCATTCTTAAACTTTGGAAACCTAATATATACAAAGATAGATGTCTATTTCAGCTGCACATCATAATGTTTTGTATGTCCATTTCAGCTGTACATGACAGCATTTTGTATGACCATTTCTGCTGTACATCAGTGTTTTGCATAGCCATTTCAGCTGTATGTTGGTGTTTTGTATGGCCATTTCAGCTGTACATCATATCATTTTTTGGGGGGTATTACAGCTGTACATCATATCATGTTGTATGACCATTACAGCTGTATATCATATCATTTTGTATGGCCATTTCAGCTGTACATCATATCATTTTGTATTTCCATTTCAGTTGTACATCATATAATTTTGTATGGCCATTTCAGCTGTACATCATATAATTTTGTATGGCCATTTCAGCTGTATATATCATTTTGTATGGCCACTTTTTATGTATGGCCATTTCAGCTGTACATATAATTTTGTATGGCCATTTCAGCTGTACATCATATAAATTTGTATGACCATTTGTATGGCCATATCACCTGTGCATCATATCATTTTGTATGGCCATTTCAGCTGTACATATTTTGTATGGCCATTTTAGCTGTACATTATATCATTTTGTATGGCCATTTCAACTGTACATATAATTCTGTATGGCCATTTCAGCTGTACATCATATAAATTTGTATGACCATTTGTATGGCCATATCAGCTGTACATCATATCATTTTGTATGGCCATTTCAGCTGTACATCATATTATTTTGTATGATGGCCATTTCAGCTGTACATCATACAATTTTGTATGGCCATTTTAGCTGTACATATCACTTGTATGGCCATATCAGCTGTACATCATATAAATTTGTATGACCATTTGTATGGCCATATCAGCTGTACATCATATAATTTTGTATGGCCATTTCAGCTGTACATCATATCATTTTGTATGATGGCCATTTCAGCTGTACATCATACAATTTTGTATGGCCATTTGAACTGTACATATCATTTGTATGGCCATATCAGCTGTACATCATATAATTTTGTATGTCCATTTCAGCTGTACATCATAATTTTGTATGATGGCCATTTCAGCTGTACATCATACAATTTTTTATGGCCATTTCAGCTGTACATTATATCATTTTGTATGGCCATTTCAGCTGTACATCATGTCATTTTGTATGACCATTTCAGCTGTGCCTATAACAATTTGTTAGAATATATTCTTATGATGCATCCTTGCAAGCAGTCCAAGCAAATTTTGCCTACAGTCTTCGAGTCATTTTGCTTAGGCATCTCGGAATCTTGTTTTGATTCTGGGAGTTAAACATACAAGCCTCCAACTTGATCTCAGCTTGTTTTTCTCCTCTTTTTCATGTTAATATTTGTGTGGGGGTATGTGTAAAAAGCTATATAAACAAGTCATTTGAGAAGAAAATGAAATGTTCCAAGACATTCCCATAGCATGCTTGGTTGATTTTTAATGACACTTTCAAAATATTACTGGCCATAGCAATTAATTTTTTATCTTTCTGCAAAATGTTTTTCACCGCTCCTGTGGCCTAGTGGTTAGAGCGTCCACCTCGGATGTGGGAGGTCATGGGTTCGATCCCAGGCCGAGTCATACCAAAGACTTACAAAAATGGTACTTAAACAATTGCCTCACTTGGCGCTCAGCATTAAGAGGTTAGTGTTAGGACTGGTTGGCCTGGTGTCAGGATAATGTGACTGGGTGGGACATCATGCTACGTGTCTGCGGCATGAAGCCCCAGTGCTAGACATCACTATAAACTGCCACACTGCAGACATCGTAGCTACATAACTGGATTTTTTTTAAAGCTACATTAAAAATTGAAATCACATACACTCATAATGTTTATAAAGGTAATCAGCTAAAGCAATTTGATGTCCCATAATTACAATGCATTGTCTGGGTAAATTCTGGCTTGGACACTGGACGTACATGTACATTTCTGGACTGGCAGTACTAATTATACAAAAGAAAACTGGAGCCCTTTCGGAAATGTGTGAAGATATAAAGTATATATTGGTTTGGCTGGATAGGATTGGTTGATAATGAATGTCAGATTTTATTAAAAAGATTCTTTTGAGAGCTTATCCAAGTTGCAACATGGGGAAAAAATAGAGACATTGGTTTACTGATGGAATTTCAGTCCTTGAACACTCATTACTGAAATCATTATCTGACTCACTGCAGGTTTCAAATACATGTAGGTCCAGAAAATGCCATGGCTCAAATGGTTTTATCTACACAGTTTAGAACAGTCATTACTAAAATTTGCACCTGACTCTTTGGTGCAGAATTGAAAGCACATGTTTCAAACACATGCTGGTCCAGAAAATGCTGCAGCTCATATACTTTCCTCTACAAAGAAGCTGTCATCCAGGACAATAATAGGTATAATCATGATCACTCAGAAACTTGATGTTATTGATTTTTTAATATCATGGTGTTTGCATGGGGTTTACTATGGGAACTGAATTAGCAATCCTAGTCCTTCAGGTGTCATGCAGTAAGTATAACTCTTAATCTATCTTTCACACAGCATCTGGTGTTCAATCTTGTTCTGAATGAATACAGGGAGATAAAGTGTCAACATGGACTGCCTAAAAAAACAATTCCATACTGTGAAAAGACAAGCTAACCATTACTGCCCACACAGAAGCACACAGTAACAGAGTAACTTGGAGGGAGTTCAGACTAGGAGAGTCTTCTGTTGGGGATTGGAGAAGAATAACATATGAGTACATACTGTGGTATTTTCAGAGTGATAATGAAGAGAAAGTATTGGACTCACCGTGCTGATTTAGTTCCCTTAGTAAACCTAAGCAAACACCATGATATTAAAAATTCAATAACTTAAATTTTTTGAGTGGTCATGATCAAACCTATATTTATCAGTATATATGAAACCTGCATGTCAGCTTCTGTGTAGAGGAAAGGATATGAGCCATGGCATTTTCTAGACCTGCATGTGTTTGAAACATGTGCTTTCAATTCCGCACCAAAGAGTCAGGTGCTAATTTTAGCAATGAGGGTTCCAAATTCAAGACTGTTAAAGGACTGAAATTCCATCAATAAAACAATGTCTCTATTTTTTTCACTTACAACTAGGATAAGCTCTCAAAAGATTCTTTTTCCTACAACATAACTTACATTATTAAGCAATCCTGGTCAGCCTAACCCATATATACTCTATTTTATGTTCACCCATTTCCAGGCTGGTTCCCATTTTTCCATACCATTAGTACCGTGTGTCCTATATTCACCTTTGATTTTCTTGACAGCCCTAGGAATAGTAGTTCAATACATAAGTAAGCAATGTGCAAAGTCCTGCTTGTCAAAGATTACATTTGCGAATATTACATTATATTGCAAGTTGATCTTCAACTAAAGACCAATGGTGCATTTCAGGCAACATTTAAATATTTTAGCTTTATTTCAGAAAATAAGAAAGAAAATAAGAAAAAATATTAAAATAAAGCGGTCTAATAAGGATCATCTTTTTTAATATCACCATTTATCGCTCTTCAATTT
Source organism: Sinohyriopsis cumingii (assembly GCA_028554795.2). Classification (NCBI taxonomy): domain Eukaryota; kingdom Metazoa; phylum Mollusca; class Bivalvia; order Unionida; family Unionidae; genus Sinohyriopsis; species Sinohyriopsis cumingii. Next base: position 71,453,047 of record CM068838.1, on the reverse strand, counting down.
AGTTCTGAAATATATTACCAGCCTTTTCATATTATGTAATTAATGAGTAAAGATCAAGGTGACCATCTATATGTACATGTAATATTACAGAAAAAGAGATTTAAATGATAAAAATTACCTAAAATTCCCCCCAGAAGACATATAATTTAAAACTAAAGTAAAGTAGACATAAGTCCATTAAATGCAAAATATGAACTTTCAAAACGTTCACTGAAAGAAATTAGAGGAATGCAAAGTCATGATAGGTCTTCACCATTAAGCATGGTGGAAAAGAGCTCAGTGATCATATCTGAATCATTATGTTTCAAAACACAACTAGGAAATATCATATTGCTTACTGTAATTACTCTTATAAATGGTAAACTGTATAAATTTTATATATACATCACTTAGATATAAACCGTGGGTACGTGGGAAAGCCTGACAGTAGCTTCTCATGGGTCGGTAGTTCTTCCCGGGGTTTTGCAGGGTTCTTCCTCCACCAGTTATACTGGCCACCATGTATAGCCTATCTTGTGCTGAAAAATGCCATTAAACCCTAGAACAACAACAACAACTTAGATATAAACCAAAGTGCTAAACACTCAACCTAACATAGTCAAATCTACACACTGTTCCCCCTCCCTCATTCTTGGCAACAGTTGATGTATCTGAATACACATTTAATATCCTACCTAAAGTCACTCTGTGGTTTACAAAATGTATTAATTTTGCTTCTTATCCACAAATAGAACCATGTGATTACATTTATAGTAAAATAAATTGCACTTGCATATGTGGAGTAAACCTATGCAAACACCATGATATTAAAAATTCAATAACTTAAATTTTTTGAGTGCTCATGATCAAACCTATGTTTATCAGTATAGATGAAACCTGCATGTCAGCTTCTGTGTGTAGGAAAGGATATGAGCTGCAGCATTTTCTGGACCTGCATGTGTTTGAAACATGTGCTTTCAATTCCGCACCAAAGAGTCAGGTGCTAATTTTAGTAATGAGTGTTCCAAACTCAAGACTGTTAAACGACTGAAATTCCATCAATAAAACAATGTCTCTGACAAAAATTCACTTACAATTAGGATAAGCTCTCAAAAGATTCTTTTTCCTAAAACATAACTTACATTATGAACCAATCCTGGTCTGCCAAACCATTATATACTCTATTTTAGGTTCACCCATTTCCAGGCTGGTTCCCATTTTTCCATTCCATTAGTACCGTGTGTCCTTAAGGAGTTTGATACAATAGACCAAACTCCATCTATAAATCTGTAAGAACAACCTTTACAGCTCCTTCAAAGGCCAACTATACAATCACAATGTTGTACTTTAAATAACCAGTTATTGTTGTTCTTTCTTTTATAACTTGAAAGAAATTATTGGTCAAGATTGGGTGCCGAAAGCTCACAGGAAAAACAAGAGAATCTTTAAACCACTTGCTTATTAAATCATTATGTAACAAACAATGATCAGTACACCATCCAAAATGGTTAATGTCACAATCCAAAGAAAAATGTATTCGTGCACATTACGTGGTACAACCAACTTTTCTAACATGCTCCAAGATAAAAATCTGGGGAGTGTTGTACATACCAAATTGCAATACCGTGTTTCACTAAATTGTAAAAATTTCTTTTCCAAATTAAATTTCTAAATTATCTTGCTTGTTATGCTACTGAAAATCACAGGTGTCATTATGCTACAACGATCAAAAGTTAGGACTGAACATCTGGGAATCCTCAAATTTTCATTGGGCATATTTAAAAAATCAGCAATTTCAGGGAACTCGAGCAATCATGCACTTAATCTGTATGCATGTTCAACAAAATATTGATCGTTGCTATAATCAATTAGAAATTGTACAAAATTTCATTTATGAAAGAAAAGTTAAGAAAATTATATAAAGTAGTTGTTTTTTGGGTTTTATTTGTTTTTTAAACAGCATTTGAACTCATTATTGGCTACAGTAGGTAGAGGAAATGGGAAATAAATGATTTTTCCAAGGACACACTTAAATAGCAGACTGGAGCAGGCCAGTGGGGACAGATTTTCAACCGTTTTTGTTTAGGCTGGAACTAAAAGAATTGTGGCTATGGCAATCCCTGGCATTAATTTCCTGCAGAGCCATTTGTTATGGGAGTGTGTCTTTTCAAACATTACATGTTGGCAGCAATAACCACAAAACTGATTAAGTGAGATTAATTTGTGGGCGGTACAGAATGACATTTAAATGTTAAAACAAGACACATTTCTCATTCCCTGTGATTAAATTTCCTATATCGCTCAAAAGTACAATAAAAACATTTTATAAATTAAGTTTTCTTTTCTTTATCCTGTACAGCTTCATAATAAATTTTTTAATTCATTATTGTGGATGTTGTATTATACATTGTACATTTAATATTGTAAGTTAAACTAATGTTTTCTGAATATAATATCAGGTCCTTCATATAGCAATTATATATCTTATATCATGGTAATGAAACACTATGGGGGCCCCGAGTGGCCAAGTGGTCTAAAGCGCTCTCCGTTATATTTTTGTGCATTTATCATTTCTTTCATATACATTTTGATGATTTAACCTCTATCCTTTTGTGTTGCTGCTAAAAATTGCAGCTTGTCATTAATAGCAGATTAACTAGGCTAGCCTCAACTTTATACAGTAAATGGAAAAAAAAACAGATGGTCCTAAAGGACTCACTGTACTAATATTCAGTACCCATAGTAAACCTATGCAAACACCATATTAAAAATTCAGTATCTTCAAATTTCTGAGCACTGATGAGCAAACCTATATTTATCAGTATAGATGAAACCTGGATGTCAGCTTCTGTGTAGAGAAAAGGATATTAGCCGCAGCATTTTCTGGACCTGCACATGTTTGAAACATGACGTGCTTTCAATTCTGCACCAAAGAGTCAGGTGCTAATTTTAGTAATGAGTGTTCAAAACTAAAGACTGTTAAAGGACTGAAATTCCATCAATAAAACAATGTCTCTATTTTTTTCACTTACAACTAGGATAAGCTCTCAAAAGATTCTTCTTCCTACAACATAACTTACATTATTAACCAATCCTGGCCAGCCTAACCCATAGATACTGTATTTTATGTTCACCCATTTTCTGGCTGGTTCCAATTTTTCCATATAATTAGTACCATGTGACCTAAAGGGAAATCACTGCAACAGTTGTATATGAAACTTGTGTTTAACCATTTTGCTTTGATTTAGGTTTCAGATTCAACTTGAAATTATTTTATTTACATCAGTGTTCAAACTCCTGATGGAGGACCGACATTCTGGTTACAAATATTTCTGAAACTAAGCTTGAGTTGAGCCAAGGTTTAGGATTATCTCATTGTGGGATTATCTCATTGTGGGATTATCTCATTGTTTCCTTGGTTCAATGCCAAGGTTCAACCTGTATTATGATACAAAATGTGGTTCAACCTCTATCTCCCCCAACTTAATTTTGAACCCATCCTACTTCCATGCTGAAGATAAACTTTGGGAAAAGCACTTAGTTAGCTCCAATTTCCTTTGTGAGATATAGCCAATGATATGCAAAAGGTGTCATTAAAACAACAACAACAAAATTCATATTCTCTTGTACTTCAATGTATAATTCTCTCATGAAAAGATCAGTCAACCAACAAAATAAATTTGTACAACAGTTAAGGGGTGTGGGGGCACTCGTTATCAATGATATTCTTGTTAACTATTTGCTGACTGTTAAAAAAAAAAAACTGGGACAGGCTTATATTCAAGAATGGGCTTATCACTGGATAAATATGGTATAGTAACCATGCTCCTTTCTATAACACTGTTAATGGGAACCATAAAAGTCAATGGTGCTAAAATACTGAATTTATGAAACGAGCTGAATAATGTAAAGCTTTTGCAAACCTTGGCAAGCAAAAGCAGGGCATTATTCAACAAGTTTCATAAATTTAATATTAAATCATTACCCATTTGAGATTCTTTTTATCACATAGTGTCTATTTCTGTGGAAATTATTTAGATGGAAAGAATAAAGAATAATTTCATTCATTCTGATTTATGATGCACCTTTCATTTGTTGTGCGTAAAAAACAGCCCCAACCAAAGCTGAGCTAACCTTGATGTTTAAAAGTAGATTATTTTCTTTGTACAAACTATAAATCAAAGAACAAGCATCCTTCCAAAAAAAACAGAACATTTTACAGAGACAAAATCATTTTTCAACACAGAATGTCCAACGTGCCTGATGTTGCATTGTTTGATGCACTACCTGTACAGCTGACGATCCACGTTTACATAACCTTAAAGTGTCACTTTCACATCTATAAAAAACATCACACTGATATCTGCAATAGTCATGTTTACATAACCTTAAAAAGCAACTTTCACAGCTAAAACATCACACTGATATCTGCAATATTCATGTGAAAGAAGGCCTACTGGTTGCAGAAATTCCCATATTTTCTGTAATCTATTTGTGACCAGATATTTGCAGTGTTTGATATGGAACAGAGACTACAGAATATGCAAACAAATTTCATTTCATCTCAGAACTGCATCACATATTTACCACATAAATATGCAGTGGTTGGACAAAGTTCTGTCAGGTTGGAGACCAGTTTATGTCCACATTCCTCTGTGAACAAAGGCAAGTTTACTTACTTCTGTAAGTTAATATTTAAACCACACTAATAGATAGTGTAGATTCCATGCCACAAATATACTGCCTCCCTCAACCCCCACCCCACACAAGCAATACCCATAGTTTTACTTCTTGTTGTTATTGTTTTTGTCTTGTAGTTTTTGTCATTTTTCTCTTTCTGGGGTTTTCCTGGGTTCTTCCTCCACCATTAATACTGGCCACCATGTATAGTCTATCATGGTCTGAAAAATGGCGTTAAACCCTAGAACAACAACAACAATTAGCCATTTTTCATGTTATGATATGCATTACATGACATAATAAACCCCTGTGGGGGTCAATTTGCTTTACTGAAGCAGACGAGACCATATTTCCCCAATTCCTTTTTGTGAGTCGATTTGAAAATTTTCAGCTACAAAATAAAGTCGAGACATAAGCTAAGGAATGTTATACCTGTACTAAAAACTTGTAATAAAGTAGTGGAACATCTGGCCATGAAACCACTGATCAGTCTAATTAAAACACAGATTAAACAAAGGTGTAGTCAATAGGCAGAAATAAAAACAACCGATACGATTCACGACTTGTGATCAAGCTGAGCTTCCTGAAGGTAAAGATAAAGGAAATACAATAGTTCATCTTTAGTCATCTGGCAGAATTAAATAACCACTCGGAGAAACAAAATTTGTGATAAATAAATGCATGGATGGGACATTGGGTTAATTATTTTATAAGTGATTTATGTACATGGATAAAATAATATGCACACTCAAAAAAAAAATACAATTTCCTTAGATCAAGTAAGTCAAAGTCTAACTGTGAATTTTAAACTTTGTATAATTTATAACACTTTCACGATTAACATATGCAAACCAACACTTTGGGAATTATCTTTTTCCTCTGTTATTTTTATATTTAAAAAAATGTTATCCTTTAAAGCTACTGATCAGGGGATATGTGGTAATGACAGTTACTTCAGATTACAATAACCTACTAACAACATGGGCCTCATTTAATGGAAAGGTCACTCAACATGGGCCTCATTTAATGGAAAGGTCACTGCCAATAAATAACCTGTAGAGAATTAAGAGCAAGATGTATGGTACTAAGTCTTTTCAAAGTGAATTTTCTCCAATTCTCCCTTCAAGCATTACCAGTCATGATGCAACTAAAATACTGGATGAACTTCCTGAACCTGTCCTTAGGTAACTGTCACTCATAATATGGATTTTTTAAATTAAAATCTGAAGACTGTCACACCTTAATATCCTCATGCAGTGATTTAAAAAAAAACACTTGATAAAAGTGATTTAGTTCAATTTTAAAATAATTTCATGGATATTACAGCTACTTGATTAATATTGCACTGTACCATTCCATTTTCTGGTGTTACTTTGTTGAGCAAAATTTTACAGATTCTACGGTCACAGGTTTTGCAATTCTTTCATTATTCTACATTGAGATATTCCATTTTGCTGATTTGGGACCTGATCATGAATATCATCCAAAAAATTAAGTAATGCAGGAATATCCCAATACACAACACCAGGTAATCTATAATGCCTATAATCTTATTGCACTTCCTACCTGTTACCCTAGTCTGTGCTAATACTATCAGCTAAATTTCCAATATTCTAATGGCTTGGGCTTATCAGTAGTAATGGGGTTTAGCTAATGGATAAGAAAAGGATTTTACAAATCTGAAGGTGGTCCTCAGCAGGCATGGTGATTAGATTTTGTAATCTCTCAACCCCTTTTGTGCCAGGTTTGGGATGTACTTTAAGATGAATTTTTCAGGTTTCCTTTGACCTCTCCCCACCCAATGAGTAACTGATTTATTGACTGATGTTTAACATCATATAATTAACAATTTTATATCATGATGCAGCATTGGGGTACTGTACCTTGCCAGACACAGCAAAAATGCCCACTTGGCTGGTCTTGGCAGGATTTAAACCTCGTCTTTCTTGTTGCATGACTAACATGCTGACCACTGAGCTTCCCATACCTTGCTTTGCCTTTTGATGAGAAATATGATGTCTCGTTATCATGACACAACCAGGTGTTTGACACATGTGGCCTTATTCCCTGAAACACCCACATGCCCTTAAAGTAACCTTGTCATCACAAGAGCCTTCAAAATCTGGGAGGACAAGGAGCAAAAATGGTAAGTACAAGGGGAGGACAAGGAGCAAAAATGGTAAGTACAAATGGAGGACAAGGAGCAAAAATGGTAAGTACAAATGGAGGACAAGGAGCAAAAATGGTAAGTACAAAGGCAGGACAAGGAGCAAAAATGGTAAGTACAAAGAGAGGACAAGGAGCAAAAAATGGTAAGTACAAAGGCAGGACAAGAAGCAAAAATGATAAGTACAAAGGGAGGACAAGGAGCAAAAATGGTAAGTACAAAGGGAGGACAAGGAGCAAAAATGATAAGTACAAAGGGAGGACAAGGAGCAAAAATGGTAAGTACAAAAGTACAATTTATTGATGTATCATGGGCACCAAAGTACAAACTGTGCAGACCAAGATATGATGGAGCATAAAGGTCACATAAAGGCCACAGCAGATCAGGATTTACTCTACTGCAGTATCAATACTTTTGGGGGGCATGTCCAATATTTGTGGATTTCATTGATGCCGCGAACCATGAATTTAAAGACCCAATGAAAATGTAGCAACATATGAGAAAGAAGCAAGCCACCAAACCCCCAATTTTCTGACTATTTCATTTCTAGAGATCAACAAAGCTATTTGATAAATCAGCATTATTTCTATAATCTGGGCTTAAATATTACCTTTTACAACAGTCTTTATTTTATCCCTATTCCCAATTTTTTTTACTTGTTTCAACACACACACACACACACACAGAATCAGGTAGCTGTAATTTCCACTCCCTGCTATAAATTGATATGTTGTGACATAAAGTAAGAACACTGAGAGAAGCAAGAGAAAGCATAAGGTATTCAAACACAAGTTTTACTGAAAATGAAACAAAGAATCATAAATGAAGCAAGTACATGTATATGAAAATAGATTTATTAATTATTTAACTTGATTCCTCATTCAAGTGAGACCATTGTTGAAATATTTAAATCCTCATTAATGCCTGTTTCATTTAATCCTTGTCTTTTCTTAAAAATGAGTTTTTTGTTGTATTTTACCCACCTAGCATCAAGTTTAAGCCATTATAAATTTTAAAAATTAAAACATTAGCAAACATTTCTAATGATACTTAATTCCAACCAACAATATGAACATAAAATACTAGAACTTTTGCATGAAGCACAATTACCGATGAAACACTATGTACATACATGAATTGATCTTGATGTGTCTTGAGTAGCACTCATGCAGGTGATACTGTTCTACTGTAGGGACCACTATTTGTTATCAGCATTGCTTTGTTCTTTTATATTCTTTATTTTGGGTATTTTTAGAGGTTAAAATTAAATACCACCAAACTTTGACAAAACCATGAGTTTAAGTACCCAAGAAAATGTCTCTTTTTACAAAACCAAGAAAACTGAGACCACAAAAAATAAATGCTACTACAGAATTTACTTGAAATTATGAATAGATTAGACCACATACATTCTGATCTACCAGTGTGCTATACATTGACAGTGTGCTATACAGAGACATTGTGCTATACATTGACAGTGTGCTATACAGTGACAGACTGCTTGCAGATATGGATACTCAGCTACTAGTAAACATGGAATATCATGCACTGCAAAATGTGAACTTTAAAAGACTGCATAGTTTTCCTCACTAACAAAACAAGAGTTCCTCAAATGGACTGATGCTTTACTGATTGAAATGAATTTCCAGGAATACCATATATTTCTTCTGAACTGCTGAGTGATGAAACCATCTTATATTTTTCAGGAATAAGAAGGTTTTTAAAATTTGCTGTTCTTGCAACTTTCCTGGATATAAGATTAGAACCATTTTCATATAAAGCAAATTTAATGCAATGAATTAGCAATAACCTAGTTCATCTTGTCCTTAAATAAACTGACCACAATATTAGCCATGGAAATGTGCTGTTTTTTTTTTTACCCACCTAGTATCAAGCTAGCCATTATAAATTTTAAAAAAAAAAACAATACATTTAGCAAACACTCCCAACAAACTTGCGGTGTCACAGGTGTTGAAGATTATTATTATTTAGAACAAGTCTCAATGTCTGCAAAGAGAACATATTTGTTTTGGTTTGTGTTGGTTTTACTGGCATTTTTACAGCATTATTGGATATATCATGCCAAGGAAACAAGGGAGTCCAAGTCCCTTAACCAAGGACCCACCAAGGCTGCAGTCCCAGGCTGGCTTGGGTGGATATAGAACATGTAACCCTTGGATACAAGTCTGATGCCTAACCAAATGAGCTACCATGGCTCCCACAAAGAGGAAGAGATTTGCTAAACAAATGGTGCCTGCACTGGAAGGTTTAATTGTGTTATTTTCATTACCATTTGTCATCTGGATTTCAAATTGAGATATTTATCTGGAAGATAAGGCAGACAAGCTTATTTAACAACACTTACATCATTAATCAGCCTTTCAGATAGAAAGTGCTTTTTGAAAACCAGTCTGAAAATAGAGACTATTTCAAGTGCCATTTATTTCTGGCTGTATTTAAATTTGTTGCCATATGAAGCTGATGCAAGCACACTTTTATAGCCAATTTTGATGAATCTGTCATAACCTGATGATTGGACTGGTTAACTCTGAAAATTTTATTGATCTCCAAGACCAAAAGCAGTAGCTTATTTCTAAAAATGTTTGTTTTGGTAAACATAATTCTCCATCCCCATAATAAATGTGAATCACGGAAAGTCAGTTACAGCCAGTTTGATAAAAAAAAACATCAGAGTTAAAATGGAACAGCCATTTTACTATCAGCTTTTTTGGGGTTAAATACCTGCAATGCAGCGAGGAATTTATTGAAACAAGTCATTTTAAGCAATAGAAAAATCATTTTAGAAGTTGTTTTAAAATTTTACAACATGAATAAAACCAATTTCTCATATTATGGGCCTTAAATGTTCTCATCTGTTCCCATAAACTCAATGCGTAAAAAGAAAGCTATTTACATATCACAGAGGCCATGTTCAAGAGTTCAGATAATAAATCAAGGTTAATCCATGCCTGTTTTATGTGTACATGTGAATGATCCAATGATTAGTGTTTAATATAACATCAATAATAATAATAATAATAATAATAGCAATGTCTTTATTCTACGAGGATAACATATTCAGTATTAAAGCTAATCTACCATAAACATATGGTCCTGATAAAAATGTATACAAACTAATATATATATATATATATATATATATATATATATATATATATATATATATATATATATATATATATATATATATATATATATATATATATTTATATATATACACACATACATACATCAGTTAAAAAAGTGGCAAAATAGACATGTTAAATTAATGAGCTGATATCATCAATTTTAAGCCGTAAAAGATGATGAAAACACTGAAGAAAAAAAAATGAATACACATCTGGATATCGTCTGCAGTGAGCCAGTCGTTATACATAGACTTCAATTTACAGTAAGAAGTTGAATTTCTAATTTCATTTGAATAGTATTCCATAATTATGACATGCTACAGTGAGAGGCATGTCAAAATAGGAAGTGCGAACTCATGGCATCAAAACATACTGTCTGAAAAATTAGAGACTACAAATACAAATAACACCTTGCAGAAAAAAGTGGGATGGCTGTATAATTAATTGTATTGACCATTATCAATTTCTTCCCTAATCATATGGCCATATTATTCCTAGCATAATGGACTCAGAATTCAGATCAAGAACAGGAGACTGTGCACATTAACATATATCTGTAATTGGTCAAATCAGTGTTTCACTGACCAACACTTAAATAACCATACATACTTCTGTGTAAGTTGTGTCCAACCAACCACAAACAAAACAGACCCTGGTCTGTCTTCATATAATGTTCTACTAATTAGTTCTAATTAACAGCACAGACCTAGATCTGATGCCTCATTATTCAACGGCTGATCTGGATCTATGCAGTTTGCTGTTGGAAACAATTATTAAGCAAGTATATATGGCAACTTAATTCTTCTGTTTGCAAATGCAACTTTCTGATCTTTAAATGATTTTCTGCCTGCTTTGGAAAATGTATCAAACTAATGTCTTTTTTCTGTTTTAAGGAAGTCTACTGATTTTGGAGGAATGTACCAAAACTGAGTTATTTTTTTTACATTTTAAGGGAGTCTGCTGCAGAACATACCTTACAATACAAGGAACTGTATTGATACATTAAAGAACAACAGATCAAAATACAAGGAACTGACCAATACATTAAAGAACATCTTACAATACAAGGAACTGTATTGATAATGAACAACAGTTTACAATACAAGGAACTAAATTTCTACATTAAATAACATTAGCTTACAATACAAGGAACTGAACTGATTCATTAAAGAATAACGGCTTACAATACAAGGAACTGTATCAATACATTTGAGAACAACAGCTTACAATACAAGGAACAGTACTGATACACTAAAACACAACAAAAAACCCAAAAGATAGCAATAGTATTATTTGCAGAACTGTATAATCCATTACCAAAACATCTGGCAGCACTAAAACCTAAGAAAATGCGGTATGAATAAAAAACAATTAGCAGCAATCATACACCCAATTTAAAGCCAGTCATGTATTTGAGATAAGCCCTGGGAGCTAGCTAAGCAGATAGTTAATGAGATGTGTCAGATAACCCCCATTGTCACAAGCAACTCCTGTATATTGTTTGATGCAGGCTCTGCTTTAAAGTGTAGCCTGATTTTAGTGACAACCAGCTGAACATTGTGCTGGTAAGGCCAAACAAAAAAGTAGACCAACCATCCATTTCTCACTGCTGACCCTGGCACTCTGCAAACAAATCATCTTCATCCTTTGCACTGACCTTGACAGAACCTGTATCTGGCATAATTAGCCCTGTGACAGCCACATCCAAGTCAACAGCTATTTTTTTGTGCATAGTGTCCAATCGTTTTCAAAATGACCAATGTGTGCCAATTCTGCAGAAACCACAGCTGATGTGCTTGGCATTTGGGTTTTACTAGCAACACTGGCTAGATCTCTTCCATCTGTGTCATGCACGCATGCATTTTGGACACCTCTGCGTTTTGTGCCCACAACTGACATTGCATGGCTAATTCTTTATCAAGGGTAGCCATATTGGTTGTTTGGGCAGAAATCACGTGACTTGCACCGGTAACAGACAATGACATGTTGTGTTGTTGTAATGGTCGATCTAATGTAGCTTTTCCCAGCTGCCCAACATGTGTCTCACCAGGCCTCACATCTATGGATGCAGTCGCTGATGGTAAATGCACTTGTTTCCCCATCAAACCCATTTCGGAAACCATACTTACTTCATCTGTGATGTTTCCTTTGCGTTTTCAACAATTTATGAGTATTTCACTTATCAAGTATGTCTCCTCTGGGATCTGCCTTGGGCAGTTCACACCTTCCATTGTCTTAAAGTTGAAGTTCAGTGAAAACTTACAAAGTTGGGAAACTATCTGCAACACTTTGCCTCTGCAAAGGTGTTATGTATATTCAATTTAATTTATATCTGATTTAATTTAATTATCTGTAAATTAAAAAAAAAAATATTACATGTTAAAGTACTGTAATTTTGTTTACTGGAATTTGATATTTTCCAGAAATTAGTTTGACCTGACTGTTCCGTCGAAAATACCTAAAAATAGAACTTTGTATCCTTATGCTGACCTAGCTAGTTCCTGACCTTGACTGAGAATCAAGTAAACAACAACTTTTTTTAAATTCATTTTTAATGTGTGAATGATAATAGTGAAATCGAGGTTGACTGTGTCTATGTGACTTTAGACATAAATAGCTTCCACAATGTTCTCGAAATTCTGGAGGGATGACCCTCATCCAGGAATCTGTTTGGCATCTCAAGTTACTGTATAACCATTGTTTCATTGTGACCATTTGAGTTGAATTTTTTTTTTTTTAATAATTAATTCTTTTTCACAGAAATATTTGAGTGCTCATACAGAATTCTTGGACAAAGACATTTTTTAAAATTTTATTCAGAAATTCAAACACCAGAATATTATTGTCTGTAGAACAACAAAGAACTGTAGAAACAACAGCACTATACTGGCTATAGTATACGACATTGCCTTCCATTTTGGATTTTTCATTGGGACTCGAATACAAATTCATTAGAACATTTTATTACTAGGACTTCTAAAATTTAATTTGTGGATTATGCTTGGATTTTTCTTCCATTTTTCCATTGTTTTTCCAAGGAAATAAATTATTTGTTAAATTTGTCAAAGCTTGATGTTTTCACTTTTCCTTTGTTACTGTTTATTAGAGCCTAAGCATGTAAGAAAGGGGCAACCCAATTTGTGGAAATTGGTGCTCCAGAATGCACAAAAACGATGAATGTAAAACTTTTCTTCCAAAGTTGTCACTGTTAATTTTTGATGTTTTCCTCTTTAATTTGCTCAATCACTCTTTCTCTCACACACATTCAAAGACACTGCATACAACTTAGACAGTGACAATTCTGTTTTCAGTTTTCTTTCGAGATATATTTGTTCTCTTGACATAAAAATAAGTATACTGTCTATACTTCCTTGTAAGATGGGTCAACTGCAAACTGCAGATCAATATCTACTGTTGCACAAGGAGCAAGCAGATCTGGGTTTATGCTGTTTGTTAGAAGTAAACAGTAGAATTTTTTTTTTTAAAACAAGACCCCGATCTGCTGGCACATTTTGTAATCTCTGATTAAGGTCAGATGGTGTTCGCTGTTGGACTCAACTAAGAAACAGCAATACACTCTAGTCTTATGGGGGAGGAGGAATGGTTGCCATACCAACCATACTAGTGAAATCACAAAATATGGTGATATTCTCAGCACAGAAAAATGTGTGACATTCTCATGCAAAAGAGCAATTTTCATAGGTAGACATGTTGTTATTAACTGGAGTGAACACGAGTATTAAAGTTTAGCAAGAGTGCTGGCACCTGGTGGCTCATCATGCCCAAAACTATTTTCTTTTTGTGATGTGTCCGATACATTGAAGCATTTCTCCTCTGAGACTAACTCCTTAACTGCTACCAATGTACAATTTCAACAACTTGTAATGATTAAGTGGGATGGGTTTATCCACAGAATATCAATGAAAGGGGACTAATATGTAGCACCATTAATACTTCAGCTGTTATCTTCTTCAAGATTTATCACTGTCATGGATTTTAATGGTCAAGAACATTCAAAGTAGGCAACTCTGCAAATTATAAAAAGGTGTGATAATTTATTAAAAAATACTTTAGAAAATAAATGCAAAGGAAAAAGAGGACAGTTACAAATTTATCACATGTACTGGTACAACTTTTTTCTTCCATAATCTGAGCAGAAGGAAAAATCATAGAGCAGCAGGATTATTAAATCTTTATAAATTTAGTACATGTTTAAAAAGCATAACTATATCAGGATACTATTTTCTTGAAAATTGATAACAACTATTTAAACTGATGAATATAGCTAAGGATGTTTTGCTACAATGACTCACAATTTAACATATTGGACTTGTTATTTATAGGTTTTGTGTGTTGCTGGCACTGTTTAGAAACTCTAGCACAAACAGTGAGTCATCCATACTGGATTCTGGTCCACATCAGGTGAAAATTCATCTAAGTATTGTAGCATGTGAACTTTATCTTTGGACTCATTGATACCTCAAGGTTCAGGAAAATTTTTCTGAGGGATGATGCATCATTCCAGGACTTTGGGATGACCCCCCCCCCCAACTCCCCCTTTCTGAAGGATGGCATACAATCACAGGACTATGGGATGACACACACACACCCCCACTTTTCTGAAGGCTGGCTTACAATCACAGGACTTTGGGATGACTCTAATCTTCTGAAGGCTGGCATACAATCACAGGACTTTGGAATGACTCTAATCTTCTGAAGACTGGCATGCAATCATCACTGGACTTTGGGATGACTCTAATCTTCTGAAGACTGGCATGCAATCATCACAGGACTTTGGGATGACTCTGATCTTCTGAAAGATGGCATACAATCACAGGACTTTAGGATGACTCTAATCTTCTGAAGGATGGCATACAATCACAGGACTTTGGAATGACTCTAATCTTCTGTAGACTGGCATGCAATCATCACTGGACTTTGGGATGACTCTAATCTTCTGAAGACTGGCATGCAATCATCACAGGACTTTGGGATGACTCTAATCTTCTGAAAGATGGCATACAATCACAGGACTTTGGGATGACTCTAGTCTTCTGAAGGCTGGCATACAATCACAGGACTTTGGAATGACTCTAATCTTCTGTAGACTGGCATGCAATCATCACTGGACTTTGGGATGACTCTAATCTTCTGAAGACTGGCATGCAATCATCACAGGACTTTGGGATGACTCTAATCTTCTGAAAGATGGCATACAATCACAGGACTTTGAGACGACTCTAATCTTCTGAAGGCTGGCATACAATCACAGGACTTTGGAATGACTCTAATCTTCTGAAGACTGGCATGCAATCATCACTGGACTTTGGGATGACTCTAATCTTCTTAAGACTGGCATGCAATCATCACTGGACTTTGGGATGATTCTAATCTTCTGAAGGATGGCATACAATCACAGGACTTTGGGATGACTCTAATTTTCTGAAGGATGGCATACAATCACAGGACTTTGAGATGACTCTAATCTTCTGAAGGATGGCATGCAATCATCACATGACTTTGGGATGACTCTGATCTTCTGAAGGATGGCATACAATCACAGGACTTTGGGATGACTAATTTTCTGAAGGATGGCATACAATCACAGGACTTTGCGATGACTCTAGTCTTCTGAAGGATGGCATAAAATCACAGGACTTAGGGATGACTCTAATCTTCTGAAGGATGGCATAAAATCACAGGACTTAGGGATGATTCTAATCTTCTGAAGGATGGCATAAAATCACAAGACTTGGAGATGAATCTCCATTTCTGAAGCAATGGCCTTTGTTGGTTTGTTTCTCTCTTGCTTGGTATAGGATTTGCCAAGAGAGTTTTAAAGGGTGAATTTATATTTGAGAAAATCTTTAAGACACATGAAGCCATACATTCATTTGTTTCCTTGCTCCCAGTTTCATATTCCTTATCATGGTTATGTATAAAATATACTATGTTGTCTAAATATCACTGTGGAAGGCACTGTAATAGATTTTGAGTTGTCCTGACATAATTGTGCCACTTTGTCCACCATCCCATGTTTTAATAGTAACATGATGCACCTCCAAAACGTTTTTAAAGGGAACAAAAAAAAATTTAATTAAATATTTTGGTCTTTCATGCAAGAATTAGCTCATAAAGTATAGACATGTTAAACTGTACTCATTCTAAACGAGTATCATAATATAACTTCAAAAGTTACCAGCTGAAACTTGAGACTTTTAACTAGAGCTTTGCACCCTATGATTTGACACAGTGTGCTGCCAGTCACACTTCTGTTTGCATTAATGTCTTGTACCTTGTTTAACAGTTGGTTATCCAGACCAGCCTGCTTCTGCTTGTGTTTTCAAAAATGTATCATGTTTATTAATAGCAGCAGCACATTTGATGGTGAATCAGCATTTCTTGTTCAAACTTAAAAAGTCTATTTGCTTTCTGTCAAATTAAGCAAACTTTATAGATCAGGTTTTGCCAAGTCACCATTATAATTTTTCTTATTTTTAGTAACAGAGGCCATATTTGATGAGATAACATCATCATATAAAGATCAAGAGATGATGCAACAATGAATGGGGGATGCAGAACCATGCCATACATAGAGGATCTCAGATGGGTAATGATTTAATATTGAATTTATGAAACAAGTTGAATAATGTCAAGCTTTTGCAAGCCTTGGCGATGGGATTGCATGCACTGCCCCCCCCCCCCTTTGGGATCTCAAAACACTATGAACACTCTGAGGGATTCAAAAACCAAACAACACAGTCTAGGAGGATATCAGGTATGTTTACATAATCTTATGCATCTACAGATATTAATTGCTTATTATGGCCAATATATTTGGTGGAGTATGAACATGGGAAAAACCCAGTAAGAACATCAATTTAATGGGAACCTACTGGAAAGCCTTCTCACATACCCAAAACTCAAACACATGGAGAGAGAGGCAAGATGTCAGTGATCTATAAAAGTGAGGGCCCTGGACCATGCTGTCATCGGGGTGGGTGGGTGGGGGGCCTACAAGTATTCAAAACTCAAACACATGGAGAGAGAGGCAAGATGTCAGTGATCTATAAAAGTGAGGGCCCTGGACCATTCTGTCATCGGGGTGGGTGGGTGGGGGCCTACAAGTATTCAAATGTAATTCTGTAATCAGCAACATATATATAATCTTTACTATCAAAACACTGAAACCAGATTCCATTTATTAGTCTGTGGGTAATGTACCCAACCTAAATAGAAATACGTTGATATTTTTTATTACTGATACAAATATAAAATACACACATTAGAGTATTGCCAAAAAGAGAAATACTAAAGCAAGGTCAGCTTAGGGATGACCACTTGTGAAATGTGGAGGAATTTAGCTTTCTTACAAATTAATTTTCTCAACAAGAAAGGATGTAAGCAATCCAAAATCATTTAAACATGTACAGGCTGGTGTGTTTATTACCTATTCTCAAGAAAGGGTCGTTACACGACCTACACTCGTTACACTTCAAAGTATGGGAACAGGTACTCCATCACTAATTGCCCATAAACAAACAGCTGAAAGAGTATTTAGAAATTCATTAAACCTGCACAGGTTAAAGATCACTGACCTATTTTATCAAATACACACAGAAAAAGGTGAGTGACTTTTTGCAGTAAAACAGATTGATTAAAATCAGATTGTTTTCTGCAACCGAAATCCGTGATGCTGATCTATGGCAGGTAATAGATGGGTGAAGATCTCCAAAAGGTCTTCTATACTTTCAATGACTTTATTATTTTCTTACACAAATGATGATGATGATGATGATGATGATGATGATGATGATGATGATGATGATGATGAAGATGATGATGATGATGATGATGATGACTTGATTTAAAGAGCCCATTTGGTCAACTGACTAATCTTTCATGAGGTCTTCAACAATTACACATGCACACACACTCATGTGTGTGTGCATGTGCATACACGCACACACACTTTACACAACAAATGCTATAAAAAAACTAGATAATTAATCTATTGCTACAATAAATATGCACAAGACTTTAAAAATTAGTACATACAGAATCCATACAAACATTATTTGTGAACCTATGTAAAACATTAAAGGTGAGTACATGATAACAATGTTTTAAAGAAAAGTAGTGCTGAATTACACAAAATCATACAAATGATTGTTTCTGAATTACACAAAATCATACAAATGATTGTTTCTTTAGATGTTGTCTAAGAAGTTTTATAAAAGCTTCGCAGGAGTCAGCTGACTTTATATAAGGTGTATGGAATTCCACAGTTTACCTCAAGAAAAAGCAAAACTCTTCTTTTAAAACTTGTGTGTGGCAAACACTTCTGGTTTAAAAAAATGAATCAGTGTAATATACAAACACTTTATTTTATTCATCAACTGTTTATGCTTAGAACCCCTCTATATGTAAACTCAAAAACAGAGGAGAGGTTTCCGCATTATGAGATAAGAGTGGGCGTGTGTGTGTGTCTGTGTGTGATTTGGATTTTTAACATAGCTTTAACAATTTTTTAGTCATATCACTATGATATCTGCAGTGTGGTAGTGGATAGTGATGTCTAGCACTGGGGCAACATGCTGCAGACATGTGGCATCAAGTCCCAACCAGACATATTATCCTGACACCAGGCCGACAGTCCTAACACTAGCCTCTTAATGCTGAGTGCCTAGCGAGGCAGTTATTGGTACCATTTTTATAAGTCTTTGGTATTACTTGGCTGGGGTTCAAACCAGCAACCTTCTGAATCTGAGGCAGAATGCTCCAACCACTAGGCCACCAGAGCAGTCATTATCAGATAAAATCTACAGGAAGTATACTAGTATTTTATATGCCAATGCATTTCAGATGACAAGAGAAGAATGCATACATAAATACAAAAATCATTAACCAGATTCCAGTAGAGATCATGGTTACAACATTGTGATATGTAGAGGAATATCAATATAATGTGTCATTTTGCCAACCCATAATGTGGTCTACAAGATATAATGATGTTGTCGGTTCAACACCATTTTTAAGGCAATAAATAGTGGCCAACATAACTAGTGGAGGAAATTTCCAGAAAACCCCTATTAACTTAACCCTGACCTACAGGAAGCTACTGGATAGCTTTTTCACATACCCACATGGACAGAGGAGAGATGGCAGTGATCAGTAAAGGCAAGTGTTTAGACCACTCAGCCACCCAGTGATTAGTAAAGGCAAGTGTTTAGACCACTCAGCCACCCAGTGATAGTAAAGGCAAGTGTTTAGACCACTCAGCCACCCAGTGATCAGTAAAGGCAAGTGTTTAGACCACTCAGCCACCCAGTGATAGTAAAGGCAAGTGTTTAGACCAATCAGCCACCCAGTGATTAGTAATGGCAAGTGTTTAGACCACTCAGCCACCCAATGATGGTAAAGGCAAGTGGTTAGACCACTCAGCCACCGAGTGATTAGTAAAGGCAAGTGTTTAGACCATTCAGCCACCCAGTGATCAGTAAAGGCAAGTGTTTAGACCACTCAGCCACCCAGTGATTAGTAAAGGCAAGCGTTTAGACCACTCAGCCACCCAGTGATTAGTAAAGGCAAGTGTTTAGACCACTCAGCCACCCAGTGATCAGTAAAGGCAAGTGTTTAGACCACTCAGCCACCCAGTGATCAGTAAAAGCAAGTGTTTAAACCACTCAGCCACCCAGTGATCAGTAAAGGCAAGTGTTTAGACCACTCAGCCACCCAGTGATACTAAAGTCAAGTGTTTAGACCACTCAGCCACCCAGTGATCATTAAAGGCAAGTGTTTAGACCACTCAGCCACCCAGTGATCAGTAAAGGCAAGTGTTTAGACCACTCAGCCACCCAGTGATTAGTAAAGGCAAGTGTTTAGACCATTCAGCCACCCAGTGATCAGTAAAGGCAAGTGTTTAGACCACTCAGCCACCCAGTGATTAGTAAAGGCAAGCGTTTAGACCACTCAGCCACCCTGTCATCAGTAAAGGCAAGTGTTTAGACCACTCAGCCACCCAGTGATCAGTAAAGGCAAGTGTTTAGACCACTCAGCCACCCAGTGATCAGTAAAGGCAAGTGCTTAGACCACTCAGCCACCCAGTGATTAGTAAAGGCCAGTGTTTAGACCACTCAGCCACCCTGTCATCAGTAAAGGCAAGTGTTTAGACCACTCAGCCACCCAGTAATCAGTAAAGGCAAGTGTTTAGACCACTCAGCCACCCAGTGATCAGTAAAGGCAAGTGTTTAGACCACTCAGCCACCCAGTGATCAGTAAAGGCAAGTGTTTAGACCACTCAGCCACCCAGTGATCAGTAAAGGCAAGTGTTTAGACCACTCAGCCACCCTGTGATCAGTAAAGGCAAGTGTTTAGACCACTCAGCCACCCAGTGATCAGTAAAGGCAAGTGCTTAGACCACTCAGCCACCCAGTGATCAGTAAAGGCAAGTTTTTAGACCACTCAGCCACCCAGTGATTAGTAAAGGTGAGAGTTTAGACCACTCAGCCACCCAGTAATCAGTAAAGGCAAGTGTTTAGACCACTCAGCCACCCAGTAATCAGTAAAGGCAAGTGTTTAGACGAATCAGTCACCCAGTGATTAGTAAAGGCAAGTGTTTAGACCACTCAGTCACCCAGTAATCAGTAAAGGCAAGTGTTTAGACCACTCAGCCACCCAGTGATTAGTAAAGACAAGTGTTTAGACCACTCAGCCACCCAGTGATCAGTAAAGGCAAGTGCTTAGACCACTTAGCCACCCAGTGATCAGTAAAGGCAAGTGCTTAGACCACTCAGCCACCCAGTGATCTGTAAAGGCAAGTTTTTAGACCACTCAGACACCCAGTGATTAGTAAAGGTGAGAGTTTAGACCACTCAGCCACCCAGTAATCAGTAAAGGCAAGAGTTTTAGACCACTCAGCCACCCAGTGATCAGTAAAGGCAAGTGCTTAGACCACTCAGCCACCCAGTGATTAGTAAAGGCAAGTGTTTAGACCACTCAGCCACCCAGTGATTAGTAAAGGTGAGAGTTTAGACCACTCAGCCACCCAGTGATAGTAAAGGCAAGTGTTTAGACCACTCAGCCACCCTGTCATCAGTAAAGGCAAGTATTTAGACCACTCAGCCACCCAGTAATCAGTAAAGGCAAGTGTTTAGACCACTCAGCCACCCAGTAATCAGTAAAGGCAAGTGTTTAGACCACTCAGCCACCCTGTCATCAGTAAAGGCAAGTGTTTAGACCACTCAGCCACCCAGTAATCAGTAAAGGCAAGTGTTTAGACCACTCAGCCACCCAGTAATCAGTAAAGACAAGTGTTTAGACCACTCAGTCACCCAGTGATCAGTAAAGGCAAGTGTTTAGACCACTCAGCCACCCAGTGATCAGTAAAGGCAAGTGTTTAGACCAATCAGCCACCCAGTGATACTAAAGTCAAGTGTTTAGACCACTCAGCCACCCAGTGATTAGTAAAGACAAGTGTTTAGACCACTCAGTCACCCAGTGATCAGTAAAGACAAGTGTTTAGACCACTCAGCCACCCAGTGATCAGTAAAGGCAAGTGTTTAGACCACTCAACCACCCAGTGCCTCTGATCTACAAGATGACAAATGCAATTCATGAATATAATTACAATACTGGCTACCATTTTTTAAGACCAGAAACTATATGAACCTAACTGAATTTTACATTGGTCTATTTTCATAAAGTGCCATTTTTCATTTTCAGTTTCTTTTTATATCATGACTTCTTGTGTTTAGATAAACCTTGTACATTTATTGAATGAAATATATGAAGTGGTTGTGCTTAGATAAATGAAGTACCCTGTACATTTAGTTAATGAAATATATAAAGTGGATGTACTTAAAAAATTAAGTACCTTGTACAATTAATGGAATATATAAAGTGGATGTGCTTAAATAAATGAAGTACCTTGTACAGTTATTGAATGAATTATATGAAGTGGTTGTGCTTTAAGTGAAGTACCTTGTACATTTAATGGAATATATTAAGTGAATGTGCTTCAATAAATGAAGTAATGTACATCTATTGAAATATATAACGTGGATGTACTTAGAAAAATGAAGTACCTTGTACATTTAATGGAATATATAAAGTGGATGTACTTAAATAAATGAAGTTCCTTGTACAGTTATTGAATGAAATATATGAAGTGGATGTGCTTAAATAAATGAAGTTCCTTGTACATTTATTGAATTATATGAAGCTAATGTGCTTTAAGTGAAGAACATTGTACAGTTACTGAAAAATAAGTGAATGTGCTTCAATAAATGAAGTAATTTGTACATTTATTGAAAGTATGAAGTGGATGTGCTTAGACAAAACAATTTTAATGCACAAGTTGGTTCATCGTGCGTTGTTCACATAAAAGGAGTACAAAATATTTATCGTATTGCATCAAAACCTCCGTATCATGATATATAGAGTGTGGATACACATCCTACACATGATGACAGTAGGGTCTATTCTTAGGTCGCAATAGTGTAAGATTTATGCTGATTTTTAAAACATCATGCAAAAATCAATATTGCAGAAAATAGCACATATTTTCAAACCCTATCTATATTTCTTCAATGACACACACACACACACTACCCCATCTGCATTCAAATTTTTTATTTCTGAAGCTAGAATTTACCCTTAAATTTTTTGTTACTTGATAGGCTGAAACAGGAATGAAACAGGAACAAAAGACAGTTTCATATCAGAACTTTTTCCCTCAAGTTTCGATTAAATTACTTGTAGTAGTGGTGCACTGTAAGAAGCACACAAATCCAACATCTAATGATGTCTTGCAGAAATATTTGTACTAGTTTCATAAGGTAACTACATATTATCTTAACTGTAAATGGTTACCTTGGTGTGTAAATGTAACTATACAACAGTAATCACATCAATGTTGCAAAGCTAGATGGCTCTAATTGAAACAGCAGGTATTTTAGTCAGCTGACAATAAATTTTCCTTTTAAACATTAAAATTACCTGCGTTTCTTCTCCTTGAAGAAAATACGTCTGAATTTTCTGTACATCACTACTTCAGAATCCTTTCAAATGATGACACATCAATTGGTTTTCCCCTTTGATAACCAGCGTATCGCTCATAATAATAATTGTAAAAAAAAAACTTCAGTCTCCAATTACCCCTATCCTGTACGTGATAATCTGTACCTGTGAATACTTTGGCCAAGTATTCCATAGCATTAGTCTATAAAAAAATAAAGTCAAGGTATTATAGACATATTAAATCCTATAATTTATCATCATGGTATTGAATCCCTTCTTAATAAGCTTATGAAGACACATCCCTTTTGTACATGTAACATGTCATGCTGGATGGATTTCCACTTAACTGCTCAATCAGATAAAATGCTGTCAAAAACCTCCCACAGGTATTTCATTCAAGCTACTGGAGTCAGCCTGAGTCTCATTGTCTCAGTGTGGATCATATTTCAGATAACTGTAACACCTGGTTGTTGATAGAATTACTTCACATACAGCATAATCAGTATGCAGCGATGCAGCGTTTTGACCAGTACTTCATTTAGTGGTACTGTCAAGATTATACTTAAATTTGTGCATTAAATTCAAGCTGCCTTTTATGAAAATGTAAAGTTGCTAGAAACTGAAGGTGAGAAAGATAAAGATTGGGGGATCTTTCATGCATGAAACACAGTTCAGTTGGTTGTATTCATAATGTTATAGTTTATATAAATTTGTGTTAAAGTTGCTTTTTGCTACTGTATAAACTCACCATATCAGCCTGAATCTTGATTGTCTCAGCATTGGACTATATTTCAGGTAACTGTAACACCTGGTTGCTGATAGAATTACTGCACATACCGCAATCAGTGCAGCCATGCAGGTTTTTGCCTGTAGTTAAATTGGTCATACATTTATGCTAAATTTTTACATTAAAATTGATTTTTTGTTTTAAAAAATGTCAAGTTTTTAGGATATAATGCTGATGAAGAAAAATGGTCTGACTGTTTTTTTTTTATATATCTGCAAAGGAATGAAAAACCACGACTTAAAAGAAGTCTTCCACAAATCAATGATTTGATAGCTACTTCTGTTTCAACTACAAAGAGTTGAAGCCATCTTGATCAATAAGACAATTTTCATGATTGCCACCACAGCAGACATATACTGGATGTAAGATCAGTACCCCTTTTATTTAGGACATGATAACAAGTATCTGGTTGAATTCCCATTTTGAAATGACCAGTACATTCAGGTGAAGTTGCTACAACAAAATTTTCAAGATGGCCATTGGGGTGGCGGCACACTGAATGTAAAATATGTACGATGTTACTTTAGACCCAACTAGATATCATAAATAAAAAGTCTTTCAGTGAAAAGCCTATGTACATAGGACAATGCATTCAAAAGCTTTCAATGAGATTTTCACAATGGATACAATGGAGGACACACTGTCTGTCCAACTGGCATAATTTTCATTTAGGACCAACGAAATATCTCAAGAAGTCTTGTAGTGAAAACTCCATAAAATATTAAATCTCATTTAAATAAAACAAAAATTTCATATCACCAAATACATTTCAAAATATATACAAGTAGTTAAAAAGCTTGCCAGTGTGTAAGTATTAATATACATGAGAATAATAATGAATAAATTAAACCCAGTATGTTACATGACACCTTCCAGCAAATTATAACCAATTATTAATTCAGTTTATGAATAAATTTTTCAGTTGACCAGTATAACTTTTTTTTAAAAATTCCACACGCAAAAAAATACTGCCAACTTTGCTGCACACAAAATCCATTTATACAACAACAGAAGACAAAGTAATTCTGTCACAACTGTACAAGAAATCTGACATTATTCACATATACTTGAATCTCATTGTCTCCAATTAGAATGTGCAGAAAAATGCTTAAAATTTCTCCAAAAAAACAGTATACAATATGCCTGCCATGTCTAGTTCTTTCAATAGAAACCAATTTTCTTCCTCCAGTCTCAATGACCTTGACCTTTGAAGATGTAACCCCTGATACTTTTCCTATCTCAAATGCATTCAGAAAGTATGGGTCATGGTTTGTGACTTAGGACTTGAGTTCTTTGTAGAAACCAGTTTCCTCTTTGGCGTTTCTCTCTGACCTTGATCTTTGACCTTTTACACTGCAAACAATAGGTATCTATCTCGTATCAATTGCAAGCTTTCTGCAAAGGGTCGACCTCAGGTGGCAAAGTGGTCTACATGCCAATCACATATCTTATTCCTGTCCGTGAGAATTGAAGTCTTGACTCGACCAACATGTGAGAAAATTTGCCAGTAACTTTCAGTGGGTCAGTGGTTCATCCTTGACCAAATATACTGGCTGCCATGATTAGTCTACAATATGCTGACAACTGACATTAAACCCAACAAAACCAGAACAAACCAATATACAGGCTAGTCATGGCATGTGGTTACAATACTGGAATAGTTTTATACAAGTCACATTTTTTTCCTCTTTCATTCCATGAGACCTTGACTTTTGGCACCAAAATAATGAGAAAATACCTATAAAAAAATAAAATGCAAAATAATATGGGGTTCATATCACTTCAAGCTTATTTATGTTCTAGTGTGTAATATGTGTAATCTATTTTGGATAACAGAATTATGAAGTGTACGAATCAGAAAATGCGTGCCAGGGTTGATGCACAAGACTTGAAGAACTTTACATTACAGGACAACAAAGACATAAAGTTCCAGGTATCGTGGAAAACTATCTTTATATTTCACTCCAAGACTGCAAAATGAAAATCGATACACCGACACTTGTGCCTGCGTTAAAGATAATTACTGCATACTGATTTCCTGTCTGGTTCAATACAAATGGAAAAACTGAACTTGATAAGAGCAAAATGCGCAGCCATTTTTACAACCTTAAACAGGTCCAGAAGCATTCCAATTGATCCATTAATTATTAAAATGTGATGGTAAGAACTCCATGTGAAACAAAACAAATATCCAATACAATTTCACATGCTACATATTCAGCACTTCCCAATTTTTTCTTAAGTTCCATTTTCTGAAGAAGAAAAAAGGAAAGTAAAGGTTACATCTTTTCAAGTAATGCATTATCCACCATGCTCCAAAAATATTTTGGAATAACGTTGAATTGATATAGGTCTCATATATTTACTCAATCACTTTTAAACAATAGACACATCTTCCAAATGGATGCTTCACACTAATTCCTGCACATAAAGGATGGACAAATGTAAAAATAATGTTCAGGGACCTTATACTAAATTTGGTTTCATTTGATGTAGTCTTTCTGAAATTATCAAGCAAAAAAAGGACAAGATTCTAAAATTGGCAAGATAAAATTTTGCCTGAAAACAATCCAAGTTTACTTCAGTCTTGTAAATGTAATGTCCCATGTCAATATAGTGTAATGTCCCATGTCAATATAGTGTAATGTCAATATAGTGTAATGTCCCATGTCAATATAGTGTAATGTCCCATGTCAATATAGTGTCATGTCCCATGTCAATATAGTGTCATGTCCCATGTCAATATAGTGTAATGTCAATATAGTGTAATGTCCCATGTCAATATAGTGTAATGTCCTATGTCAATATAGTGTAATGTCCTATGTCAATATAGTGTAATGTCAATATAGTGTAATGTCCCATGTCAATATAGTGTAATGTCCCATGTCAATATAGTGTAATGTCAATATAGTGTAATGTCCCATGTCAATATAGTGTAACGTCCCATGTCAATATAGTGTAATGTCCTATGTCAATATAGTGTAACATCCCATGTCAATATAGTGTAATGTCCTATGTTAATATAGTGTAATTTCCCATGTCAATATAGTGTAATGTCAATATAGTGTAATGTCAATATAATGTAATGTCCCATGTCAATAAAGTGTAACATTCCATGTCAATATAGTGTAATGTCCTATGTCAATATAGTGTAATGTCCTATGTCAATATAGTGTAACATCCCATGTCAATATAGTGTAATGTCAATATAGTGTAATGTCAATATAATGTAATGTCCCATGTCAATAAAGTGTAACATCCCATGTCAATATAGTGTAATGTCCTATGTCAATATAGTGTAATGTCCTATGTCAATATAGTGTAACATCCCATGTCAATATAGTGTAATGTCCTATGTCAATATAGTGTAATGTCCCATGTCAATATAGTGTAATGTCAATATAGTGTAATGTCCTATGTCAATATAGTGTAACATCCCATGTCAATATAGTGTAATGTCCTATGTCAATATAGTGTAATGTCCCATGTCAATATAGTGTAATGTCAATATAGTGTAATGTCCCATGTCAATATAGTGTAACATCCCATGTCAATATAGTGTAATGTCCTATGTCAATATAGTGCAATGTCCTATGTCAATATAGTGTAATGTCCCATGTCAATATAGTGTAATGTCCCATGTCAATATAGTGTAATGTCAATATAGTGTAATGTCAATATAGTGTAATGTCCCATGTCAATATAGTGTAATGTCCTATGTCAATATAGTGTAACATCCCATGTCAATATAGTGTAATGTCCTATGTCAATATAGTGTAATGTCCCATGTCAATATAGTGTAATGTCCCATGTCAATATGGTGTAATGTCCCATGTCAATATTGTGTAATGTCCTATGTCAATATAGTGTAATGTCCCATGTCAATATAGTGTAATGTCCTATGTCAATATAGTGTCAATGCATGAGGATTTTTAGGATGAAAAAAGCTTTAAATAAGCAGCATGTGTGCATATTATACATTTTTTAAAAGTTGGAGAAAAATACACAAAGAACATTTTATAAGTAAAGAACTAAACAAAACTTTGACCAAAGATCATCTGCTTTAAACCACCAGAATTCCTAGATACCAATGGGATTGCTTTCAAAAGTTATTCTCTAAGATAGTCACCACTCGGATCTGGCTAGTGGCCATCAAATTGACACAAAAACTGACCAATTTACCCACTGTGAGTGGCCACATAATGGTGCTAACAGATAAAAATCTCACTAATGTCTGTTGATTTCTAAATTCAACACTCAGACATTTGTTCCAACATGCAGATCAAGTGATTTTAATCCAGGTCTTTAAAGAAAGCCAAGCTGGTTCCAAAACAAGAAGTAATTTACCATTCATAAAAGTTTTAAAGTGCAATGCAAATCAGAAGAATGGACTCTTGTGTTGAGGTTGATACAATAGATTTTCCCTAGTTCCTATTAACATGGCCAATTTGCACTGCAATGTATGCACTCTCCTACTGCCATATTTATACTGTCACCTAATGTATAAACACAATGGTAGTGGTATTGAGTTTATCTTAGTACAATATAATTCAAATTTAACTCCTCAAAAATTTACCCAAATCAAAGTTACATCTGCTGGAATTACAAATTTCAAACCTCAACAATAATTGTTTACAGTATTTTAATGAACAATCCTGGCAGAAAAACCAGCATTCTGGAATAATTTAAATGTCTTTAAATGGTTATAAAGATTATTAACAATGAAGAAATCACCTATTAAACATATGAAATAGAATAACACCTATTAAACATAGATTACCGTTACCATCATGTCGTTTTACCTTCAACTCTTTGCTTTTATACCGCTGGTTGATGCGAAGCCTTTTACCACTTTTAAATAGTCTTGCATATAACCCATTTTATGGCGCTAAATAGCCTTCTCGTGCTGATGCACCGTAAAAAAATAAAATAATCAATCAATCATTAAACATAGATATGAAATGGAGCAATGAAATGGAATAACTGCAATTGATATTTAAGTATAAGTGATAATGTAAATGTGGGAACTAAATGGAAAATCTTCCACAAACAAATCTGTACAGCCAAATATCATTGCTGACAAAAATACCACAGAGGAGTAGCTTTTGATGGACTGAAGCAGTTCATTGGATTTCAGATGGAAGAGAAAGTAACTGGTGGTTAGAATTGGTTAAGATTGATGTAAAGTAATTGATGGTTAGGATTAAAATGAAAGAGAAAGGAACTGGTAACTAACTTGTTAAGTGATAAAACCTTGTTTCAACTTGAAAGAAACTTTGTTAGTCTGAACTTGGTTAAGACTGAGAGAAAGTATCTGACCAGAAAATAATCATATTAAAAGAAGTTAAACTCATCATAATGTTACTCTTAGCTGCAGATATCATTCATTTCATGGTTGTACAAAATTAATAATAATAATAATAACAACAACAGCAACAACAACAACAACAATATTAATAATAATAATAATAATAATAATAATAATAACAACAACAGCAACAAGAACAATAATAATAATAATAATAATAGTAATAATAATAATAATAATAATAATAATGTAGTGAACCCCATCTTTCCTTTAACCTGGTCAAAAAGTGTTTTCCCATGTACATGTATTTTATTAAAACATGTTCCAAGAGAACTAAATGGACATTGGAGTGTATAAACAGCATATAAGCAGTATTGAGTTTACTACTGGCAACTACTTCAGGTAAAAGCCTAAAAATAACTTTACAGGTGTGTGTAGTTTACAAATCTATGAATGAACAAAGGCAAGTGATTCATTTCATTTACTGCAAAATAGCTCATTACATGCATGACATGCAAGTACCTAAATTATATCTCCCATTTGTGAAGCTCTAGACAGCCATGTTTCTAAACAGATATCTTAATTAAACCGCTCCTCTATGATAGATAAGTTATGGCAAACTTAAGTTTCATTCTTATGAAAAATTATTTTGATTAAATGCTAGATGTGCATTTATGTCTGAGACATCTATCGGACTGAAATCTCGAGTCTGACAACTCTTGGCAAAGATTTTGTGAAAATTAACATAGTGGCCGGTTTTTATGCAACTGTGAAATTTTAAACATATTTTGAAATCTTTACAATCTGTCTCAACAAATTTCAAATTCTGTTTGATTAAAAGTTCCATCGAGAACATGAAGAAGAAAGAAAAGGATAACAAAGTGAAGAATTGGGTTAAAATGTTTATTTTGTTTAATGGAATCTCAAAGAAGCTCATGCAAGACATCTGGGGCAAAAAGTTATTTGAACTAGTTATAAACTTGTGATACAGAGATTTGAAATCACCAGAACAGGCTATCAATTGTAATCCTGGAGTGATGTTTTAAACTCATTTAAACAAGTTTCCAACAGGTTTTCAAGCTGACCAAACAACTTTTAAATCATACTGATATTAAAGCTCACTGAAACAATGCACTAAGAGACTTGAATACGTTTTAAAATGATTTTTAACAATATTTAAATTAACTAAAATGAATTATAGACTGCCTCAAATTTAAACAGTTATTAAAAATAAAATTTTAATGCATTCACACAAGTTATTAACTTATTCAAGCAACCTTATTTTGAATTCCTAAAAGTATTTCCATACTTGTTACACCATTTCAAATATGCATCCCTGATACAGGAGCCAAGTAAGATTAACACTTGTTCATGTGAATTGGGCCATTTGATAACTGTATTAGGCCTGACATACGCTTTCAGAGTAAACTGCCACCTGTCAAACTGAAATACACCTCACAGAATGAATTCCAGCTGCCATGACAGATTAATTAAAGGAAAACAGGGATTATGTTTTAGTTCTGCAAACCTTACTTTTCTTGAAGAAATCAATTAAACCTTCACAAGCCCAAGACAAGAGTGGGGAATATAACAAGAACTAATTAAATGAAGAAAACTGCTGAATGTTGTAGAACACACACATAAAACACTAGGAATCAGTTTAAAATTTTATGTAGAACCCAACCGTTTCTCATTAAAAATCTAAAATTCAAAAATAGCTATCCAAATTACAGATATTCAATTTTGGATATTTTGAATTCTTAATGTCCAAAAATTAAAAAAAAGTAATTTTATCCTATGACAAGATACCTTGATAAAAGTCCTTACATACAAATCTATAGCACACAAACAATATAGCAAATATACACATAGCATACACAGGACATAGGAGATTTCTGGCAAAGATCACTCAGTAAACAAGGGAAGATATTCCTATCTTGGAGATTGAATTCAAAATTGGATGAACACACTAGGAACATTAAATACCGCATCAAAAACTTTAGTTTTGACTAAATTATTTTTGAAATCAGATGAACAACCTTTTAGAATACACTTGGGACAATAAATATCCCATCAAAAACTTTAGTTTTAACTAAATTATTTTTGATACAAAAATTTAAACACATCATAGGGGAACCCATGAACACATAAAAAGGCTTATCTTTTGTGGAAAAATAAGGGGGAAATCCATCTGGTGACACCTCCCCCCAATAATATTGTCATAGATGCCAAATCTCTCGTGTTGCCCAGTAGTCTTTTGATTTTAGACCCCATCCTTTGATCTCCTGATTTGTCAACAAAAACTCCCAGAAATAAAAAATCTGGCAAGTGTAGGTATTTTCAGCTTAAACAACAGCCAACAGACTTTTACGACTATCGTAATCAATCAAGCAAGTGGTTATCAACCTAACAACTGATCACATCACAGCTCGTAACACGTGCTGATTCATCTACTGTACATGCGGAAGTTGTTCTACTCATCAATATTTCAGTATTGAGTAATGTGTTGAGTATAACAGGCAACCTAACAACTATAAAACAATTCTTGATCTATTTGGAAATGTAATAATTTTGGTACCATGTTGAAAACTAGGCTAATGGATTCAAAGGAAAATTCGCCATCGGAAAAAAGAAATATGTTTGCAAGTTCAACTGTACATATAGACAAATTTAAATGAGTGAAACATAGTGAAAATGGAGAAAGTTTTTTTTACTGCACAACTTGTGAAACATGTTTGAATATTACTAGTGGAGGAAAATGATCTTGAAAAGTCAGTGCAAATGAGAAATCATCATATCAGTGTGTCAAGTTTTTGAAGCACAGACAGTAATTCTTGAGAAAGTTTTGAAATTAATTTCATGACATTAAGAGAATTACATAAGAAAATAAAGTTGAATAACTATTATTTATTGCTGCTAATTTCCTAGCTTTCGGTATGATGTGCACTTTTGCACTTAAGTTTGCAATAAAAATTATCGTTATGCTAATCTCCGTGATTATGACAAAATCTCACTGCCTGTGAACACTTATCACTCTGATTTGGCCCCAGAAAACATGGCATGTATGAATGTTGTAGACTCACTTTGCATCTTTGTGGTCCCAGATTATCGCCTGCATATTTAAGATCTTCCTACTGTCTGGTACAATTGAAACTTCCGATTAAAAAAATTTGTAGCCCACTACTTTGTCTGAACAAGTGGCATACCCGGCAGCTTATAGTACCCACTACCAATGAAATGAAAAGTATCAAGGATAAAATATGTACATGTAAAACTTTCTTGTTTATTCATCTCATATTTCATTCGTTCGATTTATCATTTCCAACTAAAATATCACCAAGTGGTCTCTAACAATGTCACGTTCTGCTCGTTTTAAACAAAACCAAAAGTTTTCAATGTTAACAAGGAGCCTGCTCAATGTCACTTTGGAGCCCATTTTAAGTGAGGTGGTGGATGTAAGACCCACACATCGATACACAGAAAGAAGGTAAACCCTTTGTCATCTGTAGCCAATGTATGCAATGTTCGTGAGGTGCACAGTATTACTGGTATACCACTGTATGTTTTTTCTGGTGGTATGTACCATGCTACATTTTCCGGTATGCCAATGGTTTCCATAAGAAAGGAATTAATGGAACTTCAGGAGTTATTTTGTTATGACTTTAGTTACATTAACAGTGTGTTTTAATAATCATAACAAAGTAGTTCAAACATTATTACAAAATGGTTGTATCTGTCACAAACTAATGGTGAATTTTACAAATGCAATTGTATGTATGATCCTTTAATCCCATGCATGTCATGCCAACGTGGTAGGTAAATGGAATGTAGTAAAACATATCTGAACCAGATCCGACTTTCAGATTTAAAAAAAATAAATTAAAAAAAATAATTAAAAAATTTAATAGCATATGTGAATATGTTAAGTGTCTGTATTCCTTAGTCTAAAATCATAGTACCTTGTTTTCTTTCTGAAGTATAGGTAATTTCTTAAGTCCAGTAAATATTTTCTCATTTATTGTGTTACGCATATCTGATTTAATATTTATATATTTTAATTTAATTGTTTGTGTGTCAGTTTTAAATTTTTATTTTTCTTACATTCTATTATAATGTAAATTTTTTCACTAGAGATGATACTTTTTCAGAAAATTGTTTGGCCATGGCTGTTGGTTTATAAACACTAGGTGTTGATCTAACTTCTGACCTTGATTCAAAAATAGTAAACAAAGTTCTATTTTATATTAAATGATTGGTTGTTTCCGAGGTCATGATGGGCCTACATGGTTTAAGATGTAAACAATTTTTTAAAATTTTTTTATCTTAGAGAAAATTATTGGTCTAATCAAGGCCATATTCTGTGTACATGATATAAACATGATCACATGACCTCCCCCTTCTGATTTCGCGACTTGGGGGAATTTCGAAACTGCGTCTTATAATACAATATAACCTTTGTTTTAGAGAGAGAGAGATCTCAGTTTGGGGCTTTTCATACTGATGTCAAGTTATTTTGTTGTAGCCAGATTTTAGCTATAATTTTCTTCAGATCAGTTGGATTTCAAAAGGATTAATTCTTTATTCTCTGGAAATATTTTGAAGAGTGCTCACACAGAAATTTTGGAAAGATATTGCTTACAAGTTTAGTTTGGATTTCCAATACCGGAGTGCCATTATTTGTATTTCTACAATAGATAAGCACAGTGCTGACTACAGCATACATCATCATCATCAATCTTGGATTTTACATTGGGATTCGAATTTGAAATTATCAGAACATTTATTACTAGGACTTTTGTAATTTAATTTGTGGATTACTCTAGATTATTTTTGGATTTGATTTTTGAAACCGTAAGTTCTCATTTGTTCATTTTTAC
This sequence comes from Sinohyriopsis cumingii, assembly GCA_028554795.2. Classification (NCBI taxonomy): domain Eukaryota; kingdom Metazoa; phylum Mollusca; class Bivalvia; order Unionida; family Unionidae; genus Sinohyriopsis; species Sinohyriopsis cumingii. The sequence continues at coordinate 71,419,080 of CM068838.1, read as the reverse complement.
AGAATTTTCCAGGAAAATAAATTATTTGTTAAATTTTAAAAAAGCTTGTTGTTTTCACTCTTTCTGTGTTACTGTTTATTCGAGCCTAAACACGTAACAACTGAGTAAGTGTATCTTATGTTTGCTGGCCCTCTCTGATAAATATCGTGCCTGGGTGTTGGTATCCCAATCAACAGATTTCCCTGCCTTTTATATCAATAGTGTAGCTTGAAAATTGGAGGCGTCAGTATCAGCGCTTCCTATTTTTATCATTAAGTTTTTAATGTCAGCATGAGTTTTTCACAGTATTGGCTGTTATGTAACCCTAATCATCCCATGTAAGCTAAAGCTTATTAAACATAGCAAATTTATCTGCTATAAGGTAGTGTCCATTTAATTTCTGGAAGGGTGGATGGGGCTGTGATTTTCTTTAGAGCAAAATATTTTCTTTTCTTTGATCTCCAGATAAATTTTTTTCCCAAATAATATCGTGTCAATTTTGCTATAAATCAGAGCAAGATATTATTCCAGCTATTGACAGATGGAAGTTAAACAAAAATTATTCGGTCCTGCCCTAGAACACTGAATTGCTGGTCTGTGGTATACCGTGTTAGTATCGTGGCATGTTCAGAAATACTGCAGTACACAATTTTTTGCAGAACCCATTTCTACTATGTCTCTTCTAATATTTCCACACCCAAAAATTGATAAATAATGTGGGAAAAATAAGCCCTTACATATCAAGATTGCAGAAATGTATGGAATCGTCCAAATCTTACTGACACCATGAACCTGCTGTACATATAGTACATCACTGTTGTGTGAACTACACATACTTGCTGCACAAATTTGGATGCCATGTTCATGTTGAAGTTCCATACAATTTTAAATGCGATGAAGATGATAATGTTATAGACCAATCAAGTTGGAAATTATAAATCAATAAATGAAATTAGTTAAGTTTTGTGCATTGTTTATATGCAGGGGTTGTGGGCTGAAACTATGCTATACCCGATCAAGCTTAATTCAGTTTTGAATAATTTTAAATGTAAAAAAGAAAGAAACAAACAGCTGCATGTAAAATAAAATTGTAGTTTTCTTCAGACAGACAATTAGTGCAATATATGTTTACAGGGTTTGGTGCAGGCAAATGTAAAAGTAAAACTGAAATTTTATCCCTCAATCATGAGGGCATTTATACTGAAAATCCAACTGACATCTCAAATATATTTAACAACTGTTTTGTTCAAATTGCTAAAAAACTCAAAGAACCCAGAACTTCATCTGATCATGTGGAACTCAAAAAATGTTGTGCTAAAAAAATTAACAAACAATATAAAGTTTGAAATTCCTGAAATGAGTCCCGAATTTGTGTTGAAATATTTTTTAAAAAAATGGATGATTGTAAAGCTACAGGACTTGATATGACTGGACCAAGGCTACAAAAGGTAGTTGCACCTGCAATTGTAGAGAGTATAACTTTCATTTGCAGTGAAAGTATTAGGTCTAATAAATTTCCACAAACATGGAAAACTGCCAATGGTTACGCCATACAAAGTCCTCATTATTATTATTATTATCTTGTAGACCATGAAATTTTGCTTGAAAAACTAAAAATCCATCAGTGCAGTGAAAACTCCTAAACTTGTTTACTTCTTATTTAACCGACAGTGCAAAAAGTATCTTTAAATGGTCAACTTTCTGAAAATAAAAATATCAATTGTGGAGTACTACAGGGCTCTATCCTTGGACCTCTGTTATTCATTCTGTTTATCAATGATTTACCTCTCAAGATTGGAACTTCAATTTCTTCAACTGACTTCTATGCAGATGATACTACACTGTCTGAGATGGGTAAAACCAAAATGGTACTTGAAAATAACTTACTAGATGCTCTCAACAGACTTCAAGTATGGTGCAAGGAAAATAGTATAATCATAAATACAGAAAAAATGAAAGCCCTACTAGTTAAAATACAACAAAAATGAGCAAGCTAGATAGAGATAAACTCCATGCTCTAATTGACAATGTGAGCCTTAATATGACCTCTCAAGACAGAATTCTTGGTGTATTCATATAAAACAATCTTACTTGGTTTATTCACATTAAACATATTTCAAAAAAGGTTAATTCTTATCTTTGGCTACTGAGGAAAATCAAAACGTACATTCCTCTTCAGTATAGGGTCATCTTTTATAAAAGTTATATTCAGCCATATCTGGACTACTGTAATGTAATTTGGGGTAATATCTCTAATTCAAACCTAACAACACTTTTAAGGCTCCAAAAGAGGGCTTGCCATTTAATTCTAGATCAATGTATAGACACGTTTCAGGATGCAATGAATAATATACCTAACGGTTTTAACAATACATGAAAGAATATTTCTTAGAAAGGCCAAATTGATTTATAAAGTATCCAGAAAAGACATTCCTCTATATCTAAGCAATATCTTTCACCAAAGAGATGTTGATGGTACTCCAAACTTAAGGTCCATAAGAAGTAAAAATTACATTATACCAAGGCCAAAGAAGGGATTATTTAAAAAAGTTTTCAATATACTGGTCCACTGGTATGGAACAACATTCCCAGTGACATCATGGCAGGCTCCTAGCATTTCTTCTTTTCATAATCAATGTCTTAAATGGATGAAATCTTTAGAAAATTGAACAGTTCTAGTACAAAAAATACCACCTGCTTTTCTGTAATTCTGCATCATTTTCATAGCTGAATTTTTCAAAACAGGATGATATTTTATGTTTTAAATAGGTTTATGATTTCACAGATGCTTGTGCTTGTGTTCCTGGCTTGATAATTTGAATATATTGTCAACTGGTGCCTACAGTGAGATAACGTCAGTGAACATGAGTAATCAAGATAGTTGTCCTAACTGCAAACTTTGTCTCTACATTACAGTCTTAACCAATAGCAAGGTTATTGATTAATTTTATATCTTTTGTGGGGAATTTCAGCCAACAATGCATGTTTGATTTTGCCTTTTTTTGGTATCAGTTCATATAAAGCTTCATTTTCATGCCTGCCATTTGGGGTTGCTATGCAACAGGCATGATGCAACAAGCAAATGAATCATTTTCTTGGGGGGCAGATCTTTCACAAGTTTGGGGGAGTTTTAGAACAAAAAAACAAGACAGAGAAACTGACAAAAGACCAAATGAACAAATTAAGGTTGAAATATAAATTTTAATGATATATCATTTTTAAAAATTGATGCAAAAGCCAGTTTACTGGCAATGTACCAATGTACATGTCCTGGTAGAATCCATACCAAATAGTACTCATGATGTATCGGTAAAACCACATACATGTATGACTATTACAAGGACTCCTGTTTTGTCATGCCCCCCACCCCTATTTAGTTATACAGAAATAATAATAGTTAACACTGAGCATACTTGAGAGTATGGAGGGACATACAGATCTACCAACACATGGTCACCTAAGTCATAACTGCATGAAGATTCAGCCAAGGCTGGTTAGACCACAACTATGATTTATAAAATAATAAAATAGACCAAATGGTGGTTAGCATGCCAGACTCGCAAGCAAAAGGTTGTGTGCTCGAACCCTACAATCAGACAAGCCATGGTCAGCTACTGTGATATATCCTTGGGTAAGGCACTTACACCAACTGCCTCAGCACAAAATAACCTATTTGTGTAGCTGTGCTGTAAAACACCAAACTAAAACAGAACTGACTGGCACTGATCTTGAATCATATCCTCAATCAAATTACAGCCTTTGTATTTCTTAAAGCGAAAAAGGGTTATTTAGAACATATTCTTAGCAACAATTCCTCTCCCATAACCATAAATCACAATGCTTTCTCCAATACCGAAAATCAGAATTCCAAAGGTTATCAGAAATTGTATTGATACATGTCAGATCTCTATTATTAGCGATCCTGATTTTTAACACACTGCTTCAGGTTACAGTTTCCTCCAAGTTCATTACATCAATAAACAACTTCTGCCAACACAAGGTTTGCGGAGAGAACATAATTAAGGTCTTGCAGTACCAATTCAGTTTCCATTGGTAAACCTATGCAAACACCATTATATTAAAAATTAAGTAACTTAAAAAAAATTCTGGGAACTGATGATCATACCTATATTTATACATCCTGGATGACAGCTCGAGATCTAACGTATATTTATCAGGATTTGGAGAGTGCCATGGTCTGGAAAGAAGTTAAGCACAGGCTTTGGAGAGTGTCAACACATGGTCTGAGGAGAGAATTTATTCATTGGGCTGTGGAGAGTACCAACAGTGGTCTGAGGGAAGAACTTAAGCAAAGGTGTGGAGAGTACCAACAGTTGTCTGAGAAAACTTAACTTAGCATCAGGCAGTGGAGAAAACATGACATCATGTTGTCAAATGATGAATCACTAAGACTAACTACATCTAATCTTTAATGTGTGTGTGTGTGTGTTAGAGACTTGTAATGTAGCATTAACAATTTTAGTTTTATCACCACAATGTCTACAGTGTGGCAGTTTATAGTGATGACTAGCACAGGGGCATCATGCTGCAGACATGTGGCATCATGTCCCACCCAGTCACATTATTTTGACATCAGACCATCCATTCCTAACACTAACCTCTTAATTCTGAGCGCCAAATGAGGCAACTGCTAGTATAAGTCTTTGGTATGACTCGGCTGGGGTTCGAACCCTCATGTCTAATCTTTAGTATAAAAACTTCCACAAAATTATTTTATTAATTTTACCACATTAGAAAGCAAATGAAATGATGAAAAAAAGACAATTTACTTTTATACTGACCAAGTTAACAGCTTTAGTTCATTTAACAGAATATGGTCAATCAATTTTTATTTATTAATTTGTTTCCACAGCAACCCTTACCAAGACTGAAATGGTTACTTGTGTGGGTTCTCTAACCCATTCATAATTTGTAGACTAATTTTTTTTATTAATCTATAAATGTGCCTATTAAACACTGATAACTCCACCTCACCCACCCTCACAGTACCTGAAAATGAGAACGAACTGCAGTAGCTCAGCTATTAGAGCATCTGACTTGTAACACAAGTGTCGTGGGTTAAATACCTGCCCAGGCCATCCCAGACTTGCTGCCTCAATGTGTCTTTCAGAAAGCCATTTATCTCCCATTTCTTTATCATGATAAAGCCAATGATCAGTGTACACCCTAGGCATGCAAGATTGAGAGTAAAAAATCCCCTTTATGAAGTGCAGGTTAGAATGAGTAAAAACCAAACATTGGTGACAAAACTCAGGGTCATATTAAACATTTTAGGCTATCTGATGCACAAATGATGACAAAGGGAAATGAATCAAAATAATAAAACGTACTCAGAGGTTACATAAAAATATCTGGGGGAACATTCTGAACATACAAGGGATTGAATGAAGCAATAAAGGCAGTGATAGAAAATACAATGCACATATTTTGTGCATTTCGGTTGAATGGTCAGTGATTCCATAGAAATAAACATGAATACCACAACTACACATCTGATCATGTTGTTATGTACATGTATATCTATATTATGTGTATTATCATTCTTCATTATTTTTAGTAAGGGTTATTTTAGTAATAACATTTTAATTCCTAGGGCTTATACCATAGAACGAGTCATTGTAATAGTGTGTAGATCTATTTATAAGTTTCAAGGCCAAGATTTACTGTAATTCAAGTAAACATCGTGTGATGTGAATGGAGGTCATGGTTATTCTAAAAAGGCCAAGATGACCTATAAAAAAAATTATTAGCTGTGTAACCCATTTGACACTGTTTACTGATTTGTTGTGCAATTACACGAGTCATTAAAATGTCTTTATGTTTTAGTAATTATGACTTAGCATTCTATACAAGAGAGTTATTATGTGGAATTCTTATTACCGGGCTAATATCACCAGTCTTGGAAGAATTATAGTGACAGAATTCATTTATTTAATTTAATCATTCATTGGAATTACAGTGCTCAAATTGTTCAGTTTAACTGGAATAATAAATGTACAGAATTAATGCGACTTCATTTAAGGTCTTTTTGGATTTATAGCTGTTACACGATTAGTGAGAATTCATTTAAAGACATTTTGAGATTAAGATCTATGTGATTCTTCTGTACTGTTGATATAACAGTACATTACTGACCATCATTCAGAATACCTTTGATGCTCATTCAAATTACTTAATACTTTAGAACTGATAGAACATTTAGGACATTTGAATTCAATTCACCATACTGTAAGTTATTTTTACTTAATCTCTTTTGTATTTTAGAGAAATAAATCATATTTTTCAATTATATAAAACTTGTTGGTTCTGCTCTTTCTTATTTTATTTTAAGACCATCGAGTTCTAACAATGTATACTATTAATACAAATCCTAGAATAGACTCTGTATACTACAACATGCAATTATTTTTATTTAAAAAATACCTGCACTTAATCTTTGCTGCAAGTTATACTGGGTTTGAACTTGAATTCATCAAATAGTAATTTTAACTAATTATTACAAACTGTTCATCTAGCTTCAACTACCCTTCAAGGCTTTTGTTCAGAAATGGATGTAGGGATATTTCTTCCCATGTCATGAATAAATATCCAAATTAAACAATCTCAAAGGGACAATTTACCTTGGTTTGTTCTTCAATCCCTGGAAAGACACGCAGGAACGCCAACGCTTGTAATTCCCCAACTGCTTAATATTAGACGTTGCTTGATTGGTTGGTTCCAGAAAACTCTTACAGCTCTGTGAGACTATTAATTTTGAGCTCTGGGCCACAAGTTCAACATTTTTCTTTTCTTCCACACTTAAATTTTCTGCACTTTGCTTTGACATCTCTAGGAAATCCATGTCTAAATTCGTGATCTCTACAGAGGTCATGGACATATTTGATATCGTGTCTGTTTCCGAGATGGTGCTTATTGTGTTCATCTTTGTTAATCAAGTCTCTATTTCACTCTCACATGATTAAATAACTCCAGTGCAATTAAACCCGACAGTCATGAAGATTTTCAATGGTAAAAACAAGTGTTGTACATACTTATCCCAAGTATCAATTTTGGTGACTTTCTGAAAGATCAAATTTTTCAGAGGTACCTAAATTCATGGATAAACCTGTATCTGGCAAAAGATGAGCTTATTTTCTTCACAAGCTGACCATTTTACATTATGCCTTCCAAAATCATTGTTCAATTATCTTCACAAAATACAATAAACAACCTTCTGCCATTGTACTTAATTGCTTTCTAATTCCAGATGTTTTCTGTTTTAAATTAACTCGATGCAAGTGTTATAATTGCTTTCTAGTGTGAACTTCTTTTGATAAAAAAAGGATTTATTTCAATTCTGCACACTTAATAATCAAATCCCGAAGATGATAAATGCATGAAAAGCATTAGGAAACAGGAAACCTTTAAGAAAAAGCATTAGGAAATGTCTGTCGTTCTTCCCATTTAAAAGGAGGACTTGGATACTGATGCAGTAGTGCATTTAAGGGTGATCTTGTCAGATCAACTTACTCTGAAGCAGCCAATTTCATTTGCTGGATCAAATTTTTTCGGGAATATTGCATGACTGCAAAAAGATATCAACCAGGCTTCAGCCTTTGGATGTCAACATCTTTTTCCAAAGTAAATAAGACTTTCATTCATCCATACAAGTTAATTTCCCATGTTTACATTTTTATTTACAACAGCATAATCAATAGTAAAAAGAACAAATCATCCAGTAACATTTTATTCTGCTATCCTAATCGTAAAATTAAGGTCATTCCATTCTAAGCATATTTACACTTTGGTACGTAAAATTGAAAGACTTGTTGAATGCTACCTTGTCCTGGGCAATCTATATGTAATAATCTGGTCAAAAAGATTAAAATCTGAATAAACTTGAAAATACCTTGGACTAGTTTGTTCATTTACTGGCTAGTTTTGTATCAATGATTTTTTTAAACAATATACACAAACACACAAACCATTCCATGAACGTTAATTGCTACACCAACCTTACAAGCTTTCCATAAACACTGCACAATTAATCCAGATCTCCACCCTCTGATCATAACACAACAACTGAGGCTAATGTTTTCTACTCCCTTGATCTCCTTCCCTAAGACTTATCTGCGCAGCAGTCTTTTACCTAACACACTGATTTGTATTGATCCATCATTAAGTATCGGACAAATATCTGGAAAAGTCTCTTGCAATACCAAAAGCATGTCTAAAAGGCAATTTGACTTGTATTTTGCACATTGAAGTTTGAAGAAATGCAAGCTGTCGAGTTGCACATTATTTTTAATTCCAAAGCATCCCTGCAGAGATTACAGGAAATCTCATTTATTGATGGTGCCACTTTATTGAACACGATCTGACTTGTGAGGAATGAAAGCCCTGTCAACATGTTCAAAACAGAAACATCTCTGCAGAAAGTCATTGATAAATATTAATCTCCTGACAAGTCAATTGAATTTGGCTTCACTAGAAAATATTGACCAAAGATTTAAAAATTAAAAAAAGCACAAAATGGACAGCTATTCAGCACCATCTCCTGAATGCATATGTACAGCCTTCTAATTATCTTTTGCTGTTGCTGGCCCGAAATTAAACTACAATGCAAAGTCAATGCAAAAATATAATGAAAAAATGCTACAGTGTTATCAAAAGTAGATGGCAACAATGATAAAGCTGATGTCTGAGCTAACCTAAAGGCCATATATGTATGTATGTATGTATGTATGTATGTATGTATGTATGTATGTATGTATGTATGTATGTGTGTGTATGTATGTATGTATGTATGTATGTATGTATGTATGTGTGTGTGTATGTATGTATGTATGTAAGCATTTATGTTTGTATGTGTGTGTATATGTATGTATGTATGTATGTATGTACGTATGTATATATGTATGTGTGTGTGTATGTATGTATGTATGTAAGCATTTATGTTTGTATGTGTGTGTATATGTATGTATGTATGTATGTATGTATGTATGTATGTATGTATGTATGTATGTATGTGTGTGTGTGTATGTATGTGTGTGTGTGTATGTATGTATGTATGTAAGATGTGTGTGTGTGTGTATTAAGATTTAGCTACATAAAAACCTTAACACTGAGGCTAATGGATTGTGGACAAACAGGCAAGTTCAATGCCAAAGTGATCGTTATGTTGCACTTCTGCCAAAGATGACTGCGGTACAATACAGTCTGAATAATAAATGTATACGTAATGAAGACCTCATGTTAAAGACTCATGGATACGTTTGCTGGACTGAACAGCATGCCAAATTTTGTTTTTGTTTTTAACTTTCATATTCTAATGACATTTCAACTAGTCAAGTATCAAAATAAAAAAGTCTTTCTGGTTAAAATAAAATATTGCATTTTACATGAAAGAACTTAATATAATTGTAGTTAGAATTATATCCACAAAACAAAGAAAAATTGCAGCGAAAAAGCACGTTACCATTGTTACAGTATTTTTTAATTTTTGCACATATACTTTCAGACAGTTCATGTATTTTCATGGCTATCTATTGGAGACAGTTTTATTAATATTTTAATTCCAGGACTGGGTAAGGTGTCCTTTTGTCTCTTAGATGTGTCTACGTTTGTTGGATCTTCAATTTCAGTAACCATAAAATCTAAGAAAATTAACACAAACAATGATCATAAATTCAAATATTGTTGGTATGAGTGTTGTGGTGGTGGTGGTGGTGGTGTGAAAATAGAAAAGAAATATGTGTTTCATTATTCAGATTTTTAATGTCTTAACTGCAGGATCTGAAGATCTACTTTTAACCAAGTCTAAATCTAACAATTCAACCAAGGAATTGAATTTGGGGATTTTGAGTGACTGATTTACTTGATTGGTTTCATTGGTATTCTGAACACGTTATTGACTATATCACAAGGAAATGGGAGCTAAGTGCATTTCCCAAGGACACAAAAAGGAATCAAACCCAGTCAGGTCTGACTGTAGAGCAAAGCCACAACCCTTGGATTATGAATCCAACACTCAAACACCTCATTTCTGAATTAACAAATTCGTAAAATTTTCAAAACTAGAAGTTTGTTTCAGCAAAATAGAGTAATTTTTCTATTTCTGAAGCTTTTTATTCATTCAGCTGAAAGGAGAGAGTTGAGTTTTTAAAGTCGAAACTTTTTATATCAAGACAAGAAATGTATCCGCATGATATGCCTGTTAAACAGGGGCCATAAATTAATTCTGCCAGAAAATGCTCAAAATTAAACTTTACCTGGCTTAATCCAATAAATCTTTCAAAAGTTGTTGAGTGGAAAGTAATGGCAAAGCTCAGAGTCAAATATGGACCAAAACTCCACAAAATTTTGATGTAAAATGCAAATCTAATTCCAGGTCTTCTTAATGTAATGATTAATTTCAAATTTAATTCCAAATTTTATTTCAAACAAAAACTTTAAAAATTATTAAGCAGAAACTGAAGGGCAAGTCTTAAGTCCATCAGGAATAATAACTTAAAACTCTGTCAGAAAACAGTTTATCTCAGGACAGATGACAACAGCAACAAGCCCACTCTACAGGTACAAGAAATCCTAAATTTTAGCTCTACCACACATTACGAAGGGCTACATGTCAACTGATTGGCACTTAAATGCTATTTCTGTAAAGAAAATGAAGCAATGACAAGTTACTTGATATCTTTGAAATACAATTTTTCAATATTGTCTAAAAATGATAAAAGTAGCTGCAGTGACCTCTGAAGACTTGCTAAATTTGGCATGTGAAAAGAAAAATGGAAATTAGATTAACAAGCTTGCATGCAGTTTCCTATAGTAAAAGTCACACGGGTCATTTAGGCATTCAACACTATTTCAGTAATGGGTGTCATTTTTTTAAAATTAGATTCTTACATACCTTTAAGTGGCAAGTATTTACTTCATTTGGCTTCTTTTACATCCACATTACTTTGGAAGGTTGTTATTTAGACTCCCCAAGAAGTGCATATGCCAAAACTCAATGTTAAAGTACTTTGACATTTTTGGGCAAAATGAGTGATCCAGTACAATCTGGATTGAATGTCATGCACCGTGATATCACAATGAAAGCTATGCAGATTGATAAACAAATCTGTATTATGGTACCCTATATTGTGATAATTCCATGAGACATGTTTTTTTATTGATCCAAGTTTAGGACATGGCCACCATTGTAAAAAACAATAGAGATCAATAATTTTCTTCTGGAAGTTTCTTGATGACAGTTAAGGTACAGAGCATTCAATAATCAGGATTGAATAGACTTTGGCAAAAGAAAATTAGTGTTAAATTTTAAACGAACAAATTATATTTAATGTAAAATGAACAGATGTGCATACATGACCAATGTGACTTTTGTCGTTCTATTGTCGGTAACTGACAACAATGCATGGAGAACTGCTGTTTGGCAGGTGCAGCCATAAATAATAATGATCTGCAAAGTTATAATCTCGGTGATTACTTGAAGCAAGATTACAAAACCTCATCTAACATATTAAATCTTATGTGAAAACTGCGCAGCAACATACATAGATATAGGCCATACTGTACAGCCTCCAAATTAAGTCCTGTATTAACCAACAAAATGCAGTCGAGTCTTGATTCTACTCACCAACATGACAACTCTGTAATTGTAAATTATTTCCAGGCTTCAAAGATCAGTTGCTGCACATGTATTGTACTGCTTGCAATAAATTGCCCGAATTAACAATCTAACTTACAGTGGCAGTTCAAAAATAAAATAAATGAGCTTTTTTATAAAAACAAGGTTCTCATGGTAGTTCTGTCTTAATACCTCAAATATATTGTTTGGATATTTCATGGTTCATAAACCTGTCTTCAGAACCGTAAACAAGGGAAATAACTGCCGTTAAGATCTCGATACAGATTTATTGGGCGTGATTTTATTATTTGATTTCTTTTTTAAAAAGCAAACTTAATTCTTTATAAAATGCTGACAGAATGAGATTGGTTTCTCTCAAAGAAAGCAAAAACTACCAGTATATATAATTTTAAGTTTATACATGTATTTAGTATGAAAATAAATATTTTCTTCTAGCAGCTGATAATAATAATAATAATAATAATAATAATAATAATAATAATAATCACCATCATCTTAATGATACTGTTTTACATTATTCACAACAATACTGAGACAGTAATAATAACCAGTACAGGAATAATGTGCATCATGATACAAGCAAAATATAGAAAAATGAACCTGTTTAAAATAACAATTTATTCCCCCCCTTCTTCTCTAAAAAAAATACTCATTATTTAAGTATTGATATTGTATGGAAATGCATAACAAAATCACATTTGTTTACTTATCTTAAATCTCGGAGTATGGAGTTTATTATTATTTTTATTATTACTATTATTATTAAAAGTTTGAATATTTACCAACTTCAGAAATGTATAAACATGGTAATATTAAATTAACAAAATGGTGTTACTCGGGGGAAAAAAAACTTCATTAATTTAACTGAGGTATTTGTTAACATAAAATTGTTTCTTGTAAATTTGCTACTTGAAATTGTTTCAAAAATAAGTTTTTTGACACCACTGTTTAAGATAAATTGCATACACTGTGCAGATGGGGCACTTAAACATTAGAAGCTTGTCTTGGAGTAATATTGTATTCCAGCGAAACGTCTATTTGACATTACTCTGGATGACACGCCAGATATCCAACATTTGCACAAAATATTAAAGTCCAAATTGCTCATTTGGAAAACACATTTGAGAAAATCCAACATAGAACAAATTTATCATGTGTCTAATTGGAATCCAAGTCCATAATCTGCGCATGTGAAAATTTGGTTGGTTATTCCTTGGCTCACAAGATTTAACAAACTGCACACATGAGCTTGCAAAATCTACCTTAACTGCATACATTGTCAACAAGGATCAGATGTGCAGTTTATAAGAAGATCATGAGAATTGAGATTTTTTTCTGCATGGCTAAACATAATTAATTGAGATGAACTGAAAAATAATACTAAATGCCAATCTTGAAAATTTACCATGTATTCTTGGGGGGATGGTCTATGCTGAAATATATCACACAAAAAAAAGTCCAAACTGTCCACACTTTTCCAGGGTTTTTCACACTGAAATAAATTCTAAGTCCAAAATGTCCGAAGTTTTCCATCCTGTCAAAATTCTAAGTTCAAACTGTCCATGGTTTTCCAAGCAGTTCAATCCTTTTCCATTTACAATATCAAGGGTGTCCATGCTAAATTCTGCAAAATATTTCATTCTTCCACTGTTTTCCAAGTTTTTCAGTGGTATTCCATTCTTTTCCAGATTATACTATGGAAAAAGTACAGCTGGGTGGTGGGAGGCATAAAAAAAAAGTATTTAAAAACAAACATCAAATACAGCAGAACCCCCATTTTTATATAAACGATGTTCATCTTTCTATTTGTTTAGAGAAACCAAGTGTACTCAGTATACTCCCCACCCAAAGATCATATTTATTACATACCATGCTTATCTATGATGCCCACCCCACACAATCATAATCCTTTGGCAAAGATTTAATGAACACATGATTTCTGTTACACCAAGTCTTTTGGCAAAACCCCATGTCAATATGACCATCCATTCATGAGGAGTAGCTATAACAAGATTTTCAAGATGGCTGCCATGGTGGCCATACTGGATGTCAGATGGGTATTATTTTCATTCTGAAAACTGGACTTCACAAGTCTTCTGGTGCAAACCCCATGTCAAAAAGACTTTCAATGTAGGACAAGAACAAAAGAATACAAGACCGTTACGGAGACTACCATGGTTGCTATATTCTATATAAGATCTGCATCAATGTCATTTAGGACCAAGTTAACTCCACAAGACATCTTTGCATTGAACCCCATTCCAATTACACTTTCATTTATAATGATAAGCAATAATAAGATTTTCAAGAAGCTGCCATGATGGCCATACTGGATATCTGATCACACTGTTTTCAATTAGAACCAACCAGACATCTTAACAACTCTTTCATTAAAATATCTCATGCTGATATGAACATCCATTCAGGAGAAGTAGTAATAACACGACTTTCAAGATGGGCACTTTTAAAATTTAACACCAAAACAATATCATGCAAATGTTTGAGGGTGTTTTATGTTAGGAAATGCTATAATGCAACTAGATTGTGTAGTCAAACAGCACTGATTGTGTCAGATGCACCAGTAGAAAATAGAGAAATTAATTTCACGGACAAGATATTCATACAAACTATACTTTCCGTTTGCATACAAATTATCAGGACAGCGAGAAAAGTCATTTCTCTTTTATGTCCAAAAATTTAATATAATAATGTATCATGTTTGCCCTACATATTTAAACATGTCTAAACAATTTTTAAAATAAACCCCTAAATTTTCTGAGAACTGGTCTGTGATTTATAACTTCTTACACTAACTTTCAAACACATTAAAGAACATAAATGTCATCAACAGTTTGAATTAAAATTCATAGATATTTTGAAATAAAAACGATGTCAAAGTATGCTGCCCACAAATGACTCTTAAGTTACTGTTTTATGATTATCAACCATAGTTTTAACATTCTGTGGTAAAATGGCAGAAAATACAACATTTTCCAGTTTTGTGTTGTATATATTTTTATTATCTGGAAGTTGACATTAAAACTGACAGGCATGATAAAAAAGAAATACTGTGGCAATAAGTTACTATTTTAAATTGTTTCCCCCAGAAAAGAACTGTAACAATCTCCAAAGGAATATATAAAGTGATAACACATATATACATAATTTTTACTACTAATATTTGTGTGTGGAAAACCATTTTAATTTGTCCCGTGTAAGCCATCTTGCTCAGTCTCTCTTAACTCACATAGTTCATTCTCTCTTAACTCACATTGTTCAGTCTCTCTCAAGTTGTCAACACCTGGCAGTCACTCTCAAGTCACATTGCTGATACCTATCAGTCTCTCTCAAATCAAGTTGTCTACACCTGTCAGTCACTCTCAACTCACATTGTTGATACCTATCAGTCTCTCTCAAGTCAAGTTGTTGACTCAAGTCACATTGCTGATACATATCAGTCTCTCTCAATTCAAGTTGTTGTCACCTGTTGATCACTCTAAAGTCACATTGCTGATACCTGTGTAGTCTCTCTCGGTCAAAATGTTGATATCCCTCAGTCTGTCTCAAATCACACTGTTGACACCTGTCGGTTGCTCTCAAGTCACACTGTTGATACCTTATCTAAATCATAATGTGTCTTTAGAGAATGAATATATAAATATGGTGGCACTCTGCAGTTCTGTATTATGCATAGGGTTAGATTTTTAAAGAACAAGAATTTCTAAAAAATTTCTCACTGGTTATACTAGATGTTTAAAAAAGACCTTGTATATCATAGGTATTGTTGAAAGAACTTTTAATTTCCTATATTTTGGTGTATGATCAACGGGTGTAATTTGAGTTATAGAACATGCAGCTTGGCTTACTTCTGATGTTACCTATAAAAAAAATGCTAGCTCCACTTGTTACTTTTCACTTCCTGGACTTCTTAGGTACTTTATATTTGGTAATTCATTCATTACACTTTCAGAAGCTGGTACTTATCTAGTCTGGAAAACTCATTTTCCCTATTTTAATAACTTCTAAAGATATTGTTCTTTATATTGATTCCGGTTGAGTTTTCGAGCATATGGGAGTAGACATTTTGGTTAGCTGTATGCTTAGAGTAGGTACAATTTCCATGAGTATAATTCCTAAAGAAATTTCAGCCACAGTACAAAATACAGTAGTAACATAGAGGTATGCCAAAATTCTCTCCATTGTGCATTTTGCAAATGCAAACAACTTCAACTTACACCTGTTACTCTCTCTAAGATTTATAATATCTATTGAGTGCCCCCATACTATATTCAACATTGTAACATGGTGTGTGCCTTAGAAATTATAATTTGAGCTAGTTTGATGAAGTTGAAGTCCATCATAATAAGTACACTGATAATTCTCATAACTCATTAAGCCCTGGAGATTTTTGTAACTTTCGCCTGAAATGGGAGTTAGACACTAATGGGGCTACTTCTGAATACTTCCAAATAAATCTGTTTCCAAAGGATGTTTGGTTAGCCTGATGCCTAGCTGTGATTGAAACATCATTTTTCATTGGCTCTTTCACTCGCACATGTGCAGAAAGGTACAAGTTGGTTTGTTGTTGTTCTAGGGTTTAACGCCATTTTTCAGCAGAAGATAGGCTATACATGGTGGCCAGTATAACTGGTGGAGGAAGAACCCTGTCTGCCTTAGATCTGAGGCCAAAGTCTAAAATTTGGACACAAAATATGATTTCAACAATGGGCAAATATTTGGTGTAAAAAAATCAGTCTAAAAAATTATGTTTTTCCCTCCATACTTTGTACTGCAAGTAGAAAGTCCAGATTATTTTGTGTCATTGTAGAGCTACATCTGTCTACTTTTCTGTAATACCACCCACTTTGGTGTAACTTATATGACCTTGACGAGTTCAGAGCAGAGCTCTAAAGTAGGGTACTACCTCCTGACGCATAAATGTGGCACCTGGGGTTAATGAGATAAACAATGTCCCCATCACATACATGTATGTACTAAGAGTTAACTCCCTTCGTCCATGTTGGGAACCTTCCACTCTGGAGGTACACTCTCCCTCTCTCTCTCTCTTTCTCTCTCTCCTGAGGTTACATAAGTTTCAATCTTTTTAGGCTCAATTAACCCATTTAACATACCTTCGAAATGTCCAAGCCAATCTATAGGTTTTTGAGATATTTTACCAGCTAGTTGCCTCAAACATGCTAAGATTATGAAACCTGCAGTAAGTACAGTGATTTATTTTGTGAACATTGACCACAAAAAAATGGACACTGAAGGCACACGTGGTTAATATATCAAATAGTGTGTGTGTGATTTGGATTTTTATAATGAAGATTGTCAAAAACATTACTCCAAGCAGTTTTAACACATTCACATGTGAAGCTGTAAAACTGTTTCTGTACAACCTCACTGCATCTTGCCAAACTGACTGGACAATTTAACAACGAGACTCCCAGGGGAATGAGACTGTTTAATCATTTAAAATTTATTTTCTAATCACATTAGAAATAAAATGTTTTTCTAATGAAGATGTTCACTTTATCACACAATGAATAAGATGCTTTTTCTCATGAAGTTGTTCACTTTATAAATTATTATAAATTACCTTTATTTTCCAGATAACATCCTTCGAAAAACCATTAAAAACCTTATTCCAAAACATTGCAACACACTCATAAATGCTGCTGAGAAAACTCTGTATATTACATACTTTAATCATGTAACCTACCAGTACATAATATTTTTAACAGTGTTTAAATCATCAATTAACACGAGCTGATACAATACTCATGTGAACACAAGCTCTTATTGGGGTAGGATTTCCATGCCTTTTAACTTTTTTTAATTAATCCACCACCTTTATTTGATTTGATTCAAACAACATAATAAAATAATACAAAACAGGTCTAATTTTAATTCATTGTGACAATTAGACAAACATGTCTGTAAATCTGCAAGTTGGAGATCAAAACAAATTAGGTTGCTGTGATGGTAGAATAACACTTTTCACTTCTGAATATATGAGAATACAAGAGGGCATCCCACATTTATGATGACTACTAAATCCAAATTAAGACAAATGACTAAAAAAACATGAATTTCACTTTACAAAACATATTTTGATTCCAATTTACCAGTAATCATTACCAACAAATACCACAATCTTGTTATTACAGTGTACTCAGAATTTTTTCTGTAAAGAAAATATAACAAAGATACAACTTCTTTTTAAAAGCTGTACATTTCATAATGCTGATTCAGACTTCTGGGCATTAACTACAATAAACAAGTAATATATCAATCCTTCATTTACCGGTTTTCATCATGATTTTCTTCCATTCAACAAACTGAGGCTAATTCTTTTAAGATTTTCCGGAAATAAAAATGGGTTAACAACTTACATTATCGTGGAAGTGGAGTATGCTGAAACAATCTTATCTTATACAAAATTAAGATAATAAAGCATAGCAACTCTGACTTCAGGATTCATGGTCTTAATTCAGCTGTTATGTATATTTAATTAATTTGTACTAGTTGATGATTATATCTAGACTGCAATGGCCTACCTGACTAGTAACACTTATTTTGTAAACAACATAATACATAGCTAATATCACCTCTCCGGTGGCCTAGTGGTTAAAGCATCCGCCTCAGATGCAGGAGGTCGTAGGTTCGATCCCTAGCTGAGTCATACCAAAGACTTATAAAAATGGTACTAACAGCTGCCTCGCTTGGCGCTCGACATTAAGAGGTTAATGTTAGGACTGGTCGGCCTGGTGTCTGGATAATGTGACTGGGTGGGACATCATGCTACATGTCTGTGGCATTATGCTCCAGTGCTAGACATCACTATAAACTGCCACACTGCAGACATTGTAGCGATATGACTGAAAAATTGTTAAAGCTACGTTAAAAAATCAAATCACACACACACAGCTAATATCTGTCATTGTAAATTATGTATTAAGATAATTATTAATTGTAAACATGTTTGTTTCAGTTTGAATTTTAAATACAGTATTAATTCTGACCTTAGAAGGTTCCAGAAACAAATTTTCCTTAAGTTGATAACATTTCCACAAAATGGTTCTTATTTGAGAGGATTTATTTATTGAAACTATTCAGTGGAATTACAAAGTACTCATTAATACTTCTTGAACTATATCACTATTTTGTTATTAATGTGAATTCATTCAAGGACATTTTGGATTATATCATTGTGATACATAGAAAATATTAACACATCACCACATTTCAGGTCATTAGCACATCACAACACATTCAAAATAGGAATTCTTTCAGATCATCACTGGAATTGATTTGGAACTCTATACTTTTGGACTTGTGATTTAACGTTTAGAATTATTTGGGATTTAATTCACAACACTAAGTTCTTTTTAAATTTTCATACCTTCTATTCAAGGGAAATAACTTATCTGCTGAATTTTACAAAAATTGTTGGTTTTCACTCTTTTCTGTTAGTTATTTTAAGACCAGAGTCTTAACAAGCTCCCATAGTACACCCCTTCTCAAAATGTAGAGTAAAAATTGTTGCTGTTGTTGTGGGGTTTAACACCATTTTTCAGCACATGATAGGCTATGCATGGTGGTCAGTATTAATGGTGGAGGAAGAATCTGGGAAAACCCCGGAAAGAACCACCGACCCATGAGAAGCTACTGGCAAGCTTTCTCACATGCCTACATTGGCCGAATCCGAGACTTGAACCCACACAAACAGAGGTGAGATGGCAGTGATCCGTAATGGAAAGCGCTTTAGACTACTTGGCCACTCGGGGCCCTGAGTAAAGATTGAAGTTCATCTGAAATATCTGTTCATCCAATAAATATTTGTTTCAACTTAAGACTTTTGAAAATTATCTATGATGAATTAACAGAACACAAAAGAACGATAGCATTAGCTGCAAACAATTCATACTTTATGTTTAAGTATTTCTCTAATCACAAAACGTAAAGGGCTTGTCTAAAATATCTGTCAAGAAGTACAGGGTGGGCTATTTTGTGAGACAATAAAATATTAAAACTATCTGCCATGACAATGTAGTAAACAGTTTTTCTGTTTTTGTTAGATTAACAGCACTTTTTAAAACTCATTAATGGTCATATCATGCCAAGGAAATGAAAGCAAAGTGTCTTTCCCAAGAACACGTCAAGGCAGTCAAGCCTGCTATTCTTGGATTACAAATCTGATACTGTACATATCCCAATACTTAAGATAAAAACTGAAATTTTGAGATTTATTGGTAAGTCTTCATGGGTAAGGACTCCTGCAGTGGCAAACATTTTGTTAGATACATGCATTTCTCTATTCATCCCTAGCAAGCACATATATGGATCCTGAGTGAGAATCTTGATACTTTTCAATTAAGACCCAGGGGCTAAGTTCCCTAGAGTGGGGAATGCCCAATCTAAACTCATAGGTTTATCATTGACCAAATTTCATGTGTCAAGTGTTATATCATGTAGGAGGTGTTCAAGACGTTACACATATTTAAAAACCATTTCAAAAGAATAATGGTGGTACTCCTACCAACATATTACTATAACAATTCATATCAGCTAATAAATTTAAATATCTGACATTTCCATCTAGAGGATAAAATAAACAATGAATGCTATCATACTTCATGCTTTGATTATACAGGCATTATAAATTACACCTAAAATACCATGAACTTTTCAACAGAACATGCATAAATCAAAGCTGGCATGATAATAACGACTATTGCAAATATGGATTTATATGCCATACTCAGTTATTGTCCATCAGTTGCAGAATTTATGGCACCCTTATAGCATAAAAAAAAGAAACCATTAAATAATCAAGCACCCTAGAGACCTGTAATATAAAGTTTATTATAAGGTTTTGTTAAAGTATCTTGCCGAATTGGCAATTCTGTATGAACAAACATTGTTAAAATATTGCATTTCTGAAAAAGCATTGTTAGTAAAAATGTCAAATCATGCTAATTTAGCATCATTAATGTTTTACAAATTTTAAATGCATTCAGCACATTACTGACGTGTTTAATGACTAGACTAATAATATAAAACAGAAATAATCCTGAAATGTAAAATAAATCTCAACCTAGTACGTTTTTACAATCAGCTTCCTTACAACACACTCATGAAAATATTGTCTCCTATGACATGCAATGAAATTGTGTAGGTAATATGAACCACAAAGTTGATTACTGCTACTAACAGAATGATGCTATGAAGTACTGCCACACAAGCGAGGTTCTCAAAACCCTCAATAAAAGAAAAATGGTCAGGAATACATGAAAATTAGGCAAGCAATTGGGAGAAAATATTAAACTCAATATAAACAAGGATACAGCTGATAACAGAAAAGCCAAAAGACAACTCTGATGATGAAAACACAATAACACTCATGAGACACAAAAACTGCACAAAGTCCAAGGAAACAAAACGATACATGTATTCCTATGATGGAAGTTGACTAATATAGACTGAGACATCTTTTTAATTGTAACCCTCCAGTTACTAATTGGCAAGGGAAATAATCCTCATCACTCATAGGTTCTTCATTAAGATATTGCCAACAATGTTAAAAAGAACCAAATATCAATATCATATTAACATTCATTTAATTTAATATTTTGTAAAAGTTAATCTTTTTAAAAAACTGTTTTCCCCCACATGAATGTCTCCTTGACCAGCAGCCACCCACTTTGTATAGCCCAAATCCCTTGTGATCAACATGTTTGTTTTCAAAACTACCCATGAAGGGAAGCTATGTCTCTACCTCAGATGGCATATTAGTGCAAAAACTGCCAAATTTACTTCTCTTGAGCAGACACGTACAGTTGGGAATCTCATTATCATTTGTTCTAAATCTAGCACAATGACATATTTGTTCCAAGATGCCAAAAATGTACCTAACTTTAATCAATAAGAATGTTGTTGTTCTTGTGGGGGTTTAACGCCATTTTTCAGCACACGATAGGCTATACATGGCAGCCAGTATTAATGGTGGAGGAAGAACCCGAGAAAACCTTGGAAAGAACCACCAACCTTCGAGGAGCTACTGGCAAGCTTTCTCACATACCCACATTGGCTGAATCCATGACTTGAACCTACGCAGACAGAGGTGAGATGGCAGTGATCTGTAATGGAGAGCGCTTTAGACCACTCGGCCACTCAGGGCCCCCTAATCGATGAGAAGAGGCAAGTAATCCAATTATCCTTACTCCTGTGTGCTCCTTAAATGTGCATCATAAGAAGTTTACTAGTGGAAACCCAGTTTTCACATAGCCATCCATTTGGGGAAGTAGAGATAACAATATTCTCAAGATGGCCATATTATGGGTAAATCTGCATTCTTTTCATTTAGGACCAACTAAACGCTGTAAGGACCAACTAAACGCTGTAAGAACTTTACTAATGTAAACCCCATGTCAAAATAGCCTTCCATTTCAGATGAGCATTTTCAAGATATCCACTATGGTGGCCATACAAACACATCAAAAGTGCACCATTTAATTTAGCACCAACAAGCCATTATATCAAGTCTTCTGGTTAAAACCCCATTTTGATAATGTCTTTCCGTGTTGGAAAAGTAACAATAACATGATTTTTCAAGATGGCTGCCATGGTGGCCATAATGAATATTAGATGCACCATTTCCACTTTCGAGTCAATCTGCCAGCATAAGAATTACTGGTGAAAGCACAAAGTCATATAGTCATCAAGCCATCTAGGAAAAGTGGTCATAATAGGATTATCCATATGACCACTGTGGTGGCCATAATGGAGGTCAGATTGACACCATTTTCATTTACAACCAAAGACATAATAAGTCTTTCTTTGAGTGCAAACCCCATGCTAATATGATCATTCATTCAAGAGAAGTAGCCACAACAACATTTTCAAGATGGCCACATATTGGATTGTCTTAGCAGCACCATTTTCATTTAGAACCAACAAAACATAAGAAATCTTGTATAAAAAAAATCCCATTTTCATAGGACTATCCATTCATGAGATTTTCAACATGGCAACAGTGGCAACTATACTGGATGTGCATGCAGCAGGATCATTTTCATTTAAAATGAAAAGGACATCACAAATCTTCTGGTGAAAACCACACGTCAATGTCTTTTTGTTCAGAGTGAGTAGCAATAAGATTTTCAAGATGGACACAAGATCAGCACCATTTTCATTTAGGACCAACTAGACATCAGAAGAAGTCTTCCTGTGAAAACATGATGATGTGACCATCAATTCAGGAAGAGTAGCATAAAATAAAATTTTCAAGATGGCCACCATACCTGCCATATTCGACATCAGATCGGCACAATTTCATTCAGAACCAACTAGACATCATAAGAAGCCTTCTAGTGAAAACCCCAAGTCAATATGTCAGGAGGTGTAGCAATAACAAGATATTCAAGATGGCTGCCATACTGGACATCAGAGAGGTACCATTTCTGTATATATTAACTAGACACCATAGGCAGTCTTTTAGCAAAACCCTATGTTCCTATGATTATCCAATGAGAATTAGTAACCATAACAAGATTTTCAAGATGGCTGCCATTGTGAAAGTTACAGACATCAGATCAGTACCTTTTATTTAGGGCCCACAAGGCATCACAAGAAAAGCCCTTGTTGATATACCATCCATTCAGTAGGAGTAGCAATAACAACATTTTCAAGCTTGCTCTTGTGTCAGTGATATTAAAAGTCTAAGGGACACAATTATCATATAGGACCAACCAGACCATAGGATGAATCTGTGAAAAGTTTCTTGGCAATCCTCCAGTTAATTTAGGAGCAGCAATAATAAAGTTATCTTAACAGACAGATGGATGATGGATGAGAGATGAAAGATCATCCTATTTGCTCTTCCATCTATGACAAATAGAGCTATATGTGATATGTTAGCCATCCTCCCACATGGATTATGTAATGTATTTCAAAGGGTACTAGACTAAACCCAGTCGATCGATTATCGCATGACAAGCTCACTTCATTGGTAAGAGTACAGAGCATTTGTGTAATACATGTAGCTAAATTACATTGTCAGTGGAGAAAGAAACTGTTGCAAAAAGGTTAACCTGTCATCAAACATCCCTCAGTTTACAAAGAAAAAATGAAATTCTAAAGAAAAAATTAAAATAATATACCTATGCTATTTAAATCAAAATATTAAATACTTACTGGTTGTTGTTGTTGTTATAGGGTTTAACGCCTTTTTTCAGCACAAGATACTATCATATACTATACATGGCAGCCAGTATTAATGGTGGAGGAAGAACACGGGAAAACCCTGGAAAGAACCACCGACCCACGAGAATCTACCGGCAAGCTTTCTCATATACCCACATTGAATATTTACTGGTAACATTCAGTTGGGCAAAAATCTTTCTTACCTTTTATCTAATTTTTACTCACATCTGTGTGATCCCTTCTAGAAAGACCAACCCCCTTTACCAAGCCAGTTTCCTGCTGCAGAAGGTGTGGCTTTAAAAGAGGGGGGACTAGTTTAACAAGTTCTGGGATGCCTAATGGAAAGTCCTGGGATATCAGGATATCCTGGAAAGTCCTGGGATATCAGGATATCCTGGCAATTCCTGGGATGTCAGGATATCCTGGCAAGTCCTGGGATATCAGGATATCCTGGAAAGTCCTGAAATATGAAGATAACCTGGTTCAGTTCTGGGTTCCTATACAAGGGATCTGGTACTATTTATAGAGTCACCTAATAATGGATTCCTGGACATCTTGTTCATTATTCCTCTTCACTATCAGTCTGACTCTTATTTCCCTGAGGTAAAGAAGTTAAAAAAGAAGAAACTGAAGTTGTTAACAAAGTGTTACAGAAATTAGTTTTGCAAGTAAGATCACGTTCTGCCATAGCATAATAGACATGCAGATCAGGGTCTGTCCTGTTTGTCCTACTGATTACTCCTAACAAACTGAACAGATCCAGTGCATTATGCGATGGCTGATATGGGTCTGTGCCGTTTGTGGCTGGACTCGTCTTATAAGTATAAATGGTATGTCTCAGCCCAAGACTCTCCTCTCTTGAAAGGAAGTGTCAGAGACTCTTTTGAAATTGCTGAAAAAGAATCAATTTGACAGAAGGTCTTCCAATACTGTCAAAAAAATGAAATGATTGTGGGAGAAAAGTAATACATTAAAATTCTAAGTACATGAGTGGGTCATTATCTCAGATATATATAGGTCCATAATTCATAGTCGTCCACTAGAAATGTCCAAAAGAATCAGCATGTTTTTGGTCAGCCTGGTTCATCAAGTGCGATATCTACAAACACCAAATAACAATAACAGAATAGGTATACAAATTTTGATTTATAGAAGTAAATGATTGGGTACCTGTTTGGAACCCTGGGTGGCAAACCCACCCCTATCCCCAGCAAGTACATTTAAACACTGGTGATAATGATATGATCTCGTACACTAAACACTGTTGCCAGAAACAGACCCAAATGACAAGAACAAAGCCATGCACAAAATCAAAAATAAATTGAACTGAAAACAAGATTACCATGACCTGCATGACCATGATCTATGCATTCAAAAAAAAAACTTTAAAAAAAAAACTATAAAAAAAAGTTAAAAACAATCAATGACTTGAAACCACTGCTAAACCGTATCAATTCAGATATTGATTCTGCACAAATAACCACTAGCGCTTTCTATGGAAGATTTCTAAATCTTCTGGTAAAACAAGACCTTTGTTTTCATGTCTAATTTTTCAGTCATATAAAAGAAATGTTTCCTCTTATGTTATAACACTGACTGGTTATCAAATGATGTGATTTATTTGATAACCTGTACAAAATAAAACATGCATATATTGGACAAACACATCAAGTTTCTAAGAGAATGAACAATCATCACTTTCATATAAAAAATGTTATGGATCCTTAGTTCTCATCTAATATTTCAATACATTATAATACAAATAATCACTCTTTCATGCCAATCGATACTGTGCATGGAGAGATGACTGATTGAAGAAAGTTGCTGGATTCATAGGTTCGATACTTTGTATCCCAGTGGCCTTAATACCAAGGCACTATTGTAAATATCTGTAATAACAAAATTGATACGTTGTGGATCCTTTATAAATATATAATTGTATGTATGACTCTTTGTCTCTACATTATTATTTCAATGACTCAGTTTTCATTAGAGACTCATGCAGACTTGTGTATCCCATCATATATATAAAATTGTTATGATGATGTCATTTATGATGTTATGTAATGATGTAATTGTTGTTTTAATATATAAAGACATCATCCGTATTTTTCACAGCATTTTCTGCCTGAAGAAGCATACAGTAAATTTACAACTAGTTGCACAGAATTATTGGCACTTGTGTTGTCTTTTTATCTCAATTCGGATTTTCATTTTAGATATCCCTGAAATCCAATAAAAGATTCCGCAAACATTTTTCAAACCAGTAAATATTTGCATGGCTTCTGAATACAGGCACTGTGCAGCTGATGACTGAATTGATAGGGTATTCTATTAAAATCATATAAATTATTCCTTCTCTTAAGATACAAGATATGCAACAAAATCAATTAAGATACAAGTGTATAAAACAAAATCAATTAAGATACAAGTGTATACAAGAAAATCAATTAAGATGCAAGTGTATACAACAATAACAATTAAGATACAAGTGTATACAACAATAACAATTAAGATACAAGTGTATACAACAATAACAATTAAGATCTTATTAATTTCACCATTTGGACAATAATTTCTCAATGCAAATCTCAGCTATCTAGGTTCCCAATGTAAATTTATAGTGATAACCAAAACTAAATCAAAGATCTAAATTTTGTTGGTAATCACAACACATTTTACATTTATTATTATTATTATTATTATTATTATTATTATTATTATTATTATTATTGTCACTGTTGTTGTTGCTGCTGCTGCAGCTGCTATTGTTGTATTTAAACCTCTGACTCTAAATCAGCAGTTACAGGTCTGAAGTGCAGTATCCAAGGTAGCTGGATTTAGAAGAAATATCCCAAGAGAAAGAGTTCTAATCATACTGTAGTGGTGGAGGAATTCCTTAAGATTATTTGAATTTTTATTTAGCAAAAATACATTTAAATCAGCCAAAGAAATCTATGCATTACAAAGAGTCCAGGTTGTTGTTGTTGTATTTAACACCATTTTTCAGCACAAGATAGGCTATACATGGTGGCCAGTATTAATTGGTGCAGGATTCTGTGGAACCCGGGAAAACCTGGGAAAGAACCACCGACCCATGAGAAGCTACTGGCAAGCTTTCTCGCACACCTATACTGAGCGAACATGACACTCAAACCAACACAGACAGAGGTGAGATGGCAGTAATGTGTAAGGGCTTTAGACTACTCGGCTGCTCGGGGCCCCCCAAAGTATCCAGATAAGAAAGGACTAATTAAAAATAACTATGCCAAGGAATACCTCTTTACATCCCCCTGGATTTGTCTACATTATGATATTCTAAATATAAACCTAATATTTAGGCAGTCATATGTAAGGTGATGTTGCTTTCAAGAATTTGTTGTAACTTCTGTTCCAGATTTAATTTACTATTAATTCATAACGAACACCATGCACTTATTTTTAAATTTATGAACATATCATTGGGAAAAAATGAAAATAAACATTGGTGTGCTCATCCATCTTAATAAAAATTATATAGCTTGATTTCATTTCAAAGTCCACAGCTTGTACACCATTTATTAGCTAGACAAAAACCACAATAAATGTCAAACAGTTCTACTGTAAGTGCATTCAGCTCCAATATAAATGACTTATTTTGTATGTATTATAAGACTGATTTCCACATCAAGGGAGATGACATTGTAACCACCCTTTCAACTGTATAGCAGAGTGACTTTCTACTAGGCGGTAAAGTAATTTTACCCCAAGAACATTGTCTTCAGACAACTCAATATATTTAAACTTGCACCATGTTACAAAATTTGTCCATAGGGTTTAAGACACTGTCCACGTGAGCTGATTCTAGGCATGTGGTCATTACACGCTGCATCACATCCATCTAATTCATAACCTGCACTATCACAAGCCGACAATTAATGGCCGCTTCCTTAATGATTGCCATCCCGGCAAAGACATGGTCACATGACAGAAGATGGACAGCAGCATAAATGAACCAGTCATCAAGTTTAAATCACACTGAATGCTTTTTGAAATTACACCTGTGAAATATCAGTACAGATGAATTATCCTAGATACCCCACCCCCCAAAAAAACCCACTACTGAGGGATGACCCAAACAATTTGATTATGAAATAAATAAAATCTGGACCTTATATATAGATGTGGATTATTGAACAATTTGTTTATACCAGTTTTGACCAAACTGATATATTTTTGTCAAAATTAATATTTCACTTATATTCAAAACATTAGTGCATTTTGTAATAAACTCATCTTTTGCATGATCACCCATGGATCAATGTTGTCTCTATCTGGGTGGGGGGGGTGGAGCAACAACCAAACATTGAGGTAACAACTTCAGTTACTGAACAACACTATTTCAAGTTTGCTGACAATTTACTATTATTTTTTCTGGCTCCCAAAGTCAGTGTTACAAAGAGTCCAGAGTGCATTATTAATATTATTATTGAGTGATACTCAAGTCTGCATTTCCATTTGTAAGAAATAATATTCACACAACTCACCAACATTTACAAATGTCGTGAAATAATCAGTCTCTTTTTGACATTGAAATGTCACAATTCATTGAAACAGTTTTGCCCATGAAAACTAAGCAAACAACAACTAAGTTTTCAATTAAAAAAACTTGATATTGTACAACCTTCATGCAAAATTTTAAATCAAGAGACAGTCCAAGTTGAAGTGGTTCCCATCCATACTGACTGCTCCAATGGCCTAGTGGTTAGAGCACCTGCCTCGAATGCAGGAGGTCGCAGATTTGAAGAAAAAAAGTCATACTAAAGACTTTAAAAAATGGTACTAACAGCTGCCTTGCTAGGTACTCAACATTAAGAAGTTAGTGTTAGGACTGGTCAGCCTGGTGTCAGGATAATGTGACTGGGTGGGACATCATGCTAGACATTACTATAAACTGTCACTGCAGACATTGTAGCAATATGACTGTCGTTGTTGTTGTTGTGGGGTTTAACGCCATTTTTCAGCACACGATAGGCTATTTATGGCTGCCAGTATTAATGGTGGAGGAAGAACCCAGGAAAACCCCAGGAAGAACCACCGACCCAAGAGAAGCTACTGGCAAGCTTTCTCACATAACCACATTGGCCAAATCCTAGACTTGAACCCATGCAGACAAAGGTGAGATGGCAGTGATCCGTAACAGAGAGCGCTTTAGACCACTCGGCCTTGGGGGCCCCGCGATATGACTGAAAAATTACTCAAGCTACGTTAAAAATCTAAATCACACACAGAGATATATAATCTGCAATATGCAATTAGATCTGGGTCAATATTGTATGTTTTATTTATAATTTGTAATAAACAGCATATAAGCACTGCAGACCCTAATCTATAAGTGCATTATAGGACGGCAGACTGAGTCTATGCTCTTTCACAGAGGAATGCACAAGGGTAAATGTACTATATTACTACAGAATATATAGAGGACACTTCTGTACTCAAGACATGAAAAGCATACAAGATAAAGACAAAGCTTAATAACTGAAAATTGCAGACAAAACTGTGATTTTATGCTTTATTATAGCAGCAAAACAAAAGGGGCAGAAAAATCTGACAATGTTGGCAATAGTCCCTAAAGGTTACAAAGAAAAACAAAATTGAAATGATCCATTGTTTTCATTTCCAAAATGTAACTCGTCTCCTGATGTCATTACAGGAAAGACCTCCATTATCTGGATCCAAATTATCACGTCCTGATGACCCTTTCTTCATTAATCACAATAATGGTCTAATTAAGCCTAACATAAAATGCCATGGATAAGGAGGATTTATATGGCCTAAGATTAAGAACAGTCTGTTGAGAACACAATTACATGACTTACCATATACTTGCTAAGAAGATGAGTCCAACTGCAAAATGCACAGACCCGGATCTGCCATCCCATAATGCAACAGCAGATCGGGGTCTATGCAGTTTGATAGGAGTAATCAGTAGAACAAACAATACAGATACTAATCTGCAGGTGCATTACACGACAGTAGATAAGGATGTTTGCTGTTGACGTTTTAACTCTACTTATAAGTGACTATATATGGCAATCAAATAGATGAATTCCCTGTATGCAAAGGAAGAGGTTTAAATTCTTGATGTATGTCACAACAGATGAATCCTTGTGGACAAAGCAACTGACAATAGGAACAAACTAGAATGATGATACAATCAAAGTAACAGACAAACTGGATTTTGTCCACGTTGTTGGAATAATGAAGAAATGAGTGAACATATGATACCGTTAGTGCATTCCAATTAACTGACAGAGAGTAAGACAAAATTGCTTGCTTGTTTTGGTTCTTTTTTTTGCCAGTCAATATCTCTCAAGCGTATAAAAAATATGTACTCAGTTTAATTTCAGATTTTTCTATTGACATAAATCCAAGGGGCCCTGAGTGGCTGAGTGGTCAAAAGCTTTCACCATTCCGGATCACTGCCATCTCACCTCTGTCTGAGTCGGTTTAAGTCTCAGGCTCGGCTAATGTGGGTACATGAGAAAGCTTGCCAGTAGCTTCTTGTGGGTCTGTGGTTCTTCCAGGCATTTTCCAGAGTTCACCTTAATTAGCATATCAAAAATATCAATTTCACTAACAATACAACTGCTACTACTACTAATAATAATAATAGCAAAGACTTTATTTAGTTAACTCAATTAGTTACAGAACTAATCTACCTTGAGGTCTTCTATCTGTTATGAACAATATATACAGTATATACAACATGATGTGAAGAATCTGGCTTGACACTAAATAACTAAGTGATTTTAAAAATCAAGTATCAAGCCAGGAACATAAACACAGGCATATGTGAACACATAAACATATATAAAATATCATCCCGTATTGAAAAATTCAACTGTGAAAATGATGCAAAATTACAGAAAAGCAGGCAGTATTTATTGTACTGGAACTATTCAATTTTCTAAAGATTTCATCCATTTGAGACACTGATTATGAAAAGAAAAAATACAAGGAGCCTGCCTTATGTCACTGGGAATGTTGTTCCATACCAGTGGACCAGTATATTGAAAACCTTTTTAAACAATTCCTTCTTTGGACTTGGTATAATGTAATTTTTTTTTCTAATAGACCTTAAATTTGGAGTTCCATCAGCATCTCTTTGGTGAAAGATATTGCTTAGATAGACAGGAATGTCTTTTCTGGATACTTTATACATCAATTTGGCCTTTCTATGAAATATTCTTTCATGTATTGTTAAAACCTTTATATTATTCATTGCATCCTGAAAATTGTCTATACTTTGATCTAGAATGAAATGGCAAGCCCTATTTTGGAGTCTTAAAAGTGTTGTTATGTTTGAATTAGAGGTATTACCCCAGATTACATTACAATAGTCCAGATATGGCTGAATATAACTTTTATAAAAGATGACCCTTTACTGAAGAGAATGTATGTTTTGATTTTCCTCAGTAGCCAAAGATAAGAATTAACCTTTTCTGAAACATGTTTAATGTGAATAGACCAAGTAAGATTGTTATCTATGAATACACCTTGAGAGGTCATATTAAGGCTCACATTGTCAAATAGAGCATGGAGTTTGTCGCTATCTAGTCTTGCTCGTTTTTGTTGTGTTGTAACAAGTAGGGCTTTCATTTATTCTGTATTTATGATCATATTGTTTTCCTTGCACCATGCTTTAAGTCTGTTGAGAGCATCTTGCAAGTTATTTTCAAGTACCGTTTTGATTTTACCCATCTCAGACAGTGTAGTATCATCTGCATAGAGGTCAGTGGAAGAAACTGAAGTTCCAATCTTAAGAGGTAAGTCGTTGATAAACAGAATGAATAACAGAGGTCCAAGGATAGGGCCCTGTGGTGTATGTGTGTGTGTGTGTGTGTGTGTGATTTTTCAGTCATATCGTTACGATGTCTGCAGTGTGGCAGTTTATATTGATGCCTAGCACTGAGGCATCATGTCGCAGACATGTAGCATGATGTCCCACCTAGTCACATTATCCTGATTCCAGGCCAGTCAGTCCTAACACGAACCTCTTGATGCTGAGCACTAAGTGAGGCAGCTGTTAGTACCATTTTTGTAAGTCTCTGGTATGATCCGGCCGAGGATCGAACCCACAACCTCCCACATCCGAGGCAGACTCTCTAACCACTAGGTCACTGGAGCAGTCGAGCCCTGTGGTGCTCCACAATTAATATTTTTACTTTCAGAAAGCTGACCATTTAAAGATACTTTTTGCACTCTAACAATTAATTAAGAAGTAAACCACTTTAAGGAGTTTTCACTGCATTGATAGGTTTTTAGTTTTTCTTCAAGATCAAAAGCATTACGAAAATCAACCATAATTGTGCCAACCATTTCTCCTTGATCTAACGCTTTCAGCCATTACAGAATCAAAGATACAAGTGCAGTTTCACAGGAGTGATTCTGCCGAAAGCCAGACTGATTATCATGAGTAAGATCATAAGTGCTCAAATAGTTGAGAAAAGAATCATGTACATGTTTTTCTAGTAATCTGGAGAGACAAGAAAGGATAGAGATGGGTCTATAGTTATTTACATCATCTTTTGTTCACGCTTTATGCAATGATTTAACCTTGGCAGTTTTCCATGTTTGTGGAAATTCATTAGACCTAATACTTTCATTGCAAATGAAAGCTGTACTCTCTAAAACTGCAGGTGCTCCATACCTAACGAAGTAATAAAATCCATCCAATTCACTTTTATCTGATCACTGAGAAGGTCACTATTTATATCACCTAGAATGTAAAATTCTTTCTCTTCCTTTGAAATTTTATCTACTTGAAGTTCAAAATATTCACTCCAATCAGTATGCGATGATGGGGGTCTGTATACAAAACCTACTAAGTAGGGCCTAGCTGCTAACGTTTTCATTCAAGGCAATGATATGTAATGACTTCTGTTCTCATACATGCATCTAGCATCACATTTAATTACCAATACTGGGTTGTTCCACTTCATGATCTTTACCTATGCAAATTAGCACAATGGGCTCAGCCACTACAGTCTTCAAACAGATCACAACACTACACTAGCTACTGTCAGCCAGTTAAGCAAAATGTGAAATGGTGGTTAATACCTGACCCCACTACTTATTAATCACCATTATTTAACCTATACCCCAAGGACAGTTTTACAAAAGCTCCAATCAGGGCTGTTTACCATTTATACATTCTACATGTTGTTGTTGTTGTTGTTGTAGAGTTTAACGCCATTTTTCAGCACAAGATAGGCTATATATTGCGGCCAGTATAAATGCTGGTGGAAGAACCAGGGAAAACCCCAGGAAGAACCACTGACCCACGAGAAGCAAATGGCAAGTTTTCTCACATACCCACATTGGCCGAGCCCGAAACTCAAACCCACGCAGACAGAGGTGAGATGGCAATGATCCGTAACGGTGAAAGCTTTAGACCACTCGGCCACTCGGGGCCCCCACTCTACATGTAACAGGCATACTGGAGCAACATTTTATTTCTTTCAAGGATATCTGAAAATTGTGTCTTTGGAAGTACAACCATGTCAGGGGATTTGGAAGTAAAAGAAATCATGTTCTTAGCATATCAAGCCATGCTATGGCAGGTATGCCCAATGTTGGATGTGGATTATGAATCAATGTTTTACTATAAATAGGGACTAAATCTGTCCCCAAAGGGGGTGGGCGAATGGCCAAGTGGGTATGTGAGAAAGCTTGCCAGTAACTTCTCATGGGTTAGTCCAGGTTCTTTCCAGGCTTTTCCTGGGTTCTTCCTCCACATTTATACTGTGTGGGTTAGGATAATCATTGTTTTACTGTATATGGGACATTATGATTTATATAATATATCAAGTTAGTATAACCAATACCCATTTTTTTTTTTTTTTTACAAATTTATGGCAACCATGTATTAACATTTTCTTTCTCTGCACAGATGAATCTACTAAATTAATTAGAGCTGCCTGGCCAAGAATTGTAAGTCTGAAATATTCCCACTGAAAGTTGGCAAATCTTGCTTGCTGGAATTTCTTGATATCACTCATAGCCATAATATAAATTACTGGACTGGAACCACAATTTTACCTTTCTTCTTCAACAGAGGTGATCTTGATCATGTAAAAGCTTGGCAATGCTTCTTCAAGTAAATTTCAGCATAATAAGTATTTAAATTCTGCCAAATATATATATCTGCAAATGGCTGACAAGCAAACATACAGCTCCTCCACTTTCATGCTAACAAATATGTATTTATTAGATCATAGTTTTGGATTAGTTATTTCTAAAGTGTAAAATGCACTGCAGTGATGACATTGTCACAAGCCATAGGTGATAATCACCTATGCTCCTGTGGATGCCTGTGCTGAGATTTCCTCACTTTTTATGAGTCTGCATAAACAAAAATATGGCATAACAACACAACATAACAATTTCCTACACCACAATAAAGTGCATATTTTATCGATTCACAAGCAACTTTGCTTGGAATAGAAACTTTGACTGGCTCATTAAAAAAATAAGGTCATACTCAGGCAGAAAAATGTACTGTAATTGCAGTAATTAGATAAGCATGTTTAATCCATATTCAGAAGAATAGAGGAAATCTCTACACAGGCAGCCATGGCTGATAAGGGTACATGGCAGATTATCATCAATGAATTGTAACAATCAAGTGGTAATCACAGATGAGCACATTTTGTGCTTTGAACTGCCAGAGATTTAACCGCCAAGGTATGCATGGCGTCATATAGTCTAGCATGGAATGCTAAAATACTTTTTCAATGGCTGCTTCTTAATTAACTGTTTTAATCACATTTATAATCTGATTTTTAATAGTGTTCAATATTTTACTTTACTGACTATCTTCTAATGTTAAATCTGATTTTGAATAGTGTTCAATATTCTACTTTATTGACTGTGTGTACTAATGTTAAATCTGATTTTGAATAGTGTTCAATAGTCTTCTTTACTGACTGTCTTCTAATGTTAAATCTGATTTTGAATAGTGTTCAATATTCTACTTTATTGACTGTGTCTTCCAATGTTAAATCTGATTTTGAATAGTGTTCAATATTCTACTTTATTGACTGTGTCTTCCAATGTTAAATCTGATTTTGAATAGTGTTCAATATTCTACTTTATTGACTGTGTCTTCCAATGTTAAATCTGATTTTGAATAGTGTTCAATATTCTACTTTATTGACTGTGTCTTCCAATGTTAAATCTGATTTTGAATAGTGTTCAATATTCTACTTTATTGACTGTCTTCTAATGTTAAATCTGATTTTGAATAGTGTTCAATATTCTACTTTATTGACTGTGTCTTCTAATGTTAAATCTGATTTTGAATAGTGTTCAATATTCTACTTTATTGACTGTCTTCCAATGTTAAATATGCTGCAGCTCCTTTAGAACAGACTAGAATTCTATGTGAAACTGACCAGAAATGCCACATTAAGAAAGATCACTTTCATTCCAAACAACCTAATTCAGCCTAAAGAGCGCTTTCATTCCAGATAACACCTGTATGTAATGAACATAATTAATCTAACACAACCAAAAGAGTACTTTTATTCCAAATAGCACCTATATGCAATGAACAGAATCTAATGCAACCTAAAAAGAACTTTCATTCCAAATAACACCTATATGTAATGAACAGAATTAATCTAATGCAACCAAAAGAGTACTTATATTCCAAACAACACATATGTAATGAACAGAATTAATCTAATGTAACCTAAAGAGTACTTTTATTCCAAATAACACCTATATGTAATGAACAGAATTAATCTAATGCAACCTAAAGAGTATTTTTATTCCAAATAACACCATATGTAATGAATAGAACTAATCTAATGCAACCTAAAGAGTACTTTTATTCCAAATAACACCTATATATAATGAATATAATTAATCAAATGCAACCTAAAGAGTACTTTTATTCCAAATATCACCTATATGAAATGAACAGAATTATTCTAATGCAACCTAAAGAGTACCTGTATTCCAAATAACACATATATTTAATGAACAGAATCTAATGCATCCTAAAGAGTACTTGTATTCCAAATAACACCTATACGTAATGAACAGAATTAATCTAATGCAACATAAAGAGTACATGTATTCAAAATAACATCTATATGTAATGAACAGAATTACTCTAATGCAACCTAAAGAGTACTTTTATTCCAAACAACACCTATATGTAATAAACAGAATTAATCGAATGCAACCTAAAGAGTATATTTATTCCAAATAACACCTATATGTAATGAAGAGAATTAATCTAATGCAACCTGAAGAGCACTTTCATTCCAAATAACACCTATATGTAATGAATATAATTACTCTAATGCAACCTAAAGAGTATTTTTTATTCCAAATAACACCATATGTAATGAACAGAATTAATCTAATGCAACCTAAAGAGCACCTTTATTCCAAATAACACCTATAGGTAATGAACAGAATTAATCTTAAATGCAACCTAAAGAGTACTACTGCTGAAAAGGCAACATGTTTCAAATACCAGAACAGAATTAAACATTAATTTTAGTTAACACTATACACACTTATAATATAAACTGTGTACTCTGCTAAAATGAGAAATCTGAAGAATTGTTTTAAATAAAAATTACATGAATAATGAAAGATTGGTGATTGGAAACCATAATCCTACATAGTACAAATTTCCCAAAATACTCATTTCACAATTAAAAAAATTTGATCACTGGGATGAGGACTCCAAAATTTTACTGTTTGAATCATCTTTGTTTTGATAAGAAGCCAACATCCCAATTACTTGTGCTACTCTTGTCATGGTAGAAATACTGTATGTGCATAGTCAGATGGGTATTTTATATACGATATGGTAAGCATGCAGCCCTTGCATTTACTCAGAAAATCAATGCTAAGGAACTTGCAATTACATTGCATTCAATCGTTTACATCTGCAAGTCACCAATCAAGTGGCCTGTAAACAAAAGGGGAAATTTAAAGATAAATTGGCAGAAATTGGCCAGACATCAGTTCATGCAGCAAGCTTCAGGAGTTAGTCAAGTGCAGAATGAACCACAGCTGCTACAGTTCAATTAAGTCAGTTTAACTGTTCTCAGCCTCAATTGCAGAACCATACAATGCTACAGTGTAGAGAGGTCAAATCAAGAAATTTAAGGTATTCTGTTCTAAGTTTACTTCAAGTCATTAGGATTTTCGCTGAAACAAATTTTTAAAAGTACGATGAACTCATCACAACTTATACAGTAAAGAATAAAACAGCATTACCTTCTCAATGGGACTAAGCTATGTACACCATAAAAAGATACCAGCATCACTCCACGTTTACAGAAAGGCATATTGTTTGCATGCTTAGTTCTACATTTATCAGTAGAAGTGTGTGCATTTGTCTGTATGTGTGTGTTTACTATATACTTGTGCATGAAACATGGAGACTTGTTGGCGAAATAATTTTCCTTTTTTCTCAAATATTTTGACATGTGAAAAATATATCCTTATATTTTCACATGAAAATAAAATATTTCCCATCATGCAATGCAATGCCTGATTGTGAGTGTAATATTATGTAGCACTTGCAAGCAGCCGTTTACAATAATGCAGAAGGAAAATAACACTTGCAAACTGCCATGTACAATTTGCATCAATGAAGAATACAGTATATATGGATAGAATTATGAAAGTAGCACTTACAAGCAGACATTTACAATACTGCATCAAGAAAGATTAGAAAATACGCGCATAGAATTATGGCAGTAATCCCCCTCCATAAAAGAGTACCTTGTGAGCTAGAACAAATAAATAAAAACTGCCATATATTTCAAACATGGAGATTAATTTTTGATAATTTGATCAGATGTCATTTGCATCTCAATGAAGTTATTTCCCTTACTTCCGTTACAACAAGAACAAAAACCCATTCTGATGCATTGCTCAATTGAACTTGCATTGTTTTCAGATAGGGTCAAAGAGTTTACAAAATGGCAAAAATGTAATTTACTGTGACAGATTATGTCAACCAAATCCTACCACTTTCTCAAGTAATTTTCACATCATATAATAAATATTATCATCTTAAGACAGCTCTGGCATTCCATATATGAAAGTGAGGTGAAATTATGAGATGGGGGTGGGGGAGCATGTTGTGCCAAAGAATGAGTTTAATCTTCTAAACTTTAATTCTGGAGCAAGTTTACTTTTCATACTAGATGTATTTCATTTATTGTAACTCATGTCACTCATTAAAATATGTTTTTGCTGCCACACAATGAAATATATCTGGTATTAACTTAGGTTTGTCCATCCATCCAAACTCCCATATTTGATTTGGGACTGCATAAGTAAATGCAGATATTTTTTAGTTCGCTTTTTGTTCAGAAATTAAGGTTATTATGACAAGTGACAACATTTAATCCCAGAAGTGAAGATCTTAAAGGAGCTGACTTTGTGTGTGGAAAAATGTCACACTACCTCAATAACATCAACATTTCGTGTTTTTATGGAAAAATGTCACACTACCTCAATAACATCAACATTTCGTGTTTTTGTGGAAAAATGTCACACTACCTCAATAACATCAACATTTCGTGTTTTTGTTTAATCATGAACTGCATTGAGTTAACGAACAGATTGAAGATACAGCCAGACTGGAAACAACAATTATATAAAACAGTAAAGAATATAAGAATTAAGCTGTTCCATTTACTGCTTTTGTTTCAAAGGTTGCAATGCACAAAGTTATAATCAAAGATATCTCTAGAAAGGACACAGCATCAATAAAATGTCATCATGCTGAGCTGTCAATTATGTTGCCCAAATCTGCAGTTTCTCTTACCTGCACCATAATTTTCCTGTCTTTAAGAGCTGTTGAATTCAGAAGGGCTCAAAATGGATTCCTGTCAAAGTTTCAGACATGCAATGTTTCAGAACAGAAAGGCGCTTGAAACAAAATTCTTCCCTATGCTGTACATGTGGAAGCAAACTTCAAGTGTCAGATGCATCAGTCCGTACTAATTACCAAACAAACAAGCATTATCAGTATTGACACAATTAATGCATGTAACCATAACACACCAATTTTTTGTACATTTAAAAAACTAAACTACAGGGAACAGGAGTTTTTAAACTATGATGGACAAAAAGGAGACATAGCTAAACCAAAAAAAAAATCATGCCCCCACTTGCAAGGGTCACATGTTTTGAACAGGTTTTGTTTATAAACTTGTCAAGTAAAGCTAAATGGCAAAAAGAAAACAACAAATGCTAAAACCTTTGGTACTTTTGTAAGTACCCCACCCACATCTGATAGGATTTCATCCATCTAATACACCCTTTGTGGAAGGACAATGATATTTCACATTGATTTAATTATAACACTATTCCAAACAAGAGCACCTGAAAATTGAAAGGTATTTTTGAATGACCTTTCTTGAAATTGTGACCTTTAAAAGATTTGAGATTTGGGGTATCTGAATGGATTGTCTTATACATCATTGCTGCAGCTTTTCTCAAGAAAATCCTTTAATGCATGGAACCAGTAAAACTTTGATTGCAAGCACTACATTACAAATATTATTTCAACATCTGCTGCCATTCACCAAGCATTATTTACCATAAAATCAACAAATGGATTTGGATCAAAACAATACAATCATTTAAAACATAATCTGTCACCAATACAAATTGCAATAAGATCAGTTAAAACATTATTAAATTTTTTGTATTTTTAAGCATCTGTTGTTGTTCAAAAACACTATTGACCATCTGAAAATCATTTACACATGGTTATTAAAACATATGGGCTAAGCAATATTTTCAAAACTCTCTACCCATGATTTATCTCTGATGGCTTGTACCTTCTGGAAAAGAACAATTAATGCAAAATTGATTACGATTATAAGACAGAGATGGTAGAGGAGAATGGAAAGATTAAGGGAATGTCAACTCTTGAGCTCTTTTTATCAGAACCTTAAATACATTATTGGCTATATCATGCCTAGGAAATGAGAGCTGAGTCAATTTTCCCAAGGACACATTGGCAGATGGTCTGGGTAGGCATCACACCTACAACTTATTACTCAAACACTCAACCAACTGTGCTCATCAGATGTAAAAAGAATTCTTCAGGTATATTACACCCAGGATTTTCACAGCTGGGACTTCAACTTCATTGCCTAGCTGTCATGGCATTTTAAACATGGTCAAGTCTCTTCTGATAGGACCCTCTGTATGAGAGGAGTCATTTTCTTGCACTAAACTGTTAACATTTAACATATTATTATATGCTCATTTTTTCGCCAGTTAACTTTACATTGTCAGAATCGTGCAATATTACCCGATACTGAACCCGCGCGCCAATACACATATAGTATTCATGAACTACTTTCTATTGTACACTCGCATAAGAGGTGCTTTACGTTGTGGTTGTTTAAATTTATTTCTGAATGAACTAAAACAGATGTTTCATGGACTGCCACATACCAACTGCTTTGGCACATTCCGCACTGATACAATGTTTCGGATTTAGGCTAGCTACATTATACAACTGACGCAAGAAAGGGTCCTTACAAATAACATACAAGAGACAAGTCATATACTGTCTTCTTTAGCTGGTGATAAGAATGGCAAACAAATATACTTACAGTTTTATATCCTGAATTTCCTCAAAATGTACTTTCTTAGTTCTACAAATCCAAATTACATGAGCCATGTCACAGGTTCTCAATCTTGATTACACATTTCGAAATTGTACTGTAATTTTGATCATAAGTGCAATTGCATCCTCCTTACTGCACTCAAAATGAAATAAGTATTAAATTCTATAGATCTTTTTGATAATTGCAATTGAAAGACTTCATATTTTTCCCACATTATGATTTCAAACATTCAATGACAGAAACAGAAACACATTTGCAGCTGTCAACACGCTTCTCCCTAGCTGCTTCAATCACATGTATTTCATGTGGAATTGTTGCATACAAATCCAGTCCATAATCACAAAATTTTGTAGAATCGAAAAAAATACCAAAATCTGCTCATTCCAGATCAAATGGAAAAGTTGTTGCAATGCACATTCATTCACAATATGACTCCAAATTTCAATTTTAACTAGACACTCCATTTTCTTTCGAAAGTTATGTTGAGCACACGATTAAGTTCAAATTTATCTGGGCAGAGTTATGTGCACAGTAATAATGTTGTTGTTGTGAAATGATGAATATGTGCTTGAGTATTTAGTTTGGAATGCGGCATACATTTTGTTACTTTGTTTCATGTAGTGTATTTTGTTATATAATTAAGCATTAGTTAGAATTAAAAAAATAGCATATAATAAAGAGGTTACTGCACTTGTATGGCAAAATATGAACTCGTTTTGTCGGATGGATATACTGCACTCCCAAGGTCGTGCAGTATTTACATCCAAAAAACTCGTTCATATTTCCCCCATACAAATTCAGTAACCCTTAAATATTTTTAATGCAATGAAATATTGGATTTAAATGATGCCAACTTAATGCCATAAAAACACAATGTAGAATAATATCCCAAGTAAAATACTGGGTTTAATGATGCCAAATTAATGTCCATAATACACAATGTAGAATAATACATCAAGTATACTATTGGGTATAGTGAAACTAAAATAATGCCCATACAATACAATACAATGTAGAATAATACAAGTATAATATTGGGTATAGTGAAACCAAAATAATGTCCATAATACACAGTGCAGAATAATAATACAACAAGTATAATATTGGGTATAGTGAAACCAAAATAATGCCCATAACACACAATGCAGAATAATAATACAACAAGTATAATATTGGGTATAGTGAAACCAAAATAATGCCCATAATACGCAATGCAGAATATTACAACAACTAAAAAAACAGTCTCTGAAAAGAAGTCATTTAAAGTTGTATTTTTAGTAACAGTGACCATTATGTCCAATTTGCATCATACATATAAATCTGAAATCCTTTTCAGGAAGAATGCATTCTGTAAAGTGTGGTCAAATTCTCCCAGGCAGATTTTTAAAACTTACTACATTGGAAACTTTCTTGAAAGACCATCCCTTCTGCCAGAACATAATGGTCTCTCAAGACAAGTCGTCTCTCATAACAGGTCATAATATTATATAATCAATAAATATGTACATGGAGAACCTGGTCTCTCAAGACAGGTGGTCTCTCATAGCAGAGATCTCTCAAGACAGGTTTTACTGTATTAGAATGTTTGTATGCTTTGAAACAGTGACCATATTCGATGGTAGATTGGCACCAGTTGTATAAATATGACAACCTTCAATGCTGGGATGCTTTCTGTCAAATTTGGCCAATTTTCTGTCAATCATTTCTTGTGACAAGACATTTAACAGATATGCATATTTTAATTACAGCTGCTCTATTTGGTGGCAGATCTGCATCAATGTACAACTTTGAAAAGTGTTCATCCCAGAATGCTGTCAAATTTGGTCAAATTTTGTTGAGTGGTTTTCATGCAGAAGTTATTAAATGTTAATTATTTTTAGTAATTATGACTATATTTGATGGTAGAACGGCATCATGAAATTTGAAAGGTTTTCATTCCAGGATGTTTCAGTCAAGGTTGAATAAATCCTATAAAATGGTTCTGAACAAGTTATTTAAAGAGTGTTCCATATTTAGTTGTTGTTGTAGGGTTTAATGCCATTTTTCAGCACAAGATAGGATATATATAGCGGCCAGTATAACTGGTGGAGGAAGAATCCGTGAAAACCCTGGAAAGAACCACCGACCCACGAGAAGCTACTGGCAAGCTTTCTCAAATAACCACATTAGCCGAATCCAAGACTCGAACCCACACAGACAGAGGTGAGATGGCAATGATCCATAACGGTGAGTGCTTTAGACCACTCGGCTCCATATTTAGTAATGATGGGCATATTGGATAGCAAATTGGCTTTTTTATGCAAAACTTGTTAGTATTCACAATATGATGCTTTTGTCAAAGATAAAAATTCTGTTTAGCAGATTTGGTGATAAATTAGCCACTTAGTTTTTCTATCTTTATTCAAGGCAGCCATATCAGCACCATCAATACAAACTTAAAAGGCCTCTCTGTCAGGATTGATTGACACTAATTTTTAAAAAGAAGCTGAAAAAATAGCAACTGTTGATGGATGACACAAGCCAATGGACCATACCATACGTTAACCAAGTGAGCAAAAATCACAGGTTACAGAAAATGATGTATACCATTGATACCATATTAAACAAAACATTTTTAAAAAAATTTAATGTACTTACTTGTAACTCTTCAGCGTCAAAGCAGTGTCACATCTGTAACAGAAACAATAGTTCTTTTCACATATGGAACAAAGTACACTTTAAAGTAAGCCCAACACATGTCATTACAACAGAACAGTTTGAAAAAGATGAATTTCTGTATTCTAAAACAAAGTTATATAAAAAATTAAAACAATTTCAGTTTGAGCATGTTCATTCAAATGTTCTTTTAATTACCATATGTATCCACTTATAAGCCAAGTCAAACTGCAAACAAGAAAGATCCAGATCTGCAGTAGAATAATGAACCTGCAGATCTGGGTCAATGATGTTTTTTCTACTGATTACTCCTAACAAACTTCACAGATGTGGATCTGCTGGTGCATTATGTGATGGCAGATATGGGTCTATACAGTCTGCAATTAGACACATAAACGATGTCCATATATAAATGTAGCTCTGTGTCTGTGTCTGTGCGTGTGTGTGTGTGTGTGTGTCTGTGTACATGTACTGTGAATGTAAATATGCATATAATAGAGAGCCACAAGGAGGATTAGTTCCCTGACACCATCTTAAATAAAATTGTTTTGTAGTTGTTGTTATTATT
Source organism: Sinohyriopsis cumingii (assembly GCA_028554795.2). Lineage (NCBI taxonomy): Eukaryota > Metazoa > Mollusca > Bivalvia > Unionida > Unionidae > Sinohyriopsis > Sinohyriopsis cumingii. Next base: position 71,375,339 of record CM068838.1, on the reverse strand, counting down.
ATTATTATTGCTATTATTATTATTATTATTGCTATTATTATTATTATTGCTATTATTATTAATATTATTATTATTCAGTTTGCCTCAAAAGCAAACTAATTATGCTACAGTATGTCCACTGACAAAATGTTTCTGATAATTTTACTTTTATATTAATTAACATCAAAACCAACCTTTCTTCTGATCATACAAAATAGACCACCAATATTAAAAAGCAAAGATGACAAACCCCAGCCCATGACATTTTAAATATGTTACCATTGCTTTCTGGAATATATGCCCATGTTCAATTTTGCTATGACTAACCGATTCTTAACTTTGTGAGCCAGAATTTACCTTTACGTCTACAACAAGTTCAAATTTAATATGTCAGTCTGGAATGCTGCATTACAGTGAACGGACACATCCATTAGGGCAATGCATCACCACTGATACTTTTTGTATTAAATTCTTTCTCTTTTTACATAAACTTGCAAAGAAAGTTGCATTCTTATTGGTTTCCAACTTAAACATTTTCATAGAATACCACTGGTCCATCATTTTCATAGAATACCACTGGTCCACGATTTTCAATGAATAAATCATGTGGTTATGAACTGTCACGTCAATGACATCACATCATAAAACTGCTGTTGTTGTTGTAGGGTTTAACACCATTTTTCAACACCAGAACCTGGGAAAACCCAGGAAAGAACCACTGACCCACAAGAAGCTACTGGCAAGCTTTCTCACATAACCACAGTAGCCGAATCCAGGACTCGAACCCATGCAGACAGAGTTGAGATGGCAGTGATCCCTAACAGTGAGTGCTTTAGACCACTCCGGGCCCAACGTGTCATAAAGATGACATTCTGTTAGAAAGCCACCCATTTCATAACCATTTTCCAATCTCAGTTTAAGATCTCTCTGAAGTAACCGTCCTTTTTTAATGAAATCTGTAAAAACAAGAGCCCCTCAAAAGGACTGATGCTCAACTGGCTGAAAAGGATTTCCAAGAATTCAAGATAAAACTACTTCTTCCTTTTAAATGCAAAGTGCTGATATTATTCAGTGAGAACAAGATATTCAGAATAGCTGCTTTGATGGACATATTGGATGTAAGACTGCACCATTTCCATATAGGATCAACTAGACATCATATGAAGTCATTTAGTGCAAACTATATTTGATAATACCATCCATTCAGGTCAAATGACAATACTGGATGTCTGAGCTGCACCATTTCTATTTAGGACCAACTAGACATGATATGAAGACTTTCGTGAAAACCCCATTTTGATATGACACTCCATTCAGGAATTGGTAGCAATAACATGATCTTCAAGATGACTGCTGGAGTGGCCATAATAGTTATCAGATTGGCACAATTTTCATTCAGGAGCAACATCATAACTCAGATCAACATAAACTGCTATAGTGACCTTGACCTTTGGCTTTTAACACTGCCTCTACTAAGTGAAGTTGATCTGTTAAGTTTAATAATGGGCACAGAAAACTTTGTGATGTAAAGAACCCACACAAAACAATTGTTGCTTCTGCAACCCTGACCTTTGATCCCCTCTATTAATTATTTGGAAGCTCTACTCAAGTTTAGTGTGAATTTTACTTTTTTATAAAGAGTAGGAAAATGATGAAAATAGGAAGCCATGAGGGTGTGGACTGACTTGTTTATGGATGTAGTATCTAAGCATGCACCACTGAAAGTACATCAAGTAAAGACTGATATTCAACCTAATTGGCTTACTACTGAAATCCTAGATGCTATGAAAACACGAGACAAATTCAAGGCTATGGAAAACCATGCACAATATAAAGTATGGAGAAATAAAATAACAAGTATGATCAAAAAAGCTAAAAAAACTTATTATCAATCATTGCTTGAAAACAAAAAGAGCAACACAAACTCCATTTGGAAAGTCTTCAATGAACTCACTGGAGGAACGCACAAAAAACAGACAAATAAAATTCACTCACTTCTGGTAAATGACACCATAGTCACTGATGAAACTGACATTGCAAATGTTTTCAATGATTTTTTCATCAACATTACCACAAAGTTAAAAGAGCCAGTGATAGAAAACAACTTTAATGAACTGAAAAAGTTCTGCAGCAGTAAAATCTCAAAGGAGGTATGTTTCTCTATCCCACCAGTGTCAAAAAAACTTTGTTAAAAAATGTCTCAGTGAACTTGATACCAAGAAAGCTACAGGACTTGATCAGATTGGTCCACAACTCATTAAATCTTCTGCCTTTGCTATTGTAGATAGCATAACATTCATAATTAATTTAAGTATTGCAACCTCATCTGTCCCCAAAATATGGAAAACTGCAAAAGTAACTCCTATTCACAAATCTGGTTCTAAGGATGATGCTGATAACTACTGACCAATTTCAATACTACCAAACTTGTCAAAATTGATTGAAAAACATGTCCATGACTCATTCATGTCATATTTAACCAAACACTTGCTGTTACACCCTAATCAATCAGGCTTTAGACAGAACCATTCCTGTGAGACTGCCTTGATCTCCCTAACTGATAAATGGCTTCAAGCACTTGACCAAGGTAGAATAATAGGAACTGTATTTGTAGATTTCAGAAAAGCTTTTGACATGGTGGATCATGAAATCCTTTTGAAGAAACTGAAAATCTACCAGTGTGATGAAAGAACAATTAGATGGTTTACTTCGTACTTAAATGAGAGAACACAACATGTTTACATAAATAATGTTCTGTCTGAACCTGAAACAATTAGATATGGAGTACCACAAGGCTCAATTCTAGGTCCACTACTATTCATTTTATTTATTAATGACCTACCACTTTTACTAAGAGACTCAATAACATCTACAGATCTCTATGCAGATGACACAACATTGTCAGACATCCAAAACACAAAGCATGAGCTCGAAATTTCTTTACAGAATGCCCTAAACAAACTGGAAAACTGGTGCACATGTAATGGCATGGTGGTAAATACTGGTAAAACTAAAATATTACTTATCTCAACACGGCAAAGAAGGACAAATCTTGATAGTGATGAACTATGTCTGACACGGAAGGATACAAATCTGCAAATAGTCTGTCATGATAGGCTACTTGGTGTTCTGGTAGATAATAACCTATCATGGACTGAACATATCAAACATACCAGTAAAAAAGTCAATTCAAGTTTATGGCTTCTCAGTAGGATAAGACATTTTCTCCCTGAAAGGCACAGGAAACTATTTTATAACAGTTACATACAACCCTATTTGGACTACTGTAGTACAGTATGAGGTAATTCAAATGATAAAAACATAGCAAAGCTGGCACATCTTCAAAAAAGAGCATTTGGGCTAATATCAATCCAGAAAGAAAGCAAGGAAAGTTTAGCTGGTAGGTTAAAAATATTACCTATTAAAGACCGAATCTGTTTGAGAAAAGCCAAATTAATGTACAGGATATCTCAGAATAGTGTTCCTGAATATTTACAATCACTATTCCAGTATAGGCTACCTGGTAATACTCCCCACCTGCGATCCATGTCAACCAAACAGTATAAAATTCCCAAACCAAATAAGGAGTTATTTAAAAAAAGTTTCCAATACTCTGGAACTCTGCTCTGGAATAGTATTCCAGCTGAGATTAGAAATGCCCACTCGATTTCCTTCTTCCAAACCCAATATATCCAGTGGCTTCAGAGATGCAGCTTAAATAAATGAATTCCTTTGTATAAGGGCCTCAAGGTAGATTAGTTTTTAGCTAATTGTGTTACCCTCTTTAAATAAGGTCATTATTATTATTATTATTATTATTATTTATCGGGCAGAAATAAAAATCACAATTCTGTTCATCTTCGCATTGTACAATTTAACTATTTAATCATTTTTTTTCCTCTATCAAAAGGCTGTGCATCTCTGAAGTCTAAGGGAACAAAACAGATTGATGGACAAGACTATTTCCAGTTCTTCCAAAACATCTGACATTAAGCTTCATATTCTCCACAGTATGGTTGAGTCTAAAAAAAAATTGGGATGAGGGGTGCAAATATCGTCAGGTATGTACAGTCGTGTTTCTAACATTTATCTGTGATGGTAACATTTGAAGAAAAAAACAACATAGTAAACCCTCTCAGATACACCATCTCAGATACAACCATCTCAGATACACCCATCTCAGATACAACCAATATCAAATAATCATGTATTATGTTGTCTTAGATATGAAAATAGAATACATGAACAACCAGTCTATCAGATAATGAGATGGGATGAGCTTTCTTAACCCCAAAGCTAAGATGGTCGACAGTATTACTACACTAGTTTGTACAGTAGAACAGATCCTGAAAGACCAAATCTTCTAACAAAATATCATGGTCTCTCAAGAAAGGCAATTTATAACTAATAAATAGGTGCATTAAGAATCTGCTCTATCAAAACTGGTGGTCTCTCATGGCAGCGATCTTTCAAGAGAACTTTTAATGCACAGAATAACTGTGCTAACAGACTGTGCAACCCTTAGATGTAAACAAGTCACAAAGCATTCCATACAACAGCTAAACAACCAACTGTAAATACAACTGACCCAGATCTGCAAGCACATTATTCAAAATAGATACAAATATTTGTTCCTCACCATCAAGCAGCTTCCCAGTTGTGTCAAGTACAAAATAATGAGACTGACACCCAAAAATCCTTTGTTCATCTATGCAAGGATATATGGTGGCTCAGTGGTTAGCATGCAGGACTTGCAACCAAATATGATGCAAGTTTTAATAATATCATAGGAACAGTCAGGGTTAGCTGTTGTGGTCACAGTCTCCTTGGGTAAAGCACTACTTCAATTGCCTTGGCACTAAATAACCTACTTGTCTTGCTCTACCATACAGCACCAAACCAAATCAATCCATTAGTTACCATATTCATTTATGAACAACCAGGTGAGAATAGAACAGTTCCAGATCTGCCATGGTTCACCTCACCCTTGATAACTAATGGTCCAAAAATATAGTCTGCACTATAAGTGAGGAAGTGAGTTACTGAAGGACCTCAACAAAAAAAAGAAGATACCATCCCTTCTGAATCACTGAAAAACACCCCCCCCCCCCCAAGAAAGGGTTGGTAAACATTACTGCTTAATGTTTAATGGCTGACTGTTCCCTTTACAATTGCTTTTGGAATAACTGTCAATAAAGAACTTTTTCTAATGTAGGTATTCATTTTTTTTATATAAATTAAATTTATTTTCAAGATACCCAACCTCTAAACTTTTGTTAACATTACTCCAAGAGGATTCAAGAACTATCACTTGCACACAAATCATTGTGTATTATGTCACTGCTTTTTGTTATTGATTCAAAACAAAACAAGATTCCTTTTGTTTAAAACACAAGGGACATTAATATTTTGCAAAACAACTGTCAATGTCAAAACTTAATTTATATTGTTCTATTTGTGACATATTGATGCCATGATTTCATTGTGAGTAATATTAAAATAAGTAATATTAAAATTTAGGAATTTTAAGTTCACTGCAAACTCTGGAACTTGCATCTCAATAATAAACCATGTCTGTGAAACAAAGCTTTTGACTTAAGTACTCATTTCGCTTGACTGCCTTCCTATCTTTGATCACATATGTGAATTAGTAAGCTAATTTATGATAATTTAATTATATTACTTACAAAATAATAATAAACAACTGATCCATTGAAGCGAGTTTATCTGACACATGAAACATCTTACACTGGTGGGATTTGCATCCCTTTAACTTTACTTTTATTCCACCGCATTTATTTGATTTGATACAAAATTACCATGATAATAAAAAGCAGGTCTGTTTTTAAATTGGGTGTAACAATTCAATAAATACTGAGCAAATTAGAGATCAAAACAAAGTCAGCACTTAATTAGGTTCTCACAGAACTGCTTGGACACAAATGTGTTAATGGATTGACATTTTTCATTTTCAAATACAGGAGGGCATATTGTATTTATGACGATTACACTGAAAACGAATTAAAAGACAAAACTAAAACATGAATTTCACTTGAAAAAAACTTATTTAACTGGTGTTTATTATTTATTTATTTATTTAAGGTTGCCACAAGTTATAATGCATTAGTGACATTATCACTGATCAAAATTTCATCAAATGCTATTTACAGTGTGCTGAAATGGTGCTCAGAATGAAAATTTAACAAAATATGACTTATTTTTAAAACTGAAAATTTCATGATGTTGATCAAAATTTCCTGATACTGACCAATGTTTTTGATGATAAAATGTTTTTGATGATAAAATGAGTGATATACCAAGGTTTCATTTACCAATTTTGATAGTACATGTAGTTTTCTTCTTATTCAATACATACTTTTGCTACTTTCTATTGCCTGACCCCACATCATAAGCCAAGTTTTTTGAGGGAGTGGTTTGTAAAGTATTTCGGGGATTTTATCACCTGCCACTATAACATGAAAAAGAGTTGCTTACTACTTTTCATGTTACAGAAATGAATACTGTTGCTGCCTGGCATCTTGAAAAAAAATGAAATACCATCTGATGATACAATACTGTGTCCATGCTTTTTACAGCTGGGATACCTAAACAAGCAATTGATGTAGTATATTCAACCTTATTGTCTGACAAACAGAATCTGCCACATTCCCTTTTAAACTAAGGTTTCCATTTTCTTTTCTTGTTATTTTTAAAAGCCTCAATAATCAATCAATATAAAATGGAAAAGTCTTTGTGAGGAAAAACAAATGTAATTGTACAAAGCTTTGGGCACTGAAAGTATCTGGTTTATTGGAATCCAAGTAATTCAATAATATTCCAAGTAAAAGATATGATGAAAATCAAGGAATCCTTAAATAGTGTGGCACAACCAGAAAGCATTAAAGAGAATGGATTTTTCCTGTCACTGTCAGATAAATCCTCTCAACTAGTCTAGCTTCAGCCCTGTGAGGGCAACCCAACTCCATGATCAAATATTTATCCACTTCAACCCATTTCTGTAAAATACCGTATTTACTAGCAACACATTCATTAATCAAAATAATAGATTAATTTTTGCACAAATCTGATAATCAAGCATGTGACTATAATTTTCCATAAACAAATAAAAACAATTAAAAGATTTATTTTTCTAAATGTTTATCTTTTTGCCACAACAAATCTCCTTCCTATGTATAGTACACCACTCCCTCACTAAAAAGCCCTTTGTTATAACACAGTTCCTGCTGCTGCTGTTGTTGTTGTTGTTGTAGGGTTTAACACCATTTTTCAGCACATGATAGGCTATACATGGTGGCCAGTATAATTGGTGGAGGAAGAACCCGGGAAAACCCCAAGAAGAACCACCGACCCACGAGAAGCTAATGGCAGGCTTTCTCATGTACCAACGTTAGCCGAGGCTGAGACTCGAACTCACGCAGACAGAGGTGAGATGGCAGTGATTAGTAACGGTGAGTGCTTTAGACCACTCAGCCACTTGGGGCCCCACAGTTCCTGCTATAAGGTGAATATGAACATGGATACAATTTCATTAAGTGGTAGTAAAATGACATGTTGCATATACTTTCATTACAAGGTGGTCTCAGTATCAGTTGGTATAATCGATGAGACAGCCTTGCAATGAAGATGTACAGTGTAGTCCAAGGACCAACAACACGACAGATGAGAAACGACCTCCTTCCACATTTACATACTCTACAGGCAGATCAGGGTCAATGATGTTCACATAAAACCACATGCAGAACAGATAACACAGACTTTGATCAAATAAATGGTCCATGCTGTTCACATGAAACTACAGGTGGAGCAAACAGCACTGACTTCCATCAAATGTACTGGCAGTCATGGTTCCATGCCATCCACATGAAACCAATTAATAGAACAAACAACGTAGATATCCATCGACTGGTATATACTGTACTAGCAAATCAGGGTTTTAACTTTTCACTCAGGCAAATGTTACACACATTGACTGTACAGTGACTTGTAAAAACATCTCTTATTTTGAAACCTGAATAAATTACCATTTTAAAAATCTCCTTGGAGATGCAAACCTTACAATGCTTAAAGTCAACAGCATAACAAGGTAATTTATATGCCAGCTTGAAATCCCTGCTTTACATATATCTTGCCTGAATAAAAATGGTAATTTGTGTGCTATAACTGATTCAACAGTCAATATTCTATTGGATCAATTTTAAAGTATTTACAATGACATACAAGTTGTACTCTGATGGGCCTTCATGGCAACCTATTACTTCACACACACGTTCATGTGCACACACACACACACACACACACATTAATAATGACATGGCTTTTAAAGTGTTGGTATAAAGCAATTTGATATACCAATACTATTAGTATATCAAATTGTGACCCCACCCATGATGCAATAATATGCATATATAAACATTCTTGAAACTGAATTCTGTTGATACTAGCCCTATAGATCAATGATGAATTTCCACTCATTAATCATTAGTCATGTATGATAAAAAGCATAAATAATCCCCATTTTCTAAATGAATTTAATATGGTGCACAATTTCATAGCAATTTTGTCTGCTTAATGTTCCCACTTCCCCTCTCATGCATAAGGGACAAAATACACAGAAGTCTGGAGTGAGAGAGAAAAAGGATTTGGGCTGTATGAAAACCTTGAAACTGAACTTACACCAAGAAACCTACACAAATATGGTTCATCGTAATGGTATGTGAATAGCCACAAAAGGCACAGAACTACATTTTGTAACAGACACACATGGCAAGGATGTGAGAAGTTCATTCACTCGGTCAATACACAGTTGCCTGTAGTCAATCTCAACTCCTTTCAAAAGGCAAATATGTGTATTTATATGTGATATAAATAAAATATGTGTATAGTATGTATGCTGTATCAATGATATACCACTCATTGCATACATTTTTCATTAAAAAGAAATGAGGCTTGCTGAGTTTCCTTTTAATGAAAATTGTATACATCTCATGGTACATCATTAATACAGTGTACATACTAATATATATATATATATATATACACTGTATTTTGTGCTTGACCTTTGTACATAACTGAGTGTAGTAGTTTGGGCAAAGCTGACTAATTGACTAATGTCATTTTTTTTTAAAAATGTTTATTTGAATTTTAATTCAGTAATTTAATTTTCCTTGGCAATTCTATTGTCCACCTTATATTTTTCATGATGTACTTGAATTTAAGTTCAAAGCCTGACCTTGTTTACAGTTTGGTGTAATTTTTCATAATCATGATTAATTTTTCGGAAAATACTATTGCAACATAGATGAAGTGGGTAAAGAGGGTTTATCAACAAATCCTTCATTCCTATTTGAATATCAGTATAGTGGAATCACTTTTAGTTGTGTTCAGATATAACTTGAGAGGAATCATTTATTTAAAAATTATTCATTGAAATGACATGTGCTCATTCACATTTTTTACTAAATCACTATTCCAGGATTACTGTGAATTCATTCAAGGACATTCTGGATTATATAGTTGTGATACATCAAGACTGTTGGCACATCAACCCATTCAAGGCTATTGGTGCACCAGCATATTCAGTATTGGAATTAATTCAGAAAACTTGATACTTCTCTATTTGTGATACAACTTTTAGGATTATTTTTGACTTAATTCACAATACTGTAAGTTCCTCTTATATTTTCACTTTGTAACAAGAGAGGTTTATTTAGGTGATTTTCATAAACTTGTTGGGTTTGCTTCTTTCTGTTACTTTAAGTTTACAGATTCATAATTATATATTGGGGTCCCTGGTGGCGGAGTGTTGTAAAGCACTTGCCTTTACTGATTACTGCCATCTCACTCCTGCCTGTGTGGGTTCGAGATTCAGGCTAATGTGGGTATGTGACAAAGCTTGCCAATAGCTTTCCATGGGTCAGTAGTTCTTCCCAGGTTTTCCCTGGATTTTCTCCACCACTTATGTTGGATGCCATGTTGCCATATATAGCCTAAGTATTTGTGAAATTTAGCATAAACAAATTAAAAAGAAAACACTGCCTTAACTATTTATAAAATGTAGTAGACAATGTATAATTTTCAGTTCTGAATTTGTTTCTTACGCTATGGTATACAACAGAATTACACCCAATATCTTATTCCACTCAAATGTTTGTAAAAAATTAATTATTAATTGACAACAGGCTGACTTCCAACTTCGGAAATGCATGACACATAATTAACAGTAATTTCCAGTAAAGTCTGATGATAAAGTTTTATTGGACCAGGTCCCCAAATAAGTCTTGAAAAATTATAAAAGTTACTTGTTGCTGGTATCTTTTTCTTTCTCCCTAATTTAGGCCTAGGCTTCACACAGTTTGTTCTACGGTATCATGTGATGACACGACTCATGTGATGTGAGGCACTGATATAATGTTGAAAATACAGACAGAGGCAATATTCCAATTACATGTACAGTGTTTTTTTTTACAAGTCCTGGAGATAAGCTTTCAATTTAAAACAGAACTGTCAGTATTTCTCAATTTTTCGAGGCCATTATTGCCTTAATTCTGAATCAGGAATCTTCCTCATGACCATGAAATATTGTGTGTCTAAGCTAATGAGAGTTTCAAAGGAACAACCTAGAATACAATTTACTGCAACCAAATCACATCCTTTGAGAGACCAATAACATGATGCCATTAACGGTTTCTTCCATAAATCTATCTGTGCAGCTGAAGTAGAGTCAACACTACTTTTACAAAGCTTCATTTTTAAAAATTAAATTGTCAAAACAAACCAAGAGCAAAATGAAGTGATGATATGCAATTACTTGATTGCTAATCCTATCATGCTAAGTTAATCTGTAACTGGATGGATTAGAAACAATTGTTAAATTGGGATAAATATGTGTGTCAAGTTTCATAGCATTCCTTCAAGTAGTTTAGGAGGAGTTGCAATTTACACACTTCTGCTAATGGACAGAAGGATGACAGACAATGGACAACAGGCCATCCCATGTTTTTTTTTGGTCTAGGACCAGTAAAGCTTGATAAAGTTGATGACCATGACCAATTTAGGTTACAATTTAGTTATATGGCTCTATTTGAAATGTCCTCACAGTTATTAAGTAATCTCATTTCAGACATGTACAGAACATTCAGAACTTGGCCCAAAATAGTGTACATTAATAGAATGCACCGTCATCAAGCATGGATTGTGCAATATACAGTAGGAGCAATGTACTGACAACTTTACATTAAGTGCTTATAATTAAATTATTCTGCAAAATTTGAATTTATTTTCCAATTTTCTTTAAGCATTTTTCCCTCAAATGCCTGCAAGATTATTAAGACAGCTGCAATGGTGGCCATAATGGATGTCAGATCAGCACCATTTTTATTAAGAATCAGCTGAACACTGCAAGTTTTTTAGTGAAAACCCCATGTTGATAAAACCATCCATTCTGGAAAGTAATGATAACAAGAATTTCATGATGACTGCCATGTCTGCTATATTGGACATTAGATCGGCACCATTTTCATTTAGGACCACACAGGCATAATAAAATGTCTTCTAGAGAAAACCCCATGTCAAAATGACTTTCTGTTCAAGTAGAGTTGTTAAAAGACTTTAAAGTTGGCTGCCATGGTGACCATATCGGATGCCAGCCAGATCAGTACAATGTTTATTTACAACCAGCTAGAAATCATAAAAAGTCTTTCAGTAGAAACCTCTAACCTGGGTGCAGTTGTTGATATGTTCGTTTTTGCCAATGAATCCTTTTCTTTATATTCACCCCCACCCCACCCTGATAATCAGTAAAAAAAGAGATTATCATTAAAGGTGCCTATTGAAATTGTGGTGATATCGACATCTGGGCACATGCAATGTGTTTTCCATGATAATTAATTTGATTTAATGCTAAGTAACACATGACCTTTACCTTATCAAAAATGAGGCAAGGAAGCTGCTGCTTATCTGTAAAAGAAAGCACATTAGCCCAGTCAGCCATCTGGAACCAGCCCATCTGAGGGGCTGTGCCCATGTGTGTGTGAGTGCTTATACAATCTTATGAAAGGATTCCCAATCAATGCCCAAGAAAAGCATCTATGACATTTATCACACCTAAAATTTTCTTACATGTATTTCCATGTCTCATAATTAAAAATTCCTACCAAAACCTTCAGTTGCATTTTCTTCTCAAACCTAGTACATGTATTTCAACAGACTTGTAAAATGGTACGTCTCTGATAAATATGCAAAAGCCTTGGCCTCAATATGCTTTCTGTGATATATTTTTTAGACCCTAAAGAACAATTGACATAGTCTGAACCATTCTATTTGCAAAAAGATATGAATATTCACCTAAATAACTGTTCCAATGATCAGAACGGTATTTTCAATTAATGAGTCTCTCAAGTTTTTGATGACATTGCAAATATCATGTTCATTTCATTTGCTTCTTCAAAAGTTTCATTTCTGACTCAGTGAACTTGTCCACATCGTTAACATTATCATCTAAACTTTGAAATGGATGAAACCTGCTACTTTAGTTCATTCACAAATTTAAACAACCAAACCCAAAAGCACACAAGTGTACATGGTTTGTTTACAAAGTAGTTCCTAATACACTATATTATCTTTAGGCACATGTGTCATGCATATGCGTGCAATATGAAAGTTTTCAGCATCATAAAATACTGCATTATTCTAATGCATATATAATAGATATAAATACCCTGAAAACTACAAAGCCTTGTGAACATTTATTTTGGTAGGCATAATTTTGTGATGTTTCTTGACTGGATGATCCCTGCCTGCTACCTATTCTACACCTGTGATTATCACAAGTTGGATATAAAGTTGTAACAGACAAACTTAGATATATGGCTGAGCCACAAAAGAATGGAGTATTTTGGGGGATATAATTGAACTTTTTCAGTAAAAAGATACAAATTTACAGATAAAATACAAAAGTTAATTTGCACCTGTAAATGTAAATATGACAACGTTCACTGCAAGACTTGGGCTTTTACTTACCTAGGCACGTCAGCACCATCTAGAATCAATTTTCTGAATGAGAGCATTGAGCATCAAAAGAAAAGTGAATCACAACGTTAAGGACTGTGTCACAAAGACTTCTGACCATGACTGCATTCCTTTACAATCAATACCAGTTAAAATAACACAGCTATGCTTGGATCTCTGAGCCAAGTAATGTAAGCTGTGGTACTTCTCTCCTACCAATCAAACATCTTTCTTTTTTGGCATTATTGCAGAATTTAGAATATATAATTAATATCACATGGGACACAAACAGGACATTAAAAGAGAAGATTAAATTTTTTTCATGCTTTGACTTCTAATCCAGCAAATATTTTCATCTAGATGTACATACATTTTACATGTTTTGAGGGGACTGAAAACAGAACAAGTGCATTTGTTGCCAGAATATTTATTTTCAACCACAACACTTAATTTCTGACTCCTACAGCTTTTCAGTTTCAGTGAGGTGTTTGGACCCAAGTTGTAATATAATTTCTTGTTCTTGTAAGCTGGCATGATATTTTCTGTGCAATCTCCAAGTCTGGAAACATAACTTTAACCATTTTAGCAAAATGGTATCCAATTAGCTCACCTGCCATATTCTCAGACAGTGTTGGATTTTTATGACACTCAGAAAGTGTTTTGAGGTCAAAAGGGGGGATCAGTGCGTACGACACAAAAAGCAATGTCCAACTGAGAATAAGCTTCCGTTTCATATACACCTTTAAAAAAATTATTGGAAATTCAGATTCGAATAAAAAAAAAAAGACATAAAAAATAACCTGTTTTATTCAAAGCATTTAATACTCTTGCAAAGAAATAAAATTCTTGCAAGACTCAGTATTATCAATTATCATCACCATACATATATATATGTGCACACGATCCCAACCACAATGATATCAAATAACAACATACACCAAGTCCTGTCTTTAAAATCTATTGAACAGCAAATATATAGGCTCGATTAGATAGATACAGTCTTTACTAATCCCAGTAGTTTTATAGTCTTTACTACTCACAAAAGTTCTATAGGGGCAAAAGATAATTCAAGTGTCATTAGTGTTCATCTTTCCACTCACTATATACTTGATAGTACCGTCGTTTAAAATTCCCTGCTGGAATCAGTTTTTCTTGAAGCCATTATGTCAGCATTGTCACAACTGTATCTGATGCACTTTGATCACAAGATATGCTTGTCTGGATAGCAAAATGAATATACATCACGTCTGGGACTGAACATTTCCTTGTGGGAAGTGGGGGTGGATGGATAATATTTGTATGTTTAAAAAGAGCTTTACAAGCAATATAAGCACCTATGTTTAGTAGGCTCAGTGCCAGATTAACCCTGTGGAGGCCCTTAGACAGTCATAATCTAGGAGCCCCCTTGCCTCTACATTAATACAGTATTTTCTCTAAGGAGTCTTTAATGTAAAGTTTTCATTTCTTTGATTCATTTTTTTCTCTCTCTTTTGGAAACAATTTAAGAAAGCTTGATTGTAATTTTCTTTCAAGATCAAATCAATATTATTTTGATCCATTTGTCACGGGGACCGTAAAAGGCATGGGGCTGGTACCTACTCTGCCTATTTGGTAATCCGGCAGTGAATAGGCTGAGGTGTTAATGTTTAAAACATCACCCTAATTATTGTCAACCAATTAAGTAACAATGAAATGGTGGTTGTTTATAACTTACCACTTTGCCTTTTATAATAATTAGCCCTCTAAACCACTCTCAGGATAGTTTTACATGTGCTCTAAGCAGGGCCGTTTCTTGATGATACATGCTACAGGAATATACTGAAATGATTGGCGTTTTCTTACATATAGTTTTGTTTTTAAGATTATTAAAAATCATTTTTCAAAACATGACTGTGTCAGCAAGTTTGAGAGCAAAACTGTTTTTAGACTGATATGTCATGTTATGGCACGTATGAATGAGGAATGGTCAATTGTGCTCTGCCACTTTATCCACTGTTGATTCAGTTTCCTGCTTATCAGCGGGACTTCACAGGGTCTTCCTCCACTGAACATACAGTATAGCCAATCAGGTGCTGACAAAAAACCCACAAAACAAAAACAAACAAGGCCTTAAAATGGATGTGTTTGTTACCCCCCAAAAAATCATTGCTGCTATATGTTGGTGTCTGCATATGACTGGTTACATCATTTCTTCCCCCTTATACTAAATTAAAATCCATTTTGCATGAGACACACAATGCAAACTCTAGACCTTTGCTGCTCCCCTGCACGCACTTAAACACTGAAAAAGCACGCACTTAAACACTGAAAAAACACACTAATAACAATAAACACTGAAAAAGCACATGTTTCAGCATTTTGACCAAAAACCATAAGAACTGCATTTAAATATTCCTGTTTTTGAAAAAAGCAATCAAATATTTAAGCATTTCTGCCAAAATCATTTTGGTCAGACTCTTTTTATCTTACATCCACCAAAGGGTGAGCAATTTTAATCAGAGACTCAAAAGCCATCATGGACCACTTTTGATCTCTTTATTACTTTTACAGTAAGGGGTTAGTGTTAGGACTGGTTGGGCATGTATCAAGATAACATGACTGGGTGGAACATAATACTACATGTCTATGGGATGATGCCCAGTGCTAGACATCACTATCAACTGCCACACTGCAGACATTGTAGTAATATGACTGAAAAATCCAGAACACAAAACACTGAACATTGCCTATATTGTAAACCTCTTGTTCGAAATAATTATGCCAAAATTGCCTCATGGGAATGCCTTATTTTTGGGTGATCTTGATATGGTGGTGAAAAATTGTATCTGTAAAGTTTGCATGAATGCCAGGTGTTATTATTGCATGTATTGTGGTGCTAAAGGAACTGTTACAAAATAATAATAATAATAATAATAATAATAATAATAATAATAATAATGACCTTATTTAAAGAAGGTAACACAATTAGCTAAAAACTAATCTACCTTGAGGCCTTCATTCAAATGAATTTATTTATTTTAGCTGCATCTCTAAAGCCACTGAATATATTGGGTTTGGAAGAAGGAAATAGAGTGGGCATTTCTAATCTCAACTGGAATACTATTCCAGAGCAGAGTTCCAGAGTATTGGAAACTTTTTTTAAATAACTCCTTATTTGGTTTGGGAATTTTATACTGTCTGGTAGACATGGATCGCAGACAAAACATAAACTCCAAAGATAATGACAGTGAAGATCACAGTACATTGACATCAGGTCTCGGTTGACCAAAAATATCTCCACCCTTAAGCCAATTAATGCGAAGCAACTTATCTATAAAAACAACAAAAAGAAGTGCTTTGGAGAGACCTGAATAAAATGGTGTTTGAGAAAGCAGGACTAATCTGATGACTGTTTATTTAAGAGTTGATATGTGCGAAAATACATATATAAATGAAAATAATATCTGCTTTGGGAAATAATGATGTTGCTGTTGTTGTGGGGTTTAATGCCATTTTTCAGCACATGATAAGCTATGCATGGTGGCCAGGATTAATGGTGGAGGAAGAACCCGGGAAAACCCTGGAAAGAACCACCAACCCATCAGAAGCTACTGGCAAGCTTTCTCACATACCCACATTGGCTGAATTCGAGACTCGAACTGACGCAGACAGAGGTGAGATGGCAGTGATCTGTAACAGAAAGCGCTTTAGACCACTTGGCCACTCAGGGCCCCGGGAAATAATGAAGAACACCGACAGTAAATATGCATTTATCACCATACAAAAGGTAATAATAATAATATTAACAATATTAATAATAAAGACTATTTTCAAAGGGTAAAAATGAGAAATCTATGTTGGGGGCCTCTCTCATGTACATTCGGAGAGTACACCATTTTGTATGACTTCATCCATCCAATGCACCTACTGTGGAAGGAAGAGATGCTTGGAGTCTGGAAATTGTAGTCATATATGTAGCAGGCTGTGTTCCCCCAAACTGTATTACAGTAGTCAAGATGTGGTTGAATGCAACTTTTGTATATAAAAAAATAACTCTGTAATATAATGGAATGAATGTCACGATTCTCTTTTGGAGCCAAAGAATAAGAGTTTATTTTCTTTGAAATATAGTTTTATATGTTGAGGCCATTGCAAGTTATTATTAGCAAATATTCCAAGAATTCTAACTAGACATGTCATTTTTCAGATCTGTTATCATGGAGTACATTCAGCATATCATTTTGCAATCTTGATTTTTTTCTACAGTGCAGTTATCAGCAAAACGTTTGTTTTATCTGTATTGAAGATAGAATCTTGTGGCACTTCACAGTTCATTGCAGCTTCTGATAGATGTCCACTTACTGTTACCTAGATAGAACCTTGTGGCACTCTACAGTTCATTGTAGCTTCTGACAGATGTCCACTTACTGTTACCTAGATAGAACCTTGTGGCACTCTACAGTTCATTGTAGCTTCTGACAGATGTCCACTTACTGTTACCTAGATAGAACCTTGTGGCAATCTACAGTTCATTGTAGCTTCTGATAGATGTCCACTTACTGTTACCTAGATAGAACCTTGTGGCACTCTACAGTTCATTGTAGCTTCTGACAGATGTCCACTTACTGTTACCTAGATAGAACCTTGTGGCACTCTACAGTTCATTGTAGCTTCTGATAGATGTCCACTTACTGTTACATAGATAGAACCTTGTGGCACTCTACAGTTCATTGTAGCTTCTGATAGATGTCCACTTACTGTTACCTAGATAGAACCTTGTGGCACTTCACAGTTCATTGCAGTTTCTGAGAGATGTCCACTTACTGTTACCTAGATAGAACCTTGTGGCACTCTACAGTTCATTGTAGCTTCTGACAGATGTCCACTTACTGTTACCTAGATAGAACCTTGTGGCACTCTACAGTTCATTGTAGCTTCTGACATATGTCCACTTACTGTTACCAAGATAGAACCTTGTGGCACTCTACAGTTCATTGTAGCTTCTGACAGATGTCCACTTACTGTTACCTAGATAGAACCTTGTGGCACTCTACAGTTCATTGTAGCTTCTGACAGATTGTCCACTTACTGTTACCTAGATAGAACCTTGTGGCACTCTACAGTTCATTGTAGCTTCTGACAGATGTCCACTTACTGTTACCTAGATAGAACCTTGTGGCACTCTACAGTTCATTGTAACTTCTGACAGATGTCCACTTACTGTTACCTAGATAGAACCTTGTGGCACTCTACAGTTCATTGTAGCTTCTGACAGATGTCCACTTACTGTTACCTAGATAGAACCCTGTGGCACTCTACAGTTCACTGTAGCTTCTGACAGATGTCCACTTACTGTTACCTAGATAGAACCTTGTGGCACTCTACAGTTCATTGTAGCTTCTGACAGATGTCCACTTACTGTTACCTAGATAGAACCTTGTGGCACTCTACAGTTCATTGTAGCTTCTGACAGATGTCCACTTACTGTTACCTAGATAGAACCTTGTGGCACTCTACAGTTCATTGTAGCTTCTGACAGATGTCCACTTACTGTTACCAGGATAGAACCTTGTGGCACTCTACAGTTCATTGTAGCTTCTGACAGATGTCCACTTACTGTTACCTAGATAGAACCTTGTGGCACTCTACAGTTCATTGTAGCTTCTGACAGATGTCCACTTACTGTTACCTAGATAGAACCTTGTGGCACTCTACAGTTCATTGTAGCTTCTGATAGATGTCCACTTACTGTTACCTGTTGAAACCTAATGCTCAAGCAGGATGTGAACCACTAACGGGTATCTTCCTTTCGTTGATCGATTTTTAATTTTTCAAGAATGTCATGGTCTACTAGGTCAAAAGCCTTTAAAAAAATCAATCATTACAGTACCAACTAAATTTCCTTTATCTAAGGCTTTCAACCACAGAGATGTAGAGTAATTACAACCTTGAACGAGCTTCCATGCTCATGAAAGTTTGCATTCAAATTAAGTTATAATCAGTTAGCTCCAGTGTTCCTCATCATTCACATACTTATCCTAATGTATATTTCATATTCTCAGGATGATTTATAGCCATGGTATTAAAACAAAGAAAGAAACAGGCGATGTCTTTCCAGTGCATATGATGGATGGTAGGGGTATGGGCAGGGTCAATGTTATGTTAGTTTGGTAGATATTTTGTTGTTACTTTAAATTCATCTTCTTAAAACTCACCCTCAAAAACCAAAAAAGTGGAACCCAGCAAATTTAAAGTGCTTTCACAAATATTTATTGTTATTTCAGATAAAAATATGATACTTTGCAAGCACTGTTAAACATGATGGCTCCAAGCAGCAGGCTAATGTGTTGGAAATCATTTCACAGATTGGAAATGTATGAGATTTGTTTTTATAAGGTCAGGATTTTTTAGGCAGTCTTTTACATGTCTACATTCTAAACAACCACTGACTTTATTTATACAAGGACACACTTATCCAGATGGGCAGTTAAGAGCAGGAAAGAGAGGGAGACAGAGAGCAGCCTTTCAAAACCCCAAATTCATTAAATTAAACAGGAATTGGCTATCTCACATACAAGTCTGGTAACTGAATGACTTGCATTTCTCTTTAAAGTGAAGTATACTTGATTTATAAGTGAAATGCCTAATTCAACTGTATGTCATTTACAAGTGACCTACAAGTGCAGTAAGTAACTGAATGGCTCATATTTCACTTATAAGTGATGTCTATAGCATGCAGTGATGTCTTACAGTATCTCACCACAAAAGTGACAATGAAGTGCCAATAAAAGGTCAAGTTCAAAATTTTTCAAAAATGCAAAATTGAAATGCACAAAATATTTGGAAGATAAAACCTTCCACGTAAAAGGATAATTAAGCACAAGATACTAGAACTTTGGCGGCCAAGTGGTATAAAGTGTTCACTTTTACCAGTAACTGCCATCTCACTGCCTGCATGGGATTGCATCTAGGGCTCAGTCAATATGGTTATATGAGAAAATTAGTAACTTCCAGAGGGTCTGTGATTCTTACAATGAGGCATTGCCTGGGTTCTTCTTCTGCAAGAGTTATTCTGGCCACCATGTATAGCCCATCTTGCGCTGGGAAATGGCATTAAACCCCAAACAAGAAGATAAAATATAACGATGAATGCCAAAAGTTGGGATGAAGTTTGGTTTCTGACTGTAAAATGTTTGATGTGTAAACAAACAAGCATCATATACAAATTAAGATGGATTAGAAGATAGTTTCTGCAGAGCTAATTTCAGGGAAGTTTTAAATGTACCCGGACAGAGTCCAAGTCCCTATAATGCACTGGAACAAGCATCTAAAGGTAGGATTTATTTAAATAGAATTTAACCATAGTTGAGTCTGATCTTACTAATGACCTGTATAGTCAAACAAGACCTTCTGATCAACTCACCAATCTGCTTGCCACTACTTGCAAAAATCAAGGGCTTTCGACATTTGTATCTAATGTTTAAGAAATATTAGTTCACAGCCAAAAATAAGGCCAAAGAATCTGCTCTACTCTACAAAAGGAACAAGACAACCAACCATCCAAAAAGAGCTGTAGTTGACATTCAATAGTATACCACTTTTTATCTCTAGCAGATCAAAAAGTTGTCAACAATGAACACTCAGTTCCTGGATTAAGGCATTTCACTATGTTGCTAATTTTGATGTTGAACAGTGTGGGTGATGATATGTTGCCATAAATTACACACATTTCCTGAAGGGGTTTTACCTCCCTGAACTCTAAAATTTCTATCAGTTTAAAACTTGGGGATAAAGTTAGGCACACGATGACCTTAAACAAAGGTTGAATAGATATTTTGATATGCCGTACTTCCATGTGGTATCATAACCTTTCTCTAAGCCATGAAAAAACAGCAATGGTTTGTTCTTTTTTTATGAAAGCACATCTAAACAATGCTTTAGTTAAAAGTTAAATGACTAATTTACATATAAAATTGCAATTTGCACATAAAATCCTAATCCTTCACTTGAAGGTCACTTATTAAGTAATTTAAAAGTAAAGGTAACAGTCACCTGTAAGCCATAATAGGTAATGAATACAAGTGACCTATAAGGCACGTACAGATTTTGTCCCTAGTTCCTAAATTCATTACCAGCATATCTTCCTAATTTCTTCCAAAACTGATGATAAAAGGTACAGTATATTGTTATTCTCTCTTCTTGAGTAATGGAGCTTCTTTTGCCAGATAATTTGGAAAAAATACTTTTTCTGTATCATCTAGCAATTTTAACAGTAAGTTGATCAACCATACCTGTTTATATCCGACAACTGCATATCAATTGAATGTTCTACAGGATGAGGACACAGCTGATTACGAAAAATGTACCATCTGTATTAAAGCTTCATACAGCAGTAAATTGGAGAAGGATGTACACAGACTGGGGGATATCATAAGTCTACATGATATCACCAACCTAGATATTGGCTGATACCACTATGCAACCAAATCCGATAATGATACATGATAATATTACTCATGTCCACATTACTTTTGAAGAAAAAAATCAGCAACTCAAAACTTCACTGGCAAACTTCTGTTTAAATAACCAACTGATAAAGGTACTGAGATAGTGGAGAACTTGTGTTCCCTAATTAGTTCCCTAATAGATTGTTCATTAGATCTATTTCAATATGAAAAGTTGCTTTCTACCTCTTGAAAGATCAATGGAATTTATCCTTAACATCTTGGCATGAACAATGGGCGTAAAAATATTCATCAGTCTGAATATTTAAACAAAACTGGGAAGGGGGGGGGGTCTGGAAAAAGATTACTTTTATTATAGTGATATTTGTGGAGAAGTCCCCCAACCTAGATGAATTTTTGTCTCTCTATAGAGACAATGGTGGCAAATGCAATCTCTTTCTTACTGTAATCCAAGAAAATGAATTACTGGTAGATCACCAGAGGGAAGAATGGTGAAAGTGAGAACTCATCTGGTAACAAACACTGCAATTTAAGTACCAATCACTGATGGATGTGGGCTTTAATTTCACGTGAATGAGAGTCAAAACTTCATACATTTCCAAGAAATATTAGTTAGATGGCACACCCCTTTTACATGTAATGTGGCAGCTCAATACCCTACTTGCAAAGCAAAACAAGCAAGCATTAAAGGAGCCACAGTGGTTCAGTAGTTAGCATGCCAGAGCCACAAACCAAACCACACAATGGTTCAGTAGTTCGCATGCCAGAACCACAAACCAAACCACACAGTTTTTCAGTAGTTAGCATGCCAGAGCCACAAATCAAACCCCACAGTGGTTCAGTAGTTAGCATGCCAGAGCCATAAACCAAACCACACTGGTTCAGTAGTTAGCATGCCAGAGGCACAAACCAAACCACACAATGGTTCTGTAGTTAGCATGCCAGAACCACAAACCAAACCACAGTGGTTCAGTAGTTAGCATGCCAGAGCCACAAACCAAATGACACAGTGGTTCAGTAGTTAGCATGCCAGAGCCACAAACCAAACCACACAATGGTTCAGTAGTTAGCATGCCAGAGCCTCAAACCAAACCACACAGTAGTTCAGTAGTTAGCATGCCAGAGCCACAAACCAAACCAAAGAAGTATTACATTTTGGGGAATGCAGTTTGAAAAATGAATGTGAAAATATCTGCTGTAAACTTTATAGCAACACTGTGTATTATCAAGTCAAAATAAATTTGTGAAAATTTGATGTCATGACTTTGCCAAAAATATCAAGATTTACAGTACTTTCAAGTTACTTAAATATAATTATGATATAAAACATTTAACATAATTAAGGTAAAATGCAATTTTAATATAATTAGGGTATAAAACATTTAACATAATTAAGGTAAAATGCAATTTTAATATAATTATGGCATAATCAACGTTTTGCTCGAGTAATTTAAGATTTCAAATAGATATTAATCACTGCACAACTACATTATGTACTTGCTTACAAGTGGAGTCCAACTGAAAAATACATAGACCCATATCTGCCACCACAAAATGTGAGGACAGATCTGGGTCTATGCAGTTTGTTAGGTGTAGTAAGTAGAAGAAACAACATAAACCCCAATTTGCCAGCACATTTATGCAATGGCAAATCAGGGTCTATGATCTTTGTTGTTGGACTTGATCTATAAGCAAATATATATGTGGTAATTTGCAATGTCTGCTATCTTCACTGCACTTCAAGCCAATGCCAGAAGAAATCATATGCTCTTCTTGGTTTTGTTAGTCAATTAATTTGAGCTGCAATGTAAATTCTTTCTACAAATCCAAGTTTTCATGTTTTTAGGGACATTTTGAATTTAAAAAATTTAAATGAATATGGAAAATTAAATTTCATATTTTTTAAACAAGAAACATTAATAATTCCAAGTTATGTGATTGCCTGTGATAAAAATTGTGTCAACACAAGATTAGGAAGTAGTGTCATGATCAGCCTTGATTATAGGAATTTGATAAATTATATTTCAGGGCCCGTAGTAGCACACTGCCAAATTATATGATAACTGTTAGGCATAGCAGACAGTGGTCTGTATGAATGCTTCAACCTGCTTTCATTGTCCACTGAAATCAGCATTATATCAAGTTTGGCAACTTATGACCTATAATAATAGAAAGAGAAACTTCCTACAATAGACAGTTACAACTATAAAGTAGATAATGCAGGGATCAAAGACAATCAATGCCTATGCAGAACTTTCTTCACCTCCTCAGTCAGACAGAAAAAATAGCATGGCCCAGCTAATCATCCTTTCATACCCAATGCCGTTTTTAACAATTAAAAAGTAGCTTTACTTTTCTGCTTCAAATCTCTTGTTCACCTCCTCAGTCAGACAGAAAAAATAGCATGGCCCAGCTAATCATCCTTTCATACCCAATGCCGTTTTTAACAATTAAAAAGTAGCTTTACTTTTCTGCTTCAAATCTTGTTGCAGAGTTAATTAACAAGCATCCATGCTATAATCAAATCTGACAAGCTTGCATGTTTGTGAAAAATACAACTTCCATGCACAGAATAAAATTAGCATAGATCAATTTGCATCCTAGACTGCTAACATTCAAATTGTCTAAATTGGATGATCAATGAGATGACTGCACAATGCAAATTCAGGAATCTGCCAATTCTTGGCAAAATAATTGAAGTATGTAGACTGCGTGTCACTTACTTTATACACAAGAATGCCATCAAATTCTACTCAAGGGTATTTACAAAGAACTTTTTTTTATATAAGTAGCTATTTTTATTGGCAAGAAAACATCATTTGTAGACATCAGTAAATTCTTGATATCAGGAAACTTTCTGTCAAGTAAACTTGACCGAATTCTGTTCAGCCATTTTTCATGTGAATTATTTGTAAAGTTTTCTGTTTTCAACCACACAGGGTCATTTAAATTTTATTGGTCTTCATCCTGAATGCTTGTTGTCAATTCTGTTCAACACTTATTTTTAAGAAGTTATTTAACACTTTTTCTATTTTTAGTAAGTGCAGTCATATTTGCTGGTACATCATCATTATTAGTATAAACTTAAAAGGTCTTTATATCTGGATGTTTTCTGTAAAATTTGTTAAAATTCAGTTGAGTACTTTCTAAGTTATCAGAATATTTTCCATTGTTATTTTCTATTTTTAGTATCTATTGTTAGTATCTACTGTTAGTATCTTGGACAGGGAAATGCAAACCATGAACACCTCCGTCTGCGTGGGTTCGAGTCTCGGATTCGGCTAATGTGGGTATGTGAGAAAGCTTGCCAGTAGCTTTTCGTGGGTCGGTGGTTCTTTCCGGGGTTTTCCCGGGTTCTTCCTCCACCATTAATACTGGCCGCCATGTATAGCCTATCGTGTGCTGAAAAATGGCGTTAAACCCTACAACAACAACAACAGCAAACCATGAATTGTTCAAGGTTGACCTACAGTGTCCTCAGGGTCCAGACTCTATTCATTAAATGGTCAGAAACTGTACTTAAGTGCTAGAGCATGTACTTCGATTGTAGCTTCTTCATTTTTATTAAATCCAAGAGAGATCATTAAATCATGAAATGCACCATTAACACTAGAACACAATTTGATTGGTCTCCAGTCTCAAGTTCTGCATTGGTAGTGCTACATGTAATGCTCAGTTCAGACATCACAAAAAATGTCACCCATGAAAATCAATACTTCTGCCTAATCTCATTCACAATATTTCACAAAGAAGGCTGAACTGAAAGCCTCTGTGGTGGAACTCAATTTCAATGAGTAATTTTAGGTGAGACATAATAAAGCTGTTTGAAGGCTGAACTGTAAGCCTCTGTGGTGGAACTCAATTTTATTGAGCAATTTTAGGTGAGACATAAAGCTGCCTGCAAGTGCATAATTTACAGCTATTCATACATGCTCTTGCTTTTATTTCAAAATATTCTAATTGAAATTTATTTTCATTAGATACAAAGTGATGTTTATATCACACATACAGAAGAATTCCATCAGTATATAAATTGATCACAAGAAATATAAATTATTTATGCAATATTTTATAGTAATGGAATCCATTGAGGAGGTACCACCTATAGGTCAAGACAAACTGCAAACAACATAGACCCTGATCTGCAGTCACATAATGTGCTGGCAGATCATGGTCTATTTTTGTTCTACTCATTACTCCAAACAAAATACATAGACCCAGAATGACCAGTGCATTATGCAATGACAGCTCTGAATCTGTGCAATCTTCAAGTTGGGTAAAACTTGTACATGGTATTTAACTCATTAACTCCTGGAAGTTTTTGTTGTTTTCACCTGAAATGTGAGTAGGAAACACACTTGGGGGCTATTTCTGAATACATCTTACTACATCGACTTCCAAGAGATTTTCCATTAGCCTAATGCCTTGTTGTGTTAGAAACATCGTTTTCCATTTTTTTATTTTGCTCACGCATGATCAGAAGGGTAAAGAAAGTTTTTTTGCTTAACGGACCCATCATTTTCGTATCGAGAAACCATTCTTTATTCCAAATGCCAACCGTATCCTACTTTTTGCAAAGATTCACCTGTCTGTGTGCAGTTCAGATCAGTCTGCCTTAGATCTGAGGCCAAAATCGGATTCTGACCATGGGCGAATTTTGGGTGAAAAATGGGTCCAAAAAATTAGGTTTTTCCCTCTGTATTTTGTAGTGCAATTAAAACGTCCAGATTATTTGGTATTATTGTAGAGCTACATCTGTCTACCTTTCTATAATACCATTCACTTTAGTGTATCATATATGACCTTGACGCTACAGAGCTTCGCAGTAGGCTACTACCTCCTGCCACGTAAATGTGGCGCCAGGGGTTAATGTGTTAAAGACTCTGGTAAGAGACTAAATATGGCCTGTCAATGGTAGACAAGTACACTCAGGCATACAAAGACTTGTGAATGTTAGACTTGTACACTTAGGTCTAAAAAGCCTTGTCAATGTTAGACTTGTACACTTAGGCATACAAAGCCCTGTCAATGTTAGACTTGTACACTTAGGCATACAAAACCCTGTCAATGTCAGACTTGTATACTTAGGCATACAAAGACCTGTTATTTTAAACTTGTACACTTAAGCACACAAAGCCATTCAGTGTTAGATTCATTCAAGGCATTCAAAGCCCCATCAATATTCAGATCCATGTAAGACATAAAATGCCCAGTCAATGTTAGATTAATAAAACGCATACATAGCCCAGACAATGCTAGATTCATACAAGGCACTCAAATGCCCAACAGTGTTCAGAACAATGTTAGCAATACAAAGTTTTATCATTGTTCAGATCAATATAACAAAGCCCAGTCAATGTTACATTCATACAAGGCACACAATTTAACCCCTGTCAATGTTTGATCTATATAAAGTATAATAAAGCCCAGTCAATGTTAGATTCATACATGGCAAACAAATCCCTGTCCATGTTCAAATCCATATATGGCATACCAAGCCTTGTCAATGTTCAGATCCAAATAGGGCATACAAGGACTCAGTCAATTTTCAGATCCATACAAGGCAAACAAAGCCTTGTCAATGTTCAGATCCATGAAAGACATACATAGGTCTTTCAGTATTTAGATCCATGCTTGGTTCAAGTCAAGAACAACCTGCACTAATATAATACACAGTGATCATACCCGCCATATTCCCAGAGTGCTGTGGTGGTGGGGTGGATTTTGAGACTAAAAGAGTGAAAAAGTTTGTTTTGAGGACAAAACACT
Source organism: Sinohyriopsis cumingii (assembly GCA_028554795.2). Taxonomy (NCBI): domain Eukaryota; kingdom Metazoa; phylum Mollusca; class Bivalvia; order Unionida; family Unionidae; genus Sinohyriopsis; species Sinohyriopsis cumingii. Next base: position 71,348,121 of record CM068838.1, on the reverse strand, counting down.
GAGGACAAAAATACTGAGGACAAAACACTATACAAAATGATTGGAAATTTAAATCTGAATAAGAAGAAAATTAATTATTTTGTTCAAAGCATTTAATAAACTTTACAAAGAACAAGATGGCTGGTAGACCAGGTATATCAAATATTATCACTATACATATACACAAATGTGCAAAGACTGACCTGATCACAACAACACTCACATTAAAAATAAACATACACCAAGTTTATGTCTTTAAAATCCATTGGAGGTACAGAAGCTTAATCAAATGCAGTCTTTGTTTAACTCTCCATAGTTCAACTGGGGTTCTGAAGGTAAAACACATGTCATTAGTGTTCATCTTTGCACTTACTAGAGTCTGGATTGTACTCACGGCTAATCAAACTTCCCTTCTGGATTCTGAGACTGTCAGTAAATCCTGGTCCAAACAGATATTCTTGACAACCATTAACGCTACCGTTGTAAAAACTGTATCTGATGCTGTCTGGCCACGAGATACGTCTATATAGAAAAATGAATATACTTCCATTTGGGACTCTAGGCCATTTTATTGGGTTTGAAGGGGGGAGGAGAGGACATAATACCTTCAAGTTTAATGAGGGCTCTACCGCTACTAAAGCAGTAACAAATATGTCTGTCCAGTACAGGTGTTACTGCTTATCAACACCAATCAGCTGTGCAAACACAAGCATGTGCTTTATTATAATGTGTTTCAATCAATCTATTTCATGGCTAAAATCATCCAGAAAAGCATGGGTCAATTAACAGTTAGTATTTTAACAAGATTAAAGATAATGAATCATAATAAAGAAAACTAATCTGCACGTTCAATTCAGCTTGCTTTTCTGCTCCACCAAGTAAAATCTCCCTTGTCAACCAAGAGTGCTGTAAAGAAAATGTGTTTGCTTTGCTTGCTTCACTGATAGTTTATTGCTTCCAGAATCACTCAAAAACTGAATCACGCTTGAACACTGTTCTGACAACTGAAATAATCATGCTTTGCATTTTATATATGGAGTAAAATCTGACTTCAACAAAACAATATTAGATATCTTACAATTCTTTAATATATACTTAAGTAGCTATAAATAAATTTAAAAAATCATAAAAAAATAACAGAATTATTGCATAAACTTGGCTATATAATCACAAATTCAGTTGTGTATTCTTTGTTTTTAAATTTTAAACCATGCCTCATCATTGATTGTAATCAATACTATTTTATCCCACAATATAAGATGAGCTTTAAAAAGAACAAGGGTGCCAAGAATGGCACACTATTTACCTGCCCCATGTTAAATAATTATCTATGCACACATTAGCACTCTCCGTTACGGATCACTGCCACCTCACCTCTGTCTACATGGGTTTGAGTCTCGGATTCAGCCAATGTGGGTATGTGAGAAAGCTTGCCAGTAGCTTCTCGTGAGTTGGTGGTTCTTTTCGGGGTTTTCCCAGGTTCTTCCTCCACCATTAATATTGGCTGCCATGTATGGCATTAAACCCTACAACAACAACAACACATTAGAAGTATATGATTGACACTGACAATTAATGACCAAGAGATCTCAGTAAACTCTACCTTCGTTAATGATAAAAGCCTTGAAGTCTACATAATATGCAGAAACTATCATTTTCTTACTGGACTTAAATTTAGACTCCATTCTCTGTTTCTCTATTACTTCAAGTGAAAATGATCCACAATGTTTGGTCAAGGAACTTGCTCTAGAAACTAAAGGTATTCTGCAAAACAATTCTTCTTTGTGTCATAATGACCTCCAAGGCTCAATATTTACTTTTCGCAGCATTAACAGCAACCAGCAAACATAAGTCCACTAGCACAGTTCACATTCTGAAATATAAATTTTAACACACTTCCAAAAATGTCACCAACAAGAAACTTCATTTTTTTCAGCTAGCAATATCAGAATTGTAACAAGAAAAATACTAGTTTGCTAGTGTCCATTTTAAGCTCTGATCTTGATAATTGACCATTTGACCCCAAAATTGATAGGTCTCTTGAAGACCTTAAGTGCAAGCTTTCTACAAACTCTAGCTAAAGTACATGTCTATATAGCTAAAGTTATTATACAAAATCTATTTTTACTTTCAGTCACAGTTAACTGGGCTTTTGACTTTTTGTTCCCTAAACCAATATCATTCTTCCTTGCAAGCTAATGAACTAAGTTTGGTACCTGTCAGTGGTCGACAATCTGTCACTGTGCAAAAAATAAAATTTAGAACTGACTAACCAATGGATGGACAAATGCCTTATACATGGACAACATCATAACATAATAAGCTTGGCCATATGGTAGGTGTATAAACATGTCTTGAACCTTTAATCTGTCACCATATTCATCTGAAGTTGCTATATCAAATGCAGAAAACAAAAACTATAAAAAACCACGTGGAACAAAATCATATAAAACTTTTCCTATAGCACTGTTTTCTTTGTTCTAGCTGTATTCAACTCTCAAACAAAGCTAAATAAAAACTAAATACCAATATTAAAATCATCTCCCCTATTATGGGCAAATGGCATTTGTAAATATGTGGCACTGAGTTATCAAGATGCAATAAATGACAACATAAAATAAACACGCTGATGACATAACTCCTAATGCTGTATTTATCTCCATGGTAACAGATGTTCATTATCAGTTTTTTGTTATCTACTTCAATAATATATACATTTACCCTGAAGATACATGTACTAACTTGCGAAAGTAAACTAACGAATAAACAGTTACAAATAATATAAACAAACTACTCAGAACCAGTGATCCCCCAATTACTAGGTTTCTTTCTTATCCCCAGTGCAAACAATCCACAAAGTTTAGAGTAGTCATGTGACCTGGATCAAAAGGTATTGTATGCAAATCGGAAGTGGAAATACAGATGGATACCATCACATGGAATGCTCTATCGATCGTTGTGCTTTTGTAATGCCAATTTTTAGCGCACGACAGGCTATACATGGCCAATAGTATAACTGGTGGATGAAGAATTTGGGAAAACTGCAGCAATAACCACCGACCCAGGGAAAGCATTCTCACATACCCACATCAGCCAAGCCAGAGACTCAAACCCATGCAAAGTTAAGATGGCATTACCCAGTTTTAAGTCCACTTGGCCACCCAGAGTCCCTGTATGTTTGTCATATGAAAATCATTTTTTTTTGTGTTCTGGTATTTTGTATCAAACTTGTTTTGGTAAAACTTTGGATGTTTTTACATGTTTAGGAAGAGCTGAAAATTAAAATTACCTTTAAATTTTTTTAACATGTCATTATTAAGAAGTGATAGAAACTGTGGAGACAGTATAGTATCAAAACTTTTGTGCACCTTTAGTCAAGAGTGAGGTGTGCAAATTTTTTGCATGTAAGTAACAAAGTGTTTACTTACTTTTCAGTTCTCTTCACTTCTTCTTGAACCCAATGTGTAGTAATAACACACTTTGCCCTCACCTTCATTGCTCAGCCAAGTTGCTCTAATTGTGATAAAGACAACAGTACTTCCTCTATTCTTTTACTATATTTGTTTGTCCTAACAAAAATTATTGGTCCTCCTCATCAACTAAGAAATATGTCTTGCTTGAGATATAAGCTGTAACTTTAATAATTTATTTCACACTGTTCAACTGAGTGAATATTTTTCTGACCTCGGGTTTTCTTTCAATATCACTTATGGTTTCCAAACTGATGGTACACGTTACAGATAGACTTGATTCTTGTTATTTATTAGAAACTTAGTACAATACATGCGCTAAATGCCACAATTTCATTCTGCTTCAAAACATAACGAAGTGCAATACTGCATATAAAACTTATATTCTAGCTATAGACCATTGGGTTCATTAATCCAAATAAGCAAAGACTGGTTAAGAAACCAAAAGAACAAGTACTTGATTATGATATTTTCTCTTCTTATCAATTTTTATCTTACTTATACCTTTAATTTTGTTTTCAGTCTATCACAGTCAGCCATGTTTCTTAGACCAATTAATGGTCATCGATCACCAGCATTAGCTAATCCATGTCTTTTCTAAAGATAATCGGGTGTCTGATAATTCTGTGAATTTTAGGACACAACATATTTAAGTATGGGAAAAGACAATTTCCAGGGAAAATACAGAAAATACAGTATCTTAAATTTGATTTTTAAGCTGTTCTGAAGAACCAATCATCAGTGTTTACATTTCAACTTAATTACTCCCAACACTACAAAAAAGTAATTGACTTCTTAAGAGAAATAAATTACAATGAGTATAGGCAATTAAAATGCATCCAGTGATTAACCTTCCATGAACTGATGAAATTTGAGGTTTTAGAAAATACAAAAATCCACCAAGCAACTGAACTGGTCAAGATCAAATTTCGTACAATTTCTTTCTAATTCCATGGAATCTTCTCCTTTAATGGAATCTGTACAAGGATGAAAAATTCACAGAACTTCTTAGCAAGCAATTGCAATTTGATACACAATCTGTAATCCCTCTAGAACTTGTTAATTTCCTTAAATATCCACAACCTTTCCTAAAAATGATAACTGCCTCTTTGAAGGGATAAAAACCTCTCTGAACTCTTAATCCAATTAAATGTTACGCAATGTGCAATCCATCAAGAAATATGGGGTTATCTTCCTGTATCTCCCATTACTTGTCAGTAACAAACTTGGCCAAACCATGCATCCCAATGCTAATGTTATATAGTTATCATTAGGCCATGTAGAAATCTGTAGTTTTCTTTATACATCCAGCACAACTGGGGATACCAACTGTCTGTAATTTTTTAAAGTATCCATGTGAGGTCTGAATCATCGCTAAACCAATTATCTATCAGCAAAAGACTCTACAACAGGTACAGAAACAACAGCTGACTACTTGAGAAATATATATATATATACAATGCAAAACACACCATTATAGATCCCCACCTCCTCCATTAGAGCACTTTTCCATAAGAAATTACCTTTCTCCCCATGGTAGCAAGTAATGGATTCACTTCACCCTTCCCCTCTCTGTTGTAAAGCTTATTAAATTATCAAGGTGCAACCATCACATGGTTTTAGGTTTTGGGGAATTTCTTTCAGATTAATTTTATTACTAGGAGGCAATATATCACCCACATATTTTCAAGGCAAGTAAAATAATACATCACACAGGTGCCTGAATGTTCAAGGTCTTTAAAAGCCAATTAATATTTTAGTGTGAATTTTAAAAGAGGATACTCAGGTGAACTACCCATGGTCCCAAATTGAGGGAATCGGTATGGTCAACAATAATATTTTTTACAAACCTCAACCTTATTGAACGATCATATTTAAATCCCATCCTTGTACTGACATTCATGGGCACCTGCACATAAGGGTGATGGGGGGGGGGGGTTTACACCTGTAAAACTTGATAGCTGACCACTACATGTTGGATCACCCCCCCCAATAATTCTGCGGGTGCCCCTGCTGATATTCTCTTTCTTTCCTGTTACCATTTTAAACTCCTAGAACAGTACTTATACAAGAATACTCTCCCCCACTCACACCCCAGAAGAAAAAAAATTTTGTTTCTCGTTTCATTATCTTGGATATGTTCTCATCCATATTTTTGGGGCTGATTTATTTCAAACATGATCATACTGGTTGTACCAAAAGTGAAATCCATCAATGAAGTTGCATCCAGGTCTGTGATGATGAATGTAAGGATGCAAATTTTATCGATCTATGAAGAACGCATTAACTTGGGGCAAGAGAAAAATTAGATTTATGGGGACAGGTGCTTGTTAAATCACTATACTGCAATGATTTCTAATGTCTGTGTCAGGAAAGGAAGTGATTCTTAATTAAGCCTTGGTTTACATAACCGTTAAATACTTGAAAATGGAAGGGTACCTTCGATTTTAAATTGGAACTGTCAGATTTGAAATTTTCCAGATCTGTTGTATGGAATTCTATAAGTCATGCTGACTGAAATTTTGGCACCTAGTTATAAAAGGCGGTAAATATATTTAATCCTGACTGGTTATGCTAAATAAATGGTGTGATTCCCACATGAAAATTTCTTGGGGGTTAAATTGCCCCATCAAAAGATCTAGTCAATCTGCAATTTTTCTGCAAGAGTGAAAGTATAACTCCAAGACTGAATCTGGAAGAAATTCCCTCGTAAAACATTGGTCAAAGGGATCAGATGTCTGGAAAGTCAACGGACACAATTTTCACGGTATAAGTGAACAAAGCTTCAAAGCACAAGGTATTTGCATCAATTTCATGCAATTTGTTGATACCAACATAATGATTTGCTTTAATTTAATTGTTTATATTTGCATGAATTTATTTGTTTAAATCTGTAGATCAATTTTCTTGATATGAGTATAAGTGTGTTTGAGGTAATCTATCTGAATTCGTACAATGATCTTTATATAAGTTTGACGAATTGTTTGAATTTTGTCGTCTTGATTGTTATAGGAATCTAAGAATTTCATGTATTACTTTAGTTGATATGAATTAAGAGAATCCATTTGAGTTCACCGATCTTAGATGATTTCATGAATGCTAAAGACCTGAATGTGTGTATTCACTAAAAATAACGTAGTTAAACCATGTAACTATTGATTCATTTGTGTAATTGAGACAAGAACGAAACCATTATTTCTTGTATAATGTTAATGGGAATCAGTGATGAAATAACCATTAGGAAGTACATTAATCTTGTGAAACTAGGTTTGTTTATGGCCTGCCATGTTTAGCTTGACCTGATAGCCTTTGGTCTGGTCAAATTCCAATAGAACAATGTCTGACATAACGAGAGGGAGTAATGATCTGTTCCAGTAGGACAAATGACAGAACATTTAGGCTGCTTCTGTTTATTTTGAAAGGAGAAATAGCTCCATGGACGTATCCACACACCTACTTATCCAAGTATCTATGTACTTACGTATCCACCTACCCACACAAAGTTTGAGGGTAAAAAGAGGTGACACAGTAGGGAGGTTAGAAAAGGGAGTCGGAGTGGACCGGAATAAGCAGGTTATGAAGTTGCACAAGGCAATGACTTTGATCGTTCACTCGATTATATGATTAACCAATTCTATCATTTAAAACAGATCCAGTATTTATATAAATATATTTGTGTTTGAAATTCGGTGAAAGATTTATTCCAAAAAGACGTAACAAGGTACAACCTCATAATACCGTAACCGCTACACTGAACTGATCTTACTGTGCAGTAACCATCTAACGTCTTCACTTACACTTACACCTTTGGACTCCAAAATTAATAGCTTCTTCCTTAGTGCAAGTCATGCACAAATTGTAGTAACTGCCAATGGTGGATAAATTGTGTTGTGCAGAAACCTTTTTCTTTTCAGTAACAGTGACCATGACACTTTACCTTTTGACCCCTAGATCAACAGAGTTCCTTATCCAAGTGCAAGCCATCCACAAAGTTTGGCTAGTGACTGTAAACTATATTACTTCAATCATTCTGTGGAAACAGCGTTCTTTTTTTCCATCATAGTAATGTTGATCTTTGACCTTTGACCTTTAGATCCCCATATTGAAAGGTTTCATCATTATCCCATGCTAAAACCATCCAATTTTTTATTGTGGAGAAATTAAACTAGTTGTTGTTGTTGTTGTTGTGGGGTTTAACACCATTTTTCAGCACACGATAGGCTATACATGGCGGCCAGTATTAATGGTGGAGAAAGAACCTGGGAAAACCCCGGAAAGAACCACTGACCCACGAGAAGCTACTGGCAAGCTTTCTCACATACCCACATTGGCCGAATCCTAGACTCGAACCAATGCAGTCAGAGGTGAGATGGCAGTGATCCGTAACAGGGAGCGTTTTAGACCACTCGGCCACTCGAGGCCCTGTAGCCATCTTTACCCTCCTTTATTGTTGTTTAGAATATATTTTAATTTTCATCTATTCTACTTTGAAATTTTATTTTCTTTTAAAATGAAAATTATGTAAAGATCAGCATTATTCAACTCAATGTCTTTTTGTGTAAATCTAAATTGGAAAACTTAGCTAAGAATTGGAAACATAAATATGGATTTTATTCAAAAACCTAAAAAAATTCCTGCATTATTTTAAATAAATCTCCGTTAACTGACCTCCGTTAAATTGCTGTTTTTAGTTTCATTACACAGAAAAGGAAATGAGCTGAATAACATTGAATATTAAATTGATGGAGATTGTAATGAGGATATCACCATCTTTCAACAAAAGACGGTCTTATATCAGAGGAAATGTTTAAATTGGATGCTGGTAAGCAACATCAAATGGAATTTAAACTAGCATCTGGATGCAATTCTATTTATGTTCTTTATGGATTCCAGAAGTGCATCCCAACAGCCTGAATCGTATGGTAATTACTGCCTTCTATAATGAATACCATTAGAATAGCTAAGTTCCATGATAATTGATTGTAATGTAAACCTTCTTGTTTACACGTACCATCTGCTTCTTCATTTATTAGATGCATAAAAAAGCACAGATTGTGGTTACAGCAACTGGGTATCGCACATAGTAACATGTTGGTCTTCTTTGGGCAATGTTTATCATTAAGCAAACCACTAAAATGCAATACAAATTAAAATATTTACATCCAAATAAATTATGTCGTGCCACTTGCAGCAAGCATGACAACTTTTCTATCATTATACAATAACTTTTTTGTTGCCTTTAATGGCAGATTGCATTATTAAATCAACCAAGAAAACGTAGAAGTAACTAGCCTTAAAACACAGAATTTAAAGTAGCACATTGGGGTAAATTCTAGATACCTGAACAAGGATTCTTTCAAGCAAATATTAATTTGTTATTGTTATTGTTTTGGATTTAACGCCATTTTTTCAACATATGACAGGTTATATAGACAATGGCCCACAGGAAGCAACTGGCCAACTTTCTCACAATTAACACTATTGTCTCAATTGCAAGAACAAACTTAAAGACCTAATAATGTTCCCTACCTTAAATATTTTCAGCATGTTTTTTAATTTCATGGTGTTTGTTTTTTGTAATAATATCATTATATATGGGTTTTTTATGTTATAGGTGTTGTCTAATTGTTGTATAGCACTTAGAGCTTCCAAAGATTAGGCACTATACAAAGTCCTCATTATTATTAATATTATTATTATTACTGTCTGATCCCAAGACTTGAACACAAGTGAACGGAGGTGAGACAGTAGTAATAGGTAAAGGCGAGTGTTTTAGACCACCCACCCCTTCCCCAATATTGTACATATAACACAATGTTTAGTGCTAAGCAAGAAGCTGCCATGACCTGCCAAAAGTTGTGAAATGAAATATATATCATGGTGACATACTTCTTATTGAAAGATGTTCTACATATTTGCAAGGTTGTCTGTAGGATCAAATGTGACCTCTGTCAGTTAAGTTCGCCATATTCAAGTCCGTTAATTATAATTGCTGCTATATTAAGAAATAGTGCCACTAGTTTTAAAGAAGGCACCTTAACTTCCATGAAAACTGGAGATGTCAATCATTCCACTGAGCACTGTCCAAGTCTCTTTCACGTCAATGGAAGGGGATTAGTGATGTTCAAACTACTCATAGGGTAACATGCACATCAAGTTACCCACATGAAGAATTATCAAATGATGAGTTAAAATGCAAGCACAAATACTCAGATTAAACAAATTAAACTTTTTGCAAACCTCTTTTAAAATGAAGCCATCATTACAAGCAATTAATGATATTGCTTTGATTAACTCAGGGGTTTTTTTTCACCATCATCAGAAGAAAAAAAGATTAATTATTTTAACTATACATTACAAAATACATGCACAGTACTGTGGTTTTAATTGTAAAGCTCTGGTAGAGAATTTGATTGTAAAATTATAAAAAAATGTTCTTGCTACCGATGACAAGAAATGACTATATCTTAAACCAATAAATATATATATCCACTTATGCTTTATTTCTCTCATATACTTCTCCATCAAACTATCTCTCATTCTCCCACTTTTTATCATGGAATAGCAGTAACCCAGTTGGTAGAGTGCTGTTGTAATTTCAATATCCACAAAAGCCAAGCAAGGGCGGCTGACTTGGTTGTGTACTTGGGCAAGGCACTTGGCTCCTATTTGCCTTTCATGATATAGCCAACAATGTGTTAAAAGTGTTGTTAAACCAAACCACCCAACCCTATTTTATCTGGAGGGAGAAGTCAATTCTCCCATTTTTGTGACCCTAGTTCAATCCTGATTTTTTTTCTTCAATTTATTCATTTAATTAATACCTATTTTTGGCTTGGATGGGGCAATGTGCATTGCCTGCAAGTATCCCTTTCCAAAGGAAATCATCTGTAGTTGTTCTATGCAACATTTTAATTAGAAATACAGCTGGTTGTCCATGGAAACATTACAGTCATTTAGCAGACATGCAACAGATTTCCAGCAATGATTTTACTTCAGGTATTTTATGTACATTTTGTTGCTGTTAAAGCAGAGCAAAAGCAAAAAAAGCTTTTACAGCAGACAAATTTGAAGAAAAACAAGGGTTAATCCAGGACAAAACAAATGTACAACCTGTAATCCCAGGTAAATCTGATTACACCAATGCTTGGCATCAGACTGGTTTACTGTTCATTAAGTATCATAAAGGTGGATATTCTACAAAATTTGTATCAACGTATGGTAGATTTTGAAAAAATAAACAGCCACATTTTATTACAATAAAAATGATGGTCTTACAGATAACATTTGTGACAGTTAATACATTTTTCAAAACAAGTACTTACAGACACCTAATAAGATTCAAATTTACAATCTTTACAATTATTAACAAGTCCACAACACTTGTGTTTCTAACAATAACAGGTGTCATAAATTGTTTAACACAGCTCAGTCACTTTAAATACAATGATAATCAAAACTAATGCAAGGGGGCCAAACTAATATATTTTTCAAGATCTTGGTAGGGAATATTTTTAGTTCTAGCTACATCATATTAAAGAAAATTATCTCAAATTACAATTTGTACTTGCTTATAATTAAAACTGCAAACAATAAAGATCCTGATCGGTCCATGCATAATGTGCCTGCAGATAAGGGTCTATGTTGTTTGTTTTACTTATCACTCCTAATAAACTGCACAAACCCAGATCTGCCAGCACATTGTGCAGTAGCAGATCTGGATCTATGCAGTTGTAGTTGGACTCCTCTTGTAGGCAAGTATACATGGTGTGTGTGCCACACATCACTATCCATTAGGTTGTTTCTGTGGCAGTAAATTGAGTGCCGTTCTTTTGACTCACATTCTTCACCTTTTAACCCGCATTCTCACATCTTTTGGATGAAATATTTTCATTTTTTTTAAATAAAAAAACATGAGTAGAGCATAATATTTTATATTTTGAATAAAAATTCTTTGAAATTTTCAGATCATGGTGAGGAGAGCAATATTTATGTAGGTATATTGCTGAAAACTGTACATACACATGCAGCAGATCTAGGAATCAAAGAAAATATTTCAATAATACCCCAGTAACAAAAATACTCTCATTTCATGTGCATTTTACATAATTTTAAATTTACAAGCTTTAGAATTGAATTTTTTCCATGATCTTTATGATAAAAGTTTTTGGCACCAGAACACATAACCCAGGATAATCCTTCTTTTTCTGTCATGAAAATTTTAACTTGTCGGGATGGAACAGTTGTTGTTGTTGCTGTGGGGTTTAACGCCAATTTTCAGCACATGACAGGCTATGCATGGCAGCCAGTATTAATGGTGGAGGAAGAATCCAGAAAAACCCTGGGAAGAACTACCAACCCACAAAAAGCTACTGGCAAACTTTCTCACATACCCACATTGGCTGAATCCTAGACTTGAACCCACAGAGACTGAGGTGAGATGGCAGTGATCCGTAACAGAGAGCACTTTAGACCACTCGGCCACATGGGGCCCCTCAGGACAGAACAGCAAATTAGCCATGAAAACAATGTTTTCTAAAAACCACTACACATCTTAGCAATTTCATTAATCAAATTGATACTCTAGATGCTGAAGGATTATCCTTTAAATAAAGCTTAAAGGTGTAATTGCTAGAATTTATAAATGCTCTGCTAAATGCCTCTTTGAAAAACACAACTCCACCCACATATGACTGAAATGTCAACAGACTGAAATGTCAACAGACTGAAACCATAAATGACTCACTAGCCAGCACTATCAGGGCTAGATGTCTGTTATGCAATTAAATTCAAGCAAGGAAGTACATTGTCTGGCTTGTTGAAGCACCTCTCACAAATGAACTGTTGTCAATCTATAATATAATTTCAAGTTTAAATGGTTACAATTTTAAAAATTTCTCATCCAGTCTGCGATATTTTTAACACATTGTGTCAGGGTCATCTTCAAAACTCAACTGGATGATCAACATATTGTGTGTGTGTGATTTGGAATTTTAACGTAGCTTTAACAATTTTTCAGTCATATTGCTACGATGTCTGCAGTGTGACAGTTTATAGTGATGTCTAGCACTGGGGCATCATGCCACAGACATGTAGCATAATGTCCCACCCAGTCAAATTATTCTGACACCAGGCCGACCAGTCCTAACACTAACCTCTTAATGCTGAGCGCCAAGCGACCCTGGCAGTTATTAGTAACAATTTTATAAGTCTTTGGTATGACTCGGCCATGGATTGAACCCAGGACCTCCTGCATCCGAGGCGGATGCTCTAACCACTAGGCCACCGGAGCGGTTCAACGTATTGTAAAAATACATTCTACTTTCATCAGTTGCTTTTTCCATACCATACTTAACAAGCCCATACTTAGCACAAGCCCATCCCCATCCCATTTTGTCAAAATTATAATAAATATATCCCGTATATAGTCACTTACAAATCAAGTCAAACTACAAATATGAATCCTACGCTATTGTAGCATAATGCGCCTGCAGTCCAGGGTCTATGTTTTTTTCTAAAAACTGCACTCAGACCCAAATCTGACGGCACATTATGAGACGTTAGATCTGGGTATGTGTAGTTTGCTATGTTTACTCGACTTAAAAGCAAGTGTATGGGGTAGTACATGAATGGATATCTGTCATTGATAATAAACCAATCCCTTCCATTTCACAAATTACAATGCTTGCCCCCCACCCCATCTTGTCATGTGACAATTATACTGCAATAAAGACCGAAATTTATTTTGGCACACATTGCCATGTTAATGAACAGGCATAGCTATCTCTGCTCTGGAAATCCATCAATGGGAAATGATATCATGAATGGCAATCAAAAGGTACTTCACAACAAAGGATCACTCGGAAACAATACTGTTCTAGGCTAAATTGTGTGATAAGCAATGAAATGGTGCAAAATTTTGTAGAGAAAATTTCACATTACCTTCTGACATGGTTGGCATGACATTAAGTTTGACGTATAGGTTAGACTTAGCCGTAAATTATTGACTGCAAGGGATAGAATCTGCTCTGTTTGGGGAATCTACTGAATTTTAATTAGGGTCTGTTCAATAAAGGTCTGAGACATCGAAGATGATATGTTTAATGCAAGGTCAATAGAGGTAAATGTCAAGACTTGAGACAAACCGGGGATAATTTTACAGACTTGGGCCATTTGAAACAGGTGTCATAAAATGATATTTTCCAGAATAGTTATTAATAAAGGTAGACTAGAGAGGATTATTCTGACTTTGATGGGAGTCATACAAGTTTTGGTGGCTAAAGAAGTAATCCTGATTGGCAAAGATAAATGAGGGGAAGGGTGTCCCCAGATGGAATTCAAGGTTTTAAAGCAATCTCCCTCATGATACTAGTCAAATCAAGTTTTTCTGCCAAGGGTGAAAGTCTGTGGGACTCCGAGGAAAATTATAAGTAATTTATAATCATCCAAATCATCCAAGGGACAAGAGGTCTGGAACTTTGAGAGACCCAGAGCCAGAGATGAGACAGAGGAAATTCTCTGATGATAAGTGAGCAAGGGTTCAGGAAGGCATAAAGGTATTGTCTCAGTTGCATACAAATGTTCATTGATGTAAGCTTGTAATTATTTGTTGAATTTAATTTTATTTTATATTCAATCTTCAATTTTCTTCGAGTTCAGAAGTTAATTGCTTGCATGCATTTTGTCTCAAATGCTATATGGTTCATGTATTATATCAATGAGTACAGATTTAGTTGTTTGGTATGTAATAGAAATCATGCATCATAAAGATTTAATGCTTTGTATAACATATGCTGAGAATTAGTTTTCTATGTCAGGAACTGTCTGTCATTGAATCACTAATTAGCAACATAATATAGTTAGGACAGGAGTGAAGTCCATTAATTCATATGTAATTAGGTTGTGAATTCTCTTCAACTAAGATTCCAGGAGCGTGTGCCGACTGTCATAGTTCAACTGGTAATTTATATCCACTACAGGGCAGTACAAGTATCTGAGAGATCTAATTATGTCATGGTCTCAGTAGGAATGCAAAAGCAGCTAGAAAAGACATTAATTTATATTAATAGGGTTGTGAGTGAATATTAGGTTGTGAACTGAGCTAGTTCTGTTGAAATCTGACAGACATTATCTGATGTAAAAGAGTGGGAATATTGTTTGATCCCAGAAGAAAAACCTGACACATATTTAGTTTGGGTGCTATATTTTTGTTTGAAGGTAATTTATTCTAGTAAATGTCAATCATCTCATGTCCATGTGTGAGTCCCCAGTTACCTGTCTAGCTCAATATCTGTTCAGGTGTTAACTGCTGGTATAGTAAGAAATATATCCCTACTCGTTAGTTTATGTTGATGTATGGGTTTCATATCACATATTCAACTGCTGGTAAAATACAGGTAAAAATCAACCTCAGATTTATGCACCAAACCTATGGCCATAACTAATGCAAAGAAAGCACTTCAATTTGTCAGGTGTGTCAGGCTTCCATTTTCTCATGTGGCTGTTGTCAGTCATTTAGTCCATCCATCTAGGCCCTGATCTACATAATTATCTGATCTATGATCTCCATAAATAATCTTTAGGCTTGGTATTCTCCAGTCCTGAATCAAATTTTTGAAATATTGCAGACAAGGGGCTAGACTGGCATGCTGCTACCTTGGACATGTATGTATTCAATGTCTTGCTGAGGTTAAAATTCACTCTTTGGTATTTTTTATTAACACTTCCCTGCTTCAGTTATCTCATCTACTTCAAAACTCTCAAAAACACATTGTCATTTCTGCTATCATCAGCCAATATTTGCCAAAGGAATCATCATCTGAGGATAAAACATATTCAGTTTTCCAGGCAGTACCTGTTTTAACCAGCAATTGTAAAACTTCTTTGCTAATGCATGATGGAATGCTTGCTCTTTGGCCCAATGTACCAATCAAATTTAGTTTTGCAATCATTCATGTCACGCTTAAGTACCTGTTCGTGTAAACAGTTGCTTACCTGAAAAATGGCATATGCCATAGCAAGCACTCCAGGACCTCTCATGATGGCATGACTTGTGCCTGCGCTGCATCAAGCTCTTAACGAGTTAGTGTTAAGATCTTCTTTCTTCAATATGATATGGAATCACTATCCCAGCATAAAAATAGCAAGTAATTTTATAAAACCAGAACAGTCTCCTGCATCCTGATTTGTTACTTAAAAACAGCTTATAGTCCTACCCTTCAAGTAAACACTACATGGAGAGCTCATTTATGCAGTATGCTTGGATTCTGGGGGCTCTCCAAACTCCCACGGTGGCCCTGCCCCAGGTGTCAAACTATGGAACTACTGTGATCCCCACCCAAGGAAGATGCATTGGTTCAATGGTTAAGGTGCTGGATTCATGACCATACAGTTTTGAGTTTAATTACCACCATCTGATCATGCGGGATTAACTACCAAATGTCTCTGGATGTATTTTTTATATAAAAGGTCATGGGTTTATTTGCTCTTGGAAATTAATTTCAGAAGCATTTCAGAAGAAAAGCATATTGAGTTATTCTTTTCTTATTACTAAAATCAATGAATATAAAATGTATGTTAAGACTATTTTGACAGTAATGGCAGTGAATATATTATATGCCTAGGTATAATGTAAAATACATATGATAACAACATCAAGCTTGCTTCAAAACATGCAAGAAATTTAAAAAGTGATCAAGAGTTTATTTATATATCAAATATAAAGCCACTATTTTATCCAGGCTGCAATTTCATACAATAAATATTACCAGTTGTATCCTGTATGGACGTACCTGATTTGATTTTACTTGTACCTGCTTGAGCATCTGCATCCTGATCATGGACCATATAATGCACATTAGGCTCCTCCATCAACTATTTGTTTAACATTGCCCACACTGATGACATTTTTATTTTTCCAAATTACAAAAGTTTGTGCTAACAAAACAGGATCTGATTTGAAATTTGTAAGGTTTGAAGGGATTAAATAATCATCCACATGACTGCAATTACTGTGCCAGGCAAATACTGCCAAAGACAGGAGGTGGAGTATAATTCAGTAGGCTGGATTGGGGTGGGATCTAGGGTTTCTGGGCACCCACAGCTTAAAAAAAGTACAAATATAGAAACATACAGTCACCTGTCACTTGAAATGTGACACAAAATTTATTCTAGCACATGTATAATGGGTATTATGCACACAATGAATATACAGACGCATAGACTTTTGCTTTTGTGCCCTTTCAAGGAGAGATCAGGGCCCTTTTGAAATTTTGGAAGGAAAAAATTAAACCAACACTTGACCTGATCCAGCCCTGATTCATAATGGACCTGTGACAGGTTACAGATAACTACACTTAATACAGAGAGTAGCTGGCATGCATCAAAGATGTTTTCAGTTCAACATAGAGGCCACATTGCAAATATTGGTAAATTCTCACATATCTTTATGGGTTTTTTTTCTCTTTACATCCTCTTCATTCATAACATTGTAATAATTCATTGGTATTTAAAAAAAAAAAATAGTTTCAAGACATAATCATATCAACAAAATATTCACCTCTTAAGAGTGTTAATTGTTACATAGTGCGTTTTCCTTCATTTAAAACTATAGGTCATTCATTATCATCCATAATGTATATTATATTGTTCTTCATTATATTCTATCTATTGAAATTTATACACCTTGAATTGTAAAATTATTATCTAAAAACTTTTTTTTTTTAAAACTCTTCTGAAAGGGGAAGAACTCTGCATAACCCAAACCTATGATTCTAAATAATACTTATCATAGTTTACTTCCCTTCCTTTTAAAATAAATAAACTGTCAAGTACCAGAATTTACTATGCCAATGGTTCCCAGCCTGTGGGCCAAAGACCCTGGATGAAACCGCAGGATTATTCCAAGGGGTTTGTTATTTTCTAAATTAACAAAGCCTGAAAATACAACTGGTGGTCTGCAAAATTCTTTGAAGTTAAGAAGGGGTCCTCATGCTTAAAAAGGTTAGGAATGAATGCACTATGTAATTTATGCACGTTGTTTCAAAGTGAATTATTAAACTGAATCTCTTGCCATTCCACAATTACTATTAACAATAATCAGTCTGATAAAAATTTAATCATAAATAAGGCCCCATAGTGGTAAAAAGTTCTGCCAATCAGATGCAATATCAACTTATTAAGATGCAAGGTCACTGCTCATGATCAAACTGATCCAATAAATGCGTGCACAGGAAGCATTATCACAATTTGTTCAGGACTGCGGCCTCTAGCTCAGAAAACAAAATGCAAGACCATAAAGATGTCACTCATAATTGAACTTAACTGAAATCTTGATAACACAAGCTTACTTACGTCTGATCAATATCAGATCGACTTAAAGAACGTATATGGCCTCACGACTTTCAACCAGCTCAGTCTATCAGCATGAATGTCACTCGTAATCAAACTCATCTAAAATTATCATGACACTGGCTTACACAACAAATATAATCAAAATTTAATTAGAAATATAGCCTCTTGAGTGTTCAAAGTCTCAAATAATCAGATGCAAGGTCTACTCATTACTGAGCAAGGATATCACTCGTAATGGAACTTGTCTAACAGATTGAGGATATAAATTTGTATACCAAGTCTGATCAAAATTAGAGACGAATCCTCCAGAGTGTTTACCAGCAAGTGCTGTCAAACAGACAGATGATGAATGCAGGACAATCCCACAAGTTCACTTGGCTTTTGTCTAGTTAAGCTAATAACGAAATGTTTTTAAATGAATAACTGAATAAAGTTTTTATTGCCATGGCAGCCATGAAATAAGAAAATAAATGTTGATTCTTTTGCAAGGAACTTCAAAACTCGTGCCATAAAATAAATATTATGCATGGATGTAACAGTAGTTCCTCATCATCAGCATAACACTATCCCTAATGTAACACAACTACGGTAGGTATAATCACAGATCCCTACATCACCCTTCCAGAATGTGTATGCCTCCAAATCATTTGTAGTGACAAGAAAGACAACAACACACACAAAAGATCCCTTTGATAACAAAATCACTAGATTCGGTTAAGCTTGATGTTTACTGCACAGCAAACAAGCATGTTATTTAATGCCAAGGCAACCAGAAAACTGAGCCTTACCAAAGGACACAGCAAACAGCCCACTATGGTTGTTGGAAAGATACAATTTGAACCTGCACCTTTTTGTTAGACTTGAAGCATTAAAATAACTACTGCGCCACCGTGACTCTTGCCTCCATTGCCTTTAAAAACATGCAAGAGGGTGCACTGGACCTGTTCTACATCAATGAAATCACACAGGAAGTGCATCACACTTATACCGTGACATTATACATTGTAGCTGTTAGGAAGTGCAGCACACTAATACCCTGATAAGTGCAGCACACTAATACCCTGATATCATACACTGTAGCTACTAGGACGTGCAGCACACTAATACCCTGATATTATACACTGCAGCTATTAGGATGTGCAGCACACTAATACTCTAATATCATACACTGTAGCTATTAGGACATGCAACACACTAATACCCTGATATCATACACTGTAGCTATTAGGAAGTGCAGCACACTAATACCCTGATATCATACATTATAGCTATTAGGAAGTGCAACACACTAATACCATGATATCATACACTGTAGCTATTAGGAAGTGCAACACACTAATACCCTGATATCATACACTGTAGCTATTAGGAAGTGCAACACACTAATACCCTGGTATCATACATTGTAGCTATTAGGAAGTGCAACACACTAATACCATGATATCATACACTGTAGCTATTAGGAAGTGCAGCACACTAATACTCTGATATCATACACTGTAGCTATTAGGAAGTGCAACACACTAATACCCTGATATCATACACTGTAACCATTAAGGATGTGTCACACAATAATACCATGAATTTATGCACTGTAACTATTATGAATTGTATCACACTAATACCCTGATATCATACACTGTAGCTATTAGGAAGTGCATCACACTAATATCCATCAAATATGTAAAAGGTCTAAGTTCTACCTTCCTTATATCTACAGAAAATGGAATACATTTTTCAATCTTTCAGGAGTTGTAGATACACAAAAAAGGTTTGATGCTTGGAATGAAAGACCATTATCGCCTATAAAATACACAGAAAATATCCAAATATTAGTGATTATGTCACTTAATGTTTAATATGTGAAATACCCACACATTCCAACAAAAATAATCGCCAACTGTTGGATCTTTCTTCTATGCATTTTTAAGTTCTGCAGACTTTCAGATTTTGAGGATATGTACCACGTGCCAGGATCCAATTTCTTTTTCCAAGACTATACCCACCAAAATAATGGACACAAGTTACTTGCATACCAATATATTTAGTTGAACATCATCTTTGGATTTAATCATTGCAACTGGATTCAGTTATTGACAGTTCTATGTCAAATCACTCCACACGATGCTTACTATTTAATTTGACACTTTATAAACAGTTAGTGATGTTATATACAAAAAACTGTCAAAGGAAACTATCGAACGCACTGCACACTAAATTTCAAGACCAGGTATTTTTCCTACCAAGCATTAAAGAGTCCCTCAGACTGGTGCTCTACCAACTCAAAAGATTTCCAGAAATCAAAAACAGGGCCGTTTCTTCTATCAAATGTGCCAAGTACTGAAATAATCTTTAATATTCTTGTGTGCCCACAAGATTTAAAACTTGGCAACTATGGTAGCCATACTGGATTAAGATTATTTAGGACCAAGCCGACATCGTAAGGAGTCTCTGGGTCAAACTAATGACCATTTATTTAGGAGGAGTAGGTTTAAGAAGATTTTCTTCATGGAAGATATATTGGATGTCAGAATGACACCATTTTCATTCAGGACCGACAAAATATAAAAAGTCTTTTGGTGAAAACCACATATCCACATGGCTATCCATTCAGAAGATGATGCAATAATAAGATTTTCATGCTGGTTACCATGGTGGCCATATTATATACCAGAGTAGGATCATTTTCAATTAGGACCAACTAGGCATCATAAGAGTGTGTGTGTGTGTGTGTGGATGTGTGTGTGTGTGTGTTTTGGAATTTAACGTAGCTTTAACAATTTTTTACTGCACTGTCAATATCACATTTCTTTCAGATCAAGTCATATGGTTTTGCCAGATCAACACCATTTACATATACAATGAACTAGATATTATAAGAAAAGCTGTGGTGTAAACCCCATATCAACGTCAATCTTGGAGCAATAGCACTAATGAAATTTTCAAAATGACCACAGTGGGGACCTTGCTGATTGTCAGAGTGACACTTTTTCATTCAATATCAGCTAGACATTTTATACAAGGTATATATGGTTTTTCATTCTGGTTTCTTTTGTTCTGCTTCTTATTTATTGTTATGTTATTGTTGCTACAACAGCACTTTCAACATAATGGCTATGTCATGCCAGTGCCTTCAAGGACACACATGGAGGCAGCGAAAATGGGCTGGCCTGGGCTGGCATCTTACCTGCAACCCAATGAATACAAGTCTGTCACTTCACCAACTAAGATACTGACTCCAGGAGAAGTAGCAATATGATTTTCAAGATGGCTGTCATGGTGATCATATTGAATATCAGATTGGCACAATTTTTATAAAGGACCAAAAAGATGCCCCATTAAGTCTTTCAATAAATATCCCATAATGCCATGACCATCCATTCAGAAGAGGCATGGATAAGAGTTTCAAGATGGCCATGTCATATTGGATATCTGAACTGCACCATTTTCATTCTGAACCAACCAGGCTTTGGGATGAATACCTGCCAAGCTTCATGTCAATCATCCAACTTGTTTATGAGGCATAGCAATAACAATCTTGTATCTATGGATGGAAGGACAACAAACAACAGATAACATGCCATCTCGTAAGTTCTTTTGCTGTGACCAATAGAGCTAAAAATGAGAAAGAACTAAAAAAAGATGTATCAATTTTCAATTATTGGAAAGTATACAAATTTTACCTCAGTGGATTGTATGGCATTGCTCAACAACACTTCTATGCCAAATCA
Source organism: Sinohyriopsis cumingii (assembly GCA_028554795.2). Taxonomy (NCBI): domain Eukaryota; kingdom Metazoa; phylum Mollusca; class Bivalvia; order Unionida; family Unionidae; genus Sinohyriopsis; species Sinohyriopsis cumingii. The sequence goes on along the minus strand of CM068838.1, from coordinate 71,326,589 downwards.
GTCCACTCTGATGGAATCCTTAGTGACTGTTTGACAGCATAAACACATGCCATGCTGAGTTTGCGGACACATATGCAGTCCTATTTTTCTTGAATTCTAAAAATGTCTAATAAACTCAGTTAAGCAAAAAGCTTCCCAATTTCAACAACTTCTCTGTTCAACATTGAAAAATACCTGGTGTGCATATGTGTATATTCACTTTTCTTCTTTCATTCTATCACCTTGGCCTTTGAATATTCAACATCAAAATCAATCAGGGTTTTTCCTCGTCCCAAGTCCAGGCCATTGATAACATTAGGCTGCTGTGGATGGCAGAGAACTAAAGCTATTGTGCAGAAAGCATTGTTCAGCTGGTAACTGTACATGGTGGATGATTAGGTTATTGTGTGGAAATTAAATTGTTGACAGACAGATTCATGGGCAACATCATAAGATAGTACATATACTTATGGCAGGCATATTAAAAATTAAATAGGATATTATTTTTCTATTTTTGTCTTGCCTTTCAACAGATGGCAACATTTCCCTTCGGTGACTTGGACTGCATCATTGTTTAACAATGATAAGACCTATTCAATTTCTGACAGTTATGTAACGTACATAAATAATAAAACAAATCATGTGTGAGACAAATGAAAGCCCATCACAACAGATGACAGACAAATATTGCATGCAACTGAACAGAGTTCATCATAATACATGGAAGAAACTTACTTACCATGTATGTCCACACAAAATAGTTGCAGGTAATAAAATGGTCAATCCCAAAAAAACAATTTTTACCAGAGAGTATCAACACAAATCCTTCCTATATCAAGAACAAATTCCTTTCAATGTCATGGTACCAGATTTCATTACACACTGCAGTCTCTATCCAACCAAAATTACAAATTAACAAGTACTGCATCATGACATCAAAGAATTCTATCAACTTGTTTCCTTTCGCTTGTTTTGTGCAACTTATGAAGTGTATATGGCTGATACCAGGTAAACATCTCACAAACAAGGCTGATTGCCTATACATCATTATCAATTATCATGGGCTTGATCTGCACCATGAACATTTGAGTGCCGAGTTGATTAAATCAATGATCCTTTCAAACTGACGTAAAAATTGGAAATGATGATACGTTACTGACTTGACAACTTTGTCAGACCCAATGCTCGATTCTCAAATTTAAAACATGGAATGATAATCTGCCAAAAACTAATTTGATGTCCTCTAACACTGCACAATCCAACGGTTACAATAAATGCATATGGAACTCAGAGGACAACACCTGCTCATAAATTCTGCATAAATTTCCAAGGAATGTGTTTTCATTTTCACATGCAGGAATACCGAATGGCTACAAAAGTTTAGAACACTGATTACAAGCTACTATCAATGGGACGATTAATCAAAGGAAGTCATTAGACCTCGGAAACATCTCTGCATATGTAATTGTAATAATCAAGGCAACAAAACGATGTTCCATAATAACATAATAAAATAAGTCATTTTTAACAATTATGAGTTTCTATTTTTTTCTTTGCACCTCCAAAATATCATTAATATTTTCATTTTTTAATCATTTCTCCTCTTGGATTAAGGTACACTACAAAACTAATCATGCATAAAATAAATTGAAAGTAAATTATGATTACTTTTTCAAAGAGGCAGTCCCTTGTGTGTGTTTGTGTGTGATTTGGATTTTTAATATAGCTTTAACAATTTTTCAGTCATATCGCTATTATGTCTGCAGTGTGGTAGTATATAGTAATTTCTACCACTGGGGGGATCATATGGGAGATATGTAGCATACTATTATTCTGACAAAAGGCTGACCAGTCCTAACACTAATCACTTAATGCTGAGCACCAAGTCAGGCAACTGCTAGTATCATTTTATAAATTTCTGGTATGTCGTTGGCCAGGCCTCAATGAGGCTGACGCTCCTCTGTAGCAAAAGAATAAAACGATGTATTGTATTGAAACCATCCCTGCAATTTTGTATAAGTTCTGATGAAGCAAATTTGGAAACAAAAATATTTCTTAACATGACCAATTTGTTATGTCCACAATACATTTCTATGTGCAGCGCAAAATTCTTTGACAGTGCCTTTCATCCTTGAATCTTGTAGACAGAAAATCGATGAGCTTGTCTGAGAAAAAGTCAAGACACAGCATACCCACTTGCCAAATTTGGGTAAATCTATAATTAAACATTCTTGATGGAAAATGTTTTCTGATTTGCATCAGTCAATATATTCATGAGATATATGCACAAACACGGTTTGATAAATATCCATTAATATTTTTTTTCTGTTGTCATGCTCATATGCCAGAACAGCACACAAAAAAATAGTCAAGATCTTTAACACATTAACACCTAGCAACGACTTAAAGGGGCAGGAGGTAGTAGCCTACTGCCGAGCTCTGTAACGTCATGGTCATGCATGATACACTAAAGTGGGTGGTAGTATAGAAAAAAAACAAGTCAAGGTCTTTAACCGTAACTCATTAACCCCTGGAGATTTTGTCATTTTTGCCTGAAATGGGAATAAGAAATGTATTCTGGGAGCTACTTCTGAATACATCCAAACACAACTGCTTCCAAGAGATTTTTGTTTGGCCAGATGCTTAGATGTGTTAGAAACATTATTTTTCACTGGCTATTTCGCTCATGCATGTGCTGAAGGGTAAAAGTTTGGAGATTTTTGTTTTTTCTCTACTTATTGGACCCATTATTTTGACTCCAAATCCCTTATCCTACATTTTGCAAAGGTTCACCTGTCTGTGTGCAGTTCAGACCGGTCTGCCTTAGAGCTGAGGCCAAAAAGTATAAAATCCAGACACAAAATCCAATTCTGACCATGAGCAAATTTTTAAATGTAAACAATTGGGTCTCAAAAAATAAATTTTTCCCTCTGTAATTGCAGTGCAAGAAGAAAATCATTATTTCATATCAATGTACTGCTACATCAGTCTACTTTTCTGTAATACTACTCAGGTCTATCATAAATTATCTTGATTCTACTGAGCTCGGAAGTAGGGTACTACCTCAGGACAAATAAATGTGGTGCCATGGGTTAATGGGTTAACAAGGTTTTGGAAATTTCTTACAAACTGTCATGGAATGTTTAATTTTGTGATTTATGTGCAATATTGATGCACAGATGATCAAATACACAAGGAACATTCAAATTTGGTGAAGTCATCAAAATTCACCCACTAAAATCAATGGGTAAACTTGTTCATTGGAATGCAACTATATACAAAGTCAGGTCAGAATTTTTTTTATATATATGTATGTAGCTTAATTAATTATAGAAATTTAAATAATGACCTTTCACTTTATCCCAATGTCAGTTGGGTCTGGTTTTCAGAACAAGTCCACATAAGAATGGTTATTTTGGCAGAGTTCAAGATCAATAATGTTAGAACCATGCCACAAGAGAACTGTCTACAAGAACATCAAATTACCAGGGACTAACTAATGAGTTTGACCAAAATGCAAATGAATTTGATTTTTTCCAGCATTTTTCCTTGACTATGTTGAAGACTATATTATTTTGTGGAAACTCTCAATCAATCAATCACTTTTCTTTTACAACTCTGGATGAGCTCTTATTTCTGCATGTTGTTGGAAATTTATACCATTACGCAAATAATTTTCTTGGGAAAAAACTTAAAGAAATGCAAAGCAAAAAATAATCAATTTCTTTCAAACTGCCCACTATGTAAAAATAAAGCAGTCAGGAATTGTCAGTAAGTGTCAGGGATATAGGCACTGACAAGGCTAGAACTGCCCAAGGTGATCCCTCTAACTTTAACAGGCTTCCTGTTGGGCTCAGGGGATACTGGGTTAAATAATACCTAGTATTTTTTGCCCCTTTTAAATTGTTTGTGTCCCCCAAATTTGGAGAACAAGAGTACATAATGTCCACTGCCCTTCAAGATCCTAGGCTCAAACATGTGTTGAATGTCAATTACATAGTGTTGCACCCCTGGGCAGGACTGTGGGTTTCCTGCAATAATGTATCCTATATCTCGCAAATCTTGACAACAATTTGGCAAATTTTCCGTCCTTCATCCTTATATGTCGATGCTGAGTATAAGAGGCCAGATCAACACCTCAGAATGTGTTTTTCAATTTGTTCCACACAGCATCGCGAATTTTATCCTACCTGTAACTCAGTAACCTTTCCAGTCAGGATCATTAAATGTAACTAAAAGTACCTAATCTGTTTCACAAGAAATATTTTAAACTTATGATGTAATTTTTAGCTACATTGAATGACGCTGACCCAAAAATTTAATGAGTTACAAATGGGATAAAACTTGCAATGCTGTGTGGAATTAAATTATAATAACTTCCAGTTTCATAAATATTAAAAGTACAACTGTATGCTATTTCAGATTACCAGCAATAAGGAAACTGAATCATTAATACTAAAATGCATTTTCCAGAAGGGGGGGATACAAAGAGAAGGATGCATATGTATTCCATCACATTTTTCTTTTTGCACCTCATGATCAAAATAAAATATGGTCCATATACGAGAGAGAAAGTTCAGCTCTTCATGGATTTCTTTTGTTCTTTAACTTATTGCCCACATGTTGCTGAAGCTTTTGTCAAAGAGAGAAAACATTAATAAATGAAACAGCAAATGTAAACTACATACATACATACAAATAATATGACATGGTTACATTGCAGCAACCCGCATACTTTGTTTATACAATGCTAATTATCATGACACAATATTAGATAAATATGCATGAGTATGAAATGAGTATATGAAATATCACAAGATATCATGTGATCAAATCAGACGTAATTATATCTATATACTCCAAGTTTCAATTAGAATCAAACACTGAGAAACTCCATTTAAGGAAATAATGACAAATGTTTTATTGCAGATTTATTATGTAATATCCTCCACTTGTCCATCGATCATACATACCATACTCCTTCAGAGCTTAAATATTCACAATAGTTATATCCATGTAGTCTCCACTAGGTTAAATACCAAGAATTACCATTTTGCATGCAGTCTAATTTTCTTAGCAAGTATAACAACCTCTTCATTCCCAACAATTAATATTTTGTTTAAAGTGCATGTACTTTTTCTGTACTTAGGTGGCAATTGTTTTTTATATCTGCTCATGCCAGATGTTCTTTAAATTGATGTTTGTTCTGTGTCAAGTTCAAAAATGTCGTTTTGCTAAGAAATTTACAATAGTAACCACCTGGCATTTCCTTTAACTATATGGTACGTTATTCATAATACTCATGGGTAGCCTCATTTCCCTATTGGTTGCTTCACTACTCTGATCTGGTTGCAGAATCTTGACCTCAAACAGGTGTTATCTTGGAATTACTGAATACAGCAGAAGCATATTTAATTAGCATGTAAATACCACTACAAAGCCATGTGATTCTTTTAATAATGGAAGTGGAAATTGTCAGCATTTGTTATTTGTCTGGCTTTCACAATATACTGCTGTTGGGGATGGGGACCTACTCTGTCCCATGTAAGCCCTTGAATACTGTTGTTGTTGAAAGGGGACCTAATCTGCCCATAATTAGACCCTTGAATAATGCTATTGGCAATTGGGACCTAACCTGCCCACCCCCCTTGAGACCCTTGAATGCTGCTGTTGGGAATGAAGACCTACTCTATGCCACATAGGCCCTTGAAGAAAAAAAAACTCTTGCCTCTTCTGGCATTTCATCCACAATTTTCTAAGTCATAAACACACAATACTGAAAAGTTCCTGAACTTTTATTCTGTGCCTATCATCACATGAAGAGTTATCTCCCTTATCTTACTCGGCAGCTAAGCAAAATACAATTCTGTGTATTACTTATCTTTGCTAGACAAGGTTACGGTGTGATAACCATATCTATACCTTGGTGGATCGAACAGATATATTGGTGCTTCATCCTAGCTACATTTATTGGATTTCATGAGTTGCCTCCCTTAGTATTTAATGCCAACTAACTAATATCATGGAGCTTTGAAGATCAGCTGAAGTTGGCAGAGGCAATTGATCTAACATGGATACTTTGTAATTTTAACATTGAAAGTATGACCACGTATCAGAAGAAACCCATTACAGGTTAAACTGAGTGAACGGTATTCATGCAAACACAAACCGGCAGTGGAAAACTGCTTATTTGCCAGTCCATCCAAGTTGTGTGCTCCCCCTGTCTTGATCATGAAGGAACAGTGTTCAAATCTGAACAACTTAATTTTGATTGGATGTGATGGCTTGCAGCACATCCAATGAAATTCACAGTACTGAAACAGAAATATCTGGTCAATACGCCAAGGTATAAATAGGGTTATCATTTCGGAACTTTGGATAGCGAAGATGTGCATTTCATACAAGTACTTGCATGTCTCTTATAGAGATTTATGAAAGACAGATCAGTATCCATCATGTAACATTTACATAAATTATTTACAGAAATTGTTGTAATTAATGAAAACCCACCATTCATAAACAGTCCACATGGCAGGTCAGATAAAACTTCTGGCACTGACTTTCACAGTTCACAACATATTGCAATCTGAGAACTCTGTTCACAGAGAAATCATTTAATCTAAAATCTATCCATGTAGATTCATCTACTTAATCATTTTACAACCTGTCTTTGCTTTTTTTGTCTTCATTTCACAGATGTTGAACCATGCCAGGAAAAAGATTAGTTTAACAACACTTTCTGTTTCTCATATTTTCCTAATCTTATTGTTTCTTCTTCTGACATGACTTTTCTCTTCTGGCTTGTTTCTGAAATTTTTATTTCTGTCTGCAATCTTAAGACTACAACATGGTAGGAAAAAACACTTTCTTCAATACTTAAGCTCAAACTGTGGGGTGCGAAAGAATTCTGATAGCCAAAGAGAAAGCAAAGTCAGCTCAAAAATTTTTAACATGTGGAAATGAAAGCACACACAACGAATGGAAATACCAGCACACTTGAAGCTTGAGGGGTCTTTGTAGAAAGTGCACCACACTGGAAAACACTCATACACGTATAGGAATGTGAGATAAATAGACAATAATCTTTTAAATTTAGAACAATTGAGATGGTTACCTCATACACTTGCTAGTTTATATTAGCCAGAGGTGTCCACCACTGCAAGTCCTTGTCTTAAAGGCAAACAAATTTCTGGCCTTCTTCATGTCATATAAAATACATTAGAAAGCACCCTCAACAGACACTGCCTTAGAAAGCACACTTGCTCCTGAAGGATTAGTTTCATATTGGTAGATACAAAAGTTATGGAGAAATCGAAAAATAATGTTATAGAGAAATACAAAAAACAATGTTATAGAGAAACAGAAAAAATGTTCTAGAGAAATAGAAACAAAAATGTTCAAGAGAAATAGAAACAAAGTGTTGTAGAGAAATAGAGACAAAATGTTATAGAGAAATAGAAACAAAGTGTTATAGAGAAATAGAAACAAATGTTATAGAGAAATAGAAACAAAATGTTATAGAGAAATAGAAATAGAAACAAAATATTATAGAGAAATAGAAAAAAATGTTATAAAGAACTAGAAACAAAGCGTTATATAGAAATAGAAACAAAATGTTATAGAGAAATAGAAACAAAATTTTACAGAGAAATCATAAACAAGACTGGCATAGTTACAAGTCAATATTACCAACTGAATACCACATTTTAATGAATCCTTGTTATTAGAAACTGTTCAGGTCATTTTCAAATTGCTACATTAGAATTCTTAAGATTACCCTTGGTTGAAAATTTTTACTTGAAAGTCTTAACTTTTTATTTGCAACCATTTTAGATATAACCTTGAGCAGTGAATAGCAGGTTGAGTAACAGTTGTTTCTAAGTGAACATTTAGTACCTGCCTGACTGGAAAAATGGATTCATAATGATTTTTTCAACCCTGTACCAAGAGCTGGTCACTTTTGCCATATGTCTTATGTTAGTTGTGGTAAGATGGTAGAGAAGCATGCAGTAACTATGAGGCAGAATCACCAGTATGACTGATGTCAGGGCCAAATGGCAAACATGCCCTGTCCTTGAGGCAGAATTGCCAGTCTGAGTGATGTCAGGGCCAAATGGCCAACATGCCCTATCTATGAGGCAGAATTGCCAGTATGACTGATGTCCAGGCAGAATTGCCGATGTTCTGAGGCAGACTCACCAGCATGACTGACTGACATAACTGTTGAGGCAGAATTGCCGCTGTATTGAGGCAGAGTCGCCATAACTTGTTATGTCTGTAAGTTGAGTGGACTGGGGACAGAATGCCCAAACGACGCTGCATGCCGAGAATGGAACTGCAGTAGTATGCAGCGGAGAGCTCCAAGGAATAGATAGACATGGACAAAAAGTACGCATGAAAATCACAATCAATATAAGCAATTATGTATATGAACATGAATCATTGCCATACTAAGAATTATACAACTGTGAATCATCATAAATGGATAATACTGCAAGAACCAGTGCCAAGGTATCACTTTCGGGGTCCAAGCCTGCACACAATGTTGCGGTGATACCAAGACTAAAATCACATTATATCTAGAGTGGAGTTGTAAGCAATGCTGTGATGCAAGAATCTGTAAGAAAGCCATATATGACAAAACTAAGACTATAAATATGTTTAACTCATTTGCCCTCAGCACTTGCACAACAATTAAAGAAAACTGTGTTCTCAACCTCAACTGCTGCAGTTGTTACACAAAGTCGGTTCTTCTAAAAATAATAATTAAAAGAACTTTATTTAAAGAAAACAACATACTCTGTTGTACAACTGATCAATTTTAAGGCACCCAAACAAAGGAACATATTGTTATACAAATTACAGACACACTAATATGAATATACAACAATTTCTTTCCTATCCCTCCACTGCATGGTCACTCACCCACTGATATGGACCTCACAGGCCATCAATGTGTGTACTATATTCAATGAGTACAAAACAGACTGGTAGTATAATTAACAATTCTCAGAGACAGGAGTACTTAGATTACAGTATTGTAATTACAAACAAGTACAATTAATCAGCTGCCGCTTAAACAAGCAATTCAGCATGTTAGTTTATAAAATTCACCAGAAATTGACAGTCAAAAACATTTCTAAACCGTTTTAAAACTGGTATCATCTCAATCATAACAAGCCATTTGAAATGCATATCCTTCCATTTTAGACCTGGTCCATTGCTATCGAGATATGTTATCTTTGTCCAATGTGAAGTAATCCATTAAATCTCATGTCATTCCTCTGATCCAGTAGTTCAGTTTTTCTAGATTAGAGAAATTTCCTATTCACGCTTTAATGTTTGCTGATCTGACAATGCTGCCTCATCTGCACAGAGATCGGAAGATGAAACTGTGTCTCTCAATAAATGGGGCTGGTCAATTTTAACTGATAACAAAATCATAGTAATCAAAGTAAATGACCTATAAAATGAAACTTATGAGCATCATACCCGTGTGCTAGGTTCGGACAGTTTTTCATTTATGTAAAGCTATTGTATTCTCTCAATTACGTACTAGGTAAACCAAGTGTGCCGTCACATCATGTTGATGGAATTTCAGTGTGCTCTAAAGGATTACATGGTCCAAAGTCAAAAGCTTTCCTAAAATCGTGCAAAGTTTTATTTCTGGTTATGTTTATGACTGGTATTCATCAGCAAGGATCATGATGGTATTAATTGCTTCTACAGTAGAACTTCGATTACCCATCACCCTATTAACCATCAGGGCATTGTATGCCAAAATATTAAAAACAGGTATATGTATATATGTAGATATTATGATTTTTTGATGACCTGGTGTATTGAATAATATTTTTAATGTACATATTATATTATCCGTCTATTCTCATATCCATCATGGTCTTGGTCCTGCACCCTTACAGATAATTGAAGTTCTACTGTAAATTATTTGATATCTACTACTGATGTAAATCCACACTGCATCAATATTCTTTTCTCGGACACTAGAACCCGAAAACAACATTGACTGGGATAAGCTGTTACAATGTTGTTTTTTTTCTCCTAAAAGTAGGACTTCCACTATATATGTACAGAATTTTGAAGCATTCCATATAAATTGCATACACAACTCTGTATTTTTTTTACCATCTTGAATGAGCACATAATTTGTATACTTAATTGTTCTCTAGTTCCATTAACTGGAGCTTCAATAAACTATTATTTTCATTTCCCTTTGTTATTTTGATCTCTTCCAAATCATCCCCACGATGGCCTTTTATGACCACATAAAATTCAATTAATTATCTCCCACATCACATTATATCAAATTGTTGCAAATCAATATTTAAATTGTTTTTAAAATGTTTTTTTACACAAGTATTGATCATAACAAATTGTGATGATAAAAATATAAATAATTAAGCTTCCCCAATATAGTCTGACAACAGCTTCACGCTAGGCTAGATAAACACAGAACAAACGCTTGAACTGGAAATACCCCACTTTTCATTTAATTACAGGAAGCTTTTCATTCAACAAATTCAGCAACCCAAATGTAATCAGCAATTACCGTTGTAATCAATGATTACCTGTAAAATCAATAATTAGGATATTATACTTCTATGAAGCTTTAAGTTGTCTTCAGTAGCCAATGTAAACTTTTTATCATGCAAAAATAAATTTCATACGAAATAAAATAATTTGCTTTTTTGTGTTGTAAGGCTGTGGTAGCAAGTGATGTGTAATATTACAACTCTAGCAAAAACAGAGCTGAGAACACTAAACACAAAATTTAACCAGTCTCCAAATTATGAAATATGAGTTGTCATGACCTACTATTGAAACTTTTGAGTAGTGCTTATCAAGATGCATACCCTATTCAGGTTTCAGGATTCAGGAGAGGCTAGCAATTGTTCATATCACTAAATGCTATTTGCCCATGATGTAAATGCAGAATTTAACCTAAGCCATTAAAGGTGAATGTAAGGCATAGAAACCTTTTTATATAGAGGTGTGGTGCTAATAGAGGTGTGGTGCTAATAGAGTTTAATAAACTAGTTTAATGATGCATGAACAGTTTAAAGCATAAAACGGAACCAAAAGTCAGTTAAGCCTGAAATATGGGTCACAGTGACCAATTTTGTCTCAAGGAATTGAAATACTCGTCCAGATGCATCCCTTCATGAAGTTTCATGATGCCAGATATAACACAATATGTACACAGGATACAAAAATCTATTTGGTCCTGAGGTAAACACAAACCACTGCATCCAATTATATAAACTGTAAAATGTAAGACACGGTAATCTCATTTCAACCATCACTGTTTACTGAAATGTACCAAATATACCGGCTGCCATGTATAACTTATAAGGTGCTGAAAAGTCGCATTAATCCCATAAAACCAAACCCAAATGAACTAAAACCATACAGATATACATACAAAACTGCAACATCCCTTTTTCATAGAAATCTGATTAAACAAATTAAGCTTGAAGTGATAGGCACATCACAATGGGCCTGATCTCAGGGACATTAAAGCTGAAAAACTTAGTTGAAAGAAAACAAGTTTGGAGATGATCAATCAGGACCAGAAACACTCCTAAAAGATACAAAATTCTGAAAATCCAACTTATTAAACATCTAATTAATATAAAAGTACAAAATGGCTGGCTCAAAACTAATCTTGCTAAGTTGTGTTGTGGAAAGCAATGTTAGGAAAGCAAGAAATTTGGACAAGAACTTTTCTGAGTGTGTGTGATCTGGATTTTTAATGTAGCTTTAACCATATTTTAGTCATATCGCTATGATGTCTGCAGTGTGACAGTTTATAGCAATGTCTAGCACTGGGGCATCATGCTGCAGACATGTAGCATGATGTCCCACCCAGTCACATTATCCTGACACCAGGCCGACCAGTCCTAACACTAACCTCTTAATGCTAAGTGCCAGGCGAGGCAACTGTTACTTTTTAGTACAAATTTTGCAAGTCTTTGGTATGACTCGGCTGGGGATTGAACCCACGACCTCCTGCATCTGAGGCAGATGCTCTAACCACTAGGCCACCGGAACGGTATTTTCTAACTGATATCATGAAATGCTTGAAACTGAGTAATGTAAAGCTGTACACCAAATTAGGCCAAAATCCAATGAAGCTTAGGACAGTGCAGTGGAAACAAAACTGAGAAGGATGGCAGTTGTGGGCAACTACCCCTGTAAACAACACTGTAAATTGCTGGAAATCAAACTCCCTTGAGTTTCATCAATCTGAAACCATTTACCAGATCTGCATGAAATCCAGCAAATTTGGGTAAAAATAGAGTTGGCAGTGTGAACAATTCTTTTAAGGAGGCTTAAACCCCATGCAAGTCAATGCAGCTATGTTCACACCAAAAATCCATCAGAATATTTCGAATGACTCTTGAGAAATGATCACTTCATATGTTGAACAGCTAATGTTTTATGCTGATGACAAGAGCCTAGTACATATTCTGGAGATAAATACTGATGGAAACAAGGTAACAACTCAATCAATATTGGGCCCAAAAAGATAAAACCTTTACAAGGCACACTCACAAGCAATTCATCTACAAATTGAAATGATAGCCAGTTAAAGTGTAGGGTTACTGGGTTATGCTGGTTACAAGAAGTGTGGATGTACAGACAGGCAGACAGACAGATGGAAAAGGTCAATACTACAGGGCTCCCACATCTGGATACAGGGCCTTAATAAAACCAAATTCCAAGGAATGACAGGAGAATGTACACTGATAGTACAATTTTTTTTAAATAACTGGTGAGGTCAGGCATTTCACCTTTGATACCTTGTAAATATTCAATGAAAAACTGGCCTGGGCTTGTTATCAAATACAAATATTTGGTAACAACTTGAAGAAAGAAAATTGTAGAGGTGGGAATGGCTATAAATCTCCAAGCATGTGTTTATTATGTAAGAATTCTGCTCATGCAGGCTCACAGCAAGTCAAATCACCTCTAAAATCCAGGCAGAAGAATTTATTAACTTACCCGAAGTCATCCGAAGTTTCAACCTCTTCTTCTGAGCACCAGCAACATAAGCACAGCCAGGATTTGGAAGTGGCTACCATGTCATACTTGGTTGCCATGGTAACAATGATACTTTGAAAGCCGTCTTGTCAGATCACGTGTATCCAGCTTTGTCCAAGCTCTGCCCTATATCCATTTACAACTTCTTTACTCGATGATTTGGCCTAAATCCATTTACAACTTCTTTACTCCAACTCGGCTGTCTATATAATTGAGCCATTTTTAAATGCGAGATATATTCAAAATGTGATTTTTTAATTATTTTTTGGGTTTATCTTATCCATCACTTTCTTGCCACAGCAACAACAGATATCATAACTGTGTGCTAGATAATTAAACTGTCAATCTACAGAATGCTTTAAATTCATGTTTCACACATCTCCTGGATGATGAACAGTTTAGTTAATTTCTTGTCATTTTTAAACTTTTCCAAATTGTTCTTTGGCTTATGTCTTATAATGGGAATGCTCTAATATTTATGATGAAATACGGTATGTAAACTTCCTGTTCAGATGCTGCCTTGCTTCAGGTTCTGATGCTGTTGTTACACTCACAGTCAAATGAAAAATCCACCCCTGAAAGTTTCACAGAAAACGAGACCAGTACTATCAATCTATTCACAAATCCATATCCGCTCCTTTATACTTGATTGCAACCAAACAGCTATTTACACGGCAAACCCACTGAAATTAGTAAATCCAAAATATCATGCCATTTGGTCTCATATTTCCCATCTGTATTTGATACTATCAGCTGATGCCAAAGGAATGTTCATTTGCAGGTAATATGGAATCAAATCCAATATTCCCAAAGCACTTCTTCTTTAATGTGTATTAGGACTTGCATTTTTCTCCTAATTTGTAAGAAGAAAATAGATTTAAACAAGGAAAGGCTGAAAACTTTATGGATTATTTTATCAGTACATGATTAAATAACCATTAGGTACCAACTTGCTTTAAATTGTTTAATTCTTCAGGGTTTCACATGTTTGCTATCTGCTATCTATCCTATATTTCATATTCTTATGACTTGAGTAAGAAACTTTCATTTAGGTGTAATAGTGTGCATATATATATATATATATATATATATATATATATATATATATATATATATATGCATGCAGTTCTGAAAAACATGATGAAACCTCCATTTATATTTGATGAAAGCTCATGTGCAAAATGTATATATAGGTACAGTTGAAACACGATAAAAAAAGCATTCCCGACATAGGAACATTCATGATTGAATCTCAATATCATTATTTCAAACCTGTGTCTACAACAATGCTGCATAAAAATGCTATTATTGGAAAAACACAATTTCAAAACATTTTCTCTGCAACATTTGCATGCATTGTACACAAGTTTCTAATATGAATTTATAATATTCGAAACAGTAATACAATGTGCATTTTGTCCAAATTTAGGTCACTTAGTTCTGGATTTTCTATTCTTGCAAGAATTTAATTATACAAACTAGCATCTTGTACATGTTGGCAAACATATACTATAAAATGCAATGAATATGCCACTTTCCAGAACGACTCTTCAATTTTTGTAAAAAAATTTGTATACCATTCTGCTTTATACCAGAAGGCATAGCTATAGTAGGACCCCCATCATATCACACATAATTCCAGTGTTGAATTAACATACACCTACAATAACTAGAGGCAACTATGTCTTTGGAGTTTTAAAAAAAAATCATTCTGTCACTGTGTATTAATACAGGACTTTTCTTTTTCTTAATTTTTTGGGTTGCGTAGGATTGCCACTTTGGAGAAACTGGCTGCCAAGGCAGCCAAATTGGATGTCACAATGGCACCATTTTCATTCAGGACTAGAGAGACATCATATGACCCTTGGTGGAAAAAAACATTCAGGTGGAGTAGCTATGAAAAGATTTTCAATATGGTCACTGTGGTGGAGACAATGGATGTTCAGACATCACTGTTTTCAATTGGTACAAATGTGACATCATAATAAGTGTTCTGATGAAAACCCCATTCAAATATGACTTTCCATTCAGGAAGAATAGTAATAACATGATTTTCAAAATGGCTATCATTGCAGCATTATGAAAAACAGG
The DNA here is from genome assembly GCA_028554795.2 of Sinohyriopsis cumingii. NCBI lineage: Eukaryota > Metazoa > Mollusca > Bivalvia > Unionida > Unionidae > Sinohyriopsis > Sinohyriopsis cumingii. Next base: position 71,311,454 of record CM068838.1, on the reverse strand, counting down.
TCGGTACTATTTTCGTTTAGGCATCAACTGGACATTTACACACCAACCACACATAAAAAGCCTTTAAGTGAAAGCCACCCACCCCCAATGCAACCATCCATTCCAGTGGATTAGCAGCAACAAAATTTTCAAAATGGCTGCTGTTGTGGCAATACTGAATGTCCATGCAGCATTATTTTCATTCTGAACTAGCCTGGCATCATTAAGAAGTCTTCTGGTGAAAACCTCATGCCATTATGACTTTCCATTCCGACAGGGATAGCAAGTCTTTCAGCATGGCCCCTGAGGCAGACATATTTGATGTCCAAGTAAAACTATTTTCATTTAGAACATACAAGCCATCAAAAATAGTCTTCTGGCGAAAACACCATGTCACTATGACTTTCATTTCAGGTGGAGTAGCAATAACAAGATTTTCAAGGTTGATGCCACGGTGGCCATATTGCCTGTTAAGAGTGGTGCCATTTATATTTAAGACCTGCTATAAACATCATTAAGAAGACATTTTCAAGATAGCTGTTGTAGTGACCATACTGAATGTCTAAGCAGCACCAATTTCAGTTGGGACCAACTGGTTCATGGGATGAATTTGGGTGTAATCCTCCAAGAACTTTAGGATGAGTAGTGATTGCAAGTTAAAAGGCATCAGACAGAAAGCAATAATTATAATTAAGTTTTACCCAACCCCCAACAACATTTTAATAGCCGTAAAACTTCACCTGCTGTTACTGCACTAGTGAATTTGCCAGCCTGGTTGGAGGCTGATGGCGAACAGCTTGACAACTTGATGGTCTAAGATATATTGTCTAAATGGATGTAACTAATGCTGTCAGCAGAGTGTTCTACTGCAGACAGGAGAATAGTCTGACAACTTGACGGGAAGACAACTGATCTGGTACATAAATACCTTCATCCTAGTGCAAAGGCAGAATGAAGCGAATGTCCAGTAAGGCTGACAGAAGTTAGCTTTCATTGACATCACACAAAGTAGAATGATAAAAAAAAAGACCGAAATGGAGCAATAGCTCCAACCTCAAGGATTTGATTCGCATGAAAGATCTCCCTCAGTAAGACATCATTAAGACCTTGATAGTTACAGCAATCAAACTTGAAATGATTACTAAAAAATATCCAAGGTACATTTGTGGATAAGAAAAAGATGGTTGATACCCTTTCTTTACCATTTCGATATAGCCCAACAGAAACAAAGCCCAAACTGGTTAAAGGAGTCTTTCCTGATCATCTCCAGCAGATATGGCCAAAACCAGGAATTGCAACAGAATCAGGGGCTACCAAATGTAGCTGACTCTTGGCCCAGACTGGCAAAGAGGAGAAACCAATCTAAGCTACTGGTGAAACACAACTCAATGCCACTGACTAGGCAAACAATTCACTCCTGCTCCTCGCTGACATTTGGGAGTGAAGGAAAACTGTCTTATGAGTAAGGTTCTTAGAAGAAGCGTCACTCAAAGATTTATAAGTGGATTTAGTAAGGAACAACAAAGACATGAAAGGCATTAAAAAACAAGAGACTAGTATCTGAAGCTTAAAGTACGAGTTCAACCCAGAGGTGTAGCCCATAGCAAACTGGACAGTATTGGAAAGGGGGGCCCTATACCCCTCAGTGTTGGATACACAACAATCTTTTTCTTTCAAAATAAAAATGAAAATCTCCCAATGCAGTTAAAGGGGAACATATAGGCTCAATATGTTTTCCATTGCCCCAAATACAGACAAACCTTCATTGGCACTGCAAACCTTGCAAGTCAATTATCTACTAGCCTGGGCAATGCAACTGACAACATGGCTGAAAAATCAAACCGGGAAGAGAGATTGTTTGATATGATCCAGGTGTACAAGTGGAGAAACTAAGATTGTCATATAGTAGGAACTCACGATGCTACAACAATAGAAACCTTTTCAGCACTTATTCCCATCTACCAGAAGATATCGAGGAGGATGCCAAACCATGACCACAGAGGAGCTATCATGATGAGCAATGATGATGAAATCGTAATTCAATGAAGAACCTAATGAATTATTTTGAAAGGTGGAATGGTCTAGGCATATAGTTGATCTCATCTCAGACCAAGGTTGTCCACTGCCAATGTTTCTGGTCTGGAACAAGTGAAACATTATGAAGGAGACTGTTGTTCAACCTCACTGCAAACATGCCTACCAGTTCCTTTCCCCCACATATGATTTTTTTTTGGGGGTGTGTGTGATTTGAATGGTACTATAACACATTATTTGCAATATGATGCCAAGAAAATGAGAGCTAAGTGCATTTCCCAAGGTCAAACCAAGGATGCTGACTTGGTCAGACATCAACCTGCAAACTTTGGATTACGAGTCCAACACTCTATAAAATGAACTACCATGAACTACCATGGCTCCCAGATGACAGAAGTGTCTCAGGTGCTAATGATGACAAGACCATAAGACTGTGACTGCTCATCCCCATTTGGACAAACTGTCTGCCAGAACATTTCTCTTGCCTGGAATATGGTGGACTCACGTAGTGATCTTTTCAGAATCTGTCCAATCAAGGAGTTTTTGGAATTGGATAATAGAGAACAAGTACCACAATGATGTCTGAGACATGCTATGACTGTAGCATCTATGATGCAGCAAGGTCTTCTGCACTTGATGCATCCTTAAAGTGTTACAAAAACACTAACATTTCTAGGTTGTTGATATGAAGGGAAGATTCTTCAACAGACCACAAGCCTTGTGGGACTGCCACATGATGAGGCACCAGATGAGGCCCCATCCTGGTTCTGATGCACTCATGCCAAGGAAGGAAGGAATTCCAGAATGAAAATCTGAACTCCATAAGAAACCTGTTGTAATTTCATCACCAGCTCTAGCAGTGAAAATAATGATGACCTTTTTTCAAAAGAAGCTCATTTGGTCAACTGACCAATCTTCTAGGAAGCCTTCTACATGAACATTTGTACAAAAAAAAAAAATATATATATATATATATATATATATATATATATATATATATATATATATATATATATATATATATATATATATATATATAATGCACAATTTTTACAAGATGAGGTGTCTTTAGAATACAAATGATGTTAAAAACTCAACAACTGAACTACTTCTACAAAATAAAATATGCAAAGGCTTCAAGGATGAGTACATACAGGATTTTATACAGATAGTAGTAGTGAACATGTGTACAACATTATAGGTGAGTACATGATAACAATGTTGTAAAAAGTAGTAGTACTGAATTAAACAAAATCATACAAATGATTGTTTCCACAAATGTTAACTTAGAAGCTTTTTAAAAGCTTGGCATGTGTCAGCTGACTTCATATAAGGTGGTATGGAATTCCATAGTTTGGCTCCAGGAAAAGCAAAAATTCTTCTTATAAAACTGAATTTGGTTTAGGTAAATATAACTTGTTATTTGAGATGGATCTTAGTTCATATATACGTACATTTTCAACAAATTTAAAATTACATTTACGATAATCTGGAGCCAAACCATGTAAGGATTTATGGACGGGTAAACCTTATGAAATTTAGTTCCCTGCTAAAATGGAAGCCACTTTAGGGTTTTAAAAAGATTTATTGAAATTTCAGTAATCTTTCCTGATTTTCTGTACCACTATTACCCCATACAGAACAACAATATTCTAGGTGTGACATGATATATGCATTGTAGAATATCTTTCTCTGTTCTTGAAGGAGATAAGATTTTATTTTATTCTATTCAAGAGATAAAGCAGTGAATTAACTTTTTTAATGACCTTATCAGCTTGTATTTTCCAGCACAAGATATTGTCTATCATGATGCCAAGTAGTTTTTCATTTCCAGGTTGTTGTATATCCATTCCATTTATCATTACTTTGAAATCATTTTTCTCAACATGATCCAATGTTATGTAATGTTGTATCATCTGTGAACATGTTGGTGGTGGATAGCTCAATGTGATCTGGTAAATCATTGATGTAAAGCAGAAAAAGTAATGGTCCAAGAACTGATCCTTGTGGAACACATGACTTTATCAGTTTCTTATCTTTATTTAAAATAGAAACTTGTTGTTGTCTGCCTTCAAGATAGGATCAAAACCAATTTAAAATTTCATGGTTAACTTGACATATGCTGAGCTTTTCCAGCAGAATTTTGCGATTTACAAGGTCAAAAGCCTTTGTAAGGTCAAGAAACACTGTGCCTACAAGGTTGCCTTGATCTAATGCTGTTAACCAATCATCCACCATTCTAGTTAGTGTAGTCTGGCATGAATGTCTTTCACGAAGGCTGATTGTCATGAATGTAGCAAATGAAATGATTCCAGGTAGTTTCTAAATTCAATACAAACATGTCTTTCTAATATCTTTGACAGTGATGATAAAACTGATACAGATCTAAAGTTATTCATATCAGAAAGATCTCCCTGATGAAATATGGTTTCATAAAGGAGCTAGGAGGACATGGGGTCCTTGTGAGGTCTCCAGTTTGCTAGTAATGACAGTTGGAGAGGTCACATATAAAGCTTTCATAGGGTAACCAAGTCCACCACCTCATTCACAGCCCCCATGAGATATCAGTAGTGGTTGGCTGACAACAAAATCTTCCTGCCTACTCTTGCTTTATAAGAGAGTATTACCAGATTCTGTCAGGTAGAACATGGACTTCCCTTGACAGGCAAAACAATTTATATAAACCAAATCCCAAGGACTTCTAGTTGAAGAATCAGTCCTAGACTGTCTTCCAAATGAAATACAGCTACATGGATCCATTCTGAGGACACTGTACGTCACCTGTCATTTTAAGTACTGGACAATGGGAACCTCTAAGGGTTTTAAATGAGTAACTATTAAACAGCCATATATAAAGTCTTTCTAAGGTAACCAAGTCCACTATCCCAGGAGACGGATAGTGGTGAGCAGACAACAAAGTCTTCTTGCCCAATCTTGATAAAAAAGACAGCATTTGTGACATTCTGTCAGGAGGAACATGGATTGTCCCTTGAAAGGCAAGAAACTTCATGTAAACAAAATCCCAAGGATTTCTCCTTGTTGCAGTAGTAGGCCTAGATTGTTTCCCAACAGAGACAGCTTCACAAATCCAACAGAAGGGTACATCTGAGGACACTGTACATCACCCAGTCATTTTAAGTACTGGACAACAGGGACCTTTAAGGATCTTAAATGAATAACTACTACAACAATCACACTGCAAAAGGATCTGGCAGAGAAGTTAGAACAAATGGCCCAAAAACTGAAATATCTCCCATCCCAGATAAAACCACAGGAGTTTCCTGTGGGTTGGGATGATGGGAAATGTGAAGATTGGCATCCTGGAAGTCTATCAAGATTGCCCAGCCAATCAACTATTTTTGACTGAGGCAGATGGATCACCAGATTGCACCCTGGACAGCCTCTTCAATGTGGAGAGGACCCTATGGATTTGAAGGAAAATATACAATTATCCTCTCCCTCTATCACCTGACTCACTAGGTGGTATGAAGATGGGAAGACCAAACATGGAAAGGGTCCAACACAACTGGATATTCTGGGAACTACATCTGTGTCTACCAAACAATTTCAAATCATCATTCTGTTTTGCTGTCAGAAGAAACAGCATGATCTCTTATGTCCCTTATTGGAGGAGTAAACTTGATGCTTGTGTTTCACCTTCCTGTCTCAGCTAATGAGGTGGGTTGAGCGATGGAGGGAAAAAGGACTAACTCCTTACTCCATTCTCTCGTGGATGGAGAATGACAATCCATCTTCAATGTACATAATGAATAACATCCCTTCCTCATCCTTTTCTCATTCATGACAAAGCTGGACAGGATGGGGAGGGTCTATGTCCTGCCTAGTCCACCACCCATGAAACCACTGGAGGAAAGAGACATTGCCAAACATGAACAGGTGATGGGAGTCACTACCCTAGACAAAAGTTGAATGGGATCCAAAATAAGGGGAAAGGGAGCTGGAGTTAACCCAATCCCTTTCCCTAGATAGGTGATAAAAAACTGCATGCCAGGCAGATAGAGTGCATGTCCCATGCATTCTTTTAAAGGCCACATCTGTCCTCTCCTTGAAGCATAATGAACACTGAAAGAAAAAAAATCAATCTGAGCAAGCAATGATTGGGTAACACTTACCCTCACATAAGTTATATGAGAGGGATAACAAACAAGTATTGCTTTGCTTAAATGGAACAAACAACCCTCAAATTTAATTAAAATGGATATAGACAATAAACACTCCAGTGGCCTAAGTGGTTAGAGCATCCACCTTGAATGCGGGAGATCGCTGATTCAAACCCTGGCCCAGTCATACCAAAAACTTATAAAAATGGTACTAGTGGCTGCTTTGCTTGGCACTCGGCTTTAAGAGGTTAGTGTTAGGACTGGTCAGCCTGGTGTCAGGATAATGTGACTGGGTGGGACATGATGCAATATGTCTGAGGCATTATGTCCCAGTACTAGATATCACTATAAACTGTGCCACTGCAGACATCGTAGTGATAGAACAATAATTGGTAAAGCTATGTTAAAAATCCAAAAACACACACACACACATATACAATACAAAATTATGCAAGGACTGAGGACAAAATAAATATCAAATACAGCACAGAAAAGTATACAACTGACAGTAATTTTACCAACAGACACTGTGAATGATGGAGATAATCAAGCACTCAGACAGACATAATAACTGCACATGGCTCAAGGCTAAGAAGGGAATTATTCTGAATGATTTAAGTTGTCTCACGTATCTGACTGGGAACATGTAAATTTATTTTAGACCTCCAATTACTAACTGATTAAGTGAATAATCACCTTGGACTGGGGACTAGTGACATAAAAAGATATAGCAATGCAACAATCTTATATCTTCGCATTTGGGAGACTGAACAGTGTGGCTGAAGAGCATCAATGTGTACCGAATGATTTGATTCACTTTCTGATTTTTTTAAGCTGCATTTCCATTGGTTAATTCAAAGTTCACCAAAACATGACCCCTAAGCAGTCACTGTCAGATCTTCATGTATTATAGTGGAGAGCTGATTTTAATCAGATTGGGGAAATACATAACATACAACTCTTAACTTGTTCTAATCCATCACATTTATGGTAAAACTCTGTTAAGTACCACAAATACAGTGGAATATGATTAATGTACCCATTGTTTAATATTTAATAACTGTTGATCTTATTAATATATTTTATAATTAATTTCTTTATTCATGGTTCATTTGATATATTCAGAATTCAAGTAGTGTTAATATTCTCATCAGCAACATATGAAGGGAACATTTTTGTCATATTATAGTTTGTCTGTTATGGTAACATTAACACACTGCATTGTCTTACACCTGCTTAAAGTCTGTCTGAAATTTGTTTTTTTTTTAGGTGGAATACACCCCTGAATCCACCTAAAATCCAGGCGGAATCTGCCTAAAAATTGTATACAGGAGCAATCATGCAATTTACTTTGCTTCTAAAACTAAACTTGGTTCTTCATTTTATTTCTGATCTTAAACCACAATATTTCATACCCTGTTAGAATAAAATAATCACTGTTTAATGGATGAGGCACAGTGTTTTTAAAGTAATCAGCGCCAGTGTAAGTTTTCATGTGCCCAACAAAAATATTTGTTAATTCTGTTTTGGACACAGATATATTTCAGGTGTTATGATAGTCCAAAAGAGTATAAATACTGAAATTGAACTTTCACGTATCTTGTGTTTGATCCTAAATATGAGCAAATACATTCAAAGTATCGACATGGGTCAAGTAAAAAAAACTCAAACACTGTGAAAGACATGCTGACCATAATTACTTATACTTTCAATGTACAAGAGTCTTCTGTTAGGAAGTGCAGAAGAATGACTGACAAGAACATAAAGAAACCTTTCAAAAGTGGAATATGAACCATTTAATGCAACTGACTGAAATTCATCAACATTGTAAACTTTAAAACAGACTCTGTAAGGGTCAACAATAAAATTAGAAAAATATAATTCAATATTGCCGCTTTTTACACTCTTTCTTTTGTGATATCATCAACAAAATTACTGGTCTAGATCATGTGCTGCATAATAATAGGTAAGACTAGAGAAACAGTCAAGTACTGGTTTAATGTAGGCAATTAAAACATCATGCAACAAATCAGTGCAATATCTAAAATGGTGAACTATTGCTGCACTATGAAAACAAATTTGAAATTATCACGATTTTAAAATGTAATTTACATGCACATTATATGGCAGAATAAGGCTCGTTTACCTCATCCTGTGTCAAAAATCAGGACATCCATTATACACACCAAACAGTGTAGTTTATATACAGTTGATTTCTTAGATAATCGTATACATCATTTTTGCTTTACTAAGAAATACACACTCATGTATACATACAATTTCCGCCATTTCATTACTACAAAAATGTTGAATGGAGTATCAAAAATGATTTACAAGCCATTTTTTAAAAACTAAATGGTTCATTGGTTTGTATTAGAATTGCCCACAAAATATTGCAATTATAATGGCTGAACAACATTTCTGAATGGATGGCATAATTTGATATCTGAAAGGAATGTTATTTCTGATTTTCACAGGTAGTCAAAAGCACCTTTTTTAATACTAGCTATATGTTCATTCCACACAGTGGAAGCTATTATCCTTCTGCACACTATATATCTAGTCATTATTCACCATTTGTAAGCTTGTACATCATACAAATAATTTAGATGGTTATGATGTAATCTTGATCCCCTCTTTTTGATAAGGTAAGTAAAAAATCTTCGTATTAGAGTTCCATTTTGATTACACCATGACTGAAGTTTGTTTTGTGCTCCATCAGTGGAGATAAGATGCCAAGTCCCTACCAAGACATAAACCTTTGATCTGTATTAACAGACACCCCAAAAAATGCAACCTTGATGAATCATGAAAAAGACATGCACAGAAACAGATAAATCCATCAGGCTTTATGTAAGTTTTGATTTGCATCAGTTGAGTTGGCACATCCAGACCCCAGCAGTTTGCCCCATATCCAAATATGCGGTGTATATGAATGCTAATACATGTTCTTTTTTCATTTCTGGTTATATCTCCTCTTAAAAATTATCAAAATTTCACAGCTTAAAGTGCAGAAAGCTTTTTATTATCACTACAAAAATGTGTTCATACACCATTGATGTCCCTGCCAAGCTTTTGGAACTGAATAAATTTTAGTACATAACAAGTTTTCTAAGCTGAACAGGTGCATTAACCATGTCAGATTATGTCAAAGCCTACTACCAAATTTGGTTAAAATCTATCACATCCTTCAAAAGTTACTAAGCAGAAATGGAATTATAATAATGGAATAATAAATACTCTTCCAGAAAAGAATTCAACAGGGCATGAAATATATCGTAAATGGTAGACTACGTTAATTTTACTCTCGAACGATAAGACAAAATGGCGTTAATAACACTTATCATCCTGCCCCTGGATATGATGGGCATGTAAAGTTTATTAAGTGGTTGCATACATGTGATTCTACCAGCTGCAGGACAAATACATTATTTTAAAGACTATATACTACATGTACTGTTTAATAGTTTATATATATGGCTTTTGAAAATTAAAAGGATTAATATCAACACTTGGAAAAGAAAACTGAATTTTGACACATTCTATTTCCCCATTACAGAAACCAGTCAGAATCAGCTACTGGGTACTAGAACTGTTCCACCAGTGCAGCAACCTGTGCAACATTGCCTGAGGAGTAATCTGATCAGGAATGTGCATTGAAAGAAAATGCTGTAAATTTATTATTTGGAGAGGTCAAGACCAAAGGCAGGTTACTGAAGTCTTGGACATAATGAATGGAGAAAAGGTTGCCCATGACTGCTGGTTAGTCTTTGATAAAGAAAACTGACCTACCAATGGCTGAGGAAAGATAAAAAGGACAGACCAAAAGTAATGCTGACCAATGCTAACATGGACAGGACAATATCAATTCTTAAAAAAATACTGAGTGATTCAGGGGCAAGAAAACTGTCAGGTACCTGTATAGTGCTCAACTTAATAATCACAATTAATGACATGAGTAATTGTGAAGGGAACAAAAATGTTCATGGATTTTATACAAAAATCTTTGCAGTGAACTATGACCAAAACAAACCTCTTCCTTTTCATTTGGGGCCCCGAGTGGCCAAGTGGTCTAGAGCGCTGTCACGGATCACTGCTATCTCACCTCTGTCTGTGTGGGTTCGAGTCTCGGATTTGGCCAATGTGGGTATGTGAGAAAGCTTGCCAGTTGCTTCTCGTGTATCGGTGGTTCTTCTCAGGGTTTTCCCGGGTTCTTCCTCCACCATTAATACTGGCCGCCATGTATAGCCTATCGTGTGCTGAAAAATGGCGTTAAACCCCCCAACAACAAAAAATAAATCTTCTTCATTTAAGTGACAATAGCCTGACTCGTCATTACTGTAACATTGGCAATCAGAAACTGATTCATGTTCAGAAATTGCTCTTGTATTCTTGTATGATGAGAATACATATCATGGCCAAAAATACACTTGCTTTATTTCCTGCCCTCTTCAAATACAAAAATTTATGTTGACAACAACAATCCTACTTATTGCATGGCCCAGTTCTGTCGCATGTATGAGGTAAACTGCATGATTGTTACAGGATAGGACAAACTAAAATAGGTACCACACCATAGAATATGACAGGGCATGAAAAGTATGGTAGTTGGTTGACTACATGATTGTTACTCTCACAGTATAGGATATACCAACATGGGTAACACCATCCCACCATATATGACAGGCCATGAAAAATATGGTACCATATATACCATATATGTTCACAAGTTGAGTCAAATGGTCAAAAACAAAGATCCTGATCTCCCATAGCATAACACACCTGCAGATCAGGGTTAATGTTGTTCTGATTACAGGTAACAAACCACACAGACCCAGATCTGCTGGCACAATATGCAACAGCAGAGCTGGGTCTATGCAGTTTGCAGTTGGACTCATAAGTGAGTATATATGGTAGGTGGGAGACAATTATTATTCTCACAGGACAGAATATGCTGACATGGTCAACACCATCTCACCACAGAATATGAGAACTTAAAAGTATTACAGAGGGTACACTATATTATTGTGATGATCACAGTGGCTCCTGACATGGGTAACATTAACCCACCAAAGACTATATGACTGTATGACTGTGACTATCAAAGAATAGGGGGTCCTGACATGGGTAACATTAACCCACCAAAGACTATATGACTATATGACTGTGACTATCAAAGAATAGGGGCTCCTGACATGGGTAACATTAACCCACCAAAGACTATATGACTATATGACTGTGACTATCAAAGAATAGGGGGTCCTGACATGGTAACATTAACCCACCAAAGACTATATGACTATATGACTGTGACTATCAAAGAATAGGGGCTCCTGACATGGGTAACATTAACCCACCAAAGACTATATGACTATATGACTGTGACTATCAAAGAATAGGGGGTCCTGACATGGGTAACATTAACCCACCAAAGACTATATGACTATATGACTCTGACTATCAAAGAATAGGGGGTCCTGACATGGGTAACATTAACCCACCAAAGACTATATGGCTATATGACTCTGACTATCAAAGAATAGGGGGTCCTGACATGGGTAACATTAACCCACCAAAGACTATATGACTATATGACTGTGACTATCAAAGAATAGGGGCTCCTGACATGGGTAACATTAACCCACCAAAGACTATATGACTGTATGACTGTGACTATCAAAGAATAGGGGGTCCTGACATGGGTAACATTAACCCACCAAAGACTATATGACTATATGACTCTGACTATCAAAGAATAGGGGGTCCTGACATGGGTAACATTAACCCACCAAAGACTATATGACTATATGACTCTGACTATCAAAGAATAGGGGGTCCTGACATGGGTAACATTAACCCACCAAAGACTATATGACTATATGACTCTGACTATCAAAGAATAGGGGGTCTTGACATGGGTAACATTAACCCACCAAAGACTATATGACTGTGACTATCACAGGATAAGGGGTCCTGACACGGGCAACATTAACCCACCATAGAATACAACAGTCATGAAAAGTATGATGGGGGGCAATAACCACATGATTGTTATTCCTACATAACAGCATGTACTGATGATATAGGTAACACAATCCCTATACAGAATATGATAGAGTATGAAAAGTATGGTAGGTATCAGACTACATGATATTCACTCCATCTATATCCTTTTTATACAATTCAGTGCTACTGAGTAGAATTTACTTTTTGTTCACCCTATATATAAACACCCACATTTGTCTGCATGTTCTGGCTGCCAAACAAGAGGTCATGAGTCTGAAACTCAAGGAGGAATCACAATTTTTTTTTTTAATTTATATTTTTGTTCCAACTTTCTTTTAAATTGCACATCACAATTTTTTAATTTTTTTAATATTTTTTGTTACATTTTTATCTTTAAAATTAATCCTAGGATGGGCAAAAGCTAGTTTTCTTATAATCTTCAACTTCCATTTAAAAAACCCATCTGCAGTACTTAGTTGTTAAGGATGAAAATGTATTGTAAATGATATTTTGTTCCATTCACATTTATTCTCAATTCTTTTTTTAATCTTTGAGAAATTCTAAGATTACAGCATTTGAAAATTTTGAGAAAGTTAGGATCAAGAAATTACAAGACTGAAGTAGATACAGTATTTGGCCAAACCAGGAATGTATTCTTCAAACGTTTTGCACAAGAAACATGCTCTAGCTCCAAAAACTGCAATGTCATCAAAATCTGCCACCAACCATACAAAAAACCTCATGATTCTATTTTGATTATAATGAAAACTAAGGTGTAAACATTCTTAGACTTTAGTAATAATAATAATAATGACTTTATTTAAAGAGGGTGATGCAATTAGCTGCATAGAACTAATCCTCCTTGTGGCCCTCTATCACATGCATATTTAGATTCAAAACGCATGCGCACGCGCACACACACACACACACACGTGCGCGCACACACACACGCGCACGCACACACGCACACACACACACACACACACACATGCTGATAATACATGTACAATACTTATGAATGGACATAATAAACACAAAATTTAAATGAACATGCTCCAACTACGCACACTGTGTATATAAAGTACAAAAGTAGTGAGACAGTTACAGAGTGAAAGGATAGTGAATTTAAACCTTAAAATGTAATGTATTTGTCAAATCAAACCCTGGTCCCACTTTTCATCCACTGAATTGGATTACAATTAGATACATTTATATTGTAAATTCTCTAATCTCTTGGGATTCTGTTCCAAATTAGTGATCCTGAATACTGAAAACTTTCAGAGCTCTTTATCTGGCTTTGTTATGGAAAGGTGGCCAAGCTGAAATTGATCTTAAATTGGGAATGTTGCCTCAATGTTTTCTACCATGAAATAGTTCACAGGGATTTAATGGGGTGATGTTGACTGAAAATAGCAATTCACTTACTGTTAACATTTTAATATTATCATTGCATTTGGAATGTTTTCTGAGCTGAGTTTCTTGTTAAAACACCTAAAAGTACAGAACCAGACTGACATACTGTATTTATCCCATACAAATGCAAACCATGATCTGCACTGCACAGCACGGTTTCTGATTAGGGTTAATGTTGTTTGTTCTATAGTTATAATTTCCATAGTTATAATTTCTATACTTATAATTTCAGGCAGACAGCACTGACCTTGACCTACAAGAAAATTTAGCAACAGTCAATTTCGGACCTAAGTTGTTTAAGCTGTATTTTGTGTAAGACTACAATAAACAGACTTGTCCAACATTTATTGCATCTATTTCTTTTGTTATAGAGACTGCTTAGACAGAGAGTAAAGACAATACACATGCATGTCACAGATCCAACTTGGACACAGGAGTAACAATAACATAAGTCAAGCATTTTACTGCATCTATTTCTTGTCTGCCATTGAGATGGCTTAGACATACAGTAGTAGTGACAAAAACATACCCAAGCATTCCACAGAGCCAAAGTACACACCAGTCTTACATGGCCAAATAGCTGCTCACAACTTAAATCCAACCGCATCATCAACTTGGATACAGGAGTAATAATGATAGAAAGACACAGGACTAATAATGACAGAAGTCAAGCATTTTGCTGCATCTATTTTTTATCTGCCATAGAAACAGCTTGGACTGAGTATTGATAAAGACAAGACCCATGCATGCCAATCATGTTTCTACCAAGCTGTTCCAAGGCTTGTGTTAATGATGCCTGAAACCACCAAATGTGATAATAAATTTGATTAGTCAGCAAGTATTTGGAGGGTTTTGCATAGCATAAAATCTTATAAAATGCATCTGATTATACATTTGCTCAAGTTAAGTAAAGGAAGTAGATTTTCAAATGTTCTCATAGGCCTAATAGAAGTCTCTATCAAGATGAAATAAATGGGGTCAATCAGAAATAAAATGTCCTCAAAATCATGCAAATTTTAAAGTTTAATTAATTAATTAACTTTTAATTAATTAACTTCTGGCAATTTAATTCATAACTGATAAAAATTATTCCAAACTGTGTGGCCAAGGTAAATACCGAAGAACAATGAAAAACCTGCAAAAAATACCTCATTTAACAGTGATTTTAACAATTGCCAAGCCGGTTTTATTGTATGTAGCTCTCTTGACTTCAATACTCCTCTAAATCTATACAGTATTATCACATTTTTCATTAAGAATTACCATGGAAAATATTTAGTGAAATGCATTTAATTACAAATTATTTAATACAGAAGGAAAGAAAGTTTAAAACTACTTTGAAAATGTAACAGCTTTTGAAATATTATTTTTGAACTCCATATTCAAAGTTGACCAATAAAGTTGTTGAGAAATTGCTACAAGTTATAAATTTAAAATAAAATAATGACCACCTACTGATGCAAAATGCACACTGAATTTGTATCATCTATTATGGTTAGGTCACAAAAGCTCAGAGTACAGAAATCTGACCTTTAAGACAGCTGTAACATTACAGAGTGGGCATGGAAAGTAGCTTCAGTTCACTGCCACATCTCTAAGAAAATGGTTTTAAATAATTGATTAGTGACCCTGACCCTAAAGATTAAAAACCTTGGCTATAATAAAATGAGATGCCATCAAACCCCGACAATCACAAGTGTACCATAGTTCTTCCTCTCTACTTCAAACAGTTTTATGATGTAAAGTAGACACCATGCCACACACACACACCACCTTTAAATATTGACCTGTGACCTTCAGGATAGGACCCCAAACATGGAATGCAACACATGTCCTAATAATACATAAATGCACAATGTTTAATCCATTTATATTACACAGGTTTTGAGATTGAAGGCAAAGTGAAAATGTTAGAAAAGCCAAACTAATGAGCCATGACCCCACTGTGGTACCTGGCACACATTCTAGAGATTGTACTGAGTTTTACCAAGTATCATCCCTTCATCTCCTATAGCCAAAAATTATAAAGTAAAAAGGAAAAGGCAATCAGTAATGGAAAACATATTACATGAAGACACCAACCTTCTTGTTGTTGTTGTTGTGGGGGTTTAACGCCATTTTTCAGCACACGATAGGCTATACATGGCAGTCAGTATTAATGGTGGAGGAAGAACCAGGGGAAACCCCTTGGAAAGAACCACCGACCCATGAGAAGCTACTGGCAAGCTTTCTCGCATACCCACATTGGCTGAATCTGAGACTCGAACCAGCGCAGACATAGGTGAGAAGGCAGTGATCTGCAATGGAGAGCGCTTTAGACCACTCGGCACTTGAGGCCCCTACACCGACCTTGATGACAGCACCCTAATGTGGTACATGACCACGCTAACGATGACACAATGTAATACATGTAGAGTTGCATCCCTTAATCTCAATAAGTTTTAGAGTGGAAGGATTTGGTTTGTTTGGATGCTTTACAGCACACCAATACAAGTAGGTCATTTGTTTTTTGGTATTTTATTTCTATATACATGTATTTTGTTAAATATAAAGATCATGCTGATTTACATAATATCTAAAGTCTGTAACTGGAATCTTCAATTCAGAAATGTGTGACTGCAAGGCAGCATTTTCTGTTTTACCAGTATATGTCCATTGATTATCCTTAATACCAATATGGCTTGGCAGCCAAAAGTACAAAATATTTTTTTCCGAGTGCATTGGGAAATCATGTTTCTGTGTGGGTTTATTAAGATATTTTTCTTTTACAAGCCTTACAGAGTGTGAAGGGAATGAAACAATAATTTTTTTCAAGGTTAGAGAAAGTTCAAAAATCGAGGTGTGGCTATAATATTCTGAGATGGTGCCATATGGTGTTGTAATGTCAGCTGGAATTTTGGTTCCATCTTGCAAACCATCTGTAACAAGTACATTCAATACATGTTGAAACATAAATGGAAATTAATCTAGCAACAACAAAAAAATTGTCTTTTGAAAATGGTGGATGGTGGCCTTCTAAGAAATTATTAGCATTGGTATTATATGGCTATTGAAAGTGTCATTTCTTTTAATATATGGGGTTGCTTTTCACATTGAGTTTGAGCTGGACTAAAGCAAAATACATGTTGGCATCACGAGCATTTAAAGCAATAACTAAAATTTGTAAGTATCGACACATATTTGGAAGATGACATATACAGGATATATTTAAAATATTTGATGCTATGATGAAAATAATATGGTGTTATGGCTCAAAATATGGGGGGTATGAATATTCATCAGCAACAAAAGCAATTCAACACAGTTATCTTAACATACTAAATAATGTAAATAATTATTTTAGTTTTGGTAAATGTGGACAATACCCTTTTCAGTACAACTTTTATGTTCAGATGTGTAAGATACTGGATGAAAAATATACAAATTCTGACAAGCATGTATGCTTTCCATGTTATATTATGTTTAAAAATACTGGATGATGCTTGCAAAAACATATGGGCCTGTAAAGTTAAAAATGTTTTATTCTCTCATAGTTTTGGTTATGCATGGCTAATGCAAGAAGTAGGTTACAGCAACAACTTTTCTAACCATCCAGTCAGTAAAATAAGCATCTTTTTAATGTTCTAAATATGATTAATGATTTAAAGAGGAAGACACACTGAAATTGAAAGAGGTAAAAGAATTTGCAAATTATATCTAAAAGAAAATATCAGGTGTGGGGGTGGGGGTGGGGAGTTTTGTAATTTCAACATAGCTTTAACAAAATTTCAGTCACATTGCTACAATGTCTGCAGTGAGGCAGTTTATTGTGATGTATAGCACAGGGGCATCATGCTGCAGACATGTAGCATCATGTCCCAACCAGTCACATTATCCTGACACCAGGCCAACCAGTCTAAACACTAAGCTGTTAATGCTTAGTGCCTAGTGAGGCAGCTGTTAGTACCATTTTATAAGTCTTTGGTATGACTTGACCAGGGTTTGAACCCACGACCTCCTGCATCCAAGGCAGATTCTCTAACCACTATAGACCATCGAAGTGGTCCAGATATCAAGTGTGTAGAAGATGAGTATCATTCTGTATGTATATGCACTTCTTACACCAATTTACGATGGAAATACTCCAACAAGATGTATTATATCATCCCTTCAGTAGATAAATTTATAAATATAAGGTCCACTCAGAAAAAAAACCTTATTGCAAAGGTTTCAAAATTTCTGTATTTTACTTTTAAACTTAGAGACGAGCTGTTAAAAAGTATCAATATCAATACATTGACCAGTGTATTTTACTATACTGTTTATGTTACACTACGTATTACACTCTTTTTATTATATTATGTAATATGGGTTGGAGATCTAAAGTACTGAATAGATTTTCTATTCTGTTCTGTCCTATAACCAGTACATACAGTCTAAAGTCACATTAGAAGACTGATTTTACTGAATTTACTCTGAAAAATTAAAGGATTTGTTGTGGTTTTATTAGTTTTGCAAAGATCAAATATTATTATGACTGGTTGTAATACCTATGATGGTGAGTTGAAAATAAAGAATTTTAAAATATTAGCAAGATTCATTTTTTATACTTCAAAGTGAGGATGAATTTTTAAGCCAAAAGAATTAATTTTTTTCACAAATCTAAACATTTGTATTAAATCAATGAAAGACCATTTTAGACCTGGACTCTTTATGCTATTATCAGTACCACACCATTTTAGACATGTACTTGACATTAATTACCAGCACCAGACCATTTTAGACATGTACTTGACTTTAATTACCAGCACCAGACCATTTTAGACCTGGACTCTTTATGCTATTATCAGTACCACACCATTTTAGACATGTACTTGACATTAATTACCAGCACCAGACCATTTTAGACATGTACTTGACATTAATTACCAGCACCAGACCATTTTAGACATGTACTTGACATTAATTACCAGCACCTGACCATTTTAGACATGTACTTGACATTAATTACCAGCAATAGACCATTTTAGACATGTACTTGACATTAATTACCAGCACCAGACCATTTTGGACATGTACTTGACATTAATTACCAGCACCAGACCATTTTAGACATGTACTCTTTACGTTAATTACCAGTACCAGTTATGCAGTTTGTAAAAATAAATTACCAATGAAAACTATAATTCCATGGCTGGGACAGATAAACATTTCTTAATACGCAGAAATGATATTTTCTATTAAAATGATGACAATATCAATCAATTAAAATCAATGACTTATCGCTTCTGATGAGCTAATCACTGACCTTGAAATTTCAACCAATTACCTTTGTTAATATTAAAATGTCTACAAGAATAGTGTTCAATGCACATTCGAAAACAAAAATATCCTCCTCACTGATCGCATTATAGTCTCCAAAAATAACACGTGTCCATAATCAAATGTTTCACACATACATTGATTCTTCATGTAAGAAACACATGCATCCAAAAGATTAGAATTATTCCTTTGTCCTCAATCTTCTTCAATGAATCCCTGATCATTTTTTCCCACAAAGCTATAACTTCAATAAGATCCAAACATGAAATAATAACCTCTTATTTTACTTGTTCTGCAAATAATGGCACCACCTTCTAGTGATGTCTTTTATATTCTCCTCTATGAACCAATATTTCTCCAATGACTGAATACCATATCTACTCTGCGATGCTTCTCCTGATTATCTTGGTATGGCTGAAATTGCAGTCTAACTACCATATACATTCCAATATGTGTCCCCCTGCTTAACACCAATGCAGTGCACTCTGTACTCTGATCAAGAATTGTGGTGTTAATAATATACAGTAATGCATCCACTTGAGTGGGGTTTCATGACCCTCACCCCCTGTCTATTGCCATTCTAAGCAGAAGAAACCCCTTAATACTGATCCCTCATTAAATAATCCACCACTACCAAATCACCGAGATGAAAAGACTACAAATAGAGGTATATCTGTCTAAAAGGAAAAGTCCAGTTCCATGTTGCACCATCACCCATCACCCATTTGTCTTCCATATATACAGTATACATGTCTACATATTGATCAACATGCAGATACAGGTTCAGTTCCTCTTCAAAGGATAAACCAGTAGTTGTCACTAGTGCTTCCTTCTTGCAACTACATACTGTTTGGCTCCATGTGCCATTCAGGAATGACCTCGAATGCCAATATTAATTTTTGTTGGCATCTTCAGGCTGTTACAGGTTATGCTAAATATGTGGGATGCAAAAGATGCTGCTAAAAAGGCCCCGAGACATTTAATGTGTCTTAACACCAATTTTTTTATACTAATTCCTGAAGAACTTCATTTTTATTCAACTTGTTGCAAAAATTTAGTATTAGTGGTTGTTTTTGCCCTTTGACAAATCAATCCAACAAAAGAAACAATTTTTTTTACCCATTCCTAAAGAATAACTTCATTTTAATTCAGCTCTTTGCAAATTTGGTAATAGAAGCTGTTTATGTCATTATGAGAAATAACTCCTGAACAAAATGAGCATTAAAAGGGGCAAAAATGAAACTGATGAATGTATTAAGGTTTATGGCACATCAGTACAATAATGGCTTTTAGATCAAAGGTCAAGTTCTAAAAATATTAATATAACAAACTGAAGAAAAGCAAATAGAAGCACACAAAAATGAAAACAAAGATAAACAGCTCTGTGAACTGGAATTCTGTTCTTACTTTTAGCATAATCTTGAGAATAGATATATGTTATATTCCTGTTTGAATTTTTCATAAAATGAATCAAATATGTACCATATTCCAGCGGACCATAAAAGTGACTGGTACTGTAATTATATGCAGTTGCACTGTACTTGGGTAGAAGGATGTGTGGTAATAATGTACAAAACATCAAATTAAGGTATCTGAGAAGAGATCCAAGAGAGTAACGCATCACTCACCTAACACAAGTAACCCCACTGCTGGCCATTTCACTAGGCAGTTTTATGCAGTAGTGTAATAATATATCATACTGTATAAAAACAATATCTCAAATATGACATATTCTTCATTTGACCTATTTTACTATGTCCTTATAATTAATATGGACTGTCTTTTGATCATCATCTAATCCATCCCCAATGTTGATGATAAATAAAACCCGATAGATCCACTAAAAAAGGCTTCAGATGTTGTGCTTTGGATTTTTAATGTAGCTTTAACAATTTTCAGCCATATTGCTATGATGTCTGCAGTGTGGCAGTTTATAGTGATGTCCAGAACTGGGTCATCATGCCATACAGACATGTAACATCATGTCCGACCCAGCCACATTATCATGACATGATGTTGATGATATATCTTATGTTCCAAGTTTTATCAAGATCAGATCAGAAACACATCCTCCAGGATAGTAACAAACTCCGCAAATCAGATGCAAGATGACCTAATTATCACGCATGTATTTTGCCAATTATCAACCCCTAATGATACAATCTTATGTTTGAAGTTTTATCCAAACTGATCAGAAATATGCCCTCCACAGTGGTAACAAGTTTAGCCAATCGGGTGCAAAATCCCCTTATTAATATGCATGACTCATGGTCATTATCAAACCCATCTTAGAATCTGATGATATAAAACCATATTTGAAATCAAAACTGAAACAAACTCCAGAGTGAAAGTGAGCAACTGTTGATGGATGGGACCCATGCACAATTCAAAAACCCATATTTAAAATCATAACTGAAATCAAAACTGAAGCATAAACTCCAGAGTGAAAGTGAGCAACTGCTGATGGATGGGACCCATGCACAATTCAAAAACCATATTTGAAATCATAATTGAAATCAAAACTGAAACAAACTCCAGAGTGAAACTGAGCAACCGTGGATGGATGGGACCCATGCACAATGCAGACGAACACAGGTCCATAGTTCAAGTAACTCAACATTACAGTTGGATGAGTTTAAGACTACATCAAATTTGATTCTCAACACCTGAAAAACTAAAATTAAAGAAGTAATAACATTTAACCAATTTAATGGAATCCATGGCAATACCTGCATTATAAGTGGTACTGTAGTGTGCTGAATGGCTTTATAGTTAAGGACCCTTTGTTAGTCTGCACAGCATATACATGTACTTTTGCATCGTTTCACAGTTCAATTTTTTCAATACAGGACGACATTTTATATTCTACATATGTGTATGTGTATGATATTGTATATTTTACACGTTTATGTGTTCTCAAATGCCTGTGCACATGTTCCAGGCTTAATATTTTGATTTTTAGAATCACTTATTTCTTTAGTGTCAAGTCAAATTTGTCATATCATCTTGTAAGTACAGTATATTGTACATAACAGTTTGAAGACCTCAAGGTACATTAGTTTTGTAACTGAGTTATCTTCTCTAAATAAAGTCTTTGTTATTATTATTATTATTATTATTATTATTATTATTATTATTGTTATCATTATTATTATTATCATTATTATTGTTATCATTATTATTATTATTGGGGTGTGCAAAATAAAAGCTTTAAAAAACATGTATTTTCTCAAGACAGGCTAATTCATAACCAAATTATTGCTAAAAAGTGGTTAAAGGCACATTTTTATTTAATACAGATCACTATGAGGGTAGACAGTATGCAACATTTTTAAATAAAGTTGACATACATATGAACATAGATGGGAGTATCATTGATGCATATCCCCCTCATCCAACAGAGATAGCTAAATATATTGGATGTGGTATCATAAAATGCTATGTATTTCTTTTCCTCTGTGGGTCACATCACCAGTCATATGGCATCACAATCATGTCTGCAGTCAACATCAGCAGCAGCAGGATTACCATGGTGTAACAAGATAATTCTCATTTCAGACCATGCAAAACTGGCAGGGAAGGTGGAGTATCAGAGATGTTGAAATGAGGTCATTTTATTCAGATTCCAGAGGTGACTGCTTTCAGGTTTGACTTTATGTTTGCAAAAGTTTCAATAAAAGACAAGCTCATGAGTCACAATCCTCTAACAAGGTCTCTGCAGAATGCTGTCTTACCTGCTCCATCAAAGTACATTCCAAGTATTCAGCCAAGTCACTGGAGCATGTGAAGATTGTCAGTGTTAACCTCTTCACTGTAGTGAGTGATAATTCTCCCCACAATGAATCAACTTTCATCACTGTGCATGCAACAGTATCTGTATCATGCAACAGTATCTGTATCATGCAACAGTATCAGAGAAATCGAGCTGAATGCAAAACCCTGATGCTGCCAACAATGTCAACAAAGACAACATAGTCCAAAAATTCATACTTTGGTATCGTTTTTGCTAAAGGTGATATAATACATGAGTTTGGGGGGTTTACCATATTTATCACATTATAGGCCATACATGGTGAACAGTACATTCAGAAGAACCAACAACCCACAGGATTAAGCTACTGGCAAGCTTTGTCATATGCCTACATGGGCAGAGCCAAGATGTGAACCCACACATTACAGGTAATATGGGAGTGAGTGCTAAAAATGAGTGCCTGAGACCACTCAGCCGCCTGGGGCCACTCACACACTATACAATGTAAGATGCTGTATAATTCTTTCATTGCCTAGAGGCAAATACAATTACTGTGACTAGATTCTGGAAGCCAAGGCTTTCTGTGCTAATAGCTCTGGATATGACATGCAGTACTGCTATCCTTGTAAATGTGATTGCGGGTGGGGGAGAGGAGAGAGGAGAGACAATCAATATTGGACAAAGTTTTCTAAGGTACAATTTTTCTTAAAATTCAAGAATTGGAATTATCATCAAAAATGTGAGATTATAATCAGAGAAGTAAGGTAAAACATACTGATGATAAAAACCTTTATAATGGTATTACTTATAAACCCAGGTAGAAGACATAAGCAATCTGTAATCAATGACTGCACGGATGGACTTGGCAAGCTATTCAGTAGTCTCCAGCAACCACAGTCAAGTTTAAATTCAAACTAAAGTCATCTTGACAATGAACTGTTAGTCTCTGTGACAGGGCATAAAAGACACGAAACAATAAATCAAAGGAATTGTGAGCAACTTCATTACATGAATACACCCATGCACCCCACCCTCACATTATGATGGCCACCCTCACATTATGATGGCCACTCTCACATTATGATGGCCACTCTCACATTATGATGGCCACCCTCTCATTATGATGGCCACCCTCACATTATGATGGCCACCCTCTCATTATGATGGCCACCCCCTCATTATGATGGCCACCCTCATATTATGATGGCCACCCTCTCATTATGATGGCCACCCTCACATTATGATGGCCACCCTCACATTATGATGGCCACCCTCTCATTATGATGGCCACCCTCACATTATGATGGCCTGCAGACACTCAACAAATCCTTCCACAAAGTTTGATACCTGTAGAGACTCATGAAATCCATCCACAAAGTTTGATACCTGTAGAGACTCAACAAATCCATCCACAAAGTTTGATACCTGTAGAGACTTGAGAAATCCATCCACAAAGTTTGATACCTGTAGAGACTTGAAAAATCCATCCACAAAGTTTGATACCTGTAGAGACTTGAGAAATCCATCCACAAAGTTTGATACCTGTAGAGACTTGAGAAATCCATCCACAAAGTTTAATACCTGTAGAGACTCAACAAATCCATCCACAAAGTTTGATACCTGTAGAGACTTGAGAAATCCATCCACAAAGTTTGATACCTGTAGAGGCTCAAGAAATCCATCCACAACGTTTGATACCTGTAGAGACTTGAGAAATCCATCCACAAAGTTTGATACCTATAGAGACTTGAGAAATCCATCCACAAAGTTTAATACCTGTAGAGACTCAACAAATCCATCCACAGTTTGATACCTGTAGAGACTTGAGAAATCCATCCACAAAGTTTGATACCTGTAGAGGCTCAAGAAATCCATCCACAACGTTTGATACCTGTAGAGACTCAACAAATCCATCCACAAAGTTTGATACCTGTAGAGGCTCAAGAAATCCATCCACAAAGTTTGATACCTGTAGAGGCTCAAGAAATCCATCCACAAAGTTTGATACCTGTAGAGACTCAACAAATCCATCCACAAAGTTGCCTGCAGAGACTCCATACCATGCAGATAAAATTGGTAATAAATTGATGGATGCACTGACAGGTGTTAAGACGGATGGATACAAAAATTACTGCATACTCTTGCCTAGACAAGATGATATAAAAATGGAGGCATCATAATGAGTTGATATGATTCAGAGCCACAAAAAAATTCAGGTTTAAAAATGTATCTTAAATTCTGCTCCACATAGTGTAATAATTGTTCACTCCAAGAAACCACATTTTACCAGGTAATGTCACACGCTTTGGAATCAATAGTATGATTACTATTAGAGCATAGTTCATTCATCAGCAATTAGTTTGAAATATAGGTCACAGAGGTCTCATTTTGCAAAAAGGATGTAGTAGTTATCAAGATCCATGCTTGCCAAGTTTTATGAATATAGGTAGGAGAGAATACATATAGGATGCCAAGCTTGCATGTGACCATAAACCTAAATGCAAACACCTGACTAGTCAATAAAAGAAAAATGAAGTGATAACTAGATTCTTTTGTTCTGAAAATGGTGGTGGGAACAGAGATGCATTTCATAATCAATTTCACTATTCCAGTATGAGTAGGATGTACAAAATTAACATTGAGCACAAAATGTAACCCCGAGTCAATGAAGTATAAAATATGGGTCATGCTGGTCTATATCTGCAATGAGTAGCACTGACATCAGCATGCATCCACCCACCCACAACCCTCACCCCCATTTCATTATGCTAAAGAGGATAATATGTACATAGTATGCAAGAATCCTAAGGTCATGACCTAACTACAAAAACTTAACCAAAGCCAACAAATTTTGAAATGTAGGTCACTGACCTATTGTTATAAGGGTGTGGTTCTGATAGATACGAATATAATCTAGTCAGATTATTTAATCATGAGTACTGCTCAAGAAATAAACACAAAAATCGAACTGAAATTTGACAAAGAATAAAATAAAAGGTACAGTAATCTACTTTTATGTACCAGTAATACCTGTCACCCTACAAGGCACTAAAATCATGAAATGCAAAACTTAACCATGAATGTCCAACCAATGTGCATGCATGTACAAAGTCCCCCACCCCACTCCTTGGCTAGTCGATCCCCAGAGAGTATGTGATATGAAACTGCGTCACTCCAAAACATTGCCTTCAATATATATATATATATATATATATATATATATATATATATATATATATATATATATATATATATATATATATATACCATTTATTAACAAATAGAGATAAACAGTTTTAGTAACATTAGTATTATGTATAATACACGCTTATTAGAAGAAAATAAAATAAATTACACAAAAAAAAAAAAAATACAAAGATAAATGTAATCAACATATACACTAGTATGATCTTTATAGCTGTGAAAGTGGTTATCAGAACTCAATTTATTTAATAAAAATATAATACAAATATGGTGTGCATTACGGTTACTATCAAGTATTTTATAAATAATTAATCATGTTATATTGATAATTAATTACAAATTCAATTTCATTTTTAAAGAATTAGGAAACATATTTTTATGTTATTAGATTATACTTATATATATATATATATATATATATATATATATATATATATATATATAAGCAATCCATTTTATCAGCAGCATTTCTTCCAGTAATATTATTATCAAAATCACCACAGGAAATGAGCTCATGGCTGATGCAAATCATCTGACAGTGACCTAACTGACTGATAGTATTCAAGTCAGTCAATTCCTGTACTTTATCTTTAGATGTGAAAAACAAAAAAGCTCCACAAAATATCATTCCTGCAGAGTGTAACTATAATCATTACAATTAGTTTGGTTTGAAAGAAAGCAGGCCCAAACAAATAAAATAGTTCTGAAGAAACCAAGGCAAAATATAGCATTTTCATGGACAATTTACATGTCAACTGCCAAAACCAGATTCTGATGTTAAAATCGAAGCTTCAAAATCAGAATTACATCAAGACAGTAATGGTTTACCAATAACAACACACACACAAAATTCAGTTATATCATGGAAATAATAAGTCAATGACAACAACAAAAAACACCAAAATTCAGTTATATCATGGAAATAATAAGTCAATGACAACAACAAAAAACACCAAAATTCAGTTATATCATGGAAATAATAAGTCAATGACAACAACAAAAAACACCAAAATTCAGTTATATCATGGAAATAATAAGTCAATGACAACAACAAAAAACACCAAAATTCTGTTATATCTTTCTATTTTCAGGGAAATAACAAGTCGCTCAAAATAGTTGTCCTTCATTATAATGTCCACAAGTTTACTGACACCCCGCATATTGTGACACCCTGCATATTGTGACACCCCGCAAAGTGTGGCATTGTGTCCTGGATATCACTGTTTTATTACTTTAATTTTACTTGAATAATTTCTGTTACTTTTAGTTCTTGGCTTATGGACTATTATGAAACAGACTTGTTGGAACATCCCTCAGTATAAGATTCCCTCACTTTTACAAAACACATCAAATTTATGGTCCCACAGAAGAGAAAAACATTATCAATAGAAAGCACTGGATCCACATAAGCTGTTCAAGAAAAGTGCAAATAATTGAATTTTAAAATACAACTGAAACATTAAGTTAAATTGGTGACATTTGTTTGGCCTGAAATGGGAAGTGGAAATGCATTTTGGGGGGGGGGGGTACTTCTGAATACGATACCAAATACATCTGCACCCAAGAAATTCATTCAGATGGATGCCTACTTGTTTTGGACATTGTTTGGGATTGGCTGTTGTGCTTGCACATGTGCAGAAAAGTCAAAATTGAAATATTTTTTTGCATATTGGGCCCATCATTTACATGACCTAGCCACTTTTCACTCTAAATCTTAAACTTATCCATGTTTTGCAAAGGTTCACCTGTCTATATGCAGTTCAGACAAGTCTGCTTTTGATCTCAGGCCAAAAGGTCTAAAATTCATACACAAAATCTGGTTCCGACAACCGGTAAATTTTTTATTTAACAAAAACCGATCTAAAATATTCACTCTATTTTCTAATGCAAGTAGAAAGTCCCAATTATTTGGTATCATTGTTCTGCTACATCTACTTTTCCATAATAACACCCACTTTGGCAAATCATAAATTATCTAGACGCCAAAGAGTTCGTAAGTAGAGTACAACCTCATGACATATAAGCATGGCACTAGAGGTTAATGAGTTAGGATGAAACCCAATCTGTTCTTTTTTTTATCCTTCTGTTATTTAACCATCCTCCTTACATCAATAATGCTTTCAATAACCACTACACTGTCGATCACAACGAGTTAAAATAACTTTAGCTCAAAATATAGATTTGGATGTTCTGAATGCAAAATTGCCATCAGCATAAAACATCCTGGATTCAATACAAAAGCAGAATGTTAACAGCATAAAGAACTATAGCCCTGCTAATCAGACCTATCTGAAATTTCCCCGAATGGTCACTCCTGGAGAAAGCATCTCTGGGAACAACAAATTAATGAATTAACTATTATGACATCAGTCAGTAAAGTACTATATATTTCATTAAGGTTAGTGAAAATACCCTAATTTTAATCACATGAAAGGTTGTTCTTCAAAATTTATTGTGACCATTCTAACATCAGTTGCAAGTAATCATGACTCGAGACTAGACTGTTCACTCTCCGCTAAATATCAGTAGTATTGATGAGTTCTTGTATAATCTTAATAAAAACAAATGGAAAACAAACTTCTAGTAGATAAGTCTTCATTCCTGAAATAGAAAAATTGGGTTCCAACAGTCCCTATCAAGTCAAAAAAAGGGTAATTGTGGTAAAAAATGTGGATTGCAAAAGTCCTTATCTGATTCTGGTTTATTCAGGAAACTGAAACAATATCATCATCACAGGCACTGGCATCATGGTGCTGCACTATTAATTTTGGCAGCATTATCTGCTTTGACACAGCTGTTGTTGATTTTGTCAATAGCACATTTTTCTTCAATTTCCTTGGCTGCTAAATAACCCTGTCTGCTGTTCAGGACATCGTTATTTTAGTGGACAAGGAAATTACAGCAAAATGTTTTAGTTGGATGCAACAACTGATTCAAATAATATCCAGCATTATATAATGACACAAAGTCTTTGTAGAGGTTTTCTACAATTTCCTTCTCAACTAAATTAACTATTTCCACTTTTACAGTAGACAAGGAAAACCATGCTGTAGTCTGAGCTACAATCACTAATTCAAAGTAAATAAGTCGGAAAATCAATATTTATTGCAGAAATTAATAAATCTATGA
The DNA here is from genome assembly GCA_028554795.2 of Sinohyriopsis cumingii. Classification (NCBI taxonomy): domain Eukaryota; kingdom Metazoa; phylum Mollusca; class Bivalvia; order Unionida; family Unionidae; genus Sinohyriopsis; species Sinohyriopsis cumingii. Next base: position 71,282,516 of record CM068838.1, on the reverse strand, counting down.
CCCAGCTGCCATTGAACATTATCAGCCTATCCTGGTACAAGCATTCCATCCTGGGATTTAAATTCCTCATGTTCATGTAAAAAATTTCAATAAATTAATTAGCTAATCCATTAATTAATTAAGCAGTTAATTAGCTAATTGATTAATTGGTATTTAATTAATTAGATAATTAATTAATTAGTTAATATTTAATTATTTATTTAGCTAATAAATTAATTAATTAAGCAGTTAATTAGCTAATTAATTAATTAATATTTATTTAATTAGCTAGTTAATTAATTAATTAATATTTAATTAATTAGTTTTGCTAATTAATTAATTAATTAATTAACTAATATTTGATTAATTAATATTTAATTAATTTAATTAGGCCATTCAAGCCAATGCTTTTTTATCCACCCTGTATGCTAATCTGGAAATAAATGCAGCAATGTTCTGATAAAGATTTCATCTTCTCATCTTCATATTCTCTATCAATGATATGATACTGGTCATCGGTTCTCATCTGTTGCCCAAGTAAATCAAAATCAGTAAGACATTGTGACTGCCAGGCAATGATAAAGTATGAGCTTTCAAAGAACATAATCTGCAATATTCTCAACATAATATAGTTTTCATTAATGACAAACAGTGGTTAGACCTCAATCTATACTCGCCCGATCTTTAACAATTTAAACAAAAGTAACTTAATCCTTTGCAAACGGAGCATATCAATAAATGGCTGTTGAAATGGGAAGTTTTAACTTTAATAAACAAATTTATATTGGGGAGACAAAAATGCATGAATAAGGAAAAGCATATCTAAACACCCAGATGCATCAGAATACAAACCTGATTAGTGAACCAATCAAAACTGACCTAATTCAGATTAGTCCAATGAAAATTGATCAAATTCAGATTATCCAATCAAAATTGTTCAAATTCTGGATTAGTCTAATCAAAATTGACCAAATTCACAATTAGTCCAATCAAAATTGATCCAATTCAGATTACTCAATCAAAATTAACTCTATTCATGATATCAACTGGCTGATGTAAGTTCTAACACCAACTTTAAGCTATAATAGAAGCAATGGGGGTTGCCATGTCCTGTCCAAATTGCACACCAATACAACATTTTACAGATCATCATGGACATTATCAATCTACAAATATAACAGATTGGACAAATAAGTATTATTGTTAATGTTGTCATAGAATAAGCTCTGGGACAATGTACACAAATGTAATGATAATAAAGTTAAGACATCACAATTTATAGCAAGCTGTATGAAACACAGGGAAACTTCCTTAAATTAATCCCTTGTGGATCATAATAACACCATCCAACACCAGGAAAACTTCTGTAACTGGACATCTCTGTAAAATAGTCAGAACTGCTGATCCAAGCAGTTTCCACTTAGTATGCAAAATCTTGCTGTTTCATCTACATAGACTTGCTTATTAAGTTGAATCCACTAGTGCACAAACTGCATTAGCAGAAGTTTTCATACAAGTGTCTATCAGAAATTAAAGAATGGTATGGAACAAGTCCAGCTGCAAACTGCACACTTGGATCTGCCAGCCCGGAATGTACTGGCAAATCTGGGTCCTCATATTTTTGTTAGGAGTAATCAATAAAATAAACATCACAGATCTTGATCCACCAGCACATTTTGCAATGGCAGAACAGGGTCTATGCTGTTTGCAGTTCAACTCGACTTATAAGGGAGTATATTTGTAATGTTAACTGCTCCCATATTAAAGCAGTTGGTTGTTTAGCAACCTGCACATTCCTTATTTTTGCAGGTAATCGCATTCTGATTAAGTCAAGAGATTATCTGGGACAAGGTACAACAACTGTATGCATACCAGTAATACCTCCATAATGGCTGCTAGGAGACCAGGATGATGTAAACTGGCATCAAGTCATACAGTAATCAATCATACAGTATATAGCAGTTTACAGGTAACTATAAATGATGATGAACTGGATGATTCACACACTAAATGGCAGATAAAACACACACACACACACACATATGCATGCACAAAGAGTACATGCATTCATATATAAGAGATACATACATACATGTATATATACCAACCACACATTTGTAGTATTTTACATGTTGTACCTATAGTTTTAATTTTATATCCCTTTAACATAATCTTTACTTCTTTTTCTGATAACTGTTATTGTTTATTACTTAATGCTTCTATTTTTGGGGGGCAAGCTTTATATTTATATAATAACATCTTTACTTTCAATTTGGGCCATTAGCCAGTAGTGTGCTGACATGCTGATAAATCCCACAACTATTACATACATCAATACAAACCTGCAAACATACATATAAACATTAATTTAACCTTTAGTTTCTTTTTCTTGTAAGCTTTCTTCTTCAAATCAGGCAAAATGAATCATTTTTTTTCCAATCCCCGCCAAACAAACATTTTGGTACACCTGCAATAAATCTACAAGACCAATTATGTTTGCTTTCCACCACCACAATCTATTCAATTTCCATCTCCCACCCTTAACAGATGTTTACTTTCCTCCAATAGACACTTGCTTCCCCCAACAACATCATACATCTGCTTCCATACATCCTCACTATATCTTTCTTTCTCCTACTGCCACCAGATTTATGCTCCACCCCACCCTCTAGACATTTGCTTTTCCCCCACCTCTACAAGATGTTTGCTTCCACCCCACACCCTACTAGATGCACATCAGTATGAAAATCTAAATGGATATAGTACCAGACGATGTTGCTTGCAGCATTCAAAGGAAATAAAACATTTCAAATCAGACTTTGAAACAAGATTGGAAATGGCCAAAAGTAACTTTTATGTATATATTTCAATACACTAGGAGTGTTACAGAGAAAATGTCAATTTAAATAGGTTTTGTATGATATGGTTTGGTTTGTAAAACTGTCAATTTAAATAAGTTTTGTATGGTATGGTTTGGTTTGTAAAACTGTCAGTTTAAATAGGTTTTGTGTGGTATGGCTTGGTTTGGTTTGTAAAACTGTCAATTTAAATAGGTTTTGTATGGTATGGTTTGGTTTGTAAAATTGTCAATTTAAATAGGTTTTGTATGGTATGGTTTGGTCTGCTGCTTTAAGGCACAGCAAGACATCAAGGTTATAGTACACTGAGACATATGTAGTAAAGTGCATTGGCAAGGGGCACACCAATGTAGCCAATCTCAGCCGAGGGTAGGAGTCGAACATTTACCCTTTTAGTATCGAGTCAAGCAGGCTAACCAATGAGCAATATAAGTAGATAAATCAAGAAGTAATGCCATATAACCTAATTTGTTCACGATACAAATCTAAATAATTGCTATGCATTTAGTCCTTCCCTAACAAAGTAAAAACATTCCAATTATGTATGATACAAGTTTTGTCCTATTCCTTTGCACTTAACTTGGTCTTAATCCACAAAAACATCAATGTGCTGAAAATCACTGTAATCTAGCTTGAGTTCAACTCTATTTAACAACTTACAGCAGCAGAAATAGACCTCAATATTTTTCAAATGCATTTTATCTGTTAAATATTTTACATGAATGATTTAAGTCTAATGTTGATACTTGGAAAGTCCCTGGTTAATAATAATAATAATAATAATAATAATAATAATAATAATAATAATAATTATTCTTTATATGAAGATGGCAACTCCCAACTTATCTGTTAAATATTTTTAATTAATGATCTAACATTGATACTCCACATTTCAAATCGTACTGGTAGAAAAAGTCCCTCGTAAACAATAATAATACAGTAATAATAATAATAATACAGTAACTATAATAATAATAATAATAATAATAATAATTTTTTTAAGAAGATGGCAACTCCCAGTTAGTAATAACTAATCATCCAAAGCCCATTACCACTGCAAGTCTACCTCTAATAATATAACAAAATCCTCATGACTGACAAGTGAGCACACAACTGAAAAGTGAGCACACAACTGACAAGTGAGCACACAACTGAAAAGTGAGCACACAACTGGTACAAATTCATCATAGAATTTAATGTTTATCACATGTCAAAAGATAATAAAGAACAAATGTTCTCTGCATTGCATGCTAAAAGAAAAAAAAAGAATGAATGGAAAATGAACTGCAACAAGTTTCAATAAACCATTGAAATAATGAAATATAACGAAAGAACATTTAAAAGATCACATATACATTATTAAGCTTATGTAAAGGTTGACATAAGTATCATGTATGAGTTAACTGTAGTCAAGTTAAAGAAATCAACATAGAGCTGTATATATCAGTACTACTCTTGCTTAAAACATTGTTCTTTCATGTACTCACCTGTGATGTTTTAAACAGGTTCACTTTCATGTACTCACCTGCAATGTTTTAAACAGGTTCACTTTCATGTACTCACCTGTGATGTTTTAAACAGGTTAACTTTCAGGTACTCACCTGCAATGTTTTAAACAGGTTCACTTTCATGTACTCACCTGTAATGTTTTAAACAGGTTCACTTTCAGGTACTCACCTGCAATGTTTTAAACAGGTTCACTTTCATGTACTCACCTGTGATGTTTTAAACAGGTTCACTTGAAGGTACTCACCTGTGATGTTTTAAACAGGTTCACTTTCAAGTACTAACCTGTGATGTTTTGAACAGGTTCATTTTCATGTACTCACCTGTGATGTTTTAAACAAGTTCATATTCTCACCTGTAATGTTTTAAACAGGTTCACTTTCATGTACTCACCTGCGATGTTTTAAACAGGTTCACTTTCATGCACTCACCTGTGATGTTTTAAACAGGTTCACTTTCATGTACTCACCTGTGATGTTTTAAACAGGTTCACTTTCATGTACTCAACTGTGATGTTTTAAACAGGTTCACTTTCATGTACTCACCTGTGATGTTTTAAACAGAGTCACCAACCTTCGTATGAATCCTGTTATGTGCTCATCTTTAAAGCCTTCTGCACATTTCATTGCAGCAATAGTTCAATTATCTAGTTTTAACAGCATTTGTCTAAAGAAATATAAACTTGTAAAAACTACATCACATACATGTACAAATGTAATTGTAAAATGCCTCGTGGAAGATTGGTCAGTTGACTAAATAAGCTTCTTTAAATAAAGGCATTACTGTTGTTATTGTTATTATTATTATCATTATTATTCAAATCATGATGTACTCAAATTCTTGTCACTTTTCAATTAATATAACCTTTTGCAGCAATAAAGAGATCAAACATTTTGGTGCAATAACAACTTGCTAGGCTACCCTCAATACAGTGAACAGCAAGTATAACCAAAAATATATTACAGGTAGAGTCCAACTGCAAACTGCACAGAAACAGATCAGCCAGGTAGATTAGTTCTATTGTGCAACTCTCATTAAAACTAATAATATTAAGTAAATAATAATAACAAAAATAATAATAATAATAATAATAATGTTGTTTTTGTTGTTTTAAACACCATTTTTCAGCACACAATAGGCTATACATGGCGGCCAGTATTAATGGTGGAGGAAAAACCCAGGAAAACCCCGAAAAGAACCACCGACCCATGATAAGTTACTGGTAAGCTTTCTCACATACTCACATTGGCTGAATCTGAGACTTGAACCCACGCAGACAGAGGTGAGATGGCAGTGATCCGTAACGGAGAGCGCTTTAGACCACTCGGCCACTCAGGGCCTCAATAATAACAATAATAATGCTTTATTTACAGAGGTTGACTCATTAGTCAAGGAGGCCCTCTTAAGCTCGGATTAAAACAATGCACATTATATGAAGATATTAATAATTACTATGTAACATGTATTAAAATACTAAATTCTATTATCTATTAGAAACACATACATGCTCATGATATCTCTTCTTAAATACTGTAATATTTTCAGCAGATTTTACACGTGGTGAAGCCTGTTCCACAGAATTGTACCAGAGTATTGGAAGCTCTTTTTAAATAATCCTTTTAGAATGCCAAATTTATCATACCACTGGGTAAGTAACACTGCCAAATCCTTTGGCAATCCTTCTGAAAACACTGAATAAAACAGGGAAAGATCTTTCAACAAAGTTGGATCTTTGTCAGTTTTCAATGTTTGCGTGTGCTCTCCAAAAACATGTCTATGAATTAAATTCGCGCATCTAGTATAAATTCTTTGTGGAATAAACAAATGGAAAAATTCAGAATTGTTTCATTGTATACTGATTTCCCTAATGAATCTGACACAGTCAATAGTTGCTGCATTTCTGTGACTGAATAAATCCAAAACATGTTTTCTGAAATAATAATAACTTGCTATTCTCCTTGTATCAGCACTACATTCTAGTGATGTCTTTCTCCTCTCATAACCATTAGCCTCCAATACCTGATTACCGTACCCACCCTATTTTAGGTACTTTGCCCAATTTTATTGTTGCTTTTGTTGGTTTTAACGATACTTTGAAGACACTGTTTAGCTGTATCATGCTGATGAAATGGATCCAAGTGCCCTACATACAAAAACACTAAGGTAGCCAACATCAGCTGGTACTTGAATCCACAACCCTTTGATTACAATATGCAGGGTACTATCCAAGCTGACAGTCGATAATTCCAGATTGTTATAGGCTTGCACTGGTCATTAAAATGAATAATTGAAACTGTGATACAAGAAACCTTTCTGTACCACCATTACTTTTCACGGGCAAAGTCCAGGATTTTATCTGGATCAGTGGAGGTGTACTTGGACTTGAGGACACTTGTGAAGGGGTCAAGTACCACTGTACCAAACATACCAATGCATCGAATCCAACTGTTTAAAAGAATATGACAGATGCCAATATCACAATAACATTAATGTGTAGGGTCAACCTAATTTCTTCTGAAAACAAGAGTCCCTGAAAAGGGCATGCTCTACTGTACAAAAATTCAGCAAGAATATTTTCAAGATGGCTGTCATAGTAGCCATACTGGATGTCAGATCAGCACTATTTTCATTTAGAACCAACTAGACTTTCATTGGCTTGAAGTGAAAGTCAATTTTTCCATCCAGGGTCTACGGGTAGCAACAAGATTTTCAAGATGGCCTCCATAGTACCATTCTGGATGCCAGATCAGCACCATTTTCTTTCAGAACCAACATGATTTCCACTGACTTTTGTTGAAAGTCAATGACTTTCCATCTGCCATGGTAGCCATTCTGGATGTCAGATCAGCATCATTTTCATTTAGAACCAACAAGACTTCCATTTCCTTGTGGTGAATGTCACTGACTTTCCTTCTAGGGGTAGCAACAAGATTTTCAAAATGGCTGCCAAGGTAGCCATTCTGGATGTCAGATCAGCATCATTTTCATTTAGAACCAACAAGACTTCCTTTTCCTTGTGGTGAATGTCAATGATTTTCCATCTAGTGGCAACAACAAGATTTTCAAGAGGCCACTGAGGCAATCATAGATCAGCATAATTTCTTTCAAGACTAATAAAATACCATTAAAAGGTCTTCCAGTGCAAACTTCTTGCTGATATGACTTTCCATTCAGGAGGATAGCCACTGCAGTGTCCATTTTGAATCTCAACTCAGCACCATTTTCATTTTGGACAACTAATCTTCAAGGAAGTTATTTTAGTGAAAACCCCATGGTGACTGACCATCTTTTGAAGTGAAGTAGCAATAACAATATTTTCAAAATGGCCTTTGAGGTGGCCATGTTGGATGTTGGATGACCCAGCAGGCTTGCAAGCTTTCAAGTGAAAATTATAGTAATTGTAAATAGTGATTTAAATCAATAGTTACAAATGCTACAATTTTCACTTCAAAAATATCATTTCTCTTCAGAATTACCTCTTCAAATCTCCAGGAAAATGCACATTTTTCCTCATATATTTACTGTACCAATTAATTAGCTCACACCCTGCCCACCTTCAATCAACCTCTATTTGATCAGTTAAAGTATTTATACAAGCTGCTTCTTTTCTTACTGGAAATGACATAAAATATCAAGACCCTCCATCTTTCTGGACTGCATATTTTCTAACTCTGTAATGATTTTCAACTGTACAAAATTTCTGTACAAGTACATTTTTTAAACTATAAAATTTAACTAAAACAAACTTAAACACGGCAATGTTTTACCTGTACTCAAAAACCATTTATTGAATGGATGACATTCAGACCATGAAACTGCTTTGTCTAATAATCATGTATACTGACTGACAGCTTTGTCAATATGCACAGCAAGCCAGTAGCAAGCTCATTAAAGGTGATGATAAAGGTAAAACAACCTTTCATATTCAGACAGAAGGTAGAATTACTTAAAGGGCTTTAATAAATGTAAAATTTCATTCAACCTTTTGTACCCCAAGGGATTCCACATAACGTGTGACAATTAAAGGTACCTCAGGTTCCGTGAAATTGTCAAACTTCAACATGGTATATACAGTTTTAATTTTCCTATCAATGGTCATCACTATTATACAACTCCAACATCTGACTGCTGGCCTCTTTTTTACACCTGGTGAGTTTACAAACTTGAAGCAGTCATGCACATGAAAATCAGACAAATGCTTCATACCATAAAGTGAAACCATGAACAAATGTTGCTGTTTAATTAATTATGACTTGATATATCAATGTCTTTATTTTATCATTTACATAATCAAAATCATGTTAAATAACCATGTGTTGATCAAGCCGAACTAATATAAACTTTATTCAATGAAATATCTTACATATAAACACCCAAATTTCTCTGTGTGTCCCTGCTGCCAAACAAGACATTGCAAGTTCAAAACTCACAGCGGCATCCCAAATGTTTACTTTTTTGTATTTTTTTACTTGCCAATTCCATTATTTTAATATTTTTTCAAATTATTTTAGTCCCGTCCTAGGATGAGTAATTATTGATATTATCCTAGTGTCATTATAGATATTATTGAATCTAAACCATTTTCAGAATACTGCAATTTAACACTATTAACAATTTCTTTTTCAATTGGGAAGGCCAGTTGACAACCAATTTTTCCTGATGGCCGGTGGAAAAATCTGTGTTAAGTCAATCAATGAACTATCATAACACTAACTTTATACTAACAACCACTGCGCAATGTAATGAACACATTTTAATCACAAACTGTCTTAATCTCTGATTTTTTCTGTATTAATTATTATGAAACCTATAACAAATTTTTAGAAATATGATTTCCAAATATTTGACCACAGGAAGACAAATTTTTTATGAATCAAATTGAATGCACTCAGGTGCTTTTATGAACCTTATACTGTATAGTGTTCTAGATAGCTCATCTGTCTCTGATTTCAGAATAAAAAGTTACAATCCAAACTTTGTATCAAAACGTGTCCATGTAAATACTCAGCAAGCACACCACGAATGATGCCTAGAGCAAGACCTATTTGACTCACGGTACTAATTCAATTCCCAAAGTAAACCTATGCAAACACCATGATATTAAAAATGACATAACATTAAATTTCTGAGTGTTCATGATCAAACCTATATTTATCATTATAGATGAAACTTGGATGTCAGCTTCTGTGTAAAGAAAAGGATATAAGGCGCAGCATTTTCTGGACCTACATGTGTTTGAAACATGTGCTTTCAATTCCGCACCACAGAGTCAGGTGCTAATTTCAGTAATGAGTGTTCCAAACTCAAGACTGTTAGAGGACTAAAATTCCATCAAGAAAACTAAGTCTCTATTTTCTAAAGTTACAGCTAGGATAAGCTCTCAAAAGATTCTTTTTCCTACAAAAAAAAAACTTTGACTGTCAACCAATCCCGGCTACCCAAACCCATACATACTCTATTGTATGTTCACCCATTTCCAGACTGGTTCCCATTTTTCCATACAATTAGTATTTTGTGTCCTCTATGCTTGGACTGACTGGAGTGACATCCTCCATTTTTATCAAACAAGTCACTACTATGGTTCAGCTGCAACCACGTAATGTAATAGCTGGAGTAATTGGTGTCCGAGGTGGATCTGAGCTGTTCAATGGATTTGGACAAGATGACTATTACACTTCATATGATCGTAATATTGACGACCTGCTGAAGCAGATTTTGACAAGTAATTATGAATTCAAAAAGACCTGAAGAATTCAGACAACAGTCAAACAGATTAATTTCTTTACTTTTAAATATATGAGCATAATTAAAACTGAAATGGAAATACTTCTATGTTTGAATATTTTACATTTTCATTGGATATACTCTCATCATGTCCCGACTTTTCTTTCATTATTTAATAATACATACCTGGCTTTAACTTTTTCACTACCATGAATTGTTATGGAAAACTCCTTGAATATTTCTTGAGAGAGAAGACTATACTGTGAAGGAACTCATCAAATAACTCAAAACATACGTGATGTCACATATTGTACCTTAAGATTTTCCTGGTTTCCCCCCCCCCCCCAGATAACTGGTGCTACAAATGTGCAGTTTTATATACAATTTAAAACATATCGCCTTTTGCATTTGTGAATTTTTGTTGAATTTATTTATACTGTGTTTATGTCAACGTGTAATGTTGTTCTTTCCTTCTTATAAATTCCAATCTAGATATCAAAATATCCACATATATTTATCAAAGGTTATAGGAAAAACAGATGCTCAGTCTTGGCTAGATAATCAAACACAAAATTCGTTCTCTGTGCTACGTTTCACTGACGGACTCCAGTCCAACATACCTATTCCACTTCACCCATGTGTACACACCAGCAAGATACTTACGCTCTTCTTCTGACAATCGTATATTCATTATTCCCACTGTGAAAAGAAAGTCATATGGACAATGTTCTTTTGCATACCAGGGCCCAGCAACGTGGAATGAATTGCCCACTGAACTTAGACACAAAGACACAGTAATCCCATTCAAGAGTGCTCTTAAAACTCACTTATTTTGACTGCAAGAACAAACTTAAAGACCTAATAATGTTGCCTACCTCAAATATTTACAGCATGTTTTTTTTTAATGTTTTCTAATTTCATGGTGTTTGTTTTCTGTAGTAACATCATTATATGTTTTTTATGTTATAGGTGTTGTCTAATGATGTAAAGCGCTTAGAGCTTCTAAAGATTAGGCGCTATACAAAGTCTTCATTATTAATATTATTATCATTATAATTTCATGCAACTGAAATACAAGTCAATGACATGGGTCATTTGTTGAAAGGTCAGTTCATGGGGATGTGGATTGAAGCAACTTATCTCTGAGTATATACTGCATGCAAGCAGCAAATAAACCGAACTGCAGGTGAAAATGCAGTGGCATATTTACAGTCTATGTTGTCCACACTTGGTGCATGGATTATTACCAGCAAAGCTGTTAACAAAGATAATGCACAGATCTGATGTGATGGAGTCTAAAGGAAAGCAAGCAAATACAGCATACACACTGCACCAAGTCAACAAAGACTCCTTGCATTCTACTGATAAGAGTTTATCAGTCCAAGATTAACACCACGCTGTAATCTAATAATCCCTAGTGCCAGATTTTAGTGTACACATGGTAAGGAATACTATCAACTAAAAATTCTTTGGGCTTGGATATGGCAGAGCAAAACTGGTGAAACATGCAGCATCAACAGGTGTAAAATGTCTCCAAGATAAATAAAATGTGGAAGCTGCGAGGTGCTCAATATGCATCTATGTGCTTCATTACCCATGAAAGATAATCATCATCATCATCATCATCATCATCATCAAAACTAGCACCAACACAGCCACCACAATTATCATCATAGGTAAAACTCAGACTTGTTGGAGACTTGGAGAAGAATAAAACATACAAGATAGTGTACCACTCATCAAGAGACACGCTATCTTTTGGCAGCAGTAATTTAGTCCTCAAAAATCTGCATCATGTAATGATTATCAGGAAATGCATGTGGGGGTTCCAAGAGGCATCTGCATAGGACTACATATTTTTCCCCTAACAGTGGATAAGCAACCCTCAAAAGCATCAAAGTAACATACTTTATTATAATGTTTTTCTCACAGACAAAACCTTTGTACACTTTATGACATGTGTTTTCCCTCGACAACCCACAGGATCCAAATACAGACCATGGCATAAACAAGGGCCCAAGTTGTGGAGGGACTTTTAAAAACTTAAGAAAGGAACAGACATCAATAGTACATCAAGCCTGTAGATTTAAAAATTTTGATCAGTAGATTGACTTCTGAAAAGATAGATCTTTAATTTTATCAACATAACATTTTTGTTTAAAGGGACTGAAAACAGAACAAGTCCATTTTTGCCAAAATATATAGCCTCCTTATCCTGTCATAAAACAGCAATTTTCCAACATAAATCATAGAAAATGTCACAATAATTATTATAAATCATTGTTAATTAAAGGCTTTCTTTTCATAAAATCCATAAGCATTTTTTGTTTCCTAAGATCAATAACTGGTGACCAATGATGACATTCATTGTTATTATCAAGTTTCACACATAACTGGCTCTCTACAGTTTTCTTGGCCATGTTTCCCCTTGAAACTTCCATTCTGTATTGGCATTAGAATGTGCCAATGACAAAATAACCATGCTCAGCCTGCAAAAGAAGCTAAAGTTATCCTGTGGCTTGGTTTTTAAGACTGCAGACTGCTCTCTAATACTCCTTTCAAGCCAAGTTCACTCCAAGAAGGAAGATTCTGAGCTGGTCTTAAAATATATTCCTGAGCCTGTGGTTTCTTAGTATTGGGAGAAGTATCAGCATTTTCACATGAATTTAGAAAAACAAATATAAGAGCTGCCCATTAATATTCATCCTAAAATTCAGTTAACAATGCAAAAACAATTAAACAAAGCAAAATAAAATAAAAATTCTTTCTAAAGTGTTTCTTGAAATCATTTTTTGCTCGGTCACTCCGTTCTTTTTCATTTCTGCCAAACCTTGGTCAGTTGTGAATCAAAGACTCAAAAGCCAGCATATACCACCTATGATCTAATTATTACTTACAGCACCTCAAAAAACATTCCCTATTTGATGTTAAACTCTCCAGATTACAATAAGTGAATAAATTAAGTTTCTTGTGCACACATTTTGGCCTAATTCTTAATCCAATTACTCAGCTACGTATCACTATATTATAACAACAGTTCCAGTCCCAAGTAGACTAGTTCTGGTTCAGTTCTATAACATATGGACAGAATGTGTAAACATACTTTTTTCCTTACTTTGCAATTTTGAAAAATCTGTTCATTTTCAAAAGTTGTAGATCTCAACTACACAGTGTATGTGCAGTAATACATTACTTTTTTCCTCCCTCCAGTAGAATGGCATGGATGATAGCGAGAAGGCTTGGAAGGCGTTAATGACTGACTATGCATTGTATTCTCACATTGGAAAAAAATTGTCTATAAATAGCTTATCTAATGAAGTTGTCCACTTGTCTTATTTTTTTGGTGACGAGTTTACCTGGCAGGAGGTAGTAGCCTACTGCCGAGCTCTGTAGCGTCAAGGTTATGTAAGATACACTAAAGTGGGTGGTATTATAGAAAGGCAACCAAATGTAGCTCTACAATGACACCAAATAATCTGGAATTTCTAGTTGCACTATAAAATACAGAGGGAAAAATCTCATTTTTTGGACCCAACTTTTTTTCTACCCATAATTCACCCATGGTTGGAATCCGATTTTGTGTCCGCATTTTAGACATTTTGGTCTCAGATCTAAGGCAGACCAGTATGAACTGCAAACAGACAGATGAGCCTTTGCAAAAAGTAGGATAAGATGGGCATTTGGAATAAAGAGTGGTCTTGATATGAAAATAATGGGTCCATTAAGCAAAAAAAAAAATTTAAAAAAAATATCCAACTTTTACCCTTCTGTTCATGCGCGAGCCAAATAGCCAATGAAAAACGATGTTCCTAACACAACTAGGCAGTATGTTATTCAAAGATCACCTGGAAGCTGGTGTTTTAGGATGTATTCAGAAATAGCTTTCAAAATGCGTTTCCTACTTGAATTTCAGATGAAAACGACAAAAAACCTCCAGGGGTTAATGTGTTAAAATACCTTTATTTTAATCACTCATCTCTGAAAGATCTTTAAAAACATTCTAGTAAGAGCTTTCAACACAAATCACATTTATGTTGCTACTTTTTGCATGTGAATGATTATACATTCTAGTGCTATTGTCTTATGTTACATGTTTAGGCTCAAATAAACAGTAACACAAGAAAAAGTGAAAATAACAAGCTTTGAAAAATTTAACAAATAATTGATTTCCCTGGAAAAAAATACTATAAACATGATAAAATAAGAACTTACAGCTTTAAGATTCAAATCCAAAAATAATCCAAGAATAATCCACAAATAAAATTTCAGGAAATGTCTTTTCAAGAATTCTGTATGAACACTAAAATATTTCCAGAGACGCAAATTAATCTTTAAAAAGCCAAATAATCTGAAGAAACATTAAAATGTAATTCTCAAAACTGGTCACAAACACACACTTTCCAGAGTGAAGTTAAAGCCCAAAATTGATATTATTTCTCTAAAACAATGGTTATATAGTAATTTTGAAATGCAGAATGTGTACCCATGAGGGTCACATGATCATATTTACATCACATACTCTCAGCATGGCCCTGACAAAAACCAATCGTTTTACTCTAAGAATAAAAGTTGTTTACTTTACTAAAAACTATTTACAAATTGAGGGTCATGTATTCAATACAGCCTCGATTTCACGATTATCACTTACACTTTAAAAATGAATTTTAAAAAGTTGTTGCTTACTTGGCCCCAAATCAAGGCCAAGAACTAAGTCAAAATTAGAAACAGTGTTTCTAATATTAGGCATTGATGAAAAGATTCAGGTCAAACTGAATTTTCTTGAAAATATAAAAATTCCTAGTAAACAAAACTACATTATTTTCGACATATAATGAAATTCTTTAAAACTTACAAACAATTAAATTAAATCAAATATATGCAACAATTGTTAATTCTGAATCAAAAAACTTTTATTAAAAAACAATGGACATTTCAAGAAACAGCCATGATGACACTCAATTTTTGATTGTTCTGTTACTAAAATATTAATGCTGTGATTTCATTACAAGTTCATTGCAAAATTTCTGTTCATCCTTGAGAAAACCCAGGAGAACCATCTGGGAGTTTTAAGTTCACTACAACCTTTGGAATTCATTTCTACATAAAGAACACAGTCTGAGAATGCAAGTTTTTCATACAAAGAGTACATCTGTTGCTTGGTTCCATTGCTGGTCTTCATCACATTTGAGAACAAGTAGGTCATGAACAACAGCTCAATGTCAGATATTTTAATTATGCTACTTACATAATATTTGAAACATTGTTTGACTGCTCTATTGAATGACGTAACATGTCATCTCACCCACCACTATTTTGTAGCCGAGTTTGTGGTTATTTGGGTAGTATGACCAAAGGGATTTTTAGTGTGGGAAAAAGTTAAACTAAGCAAGTGTGAATGGACAGGAAGAACACAGTCAGTAGTTACCAGTATGAGGTATCTCTTTAGTTGGAAGGGAGAGTGAAAATTTGTAACAAAATATTAGGGACAGCTAATAAGACAACCTTGTGGGATTCAGAAAGTCTTGACAAATTTGGGTAACTGGGCCATATTCTTGCTGTTTCAGCACCATTTAGTTATGGCAATATGGTCTGTGGGAGTTCCATTCTTCATTTACCGATGGTTAGCCAATCATATTATGTATGTAAGGGAAGTGACTTCATTATAGGATGGATATATATATATATATATATATATATATATATATATATATATATATATATATATATATATATATATATATATATATATATATATATAGAGAGAGAGAGAGAGAGAGAGAGAGAGAGAGATGAGAAGAGAATAGACTGGGAACAAGATACTGAGATATACAAGTAGGGAACTTAAAAGAAGATATAGTATACCTAATAGATATATAATAGAGAGATAAATATATTTTCATTAGGAGTGGACAACTATATCAAGAAACCATGTAGTTAAACTGTAGTGTAGAACTTGGAGAGGTGGACAGAACTTAAGTATATAATTAGAATTAAACAGTATTTTGCCACAATGACTTAGTGTTTTAAATATTATACCACTGAACTCCCCTCACCAGAAAGCCAGAAGAAGAGAACTCTCCAGTCAGAAGTGGTAAAGAACCCAGCAGGTCAGATGACAAGACCTAATGGGTCAGAGCTGGATGACCTGTTAAAACTCACCAAAAACAGAAAAATGTAAAATACTCACCATATGAGTGAGTGGTCAACTTTACTAAATGTTGTTGCTCTCTGGGCCACATGTTGTCCCAAAGAAAAATATACCAGTGCTCTGCTGTGCAAATGAGTGCAGGTAGACGGAACCAATGTCGGCAAAAGACTGCCTTCATGACAGCCTCCAAAGAAGAGTTATTAAGTGATGAAATGGTGATGTCTCCAACCTCACAGGCATCTGATTTCATAGATAGCTTCTTCTGGTTAGAGACCAACAGGTTTTTAATGGTAATTAGCATCCAATGTGAATTGGTAGAAGCCGAATATCAACAAAGCCCTTCAGCAGAATACCTTGGAAACACTTAGGCACAACATAGTCCCCATAAGAAACCTCGGGTATATAAGGCCACCAAAAAAATGTGTCAACAATTTTCACAACACAACAATAAACACAAAGTAGCCCATTAGACACAACATTTCTTGTTTCAAAGTACAAAATAATTACTGAACTGTAAAGCCTGTCATTACATCACTAAAGGTTGTTGCTGAAATGAAAAGCCTGTCATTACATCACTAAAGGTTGTTGCTGAAATGTAAAGCCTGTCATTACATAACTCAAGGTTTTTATTGAAATGTAAAGCCCATCATTACATCACTCAAGGTTATTACTGAAATGTAATGCCCATCACTACCTCACTCAAGGTTATTACTGAAATGTAATGCCCATCATTACCTCACTTAAGGTTATTACTGAAATGTAAAGCCCATCATTACATCACTCAGGATTAGTAATGAAATGTAATGCCCATCATTACCTCACTCAAGGTTATACTGAAATGTAATGCCCATCATTACATCACTCAAGATTAGTAATGAAATATAATGCCCATCATTACCTCACTCAAGATTATTACTGAAATGTAATGCCCATCATTACATAACTCAAGGTTATTACTGAAATGTATTAGCCTGTCATTACATTACTAAAGGTTGTTACTTTTTGTTCATAAACTATTTTGAAACACCAGTCCAATTAAATTGTGGCTAGAACAACAAACAATTTTTGTTGTGCTATCCAGGACTGTAAAGTATATAAATCAAACAATAAGCATAATATTCAAATTTCAATAACTTCAAGGTTCAGATAATGCAAAATGACTAGGGAAACTGGTTGAGTATTTTCAATTATATATACAGGACTTATCTAGACAGAGAAACTTGTGTTTAATTATGTCCAGATATTTAGGAAGTTGAGAAACAATACTGCAAATTCTTTTTATTTTCATAAGAACTCATTTCTATGGTCTTATGGCACTTAAATTAAGTGGCCTACACCAGAAAAGTAATTACACAGGATAACATTTCCTGTGGTGAACAAAGTATTTTGTATGCTGCTGAGGGTTGCATTTCTAAAATAAGCAGACATCCAACTTATCTGATAATACATTATTTACAGAAGAATCCAGAAATAATTATGTCAATGTGAATCATTTTTGTTTTGCAGTCATTATTCACCAGATTATGAGGATATCTTGCTTAAAAGATTATCACGTTTTGAATTCAAAACTATGCACAATGAAACTGTTTTAGACTGAAAACATTTAAAGATCAAATTCATGTTTAAAAAGTCAATTTCAACTCTCTGGATCTCCATACAAGTCTGACATCAGGAAAATTGGTGTCAGAAGGTAGGATAAAAGTATTCTCTCCATACAAGTATTAATTTTAGGATAATTAATGCATCAGAACTGAGAGAAAAAATGTACACTTTTGACAGCTTTAATGTATTTTTTTAAAACCTGAGTACAGAATAATTCTAACTTAACATACATCAGCTACAATAATTAAGAATTCTATTTTTTATCAAGAGTTGGGAAATGAAAGCCTATTGTTTGAAGGTTTTTCCAACAAAGATCAATAGCTGATGCTGATGGATGAAATGAATTTTTAATGAAAAAGTTTAACCTAATCAAATTATAAGGACTACTTGAAACATAAGTGTTCATTTCTTCACAACTTTGCTTTTTTTGGTGTTTTATGGCGAGGGAAGAGGCCAATACATCATGTTGTCAAAATAATTTCCATAATATCAACAATTCTTGAAATAATAATAATAATCATAACTACTTTTTTTGACAGGGTAACTGTAATATACTATTCTATCCAGAGACCCTAAGGCCTTCAAGATGAACAAACTATTGCAAACAGAAAAAGAAATAGTATAGCATGATTAAATACATTAAGCATAAAAGCACAAAGTGCATCCGAAATGAATTCATAGAATAAAAAACATTTGCATGTATTTCAATATCTACAATGAAACAACCTTTCAAGAGAATGGTCATACAATTTTCTTTTTAATATATTTAGAGTTGTATCTGATCTGACAGTTTTGAGGAGTTCGTTCCACAGAATAGCACCAAAGTCAGCAACTGGTACACTTTAGAGTATTATTCTTGGAGATTGTGTTCAGAAATGATCACTTATAATCAATCTCACCCGAAGTCCTTGGTTTTGTTCTCTTTTACTTAAAATGAAATATGCCATGCATGTAATGCGGACAAAGTTCATTCTTAACTTTGAACATTATATGAACTTTTAGTAACCTCATCTATATTCAAGCTTCAGCCATTTCAATTTCAGAGGAAAGAATTTTGGATGGGGCATCGAATGGTAAATTTAGGAAAATTCTTGCTGCTCTTTTTTGAAGTTTGTGGATCATTTCAATATTACTTTCAGCTTTATTTCCCCGAATTAAAATCCAAGTTATCTTTTCAACCAAATACTGTCCTAAGTATCTTCTTGATTCCGTAAGTTTAGAAGATTTCATAAAACTGTATTTGCTGACAAATTGTCGCTGTCTATGAAACATCTCTCAACAGTATGTCAATGGCAATACATTTCTGACACGTTATGTGTTTAAAACTATTTTCCAGCACATCACAGACAATTTAAGGTGGCTAGTATATTTGGTGGAGGACGAACCAAGGAAAGCCCCCATAGAGGCATGCAAAGCTACTGGCAAGCTTTCTCAAATACCCATGCTGGTCAAGTCTGAGACTTGAACCCCGTACAGAGGTGAGATGTCAGTGGTCTGTAAAGGCAAACATTAGACCACTTGGACACCTGAGGTCCTTCCTGTACATCTCCAGTTACACAACACTAAAATATTAACCACATATTGAGACAAGAATTTATGGGTACTCTTTTCTTATGACGTTGTTAGTATAGTATCTGATAACCCACGCTGCCAAATTACGCTATGTGTACATCTCATCACCTTTTCTTCCATTTATTCATTCATGTATTCATTCATCTAAAAGGTCAATTCAAGCTGGCAAGTCATCATAACTAGTTCAGTAATCAACACTTGCCCTTTTACTTTGAATTTGTTTCTAGCTAAATGAAAATATCTGGCCCAAAGTTTACATATTATTATCAGCAATGAATATTGTGAGTGGCACATTATATGCCTGCACTGTGCCTAATAGCATGCAGCTAAGTGGCAATAACTAACCAATGCATCTCACTGACCTGGAACTTTGGTTGAGGAATACAGTTTTGAATTAAATTTGCTCTTCAGAAACCATTATTTTCTTATTAGACTTACCATGACTGTAACCTCGGACATTTATATCACAGAATCTATGCGTTTGCTTATTAGCCCAAGTTAAAACCAGTTACAACTGTTGGACATGGTAGGTGGTCTAAAAGAAATGTTGCAATGCAAACATTATTTTTCTTCTTCCAGTCAAAGTGACCTCATCTTTGACCTTTTGACCCCTTCTTACCAAACATTCAAGTCATCTACAAACTTTGGTGAAGGTACATGGTAAAGAACAGAAAAATTGTGCAGAAACCTTTTACATTCAACCCCCAAATCAATACACTTCTTTGTTACCTCTCGTGCAAAGCTTGGTCTCTGACCTCTTCGTCAGTGTAGTACAAGAGTTATGGCTCAGAAACAAAATTGGTAACAGATGGATAAATGGACAAATGGATGGATGGACAAAATCATAACATAATACTCTTTGCTTTAGTGCAGACATAAAAACTCAAAACTGAAATGGATGCACTTTTTGACAGTAACAGATAATTCTGCCTCGGAGGATCGATTACATCTCCTATGCAGTGGATCAGCAAAACAACTGGCATTTTGTTGAAGGTTATTTTAATAACTGACTGGTGTTTAGAAAGGTTTATCACTGCTGTGCAGCAGATCTAATTCTCTGATTAAATACACATTCCTTCCATAAATGCTGTTATTTTAAAACCCAGGACAGAGAAAATAGAAACTACCATATTTATTGTAACAAAGGCTTCAGTGAGTTACATTGCCTTGCATGCTCACTGCTCCATGGTGTCATTTCACTGTATGCATTTTTTAAAATCATTATACCTCAAAATTATCTAGAAAGACCACTGTTTTAGCAAACCACCTGCTAAAGAAGACCATATTTGTAATGCAGAAATCTATTTAGTTATGTAACTGAATGACTTTAATGAAAAACTACCTTTACTGAGGCCACCTTTTGGTTGGTAAAAAGAGTGATCTCTAAAGACTGAACAAAAACTTAGAACATTGACATCAAAGCAAATAGTGGAGCCACAATGGCTCAATAGTTACCATGCCAGACTTGCTACTAGAATGGTTTGGTGTTCAAATCCTGCCCAGACAAGGTTGGGTCAGCAGACATGGGTCATCCAAATGCTGCCATAAAATGAATGGTCCTTCACAACAAAGCCTCACAGCATACTGCTACATAAACCCAAAACATTGGTCCATGACCTTAACCTTGAACAGGGGCATACTGCTACAGAAACCCAAAACATTGGTCCATGACCTTAACCTTGAACATGGGCAAGTGGTACATTACAAATCATGATTCATACACATATTTAATCTGGAACGCCAGGCACTTTTCATGGGCAAAATTTTAATTTTCAAGCACTATAATTAACTGTGTATAAACTTAAAAACAATGCTGATTGTGGTATGTGGAGTCCACAAAATATAAGAACTAATTCTTTCATTTTTAAATGAGAACTCAGAAAGTTTTTGTTAGCTAGGCCTTGGTGATGACATTATAGTTCAAGGGACCTTGGGACCAGGGGAAAGAGGTGACGCCATCTGGATCCACTAAAATTCTCACTTGCCAGTGTTTATAACTGGAGTTTTTCAAGTTTAAGCAAAGTATATTCGAAATTCATTTAAACTGTTGACATTTAAAAAGTTTATGGTTTTACTCTTGTGATGAGACTTCAAAGCTCTTTTACTCTTTGAAAAGCTCTTCTAATTTGTGATCTAGGTGAGCTTCTTTATTGAGCTCTAGAAGTCCCCCATTATGCTAATGGTGGGGACTTTAGAGCCAAGGTCAAATGAATATACATTTTCAGCAGAGTTGCCAGATCCCTGTAATTTTACAGCTGACACTAGTTCTATGAAATTTTTCATTTATTAGGAACTAATGCAAAATAATACTGTATCCTACAAGCAAATTTTCTATTGTGACTTGATTCTCAATTGCTGTAAATGAAACACAAGTCAATAGTAACGTTCCTATCATCAGTATGACATCAGGTGATGACCTCACCTACCCTTGACCTAAATAAAGTCTTTTGAAAAACACAATAAATGGATCTTTGATGACTGCTTGGCCTTGCCTACACCTAGAGTATTTACAGTGTTTATGGCAATTGCTTGAAAATATGCATCCCACTAAAGAACACTTGACCAACTTATTTTATCAGCAAATTGACAGCCTAATCAACACAGAATCCATTCATTCACATTATGCAGTGCATGCAATCTCCAATGAGCACTACTGAACATATAAACACGAGACCAAACACTGAATTAAAGTTTCAGGATGATCTGAATTTAATTTTTTTAATGGATCTTTAATTTTCTTTCTAGATATTTGTGTACATAAATTAGTGTTTATCAGTGAAACATATCTGTTCAAAATTCAAGCTCTTTTCAAAATAATGAGCATTTTGTTTTAGTACTTTATGGAGTACTCCTCAAGCTTTTATCAAGGTAACCATTGAAATTTAAGCGCTTGGATTGTGGGAACCACAACAAATATATTTTCATCTCTTTGCTCCAATATTATAGAATGGAAAATAGCTCCAATATTAAAGAATAGAAAATAGCTCCAATATTAAAGAATGGAAAATAGCTCCAATATTATAGAATGGAAAATAGCTCCAATATTAAAGAATAGAAAATAGCTCCAGTATTAAAGAATGGAAAATAGCTCCAATATTATAGAATGGAAAATAGCTCCAATATTAAAGAATGGAAAATAGCTGCAATATTACAGAATGGAAAATAGCTCCAATATTACAGAATGGAAAATAGCTCCAATATTACAGAATGCCAAGCTTTCTCACAAGCCCACATTGACCAAGCCTGAGATTCGAACCCATGTGTACAGAACTGATAAGGCAATGCTCGGTAAAGGCAAGTGCTTTAGACCACTCACTGACTCAGCCACCCAAGGCCCCTCACTGAATGATTGGTCTTTAGTTAAATAAAGAACTAATGCCAAACTTTGAATAAAAAGCCATTGAACATGAAGTACTCACAAATTCAACATTTCATATAGTCTTATTTACTCAGAATATAAGCTGTTCAAGAAAATTTTCCAAAATATATGATTTCTTATAAAACTTTGTGAATTTTGTGATTCTAAATTCCATACACTGACCACCCGTTTCAACAACAAAAAGCAAAGGATATACTGAGCTTTCAAGCACCAGTATTGACAGTGATTTATTTAATGTTGAGCAAATAGGGGTCTGATTTTGGCCTCTTTTACAAGATCAAAAGGTGATTCACACTCGCACACAATGTTATAAGGATACGTTTTCAAGTTACAATAAAATGACAGAGTTCAGAATAATGGTTGTTGTTGTTGTTCTATGGTTTAACGCCATTTTTTCAGCACAAGACAGGCTATACATGGCGGCCAGTATAACTGGTGGAGGAAGAACCCTGGAAAACCCAGGGAAGAACCACTGACCCATGAGAGGCTTTCCCACATACCCACGCAAACCGAGCCTTTGACTCAAACCCACGCAAACAGAGGTGAGATGGCAGTGATCCAGAATAGTGAGCGCTTTAGACCACTCAGCCACTCAAGGCCTCCAGAATAATGGTAAACTTTAACTAACATGAATACAAGCAAAAAGGACCAGTGGTCTTAAAAATTTCAAAGAAATTTTAAAATTCACTACTGTATCACTACTGTATATGTAATACAAGAAGTTGAGGTTCTGTGATACAGGCAAAACACAGTGTCTCTGGGATCTGACCCAGGCAATAAATTCCCATATAAGTGAGGTGCTCTACACAACTGAACATCCTGCAGTAAACAGTTGCAATAATCTTGAACACATGTACGATTGCTGTATTTAGGCCGTTTATTGTACAAAATGCATGTGAGTTTATTGTATTTAGGCTATTTTATGCACAAAATGCATGTGAGATATTATATTTAGGCTATTTTATGCACAAAATGCATGTGAGATATCGTATTTAGGCCATTTTATGCACAAAAATGCATGTGAGATATTGTATTTACACCATTTTATGCACAAAATGCATGTGAGATATTATATTTAGGCTATTTTATGCACAAAATGCATGTGAGATATTGTATTTAGGCCATTTTATGCACAAAATGCATGTGAGATTATTCTATTTAGGCTATCTTATGCACAAAATGCATGTAAGATATTGTATTTAGGCCATTTTATGCACAAAATGCATGTGAGATATCGTATTTAGGCCATTCTATGCACAAAAATGCATGTGAGATATTGTATTTATGCCATTTTATTCACAAAATGCATGTGAGATATTGTATTTAGGTGATTTTATTCATAAAATGCATGTGAGATAATGTATTTAGGTGATTTTATTCATAAAATGCATGTGGTCACCACTTTTTACAAACAGAAAAAAAAAACATACATGGAAAATAGCTTACTGGCTCTTATTTTTTGAAGTTTACAGATACAGCATCAAAACTGCATAACTGAACCTCCCCGATATCTGGTTCAAAATAAAAAATGACACAAAGTGCCAATATAAAGAAAATTAGTCATTCAGAATTTACCAAAACTGTAAATCTACCAAAAAACTGAATGAAACAACAGAGTCCTCACATATAATAATAAATTCTTGTTTATTCAAGTAAAATGTCAATTATCCCAATCATTGCTGTCAGTACAAATTGATTGTGTGGAGATTCAATAAAATTACAAAAAAGATGATTTTATTTATAATTTAAAGGTTGTCCTTAATGAGAAGGGTCAACTGTATCCAGGCAACAAGACAACATATATGGTTGTCTTACATGAGAAGAGCCAATTGCTCACTATCCAGGCAAAAAGACAACATATGCATTCAACTGCTCACCTAGAGTAGACACTAAAACTCAAGTTACAGTAACCTACAACAATAAATTAAAAAACAAAACATTTAAAAGTACAGGTATCTGCCTTGTGAGAATTTCGCATTAATGCAATTTCCTATTTCTTTTTTCTTAGTGGACTAAAAAGTAACAAAATTATTTCTCTAAAACAAACAAAAAAATTAGGATTCATAAACAGCTAAACGGTATTCAAGTTAATTGAATCACATATTTTTCAAGGAAAATTAAAGGCAGTGAAAATCACGAATGTTTCTATTTGTGTGATCACTCATGGGGGGTTCGCAGTATACCAAGAAATATATGTCACTTGAATATGTATAGTGTATTTTGTAATTCATTAACAAATGTCACATTTACAATGAAGTCAATTTTGAGTGCGAATGTGCACTTGAGAAGTTATATGAAAAACGGGTCTGGTACTTACACAGAGCATTTAAAGCAACCAACGTGGAACAGTCGACGATAGCCTCCCTTCCCTGCTACAGATACACACTGTTCTTCTGGAATTGGAAATCCACAACTTGTGCATTTGTTGTCACTATTTACCAGATCAGCAGGGACATTACGCCGTAGAGATCGAGGAGATAATTTCTCTGAAATTCTCTCTGAGAGTTTCTTTTTATGTGTGAATGGACTAGAGTCAAGACTTCTGGTAAATGACAGTGGTGTGTGCCCAATAGCCAAGAGATTTGACCTCAATGCTGGTGTTTGGAGTGATACATGCGGAATTACATGCGTGGTTGCTGCTCTTTCCAACGAGTTGGATTTCTGAACTGGTTGATGGTCCGCAGATGAGCCTTTATCTTCAAGGTAGCATGTTTTTGGTCTTAAACTAGATGAAATACCCCTTTGTGCTACTTCCCTCAATTGGACTGGGGACCCAATGTCTGGGTTATAAACATCACCTATATCATGAACAAAGAAAAGAGATATTAAATGATGAAAAATTTCTTCAAGATAAACCTGAAAAGGTACAAAACTTTTGTGGACCCCCAACCCACCCACCCATCCCATGGAATTATTTTTGCATATTTATGCAAGAATTTCTATTGCTGAACTGCCATAAAATTACAATAAGTTGAAACATAAATACCCCCACCCCACCTTGCCAGTACTTCTAGCTATGATACAGATAATCAATACACCCCCATCTTGCCAGTACTCCAAGCTATGATAGAAATAATCAATACACCCCCATCTTGCCAGTACTCCAAGCTATGATAGAAATAATCAATACACCCCCATCTTGCCAGTACTCCAAGCTATGACAGATAATGCATACACACCCACCTTGACAGTACTCCAGGTTATGAGAAAGTTAATCAATACACCCCCATCTTGCCAGCACTCCAAGCTATGATAGAAATAATCAATACACCCCCACCTTGCCAGTACTCCAAGCTGTGACAGAGATAATCAATACATCCATACCTTGCCAGTACTCCAAGCTATGACAGATAATCAATACACACCCACCTTGAGAGTACTCCAAGCTATGATAGAGATAATTTATACATCCCCACCATGCCAGTACTCCAAGCTATGATAACCAACAGCATATAAGGCTCTAATGAAAACAGTGTGCATACAATACTTGGTCAACATGTACATCTTCTGTGATCACCATAATATATGCATTGTTTCATGGGAATCAACTACAGACTGCAAGAACAGATGCATTTACAAAATTCTGTCACACATGGCATTAAGCAGCAAGTCAAAAGGGCAACAACTCCTACAAACATCAAGGGTATATATATATATATATATATATATATATATATATATATATATATATATATATATATATATATATATTAGGGTTCAATACACTCTAGTAGAAAAGTGGCTATATGGTGTCAATTAAAAGCAAAATTCAAAAACTGTACAAATAAAGAATTGCACAAAAACTTAAGGAAAAAACCTTTCTAAATAAATGTAAAAACAAGTACTAAAAGATAATAAAGTAAAGGATTCTTGATATTCTGTTAAATTTACAAAAACAATCAAATATAAAGGCAAATTATGTAAAACCTTTAAAATGTAGTATCAAAATTTTATAAATAGACCATATTCCATCATAGAGTCCATGGAAAATGATTATAAACATTCTCCACAAGCTCATATAAAAAAAATTCCATCTCACTGGGTGATGCTCGACATACTTGGCAAAAAGCTATTCCACCATTAGTGGACACTGGCAAGGTATACCCTCTGGTCGTGATTCATCTTCATTATGTATCCATGAGTCCAGTATACATAGACTATGCAATCAACACAGTATGGCATGATCATCTCTGTGATTTGTTTCATATGTGGGGTGTCACTATTGCAAGATGGGTTTTATATAATATATTGTGGTCAGAATACAAAATCTTTGGTTCAGAACTGGGTGACTGCAGGGTGGCTCTTTGCTGCTAAATCTGAAGTTTCATTACTCTCAAAGCCAGCGTGATTAGGCCTCCAACTGTACAAATACATTTTTTCATCACCCTGTGAGATCATGTTATAGGAAGATTTGGGATATTAACAGGTGACGAAATTTGACCTTTTGAATGGCTTTAAGTGTTTGAAACTTAATTTTGTGATGTTCCACTGTAGTTCAAAGACTTGCATGTGGCTCTAATTTCAGCATTAAAAAAATGTAGTTTTATGGACACTGGGTTAAACCAGTATAATAATGTGATACTTACCTGTCACTACTACCTTGTTTACCTTTTCTGCAAGATAGAATTAGCCTCCCATACAGAGAATGTTCTAGAAAGTCTAGAACAGAAAAATTGCTGGTCCAGTCTGTCCCCCACATCATTATTTTACCACATCATTATTAAGCATGGCAGACAATATAACTGGTGGAGGAAGAAATCAGAAAAACAATAACAAGAACTACCAACTCGAAGGAAGCTAGTGGCAAGCTTTCTCACATACACACATTGACCAAGCCCAAGAATGGAGCCCTTGTAGACAGAGGTGATATGGCAATGATCATGGTGACACATAGCCCCAAAATTTATTGTTGATGTTTTCTATACCCATCTGTAATTGAATTGGTCTTATTTATTCCAAATAATGGATGGAAAAAGGATATGGGTATTTTTGCTAATACATAGTTTTGCTTCGACATGCAAGCTTTTCAACAATAACATTTCTCAATATAAATCATTGATTTAACATATCAGTTTATAATCAAGGTATAAAAAACAAAATAACAATATTTACGCAGTTCAACTAACCATTGCAATCTTCATGTTTTCAACAAGATCTTAGATGGTAGAGTACTAGGCAGAAATGACAGCACAGAATCCATGAATATGCTACTGTCTATACTCACTTGTAAGTCTGATCTAACTATGTACTGCACAGACCCAGTACTGCCAGTACATAATGCACCAGCAGATATGGACCTATGTAGTTGTTTGGAGTAATTAGTAGAACAAACAACTCAGACTAATCACCTGGCACAAAACGTGATGGCACACCAAGGGTCTAGGTTTGCGCAGTCAGATCTGATTTGTTAGCAAGAATATATGGTATTCTTTACCTTGATGGCCAAAGGAAATCCAAATAGTAAATTTTCAAACTGAAATTAATGAAATTAGGGGGTGACTGTATATTTTAGTATAATGACATTTTTGGAAATTAATTAAAAAAACAAGTATATGTGACCTATTTACAAGATAAATTTTAGCAAATTAACACAAATCATTACCAGTATAAATGTTGGTTTAAAGGTGATTGTTGGAAAACATTAAAATTTCTGCTTAGCTTTCGAGAATTACTTTTCATTTCTGTCATCTTATAAATGCAGTTCATCATGCTGAAGGAAAAAGAAAGCCTGTGTAGTTTATTTTCCACCAGTCTTTACCACAAAAAAGAAAGCCTGTGTAGATTATTTTCCACCAGTCTTTACCACAAAAAAGAAAGCCTGTGTAGATTATTTTCCAGTCTTTACCACAAAAAAGAATGCCTGTGTAGTTTATTTTCCACCAGTCTTTACCACAAAAAAGAAAGCCTGTGTAGATTATTTTCCACCAGTCTTTACCACAAAAAAGAAAGCCTGTGTAGATTATTTTCCAGTCTTTACCACAAAAAAGAAAGCCTGTGTAGTTTATTTTCCACCAGTCTTTACCACAAAAAAGAAAGCCTGTGTAGTTTATTTTCCACAGTCTTTACCACAAAAAAGAAAGCCTGTGTAGATTATTTTCCAGTCTTTACCACAAAAAAGAAAGCCTGTCTAGTTTATTTTCCACAGTCTTTACCACAAAAAAGAAAGCCTGTGTAGTTTATTTTCCACAGTCTTTACCACAAAAAAGAAAGCCTGTGTAGATTATTTGCCAGTCTTTACCACAAAAAAGAATGCCTGTGTAGTTCATTTTCCACCAGTCTTTACCACAAAAAAGAAAGCCTGTGTAGTTTATTTTCCACCAGTCTTTACCACAAAAAAGAAAGCCTGTGTAGATTATTTTCCAGTCTTTACCACAAAAAAGAATGCCTGTGTAGTTTATTTTCCACCAGTCTTTACCACAAAAAAGAAAGCCTGTGTAGTTTATTTTCCACAGTCTTTACCACAAAAAAGAAAGCCTGTGTAGATTATTTTCCAGTCTTTACCACAAAAAAGAAAGCCTGTCTAGTTTATTTTCCACAGTCTTTACCACAAAAAAGAAAGCCTGTGTAGTTTATTTTCCACAGTCTTTACCACAAAAAAGAAAGCCTGTGTAGATTATTTTCCAGTCTTTACCACAAAAATGAATGCCTGTGTAGTTTATTTTCCACCAGTCTTTACCACAAAAAAGAAAGCCTGTCTAGTTTATTTTCCACCAGTCTTTACCACAAAAAAGAAAGCCTGTCTAGTTTATTTTCCACCAGTCTTTACCACAAAAAAGAAAGCCTGTCTAGTTTATTTTCTACCAGTCTTTACCACAAAAAAAGAAAGCCTGTGTAGATTATTTTCCAGTCTTTACCACAAAAAAGAATGCCTGTGTAGTTTATTTTCCACCAGTCTTTACCACAAAAAAGAAAGCCTGTCTAGTTTATTTTCTACCACAGTCTTTACCACAAAAAAGAATGCCTGTGTAGTTTATTTTCCACAGTCTTTACCACAAAAAAAGAAAGCCTGTGTAGTTTATTTTCCACAGTCTTTACCACAAAAAAAGAAAGCCTGTGTAGTTTATTTTCCAGTCTTTACCACAAAAAAGAAAGCCTGTGTAGATTATTTTCCAGTCTTTACCACAAAAAAGAATGCCTGTGTAGTTTATTTTCCACCAGTCTTTACCACAAAAAAAGAAAGCCTGTCTAGTTTATTTTCCACAGTCTTTACCACAAAAAAGAAAGCCTGTGTAGATTATTTTCCAGTCTTTACCACAAAAAAGAATGCCTGTGTAGTTTATTTTCCACCAGTCTTTACCACAAAAAAGAAAGCCTGTCTAGTTTATTTTCCACCAGTCTTTACCACAAAAAAGAAAGCCTGTGTAGATTATTTTCCAGTCTTTACCACAAAAAAGAATGCCTGTGTAGTTTATTTTCCACCAGTCTTTACCACAAAAAAGAATGCCTGTGTAGTTTATTTTCCACCAGTCTTTACCACAAAAAAAGAAAGCCTGTCTAGTTTATTTTCCACAGTCTTTACCACAAAAAAGAAAGCCTGTGTAGATTATTTTCCAGTCTTTACCACAAAAAAGAATGCCTGTGTAGTTTATTTTCCACCAGTCTTTACCACAAAAAAGAAAGCCTGTGTAGTTTATTTTCCACCAGTCTTTACCATAAAAAAGAATGCCTGTGTAGTTTATTTTCCACCAGTCTTTACCACAAAAAAGAATGCCTGTGTAGTTTATTTTCCACCAGTCTTTACCACAAAAAAAGAAAGCCTGTGTAGTTTATTTTCCACCAGTCTTTACCACAAAAAAGAAAACCCGGATAAAGAAAGCCTGTGTAGTTTATTTTCCACCACAGTCTTTACCACAAAAAAAGAAAGCCTGTGTAGTTTATTTTCCACCAGTCTTTACCACAAAAAAGAATGCCTGTGTAGTTTATTTTCCACCAGTCTTTACCACAAAAAAGAAAGCCTGTGTAGTTTATTTTCCACCAGTCTTTACCATAAAAAAGAATGCCTGTGTAGTTTATTTTCCACCAGTCTTTACCACAAAAAAGAAAACCCAGATAAAGAAAGCCTGTGTAGTTTATTTTCCACCAGTCTTTACCACAAAAAAAAAAGCCTGTGTAGTTTATTTTCCACCAGTCTTTACCACAAAAAAGAATGCCTGTGTAATTTATTTTCCACCAGTCTTTACCACAAAAAAGAAAGCCTGTGTAGTTTATTTTCCACCAGTCTTTACCACAAAAAAGAAAGCCCGGATAAAGAATGCCTGTGTAGTTTATTTTCCACCACAGTCTTTACCACAAAAAAGAAAGCCTGTGTATTTTATTTTCCACCGGTCTTTACCACAAAAAACGAAAGCCCAGATAAAGAAAGCCTGTGTAGTTTATTTTCCACCACAGTCGTTACCACAAAAAAGAAAGCCTGTGTAGTTTATTTTCCAACCAGTCTTAACCACAAAAAAAGAAAGCCATTAATGGCCAGATTGCAAAATATGAAATATTAAAGTGTTTTAGTATTTCCACTGATGACTGCAGTACTCTTAGGAAACTTTTACCAACTCATACAATCCTGCAAGCCAATGTCTGAGAAAACAATCAAAATGCAAACCCTAACCTGGTTGTTCATGCCAGATTTCCAGACAGACATCCTTAATCTCCAAGTCTAAGAGCCAGAATTGCTTTGTAATCCAGCCAACAATGATTTTTGCATAGCTAGAGACCTTTCTATTTTACAAAAATGTTACTTGCACTCACAAAGTTTAGGAGCAACATTAGTTATTTTTCTTCAAACTTAACTTACCAGATTTTGACATCATAGATCCAGCTTGGATCCCAGGGAGTTAGATGGTGTTCAGTAAACAAAACTGTACCTACTTTTGATAAATTATATATATATATATATAGTTACTGGACCTAGCTAGTACATTAAGTAAGCAGTATTAGTAAGCTTTTGTTTCCTACTTTATCATCTACCATACTTACCCTCCTAAACTTTTATTTAACAAAATAAGTGCTTTTTTTGTAAAAAGTCCTATTGTAACATAATTAAAGAAATAAAATTAAAAAGTTGCCCAATGTAAAATGAAAATTTCACAACTATTAACAAATCAGTAAAAATAAAATACATTTGAAAATATTCTCCAAGAAGAAAAAAAGATGCATGTTGCACACTAGGCCATGTGATTCATAACATTCAGTGGGGTGACAATTCAAAGCTATTTGCCCAAAAATGAAAAAGGCGTAAACAGCCAAATTATTTTTTCTTTATTTCTTGTGTATAAAAATTGGGCTGCATATGTTATAGTTCAGCAGCCCAACAATGAAGTTTAGTTCCCCAGGCTACAGGAATCATCCCCCATGTTATCTTATGAGAGTATGTAAGGCAACTGTACCAACGTAGTTCAGAAACCTGATGGAGGAAATAGCACTTTGTGTGCAGGCCAATCACTGTCTCTATTCAATTACTAAATTGTCCCTTCTCAAGTGTTCCCACTATGTGATCCAATGTAGATTATAGTTACATATATAATGTACATAACAGTCATTGTTCTCTAAGCTATGATTAACAACAAACAAACCTATGTAATCAATGACTGTATCTCTTGCCTCTGTGAAGCATCGTGTAGTCTCCGGCCACTATTGTATAAATACAATTATCATGTAAAAGCAGATTCAAATGGTTGACCCCTTTTCTAATTTTTTTTTTGCAATTATTTATCTTTACCTGTACACAAAAACTTTAAACTTTTACTTTCATCCATCCATCCGTCTGTCCATGCTTAAATTTGTTCATTCATTCATAAATAAATTGCCATAGGAAAACTAAAAAAAGATAACATTCCTTTGAAAAGGAGAGGTACAATAATTTAGTTCATGAAAACCTGAGATTAATTTTGTTTTCCTGACTTTGTTTTAAATGACTTCTAAAAAATCTGCTTCAGGAGCTGTTTTCTTTTCACACATGTGACAGAGAAGACAAATCAGAAGATTTCCAAAATTCTGGTCTGGAGTTTTTAACTCAAAAGTCAGAAAGAAAGAAAAAAAGAAAGAAAAAGATACCGGAGGAGGGAGGAAAAGAGAGAGATTATATATGTCTATAGATAATATTAAAATATGCACATCATTTCATCAAGTCAGTCATTTCCCAGTACCTTGTTGCCATTCATACTCTATTTGCATCCCATTTAACATTTCTAAGATCATTGCTGGATTATATAACGGGTAGCAGTACCCATCAGTGTCAATCTTCACACTTAGTAGGTGATGTATTGTTACTGAATCCAGGTTTTCTCTAGGGTCTGTCTGAATCTTCCTCAGAATGGAAAATGTCCTTTCAGTGTCTGAATAGGAATGGGACAATGTCAGTACCCTGTCCACCAAGAAATTTAAACTGTTTCTTGTAGAGATTCTAATTTTTGTTTGCCTGCCAGAAGTGCTCAAGATTGGTACTGTCTGGGTCTCATGTTGTTTTAATGTCAGTATGATTCTTTGCATGAGGTTCAAGTTCATACATTATACCATCACACCCTTTGTGATTTTAAGCCCGATTTGCAGATAAATTTGTTGTCTTCATTATTGTCAATATCACCGGTCTTTAATAACGACAATCAAACATGGTTGATCTCATGCATCCCAGGCAATGCTCTCAGCTACTTCCTACACTCAATTACATGTACAATACACAGTTAACCTGGGTATGGGTAACATGTCACAATACACAATGTATAGGCATTTACAGGAAAAGTTTACCACTGAATAACATGTCACAACACACAATGTATAGGCATTTACAGGAAAAGTTTACCACTGAATAACATGTCACAATACACAATGTATAGGCATTTACAGGAAAGGTTTACCACTGAAT
The DNA here is from genome assembly GCA_028554795.2 of Sinohyriopsis cumingii. Classification (NCBI taxonomy): domain Eukaryota; kingdom Metazoa; phylum Mollusca; class Bivalvia; order Unionida; family Unionidae; genus Sinohyriopsis; species Sinohyriopsis cumingii. The sequence continues at coordinate 71,248,893 of CM068838.1, read as the reverse complement.
AACATGTCACAATACACAATGTATAGGCATTTACAGGAAAAGTTTACCACTGAATAACATGTCACAATACACAATGTATAGGCATTTACAGGAAAAGTTTACCACTGAATAACATGTCACAATACACAATGTATAGGCATTTACAGGAAAAGTTTACCACTGAATAACATGTCACAACACACAATGTATAGGCATTTACAGGAAAAGTTTACCACTGAATAACATGTCACAACACACAATGTATAGGCATTTACAGGAAAAGTTTACCACTAAATAACATGTCACAATACACAATGTATAGGCATTTACAGGAAAAGTTTACCACTGAATAACATGTCACAATACACAATGTATAGGCATTTACAGGAAAAGTTTACCACTGAATAACATGTCACAATACACAATGTATAGGCATTTACAGGAAAGGTTTACCACTGAATAACATGTCACAATACACAATGTATAGGCATTTACAGGAAAAGTTTACCACTGAATAATATGTCACAATACACAATGTATAGGCATTTACAGAAAAAGTTTACTACTGAATAAGTATTCCTACTTCCAGCTGCATAGGTCAAAAAGGTGCCCTCTATGAATGAAATAATGTATATAGCATTGAAAAATCCATGGTAATGAGCTAAAATAAATGCTCAAACTAAGTAAAGCATACAATATAGGCCATAGTGACCTTCTTTGGTTATAAAGACATACTAACATATATGCATATGATCATCTAGTTTGATTATTCTAGCATGAATAGAACTTGAGAAAAATATAAATGATGCATCAAATTTGTGTTACAGTGACCTACGTTAAAGATGAGTAGTATTCCAGGGCAGATCTAAAATTATCATTTAGTATTGTTACAGGAAGGAGCTAAACAAGTACACATAAGGTTTGTGGTTCAGTATTCTGAAGCAGGGTTTCGTGTCTAAACCATCCACAAACTTACCTCACCAAATGATCTAAATTCCATCCTCCCATTGAGGTGAACCAAAATCTTCCAGAACACTAAATCAGCCCTGTGTGAGATCCCCATATATCGGGCATGCGTGAATTTATCAGTTTAATGGGATATCTGATGATCCCAAAACTGGCAAATAAAAACAAAAGCAAAGAACACTCATCCTTACAGGAGAGCAGGAGACTGCTGCAAGATGGAATCCATATGGGCAACTTTTTGAGCAATGATGATTGGGCTCAGAGAGAAAAGGTCCTTCCTTTGATGGGTCAGTGAGTGATGGTAAGAGGAGAAAACTATGTAAGAATGCCAAAATACAGCTCTCATCACATCCTCCAAAGATGAATGGATTAAATAGGTCCTTGGGGGAACAATTGCATGAGCTTCATGGGCTTTAATTCTCATAAAGGAAATATCCCTATCTGGGGTTGGTAAGCTCTCTTGATAGTTAATGCAGTCCACCAAAATCAGCTGACAAGATGTTTCCTGCCTTTCCTTCTCCCATTAGAAACTGCCCAGTAAATTTGGATAGCCCTAACTGGACATAAAAGTAAATCTTGGTCATCCACAGCACAGATACTCCTGAGACCAAGGATATCAATCAGGAGTGGAGCAACCAAAGGAAGCTTAACTCAATAACCCCTGGAAGTTTTTTGTTGTTTTCGCCTGAAATGCAAGTAGGAAACACATTTTGGGAGCTATTTCTGAATACATCCTAATACATCGACTTCCAATAGATTTTCCATTAGCCTAATGCCTAGTTGTGTTAGAAACATCATTTTCCATTGGTTATTTTGCTCGTGCGTGAACAGAAGGGTAAAAGTGGGAGTTCCTTTTTTTTTTAAACGGACCCATCATTTTCGTATTGAGACCACTCTTTATTCCAAATGATCACCGTATCCAACTTTTTGCAAAGGTTCACCTGTCTGTGCAGTTCAGACTTGTCTGGCTTAGATCTGAGGCCAAAAAGTCTAAAATCCAGACAAAAAATCTGATTCTGACCACAGGCAAATTTTCGGTGAAAAAACAACGGGTCAAAAAATGAGGTTTTTCCCTCTGTATTTTGTAGTGATACTAAAACGTCCAGATTATTTGGTATCATTGTAGAGCTACATCTGTCTACCTTTCTATAATACCACCCACTTTAGTGTACTATACATGACCTTGATGCTACAGAGTTCTGCAGTAGGCCATGTGCCACCAATCAACTATTTCTTGAAAGAGATTCCTTCTTCAGCAGGTTAAATTAGCAGCAGAAAAGAGGTCAGCATGACGTGCTAGTCACCAATGACCTAGCAATTTGTTCCAAGGATTCCAATGTTTTCAAGTTACCAAGTCCAGATAGAAATATCTACTTGAGCTGCTTCAGCAACGAACCTGGGAATATGAATCTTTTAGCTAGAAGCAGCTACCAAGGATCATAACATAAAGTGAGGAACAGACCTCCCCCATTTTGTCTAGCAAAAGCTTGGCCCTAGCTAATCTTTAAGAAAGCTCCTGGATTGTTACAGAATAATGAGAAGCAAGAGGTATGGTCAAGAGTTTGCCACAGAAAGTTTATCCAAAACTGTAAAGAATTTTGGAGTCACCAGAATCTGAAGGTTTGGGACAGATTGTAAGGCAAAAGGTGGTAAACATCATTCACTTTTTTATTGAATGAAAAGGATTTCTCCTCTTCTGCTGTGTCAAACTTGATGGCTTGAGAGAGGACAGAAAGAACATCTTTGTCCTGCACTCTCTTCTTGGAGGCAGAACTACATGACCGGGTGTCTCTCTGCTTAGGACATGTGGTAGAGGAGAACGTTTATCTAGTAACTCCTCCCATGCAATTAATAGACTGCTTAAAGCAGTGGCCTCCACTGGTATCTTAGGACGATTTCCTGACTGCCTAGAGCATTTGGGAAAGAAGGTGTATTCCTCCCCCCCCCTTTCAGATCCAACCTGCAGTTATGTCCTCACTACTATGCAGATCAGTTAACGAAGTCCATAGCTGAGTGTAAGGAAAGAGCACATCACTCCCTTGTGGAGGAAAGTCCTATATCCCACAGGGATTTACAGGAATAATAGGGAAAGGGGGTGCCAATCTAATCCCCTGACCTAATCTGGTATCTGTAAGCAGATTATCAGTATCTTAAGATGAAATGTTAGTCTGGAGAGAGAGGGGATTCAGCCCAATCTCTATCTCTGCATCATGATTTCCACAAAGACTTATGCCCCGTGTCTGGTGACCAGTGCCCAGTGACCGGTCAATGGGCAAGGACTCTACAGAAGACTCAGATCTGTAGTGGATCCATCCCCAGATCTACTCAACTTAGATCTGAGCACTCCTTTCTTAAGGGACTGATCTTGTCACCAATACTCCTTTCTTAGGGGACTAATCTTGTCACCAACACTCCTTTCTTATGGGATTAATTTTGTCACCAACACTCCTTTCTTAGGGGACTAATCTTTTCACCAAAACTGCTTTCTTAGGGGACTACTTTTGTCACCAACACTCCTTTCTTAGGGGACTAATCTTGTAAAGAACACTCCTTTCTTATGGGATTAATTTTGTCACCAACACTCCTTTCTTAGGGGACTAATTTTGTCACCAACACTCCTTTCTTAGGGGACTAATTTTGTCACCAACACTCCTTTCTTAGGGGATTAATCGTCAACAACACTCCTTTCTCAGGGGACTAATCTTGTTACCAACAATTTCTTATTCGGTTGGGCATTTTCATCCCAGAAAAGACTACTAGCTATGCAATAGCAACCAGTATGATATATATTCATAAAAATATCACATTTTCAGCACCAGTGGCCTTGACATTGGACCTAGCAGCCCCAAAATAAATTTCTTACCCACTAGTAAGACGTATAAATTTTGAGGGAAAAAAGGCACGATCAAAATAAATAAAGTTATGATTCAGAAACCACCTCATCTACAGGTGGACATGCTATCAATATATCCTGCTGTATCCATGTGGATGGTGTTGGGGCATTTATTTAACATCAATCCCTTCTACGAGTACTTGTCTCAGGACTAACCAAAGCAAGTTAGCAAATAGATAAGAATTAGAAATGTCTGCACAGTCAAGGATGGTGCACCCCAGACGACTCTCCAAAGCACCAATCAGATGCAAAGGGCAATGATCTTAGTCAAACATTGGCCATAAGTTCATCCACCAATAATATCAAAATCACATTAATAAGGTCTCCTTAATACAGAGCATCATACCTGATTTTTGTTTCTCAAAGACTTTTCAACAAGTTTTTCATGAGTATTTAGCTATTGTAAATTGTACTTTCTTTGTATAACAAAGTTCATCACTGCAAACAGAGGCGTAAAAGCAGTATTAGTTTTTGATAATCCCAAAAATCTGTGCAAGGGACAACAGAAAAATTTACTTTTGTGGTTTTTACTTTTCTTATTCATCTTTAAAGCACCGTGTCTTCAATGCAGACAACCTTCAACAACTTTAACACAATTCTCAAGTCTTGCGCCAAAAAACACTTTCACCCTACTTTCATCCTACTTGTAAAGTGGGTCATGCTCCCATTTTCAGCTGTAAACACAACCATGTCCAGCCACATTCCTTACTGAATTAGTCATCTAATATACAACTACCATGCCACTAAAACAAAGGGATGCAATTCAATCTGGTAACTACCAGTGATGTGTCAACTGGTCCACTAATTTTATCCTATTTATTTATTCATTATATTAACTAATTTCACACAAAAAGTCATAAAGAAAACAGGAATTAAGAGTTACAAATGATGACATCTTTCAGTTTTACAATTTAGTATTCCCTCAAGAAGTCTTTGGAAAAATTTAAGTTCTTCAATGACCTTTCAAAAGCGAAAAAAAAAACATTTTGAAAATCAAGAATTTTCATAATCTGTATGAATTATGTCAATGGACAGAAAAAAACTAATGTGTAAAGTATTTAGCCAATATTTGACAACAGTTCCACAACATGCTGCCAGAATTTAATGAAAATCAAACTTGCTCTAGGTTATTTTAATGTAATGATTCCTGCCAAATTTTATTTAAATCCATCACGCCTTTCACACGTTACTTTCAGGAAATCAAATTTGTGACAGTTCAGGAAGAGACCTGACAAGATGTGATGTGACAGATAGTCATGGGACAACAAAATATGTCCCCTAAATAGATACTGTGTAGTCTTAATAAGAAATGGGGGCCCTGGCTACATAGATACTGTGTGGTCTTAATAAGAAATGGGGGCCCTGGCTACATAGATACTGTGTGGTCTTAATATGAAATGGGGGCCCTGGCTACATAGATACTGTGTGGTCTTAATAAGAAATGGGGGCCCTGGCTACATAGATATTGTGTGGTCTTAATAAGAAATAGGGGCCCTGGGTGAGCTACATAGGTACTGTGTGGTCTTGGTGGCGCTCTACAGTTTCGTATTTTGCATAAGGGTTAGGATTTTAAAGAAAAAGAATTTCCCCGGCTTTCCTCACTGGTTATACTGGCTATTTAAAAAAGACCTTGGCTATCTTAGGTATAATTAGAAGAACCTTTAATTCGATTTATTTTGGTGTATGATTGATGGGTGTAGTATGGATTATAGAGTATACAGCTTGGCCTTACTTCAAATGTGCACCTTTCAAAAAACTGCTAGCTCTACTTGGTCATTTTCACTTCCTGAATTAAGAGGTAAATTGTACAAAAAAAGAGCCGATAACTTTTTTACATTTTATATATTTGATAATTCATTCATTGCACTTTCAGAAGCTGGTATTGTCTAGTCTGGCAAAGTTTATTTTCCCTATTTTAATAGCTACTATGTATACTGTACTTTAGACTAATTCAGGCTGATTTTTTAACACATGGGAGCAGTCATTTTAGTTAGCAGTGTGCTTAAATCATGTAAAATTTCCAAAAGTACAATATCCAAAGAAATATCATCCACATTACATTAATGTAGCATATAGGTATGCCAACATTCTCTCCATCATGCATCTTTTAAATGTGAACTACTTCACCTTACATACGTCACTCTCTCAAAAGTATATATTAACTGGTGAGCATCCCCCTTAATAAGAAATGGGGGCCCTGGGTGACCTACATAGATACTGTGTGGTCTTAATAAGAAATGGGGGCCCTGGGTGACCTACATAGATACTGTGTGGTCTTAATAAGAAATGGGGGCCCTGGATGACCTACACAGATACTGTGTGGTCTTAATAAGAAATGGGGGCCCTGGCTACATAGATACTGTGTGGTCTTAATATGAAATGGGGGCCCTGGCTACATAGATACTGTGTGGTCTTAATAAGAAATGGGGGCCCTGGCTACATAGATACTGTGTGGTCTTAATAAGAAATGGGGGCCCTGGGTGACCAAGATGTCTAAGGTGCTCCCGTTTACAGATCACTGACATCTCAGTTCTGTCCACATGGGTTCTGATCTCACTCAAATCAACATGGGCATGTGATAAAACTTGCCAGTAGCTTCCCATGGGATGGTGGTTCTTACCAGTGTTTTCCTGGATTCTTCCTCACAGACATACAAGCTGCCATGTATAGCTTATGATGTGCTGAAAAATGGTATTAAACATACAACAACTTAATAAGTGATGCAAAAGAAGAACTTCTGAGCTACTTAGGTTGATTAGAGAGACCATGGCCACCTGTTTATTTTCTTTATTTTCCCCTTTTTTTAATACAAATTCTCATCAGTACAAGGATAACAGTGTAACAGTAATGTGACAGTGAATATGAACATAGAAATGTAAGAAGTTAATGACAAAATGCCACCACTGCACATAGACATGGTCTATACTTTACACACGCTGGCAAAAGACCCAACCCACTAATCACAAATCTTGCTGCTCTTGGAAATTAGCAGTTTCACTAGTCATTACTGGCCAAAACATTATCTGACCAAGCAAAGGTTGATTTATGAAGATGACAAAATGACCAACACATAATTCACATAGAGGAACAGTGAGCAGATTGTTATGGGTTTTATCGACATGCACATCTTCAGGTGTTGACCATAATATTTGCAACGTTTCACGGCAATCATTAAAAAAATGTAACCAGACAGAGGGACAGATTGATGGGATTGAGGATTCATACCCCTGCCTCTAATAATAAAATAATAATAATAATAATGACTTTATTTAAAGAGGGTAACACAACTAACTAAGAACAAATCTACAAAGGAATTTATTTTAGCTGCATCTCTGAAGCCACTGGACATATTGGGTTTGGAAAGAAGGAAATGGAGTGGGCATTTCTAATCTCAACTGGAATACTATTCCAGAGCAAAGTTCCAGAGTAATTCCTTATTTGGTTTGGGAATTTTATACTGTTTGGTAGACATGGATTGCAGGTGGGGAGTATTGCCAGGTAACTTATACTGGAATAGTGATTGTAAATATTCAGAAGCACTATTATTGGATATCCTGTACATTAATTTGGCTTTTCCCAAATGGATTCGGTCTTTAATAAGTAATTTTTTTTACTTACCACCTAAATTTTCCTTGCTTTCTTTCTGGATTGATATTATCCCAAATGCTCTTTTCTGAAGATGTGCCAGCTTTGCTATGTTTTTATCATTTGAATTACCCCATACTGATTTACAGTAGTCTAAATAGGGTTGTTTGTAACTGTTATAAAATAGGTTCCTGTGCATTTCAGGGAGAAAATGTCCTATCCTACTGATAAGCCATAAACTTGAATTTACTAATTTACTGATATGTTTGATATGTTCAGTCCATGATAGGTTATTATCTACCAAAACACCAAGTAGTCTATCATGACAGACCATTTGCAAATTTGTATCCATCCATGTCAGACATAGTTTCATCACTATCAAGATTTGTCCTTTTTTTCACCATGTTGAGATAAGTAATATTTTAGTTTTGCCAGTATTTATCACCATGCCATTGCATGTGCACCAGTTATCCAGTTTGTTTAGGGCATTCTGGAAAGAAATTTCGAGTTCATGCTTTGTGTTTTGGATGTCTGACAATGTTGTGTCATCTGCACAGAGATTTGTAGATGATATTGAGTCCCTTAGTAAAAGTGGTAGGTCATTAATAAATAACCTATTACCTGGAGCATGGATAAAATTCTCATTATTATTTATTCATAGTTAGGTCCTTTCACCATCATTATAGCCATCCTTTGGCATACATGTCAACTTTTCAGAAGCCAAGTAGGGAAACTGAATATAACAAAAAATGAGATTGAGACATGAAATCAAGAGTGTTCTAGTGGCATTTTTTAAGCATCGTTTTCACTAAATATTTACTATCTTCCAGGTCCAATATACAGGAAATTCTCCAAGACATGCCATCTAACCCTGTGATATAACTTATTTTGCCCTTTTTTCATATTCTGGTCAGCTGTGGCCAAACTGCACAATAGCTAGAAGGTTAGACGTGAAGTAAACAAGGAAGAAAATCAATGTGAGTAATTAACAGTTCATCCTTATTATCGCAATTATCTTGTGAAAAAGACTGCCCCTCCTACGTTCTTCAAAGAAACAATGTTCTACAGTATGTGTAAGAACTAGAAGTTGAGTGGTAAACAAACAATGCCCTATTTTGATAACGGTGACTCAAGTGTGTGTGATTCATCTTAACAATTAAACTCTGCAGTTTCAAGCTATTGTACATGTGGCAACTATTTTTCCCACATTTTATATCCTACCTCATTTCCTTATTGTCAAATTGTAAGGCATTTAACACTGCCTACTAAATAAAATTTATTCTGAATTAGATGGGAGGGCGCACATATGCTGCATGGTATGTTCTTTCAATCCTTCTTTTGATTAATGATCACAACTGATGTTCATATATATATATATATATATATATATATATATATATATATATATATATATATATATATAATAATGTCAGGTGTTTATTTGTGATTTGATGTGATTTTGATTTTTAACGTAGCTTTAACAATTTTTCAGTCATATCGCTACGATGTCTGCAATGTGGCAGTTTATAGTGATGTCTAGCACTGGGGCATCATGCCGCAGACATGTAGCATGATGTCCCACCCAGTCACATTATCCTGGCACCAGGCCGACCAATCCTAACACTAACCTCTTAATGCTGAACGCCAAGCGAAGCAGCTGTTAGTACCATTTTTTAAGTCTCTGGTATGACTCAGCCAAGGATCGAACCCACGACCTCCCGCATCCGAGGCGGATGCTCTACCACTAGGCCACCGGAACAGTTGTCCAAGATGTTTATTCGTTCCTGACCTAAATCATTTTTTTTAATTCTGTAAACAACTAATACATAGCTAATATTTTCTCTATGAATATGGGTTAACTATTAGGATTATTATCTTTGCCCGAGTCAAGGACATTGTGTTTACCATGTTCTTTATCATAATTTTAGTAACAGATCTTTTAATTATAACTAAGATTTTATCTTGTAAAGATCTGGAACCTTCCATAATGAAATTCTCCATTAAGTACTAGGTTTATTTAGAAAATGTTAATTGTAACCTAGGTCAAGTAGAGTACTATATAATCTTGTTTTTCTAGGAATTATTTATTCTTGCTTTCAGATCTGAGCAGAATCTGTTCATTATTGTTGTGTCCAATATTTGACTTGGGCTGAAATTTATCTATTCAAATTATTTAATTCAAGTTATTCTTCTCTGGAACTAGAGACCTGGATTTACAATGAAATTTTAAATGAAGATACTTTCTTGGATTGTATTATTGTAATTCAACAAAAGACTGTTGGCACATCACAACAATACTGGCCACCACAGGAACATCAACACTTCCAGCATTGGATTTATTTTAGAATACCACTAATTTTGTTCAGAACTTGAATCGTTAGGACTTGTGTTCAAACGTCTAGGATTATTTGGGATTTATTTTGCAATACTATAAGTTATTTTTACATTTTTCACTTTGTATTCTAAGGAAATAAATATTTGTTGAATTTTTTACAAAATGCCATGGTTCTCACTCTTTTCTATTACTTATTTCAAAACCACAGAGTCATAATAATGTTTATTTACTCAATGATACTTGTGCGTGTGTTGTGAGCTTGAAAGTATGTCTGATATTCAGAGTAACACGTCTTTAGTGCAAAGCAAAATTTATCACACTGTGACGTTTATACTGTATTTATTGTCCATAAGAGAAAGCCAAAAGGTACATAAGCTCCTAAAACTAAATGAATTACTGTCTCTAAATGAAGTCGTATTATTATTAAGCTCATAATGTTGTCTAGAACTTGCCAGACCAACTGTTCTGGAAAAATGTTTAGGTACCTATCAAACTTCATCAACTTTCTTGCTTTCCAATACAATTTTTTTAAACACAGGAACAAAACAACACCAACAAATATTTTGTTAATTTTCTCAGATTCACTATAACCCTGATTCCATTACCAGAACAAGGACAAAACACCATTTCCAATCATATCCAGCAAAAAATGTTAGCAAATTTCTGACCAAGAGCAATTTCAAATGATAAAACACATGGCAGATCCGCTTTCCTCAAGTTTCCCATGCTAAATTCTTGTCAACTTCACAATTCCATTATACCTGAGAAAGTGTAGCTCCACATATACACACTACAATCACTGAATCCAATATCAATGTCACTAGATTTGATCTCGCTAAACTAATGTTATATTTGTAATGAATACAGTTGGTTGAGGGGTCAGCCATTGCTGATTACCTTCCTGATGAATATACATTTACAGCCAGTAAAAAAAAAAATCATACAAAGCCCCTTTCTCCATGACCAAAAAACTCACTGGATATACCAAGGGATGTTACTCTACATGGCCCAATCTAAGCATCCACATTGCTGTATAGCAGTTATCTGCCATTATCTTGACACCTATCAATCGCAGTGAAGGGATCTGGCAGCTACAACTGATTCTAAGATAATACAAGCCAGCAAATCACAAATCTAAGCCAAGAGAAATGTGGCATCAGTAATGATGTCTGATTCTTCTCATCTCCAATACAAGGAAAAGAGAATCAACTTAGCTCTATTAACATAATCAAGATAAATGACAACATTACTAAATCATCATTCTCATTTAGAACCAATTGCAAAAAGGATTAAACCCCAACTCAACATGTCTTATCTGTTAAGGAGAAGAAACAAGATTTAATGAAGGTACCTGTGATAACCATTTGATGAGATCAAATCAGCACCACTTTCACTGGACCAAATATACATCATAAGTGTTTCAGTGGAAATCCATTTAAATAAAACCACAAGTTCTGGAAGAGCAGCCACAAAACACGAGTCCCTAGAAAGGCTGATGCTCTTCTGGCCAAAAAGAATTTCCAGGAATTCAAGATAAGTCCATTTCTTCCTTTTTGCTGAGCAGTGTTGAAACCATCTCTGATATTCTTCAGCAATTAAATGATTTTCACAATTAATGTCTGTGGTGGACATTGGATGCTAGAATGGCACCATTTTCATTTTTGACCAAGCAGAAATCATTAGAAGACTTTTGGTGAAAACACAATATCTATCTATATATATCTATCTATATATATATATATATATATATATATATATATATATATATATATATATATATATATATATATATATATATATTCAAGAGGAGTAGTAACAACATTCCCAACACAGCCATCACGGCTGCTATATTGGATGTAACTGATGATATGGGAGGATTACAAATAACAATGTTCAAGATGGCCACGATGGTGGAAATATAGAGGGTCAGATTGCATCATTTTCATTTAGGACAAACTAGACACCACAGATATACTTCTGGTCAAATCACCTGTCAAAATGTCTTTCCATTCATGAGCAGCAGCAATAAAAAAACTTTTCGTGATGATTGTCTTGGTGACCATACCAGATGTCAGATCAGGACCATTTTAGTTTAGACCCAACATGACATCATAACCCAATGCTGAAATGACTTTCATTTTGGATGAGTAGCAATCACAAGATTTTCAAAATGGCTTCCATGGGAGCCATACTGGATATCAGATGTGCACCATTTCCATTTTAAGCCCAACTACACACAACATTAAGTCTTTTGGTGAAAGCACATTATCAATATGGCAACACAAATAAGAGAAGTAGTAACACGATTTTCAAGATGGCCATTGTGGTGGCCATATTGTATGTCAGATTGGAACCAATTACATTTAGGGCTTTTTCCGTCACGGATCACTGCCATCTCACCTCTGTCTGCGTGGGTTCAAGTCTCGGGCTCGTTCAATGTGGATATGTGAGAAAGCTTGTCAGTAGCTTCTTGTGGGTCGGTGGTTCTTTCCGGGGTTTTCCCGGGTTCTTCCTCCACCATTAATACTGGCCGCCATGTATAGCCTATCTTGTGCTGAAAAATGGCGTTAAACCCTACAACAACAACAACAACAATTACATTTAGGACCAATTAGACATCATAAGACATCTTCCAGTAAAACCTCCATGTTGATATGACCATTCGTCAGAAGTAGTAGAAGTCATATTGGATATATGAGCAGCACCATTTTCATTTAAAGCCAAACAGATAGTCAGAAATCTTCTGGAGTAAACCCCCGTCAATATGACTTTTTGTTCTTCTGGACTTGGAATAAGATTTTCAAGAAATGAAAACTCCATGGCAAGGTAAATTTCATTTCAGAATGAGTCACTATAATGTAGAGGCCACAATGGAAATCAGACAGGTACCATTTTCATTTAGGACCAACTAGACAGCATAAGAAGTCATTTAGTAAGAACCTCATGTTGATATGACCATCCATTCTGGTGCAATAACAAGATTTTCAAGATGGCCACTGTTGCTGTTATTCAATGGATGGTCACAGCAACATGGAGTTTTCACTAAAAGACTGGTCATAAGTGAAAAATTACTGCCAGCTAAACCATATGATGAATGTGTCTGTGACAGTTTCATTGTAATCTTCCAAGTAGTTTAGAAGTAGCAGCAACAACAATCTTTTGCTAACAGATGGACAGATGACTGACAACAATCCATCCCATAATATCTTCTGGTTTTAACCCGTTTTGCTAAGCAATTTAAAGATGACCAGTTTGTGAGGTCTGATAAAAACAATTTTCATTTAGGATAAACTGCACAATGATGCAAATTCTTTTAGTGAAAACCCCTCAGTTCACAAGGTTTAGTGATGGTAATCAGACTGGCTTGGTTTAGTTGTTGTTTGTTTGGAGTTTAATGCCATTTCTCAGCACAAAATAGGCTATACATAGCAGACAGTATAACTGGTGGAGAGAGAACCAAGGAAAACCATGGTAAGAATCAGTGACACACAGGAAGCTACTGGCAGCTTTCTCACCTACCCACAATGACTTAGCCTGAGACTCAAACCCACGTGGATAGATGCGAGATGGCAGTGACTAGTAAAGATGAGCACTTCAGTAACCTGGGGCACCAGGTTAGGTTTGGTGTTTTATAGCACAACAAACCACGAAGGTTACAAAATGCCCAGAAACAAACCAGTGTAGCTGACCTGGGTTGATCTGATGGTAGAATTCAAACCCGCACTATTCTCATCTGGAGTTCAGCATGTTCACCACTACAGCTCCTGGACAAATCAGCACTTCACATCAGATTCATTTTCATGCATTTCCACATGCATTTTCATGACTAGCAACAAAAAATTTTCAAGATGGCCACCATGACAGACATGTTGGGGTTTTGATCAACTAGTGTGTAATTAAATATTACATAACTCACCTCCACAACACTTCTAGTAGTCTCCAGTAGTCACTGTAAACCTTATTATCACACTGAGAATAAACAGCAACTAAAGTAAACATAACAATAAAATTCTGACCCCCATTCTAAGAGTCATTTTTTTTTAGCTTTTCTTATCTTTACATTTATGTTTATCTTATCTTTACACCTTTTGACTTAATTTTGTGAAACAGTTTTTAATTTAATATGGTGATAGGTTTTAATGGCACATTTCACACATTACTGGCTATATAATGCTGAAATGAGAGCCAAATGCCTTTCCCAAAGACAAACAAATACAACTAACCCATGCTGGACCAGACAAGTATGAACATCTGCTACCCTTGGATTTATTGTCCAATGCTCTACCAACTGAGCTATCATAATGTCCATTTTCATTTACTCCCATCGTTAGATCATTTAAAGTCTTTTAGTGAAAAGTTCATCTGTTCAGAAGCAGTCATGACAAGAATTTCAAGATAGAGCAGTGACAATAGTAAACAACTACTATTACTGTAGGCAATGTCCAGATGGATGGATGCTGGCCAACTACTATTACTGTAGGCAATGTCCAGATGGATGGATGCTGGCCAACTACTGTAGGCAATGTCCAGATGGATGGATGCTGGCCAACTGATAAAGCTCTTCTATCTTTACCCGCAGAGCTAAAAAAAACTTTTAAATTCTTTTATGCCAAGATGTAAAAAAAATGCTGAATTTTTTTAGATGGCACTATTTTAGGTTTATCTGCAAGAATTTATGGGATCCACTGTCAGTCTATCATCTATCCATCCACTGGCGAAAGTTTGTTATCTCTGCTTCTCCTGAACTACTTGGAGGACTGCAATGAAACCTAACACACTTTCATCCCAACACCTATCTGATCATAAATAAAAATGGTGCTGCCTGGACAGTTCATACAAATGGCCATCACACTGGCCATCTTCAGTATCTTGCTATCACTATTCCTCCTCAAAAGATGGTCATATCAACATGAGATTTTCAACAAAAATGGTGCCAGTCTGACTTCCAATATGGTCACCATGTCAGCCATGCAGAACATCATCATGGCTTCAACTACTTAACAGAAAGTCAAAAATGCATGGGGTTTTCACCTAAGACTCTTTAGTTGATCCTAAATGAAAATGGTGATGATCTGAAATCCAATCGCTACTCTTCTTAAACAGAAAGTCAAAAATGCATGGGGTTTTCACCTAAGACTCTTTAGTTGATCCTAAATGAAAATGGTGATGATCTGAAATCCAATCGCTACTCTTCTTAAACAGAAAGTCATGACAAACTGGGGTTTCCACCACAAGAGTTCTTATAGTGTCATTGTGACATGTGGTTAACAATAAGACTTATGTTATGTATATCTATATTATGTGTGTTAATTTTCATGATTCTAAATTGAAATGGTCGTTTACTAAATAACAGTCAATGCTAATATTCTTTATAGTTGTAGGTGCACTGTGAGATGAGGTCATTCTTGTAATCACATTCATAGTTTCAAAGACAGTACAATGAACTTTTATTCAAGTAAACATGTTAACAAGTACAGTCAGGCACTTGCTCAGACTTAACGTATTTAGTAGCTGTATTGAATTAATATGAATTAATTTAAAGACATCGGCTAAAGTGGGTACATGAGAAAGCTTGCAGTAGCTTCTTGTGGGTCAGTGGTTTTTCCCAGGGTTTTCCAGGGTTCTTCCTCCACCACTTGTACTGGCTGCCATGTATAGACTATCTTGTGCTGAAAAATGGTGTTAAAACCCTACAACAATAACAACAACATGTAAAGACCATTTTGGATTATACCTGTGATACATCAAGACTATTGGTACATCAGCAAAACAGGGTAGACTTAATTTGGATTACCAATGGAGCTCATTTGGATTACTCAACACTTTTGGACTTGTGACAACTATTTGAACTATTTATGATTTCATTCCCCATACCATATGTTAGTTTTAATTTTTCAGTTTCTATTGTATGGAAATCAATTATATTTTGAATTTTACATAAATCGTTCAGGTGTTCACTCTTTTTGTTACTTAGTTTAATGTCATTGAGGCATAACACTTATGATTATCTAGATTGTCCTAAATATATCACGATTAACATAGTGCTGTTCTGACATCCAACATGGCCTTCATGACAGCCATCTTGAAAATCCTTTGATCATTACTCCTCCT
This sequence comes from Sinohyriopsis cumingii, assembly GCA_028554795.2. NCBI lineage: Eukaryota > Metazoa > Mollusca > Bivalvia > Unionida > Unionidae > Sinohyriopsis > Sinohyriopsis cumingii. The sequence goes on along the minus strand of CM068838.1, from coordinate 71,233,024 downwards.
AGACAAAAAGTCACACTGATCTGCTGTTTTCAGCTTTTTGTGGTGTCTAGCTGGTCCTAAATGAAAACAAGGACAATATGACATTCATGGTGGCCATTTTGAAATCATATTGGTCCTAAATGAAAACAATGCCAATATGACATTCATGGTGGCCATTTTGAAATCGTATTGGTCCCAAGGGGGCGCTCACCAGATAATATGTACTTTTGAGAGAGTGACATATGTAAGGTGAAGTAGTTCGCATTTAAAACATGCACAGTGGAGAGAATATTGGCATACCTCTATGCCACATTAATGTAATGTGGATGATATTTCTTTTGGATATTGTACTTTTGGAAATTTTACATGATTTAAGCACACTGCTAACTAAAATGACTGCTCCCTTGTGTTAAAACATCAGCCTGAATTAGTCTAAAGTACACTATACATAGCAGCTATTAAAATAGGGAAAATGAATTTTGCCAGACTAGACAATACCAGCTTCTGGAAGTGCAATGAATGAATCACCAAATATGTAAAATGTAAAAAAAGTTATCGGCTCTTTTTATACAATTTACCTCTGAAATTCAGGAAGTGAAAATGACCAAGTAGAGCTAGCACTTTTTTGAAAGGTGCACATCTGAAGTAAGGCCAAGCTGTATACTCTATAACCCATATTACACCCATCAATCATACACCAAAATAAAGGGAATTAAAGGTTCTTTGCATTATACCTAAGATATAAAAGGTCCTTTTTAAACAGCCAGTATAACCAGTGAGGAAAGCCAGGGAAATTCTTTTTCTTTAAAATCCTAACCCTATGCAAAGTGCGAAACTGTATAGCACCACCTAAATGAAAACAATGCCAATATGACATTAATGGTGGCCATTTTGAAATCTTACCGCTACTGCTAAATGCATGGTCATATCAACATGTGGTTTTCACCTAAAAACTTCTTACAATGTTTAGTTAATACCAAATCAAAATGGTGTTGATCTTTCAGTCAATATGGCTGTCAAGGTGGTCAATTTTAAAACCTTGTTATCACTCAAGAATATCACAGATAATTTAATTCAACACTCTGCTAAAAAAAGAATAAATATGGATTCCTTTACATTTTTTTGACCAGAAGAAATTCAGTCCCTCTAAGGGATGCGTTTGGTAATGGTGGCCATATATGATCACAGACCACCAAAGTCTGTATAAAATTTCAAGACATTCATGCAAAGACACTATCAATTTTAGTGAAACAAGCTATTTGTGAGATGTTGTTTAAAGGTGTTTCTGTATTTAGTAACAGTGACCACATTTCATGATGGATCAGACAACATTTATACAAACTATACAGGCTTTTATGCCTAGATGATATCAAAATTTGTCAAATTTTGCTAAGCAGTTTTTGTGCAGACATCATTTAAAATTACATTTTTGATTTTAGTAATAGTACACTTCTAATGGTGGATCAGCCCTTTATGCCAGAATGCTTCCTGCAAAATTCAGGTGAGAACCGATTTAGTGGTTCTCCAAAAGAAATTAAAAATGGCAAAATGCAGATGGACAATGGACAAACAGTGCATGACACTTGCTGCTAACCAGATAAATGACCATACCAATAAGTTCACTTAATGAACTTGTGGCCAGGTAAGCTAATAATAGTGGAAATCTGTTCTGATAATACTGCTGTTCCAGCATGAAGCTATTCATGTAAATGGAATCGAGATCAACAGTAAATCTTTCACAATGAATAAACATACCATTCAAAACATTGTGTTTAGTCTGTAAGGGGGACAGTCTATTATGGTTGCAGATATACATTGTTTCCTCTGATGTACAGTGGTGATGCTCAACATCATATGAAGCCTTTCTGGGGAGGGCAAAGGAAATCTGTGGCATCTGTCTGTGTATCCTGCAAGGTGTGAGGCTGTGGTGGCTATGGAAATGGTTGCTATGGTGATGATGCTGTAGGACAACCGGGTCATCTAGTGTTGTTGGGTACACTTGGTCGCCATTGTTCAGAAGTCTGTAGCTGCCACCTGTAAAGTTAAAAAAAAGTATTCTTTATTGTGAAAATATCAGATGACACTGTGACAGTGTATGAGAAGTACACCTGCAAGACCTTCTTTGTGCTCGTCACTAGTGCTAATGTATCGAAGCCTATGTCGAATTTACCTAATAGATGCAAAAAAACGACCAAATTTCATGTATGTGAAAAGAGGTACAGTGTACATTCATACTGAACATCAAATCCATGATTTACATTTAAAATCTGGATGCTGATACACCTGAACATCCCATAACATAACGTTCCAACCCTAGTAACTTTCTATTGATAATTTGAACATGACATCATCAATGGCATTCAACCAATCAAACACCATTATCTGACTAAATCAAGTAGGTGACTCAGTTTTTATCCTTTTAGACTTTTGTCTTTGATAGCGAAGAAAATCCTTCTAGCCTGCTATGTTTGTTTTAGATCTAAATATTTATAACCAATAACATATTGAAATGAATGTATTCCCAAGATTTATTTTGAGAAATACTATGATGACGAAATGAGGCAAGATGAAGGATAAGACCCAAGTAAACTAAATGTCATCCCCTACAGGAACCAGGAGTTGAGCCTGTTAAAATTATCAATATCAGTGGTTCCCAACCTTTTTTGGCCACGACCCTAAAATATAGTTTTTCTGAACCTCACAACCCCAGTTCCACAATTTGACAAGTTTTGCCACCCTCAAATAAAATCCTGGTGACGCACTCTGACCCTCCATGAGACTGCTTTGTCTACTAATGATTCCATGCTGGCTTTATCATGACAACTGTTGAGGACTGAATGAAACTTTGACATGATCACACAAGCTAATAAATTAATTGACTCAGCCAATTATAATACATGAAAGGTGTCAACATTATAGTAAGATCTTGGTGTAGGGTCTGCCAGATTTATTATTAGCTCACCAGGCAACTCCCTAGGTTTTTCCTATTTGCTCTAACCTGTAGATCGTTCTTCAAAATGTTTATTGATATACATGAAACTTGCAACTATTCATACATTTTCAGCTTTTTGGGTTAACTTTTCTTTTCAAAACATGATAGCATGATCTAATAATAATGGCAACCTTGCAAGCAACATGCTAACTGGACCTGCTTTAAGTACAACAATTGCAGTTGCACCAATAATATTTCATGAGGTTCTATACGCAGTTTTCAACTTTACTATCAGTCTATGAGAAACCACCACACTATTTCTCCTATTATCAACCTGGAGGGGCTACCCAATAGATTTTCCCAAACATAGGGGTAGGCTTATCAACAAACAATTAAGCTCTTTAGTAAATATTTGCAATAATTCTGTAAAAGAATGGGTCAGAGCTTGTCATCAAGCATGGGCATATCACCAAGCATGGGCTTATCATCAAGCATGCTCTTGCCATCAAGCATGGACTGCCATATCATCATACTGGGCTGCCTTATTACATGGACTTGTCATCAAGCATGGACTGCCATATCATCACATTGGGCTGCCTTATTACATGGACTTGTCATCAAGCATGGACTGCCATATCATCACATTGGGCTGCCTTATCACATGGACTTGTCATCAAGTATGGACTGCCATATCATCACATTGGGCTGCCTAATCACATGGACTTGTCATCAAGCATGGACTGCCATATCATCACATTGGGCTGCCTAATCACATGGACTTGTCATCAAGCATGGACTGCCATATCATCACATTGGGCTGCCTTATCACATGGACTTGTCATCAAGCATGGACTGCCATATCATCATATTGGGCTGCCTTATCACATGGACTTGACATCAAGCATGGACTGCCATATCATCATACTGGGCTGCCTTATCACATGGACTTGTCATCAAGCATAGGCTTCCCATCAAGTGTATTTATTTGGATTTTTAACATAGCTTTTTTTTAAAAATCAGTCATATTGCTATCGTATCTGTTAAGTGTGACAGCTTATAGTGATGTCTAGATCTGGGGCATCATGCTGCAGACAATTTCTGCATGATGTCCCACCCAGTCACAAATTATGTCCTGTCACCAGGCTGGCCAGTTCCTAACATGAACATCTTAATGCTGAGCGCCTAGTGATGCAGCTGTTAGTACCATTTTTATAAGTTTCTGGTATGACTCTGCTGGGGTTCAAACCTGTCACCTCAAGCATCTGGGGCAGATGCTCTAACCATTAGGCAACCAGAGCAGTAGGCTTACCATCAAACATGGGTTTATCATCAAGCAGGGGCTTATCATCAAAAATGTGCTTGCCACCAAACATGAGCTTATCATCAAGCATGGACTTATCATCAAGCTTGGAACTTAGAGATATCATCCACCTCTAGCACTATCATTAAGTATGGGCTTATCATCAAGGATGAACAATCATCAAGCTTGGGGCTTAGCGATATCATCCAGCCCAAGCATGGGCCATATCATTAGTTATGGGCTTATCATCAAGCATGGACTTATCATAGGATACATATGGCATTATACTGCCAAAGTGATACAACTGGTTTGTCATCATGCAAATCAATTTTTACTGCCAAGAATATAATGGAAGACTAATTTTCAGTTACTGAGTGAATAATTAAAAGTAAAAACGTTAATTGGACCAAATATAATTTCTTTGTATCATGCAACCTGAAACACACATTTCTTTTAGGCCTGAATATGACTTGAGTAATTACAGTTAAGTTAAATTCATTTTCTTTTATCATACAGCTAAATGCTTCTGATGTTCCCAATAAAAAATGATTGGACTAAATCATAGTGCACTGAACTGAAATAACTGGCAGACTCCTTTGAAAGCATATAGCAAAAGACTCATTTGTGGATGGTACAAGATGACCAGTTCAGGATTTGTCCCTATGATTATTCATTGCAATATTCTTCAAAACCCAGTTTACTCATGAATTATTAAGTGTATGGGTCCTGTTTAAATGTGGATATATTATTTTATCTGTATCAAGTATGCACACTGCATGCTTATCATCTATATGCATGAAGTATGCACACTTAATGCTTATCTGTATGCATGAAGTATGCACACTGCATGTTTATTATCTATATGCATCATGCATGTATATTGCATGGTTATCTATATGCATCATATATTCACATTGCATGTTCATCGTTATCTGTAAGCATCAAAGTATGCACAAGTATGCATGATGCATGGTTATCATCTGTATGCATCAAATATGCACACTGCATGCTTATCATCTGTATGTATCAAGTATGCACACTGCATGCTTATCATCTGTACACATCAAGTATGCACACTGCATGCTTATCATCTGTATGTATTAAGTATGCACACTGCATGCTTATCATCTGTGTGCATCATGTATGCACACTGCATGCTTATCATTTCTATACATCAATTATACATACTGCATGCTTATCATTTGTGTTCATCAATTATTCACAACACATACTTATCATCTGTATGCATCCTGTGTAAATGTTATGGATAAATTATTGTGTGCATTAAGTATTCCGATTGCATGCTCACTATACTTTTTCCCCTCAAGTAGTCAATACCAGATTATCTATTTTAGAAGGTCAGATTAACAAGTCATGCTGGTCAAGTTACAAGTGTAAAGGAGATATATATAGTCTAATGCATGATGTAATAGGGAGTACTTTTAATAGTGGTTACGAGTTCAATAGCAAGAAACAAGGATATGCCATTATTAGATTCACCTGGCACACAGAGGAATGCTGACTGGCCCATTTACTGACAATACACCATCCATTTATACACTGGGAAATACACAAAAATGCTTCCACAGCTCATGGCATTTACAAGTAATGCTGTATCATATGTATCTGCTACGGTTACAACTGAACCATAATGGATCACTTAACTATTGTTTAGTGTCATCTCCAGCTTTCTAAACATAAGGCACCCTAGGTCAAATTTAAAAATTTATAAAATATATATATATATATATATATATATATATATATATATATATATATATATATATATATATATACTAAATAATAAATTTCAATTTTTTTATATTTTCATTGGGAGGGGACAGCCTATTATTTCAACATGTACATCACTAACTCCTTAAAAGGCCCTTCTTGATAACATGGTTCCTGTTATAAGGCCCTTCTTTATAACACAGTTCCTGTTATAAGGCCCTTCTTTATAACACAGTAACTATTATAAAGCCCTTCATTATAACATGGTTCCTGTTATAAAACCCTTCTTTATAACACAGTTCCTGTTATAAGGCCCTTCATTATAACATGGTTTCTGTTATAAGGCCCTTCATTATAACATGCTTCCTCTTATAAGGCAGGTACGGTAATGGATCCCATTTCATTAAGTGACAGTAAAATCATATGCATCAACACTTCATTGCAAAGCAGTCTCACTATAGTAGCATGTACTTCATTGCAAAGCAGTCTCACTATAGTAGCATGCACTTCATTATAATGCAGGTGCACTATAAGGCTGTATACTCTGTAGTTCTCATGGGCAGCATTATAATAAGGGAACACTGTATCATGTAAAGACATTTCACTATAAGGCAATATGATATGTGGCTACCATAGACTGTATTATATGAGAGAGCACTGTGTCATGAATAGCATTAAAAGGCAATCTCGCTATAAGGTAGTATAGTTTATGACTCCCATGAATGGCATAAGAATGAGAGAAAACTTCTATGAATTTGTTACTTGCCTTACATTATATATATATATATATATATATATATATATATATATATATATATATATATATATATATAATTATGAATGGTTACATTAAAATCTATCCTTTTTTGTCAACTTTTCTATTTAATGACCCCCACCCATTGTACTTAAAATACTATGAATTCAGCTATATCATCACAGATATACACATTTCAAAGGTCTTGCATAAATTTCTCAGGTATTCAGACTGGAAAGAGAATGAATGCAAGTTCAAGCTTATTACGACCAAACATGTTCTTTTAGTTGTTAAAGAGGGACTAAAGGTATCTGCCAACATAACACAACTTTGACTTGCATGAATTTTGCATTAACACGATTTTAACTGATTGTTAGTGAAGACAGAAACATTATGAAATTATTTGTCAAAAACAAAAAATTTGGATTTGTAAACAGGTAAAATTAAAGGTATTTAAGTTAGATGAATAACATCTTTTTCAATGAAAATTAAAGACTGAAACAAATATTTTGAGTAACGCCATTTTGAGTTATGCATCCACTCTTGGGAATGCAACTATTGCACAAGCCAGGAGGCAAAAACTGTCGAGTCCAACAAGCCAAAATAATTATTTTGACCTTCTGCACATGCAAAATAGCCAATCAAATACATCTTTATAGACACCTAGGCATCCAGCAAAATAATAATCTCTCAGAAGCAGATGTTAGAATGCAATCAGATGGAATCTACAAAGCACATTTCCTAGCCCCATTTCCATCCAAAATGAAAAGAATCTCCTGGGGAAAACAAGTTAACAGAAATGCCAATGTCACAAAAAATGTGACAACTCAGAAGTTTGACGTTTTGATGTCATGAAAAATGTGACAAGCCAGGAGTCTGACATTTCAATGTCATACACAATGTGACAAGTCAGAAGTCTGACATTTCAAGGTCATACACAATGTGACAAGCCAGGAATCTGACATTTCAATGTCATACACAATGTGACAAGTAAGAAGTCTGACATTTCAATGTGATGCACAATGTGACAACTCAGAAGTTTGACATTTCAATTGCAACATGAGGGAATTTCATGCAATTTAGCTGGTTTGAAACTGTTTCCTTGTTAAGTTTCATGTAAAAATTGTTATTGTTGTTGTTAGGTTAAACGTCATTTTTCAGCACACGATAGGCTATACATGGCGGCCAGTATTAATGGTGGAGGAAGAACCCCAGAAAATCACCAGAAAGAACCACTGACCCTCGAGAAGCTACTGGCAAGCTTTCTCACATACCCACATTGGCCGAATCTGAGAGTCGAACCTACACAGACAGAGGTGAGATGGCAGTGATCCGTAACGGAGAGCGCTTTAGACCACTCGGCCGCTCAGGGCCCCTTGTAAAAATTGCTGTAAAACCCATTTGGTAAACAAATATTTTGAATACCTACTTTCTATTTGCATATCTGCAAATATCTATTCTGAACTGAATCCTTAGTTATTTGTTTCTGCTCTAGTGATTAATATGTAACACAATTTTCCAATCTAGATATAACTCTTGATGACTGTAACAAGTCAACAAATATCTGGAACCGAATTGGTTTTAAAGATATTGACAATATTATATCTTCTCTTTTTTTTTTGTAATTTGTCAAATAAACACCATCTGGTACCAAACAGGCAGAGTGAATGATCCTGTTAATAAGGCATCCCTATCCTCTGCAGGAACCATCAAAATGCCAAAAATCTGCTACAGGTGCCACAGGAAATGCATGACCATACATCTCCCAAGAAAAGCTCATGCAAGGTGACAAGCCATTCTTAACTTATTACAAAACTGCATCTATCTTTGATCATAATTTTACAGCTATAGCTGATGTATGACTTGACATCAACAAATAAAAGAACAAGAAATACAACAGAAAAAGCCTAGAAGCTGACATGTTTACCAATTTTGGAAGTATCAAAGGCAAGAACTGAGGCTTTTTGTTGTTGCTGTTGTGGGGTTTAACGCCATTTTTCAGCACACGATAGGCTACACTGGTCAACAGTGAAATCATTACTGACTTGAAAAGGCCCTAATCTGTAGTATTTTGGTGTGCCGAACACGAATATAACCGTGAAAAATTTGTATTGGCTCTCGTTTTGAAGATATTCATATACCTCATTTTCTATGTTTCACTGTGTAAATTTCTCCAGTAGGACTGCAGCAACATCCGGAATAATGATGTAACATTGCATAATACCATCATGCTCACATCATCCACAGTTGATTGCATCATTTTCTGATGCAATGCAATACTAATGCCATGCGGCTGCTGAAGTAAGTTGACGTCAGCAGTGTACTATACATGTGTAGGCCTATTATACTAATGCCAGGCGGCTGCTGAAGCTGACGTAAGCAGTGTACTATATAAAGCCCAATCAGATAGGTTCAGCATTTAAAATATTTTAGACGTTGTGCGAGACAGTTCAAGCTACTGTTACATAAAACTTATTATTTTATCCATTTACGTACAATAAAGAACAGTAATGCCTCGAAAGTGTGTTAATACCGCGGACAATTTTTGCTATATTTGTGGGGAAGTGACATTTGCCAACCAGAAGAAAAGTATCAATTCTCAAGTGAAGAAGGCATATCATCTTTACTTCGGATGCAAGGTTGGTGACCAAGACAAGCCTTGGGCTCCGCATATATGCTGTGCTACATGTACAACACAGCTTTCACAGTGGTTGAATTGCAAAAGGTCATCAAGGCCGTTTGCAGTCCCAATTGCGTGGAGAGAGCCAAGCAACCACCTAAATGACTGTTACTTCTGCTTGGTTCCTCCTCTTTCTGGCGGAATAACGAAGCGAAAGAAGTCGAGAATAGTCTACCCAAACATTCCGTCTGCATTGAGACCAGTTCCACATGGTGAGGGACTTCCTATTCCAGAACCTCCAGCAGAATATTCTCTTGATTCATCTGACGAAGACAAAGGTGAGTCGACCTGTTCTTCTCCTGGTCCATCAGCATGCAGTGATCCAGATTTTCACTGTGGTGCATCATCAACCCCACACAGAATAACACAGGAAGAACTAAATGACCTGATTCGTGATTTGGACTTATCAAAGAACAAGGCAGAATTGCTAGGATCAAGACTCCAACAATGGAATCTTCTAGAAGAAGATGTCACAATTACTGCATATCGAAAGCGCCACCAGCAATTGGAGCCTTTCTTCAGAAAGGAAAGTAATCTGATATTCTGTTCCGATGTTGAGGGCCTCATGAATGCTTTAAAAATCACTCATGACCCACAAGAATGGAGACTATTTGTGGACTCTTCGAAACTGAGTCTCAAGGCTGTGCTTTTGCACAATGGAAACATTCTTCCATCTATTCCAGTAGCGTATGCTGTCCACATGAAAGAGACATACGATAACTTAAGGCAGCTACTGAATTCCATTGAGTATAACAAGTACAGCTGGCACCTCTGTGGTGATTTGAAGGTAGTTGCCCTTTTAATGGGACTGCAGCAAGGATATACAAAATACATGTGTTTCTTATGCGAGTGGGATAGCCGAGCAAGGGAAATGCACTACATGAGGAAGGAATGGACTCACAGGCAGAATGTAGCCACTGGAATATCCAACACCCAGCTCTGGTTGAGGCTCAGAAAATCTTGCTACCACCCCTTCACATCAAACTAGGTTTGATGAAGAACTTCGTGAAAGCCATTGACCCGACTTTGCCAGCATTCCGATACCTGCATGAAAAATTCCCTTGACTCAGCGAAGCAAAGATTAAAGAGGGAGTTTTTGTGGGTCCTCAGATTCGAGAGCTTTTCAAAGATGACCGGTTCAACAACTTGCTGGAAGGTGACGCGAAACAAGCATGGAATGCTTTTCACCTAGTTTCTACAAACTTCCTCGGAAATGTTAGGGCAGAAAACTATAAGGAACTAGTAGAAGACATGTTGATGAAGTATAAGAAACTTGGCTGCAATATGTCTCTAAAGATTCACTTCCTTCATTCCCATTTGGATTTCTTTCCTAGCAACTGTGGTATTGTTAGTGATGAACACGGCGAACGTTTTCATCAAGATATCGCAACAATGGAACAAAGATACCAGGGAAAATGGTCCACTACAATGCTGGCTGACTACTGCTGGACACTCCTCAGAGATGCTCCCGAACAGCTGTACAAGAGACAGGCGAAGAAATCTAAGATGTAGTCAATGACTTGATTTTTTATAGGTAGGCTATTACAGCTGACCTTTTACTATTGGAATGCATTTCGTTATGTAAACATTAATTTCTTGCAGATTACAAAAAAACTAGAGCCAATTTTGCAATTTGACTGTCATATTCGTGTTCAGCACATAAAAATTGATAAGAATTGACTAATTTTATTTCAGTAACATGACTTTTGTAAAAATTTGTTGTCCAGTGCTATACATGGCGGCCAGTATTAATGGTGGAGGAAGAACCTGGGAAAACCCCGGAAAGAACCACCGACCCACAAGAAGCTACTGGCAAGCTTTCTCACATACCCACATTGGCTGAATCCTAGACTCGAACCGCCGCAGACAGAGGTGAAATGGCAGTGATCCATAACGAAGAGCGCCTTAGACCACTCGGCCACTTGGGGCCCCAAGAACTGAGGCAAAGAAAGGGTTGTACAAACTAAAATTGAGGAACCATGCATGCATGCATGCGTGCGTGCGTGCGTATGTATGTATGTATGTATGAATGTATGCAAATATCAATAACTGCATGGTTTACTGTCACATCAGCAAAGTACAAGGCATAACAATAAAACAAAGGTAATAAAAAATTTAAAAAATAAAATACATAGTATAATTTTATTTTTTAAACCATACTCGTTCAAGAAGTCCAAGACCATTGGCTAGAACATCATGGGACACATCCCAGGGCAAAACAGTTGCCTAAAGCAAGAACAGCATTCCTAATGATAATTAACAAGTACAGAACTCTTGTGAAACATCTGAAAAGACCAAATAAATTTTGAACACAAATGTGAAATGTGTACTTTTATATGGAGTTAAAACACAGAAAACAACAAAGACCACAAATGAGAACATCCAAGCCTATGTTGTTGTTGTTGTTGTAGGGTTTAATGCCATTTCCAGCACAAGACAGGCTATACATGGTGACCAGTATTAATGGTGGAGGAAGAACCCAGGAAAACCCCCGGAAAGAACCACCGACCCACTCACATATCCACATTGGCTGAACCAAGCCTTTGTTCAAGAACAATTCTGAAAATATGAAACCAACAGTAACAAGTCCAGAAGAGGAACAAAACAGGAAGAAAAAAAATGGACAAACAAATCAAACAATGAAGTGCAGCTTGATATTTGTAATTTATTTTAAAAACAAAGCAAAAATATTACATGACACACCTTGAATTGGAACTCTCAAGGTCAGTGTATTATAAGTAAATTGTACTGTATATACCTTGAAAGAAAGAGACACAAGGTCCAAAACAACATTACTGCACCAAGGCACTAATAAGAATTGATGAGGCAAGCCTGGATAAGAATTTTTAACCACATCTGTTACAAATTTACAACAGGCACACAAATGATTGGTTATCCTTGAAATTTTTCAACTGTGAAGCACTTCCTTGCATGTGATGATATATGCTGTGCCCCCATCATGAACGGCTTAATGGAGTCAAGTTCAGCATGGTATAGCCTCTGAATAATTAATATTGCTCATCTAATTAGGAAGCTCCATCCAGAGAAGAGGACATGCAGCAACAGGAGGAGACAGAAGAGGTAAAGATACAACAGTCCAGTACACTCTGAATACAGGAGGAGACAGAAGTGGTAAAGATACAACAGTCCAGTACACTCTCAATACAGGAGGAGACAGAAGAGGTAAAGATACAACAGTCCAGTACACTCTGAATACAGGAGGAGACAGAAGAGGTAAAGATACAACAGTCCAGTACACTCTGAATACAGGAGGAGACAGAAGAGGTAAAGATACAAAAGTCCAGTACACTCTGAATACAGGAGGAGACAGAAGAGGTAAAGATACAACAGTCCAGTACACTCTGAATACAGGAGGAGACAGAAGAGGTAAAGATACAACAGTCCAGTACACTCGGAATACAGCAGGAAACAGAAGAGGTAAAGATACAACAGTCCAGTACACTCTGAATACAGGAGGAGACAGAAGAGGTAAAGATACAACAGTCCAGTACACTCTGAATACAGGAGGAGACAGAAGAGGTAAAGATACAACAGTCCAGTACACTCTGAATACAGGAGGAGACAGAAGAGGTAAAGATACAACAGTCCAGTACACTCTGAATACAGCAGGAAACAGAAGAGGTAAAGATACAACAGTCCAGTACACTCTGAATACAGGAGGAGACAGAAGAGGTAAAGATACAACAGTCCAGTACACTCTGAATACAGGAGGAGACAGAAGTGGTAAAGATACAACAGTCCAGTACACTCTCAATACAGGAGGAGACAGAAGAGGTAAAGATACAACAGTCCAGTACACTCTGAATACAGGAGGAGACAGAAGTGGTAAAGATACAACAGTCCAGTACACTCTCAATACAGGAGGAGACAGAAGAGGTAAAGATACAACAGTCCAGTACACTCTAAATACAGGAGGAGACAGAGGAGGTAAAGATACAACAGTCTGAATACAGGAGGAAACAGAAGAGGTAAACATACAACAGTACAGTACACTCTGAATACAGGAGGAGACAGAAGAGGTAAAGATACAAGAGTACAGTACACTCTCAATACAGGAGGAGACAGAAGAGGTAAAGATACAACAGTCTGAATACAGGAGGAAACAGAAGAGGTAAACATACAACAGTACAGTACACTCTGAATACAGGAGGAGACAGAAGAGGTAAAGATACAAGAGTACAGTACACTTTGAACACAGGAGTTCAATGAGTTGATGGTCCTTAAAGCTGGTGACACTTCAGAAGGCAAGAAATGCAGCCTCTAAAGACAACTCATTTCTACCTGAAGTTCTTTCTTTAAAAATCTAAGACCTGTGGACTCTGCCTTCTACAAATGACCTTCACAAGCAGGTTTGACTTAGAAACATTTTCAATGTGAAAAAAATAAACACGATCACTTTCTGCAACCTTTCAGATCCCTAATAAAAAAACACAATATAAGACAATACTAAACAATACTATCAACAACATCCCAATATATTACTATACAAATATTCTACTAATCCAACTCTGAATTAATTCTAGACCTCTGATATCTTACTGGCCAATGTTAAATCCTGATCAAATGACATCAGAATTTAAAGTCGTTTGTATGTGAGAATCCTTCAAGAACTGCAGGGCCAGAAATGTGAGAAAATTGTGATCAAGTCTAAAATACCAATTAACAATGAAAACTGTGATCAAGTCTAAAATACCAATTAACAATGAAAACTGTGATCAAGTCTAAAATACCAATTAACAATGAAAACTGTGATCAAGTCTAAAATACCAATTAACAATGAAAACTGTGATCAAGTCTAAAATACCAATTAACAATGAAAACTGATCAAGTCTAAAATACTAATTAACAATGAAAACTGTGATCAAGTCTAAAATACCAATTAACAATGAAAACTGTGATCAAGTCTAAAATACCAATTAACAATGAAAACTGTGATCAAGTCTAAAATACCAATTAACAATGAAAACTCTGATCAAGTCTAAAATACCAATTAACAATGAAAACTGTGATCAAGTCTAAAATACCAATTAACAATGAAAACTGTGATCAAGTCTAAAATACCAATTAACAATGAAAACTGTGATCAAGTCTAAAATACCAATTAACAATGAAAACTGTGATCAAGTTTAAAATACCAATTAACAATCAAAAATGACAACTATGTCTAATTTGATTCATAAGATAAAGGCTGATTCCAATCTACAACAGACATGCACAAATTAGCTGATGCAATGATTTTAAGAAATTTTTAAGATAGCTCAAGGCCAGGAGGAGTTGAAATGTGATACTGAATCAGTTCATAACATTTGCTCAGGGCACACTATCAGGAAATACCATATTTCATTCAAGGTCTCTTAAAAAAATGTTCACACTGTACCCTCTTTTCAGTTTTGACATTGGTCTGCTTGTCTGATTTTAGTACCCCTTGTACAGTATGCATTTCTTATGAGTACAGATGGTACAAGTGACTAGCTGATAATGTTATGACTGGTTTGAGTGTGTTGTAATGCATCCACAAGCCCTGAAATTGTATGGAGAATCAGTAGTGACACAGTAATGATCTGACAGACTGGTGCACTTCTGGTAAACTTTTAGAGGTTCAATCAATGTATGCATGTTAAATTTCTGATGGGCTTCTCTATTACAAGAATTAGCATGGCAAAACAAGTGCAAATCAGTCAATGACTGTGAAAGCACTTCAGACATAGTTATGGACACAGCACTTTCTTCCCGAGAAAGTAGTTTCATCAGACAGTTTAACAGGATCATTGGATGAGTTACAAAAGAAGGCAATCTCTAGACATTTTTATAATGATTAGGCCACAAAATTTCCCTAGCCTTCAGCTTTGTACATAAAATATTTACAGTTTCTAAAGAGAGTTGTTGCTGTTGTAGGTTTACGGACCTTTTACAGCATACAACAGGCTATAAGACTTGTCCTAAAATGAGTCAAAGAGAACGTCTTAAGTGCTGAGTTCTGTATGCATATACTAAATGTCAGATTCTGATATGTTCATTGCTACATGTCTGATTCTGATCTATGCATTGCTACATGTCTGGTTCTGATCTATGAATTATACATGTCTGATTCTGATCTATGAACTGCTACATGTCTGATTCTGATCTATGCATTGCTACATGTCTGATTCTGATACATGTCTGATTCTGATCTATGCATTGCTACATGTCTGATTCTGATACATGTCTGATTCTGATCTATGCATTGCTACATGTCTGGTTCTGATCTATGAATTATACATGTCTGATTCTGATCTATGCATTGCTACATGTCTGATTCTGATACATGTCTGATTCTGATATATGAACTGCTACATGTCTGATTCTGATCTATGAACTGCTACATGTCTGATTCTGATCTATGCATTGCTACATGTCTGATTCTGATACATGTCTGATTCTGATATATGCATTGCTACACATCCAATTCAGATCTATGCACTGTTACATGTCTGATTCTGATCGTTGCATTGCTACATGATTCTGATCATTGCATTGCTACATGTCTGATTCTGATCTGCGCATTGTGTTATGTATACCTATGTTGTGTGTTTCACCTTTGTCCATGATTATAGTTTGTAAGGTCATTTTGTAAACAACATATTGCATATGCTGTAGCTCATTTTTGGCTACAATTGTAGATTATATTTTAATATACTTACTGGGTGAGAAATTAAATTTTAAAACTTGAGGTGAGTTTCTGTTTTTTGTCTAGGTTTTAATGTTTTTTTTAGATCCAATACAAAAATGCAGTTATAAAATTATCTCCAGGGTGAGCAAAACATTTATAAAAAATTTGATAAACTATGCTTTTTGAGTTTGCTTCTAAATAAAAATATAGAGTGAAAATTAATACATAATTACAAAAACAAATACCTGGTGGTGCTAAGAAACTAAGCAAGTCTAAAAAAAATGTTTGCAAAAGAGCATTTTTTTAGGTCAGGGTAGAGCTGGTCCTTTTTTTTTTTTTCAAATTTGTAGGATAATTTTTTATTTAGGTTTCCTTCAGTTTGTTTAGGGTTTCTTTTTGTTCCAAGGTCAAAATGATATTTTAATTCTTACGAGGTTTTTGAGGTCTGCTTCTAACCCTGTAATTAGTACCTGTTGGTAAACATGTTTACTTGGATCTGAGTTCAGGGCATTAGTTCTCCCAGTTAAAATTCCAGATCTACTTGATATTTGTCATGTTGTAGATTAAAATTTAAGTAAACAACCTGATCTTGTTGACAGCTTAGAATGTTCTAGAAATGAACTTTTGACCCTCATCCTGGTCCTCTTCCTGTGTCGTCAGTTTTTATAATAAGGTTATTCATATCTGAATTATTAATTCCTATCTTAACATCTGTAGTGGAATCAGTCTTATAACTGTGTTCAGTTAAAATTTCTGAGGAATTATTTATTTAAGTTATTCAATTGGAATTATAAAGTGCTCCATGGCTTTAGGACCGGATTACTATTTTGAAATTATTTTGTATTCATTTGTTGACATTCTGGTTATAGCATTATGATACATCAAGGCTGTTGGCATGTCACCACATTTAAGACTGTTGGCACATGAGCACATTCAAGATTGAAATTGATTCAGAACCTCACTGAATTCATTTGGATCATGCCATACTCTGGACTTGTGGCAGAACTTTTAGGACCATTTTGGACTTAATTCATAATACTGTAAGTTCCTTTTAAATTTTCACTTTGTATTCGAGAGGAATAAATTTGTTGCAATTACTAAACTTGTTGGTTTCACTCTTTTCTGTTATCTCATTTAAGAACACAAAGTTTTAAAAATTGCTACATTTCCAATTCTGATCACCGCATTGCTACATGTATGATTCTGATATTTGCATAGCTTGAAATGTCAGATTCTGATCTGGTCCTTGCTACATGCCTGATTCTGATATCTGCACATTTAAGTGTCAGATTCTGATCTGGTCCTTGCCACATGTATGATTATGATCTACGTATTTCTACATGTCTCATTCTGATCTATGCAATGCTACACATCTGATTCTGATATATGCATTGCTACATGTCTGATTCTGATCTATGCTTTCCTATACATCTGAGTCTGATCTATGCATTCCTACATTTGATTCTGATCTATGCATTCCTACGTGTCTGATTCTGATACATGTATTGCTACATGTCTGTTTCTGATCTATGCATTGCTACACATCTGATTCTGGTCTATGGACTGTTACATGTCTAATTCTGATCTATGCATTGCTGCATGTCTAATTCTGATATATGCATTGCTGAATGTCTGATTCTGATATATGCTTTCCTATACATCTGATTCTGATCTATGCTTTCCTACACATCTAATTTTGATCTATGCATTCCTACATGTCTGATTCTGATCTATGCTTTCCTACACATCTAATTCTGATCTATGCATTCCTACATGTCTGATTCTGATCTATGCATTGCTACGCATCTGATTCTGATATATGCACTGTTACATGTCTGATTCTGATCTATGTATTGCTATATGTCTGATTCTGATCTATGCATTGCTGCATGTCTGATTCTGATCTATGCATTGCTACATGTCTGATTCTGATCTATGCATTGCTGCATGTCTGATTCTGATCTATGTATTGCTGCAAGTCTAACAAAAGTAACATAATTACAAATAAAAATAAACAAAAACTAATGATGCAAGTCTTTATTATGGTAAATTTACTGATGTCCCCCCCCCAACCAATTTTCAATGCATATAAAAAATGGTTAAAGGGGAATTATTCCCAAACACAATCTTGGTCTAAGCACAGCATTGTATTAGATCCATATAAACTTTGCTAACGAAACAAATTCAAGATATTTGGTGCTTGTCCCTTGATATGCCATACAGATAAATTTTCTCCAAGTTTTGGATGTCTTGACAATTACAGACTCACTTAATCTGCAAGTTACCTTGGACACTGTGGAGCCAAATGCAGGTGGGAAGGCAAAGCTAGCGCATGCATCCTACTCAAAAAAAAAGAGTATGAAACAACCAGAATGTTTCGTAATTTTCTTTACAGTGAGATGTTTGAAAATTATGCTCTGTAAATGATTATAATGCAGAAGCTTCTGGGGGCTTTGACCCTCTGGATGCCCATCTGCGGTTCTGTCCCACTGATCTCACATCTATTTGTCTGCATGACACTTATCACCCAATAAATGACATTTCTGGATCCACCACTGCATACTACTATATAATGTTAGGCTTTGTTTTTTTATTAAAAAAAGTTTCCTATTAATGTACAATGTTTCTATACAAGCGCTTCTGAAGAATTACCACACAGGTGTTGTTCAGAAGATTTAACAAACTTTAGGACATGATATAATTGGTGGCCACGATACTGGTGCTGCTTGATAGATTTAACAACACTGGATCAGGGTGTAATTGGTTGCCACCATACTGGTACAGCTTGAGAGATTTAACAACACTGGACTAGGGTGTAATTGGCTGCCACCTTACTGGTGCTGCTTGATAGATTTAACAAACTTAAGGACATGATATAATTGGCTGCCACCATACTGGTGCTGCTTGATAGATTTAACAACACTGGATCAGGGTGTAATTGGTGGCCACCATACTGGTGCTGCTTGATATTTTTAACAACACTGGACCAGGGTGTAATTGGTTGCCACCATACTGGTGCAGCTTGATAGATTTAACAACACTGGACCAGGATGTAATTGGCTGCCACCATACTGGTGCTGTTTGATCGATTTAACAACACTGGACCAGGGTGTAATTGGTTGCCACCATACTGGTGCTGCTTGATCGATTAACAACACTGGACCAGGGTGTAATTGGTTGCCACCATACTGGTGCTGCTTGATAGATTTAACAACACTGGACCAGGGTGTAATTGGTTGCCACCATACTGGTGCTGCTTGATAGATTTAACAACACTGGACCAGGGAGTAATTGGTTGCCACCATACTGGTGCTGCTTGATAGATTTAACAACACTGGACCAGGGTGTAATTGGTTGCCACCATACTGGTGCTGCATGATCAATTTAACAACACTGGACAAGGGTGTAATTGGCTGCCACCATACACATTTTACTCAGTAGATTTAACACAACAAGGACAAGATGTGATTATCTGCCACCGCACAGATGTTGCTCAATAGATTGAACAACACAAGTGTACGGAGCGACTCAACTGCAAACTACAATCCTGTTGCCCAGTAGATTAAACGCAAGGACAATGTGTGATTATATGCCACCACACAGATGTTGCTCAATAGATTTAACAACAAGAGTATAAAGAGTGATTGCCACTATACTGGTGTTGCCCAGTAGATTTAATAGCACAAGGACAGTGGGGTTTGCACATTCAATGTTATGGGATGTTGAGATTCATCATAAACAGATTGGAGTTGATGAATGCAACATTACAATACAGCCATATAATCAAAAGTATCCTGAATTAGTCACATCAATAATGCATTCTAAAAGGCATGACATGGCAAAGATCTTGATAATCAAGGCTGTCTTGTACCACAAGTTTCTGTTTTGTGTTGTTTACAAAATAATCCAGAAACACAAACAAAAAAAACAATCAGCTTCTGAACCAGGAAGTAAAATATCCAGTTTATTAAATTCTTGTCTAGAGCTCAGGCTAGAAGGACCCTTTCTAAATGTAGGAGAGATTTAATGAAGTAAATGATGTAGGGCTTACAAAAATGATCCATGATTGTCACACACTGCTAATTTTTTCTATTTTTGATATTTTAAAATTGAGCATGAATCCAGCAATTGCCCACATCCTAGAACAGATCCTGAAATTGATGTGCAAAAACAGTTGAATTAACATACATGTTATGTAACAAAACATCCAACACTTTATTCAAACTAAAATAGAATGTATATTCACAAGTCATATGCCTACATACAGATCAGTGTCTGTGCTGTTTGATCTATTTACTACCAATAAAATGCATAGACACAGATGTGCCAGCACACTGCGTGATAGCAGATTTGGGTCTGTGCAGTTTGTAGTAGGGTTTGTAAGCAAGTATATACAGTAACTGATGTATACACAATCTCCAACTAGTTGTAAAGGTATGACAATTAGTCGGTTACTACATGACAATTGAATACTCTACATCAGAACCTGTCCTGAAAGACCATACTTAGATAAAATAATATCTCTCAAAACGTGATCTCTCATGACATCGTAACATTATAATCAATAGATCTGTTCATGGAGAATCTTGTCCCTGAAGACAGGTGATCTTTCATAGCAGTGGTCTCTCAAGACAGTTTTTACTGTAGTGCTTGGCCAATCATGGATCCCAAAAGTATTACCTATGTGCCAAAAATTGAATATATTTAAACAACTTTTTTAAGCACTGTTAGTTTGTATTTAATGAATATTTATTTAACTGACTTTAGAGATTCATATTTAGACTTAAACATGACAAGAAAAAACATTGTGAACACAAAATTCAGTACAGTGAAATTAAGACTTGTAGTTTCAAAATATGTACCTTTATTATGGGTTGTATCTGTGCAATAAAAAGGTTTTAGCATATTTTACTATGTAATAATAATAATAATAAAAATAAAAATAATAATAATAATAATGACCTTATTTAAAGAGGGTAACACAATTAGGTAAGAACCAATCTACCTTGCGGCCCTCATACAAATGAATATGTGGGTTATTATTTTCTTCTAGGTGTCTTTGTTGTAATGATACAGAACAATAAATAATAGTACACGGTTTAGTGGACATGATGAGTTATATGCGTGACTAATATTTTAAAGTCTTAAAGCTAACAAAATTTTAAAGGTATGTTATTCTGGCCTTTGATTATATGTTACTTTGTCTTTAATAGGTTCATAATGTTGTATTTTGTTGCTATTAAATTTTGCAAAATTTCACAAAGCTGCTTCAAGGATGATTATGAAACAAAATGGCGGTATAAAATGAGCCTCAATTTTTTTTATTATTTTGTTCTCATCAACAAATGCAAAAATTATGGTATCTGTGCATGCTGGAGGTATTTTAATTATTACTGCATTTATATCTACATCTGGCATTTATATATCTACATCTGGCTGCTCTAAGATAAATTTTATCATAATTTTTTCACTCTAAAGTCACTCAGTAGCAGAGGTACCCATGATCTCTGCCAAGCACTCGACCAAAACATGTCTACAAGCCACATAGTGAAATTGCAATTTGTATGCATTTCTTTCTTTGTAAGATAAAATTTTTAATTAAATCAGAATAAAAGTTTCTAAAATTTCTCCAACAATTCTGCTTTTGTCAAATTATCTAAATTGTATACAGCCACAGGAGGAATACCAGGCACCATCAAGTTTATCAAGAAGTTAGATCACCTGAACACCACTTAACAGCACCTGCTTTTGCTGGGAAAAAGGGAGTGTCAACAGCTGCTCTTTTCATCATCTCCACAAAATGTCAATTTTTATTTTTCTTGGAGCAAAAGGTTTCTCAAAAGTACTCAAGATGCCATGCAATAAACCAGAAAAGATTTTCAAGATAACAAGTCAATGGCATGATCTTGATAATTGTAGAGCTAAAATGACATGGTTTCACATCACATAATCAACCATGCCAAAAGACTCATTTTAGAACAAAATATGACCATAATAATTTTTTTAATGCATCTAGTTGATTTTCTGATAATTCCGCAGCTGTGATTAATATGTGTAGTAAAGACTTCTGATCTTTGACTAATCTTGAGAAAAGAATCTCACATAAGTACATGTATTTTCCAGGAACAAAGAATTAATCCTTTTGAATCCTTTTAATTTGAAATAACTCCAATCCAAGTAATCTGAAATAACTCGTCTTCTAAAACATTTAATGGTGGGGGGAGCATGTGATCATGTTCTGGAAGCTCGTAGAAATTAGGTAGTTGTTAAAGATCATGTCCACCCATTCATTTTACTCTAAGAAATAAAAATTAAAAAAATTGTTTACATCTTAAACACATAGTCTCATCATGACCTCGACAACAACCAATCATTTTAAAATAAAAACAGAACTTGTTTACGTGGTTGCTACAAATTTTGAATCAAGGTCAGGATTTTGATCAACACCTGGTGTTTATAAAACAAACAGGATCAAACTATTTTCTGAAAAAAGTATCATCTCTAGAGAATAAATCTGCATTACATTAGCATGAAATAACAAATTTTTAAAAAATTTAAAACTGACAAACAATTGAAATAAATATATACTGAATCAGATATAATTAAATCAAATATACATATCACTAGGAAAGTTACACAAATTGCTTGAAATCACATTTTGAAAGAATCAGTATCGACTGAGTACTGTTGAAAGACTTTATAGTAACAGCAGCATCAGATCAACAACAAGGACCAAAAAGTTTCCTTTGACATCAAATGCTTTGTTCAGAAATCACCCTAAGTTGGCATGCCACAAAGCATACATAATGGCCAAGAGATCCATGAAGAATCAATATGATATATTGCAAATGAAAGCAATGCAACAAAATATAAATCTAGGACTACATCAATATTTTAAGGTACACAAATGTACTAACACATTACAGACCCAACATACTAAATAACCATTACATTGTACATAAATATTTGGTTTCAGATTAATCAGAATTACCAATGACAGCCAAATTTTTCAAGAAAGTTTGCAAATGAAGGGGCAATGAAGAAGCTAATACAAAATACTACCAGCAGATGTAGTGTAGTTACTTCCAGCACCAAAAAAATCAATCAATCGCTCCCAAATATTTCATTAATTTTAAATAGAAAAATGAAATTTTGTTTGTCCGTCCTTGTTACACGAGTTAGTTTCTTCCCTAATAAAGTTTTAATACCAATGTAATTGAACATGAAGCAATAATGGATCTTTGTTGTTTTGTGCTAATTGCAAATGGTCATTAAATATTACAAAATATTAACAAAATGTTTCACATGAGAATATTTGTAAATTCCTAATGTAATGTTTGAAGTTGTTACTCAAGGGATTATGAGTACATGATAAACAGACATATTTTATATACATCTTTACAATACAGATGCTGCTGCTGATGCTGCCTCTATTCATTATGTAGTTGAAATGGATTTATGTTAATTATTATCCAGATAATAAAAGAAATGGTCAATTAAATATCTAATCTGTCTGTCATGTTACAGGAGTTACAAGTTAATGACAGCAATGCTCTGACAAGCAATATTTGGAAAGGAAAACTGATAGTTATCATTTAACTGTAATTATATAGAAGATGAGACACGAGATCACTCAGTGATCAATCTCCATAAAAAATTTGATGATAAAATGAAGCATTACAAATTTGATAATAGTGCGCAAGAGAGAGAGAGAGAGAGAGAGAGAGAGAGTTGTTGTTGTTGTTGTGGGGTTTAACGCCATTTTTCAGCACGATAGGCTATACATGGCGGCCAGTATTAATGGTGGAGGAAGAACCCGGAAAACCCCGGAAAGAACCACCGACCCACGAGAAGCTACTGGCAAGCTTTCTCACATGCCACATTGGCTGAATCTTAGACTCGAACCGCCGCAGACAGAGGTGAGATGGCAGTGATCCGTAACGAAGAGCGCTTTAGACCACTTGGCCACTCGGGGCCCCGAGAGAGAGAGAGAGAGAGAGAGCTAATTCCAGACAAGAATAATACTTGATCCAAGCTTAATACAACATTGTAAAAATGATGTCCAAAATAAAAATGCTCAATTTATGATGTATGCTCAAAGCACAGGCAATTTTCTACACAGAGTGATCAAAATCAGTCTTGGAGATTGGACAAAGAAGACTGAGGTCTAGTGAAGACAAGCCATGTGTCCGAAAAGAGCAAGGAATGCAATAACAACAGGTTATGTTTTACTGATATTAAAACCTCTAGATATTGGTAACAAACTGCACATGCAAAATCTAGAATAGGTCTAAATCCTTGAAAGCTAATTATTTTGGATTTTGTGGGCAGCTTTGACTAAGTTACATCTTAACATGCCAAAAGTGCAATTTAAAGGTTCCATTTCTGAGCACTAGTAATTACACTCCTAAAATACTTTATCTGAATGTGATTTTGTAAAGAATATTCAAATTTCAATTTAGAGGATATTTCAGATATCTAATCACCTTATCATGGTTCCATGTAACAAGAAATGTATTCTATAAAACAGATGTCACAATCAACTTTGACACAGTTAATATTTTTCATATTTCACAACTGCCAGCAGGACTGAAACACAAGTGATTTTTTTCCAAGTTGAAATATGCTGAAAATAAAAAAAAAATTTCCAAGTTCTGTTGAAATATGCTGAAAATAAAAAAAAATTTCCAAGTTCTGTTGAAATATGCTGAAAAAAAAAAAAAAAATTCCAAGTTCTGTTGAAATATGCTGAAAATAAAAAAAAAAATTCCAAGTTCTGTTGAAATATGCTGAAAATAAAATTTTAGGAAGTGTCTTTTAATAGTAATAAAAAAGTAATTGAACAAAGCTGTTCAGCACATTTAAAATCTCTCAAAAAAAGTCTAATCCTAATTTTTTTAAAATGAAAATCAGATTAGTCCAGCTCACCCAAGCCATTCCTACTTGCCGATTTTATCAAGCCGACAAGCCATCTAAAAAAAAAACACAGTTCATGCTAGGGGTGAAATGATTAATTGATATATCAATGTATCATTATTTGTTCCATACTGACACAATAGATGAAGAATCAATACAAAACAATATTTAGCCGATACAAGTTACTTTAATCTTCAGCAGTCATAAATAATTATTAGCTATTTGCCTCTTATTATTTAAACTGAGAATTTATCTGAGATAGCCACAGCAGGCATATGCATTTATTTATCCCAATAGCAAACAAAATTGTTGACAATACCCACTTGCCTTCTATAAATTAGAAAAGAACAAGATGACCAACTTGTACAGTTTGATTCTGCTAGCCCAACCCACACCAATTACCTGCTGACTATTTTATCCAATTTGTCAAATTTGGTCAAATTCACTTCAGCAATTTTTTTTAACCATGGTGGCATTTCAAGGTTGATTGATATTATTTGTATAAATTTGAAAGTTCTTGCCAGATTGCTTTTTGTGAAATTTTATAAAATTATGTTAAGCATTATCTAAGATTTAGCAGCAATTTAGAGGTCTTTTACAGTTTTTGTTAATTTAGAGGTCTTTTACTGTTTTTGTTAATTTAGAGGTCTTTTACTGTTTTTATTAATTTAGAGGTCTTTTACTGTTTTTATTAATTTAGGGTTTTTTTTATACTGTTTTTATTAATTTAGACGTCTTTTACTGATTTTGTTAATTTAGAGGTATTTTACTGTTTTTATTAATTTAGAGGTCTTTTACTGTTTTTATTAATTGAGAGGTCTTTTACTGTTTTTATTAATTTAGGGGTCTTTTACTGTTTTTATTAATTTAGAGGTCTTTTACTGTTTTTATTAATTGCTACCATATTTTCTGTATCATTTGTATAAATTGTTAAGCCCTTCAAACCAGGATGCTCTGTGCCAAATTTTGGTCAAAAGTGATTCAGTGATTTTTGAGGAGTTGTTTCAAGTATCAATTGTTGATGGATCCCACTCATGATGCATCATGAACAATGCACAGGCAGAGGGCCATACCATAAGCTCACCTGACCTTCTGTCTTTTGCTGAGTAAATCCAAAAACATAAACAAGCAAATGACTGGCTATGCATACATCACAATAACTGAAGCTGCCACTATCATGCTTGAAAAACTAGTTACTCAAAAGTGATTTGATGTTATAGATCACTTTGTAAAAATAGAAAGTTGTTAAAAGTGTCGTACTTTTCATGCTTACAATAGTAACTGTTTTTCTGATTATGGTGCCCAATGTCTAAGGCAACAAGGTTTTATTTATAAACATGTATAAAATAACTAAAACAACAGTTTGATCTAATGATTTTGTAACTCAACATTTCCTCCCAACAACTCCATAGGTTTACAGCAGCTGCTTAAATGTATACCACTGACAATGTGCATTATGTACCTTACTCAGCTTGCATTCATTCAATTTTCTCTCTTACTATAAATGGATTCATTTTGTAGCCCATGTCTTTGTTGAATATATTTGACAAATGTATTAATAACATCCAAGAGATGGGCATGATATTGTGTCACATTTCTTCATATACAGTGAATGCAACCAGATCTACCATTTGTATATACAGTGTATACACACACAATGGTTAATACCGGATGCAACATGTGCATCCTCATTTACATTATACTGATTTGTAATCATCTAAACTCAACCAAGCTATTTACATGTGTAAACTTTGCAGCCTTATCTATGTAATTATAATTACTGAATGAAGATTTCATTAATATATGGCAAACCAAATGCTTAATCTTACTGCTGTGTGATATAAGATGGGGTAGGAAGGTTGGAGATTTTTTCTTTATTATTCTGTGTCACAACTTCCAATTCAATGTTACTGATTCAAGGTGAAGAACTACGAACAGTCAGTTTAGCATACTGATAAAAAGCCAGGGTTTGATCAATCAAAGCCAGGAACATGATACACATTTATGGTAGACCTAAGCACTCTTGCATAGATCTAGTGTTCAAGAAATGCAGTGATCATTTTCCTCCTATTTTCCCTCTCAAAATGACATAATACAAATTATTTACTAAATGGTCAGATTATGCTTCTAGTAGTATTGCTGTTGTTGTTTGGATCATCAACATGTCAGCTTATCTTCAGGTGAATGGGAAACCAGTACTACAAGTCAAACTTTCATAGTCACTAAGTGGCCTACTTGGAAATTTCAGTGGCCAATTCAAGTTTTAAGATGCCAAACCTTAATAAATTGAAAACAGGAAATCCGTTTAGTGAGGAATTCATGGAAAAGATGACTAAAGATCAATTTTTTCTAAGGCAAATGATAAAGAAATTACAAATAAGAGGACCAAGTGAATCTGATGAAACTCACATGGTTTACATAATTTAATAATTGACCCTCCAAGCTGGTTTACAGCATAGTAATAATGCAGCCTAAGTAAACTATCTCCCAAATTCTACATCATGTTGATATTACCTATTTTAATATGTCCTGATAACAAAACATTCTAAAGATAATCAATATAGAATCTCTTGGTCATAAACAAAGTCATTAATGATCCTGATGATATCAACTCATGTACAAAGTGTTATGTATATTCAGTTTGTATTATTTGTTGGCTTTTCTTAATGACTGTATGTTATATGCATTTGTATTTTGTACCTGACCATGTCCAAAAATCAAGTTTACTGTGTACTTGACCAGGGACAATTATTTTGTAAACAACATAATGAATAGCTAATATTTCTCTGTCCGTATAGATTAAATATTAGGATCATTATCAATGGAAGTAAATATGTATATCTTAATCTGAGTCTAGGACATTGGTTTTCCCCGATGGGAAAACCCGATTTACCTGATGTTTGCCATGTTCTTTATTACTATTTTAGACCTTATCTTTTTGAAAACTTAAATTGTTCTAGAAATTAACTTTTGATCCTCACCCTGGTTTTGTTTTTGGGTCTTAGCTTTATATAAGATGTTGTGTACTCGATAAATTACTTATTTTTGCCTTAACATCTTGAAGCAGAATCAGTCTTATTGCTGTGTTCAGTTTTTCACTGGAGTGGAATTCTTTATTCAAATTATATTATACGCTTTAAATGCAAAGTACTCTTCTGTAATATTCTTGGACTGGAAGATATATTTGGAACTATAGTGATTTCAGATAACAACATTTTTGAATTATATTATTGTGATACAATGTACATCAAAAGTCTTAACACATCATCACACTCCAGGCCAATGGCACATTAGCATAATCGAGACTACAGGCAAATCATACCCTTCAGTTTTGGAACTTAATTGGAATAGCACTGGAATTCAGGTCACATCAAATACTGTATTTTGATATGTATAATGTGTACTTTTTTATACCCATTCTTCCTGTTTTAAGGAAGTTGTTGTGCATTTTACTGATGAAAAAAGTGGGGGTTTTCCTCAATCGATCTCTTGGCCATTAAAACTGCCACAATTGTCATGAACTTGTGAAATACTGAATTTTCTGCATTGTAACTACTGCTACTAGACTTATTTAAGAGGTAACTAATGCTTCCAAACCTCAACAGTCCTCTTCTTTGATTGCTTATGTTAATAAACTTATCATTTCATATCACTGTGTAGTTGGCCATTTTCTTCTGTGACTTGATTGGAAATTCACACATGAAATTGATAACTTGTTCATCTACTGTCATGAATACTTTCAAGCTGTGTACAATACCACATCATGGTAACAATAATACATACCATCAAACTAACGGCATTACAGTTACAATAATAATAAAAAGCATATCAAAATTACACATTATAAAACTAACCAATGATTGTATACAATTTGAAACTTATATACTTTTCTTTGAAAAATAAATCTGGTTGCACTATTTCTCATTTTAACCCTTTCCTCCCCAGGTATGCTATTCTACGCTTTTAGCTTTGTCCCCCATCTACACATAACTACACTTTTACCTTTGCCCCTCATCTACAGATAACTACACTTTTACCTTTTTCCCCCATCTACGCATAACTACACTTTTACCTTTGCCACCCATCTACGCATAACTACACTTTTACCTTTGCCACCCATCTACGCATAACTACATTTTTACCTTTGCCACCCATCTACGCATGACTACACTTTTACCTTTGCCACCCATCTACGCATAACTACACTTTTACCTTTTCCCCTCATCTACACATACACTTTTACCTTTTCCCCCCACCTACACAAAACTACACTTTTACCTCTGCCCCCTGTCTATGCATTTCTATGCCTTACACATCTATGCATAACTAAACTTTTACCTTTGCCCCCTATCTACATATAACTACACTTTTACCTTTTCCCCCCATCTACACATAACTACACTTTTACCTTTTCCCCCCATCTACACATAACTACACTTTTACCTTTCCCCCCATCTACACATACACTTTTACCTTTTCCCCCCACCTACACAAAACTACACTTTTACCTCTGCCCCCTCTCTATGCATTTCTATGCCTTACACAGTGTATACTATGAATAGGTAATATCTTCCAGTTAAATGTTCATTCAATGCACACTAACCAAATGCAGGTCAAAACTGATAAATCATCTTTACTAACATCCGGTTTAAATGACGTATTTCCTACTATTACACCATATAAATCTAAATTTTACCGACAAATTATACAGAGGGGTTTTCCAAGGCTGCACCTAAAATGGCAATGTTAGCTGATGGTAATACCTCAGTTTGATGGGACTATCATGGCCTTTTCACATATGTAAGTTATTCATAGGTGTAATGTTTTCCAAATATGATGCTGACATTTACATTAATAGATTCAATTCATAATGCCATTATGTTATGTTAACAATCATATTTTTAGAATGTGCAGCAAATAGGGCAAGTCTTCCTCCATACATTGTTATGTATAATGGAGATTAAAGGTGTTTAAAACAAAAAATCGGCCACAATTGTCGTGCATATAAAATAAGAATATGTGTTGTCAATAACTTCCATTCATTTCAATATGCAAAGTTTCAATCATATGATACCGGAAGTGAAATTTTGTATTTACAAAGGGAATTCCATGATTTCATCATGGCAATTTCGTCCTTGTCTGTTGATTACAGTTATCTGTTTAGAAGCGAAAACGATTTTTCAGGATTCAGTTTCAACGATTTTATAAATAATTATGCCATTTAAAATGGTGAATCTGAAATTTTTTCATCATGTATCTAAACTGAAATGTCATCAGACTCGAGTGACACTGATGATGATCAGCCAAACTGGTTTGCAGACGTGCAAGATAAGTTCATTTACCCAGCAGTCAGGACCATCACATAATTTACATGAAACAGCTCTAGAACTATACCATTTCCATTTATATTTTCCAGTTGGAATTTTTTTTAAAGATCGTAACTAAAACAAATAAATTTGCAGCTGAACAACAGGCAGATAATGCAACCAATGATCCAAACTGAACAGACACCAGTTTGCCTGAGATGTCTGCCTTGCTAGGCATGATGATCTGTCAAATACTGCACCAAGCATGGAGAAAAGTGACAAAAAGAAACCAAGTTTGGCTGTGTCATTTGCAACTTCCATCTCTACAGCTTAGAATGTCACGGCCTGTTTCATCAAAGCAAGTTCATTGTAGAGGGGTAACTATGATGTACTCCAATACAATTGTAGAAAGTTTTCGTTATTGTCATGCCTGGGTATTTTTCCTCAACACAAAAGTCCGAAAACAAGAGATTTCCTAAATAGTTGATTATTTATATTTGAGATCGGTTCTTCAATGAATTGGAACATCATTAGGTATTTTATTTCTTATATACACATGTATGACTGGTTAGATTTACCTATCTGTAACCACATCATTAATGATAAATAACAAGAAAACACGATAAAATATATTTCTAATAGCCTTTAATATGCTCAAGTTGAGAAAATATGTTTTTATGAAAGTGATTTAATTCTGCGTGAAGAATCTATAATTAGTAACACTTAAAGTACAAATATTTTCAGGCTCCAGATATATGATAACCTCAAAACTTTGATGTTTAATTTCATTGTTGTCAATAAAACATTATTTTAGCTATTCTTCGACAATGATTTGAAGCATTAAAGTCTGTCCTTGAATGAAATAGATCCCAATCTCCAATGAATTACACTGTGTCCATGAGTGAAATGGCACCATGCATGCAATGTGGGTGCATCTATTTTTAGAAACAGGGATTTTTTTAATATGACTAGACTCATTTTAATTTTGTTACAAAAAATGATTGCAAATTATAGGTTTTAATAAATAGTATGTACTTGTAATATTGCTGCTTATTGGTTAGATATGATTTGCTTTATTTTATTATCACAAAATAACCCTGACCCTATATAGCACATTAAATTATCCAACTTCGCATTGTCCAATATATTTTGGACCATATTTTTTTACAAATAGCTAAATATTCAATCACAGAAGGTTTATTTTATGTTTCTTATAAATGAAATATTATCCTTGATGTATGTGTCCAATGAATTACGAATACGGCCAATCTAATGAAGAGGTATTGCCTAGATACCACAATGTCCACCATTATTACCTATCTGCCGGTCAACAATTCACTTGTGGCTTCATACTGATATTACAAAGAATATGATGTAAGCACAGCAGTGAAAATTTTCATCACAATATTTTAAGAATGCTTTCACTAAGTGTGCTTATTAAATACAAATTGGTATTTACATATAAATGTTTTACGTTTAAAAGAAGTTGCTGTCTTTAAAACATAGCAACTTGAGCTTTGAAACTTATTTTCATCACATAATGTTGACAAATAATAACTTGTGGTAATCCGGCAATGATAACAAATGCTAAATTGTGGTGGAAATGAATATATTATTTTGAGACTCTTCCAACAATGCAAGATTATAATTACCTTACAGCGACGTTGCCTAACAGTTCATGGGCTGTTTTGTATGGGGAAACAGACTGTGATGTCATGAATGTCATATGGTTACATGGTTAGATTTTCATAGGGGAAGCAAATGATTAAATCAAAGTATTTGATACTTCTTTGTGACCATACAGTGAACAATGCATTATTGCCTCATGGTTTGGCGAACTAGTAACACACTGGTACATATAGTACTTTGTTGTTGTTTTTTTC
This sequence comes from Sinohyriopsis cumingii, assembly GCA_028554795.2. Lineage (NCBI taxonomy): Eukaryota > Metazoa > Mollusca > Bivalvia > Unionida > Unionidae > Sinohyriopsis > Sinohyriopsis cumingii. The sequence goes on along the minus strand of CM068838.1, from coordinate 71,200,873 downwards.
AAAAGTAATCTGCACCAGCTAAAGCTTTTATATGCCAACTATGATGCATTGGGAGGGTAAGTTTTGGCTTACACACTGAGATAGGAATCAAACTATTTGATACAAGTATTAATAATGGACCTGAAGTTTTACATTGTGTTTGTTCTCAAATCTTGAAGTATTCAGTCCGACAAAATATCAAAGTCCTACACTGAGACAAGCTGACCATCAGAGTCACATCAAAACACTGTGTATCAATGCTCCATCCTAAATGGTAAATGTTATTACATGATGCAAATGTAGAGAAATCATCCAGATTTTAAAATGAGGTTACCACATGCATGCTGTACATTGAAACAAAGTATCACTTCATGCTGGGTCAAAAATTGGGTACTTTAAGTCACTAGTGCACAGTATACACACCAAAATAACATAACATGCATGAATTTTCCTAGTAATCATATACAATCAAGATTTTGACAATATAGACCTAGTTACCAAGTTTGATCAGAATCCTATCAAAAACAGTTTGAAAAGTGGTAAATAAAATCTCCATATCAAAAGCAAGATCACCCCTAATCTGACTAAAATCAGATCTTCACTGTCCTATGTGAATATCTGACAAGCGACTGCTTAGGGGTTATGTTCTGGTGACCTGTTTTATTACCATAATCACTAATTTTATCAGCCACTCCGATGAAGTCTTGTATCTTCACCTTCAGGAGACAAAGCAAAATAAATGAACAGCATCGTTGTGTGCTGAACAATTTGACTCATTTTCAAATTTATGAAAGCTGCATTTTAAATGGCTACCTCAATGGTCACCAGAACGTGACCCCTAAGCGGTCGCTGTCAGATCTTCACCCAGGACAGTGGATCACCCCATAAATATATGACATTAAATCTGTCATTTAAAAAAAAATCGTCCAAAATCTTGATTATATTAGCCTATTTACGAAGTCTAATTAAACTCAGTCTTAATTAAAATCCATCAAGTGGAAAGAAGCTCAGACAATTACATTCAAGATCACCTCATTAATATGCATATATCTTGCTCATTATCAAAACTGTCCAAGATCTTGATATAATTCATGCGCAAGGATCTCTGTTAAGCTTCAATGATATAAAACAAAAAAATAACATTTTCATACAGTACTTTGCACTAAGTTAAAGATAGCAATGAAGTAGACAAAATAAAACTTTTATAGAAAATGAATAGATTCACTCATTCGGTTGAAAGGAAAGAAATCTTTTTTTAAATAAAAAAATGACCTGATAAGAACAAAGATACAAAAGACAAATGATAAATGTGAAATTTGATCCTGGCCACAAGAGTGTACAAATTGTGGAAATGAAGGAACTTTTGTTTAGGCTAAATTTTGTACAAAAATTACAAAAGTGATTAGCTTTAGCTTTAATTTCAGCTTTTCTCACATAAATATTCTCATAAATCATTTTTCTTTTGAAGACTGATGTAAGTGATAATAATAAATTCACCTTTTGAAAGAGGTTAATAAAAGAAATTGAGCCCATAATCTATGACTGTTCAGTTATTGCACTTTTAGAAATTATTGGTGAAATGAATTCAAACTTATCATCCAAATTTTAGTATTAGACGAAACAGGATGATTGGGATGCCCAGTGACCTTAGGCAGGTTGACCAACCTTTCTACTGCACCCTTCTCAAGAAGGGATTGCATCTCTTCCTTTAATCACACAATATTTAACTGGATGAAAAGCATGGGGTACCTAGCTAGAGAAGGGAGATCCTACAAACCAGTAATCTTTATGATGGAAAGGAGCCAGCCATTCACCATTATGCCAATCCAAGCCTCTGAAAAGAGGTTTAGCCTGGCACACTGGCACATACAGGAACCAAATGGAGAGGAACACTCTGCAGAAGAGAGTGCAAGTCCCTAGGACTGACTGCCCTTTCCCTAAGGACTGGGGGAAAGCCCCACAAACTTCCTGGGTCTTTGGACTTTCTGGGGCAAGACTGCCTAAGGTGTGCTTTCAAATGGGATCTGGGGCTGCACAACTTTAAAAAATTTATCCAAAGGACACTATTCTCAGTCAGGATGATTTTGCTTCTTGGCTGGTTCAAGGGCCAGTGTGAATGTGAACAGACTTGCATTGCTGGTCTTTGGGATACAAAGAAGCCAATGAGAGGATAAGCCCCATAAAGATAGTCTCTGCTTTCAAGGAGGCAGTCCTCACAAGGTTCCTGCTGTGCTCTAGTAAGACCCTGGATGTGTCCAGAGCAACATCCCTGCTCCACTGACAAGGCACAGACAAGGATAACACATGCCATATCCCCATGGAAACACCCACTTGAGTCACTCTGGATCCAGTTTGGGAGGTTTAATTGGCCTGGAATGGGTATGAATATTATAGCTTGATACAAAGACCAAGGGTCTCAAGGTGGCTGGAGGAGGAGGGGACACATCCCATTAAGAAAAGTCCTGACCCTTACTAAACTTTGGGAAGGCACCTGAAACAATCTGGTAGAGAGTCAGCCCCAGCAAGTTTCTTCAAACTGGAAAGAATTTTAGTGTCAACCTTGTTTACTACTTTTGTCAAAAGATGAGATCTCATCCTCCTCTAAACCCTTACTCATGGATAGGAAAAGCCAGGGGAAATGAAGAAAGGCATGCCTGTTCTGTATCAAACATTTTGTGAATCAACAAGAGCAAAAAGGACATCTTCATCCCCTTCTTGCTCCTAGAAGGCAGGATTATGCAGCCCAATGCCCCTACATTAAGGGGGAGGCATCTTGGGGATAAGAAGGATCCAAATCCACAACTACTTGCATGAAGATGTCTCAAGTAGCAGACTCATCAGGCAAGGGAGAATGACTTCCTTCCTGGAATGTGTGGGGAAAGAAGAACCCTCCCCTCCCTCACTTTTGAAACAAGATTATAACAGGAAGATGTAGGTCTACAGTCTGCAGCATCCACCTCTTTACCACATGGCCTGAAGGCCATGATTGTATGTAGGAAAAGGACAAATCACTTCCCTGCAGTGGAAGACCTCACATCACATAGGAATTTAGAGGGATTATAGTTTTAAAAAAGGGGGTATGCCTTGATTTGAATCCCCTCCCCAGTAGTGTATCAGTATGCAGATTCCCAATTCCTAACATGAGGAAACTGCAATCTGGAGTGAAGTGTGACTCAACCTGATCCTTACGTCATGGAATTAAACTTTTATTTATTGAATACATGTACTCTGGTTTCGTTTTTTTTGTGTACAACGATAACCGATGGTGATTTATGTATATTGTGTCATATTTCGAAATAGTGAGTTCGGTTCATCCCATGCCACACGTGCGAAGTGTTCTCGATGGGACAAACCGAATGCCTACATTGCACAGTCTGTGTATAAATACCTCACCATATGTACATTTCTTTACAATACGAAATAGTCTTGTCAGCGGGCAGTCTGCTTCAAGGACTTGCACATCTTCAGCTGTAGAGGTATGTAAGTTTATTAATTTCTACTCAACAAGTTATAACTACTGCATTATCACGTTTATCTTTGTATGTTTGCTATGTAGCTTTGGTTTACGCAGTATAATGCACATATTTCTATTCTTGTTTGTGACTTAGCAAGGGATTTATATTAGTAATGTAAAGCTACATTTTTTTAAAGAACTGTTTAATATAGTAGGATTCTTATTGAGCAGGATTAGGTTTATTTTTTAACCTGTCATTTTGTAATTATTGTGCTAATAATGTAATCTATATAACTTACCGTGTATTACGTCATTACGTTATTATGCCCGTGTGATGTATAGTACATGGTACTGGATATATTTTCAGCTGTCTGACTGGAGTGTCTGTCTGTGACCGGAGTGTCTCTGTCTGTGACCAGAATGTCTGGTATCTGGAGTGACCAGAGTGTCTCTGTCTGTGTCTGTGTCTGGAGTGACCAGAGTCTCTGTATCTGAAGTGACCAGAATGTCTAATGTCAGGGGTGTCCAGAGTGTCTAATGTCCAGAGGGTTTAATGTTTGAAGTGTTCCGAGTGTCCGGAGTCTGTAGCAGCTGTGAACCTGAACTGTAGCAGCCATGGAGCTGAAGCAGTGTACTGATGACGGAGTGTATCTCCAAACATGTAATTTGTTAGCCGTGGGCTAATTTTGGGGTTCATAAAACCCAGTGTATCTTTCGGGACTGTAAAGATAAGCAGTATATCTGTCCCTCTTTTTTATCACCATAATTTTGCTACCTGAGTGAATGCATTTTACTACATGAGTAAAATTTTACATCGTTTACTACCTGAGTAAACTATATCCATCATTTCATTGTCAAATCGTTGTGAACCATTCACCCCTTGTCTTTATATTTGCTAAATTAATTTATTTGTATTTTTCATCATTAAGTCTGTGCATTCTTATGTTAATCAAATCCAAAATTTGGATTATATATATACGCACATTTTCATAATTAGTTGCTCATTCAAGTCATCCATTATTAAACATTGTATTTATATCATTGTCAAAAGTATTCTTTTGTGAATCAGAAAATCCCACCTGGTTATCTTGTTACACCTTATCCCTGTACCTAAGTAGATCAAATGAACTGTGACCAGGGACCAATGTCCAGCCAATGACTGATGATCAACACTCAGTAACATGTCAATAACCAGTAACCCTGCTCCCAGTTACTGGCGACCAGTGCCTGGTCAAAAACCAGTCATGCAATTCAGATCAGTAGGAAGACCCTTCCTCGGATATGACAGAATTAGAACCGAGGTCCTCCCTTACCAGGTGTCTTGATTCAATCACCAACAAGCCCTGGATACTGAAAGCGTGCTCTTCCTCCTTTATGAGACAGGTGGATGCAACTCCCTTTCAGTCCTTTGGGAGTGGGCCCACTAACTCGCGGAGTTTCTGAAGATACGATGTATACCTGTCAAGTCTCAAAGATTGTCCAGAAGTATTTTGATTTTCAACCTCATCTTTTGATCTACTGTTTTGCCAACAAAAACTCCTAAAAATCAAATATCTGCCAAGCAAAGATATTTCCAGCTAAAACAACATTCAACAGACTGTTTAAAACTATCTTAATCCATCAACCTAACAACCATTCCAACTGCAGCTTATAACAAGCACTGATTCATTGTTTTACTCATCATTTCAATATTGACCAAGGTGTCATGTATGACAGACTCCAGGCAACTTGACAAGTATAAAATAGTTCTTGATTTGGAAATATAATAATTTTGGAACCATGCTGAAACATATGCTAAATGATTTGAAGGAAACTACACCTTCAAAAAAAAATGAAATATGTCGCAAGTTCAACAGTACTTGGTTAGAACTCCCCAATCGTGAATACTGATCTCATTATTTGGCCCCTGGAAACTTAGCGTGTAAGACTATGGTAATCTTTCTCTCAGACCCATGGGACCCAGAGAAGGAAACTCTTACTACAGTTCACTTTTTTTTTTTGAAGCATAAATCCTGACCAAATTCTGCATATCTCATGATTTGTCCTCAGCTGAAGTAAGGAAGAAGCAGCTTCTTCCTCATCCTGTGAGGGTAGAGAGTGAGTCACACCCTCCCATTTAACGTAGCAAAGTATTGTTTAGATCTATTCAAAATAATGATCCCTGGCTAGGAAAACACACAAAAATTTCGTTCAAATAGACAAAAACTATTCATCATAGAGTGACCTAAGTTTTAGGTTCTCATGATAAGAAAGTCAAAGACATATGACACAATAAAAAATTTGCCATTCTCATTGATAGTCAACTGATCACAGAAATTATTACCATATATATACTACTGTGGATCAAAACATAATGAAAAAAAACCTAAATAATAATTTTGTGTACAATGGAGATTTCAGAGTGTGATGGAAGGGACATGGGACTAGAGACACCCCTCATCTCAGGAGGAAAACCCTCCCATCCAGGATGTTTACATGATGGATATAAGTGTATGTATGCACAGGTGTGTGTATGTGAATGTCTGTACATATGTATGTGTGTCTATGTACATGTCCATTAGCAATTAACTGCACCTATGCAAAGTAATAGCTAAATGGTGTCAATTAAAAGTAAAGTTATATAAATGTAAAAAGGAATTGCACATAAAGCATTAGATTCAAAAAACCATTACAAATAAATGCAAACATCAAATACTACAAGGTAAAAGATAAAAGTTAATTATATTAAAATTCTGTAAAATATACTGTTAAAAAATATAAAAATAAAATGATAAATCCTTAAAACTACAGATTCAAAATTTTTGTTGTATAAACCACTCGCTTATGCAACCCACTATTTTAAATTTCCTTAAATGAGTACACATTACAAAACTTCCATTTGTTTTACATTGGGGAGGGCAGGTCATACCTGTATCAAAGTTTAAGAAGCATCACTACTGCATGACAAAACAGTGTAAAATATTGGATTAGCATCACCACTTGGCAATTACAGTCTTGATTTATTTGATATAGACATGATTTGTATCCCGACTGGATGACATCAAAAGTAACAAATATATTTTTTATCACTAATTATCTATAGCTGTTAGAAGAGCCAGCTCCACTTAATCACCATTGCAGCTGTAGGCAGTTTCCAAGCTACAGTGGTAGATCAATGTACTATGCCAAATACAACATAAAATCCAACCTGTTTAACAACCACTCAGACCACACAAAAGTGGTCTTCATTGGCAGATGGTCTTTAATCACAGGTATAGAAACTAGTCATACAAAAGGAATGGAAATAAAGAATAAGCATGCACAAAAAATACAGGATTCAACAGCACATTAACACAGTCCTGGTTATATAGTGCAAAGCAAGTTTATTTGTTCTTAAAAAGACCAAAAATATCCAACATTCCTGCATGACTAGATGGACTGATAATGAGAGGTGTTTACATTTTTTAAAGTAATTAACATCAGGCAAAGATATTTGCAACCCTGACTTTTCTCAAAATGGCCACCATTATCAACATGGTAGGCCCACTTAATTGTTGTTGTTGTTGTAGGGTTTAACGCCATTTGTCAGCACACGATAGGCTATACATGGCGGCCAGTATTAATGGTGGAGGAAGAACCCGGGAAAACCCCGGAAAGAACCACCGACCCACGAGAAGCTACTGGCAAGCTTTCTCACATACCTACATTGGCTGAATCCGAGACTCGAACCTACGCAGACAGAGGTGAGATGGCAGTGATCCGTAACGGAGAGCGCTTTAGACCACTCGGCCACTCGGGGCCCCAGGCCCACTTAATAGCTATACTGGATGTGATCATTGTAAGTCTTCTGGTCAATGTGACTTTCCATTTAGGAGTAAGAGCATGATTATCAAGACATTATATATATATATATATATATATATATATATATATATATATATATATATATATATATATATATATATATATATATATATATATATATATATATATATATACATGTATATATATATGAATGAAAACTGTTAAGTCATCCTCTGCTTCAAACTCTGGCTGCAAGACAACAAAATTCACAATTTGGCCAACAGTATAGACTACCAGGTCTAAAATTCACTGATAAATGACCTTAACCATTTTTTTTCTTCTGATAATATTTGATATCAAGAAAGCTTAAGTAATATCTTTGTTTAAAGTAGTTGAACTGACAGAAATTTCACTGTAGACTAAATATTTCATGACCCTATTTTTGTCTGGCTCCACACAAATTTAGCTGAGGTTGACTGCAAAGGTCATCTGTGCTCTGAATTGATTTTACTGTTATTGTTGCAAGTTTGAGATTACAGCACATGACAGACTATACATGGCAGCCAATTTATCTGGTGGGCGAAGAACCAACAATCCATGGGAAGCTACTGGCAACCTTTCTCACATATCCAGCTTGGCTGAGCCCAAGACTCAAACCCACATGGAAAGAGGTGAGATGGAGTGATAAGTAATGGCAAAGCACTTTAGACCACTCATCTACTTGGGGCCCCTGCTGTGAATTAAACTACACAATATGGTTTCTATGTCTCTGTGTGTTTGGGGGTGAGGGTGTAAGAACATGCATTCTTAATATATTACAAGTTAACATTTTTAATGGCAGAAAATGCTTCAATTTGCAACATTTAGCCTCTAGAAAAATAAAGAGAAGGCATTAGTAGAAAAAGTAATGTGCACCATACCCAAAAAACTGCACCCTATTAAACCATTAATTGTAAAAAATATCTAATTTCCAGCCATTTTAGAGAAATCTTTGACAATGTTTCATTTGAAGGACATGTACACCCATTTGAATCCCATTTTTACCATAGCCTCATCATGCTACTGTTTTAAACAGTTAATTTCTCTTAAAGTTAACAAAATTTCATCTAAAAATTCATGAAGAGTGTCCTTTCTTACCACAAAAAGGGAATTAGACATATTTAACGCTCAAATCCGAGATCGACAATTTAGCCCTCTTTTTTTGTATCTTGGTGTGTACAATGTGCAGTTTCCTAACCATATTCTATTATTTTCAAGAAAGGGTGCACATTTTAAAGAAGACCTAAAAGAAAGCTTTTTAGCCAGCTTGATCTGACGAAAGGATAAGATTTTAGTTTCAAAGGTTTAATGCCATTTTTCACCACATGATACATGGCAGCCAGTGTTGGAAGAACCAAGAAAAACCCTGAGAAGAACCACTGACCCATGGGAAACTACTACTACTACTACTACTAATAAAGACATTATTTTCAGAGGGTGATTCAATTAGTTACACATCTGAACAAATCTACCCTGAGGCCCACTATTATGTAGGTATTAAACACAAGCTAAGGATATGTTCACACACACACAGATGCACACACAAGCAAATACATGGTATATAAACAACTATTCATATATATGCCACAATGCTGCAGAAATGAAAATGAAGCACAGGTGGGTAGTCTAACATGTACTTTAGTAAGTATACCATTACTTTAATAAGCAAACCATTTTTTTTATTTTATTTTTTGTATGCTTTCATCCATCTATTATACCTGTTGTGGAAGAAAGAGATGCTTGGAGCTGATTTAATATCATGTGGAAATTTCATTTCAAACAAGCACACCTGAAAACTGAATGCTATTTTTGAATAGCTCCCTTTTTTGGCTTCAGTACCTTGAAATATTGCCCTTTTAATGATCTTAGATTTGGAGTACCAGTAGATTTTCTTGCCTGGCAATTGGTTTTTAGGTAAGTGGGGACAGATTTTGTAAACAACCTGTATGTTATTTTGGACTTTCTCAAAAAATATTCTTTCATGTATTGGTAATACTTAAAACGTAATCACTGCAGTTTGAATATTTTCTGTTTGCTGATGAAGATTTATTTTACATGCCCTTTCTTGAGTCTGGAAATGTTTCTCCTAGTTGTACAGTTTTATTCCCCCAAATTATATTACAGTAGTCATGATGTGGTTGAATGCAACTTTTATAAAAAGTAACTGTAATGTAATGCAATGAAGGCTTTGATTTTCTCTGGGAGCCAAAGAGATTATTTTCCTTTAAATGTAAGTTATATGATGAGATCATGCAAGTTATTGTCTACAATTATTCCAAGAATTCTATCTAAACATGTCATTTTCTGATCTGTGTTACCATAGAGAACATTCAGCATATCAGTTTACAATCTTGTTCTTTTCTGCCATGTAGTTATCACCTAGTCTTATGTTTTGTCCATATTAAGAATCATACCATTTTCCTTGCACCACATTTGAAGTCCGTCAAGAGCATTTCGAAGATTTTTTCCAAATTCAGCTTGGTTACTTTGAGCATCAAAGTAGTGTCATCAGCATACATGTCAGTTGATGAGAATGCATCTCCTATTTTTAGGGGCAGGTCATTTACAAACAGAACAAACAACAAGGGCAGGTCATGATAGTCCAAAGAAGTATAAATACAGACGATGTAAGAAATGTCTTGTGAGAAGAAAATGCTAAGCATCAAAACCACCCAGAGAGCAAGGATGAAGACACAGATGAGACCGATGTGCAGCAATGCCAGAAATTATGACAGATATGGACATATGGTGACTTTCTGCGAGAGATTTGAGGAATTTGATGCAATAGACAACTCCATCAACAAGGCAAACCGTAAAATGGCCGTTTTAAAGGTCAACCATAAAATCATAAAGATGTGCTTCCAATATTGCCATTTTTGTATTCACTATAAAAAATGGCTGACTATTATCAGACTAAGAAAATAGTACAATTATCAAGATTTTAAAATGTATTTATATCACATAGACATTATATGGCATAACTACATTTTCCCCCTCATTCTGAAACAAAACAGGAGGTCCATGTTACACATTGGTGCAAAACTGTTAAACAAACTACAACTTCTTTCTCCAATTGTAACAATTTTGTACACTAAGTGAAATTCTACTGTAGCATTCTATATTTTTCTCGGCCTATTCACTTCAATGAAATATTCAAGAGCTCAAGAGCTTGAATAAGAAAGTCTGTCAGAAGGTGATCTATTTTTTCATGCAACTGTAGTCCCATATAAATGCAGACTGTGAACAGTGATTGACATCACAAAATCAGAAGAAGTGTTGGCTTATCCCTCTGTAGTCCCATATAAATGCAGACTGTAAAATGTGATTAACAACATCACAAAATCAGAAGAAGCGTTGGCTTATCCCTCTAATGGATTCAGGTAGTGTTATGGCAATACACTGCATTATAATTTGACCTTATGATCTGTTAAAATGGACAACTTGCAGTTAGGGCTGGAGTTCCCAAGGTTATCAAACTACTGAAACACAGTATTGGCTTGCTGCTGCAGTTCAACAAGTCAGGAAGCCTAGAAGCGAGTCTCATCATGTGTAGTTGCTGTCAAAGAGAGAAACTCTCCTTCCATGATATTTTGCGTGATTAATTGCAGTTGCACAAGGCAATATAAATCAAAGCACCGCTTTTTCTGCTTCATAGATGTTAATCCAAGCATTTATTTACTTTTGTTCAAAACAAATTAATAACCACTGGTTGTTTGCCAAGGGAGTAGCTTGATTTGGATTTGCCACATCTCTGTTTATGGGAGACAGCAAGTCATGTGATCTATAAGACATGCCTAAATTATCTTCCCTAGACAAGATTCCGATTTGTGTCAACATCTTCGCTAGCCATGGTTCCGATAACCCTATCTACACCTGGGAGGATCAAACAGCTATACAGGTGCTTTGTCCTAGCAACATCTATTGGATTTCATGTGTTGCCTCCCTTAGTATGTAATGGCATACGGCAACTAACCATAGTGTGGTGCATTGTACATCAGCTGAAAATGGTGGTGGCAACTGACCTAAAATGGATACTTTGTAAGTTTAACATCAAAAGTATGACTATGTACAAGAGGGAAGCCATTACAGGCGTATTTGAGTGAAAGGTATTTGTGCTAATACGGACTGGCTTATTTATCAGTCCATTCAAGTTGTGTACTCCCTTTGTCTCGATCACGTAGGAACAGTGTTCAAATTTGAACAACTTAATTTTGATTGAACGCTGTGGCTTGCTGCTGCATCAAATGAAATTCACAGACCCAAGGCACAGAAATCTCTACTCGATATGCCAAGGTGGAGATAGGGCTATTAGAACCTTGGCTAGCGAAGATGTGCTTAAATTAGAAAGCTTTTACTTGAAACAAACAATCAGAATTTAACAGTTTATACAGTGTATGTAACACCGTAATAAGTTTATAATTGAATTATGAACCAAAGTTGTTCATTGTGTGTGGATCAAGTTGATGAGTGGAATGGGTTTACATTGTCAGAGCTTCTTATGATCCTTCCCACCCTGTTGTAGATATTTTGACATTTATGCTGGGGTGTGGGGTCAAAGCCATTGCATTGGCTTTTGAAAAGCTGGAATGTACCACCACCTCAATAAAGGGGTGTGGGGTCAGAGCCATTGCATTACCACCTCCTCAAACAAGTGAGGGAGCCTAGAAGCAAGCCTCATCATGTGTAGTTTCACTGAATATTTTCTACTGTTGATGTACACCAAAATTGGAAACAACATTTATTGTTGATATCATGCAACTTATGGGACTTCGGATGTCATTGATATGATGGTTGCTTTATTTGCTTAGTCATGTGACTAGTCATGCAAATGGCAAGTACTAGGTCAAATTTCATCAACATTGCAGTTTCGTCTTATCTGTCTATGGATTTGACACCTTACAAATGTTATACTTGCAATTTCTGAGAAAATAAATCATCTTCCTATTGATTTCTTGTAGGTATAGCCTGATGTATGGTCATTAAAGTTTACCCGTAAGAAGCTACCATATGCTACAGTGGCAACGAATTCCAACTTTCCAATATGCAATTGGCTCTGACATCATACTCCAACATGTATGTCAAATTATCTAAAATGGGGTGGGAAGGATCAGAGAAAACACAGACAAGGAATTACAATACTGTTGCATTGTTGATTTGTAATGTCTATTATCAACACAGCATTCATTTCATATTCTTTCAAGATAATTTTCCCGAATTTATGCACATGATCAACCATGCATTAATGATATTGGCTGATCAGCACTTGTAAATATTTGGCCTTGTACAGACTTCTTCCATCCTTGCCAATACATAAAAAAATACCAGTAGTCACACAACCCAAGTGAAATTACCATGTAATTATGAATATGGCTATAAAGGATACATCATAGAAAGTGTCCATTCTAAAAAAGTGTCCATTCTAAAAAGTGTCCGTTCTAGAAAGTGCAACTGTGGGATTTACACTAATTTCTAAAAGGTTGCATTGAGAATCAACCAAATTTCAAAATTATGCACTATCAATCTGAATAACAATCAAGCATCAATTTTTCAACCCCGATACCTTTGTCCTTAAATCCCTCCTAAAATACCCCACCCCTTTATTTCACAATGAACAGACCCTGGATATATACTGATACATGTATGGCTCACAAATGTAGTATGTGCATTTGAAAGAAAGTAATTTCATTAAACATTTCATACCGTAAAGAACTCCACGAGGCAATGCCCAAGTCAGTTGGTCAGTACAAAAGTCCAAAGTTATGGTCAGTTCATGGTTTTAGCTACTAACAAAGTTTTATAACGTGATTATTCATACTATTTCCCAACTATCTGGTGCACTAAGCGCATATTGCTTATATAATGACTTATATGTGTATGGCTGCTGATACACATTTCGGTAGAGAAAGAAAGCCAACACAGGCAGGTCCGGGCACTCGTCCAACCTGCAACCCATCAATACAAAATTAGATACTCTGCAACTTCAAAGCTACTACAGTTTCCAGAAAGGAAAAAACATATAATGTTGCACATGCATGCTAATATCGTATTTGCGTCTATGTGTGTGCGTCTGCCTTTATGTTTAACTTCAAAGACTTCAACATAGATTCTCCAACTAACCGTGTCTTCCTCTTTAAATATTCATTTTTATTATTATTATTATTATTATTATTTTTATTATCGTTATTATTAGTAGTAATATTATCATTATTATCATTAATATTATTATTGTTATTATTATTATTATTATTATTATTATTATATTATGTGGGAGTTGACCCTAAATTGAAGATCAATATCATTCATGTTGGAATGCATCATTGTGATTTAAATGACATGTTAAATAACTGACCAATTTGCTGATGGAGTTAAATTGCAAATCAACACATAAAAGGTTTTACAATATTGAGGAACTGAATTGAAGCGTCATGCCAAAGAGTATAGTGAGTGAGACCCCTCCGACAGCAGCCAACCCTGGCCTGGTGAGGTCAGGATTCAAATCCTAACCAGCTAATCTGACTACATAACAATCTATGGGGTATATTTTCCCACCAGTCTTTGCTATTTTGCGAGTGGTCCACTGGATTCTACTGTGTTACATATGAAGTCAAAACATTTACTAACAAGGACATTAACAACCATGCCCCGATTGTAGTGCAAAACATACATACAGAAATGAGAAAATCTTGGTCTGGTCTATGACTTATTTACTTACTTCTCCTGCTCTGATGCAGTTCCAAAGAATTTGGTAAATCCATTGGGAATATTCTTATCACAATTTTCAACTCAAATACACAGGCACTCCAATACAAGGAAGTAGCTCTGACAGTGTGTATCTGCAGAAATCACTGGGACAAATTACCTTGGATATGAGGTATCAACAAACTGGCAGAAAGGGTGTTTTATCAATTTTTTAATCAGCAACCATCACCCAAAATCACTATTATCATGTGCAGAACAACTTTGAACAGATTCCAGTTTTTAACTGTGATGCCATTGGAATGCTGTACACTTGTGTAAATTTCCTGTGTGAATGAACCACAATATTTCATCTGATTGTAGACTAGTTATTCCAAAGACTGTCAAGGGATCCAGCTTTAATCAGACAGTCTGATCCAAGATAACTAGATCAAATTGAGAGGCAGAACTGGTGCCAGTAACTAACATATAATTGATTGAATGAAGTTCTTTCATCAAATAGAATGTTTTTTTATGATTGTTTTATTTTAATAACTGCATACTTGTCAATGTTTAACTGAATAACAGTGCTCTATTTGTCCACAATTTTTACTTTGTATTTTAAGTATTAACTTCATTCAGTCCAGAATCCAAAATCAATAAAATTGTGATTTATGCTGGAGTTTAATATGCTATGAAATACATATCCCACAAACCTGTGAATAAGAATACACTAGATACCACAAGATGTCCCATAAACCTGTTAATAAAGGACACTCAAAACACAAGATGTCCCACAAACCTGTTTTTTTAAAAACACTAGATACCACAATATTTCCTTTCCTGAACAGGAGCTCTTTATACAGAAATTAAATCATCCATTATGAGCATTGTCTTTTGTATACAGAGGTTTGCTAAAACAGGTTTTAATGCTGTATAGATTATAAATACTACATCAAATAAATACTACATCAATATATTTAAGATGTACATTTTTAAAAAGCACTTCAAAAGGAACAAGTCAACTTGAAAAACTCTACAAAAGATAAATATGTACTCTGAACATCAAAAAGTATAAACACATGTCAACAAAGTCTTCTGCCTGAAGCATCAACATCCTATGAAAATCATTTGCACTAGCAGAATTGCCACAAAATATATATTCCACCACTGTTAACGTTTGTGAATAGATTGTGTAGAAATAAATTTTCCTATCTCTTAAATACTTTTTGCTTGTCCAACTCTTCTCAAACATTATCCAAAAATAAATGATAATTTTGGCATGTGCTTCTATTATCAAATCAGTTGACAACAAATTTTTTACTGAATAAATACATCCAGAAAAGGTTATTTCTTCCAATGTCTTTTACTGTGAAAGTCCTGTTTCTTTTGAACTTTACCTGCACATCCAAACAAAATGTTCCAAAGATGTCCTGTATTAAAATATCTGTCCATAAAATATATGCCTCCATAAAGTAATTAATTTTCTTGCTCCAATGTCTGTTTCACACTTTTTGAAAAAGCAAAATCAACAGATAAAGTATTCCATAGTTTCTGTTCATCACTATTTTTGGCAACAAATTCAGGGCAATGGATAAATCTATACTAGTAATCTTCTGGCTTCCTGAACCATACAACCTCTCTTACCCAATTTTCTTCACAAAGGAACCAATGAAATTTGACACTTTAAAATGCACAGCTTTAAAAATGTTACTCTTTCCCATTGATCCAAAAACACGCAGCTGTGGCAAACCCTTCCACCCCAGGGTTCCAACTTAAAAACATAATAATCATAACAGGGAGAACATTTTTCCTCCTTTGCCAAGAGATCATGTTCCTGAGAGAAATAACCTCTAGTGCTATGTAACAAGAGAGAAGGATTCAGCTATTTCATATGCCATTAGTTCAGTAATGAAGCAGGATACCTTTAGTGCCTGGGTCTACTTTTCCTCTTTCTTTTCAAGTCCCCCACCAAACAATGATATATTTATGAACTATCTTTTAATATGCCATAAATGAGTTTACATGAAAGTACCCTTATTGCAGCACTTGATGTGGAAATCAATAGTCAATGCTGGTTGAGGAAATTTAAATCAAAGTTGTGCATATTTACATGTTTATAATGCATTCAAATATAAATAATGTAGAGAGAGATCCATTCGTTGATGCACAAAGTACCAGCAGATCAGAGTCTTCACTGCAAAGAAATGTAGACCATAGCATTGCTATAGTTATCCAATCTATCTGTATATGTTATGCAAACAAATTGTGTGTGTGTATGTGTGTCTGTGTCTGTCTGTGTGTGTGTGTGTGTGATATTTAGATTTTTAATGTAGCTTTAACAATTTTTCAGTCATATCGCTACAATGCCTGCAGTGTGGCAGTTCACAGTAATGCCTAGCACTGAGGCATTATGCCACAGACATGTAGCATTATGTCTCACCCAGTGGCATTATCCTAACACCAGGCCGACCAGTCCTAACACTAACCTCTTAATGCTGAGTGCCTAGCGAGGCATCTGTTAGTACCATTTTCATGAGTCTTTGGCATGACATGGCCGGGTTTGAACCCCTGACCTCCTGCATCCAAAGCAGACACTCTTACCACTTAGGCCAATGGAGCAGTCTGCAAACTAACTGAATAAGAAGAGTATAATTAATAGCACTCCTTTTGATTAAATTGATTATAGTATATATTATAGTATATATTGAGTATATTATATATTATAATATATATTATAGTATACATTGTGTATATTAAATATTATATTATATATTATAGTATATATTGAGTATATTATATATTATAGTATATGCTGAGTATATTATATATTATAATATATATTATAGTATACATTGTGTATATTATATATTATATTATATATTATAGTATATATTGAGTATATTATATAGTATAGTATAGTATATATTAAGTATATTATATAGTATAGTATATATTGAGTATATTATATAGTATAGTATATATTGAGTATATTATATAGTATAGTATATATTGAGTATATTATATAGTATAGTATATATTGAGTATATTATATATTATAATATATATTATAGTATACATTGTATATATTATATATTATAGTATACATTATAGTATATATTGAGTATAGTATATATTATAGTATATATTAAGTATAGTATATATTATAGTATATATTGAGTATGGTATATATATTATAGTATATACCTCTGTTTGTGTGACTGTTCTCAGAATCATTTCCAACATGCTTGAAACATTTCGGATATGCCCAAATCTATCAAATGGGATGTAGAATAAACCCGATGCATCAAATAGGAAGTAGAACAGACCCAATACATCCTCCTACATGTCATAATTGCCAACTAATGGAGGCAACCTTCTGCCTTGGGATGGCATGCATTTCATGATATTGTGCCATTTGAGAAGGCTTTGAACATTTTAAAACTGCCATTTATATTAAAAATCTTTGCTCTGTATGCCTATTTGGGAGTGGCTGCCAAGCACTTTTAGCTAGGTTGTACTGATGGCATGAACCAGATACACACACACATACTCCCATTCTCAGAACCTTGTCAGGGAAAGTCTATTAGCTGGTTGCTTTGATTCAATTCTGAGTGCAATCCACACTTAATTAAAAAATCTTTTCATCTACTTCCTGAAGGATTATACAGTAATCTAATAATCTAGAAAGAGGATTTCCAGCCTTCCTGAATGACTGATGACTATACTCAACTCTTGGGATAAGAATTCCCTTGCTGTACCTACATGATAACACAATTTCTGTACAAGGCAGGTATCATCCTGATCCTAACTCATTATTCAGTAGTAGAGTTGAATGTATTATGCATGTTATTATCAGACATCCTCACTACAAGGTGATACACTCTATCATTAAATGTATCATGGATGTTATCATCAGACATCCTCACTACAAGGTGATACACTCTATCATTAAATGTATTATGCATGTTATTATCAGACATCCTCACTACAAGGTGATACACTCTATCATTAAATGTATTATGCATGTTATTATCAGACATCCTCACTACAAGGTGATACACTCTATCATTAAATGTATTATGCATGTTATCATTAGACATCCTCACCACAAGGTGATACACTCTATCATTAAATGTATTATGCATGTTATCATTAGACATCCTCACTACAAGGTGATACACTCTATCATTAAATGTATTATGCATGTTATTATCAGACATCCTCACTACAAGGTGATACACTCTATCATTAAATGTATTATGCATGTTATCATTAGACATCCTCACTACAAGGTGATACACTCTATCATTAAATGTATTATGGATGTTATCATCAGACATCCTCACTACAAGGTGATACACTCTATCATTAAATGTATTATGCATGTTATTATCAGACATCTTCACTACAAGGTGATACACTCTATCATTAAATGTATTATGCATGTTATTATCAGACATACTCACTACAAGGTGATACATTCTATCATTAAATGTATTATGCATGTTATTATCAGACATCCTCACTACAAGGTGATACACTCTATCATTAAATGTATTATGCATGTTATCATTAGACATCCTCACTACAAGGTGATACATTCTATCATTAAATGTATTATGCATGTTATTATCAGACATCCTCACTACAAGGTGATACACTCTATCATTAAATGTATTATGGATGTTATCATCCGACATCCTCACTACAAGGTGATACACTCTATCATTAAATGTATTATGCATGTTATTATCAGACATACTCACTACAAGGTGATACATTCTATCATTAAAAGTATTATGCATGTTATTATCAGACATCCTCACTACAAGGTGATACACTCTATCATTAAATGTATTATGGATGTTATCATCAGACATCCTCACTACAAGGTGATACACTCTATCATTAAATGTATTATGCATGTTATTATCAGACATCCTCACTACAAAGTGATACACTCTATCATTAAATGTATTATGCATGTTATTATCAGACATACTCACTACAAGGTGATACATTCTATCATTAAATGTATTATGCATGTTATTATTAGACACCTTTGCTACAAAGTGATACACTCTATGATTCATGTACTCACCTATAATGTTTTATACATGTTGGCTACTAATACTTGAATGAATCCTGTATGTACTCCTTAAAGCCTTATACATATTTTATTGTAGCAGTAGATAAATTGTCTAGTTTTTAACAGCATTTGTTGTCTTAAGACACTTCATCTTGTAAAAATTGTGCATTATATATATATATATATTTGTACAAATGTCATTGTAGAAGGCCTTGTGGAAGATTGGTCAGTTGATCAAATGAGCTTCTTTAAATAAAGTTATTATTATTATTATTATTATTATTAACTGTATTATGCCTATTATTAGACACCCACTCTATAAGGCAATATGCTGATTAAATGTAGTTTTATTAATACACCATCATTATAAGGTGATATGCTCTATGATACACCATCATTATAAGGTGATACGCTCTATGATACACCATCATTATAAGGTAATACGCTCTATGATACACCATCATTATAAGGTGATACACTCTATGATACACCATCATTATAAGGTGATACACTATGATACACCATCATTATAAGGTGATATGCTCTATGATACACCATCATTATAAGGTGATAAACTCTATGATACACCATCATTATAAGGTGATACACTATGATACACCATCATTATAAGGTGATACACTATGATACACCATCATTATAAGGTGATACACTATGATACACCATCATTATAAGGTGATACACTCTATGATACACCATCATTATAAGGTGATACACTATGATACACCATCATTATAAGGTGATACACTCTATGATACACCATCATTATAAGGTGATACACTCTATGATACACCATCATTATAATGTGATACACTCTATGATACACCATCATTATAATGTGATACACTCTATGATACACCATCATTATAAGGTGATACACTCTATGATACACCATCTTTATGAAGCAATAGTCACTCTGATTAAATGTATTATGTATGTTATTATTAGATACCTTCACTATATGGTGATACACTCTGATTAAATGTATTATGTATGTTATTATTAGATATCCTCACTATAAGGTGATACACTCTGATTAAATGTATTATGTTATTATTAGATACCCTCACTATAAGGTAAATACTATGATTAAATATATTATGTGTATTGTTATTATTAAACACCATCACTATAAAATGATACACTCAATGATTAAATATATTACGTATATTATTAGACACCCTCACTACAAGGTGATAAACTGTGACTAAATGTATTATGTATGTTATTATTAGACAGCCTTGCGGGCCCCGAGTGGCCGAGTGGTCTAAAGCGCTCTTCGTTACGGATCACTGCCATCTCACCTCTGTCTGCGGCGGTTCGAGTCTAAGATTCAGCCAATGTGGGTATGTGAGAAAGCTTGCCAGTAGCTTCTTGAGGGTCAGTGGTTCTTTCCGGGGTTTTCCCGGGTTCTTCCTCCACCATTAATACTGGCCGCCATGTATAGCCTATCGTGTGCTGAAAAATGGCGTTAAGCCCCACGACAACAACAACAACAACAACATTAGACAGCCTTGCTGTAAGGCTATACACTCTATGGCTCCCATAGATGATATTATACTGAAGGAGTGCTGTATTTCAATATGCCCCTCTTCACATTTTGACAGTAAAATGATGCAACTGTTTTAAAAGTTTTTACATTAACACTTTTCAAATAGATTTCACAGCATATTCAAGAAACGAATATTTATCTGGGGAAATCCCCACCCCCACCCCCTTTCATTTGATAAAAGATATTTCTAAATCGGGCAGGCCACTTAAGTAAACAAAAATAGGATTTGTAAATGTTATGCAAGATTTTCACATTTTTCATTTCATTTGTGCATAACTCTTTTCAAAATCAGCTGAATTCCACAATTATGTTTCATAGAATAGACAACTCACCCAATTATATGATAAAAAAAGAAAAATGAAAGAGAGCAAAAAGGCAGTAAGAACAGAATATCATTGAAACATAAATAGCCCTGTTAATCACATGAACAGTACAACTGTCAAAGAAATATATTTTAATTTTAGACTTTTCTTAAATGTGTTCATTTTTGGTACAAATACATCAGGCCTATGTACATTTATTTTCAAAAAATGCTTTCTTCCTGTAAGCTATTAGCAACCAGATTTCCGATTTTATGAATGTAACAAGATTTTCTTCATCATACCAATTTTGAAACACGTGTAGTACAGTCACACCCTATAAGCCCTTCTACTTGACAAGTCATTTAGATTCAACCCGGGGTGGCAGGATCAATGCGGACACAAGTTATTACTGCATAACTTCTTTTAAAAACCGATTAATTTTTTCCGTTTCTCGAACTCATAATAATGCTAAAATATTCTTGATTTACATCATGACAAAGGATGTGAAAATGTGCCCCATTTTTTAGTTATCAAGTGAGTTTCCTCATCTTTTGCCATCCACTGTGACACCATCAGTTTATTATGAAAGCCACAATATTGTATATTTATATTTATATGTACATATGTAAAGTGAACAACATGTACAGTATTCCTTCCTCTCTTCTGAGGTACAGTCTAAACAACATATCAAACTGTTCACAGAAAATAATAGTCTTTTAAATTCTCCAATTTCAATCCAGTCACAAGACAAATATCAAATCTGCTAACAAATCTTAATTAATGCAGCAAAAAAATTATCAGATCAATCAATCATCTCTTGTATCAAATATCCCAAATTTTTCAAATCAATGCAAAATCCAACTATCTACAATAGATGATACTGGTATCAACACAAGCTATTAATAACCCCAATCAAATGCATGAATTCCCCATTAATTGAATCAATAATTTATTTTGAAATATAATTTCCATTATTTCACATTCACAGGGCCTTTCATTTGAAACCAATGTAGGGCAGAGGGCAATATAATGTATACACATCTCAGGATCTTGTAACGATTTGCAACAGGGTCTTTTAATGATTTTTACCTCAATTCTTTTGATAATGAATTCCAGGGCCTCCTTTTATCAATTAACTGGCCGCTGTATCATATGGATTTACACTTTGTCCTTGAGGCATATGAAAAATCTCTTTTTCAGTCCCACAGTTGGAATGGGGTTACTGTACAATGCTAATGGCTGCCATCAATCTGCATTGGACTAAAAATAAATATGCATTTCCTCTTTCTGGCAAAAAAATAAACAATAGGGTCAGTAGGTATGAGAATCACATTTTTAAAGAATGGTTGTTGTTGTTGTTGTTGTTCTAGGGTTTAACGCCATTTTTCAGCACAAGACAAGCTATACATGGCAGCCAGTATAACTGGTAGAGGAAGAACCCTGGAAAACCCAGGGAAGAACCATCAACCCACGAGAAGCTACTGGCAGGCTTTCCCATGTACCCATGCTAGCCGAGCCTTGGAATCGAACCCACGCAGACAGATGTGAGATGGCAGTGATCCGGAACGGTGAGCACTTTAGACCACTCGGCCACTCAGGGCCCCACAAAAGAATGGAAAGAAAAGATTACTATCACATTTCTGCATCTTGAGGCAAGTAACTGCTGTAAAAATTTCCATTTCTAGAACAAAGTTTCTGGAGTGAGTGGAAATTTTGCACAATTTTTAAAGATTTCTCAATAGGATAGGGACCTAATCATGACCCCTAAGAAAAAAACTGGAATTCAAATTAAGACTTCTTTTTAACTGCAGAGTGTTGAAATGGATGTGAGATCTCCATATTCATTTATGAAAAACTAGACACTATTTTACGATTTGTTATTAAAACCGCATTCCAATATGATCATCCATTTGGGAGAATTAGTTATAAGATTTCGATATGTTCATTGTGGCAGCCATATTCAAGGTCAGATCGGCTCTATTTTCATTTAGGACCTATTTTATGTCATGATTTAGTTTTCTGATGAAAACTCCATCACTTTCCATATGGGAACAGTATCAATAACACAAATGTCAAGATGGCTGCCAAGCTTATAAAGGGGGCACTCACCAGTTAATATGTGCTTTTGAGAGAGTGACATATGTAAGGTGAAGTTGTTCGCATTTAAAACATGCACAATGGAGAGAATCTTGGCATACCTCTATGCTACATTAATGTAATGTGGATGATATTTCTTTGGATATTGTACTTTTGGAAATTTTTACATGATTTAAGCACACTGCTAACTAAAATGACTGCTCCCTTGTGTTAAAAAATCAGCCCGAATTAGTCTAAAGTACACTATACATAGCAGCTATTAAAATAGGGAAAATGAATTTTGCCAGACAAGACAATACCAGCTTGTGAAAGTGCAATGAATGAATTGCCAAATATATAAAATGTAAAAAAAGTTATCGGCTCTTTTTTATACAATTTACCTCTGAAGTTCAGGAAGTGAAAATGAAAGGTGCACATCTGAAGTAAGGCCAAGCTGTATACTCTATAACCCAAAGTACACCCATCAATCATACATGAAAATAAAGGGAATTAAAGGTTCTTTGATGTATACCTAAGATATACAAGGACTGTTTTAAATAGCCAGTATAACCAGTGAGGAAAGGCGGGGAAATTCTTTTTAAAATTCTAACCCTATGCAAAATATGAAACTGTAGAGCGGCAAAAAAACACTTTAAACTCGGGAAGAGCATCTCTCTGACATTGATTCAGTGAAGGCATGAGATCAGTCCTGATTCATGTTCCACTATCATCCTCATTCACTCAATATCTGTCACCACCTTGTATCTAAAATATTTCTGAATTTCTTCAGCATAGAATACTTTTTTATGTTGGAAGTACAGAGTTTTATAAATGTTCATGCATCAAGTGTAGGACATTTGCATGAGTTTGAAGAAGATACCAATAGAAGGATCATATTTGTTCGTCCAATCTTTTTTCCTGAGTCAGTTTATTCATTCTTTTACAAGTCTGAAACATTACGCCTGTTAATGGCATGGAGTTTTGTTTTGATATTATGTGGCTTCAAAGGTAGATGGGTATGTCCTCAACTAAGATGTACTCCAAAACTGTTTCATGCGATACGAGGCAAAAGTTGAGTCAAATGAGTCTTTATCCCGGATTTACCCAATGACATTATCCCACAAATGATCAAAGACTCACCTACAAAGTCAGGAGAACATAAGAGATAAACTTGTCCACTTGAAAGCCCTTGTCACATGCTCTGTTTAACATGGATAGCAACTTTGTGATCCCTTTTCAAAAGGAAGAAAATGCAAACTTCAAAAAACATGATCTTTCCACACAAAAGAGAAAAATGGCACCTAAAGGCAGATTGCTATATGTATTCCTGCTCCATTACCTTGACTCTGTGACTCATTATTAATGAAGATAGCTTGAACTCAATGATGCATCTCCTTTATTGATTGTAATTTCATAGTGTTTAACAACTTGGCTATTCAGCGTAAAATCAACAAATGATGACATTGGCCCTGGGCAATGAGGTGAGAAAGCATTTTACAAAAAAAACAATCAATACAGACTTTTCATCTATTTTTCCATCGAAATATGCACTAATGATGTTTACTACAACTGCATTTGGTACTAATGCTGAACCTTCAGAGTAATCAACCATCCTTCAAATTATTACTTCCCTTTATTTTTAATTTCTGAAAGAACATGGCTGATTGATAGCTGAATGATCGAATTGCCCAACTAAATGCACTACCGTATTTATACACATAAAATGTGCATGGGCTAAGATGAGTCACTGCATTGTAATATTTTCATTTTTACCTGTATTTTCCATTCAGATATCAGAGACAACAATTCTACCTTATGCATCAGTGATGGATGGAAAAATGCCCTCGTCAATATTAAAATTGGGTGTCAGACACTTCACATCCAGTACTGATGCATATGAAGGACTATAAATCATGTACATGAGAAATGTCGTATAACACCTCAAACAAAATTTAGAACCCAAGGATATGACTGCATGTACACAAGTCACAATTTGATTAGGTTCCATGGGAAAGGAAGGGGATCAGGAAAGGAGGATAACAAATGAACAAATGTACTGTGTGTGTGTGTGATTTAGATTTTTAATGTAGCTTTAAAAAAAAATCAGTCATATTTCTACGATGTCTGCAGTGTGGCAGTTTAAAGTGCTGTCTAGCACTAGGGCATCATGCCACAGACAATTAGCATCATGTCCCACCCAGTCACATTATTCTGACACCAGACAGACCAGTCCCAGCACTAACCTCCTAATGCTGAGTGCCTAGCGAGGCAGCTGCAAGTATCATTTTTTATAAGTCTTTGGTATGACTCGAACAGGTTTCAAACCCGCAACCTCCCACATTCAAGGCGGACGCTCCAACCATTAGTGATCAAATGTACTGTAAAATGCTTTTTATATGGCTGTCCCATGCTTAACTGTCCTCTATGCAGAATAACTGAAATTTTTGTGCTGAAACATTTTCTTTTTGAATCAGTGACCTTGACCTGTTGACCCCAAAATGTATAGGCTTTACCTTACCAAGAGTAAGCCATCCACAAAGATTTCTCCAGATCTTTGATGTAGAATTCATTGTGGAAACCAGACCATTTCATCTTAAAATTAATAGGTTCCTTTCTTACCCCATTTACAAACAATTAACAAAGTTTGAGGTATGTGATGTAGAAATGATTTTATTATGCAGAAACCATTTTTATTCAGTAACCTTGACACCTGACTTCTTTTAATTCCACAATTGAATAATATTTGCCCACCCCAAGTACAAGCCATTAAGAGAAGTTAACTAGATGTAAATGGTGGAGAAATCAAGTAATTGTGTTGAAACTATATTTCTTCTTTCAGTCAGTGATGATTACCTTTGACCTTTTGATCCTAAGCTCTATAGGATTCTTTCTTATCCCAAGTGCAAGCCATCCACACATTTTAATAATAGTACATAGTAAGCAACTCAAGTTATTAAAAAAGAAACCAATTTGGTAACAGACAGGCTGAAGGACAAATAGCTGGATGGATAACATAACATAATAGACTCCATCTTATCAAGCAGATAAAATCAAGATGACGACGCTCTGCAATAGGTTTCTTCCTCTTGATCTTTTTAATGCAATTTATACCTTTTTAATGCAATTTATACCTTTTTGATGCAATATATACCTTTTTGATGCAATTTATACCTTTTTAACGCAATTTATACCTTTTTGATGCAATTTATACCTTTTTAATGTAATTTATACCTTTTTAATGCAATTTATACCTTTTTGATGCAATTTATACCTTTTTAATTCACAATATTTAGTATAAACCAATCCCCATTATTGAAAAGAATACAAGTTTTTTGTTGTGGGCTTGATGCCATTTTGTCAGCAAACAACAGGATATGCATGGCAGCCATTTTTACTGGTGGAGAAAAGAACCTGGGAAAACTTTTGTAAGAAGCAACGACCCACGTGATGCTATTGGCAAGTTTTCTCCTGTACCCACTTTGGCTGAGCCTACGACTCGAACATACATGGACAGAGGTGAGAAATGGCAGTGATTGATAAAGGTAAGTGCTTTAGACCACTCTGCCAACCAAGGCCCAGGAAAGAATGCAAGGGCTAAAGTACTGAAACAAAATAAATGAATGGATGAATGAATTAATAAATGAATAATTGAAAGAAAGAAAATAACATGCATGATTAATAAGGTAAACAAATGACAACTGTCAAGCTTTCAGTGTTAATGCAGGCAGCAGGAGTAAAGAACCTTCCACAAAGACATATCATAACAAGCAACCTGGGCTGATTCAGACAGAATTCAAACCCAAAACCTCTGAATTTCAAGATCAAATCTAAACCACCACCACCCCTGTCCCAATTTCAATTCAATGCATAATAAAGCAAACAATCACTTCCACCCTCCCCAGCAACAACAACTTAAATGCCCAAAAATACACATTCCAAATCCTCTCCGTGAAAAATCAATTCTTCCCAAGGGTGATATTGACCATTCAAAGAATGTAATCGTCATCGACTGATAGGTTTTTATGTTGATTATAAAGAGTCAATGAAAACTAACAAAATATTTCTTTCAATCTTCAGAAAATATTTTAAAATGTACACAAGTGCTGAAAACAAGCTTTCTGCCCATGTATGTTTCATCAGTGCTATCTTATCTCTGTACAGACTGTTCAAAAATGTAAATTTTTAGTTAACTGGTAGAGAAATAGCTTCTACCTTTTCCCTAACTGTTTTGCATTGTTATCTTTAAATCTGGAACATTACGTTAGTCTGTATTATATAGCCAGGAAGTGACGTACCATAGAGAACAATACGGAAGCCTACTTAGGCTTTATGCTAATAATTGTATAAATTAAACCAATGGGATTGATGCAATTCCAGTGGTACTTTACCTTTTCATATGGTATACGGTTCAGGTCATATATTTACTACATTTATCCTCTATGTTGTAGAAGTGTGCATTTAACCAAGTAATACATCATTATTTCAAATGAAGAAACATGCAATGACAGGAGTTATTGAAAAAAAATACAAATAAAATTTAGATTTAAAAGGACAGTTTTAACACGCAGAGATCAAAATGGGGGTCAGTATGGAAGAAGCAAATAATAGCAGTGATCTGCTTTCCAAATCAGTTGAAAATAGACAACTGTGTTATGAAATCTGACATTTTAGGCTGGTGAGATCATGATAAAAACTGGTTAAATGAAAATTTTATTTCAAACACAAGTTTTAATGTGCGGAGATCAACATGGCAGACAGTGGTGAAACAGCAAATGATGGCAGTAATGTGGATGCCAATTTTGATGAAAAAATGGACAATTTTGTGGAATTAAATTTAAGTTTTAGACAGTGCAGATTGTGATTTTGACATTAATGAAACTGGACAGAAAAGATGATAAATGGTCAACAGAAACTTTGATTTCAAAACTGAATTTTAAGATGCAGAGATGAAAATGCCAAACAGTACTGAATGGTAACTGACGGCCATCGCATGGATGCTGATTTTGATGAAAATATAGACAATTCTATGGGGGAATTTGATATTTAGGCAATGGAGATCGTGATCTTGACTACATTGAATGAACTTAGTGGATGATAACTAGATAAATGCTAATTTTTTTTGATGATGAAGAATCTGAAGCTTTTCATGCTGACTGCTCATAAAGTTTACCCACATACCAATGTTGGACATTTGAATATTATTAACTGCATTCCTTGAAATGGACAAAACAAACCCAACAAAACTGTGATGCATTTACCTTAAAATTTATTACTGAATAAAAAATACTAAAACAAAATGAAGAGCTTTGTTAACTTTCCAATAAGGAGCTTTTCTGCTTTCTTTCCAATTCTCAAGCACGTAAATTAATAAAAATTATAAAAACCTTGGGCAAACTTGATGGATTTTTACTATTTTTTTCATGATCTAAATCAGCATAAAATTCCCCCCAGTTTAAAGGAGGTAAAATGTATACTACAGATAGAAAAATTGGATTGAAAGCAAGTTATAAAAAAATTAAGCATTTTGTAATTTACCTATCTTTACTTTGAACATAGTTTTGTACATCTAAACATTTTGAATAAAAAAGATAATGACCTGAAAGAAAATGTATTGCTTTTTAAAATGGCATACGACTTTAAAGAACTATAACTTGTCCTGTAAAACAAGTTTGGCAAATATCAATACATTCTCTAATGCTGATAAATGAATAAACAACTTTCAGATTCTAAAAAAGTTTGCCTGTGTGATTGGCCTTCAGTATGAAATGCTGTTGTTGTTGTTGTCGTAGGGTTTAACATTTTTCAGCACACAATAGGCTATACATGGCGGACAGTATTAATGGTGGAGGAAGAACCCGGGAAATCCCCGGAAAGAATCACCGACCCACAAGAAGCTACTGGCAAGCTTTCTCATATACCCACATTAACAGAATCCAAGACTCAAACTTACGCAGACAGAGATGAAATGGCAGTGATCCGTAACGGAGAGAGCTTTAGACCACTCGGGACCCTAGTATGCAATGTATTGGACTGATACAGAAAAATCAATTATGAGAACGTGATCAATCAAAATGACCACATTATCAAGAAAAAAAGGCAGAAAAACATAATTCACTTACTTGCAATCCTTACTTGTAAAAAATCTCAAGAAACTGGGCACTCTTTGAAATACTTCTCCAATCTATTCAATGTGCCCTGAAATAAAAGAATTTAAACCTGCCACGATTTCTCACTGGTAACAAAGCACCTGACAATAATGCTGTTACATGAAAGCATCAACTGGTCTGATATACAGGTTATTATCAAGGTCAGACAATCTTTACAGTGCCAGATTTAATTTAATAACCTCACATACATCAAACAAATACTTAACTAAATATTAGTTGTTCACAAACTAATTTGTCAGTGGGACATAATTTTGGGGAGGATTTTTGACAGTTCATTGTTTTAGAATTTTTTATATCAGTGTAATATATCTGTAATGAAAAAGGAAATATTTTGGGTCTTTAAAAATCCTTTGTTTTATCAAACAGTTTGTTGTTATACATTTTATTAAAAATAAGTCTTACTTTATATATTTTATAAATGGCAGGTAATCTTTGCTAACTAATGGGTATACAAAATATACTGTTTTCATGTACTTTACACAATTACAAAAAGTTAGCATGCTCATTTACAGCAAACCTCCCCATGGTAATCTTGGCACTCTTGGGGCTGATAGGAAGCTTCGAAGCTTTACCTGTAATCAACTTAACAGGAAAATAATGCCAGGATTCAAGCAACATAATTTGATAATTCATGACAGTACTCTTCAATTCACTAATCTGATGTGAATAAATCTGGAGAAAAAAACAGCCCAACTTTATTTACTTTGTAACAAAAAGCAATGTCACCTGGTACAAAGAATAAAAATTATGTCTGCTCACACAAACACAAATGAATGTAAAGATTTAGTCACAATTAATTTTATTATCAGTACAAATCATCCAAAATGGAGTGATTCAAAACTGTATTCCTTTTTCCAGGATTTTCACACTAAAGGAAAATATCATTGGTGTGCAGATTTTACATGGGAGGTGGGGGGGGGGTACACAAGACCTCAACCTAAGAACAGATGCCTAATAGTTTAAATAAAGGAATTTGCAATAAATAACTTTTAAAAAATAAATATAAAACTTGAAGTAGCTTATCCTCCCCATCTGTACAGTACCAGTGATCATGCCATGACAATGGTACTACATTGTATGCATTAGAACTTCATGTCATGACAATGGCACTACACTGTATGCATTAGAACTTCATGTCATGACAATGGCACTACACTGTATGCATTAGAACTTCATGTCATGACAATGGCACTACACTAAATGCATTAGAACATGTCATGTCATGACAATGGCACTACACTGTATGCATTAGAACTTTATGTCATGATAATGGTACTACACTGCATGCATTAGAACTTCATGTCATGACAATGGTACTACACTGCATGCATTAGAACTTCATGTCATGACAATGGCACTACACTGAATGCATTAGAACTTCATGTCATGACAATGGCACTACACTGAATGCATTAGAACTTCATGTCATGACAATGGCACTACACTGAATGCATTAGAACTTCATGTCATGACAATGGCACTACACTGTATGCATTAGAACTTCATGTCATGACAATGGCACTACACTGTATGCATTAGAACTTCATGTCATGACAATGCCACTACACTGTATGCATTAGAACTTCATGTCATGACAATGGCACTACACTGTATGCATTAGAACTTCATGTCATGACAATGCCACTACAATGTATGCATTAGAACTTCATGTCATGACAATGGCACTACACTGTATGCATTAGAACTTCATGTCATGACAATGGCACTACACTGTATGCATTAGAACTTCATGTCATGACAATGGCACTACACTGTATGCATTAGAACTTCATGTCATGACAATGCCACTACACTGTATGCATTAGAACTTCAT
The DNA here is from genome assembly GCA_028554795.2 of Sinohyriopsis cumingii. NCBI lineage: Eukaryota > Metazoa > Mollusca > Bivalvia > Unionida > Unionidae > Sinohyriopsis > Sinohyriopsis cumingii. The sequence continues at coordinate 71,169,902 of CM068838.1, read as the reverse complement.
GTCATGACAATGGCACTACACTGTATGCATTAGAACTTCATGTCATGACAATGCCACTACACTGTATGCATTAGAACTTCATGTCATGACAATGGCACTACACTGTATGCATTAGAACTTTATGTCATGATAATGGTACTACACTGTATGCATTAGAACTTCATGTCATGACAATGGCACTACACTGTATGCATTAGAACTTCATGTCATGACAATGGCACTACACTGTATGCATTAGAACTTCATGTCATGACAATGCCACTACAATGTATGCATTAGAACTTCATGTCATGACAATGCCACTACACTGTATGCATTAGAACTTCATGTCATGACAATGCCACTACACTGTATGCATTAGAACTTCATGTCATGATAATGGCACTACACTGTATGCATTAGAACTTCATGTCATGACAATGCCACTATACTGTATGCATTAGAACTTCATGTCATGATAATGGCACTATACTGTATGCATTAGAACTTCATGTCATGACAATGGCACTACACTGTATGGATTAGAACTTCATGTCATGACAATGCCACTACACTGTATGCATTAGAACTTCATGTCATGATAATGGCATTACACTGTATGCATTAGAACTGCACATCATCCATTGGACCAAGTGTAGTTAGAAAATACTATTAATTAATAACAATGTAATCAATGAAAGCATCTTGCTGCTCGAGTTACAAAAGGTCACTAAGTACGCATTTGATTATGGTTGTTTATATAGATGTACTTACATGACAGATAGAGCTTTGTCAATATTAAAAAATTCTTATGCTTCTGTAAAAAATAAATTGTGTGAAATTTTCATGTGCTTCCTCTTTCTCCGAGATTCACTAACTAGGACTGGAGACAGAAATCATGCAAGCATCATGGAGACACATGATTGCAAGATTCTTTTTTTTCTATTCATTAATTCAACCTTTCTGCAATGAAAGGGCAACTGCACAATTTTCTTTTGTCAATAACTGCTTCAATGAATCATTGAATCACATGTAAAAGGGGCATAGATGTATATCAGGTTAGTTTTGGAAAAATAAATTTATTACTGCAATACTCATCTTGCAGTAAAGTTTAAGCTGCCCATAAATTAAATCTTTATTTACCTTTCATTATTTCATAGTGACCTTGCAATTTTCAAGCATCTCATGACAAACGGACAAACATTACCAATTCAAGATGTCCCTTCTGCATGCTGTGAGGGAATAAAACTGAATTTGTTCAGTTTTTCATGCTTCTCAGGATGGTGGATTATTATAATGAGAGGTGGAGATCACCAGGTGGTTTTACTGGCAGTGATTTTTTTCTCATTTCTGTATTTTTTCTTTACTTATCCAATAGTAAACAGAATTTTATTTCCAACTAATCCAACCAATGCTTGATTAAATGCACTGTTACCAAATAAAGCTCAAACTAGCATGTTTTCTAGCATCTCTTGACCTTTTGAAATTAAAACCTCAGGTCACAGGTAACCCATTTAGTTCAGTCATAAAGTATTATTACTTTTCTAGGTAAATCTATTCTGTCTTCATGTACCTCCACTCTGATATTTACCTGTAACAACCTTAGGTATTACCTATATTACTAAGGTATTCATTTACACCACTATGCTCTGGGATGTAGAATGAGCCTGATGCACTATCGTGAATGTCATAACATGTGACTAATAACGGAGATGGTACACAATGTACCTCGGTGGTTAGTGGACTGGTCTCATAACAAGACATGTGACTAATAATGGAGATGGTACACATTGTACCTCGGTGGTTAGTGGACTGGTCTCATAACATGACAAGAGACAAAATTTTAACTTAGGTTGTATAAAGTTTACAACATGTAGGCATACAAGAAAAAGAATATAAAATAGTGTGATTTTTTTTAAAATAATGCTTACAACAGAAAACACAATCTAAAAACCTGCATATATTTTTCAAGAATTGCACACTACATTCTATCTGTATTCATTCATTAACTGATTATATTTATAAACGTTAATAATGGAAGTGTGAAACTGAGGAATAAAATTTTGTCTTTCAGCTTGAAAATAAGGACATGATAGAAGATGGTGCAATATTTTTTGCTAGCCAATCTACCAGTTTCAATGGGAAACCTATGACTGGCAGTTCTAAACTTAATTAAGTTTTTAGATACATAATATACATGTATTTTGGTAACGAGAAATAAATCTTTTCTAAATCCAAACTAGTATTTAAAAACCTGTAATTAAGACCTTTAGATGACATATTGATGTTAGCTACCCAAGTTTGTTATGTACTGATCTGTTAGTTGTTGTTCAATAGATTTTGCTAACAAAACTTTGATTTTTCCATAGGAAGCTTAACTCAACATATTTAATATAGAATTGACTTCAAATAACTATTTATTGTCGTAAGAATTATCATCATAGTAAGAGAATAAATACAATATTTTTTCTCCATAAACAAAAACCAATCTAGACCAACAGTTTATCGTTTGACTTTGAAAAAGAGTACAGGTATGAATTCCAACACTGGATTACCCCAGGTAGGTTACCATGCCATGCCCTTGGGAAAGGTGCTTTACTATGATTGCTTTGTCACTAGATAACCTACCCAAGTTGCTGCGCTGTAAAACACCAAACCAAACTTGTAATGTTGGCATCTGTTTTTCATTTCATAAACTGTGTATTATCTATCTACAAGAAATCTTAATAAAAAGTTGTAGTTGTGTTTTATGGCACCTAATGACAAAACTGGTCATATGGTGCTGAAAAACAGTTAGGTTCAAAAGCTTAAAAATTTAACTGCACACATATTTTAGAAATATAAAACCCTTCCAAATAAATAGAGACATCAATTACAACAAAGTAAAATATAAAATTCTGTACAATGCATACAAAATAACTGATAAAAGTAACACATGTAATCCTTAAAATAAAGTCAAAATGTGGTGTATAAACTGCATTTCCTCAAAAAAGTCCAAGATTTTCCCTCTAGGTACATTATACCATTGCTTCATGCTGTTCAAAACAGCCAATTAGCATTTTGTAAGCAGGTATTTACAAATTTTCACTGATAATTAGAGATGCAAAATAAAGCTGGTTGGTTGCAAGATAAAGCTATTTCAATCCGTCATTTTACTTTAAAGAAATGTTTAAAATCAAAATCCTCATAAAAATCTGAAAACCGATTCCAAGTTTTAACAGTCATCATATGTACAGTCATTGTTCCATAATTCATTGAGATTATTGTTTCCCTGATAAAATGATGCTGTTCTGGATTTTAATACCGTTTCTCACTGCAAGATATACATGTCAGCCAATATAACTTGTGGAGGAAGAATCCAGGAAAGCTCCAGTAAGAACTACTGATCCACGGGAAGCTACTAGCAGCTTTCTCACATACCCACACTGACCAACCCTAAGAATCAAAATCATGCGGATAGAAGTGAGATGGTAGTCATCAGTAAAGATGAGCTCTTTTAGACCAAGTGGCTACCCGAGGCCCCCATCCTGGTAAGGTAAAACTTCTACAAGCCAAAACCTCAGTAAACTGAAATCAATTTACTTTGAAAACCAAACTGTCTCAAATGTTTTCTTTCACACTAAAATAAACCCTGTAACAGTAAAATTTAATCTGAGCACATAAATAGTGAAAAGTATTTAAACATCACACAGTAAAATAAAAGCAAACATAAAAATGTATAAAATCCTTATTATTGCTCAACTCAACTTTTAAGATGGACTGGTTTATGAAAATATCCTTGTATCTGATTATGAAATTATCAAACCAGTGTAAATGAAACTTTCTCTGTCGACAATGCATGTTAAGATGCACCACCCAATACCATCTGCGATGTTATTTTAAACAAACTTTAGGTTGTTTTTCTCTTAACTGATTAAGTTTCTCCTTTCTTTAACAAATTTAAAAATGTATAAATGCTGATAGTTATGAATATATAAGTGAACAGTGGTTAGTTTCAAATGCATGATGGTTCATTCTACATCCTTACCATACCAAAAAACTGTTGGCAGGTCTGCCACACAGAACTAATCAACATCGACATAATGTTCTCATACTTAAGTGCTGTCTACTACCAGTTTACAATGTACTGCAAAGGTATCTACTGTTTCCTGCCTCTAGACTGGTTCCATGCATTTACTGTTCCCTGCCTCTAGTCATTCCTTTTTGCTCTCAATAAAGACCAGTATTTCTAGCCACTTACTAAAGGATCTATTCCCAATATCTCTGATAATCCTACCTAACTTGGCTGCCATATTAGGAAGTAAGTGTCAAGACCTACCAAAATGACATTATGCTACCTCTCGATAATTATCTAAAAAGGACAAACAAAAATTGACGCAAATAATTCAGCACATACTAAAATCAATGATACAACAAAACTTTTCACATAGATCAAGTTTCACTTTGTAAATGTTGACAGAAAACTATCCATATCAATCACGCCAGATCTCTGAAGGGATGGTCAAACAATGAGACCAGCTCTAAATTGCAATAGAAGTATGCTCCCAATGCATGCCAAATCTTTGAAGGGATGGTCAATGGGATCAGCTCTAAATTGCAATAGAAGTATGCTCCCAATGCAAAATTTTAACCTTTTTTTTTTTGTTGCATCTTTGTAAGACATAATTATGTGATTAAATTTGGAATGTAACTGATGAATATTCTAGTGAAATTTGTGCCAATGTATATGAAGATTGGTGCTGAATTAAAGGTGCCTTTGCTAGCCAAGGTTCCAATATCATAATCCTATCTACGCCTTGGCAGATCTAACAGATATATATTAGTGCTTTGTCCAAGCAACATCTATTGGATTTCACAAAGCACAGAAATATCTGCTCGATATGCCAAAGTGATAGAGTTATCACATCGGAACCTTGGCTAGCGAAGATGAACTAAAGGTAAATACAGCTTAACTAATTTTTGAAACATGGATTTACCATTTATATTTTGCATATACGGTCAAACTTGTTCCAGCATTCACCTTTAGTCAGCAGTCACCCGTTCACAATGACCATTTTAGTTTCCCTGAGCAAAAGTTCCTATATAAATGTCCCGTATGCAACAATCACCCGATTTCTGCAGACAGCAGCCAGGTGTTTCCTAACCATAGAATAGTTTCACCCTGACTTTATCAGTCACAAAAGCATATCTACATTAAACATTCAGTCTATGCAAACTGAAGGTTTGCTTCATAAGGCATTGATTAGATAAAGGATTAGTATGTGAATTGATATGCAAACATTGCTCTATCTCGCTTATACCTCCAGTCACATCAACAGTGTAAAAAGGTGACAATATGTCAAATTCATAAGTGAGGGGATAGACGATTAAATCAATTCATCTGCTGGACGGTGAGAAAAGCAACTATGTTGTGATCGCGGAAATGGAAGTCACCTTTTGTGCCAGCATGACAGTTGTAGTTCGATATCTTCATCTTTCTGCCTTTAAATTAAAGCTATATCTGAAGAAACAATTTTGTCCTTGAAAAGAGATACATGTTACATCCCTAATCACTAGGGTCCGAGGTCACTCAATGTGCAAAATGTGTCTATAACGGCAGATCACAAGGAATAACAATATATGGCTTCTTTTAATTTTCTGTTATCACATATTTCTCACATAAACCAACTGCCTTTTGATCAAGTTGAACAAATGACTAATTGAAATCTTGTTTTTCAAGCGTGAACAAATTAAGATTGTCATGTATTTTTTAGTCGGTAATCATTTAGTTTAGCGGATGGATTAAACTGAACAGGACACATTTATCTTATGTGGACAACAAAATACATGTATACCCATAATTTTGATTTTCTTGTACACAAAACAATCTTGACAACAACAACAACAATAATAATAATACTGATGACAACGCTATTCAGTGCAATGTATTTGTTCTAAAACCTATTTTAAAAGGTGTACCTGTGCATAGCAGTCACCTATGCAATAGCCAAATTTGCCTTTCCCCATAATGATATTACGTGCATGGTATTTAATCTAAAACCAATTTTAAAAGATGAACCTGTGCATAACAGTCACCTGTGTGCAATGGCCAATTTTGCCTGTCCCCATAAGTGGCCAATAGTGACATGTTTGACTGTACAATCAATTCACATCCATGCAACAGTTTTAAATCACTCTTAACTGATGTGACATTATTAATTTTAAAAATAAACCTATTCATGAGAAAATGTGGCTTTTAAAACCCCAGGGCACAATATGTGTGGAGTACTCTCCCCTTATCAGAACTCGTAATGACAAGATATGCCAGTGCCAGGTAAAATTTCATTAACTGAGTGATTAAAATATTTTATTCCATACAAATATTTGCATCTATTATATTGTATTACACAATTTTTCACTTGTGTAATTACTAAATTTAATGCAAATTATTATTCAGCCGTGTTTTAAAATAATCTTAAAACTGGTGTAAAATAAAAATTATCAACAATTTAAGAAAAGGTTCAAAAGCTGCAGCAGATCCTGGAAGATCCTAAAGGGGTGGGGAGCATAACCAAATAGTCAAGAGGTCTTTAAAATAAAGAGGTGGGGTGTGCCTCCTTATATGTTCTTGATTTAATGTTTGCACCATGATCAACATCAGATTATTCCGTATACGTGTTTCTCAATTAGAGAAATTACATGGCTAATAATGTAATGTCGAAATTATCTGGGTTTAATGAAACTCAACGTTGTTTTGGAACAATATCTTTCAAGATCCAATATAATTCAGCTGATCTGGCGTATACGACTAACGGCGGCGTTGGGGATTCAAGTGCGTTAGAACCGAGCACAGGCCAAGATGCGTAGTCTAAGCAACTCTTTACTATGGAAGAGTGTGTCAAATAGGCAGTGCCGACGTAATCTTACACTTGCAGAATAAACCATAATAAGAATACAATTTATGCAACACTTTTTGAGTTTGAAGGCACTTTTCCACCAGGTTAATTCGCCGACGTTTATATATTTGAACATCCATACGAACAAACATATGTACGCCATTGTGCACGCGCTCTATCTAGTTATCTAGTGCCAAGTAGGAGCACATGATCTGCAGTCTGTCGCGAAATCTCTCAGAATATAGGAAGCCGGAATCAGGTCACAATTAGTACTTCCAACGAATGTAGTTCTAGCCTATTTTCAGAAAAATTTTTTTTTTTTTTTTTTTTTGCTCTCTCATTTTGGTGGTGATAGAAGAGTTACATTTATGCATTTTTGTAGGGATTTAAAGGTAATTGTTTATTCTTGAGAATATGAGCTCAGGGTGTGGTTTTCCGTGTGTATTTAGGCGACAGTGCACAGTGAGTAAGAAGGCCTTGGTGATGATCCGGAAGTGAAATCTGTGTTCTGTTTACATGTTGCTCTGTTGACAGTCCAGCCTCTCAAAAATTGCAGGTCAACCTTTGACAAGCATTCACTGTGAAGTCATCTTTGAAGGTAGTTTAGATTAACATATGATTTGTATTGATTGTCACTCAGTGGAAAGGTCAGTATTGAGAAACAAATGCAGAGAACATATAATAAAATTAATTGTGTTCTATGTCCAGCCAACAATTTAATTTTCGGGTGTGAACAAGTATTTTCAGGAGAGTATACAAGTTTCTTACAGTATTTTATGTGCAAGAAAAATAAACAAATGTCCTTTCCCCATCCCCAAATATAAGTAAATAACGAAGTTAGAAACAACAAACAAATGTCTTTTGCTTCTTTTTACATCTATTTTAAGCAAATATATTTGAGCAAACAACTAGAATAAATAGTAGATTTCAATAAAATCTGACAGCTACGATCATGGAAAAGACGTAGGCCTAATTCTTCGTTATATTTTATTTTTTTCGAGGACTAATTAGTTCTTTGGCTGGGCGGGGGGGGGGGGGGCTCGTCCTCATCTTTGGGAATAATTATCACAACAATAACAACAACAACAACAAAAACAACACCGCATGTATTCATTCCCTGAAAAAGCATCAAGCAGGTGTGTCCATCATGTTGTTGTAAGTGTTGCACACTATTTAATTTTTTCTGCAATTAAAATACTTCTCACCTTGGGTTAATTTTAAGAATGTAGAGAGACAGAAAGACAGACAGACAGACAGAGACTGAGATTATATGTTTGCTGGTTGATAGCTTTTGTGCATCTTATTAGTATTGTTGTCGTCATAATTACATGTTATAATACAACAGGATGTCACTGGTTGGTACTTAACTGGTTTGAATGCAAATACGTTTATCTGTGCTAACGCGGGTCAACATATAAAATCAAATTGTATACACTGTAGATTTTTTTTTTAGCGACCCTGACCCCACCCACCAAAATTCGTGGTCTCTCAAGACAGGTGGTCTCTCATAGCAGCGGTGTTTCAAGACGGGTTTTACTGACTTTCCAATATGTCCCCCTCCATATGCCAGTGTTTTAAGTCTTTACGTCACTGATGCGTTCAGCGCCAGTGCATTCTCAGAGCGCATAAACTAGCGAGCGAACGGTTTTCCAAAATCCCTACATCCGCACGATTTTGGAACCAAACCTGAACGAAACCCTTTACGTGCGCGCGACCAGCGACGACATGGGTACGCAAATCGTGACTCTTACATTTGATATTAGAGACGCGCGCGCATTTACTGAATTTTTGTCGCAAGTAAATTGATTCCGTGTTTGGTTCTGCTGAGAATGCACTAGCGCTCAGGTTCTTTATTTGTGCAAGTGGTCGTCTGAAGTTTACTATTTTCACCAAAAGTAATCTCGAACTCCGCCATGGTAATGGTTTTATCTTCACCTGCCACCGAGTATAACTTATTAATTGTACTGAGACTGCTTTGAGTGGCCGCAAAATTTCTGATCAAGCATGCACTCGATTTAAAGAAAATTATTGTTTCAGCAACCTGAGACACTGTTCGCTATCGATGTAGCACTGACAGCAAATCCTATCGGCGTGCCTATAAGAATCTCCTTGGCTGCGATACACCGAGGTCAATAGTTGCTACAACTCAAATCTGCGACAACACATGCATGCGCGTTTGTATTTTTTACTTTTTTTTTTTTTCAAGTATGGAAGACTTTTTTGGGCGATTTCATCTCGCAACTGTTGTTCAGCTTCCATTATTTTATGCGTTGGCATCTTTGAGGGTCTATCATTATTCTGTTAATTAACTGCTCAACAAGCTGGTCTTGCCCAGTCGCATCACGGTTATATGCAGACATACACGCACTTCCAACTATGCATTTTTCTTCACTGGTAAAACTACCATGTAATCATAGAAAATATTCAAGGGAAATAGTTATGTTTCCTGCGATCGTGCGTTCCGGGTGCTGTACACAACGTTCGTCTAAAACGCCATTAATTATGCTCTTGTATGGTACAATAAATGATCTTTCTCGCCCTTGAACTGTTACATGGACAAGTGATTTGAAACCTGAAGATGTATTCAGCGACCGGACGTTTTTGCTTGCATGTCAGATAAATTGGTACATCAGTATGGCCCATAAGCTGATTTCTGTTTGGTCTTAGCAAGATCGTATTCAGTGCATTCGAGGGTTGGTTAACAACAATCTGACGCAGATATTCACCGGCAAGTACAACAAAATCACCATCGATATTGGTACGCTCTCCCAGCTGATCTAGTAAATAATGATACAACATCATCGCGAGGCTCTTCAGGATCCATCACGTGTATATGAAGATAAATCTTAAACACAAACGCCAAAGACAGTTCAGAACCCTTTTAGATGGATGTTAAGTTCTTCGAAATAGCTTAAAACTCCGTCGACTAATGGTAAAACTGCTGTAAATATTAACTTTTCTTGAACATTGTTTTCTGTGATGGACTCGTCCAAAATTTACGATTATTTATCAATATTGCCCTTGTACACCGCCTGCCTCATGACCCGGTTAAGACAAGCAAGTACGATCCCGATGAGCATACCTTTAAGATGTAAGATTTGAGCTTGTCAGTATCATCTGGGGACCCCGAGTGGCCGAGTGGTCTAAAGCGCTCACCGTTAAGGATCACTGCCATCTCAACTCTGCGTGGGTTCGAGTCTCGGGTTTCGCCAATCTGGATATGTGAGAAAGCTTGCCAGTAGCTTTTCGTCGGTCGGTGGATCTTTCTGGGGTTTTCCAGGGGTCTTCCTCCACCATTTATACTGGCCGCCATGAATAGCCTATCTTGTGCTGAAAAAAATGGCGTTAAACCTTACAACAACAACAATTCATCACTGACAGCATTGTAAATAGTTTGCTAATTGCTAAGTCATCACCCCACCCCCACCCCATCTTTCGCTGGTTAATATTTAACTGAATGCACCCGATGAATTTTACTATGCATATTGCTTGGATTAACTATGAACTGATAGCACACCAGCGGTCTTAACGGTCGCGTATTCTTTCGTTGCAGCATCAGCATCGTCGATAGGTTCTTGTATTTATCGGATTCAATTTTCATTCATAGGTTTGGATAAATTACAACAGCACGTCAGAGTTTATGATCCCATGATTCTCGGTGATTTCGGTCAGGTTTTTCGCGATTGCGCCTCGCAGCTTCGAGAGGAAGTGGGATTTACAATATTTATAATGGCATATTCTGCCACAAATTTCACATCGGCAATGACATACGCCTTTGCACTTGTTACGTCCCTGCGCCTTATATATATATATATATATATATATATATATATATATATATATATATATATATATATATATATATATATATATATACACACACACACACGGGGATTCAATTAGATTTTGGGAAGCTCCTTTTTTATCAGTCTTCTTCGTTTTATTGCCTCGAGTGCAAACAACATTATCTGAACCTGGGGATGACAATCTAGATGTTAGGTTAGAATTTTTCGAAGTCTATAAAGCGACATACAACTGTTTAGTGTTATATAAATTCGAAATTGTAAATCAGTATTCTGTAAATAAAAAGGCATGGGTCCTTTTCCATAACCATCATAGAATATATTATTAAATCTAAATAAAAATTGTCCTCAAGTCGGACTCGGCCCAAAAGAGTTAATATTTTCTCTAATCGGCTATTGCACCAATTCGAATACAGCGGAACTTTGCACATTTGTGTTCAACAATATCGAACATCCAATAGCGCTGGTATATTTCAGATATGACTCTTTTTGTATTCATCAGACTCAGCAATGACTTCGGAGAATTTCGCTCATTGCCAGCACGACTCCACTTCAGCGGCGTTGTACATTATTTCGTATACCTCAAGAAAATAACAAATTTAATCAGAACAAATTAATAACTGCAATTCCAATTCAAGTTAGATTATATCAATAGAATTTAACAGGTGTGTCAAATTTGGATTTATTTCATCATCATCATAACGAGAGGTGAAAAGAGCGCAATGTCCACGACCGATTTGCATCACCTTCCTGTCTGGACCGTATATCAACATCTCCTAGTCCATCCTTCATAAGCCGTATGCTTTGCCCCTTCATGGATTTCCTGGTCCTTTTATTCTGACCTCGTCACTCTTTTCCCTCGGATTTCTGTCTTCAGACTGTCTAGTCTTTCTCTCAGAAAGCTGTTTCTTACTGCTGTTCTCTTTCAGAACTTGTGCGTCATAGCACTAAAACATGTCTTTATTTTTACAAGACGACCACCTGGTCCCTTTCTTGTTTCACGAGGAAAGCACTGTTCTCTTCAGGCTCCCCGGAGTTGACAAAGTTTCCTCTTCCGGGAAATTTTCAGACTAAAGAATTTCGACTAAGGTCGTCACTTTAAAGTATAATTGTTCTAAAGTGTACACCCTAATTTATTCTGCCCAATCGTAGGCAGCGGTCCCTAATTTTTCCCAAAGAAATAATTTCTATCATCAGATTTAGACAGCTCAGAATCTGTGAATGACAGTGCGTAACAATTTCCTTTTGAAAAATGATAAGTGGACTTAGGTTCCTACCAAGCGGTAAGGGTTGGTAGCTCAAATGTTTACTTTCTAAGAACCGTGTTAAGATACCCCGTTCAATTTCACTGAGCTGGAATGCTGCCCCTTTGAAGTTTACACTGACATGGGGGGGTGGTGACTGAAGAAAGGTCGAAGTGACCATTCACAAAGACTTTTCTGGCTTAAATGCGATAAAATTTGAATTCTCAATGCATTCAACTCTAAAATTTTCTGCAATTCAAAATTCGACACTTCACAGATAGGTATAATAAAGCAACATATAAGAATATCGTTCACTTGACCTGACAAACATCAGTGGCAATTCATAGATGCACCCCACCCCAAAATGTATGCATGCATTTTTCATGTCCGAAGGCCATTATTTAGAACACTTGATTCTGACAGTGCAAACATAAGCCCTTTCCATGGGTGATAATTTTGAAAAACACTGTACTTAATAGCTTGATGCTATTTAAAAGAGTTGCCATCCAGGCAGTTTTGGAGATATTCTACTTGCCTTGAACCAGCCGACAATTGGTATTTCACTAACTACATGCTGTGAAGTGACTACATGGGGTGTACATGCGTAACATCAGTTTCAAAAACACCAAAAGCCGGAAAGACCAAAGTCACAAATCTTTAATTATTACACAATAATAGCTCAAAAAAGTTACAACATAGCCCTAGATTAAGAGATTTGCCAGGGGACAATATACGATACTGTCCCTACGACTTTGGACATGGCTCTTTACCTTAATTGTCTCGGCACTAAATAACTCACCTGTGCTGTTGTACCGTAAAGCACCAAGTCGAACCAAACCGATATTACAGTATAATTATATTTTTAATACGAAATAGTCACTTACCTCGCAAAATTTGCATTAAATTCTTCTACGAGTATCATATACAACGGCAGATTATTAGATTTACCATAATTCACACGAGAATTTCACAGTCAAGTATCAGGTGCAGCACGCACACAAAAAAAAACACACACACACACACACGAATGTTAATTGCAAGCATGCATGTGCAATGCGGGTGTGAAACAAATATTGACTTGTTTTGCTCACAGTATTGTGACCTTACTGAGTATTTCTGGCTTAGCGTAGAATCCACCGAGGATTATTGTTTTCCAAATCCGCATAACAGAATGAAATTAATAAAATATACACGTGGAAATGGAAATGTGTAGCTTATTGTGCTAAGACCTCTTACTTGCATTGTATTTTGTAACACGGGTCGGTGGGGCCAAAATGACTGAATAAAGTCTGTCTGTCTGTCTGTCTGTCTGTTTATCTACCTATCTATCTATGCTTCATCAAGTTAAATTATGTACGTGATCACCATTTTTTAACGATCGTACAAAGTATTTATGGTTAATTAAACTTCAGAATTTACCTAATTAGTAAAGAGCCATTTATGTATAATGAAATGACTTTAAAAATAAACACTACAGCTAATTAACACAACTAAATAATTGGTGCATTTTCTTTATGCAGACAATATTAGAAAATAACTTGATAGCGTTCTGCAGGTGGTCGTACATAGGAAAAAGAATGGCTTTGCATTTAACCTTAAATGTGTATTCGTCATTTTTTAACAAGCTGTGCCACCCACCCACACCTGTGTCCATCATTGTCCGTTTAGAATCATCCATCTTCTCTAGCCAAGGTCCCGATATGTTAACCCTATAAACACCTTGTTGGATCGAGAATATATTTTTGTGTTTCGGGTCTGTGAATTCAATCAAAATTAAGTTGTTCAGATTGAACTGGAATGATTCATCAATAAGCGGTTTTCGACTGCCGGTCCATGTTTGTACAAATACCTTTCACTCAAATACACCTGTAATGGCTTCTCTCTGGTAAGTAGTCATACTTTCGATGTTAAACTTACAAAAGTATCCTTGTGAAGTCAATCGCTTCACCATTTTCGGCCGGTGTACAATGCACCGCTGTTACACGCTATTGGTTAGATGGCTTTACATGCTAAGGGAGCAACTCATGAAATCCAATAGATGTCGCTAGGACAAAAATATCTGCTCGATCCGCCAATGTGTAGATAGGGTTAACATATCGGAACCTTGGCTAGCGAAGATGAGAAACATCTGCTACCGAGAAATTCAGGCGTGAAAATGAATGAGATAAAAACTGATGTTTCATTAACAAATGTATCTTAGCATAGTTGTCAATATCCCTGTTCCTCTTTTTTAACGTCGAAGTAACATCCCTACCTCTGGCGTCCACCAAAGAGAGACACGGTGGCCGACTGATAAACGTGCTGGACTCGCGACCACAGCATCCTGCTCACACCACGCTGGGTCATCGGCTGTGGTATGCCTCTGGAAAAAACACTTTTATTTTCGTCGGCATCTTGTAACATGCATGTGTTGATGTGCCGTCAAACACTAATGTTCCATGAATTCGATAATATCGAATCTGCTAACCGACGAGAACATGATCTTTAATTACTATCTGAAATGCAAAGCTTTGTGACACCGTACAAAGCCAGTCAATATAAATAAGTTACATTTGGTATAAAAAATATGACCATGATTGTACTACACACGATATCCTTCTATCACGTACACTATTTCAAGGACGCTGTAGTATTTCACATAAATTTGTATTCTCATTGGCAAACAGAAGTAATGGGGGCTCTATACTTGACAAAACTGATCAGTGAATGGAGTCAACAAATCCGGATAATTTATTATTATTATTATTATTATTATTATTATTATTATTATTTAGTAGTAGTAGTATCCTTAGCAATATAAAGATGGGAACAGTATGGATAATAAATTATGCAGTTTTTTCGAAGATTTTACGATTTTGTCCACCTCAAAGACCATCTCATAAAATGATGAAATAATGTTCCATGGCAATTTCTGTGATCGAATTGAATCGAATCCTGTTCTGTACCATTTTAGACTGCATGTTATTTCAATGGGAAATTGCAGTAAAATTCATTGCTTCGCCATTTCAGACTGCAAGCTGTTTGAACCGAATGTTACTAGATTATCAGTCGATCCTGGAGAAGTTAGCAGAAAATGACCAGCGATTAGAAATTCCGCCTGATTCACCACGTCAGCACAGTTTAACGTTTTACCTGTAGAAAGAGAAGATGCTACAATCCACAACTCAGTTTAAAAAAAAAAGAAAGGGCAAAGAAAAACCGAACGGCACGTTCTTTTCGGCGATTTTAGTAGTCAGCTTACAAATCACACTGCGTAGCTTCTCGTGGGTCGGTGGTTCTTTCCGGGGTTTTCCGGGTTCTTCCTCCACCATTAATACTGGCCGCCATGTATAGCCTATCGTGCTGAAAAATGGCGTTAAACCCCACAACAACAACAACAACAACAACAAATCACACTGCAAGCAACTTACGGCTCATTGCATACTCGCATCTAACATCTTGACCCCTCCCTGTACAAGTGCGTACTTTTTTACAACAACAACAACACCCACCCACCTCGCGTAAGTACATTTGACGCAGACTCCGCCTCCCAATTCTATAGAACGGTCTATATTTAATCCACGCAGAAACGATTAAGGATTAATAATATTAACGTGTTTAATAAAACAGTCCACCGACGTTGAATGTCTGACTGCATCAAAGAAATATGCTGTGTAACGTTAAAAAGTTTGTCAAGTGTCCGCTAAAATTCAAACGCCGACTGAACCCAGTCGAATAGGTTATGTATTAGACAAATTATTATCGCGGTTTCACCCCCCCCCCCACTCCATTTCCTATGCGTACTACATTATCATTAAACACCCGCCCCATACGCAAGCGTATGCATTTGGGTTACCCCCTCCCCTATGCGTACGTACTAAATGGACGGCCCCATAGTTCTCAATAGTAATTTTTTGTACACAGAGTCGGCCTAAGGCCGATTAGACCGATTTGACTCAATTTGGACCCGCGCACACGGTGTCCCCGCGCGTTAATAATTTAAAAAAAAAAAAAATATCTATACAGATAAAGTAATTTGAAAGCGATGGAAGCTAAATTAAAGTTCAATAGCACATAAAACTTGTTTAAAACTTTATTTCCAAATGCCGTGCTCACAAGGGTTCCCGCGCGTAAATTCAAGGGGACCCACAAAAATGATCCAAATCGGGCCCCGCGTTTGCTAAGGCCGTTCCTGCATATCCGATTTGTTCTATCTTCGCCACTTTTATGTGCTCACAGGTTGGGTGAAATCATTAGCAGACGTTCACCAGTGCTGGTTAAATATATATGCACACTTGTGCAAGAAAATACTTCATTTTAAATACAATGATATAATAACGAGCACGTGGAACAAAGCAATATATATATATATATATATATATATATATATATATATATATATATATATATATATATATATATATATATATATATATATATATATATATATATATATATTAATCGCAGGCGATATAATGTGAATATGGTCGATCGTACCAGGTCAAGCGCCTGCACGATAATGTTAATGAGATGGTGCAGCATTATCAATATGTGAACTGTGGGCAAAATAATGCGAATGAGTTGGTTGAGTATCATCAATATGTCAACTGCTGTTAACATAATGTGTGTGTGTGTGTGTGTGTGTGTGTGTGTGTGTGTGTGTTGGATTTTTAACGTAGCTTTAACAATTGTGTCATACCTCTACGACGTCTGCAGTGTGACAGTTTATCGTGATGTCTAGCACTGGGACACCATCCGCAGACATACAGCATGATGTCAGACCCAGTCACATTATCCTGACGTCAGGTCGACCAGTCCTAACAATTAACCTCCTAATGCTGAGCCCTCAGCGAGGCAGCTGCTAGTATCATTTATGAGTCTTTGGTATGACTTGTCCGAGGTTCGAACCCACGACTTCTACCTTTTAAAATAGTGCCAATGAGTAAGTGGTGCATCGTTATTATGTCAATTACTGTCAAAATAGTGCCAATGAGTAAGTGGTGCATCGTTATTATGTCAATTACTGTCAAAATAGGACCAATGAGTAAGTGGAATATCATCAATATGTCGGTTGCAGGCAAGACAGTGACAAAGAGTACGCGGGACATCGTAATGTCAACTGCTGTTAAGGTAGTGCCAACGAGTAAGTGGGACATCATCAACATGTCAATTGCTGCTAAGGCAGTGACACTGAGTAAATGGGACATCATCGATGTGTAAATTGCAGGCAGAATAATACTAATAAGTAAGTAGAACGCCATCAATGTCAACTGTAGGCAAGATGGTGATAATGGGTAGTGGAATGCTTTGAATATGTCAACTGCAGGCAAGATGACGATAAGGAGTAGTGGAATGCCTTGAATAGGTCAACTGCATACAAGTTAACGATAAGGAGTAGTGGAATGCTTTGAATAAGTCAACTGCAGACAAGACGAGGATACTGAGTAGTGGAATGTCTCGAATAGGTAAACTGAAGGCAAGTTAACGATAACAAGTACTGGAATGCCTTTAACAGGTCAACTGCAGGCAAGATGACGATAATGAGTAGTGGAATGCCTTCAACAAGTCAACAAGTTAACGCAAGATGACGAGTATTGTACTGCCTTCAATAGGTCAATAGGTGGCAAGATGGTTGGTAATAATGAATAGTGGAATACTTTCAATATGCCAACTGCAGGCAAGATGACGCTAAGGGATAAGAGGAGCATCATCAACATGTCAACTAGAGGCAACATACTGCTAAAGGTCAAGGTCAGGGTGAACCCTTCCCAGGTATGTCTTCAATGCGCGCAGATTTTGGCCCATATGATCACAAAAAGATTCTAAGCAGCATTAAATAGTGCTCAGAATATAAATTGGATTGGGATACTGCCAGGATTCCTACACATATCTATATGTACATGACAAATTTCTGACCTCCCATGGGTCAATTAATTCATGTTTGCGATGAAAAGGCTGGGACGTCTGATCTGTACACAAGAATCAATAGCATTATTTATTAACTTGTAAGAAAGATAGCCACATAATAAGTTATTTATTTCAAGCTCATCTTTCCGCCTTGCTACAGCCATCCGATCCACACACAGTCTGTAACACTACAGACCGACAAGCAAGTAAATGGAGGTATTGTAAATATTTAGCCCTGTTTCATTAATTTTCCATTGCTTTCCATGACAACTATTTTCCATCACTTTTCCATTACATTCAATGACAATTTTTTTCCAGGACAAAATCTGCTTTTATAATTGTTTTTATGAGGATTTACCATGAATGTGTGAACCCTCTCTAACAAAGCCACGCTTTTAGGATTTTTATTTTGAATTGAATTTAAATTAAATCATGATACTAAGTTATGGTCACATAGTTAGATTTTTAAAAAAAATACACGATTCAAATGATTTAGGAGGTTACTCACATCACCTGGAAAAATAACAGAAATAAAAAGTATAGTACTGCATCAATCAACTTGCCTTTCACCAAATTCCGTCAACTAAATTGTTTTAAAAGAATTAAATGTATCTTACTATAATTTTATATGGAATTTATATAAGACATAACAATAAAAGAAATGTCTTTGTAGAACATTATAGGGAAAGAGAAATAAAAACAGTGAATATAAACTTGCGTGAAATTCTATTAAAATGGATTTGATTAAAGAGGTGTTTAACAAACGATTCGTAATGACTATAAATATCTTGTTAGATTCCTCCGCTTGTGTTGGAGATGTTGCCCTTTTTGGATTAGATTAGTACAAATTATCACGTAAACAAACAAAGTCGAGATAGATGTGCAATCTGCTTATCTCAGTTATTAGGTAAATCTAAAGTAGTTGACAAAGCTCTTCTTCAAAAATAAAGTGTGATACAATCCAAATATTAAAATAGGAGAAACCATTATATTATATTTGCAATGGTTTCGACGTGATTAAAATTATATCTCCACTGTTCTACGTGAAGATCTGTAGCGACCAGTTAGGGGTCATATTCTGATGACCTGTGTTATTACCATAATTGTTAATTGCTTCAGCTAATCAGATGAAATCTTATATCTTCACGTTTGGGAGTACGGCTGAAAAGGTAGCCTATTGAAAAGGAACAACGTGTGCCTATCGATTTGATTCACTTTCAAATTTCAAGAAAGCTGCATTTCCATCGGCTGATTCAAAGGTCACCAAAACATGACCCCTAAGCGGTCGCTGTCAGATCGTCACGTCGGACAGCGGATATCTATTTTAATCAGATTGCATTGATTTGAGAAGTGAATTTCGTCTTTTAATCATTTCGTTTTAAATAAAAATTGGGTTTCAGATGACAGTTTTACGAATAAGTCCAAAATCAAACAAATGTTGTAGTATCTAAGTATGAATAATTATGTTAAAGCTTACCGCGATAAATGTAATAAACTGATAGTAAATGACACTCTCTAGTCAAAAGATTAGTTGCTGTAAAATTTTAATGCTAACTACCTTGAAAGCCATATTGACTGTTCGTTCGGCACCGTTCGTTTTCATTTAGGACCCAAAAGATGTCACATGTCTGTTAGTGAAAACTATATTTAAAGGACCAGTCATTGATGAGTAGCGATACAAAGATATTAAATATGGCCACTATAGTGTCAATATTGCATGTCTGAGTGGTACAAATTTCCGTTAGGATTAGCTGGGATGAATGTGTGCGTCAAGTTTCATGACAATTCTTCAAGCACTAACAATAACTAATTTGTACTAAGAGACATGTGTATGGACAAACTGACAAAAGGTCATTTCATAAGTTCTTCCGTTCTATGACCAGTAGAGTTAAAAATTCTCAGTCTACTTATTTCTAAGGTCAAATGGCATCTTGAATTTGATAACATACCAGAAGTTGAGTGAGTAAAGTTTTTTTATTTGTCATTTGGGGTCAAAAATTATAAAACAAAATAAGGTGAATTCTCTTTACACAGAATTATCTCCATTTTTTTTTTCTACAAAAGTAAGACAGTATTTTAGAATGTATTGCAAATATGCAATATAAATGTGCGCCATATTTGTGGGGATTGCTCTAAAACAAGTATCTTTTTTCACAAAAGCTTTATATTGGAAAAAGATTGGATATTATCATCTGTTTCATTTGACCTTTACAAATGAGAAGCTTTTTGAATCTGGAATTATCAATGAGAAATAATCAAATGATGTTAATTATGCACTTTGGTACTGAAACAATAGAGGTTGTGGCTCCTTTCTTACTGAAACAATAGAGTTAAGGTTGTGTCTCCTTTCTTACTGAAACAATAGAGTCAAGGATGTGGCTCCTTTGTCACTGAAACAATGGAGTTATGGTTGTGGCTCTTTTCTTACTGAAACAAAAAAGTTAAGGATGTAGCTCCTTTGTCACTGAAACAATATAGTTAATGTTGTGGCTTCCTTCTTACTGAAACAATAGACTTAAGGATGTGGCTCCTTTGTCACTGAAACAATAGAGTTGAGGATGTGGCTCCTTTGTCACCGAAACAACAGAGTTAAGGATGTGGCTCCTTTGTCACTTAAAAATAGATTTAAGGATGTGGCTCCTTTGTCACCGAAACAATAGAGTTAATGATGTGGCTGCTTTGTCACCAAAACAATAGAGCTAAGGATATGGCTTCTTTGTCACTGAAACAATATAGTTAAGGATGTGGCTCCTTTGTCACTGAAACAATAAAGTTAAGGATGTGGCTCCTTTCTGACTAAAACAAAAGAGTTATAGTTGTGGAACCTTTCTTACTGAAACAATAGAGTTAAGGATGTAGCTCCCTTGTCACTGAAACAATATAGTTAAAGATGTGGCTCTTTTTTATTGAAACAATAGAGTTAAGAATGTGGCTCCTTTCTTACTGAAACAATAGAATGAAGGATGTGGCTCCTTTGTCATTCAAACAATAGATTTAAGGATATGACTTTTTTGAATGAACTACGTTACATTGTTATATTTTCTATCAGAAAAGTACTCTGCTTATCTTGATAGCAAAGGACAACATTTCAATAAACATGAGTCCCTCGAAGGGACTGTTGCTCTACCTTCTGATAGAACTACTGATTCTTTTTAACTGCTGGGTGTTGAAACCATCCGATATTCATTAGCTAAAATATTTTCAAACTGTCCACCGCGAGAGACATATTGGGTATAAGATTGGCACCATTTTCATTTAGGAAAAACAAACCACATTAGAAGGCTTTTTATGAAAACTGCATACTAGTATGACCACCCATACATGCACATCGTTGACAATATTTTCTACATTTTCATCGTGGATGTCTACAGGGTACCGTTTTCACTTAATACCAACCATATATCATAAGTATATTGGTGAAAACCGTATGTCGATATGACTGTCAATTTCGGAGTAGAAGCAGAGAACAGGATCTTGTGTGTGTGTCTGATTTAAATTTTTAACGTAACTTTAACAATTGTTTCAGTCATATCGCTACGATGTCTGCAGTGTGTCAGTTTATAGTGATATCTAGCACTGGGGCAACATGCCGCAGACATGTAGCATGATGTCCTATCCTGACACCAGACCAACCAGTGCTAACACATTATCCTGACACCAGACCAACCAGTGCTAACACTAACCTCTTAATGCTGCGCGCCAAGCGAGGCAACTGTTAGTACCATTTTTCGAAGTCTTTGGTATGATTCGGCCTGGATTCGAACCTCCGACTACCCGCATCCAATGCGTACGCTCTAACCACTAGGAAACCGGAGCGGTCGAGAACAGGATTTTCAAGATAGCCACCAGGGTGGCATACTGGATATCAGATTGTCATGCATTATTTTCACTTAGAACCAGCTGTAGACAATAATTCTTGAATATATTTGTTGTTGTTGTGGCGTAAACCTTATTTCGGTATGGCCCTTCACTTAGTAGCAACTAAATAATTTTCAAGATGGCTCTAAGTGTGTCCCTAGTTAAGTTCATATCAGCACCATTTTCGTTCAAGACCAACTAGATACCATTACAAGTCTTCTGGTGAAAACCCAATGTCAATATAACTTTCCTCTAAGGAACCATATCAGAAACAAGATTTCTGAGATGACTGCTATGATGTCCATATTCGATATCAGATCAGCACCATTTTTATCTAATACCAACAAGACATCATAATAAGTCCTCTTTTAAAAACCCAAGTTCGATATGACATTCCAACTAGGAGGAGTAGCAATAAACATATTCACGATGGCAACTGTGGTGGCGATATTGGAGTTCACAATTTTGACGACCAAGTAGACACCATTAAGAGAGTCTTTCAGTGCCCCCCCCCCCTCCCATGCTGATGTGACTTTGCCATTTAGGACAAGTAGCCTCTCAAGATGGCTGTCGTGTTACCCATTCCGAATTTCAGACTGATGCCATTTTTATTTTGGACCAACTATACATAAACAAAATCTTCAGTTTAAATCCCTATGCCGATATGACTATTCATTCAAGAGGAGCAGCAATAAAAAGATTTTAAAGATGGCTGTTGTGATAGTCGTAATTTGTCCATGTATCACCCTTTCATTTAGGACCAACATGACATCAATAAATTCTGGTGAAAATTCCATTCCAATACGAATTCTTGTTCAGGAGGTGCAGTTATAAGTTTCAAGATGGTTGCCATGGTGCCCATATTAGATGTCAGATCGGCACCATTTTCACTGAGCAATAACTAGACATTAAAAAAGTCTTTCAGTTAAAATCCATGTTGATATGACCATCTATTTAGAAGTAGTAGTGATACGATTTTCAGACTGTCTGCTGTGGCTACATTTTCATGTAGGACAAAATGGAGTATTCACACACCATCCCGTTTGTTTTTAAATCCCTACCGATTTATAAACAAAAGGCTTAAAGGCATATATGATGCAAAAAACATACTTATTCATTAACTGGTGTATAAATTCTACCCCGATTGTCGCCAGGAGGATCAAACACCACCAGCTTGTTGGCGTTTCCAATCAAACAGTCAATTTTTTAGCTATACCTTATTTAACCCAAGTGGACGAGTTCCACCTTTTTATTTATTCATTTAAAAACAAGAAATAATAAACTTGACATTGTAAATATTGGACGAAGACATTATTTTTTATATATATACTGAAATGGACTGCTTTAGAAACCAGAAAAAGACCGAGCAGTCAGTCTGCCTGTTTACATAGCTTCCGTTTGTTTTGAAACGTCATTAAATCAACAGTGTTTTGGACCCATTGGCGACAGTCAAGTTAGAAATTATAAATCGATGAAAGAAATCACTATGTTTTGTGCATTTTATATATATCCGTGATGCTTTTCATTTTTAAACTCGGTCGTGGGGCATACACAAACGGGAGGGTCTGCGAATACTATAGACGTTGGGATGAATGTGTATGTGTGTGTACGTGTATAGTTTTCATGGCATCACTCCTTCACGTATTTGAGGCGTTGAGGTAATAAACTTGTGCTAACGTACAGATAGATGTCTTATGATGGGCAACAGACAGAACTAACAAATGGTCTAGGGACCAGTACATGCTAAAAATGATTTCTGTACAACATCCTTTTGATTTAATATAATGGATGTTCCGTATCAATATTTTTATGGAAAGCTGAGTGAGAGATAGAGAGTGTATAGATCATGAAATTACATATGCAGATATATTCATGTCCACCAGATAGATAGTAAAGAGGTAGAGAAACACTATTTGATACAATACTTTTATTTGAGGACAACTAAATATCTAATAGTTTTTTTCAAAACAATAATTATGAAATCGTTTTTTTTTTGTTGCTACATTTGAAATCTTAGACAACAGCTGATGCAGATTTGATGAATTAGAATCAATTATTTTTATAACCGACATAATAAAATGCAGTAGTCATTCTAAACATTCATTTTTTTTGGTTGTAAATGGTAAGCCCAAGGCTTCCCAACCTTTGCCCCATTATGTCTAGAGAAATAAATAAATAAAAAGTGATATAAATAAAATATAAGAATGATAACACATAGACGGACTGTAATAAAAAAGGCCAATTAGCAACAGCTCTAAACCTTATAATGGGGAATCATAAATAAAGATAAGACGAAGATGATAACAAAATACATGCACTTTAATGTTTCATGCCATCTTTAAAGATACAATACATACCATGCAATTCATATATAGCTAAAACTTCTGTAGTCAAAAGATCTTAGGATTATAAGAGTATCATAAAACGGCCAACTTTTGACTTGGCTTCAATTACCATAATTCTCTAATGACAAGTCCACATCAAAGGTAGAGCACATTCACTGCTAATACAAACACTGCATTAATTCTTATCCCCGTCACCCACCCAGCTACAAATAATAATAATAAGATGGATACCTGGGCTTACAACCGAAAAATTATTGTACACAGCAATTTGACTGCTTTCTCGGCAATCAAAACATTCGTGCTCAAGAAATTTCTGGGTGCTGTTGTTACGGACTAGGATTCTTCTTTCTGGGCCCAGGACACAAGTACATGACCAATACATCTTTAATTTTTCTTAACTGAATTCTAGGACAGTCCATCTCAGCAAATAACTGCGACAAAATAGATAGCAGATATAACCCCGGGTTCAAGAACGCAAGCAAAAACGATGAAAAATACTTTTTGAAAACTCGAAGATTTTCCTTAGATGCAAAACTGCAAGCAGACTCGTGAGATGCTACAGAAGAGCTCACGTTCTGCACCTAAGCAAGGCCGAATGCCCCAGAGAGAGAGACGGGGGGGGGGGGGGGGGCTGAAAAATGACATTAACTCCGAAAAAATACAAAGAAATAAATGAATACTTGGAAAAGATGCGTCTAAAACCACAAAAATCGCCATAACATCTTATATTCAGAAAGGTCTTACTCTGCAATGCTTGCGACAATAAAGTGATATTACAGAAGAAAACAAGTATTTAAAAAAAACGTACTTCTAGTCCATGAATCTGAATAGCAGAAATGTAAAAAAAAAGTATTAGCCATGTATTACCAATGAACAGTCAGATCAATTAAATATAATTATATGAATGATGTTTTCAGTTTCTGAGCAGCAGTGTTTTAAAGGGCTCACAGTAATGAGTTTCACTTTAAACCTGCACCAAGAGTGAAAACAAAAACTATGCAAGTACCCGACAGATGGTATACGACTTTCATACTATATTACGTGTATAGAGCTCTTCCAACTCCAACCAGCATACTCAGATCACATTATGTATCACCAACTATGGGTCTACACCGCTTGCCTTTTGGTACAAGCCATAAAGAAATACATGTATATAATTTCTAGGAAAGTTCATATTCATTTAACCAATTTGAATCCAAACAATTGATCAGACAGGGTCTCCTGTCAACATGTCATTAGAAATGGTGCTTTGCTGCAATTGCCATGGCACTCAATAAATGACGAGTGTTGCCGTGTTGTAAAACATTAAAACAATGCAAACCAGTAATCCTTCCAAATGAATGTGGGAAAAAATGTTGCCCTGATGCAAACCAGTAATCCTTCCAAATGGATGTGGGGAAAAAATGTTGCCCTGAGGCAAACCAGTAATCCTTCCAAATGGATGTGGGGGGAAAATGTTGCCCTGATGCAAATCAGTAATCCTTCCAAATGGATGTGGGGAAAAAAATGTTGCCCTGAAGCATAAGTATTGACCTGGACAGTAAAACCCCCAAAATAGATAACGAAAGCATACCCCCACTTTGTGTTCTGTGCCACAACACAATAGACTGATACTCTTAACACCATGTATATAAATCCTTGTGACTCACACCATGTTGTTCAATAACACTTTTAACACCCGATTAGCTACATCATACTGAGAAAATGCAAATTGGAGCTATGTCTCGCTCTCTAGTACACAGTGAGGCAGGCGACCCTAGACTACAAGTGTCATGCTCCATTAAGTGCACTACTCCCAATTCTTACCTTGAAAGCAGTCAATTATCTGTATCATCAAACAGAACCAGATTTGTACGATTTCTTTCACCGTGGCAAAGATCTGCAACTCATTGTGAATGTATTTTAAACAGAAAATTAGATCTCATTTAATTTTCTAAAACAGAGTCGACCAAAAGTTTGCATGGATCATGCAATAGCAGCTATGCCATAGCATTGATTACAAAAATTGACATTAATTAGATATTTATTCAAAGACTTAATTCCACCACTCCAATAAGAAAATTTCATACCAAATTCTGGGTTCATAGAATAACGTAAAAAATACAGAGAAAGTAACCACATTACAAGGGAAAATTTAAATTATTTTTCTCAATCATTTCTACTATGATTTACAATGAGAAATAATATCCAATGAAATAGAGGAAAGGATATAGAGTTTTGACTATTCATTATTAATTCTGTACAAGACTGTTCCATGACTCTTCTACCATACACATCATCATTGGAAGACAGCCAATAAAATTCTACCATAATTAACAGAAAAACCAGTCTACAACTGAATGAAAACTAGCCACTTTTATATTTTATGTCATGATTAAGTCGTTTCCTTTAATCACACAAATGGCACAATAAGAAAAGAAAAAAAACAAAAACAAAATAAATAATAGTCAAAAAATTTCATAATGAACATTTTCAAAGACTTGTACATACACATTTTACAAACATATATGAACCATTACCACACAACAACAAACAAAGTGCACCAATTATTTACTGTTAATTACTTTAAAAATTGTTAAATTTATTTATGACTGAAACACTGTATCAAAATGTGTAGTTATGCAAAAACAGTTACAAAAATGATAACAGAATTATGTGAAAATGCAAAATTTGGACCGATACCCCAAAAATGAAGTTGCCATTGATTTAAACCTCTTGAATTTATATATTCTCCAAATCTTACACTAAATAAAAGTAGAATTACTTAAATTGCAAAAGTACATTTTGGAGTTGGAGTTCAAATTCAGTTTTGTATCAACTACTTTGACTACTGAGCCAAGCACCTATTTAAAGAATTAAGCTCATTTTTTTGTCTTCATGACAGGAGAATTTGATTTTCAAATAAGCCAAGCACCCATCTGAAGAATTAAGATCATTTTCATGTCTTAATGACTAGATAATTTGGTTATCTAATGGGCCAAGCACTTGTCTGAAAAATTAAAATCATTTTCATATCTTTTTTATGACTAGAGAATTCGGTTATCTAAAAGGCAAACTTCAAAACTCGTAGGCCAATACAAATGCTAAACATATGCCACTGACATCAAATATATTTCAGACCAGTTGATAAAAGTCTTGTAGATGCAAATGATCTGCATTTGGAATGATTTCATACAGCAAATTTAACTTTAAATGTACAACTTTCAAAAATAACAATGAAACTAATAACTGACTAGAGGAAATGTTTTCGTTAATAAAACATATATACAAAACCCATAACTTCTGACCAAATTTTGAAAAATTTGTCTATCAAATAGAAATGGCAAGTATTTTTTTTCAGTGGTCACAAATTGCACGAATTGTTACCACCGAGTCCATGTTGTGATAATAATTTGGCATTATTTAATACAAGCACTACAACTTTGTCACTGATGCTAACATCAAATGTACAATATGTTATCAAATGCGCATTGAATACTTACAAAAACTGTATTTAAAAAACCCATACAATTAATGATATATATGAATATTTAATCTCAAGAAAGAACCCTTCACCACAGGTGAACCATAAACCAAAATTAGGCACAGTATCTGTTCAAAGGAAGTGACAGCTCCATCAAGCAAACTAACAGTCACTTTGCCATCAAAACTGTATTATTTTGGTCACACCCACTCTAATAGTAAGTAGTGTTTAATATTTTCTGATCAAATTTTTTTTTACCCCATGTTTCGTTCACTAATGATAATAAATAATGATGAATATATATATGAACTAAACATGTAAAATAAAAATGGGATTTAGACTGATTAACAATTAAGGTAAAATGTTACTGCTAATACAGACCAGATATAGATATGAATGTTTTTACATGTAAATTTATTTGTATGTGATTATCTTCAGATAAAATTTTTTTAAAAATGCACTTCACTCTTCATCAAATTTAAATTAAAGGCGCATTCGCCTGGAAGGCATGCATATTTAGTGCACTTCACTGTTTGATTTACTTCTTATTTATAGACAACTAATTACATTTTAAAGCTCTTTCTGTATTATCATGTTATAGTATGTTGAAAGTAAATAAATAAATGTAAAAAGACTAGTTAACAAGTACACAATTTTTAACCTTGACTTTCAAACTAATTTGCACAGTATCATTTTATAATGTCACATCCATACACTGTCTCTATTCTTGGAGTGGAGCTACCAAATAACAATTTTTTGTTGTTTTTTTTATATAATTTTTTTAAAGCAAGAGTTACATCCCCTGAACAGGTATTGTACCTTACTAATTCAATACACGTTAAATAGTTTCTATAAATCTCAACCTTTAAATGCTGTTATAATATAATATTAACGTAACTATGGCAATGGTAATAATTATTATTACAATAAACTCATACAGAGTAATACTGAACTATGGTATGACAAGTTTTTGGCACATAATATACACAGTACAAATATCTGTTGAACACTCGATGTCTCAGAACTTTTCCATACACAAAAGTTACATAAACATAAAATATACATGTCAGTGAGACAGATAAATGAATATTTTCAACCTTTTTATATCTAAAATGAACATATTTTATAAACTTGCCTTTCACTTCATCCACACACCAAAAGTTAGCCCCCTTCTTCCTCCTTGGGCAGTCAAAAGACTTGCTCATGGTTGTCAAAACTGAATTTTTCACCAATAAAAGAGGGCAGAAATCTATCTGAGTGAAGTGAAACAGAAAATCTAACACCCTTGAACCAACAAATATGGCAAGACATTATGGCAATATGGCTAAGAAGAAGATGCAGTTTTCTGATCTTACTTTTGGACTTAATTAGAATGGGGACAATAATATTGAATGCATCCATCAGTCACTGGCCTCACAACTGTTTATGGCAATTCATTTTTAATTCACACCTGGATGCATCTTTTTAAAATCTACTGGACTTTTAAACACACTACTCTACTAATCTTAACCACCTTCAAAGAGACTTTCGACTACTGTGAGAAGAAAAAAAAACTCCCTTAAAGCCATGTATAAAACCCTTTTCATGGTTAAAAACCTCCTACTAAAGAGTTAATAAAAATGGTTGCAGATTTCCCTTAAAATCCAGTGCAAGTGTATGAATTAAAAAAATCAAATGTCAGAAGTAATGTAATGGCAATATCAAGCACAAAAGAATACCTAACACAATTTCATCTAAATTTCCACATAAAAAACAAACATTTTGAATGTGTTTAAGGCAACCATTTTGGAAAAAATGACCTTAGTCCAGGAAGGCTGCCTTGCTGAAATACTTGTCTAATAACTGAAATAAAAATGATTAATCTGTATCCCAGCTCTGTTTTTTGGTAATGACACAGTGAAGTGGTCTTCTAACAACCCCAAAAAGTGTGAAAAACCCACACCTATCATATAGACAGGTAAAACCTGTTCTAACGCGATGCTCAGGGTCCAAAGAATGTGTCAAAATCCCACACCTATCACACAGACAGGTAAAACCTGTTCCAACGCGATGCTCAGGGTCCAAAGAATGTGTGAAAATCCCACACCTATCACATAGACAGGTAAAACCAATTCTAACGCGATGCTCAGGGTCCAAAGAATGTGTGAAAGTCCCACACCTATCATATAGACAGGTAAAACCTGTTCTAACACGATACTCAGGGTCCAAAGAATGTGTGAAAGTCCCACACCTATCATATAGACAGGTAAAACCTGTTCTAACACGATACTCAGGGTCCAAAGAATGTGTGAAAGTCCCACACCTATCATATAGACAGGTAAAACCTGTTCTAACACGATACTCAGGGTCCAAAGAATAACATCATAACATAAGAAGGATCTTGTTAACAATTTTTTCGAAAAACTTTCCCACAGAAAATGTGCATTGAAATTTCAATGTCATCAGTTTTAACTAACCTCTAGATCATATACTGTTTGTTTTATTCGCCGGGTTTCATCAGACATCAAATATACTTCAGTTTTTAATTGTAAACATGTGAATATTGCAGAAACGGTCCACGGTGAAGTTAAGGCAACATTAAATGCAGTGCTGGGATTAGAAATCTGCATGGGATACGAATAATATTTAGGATGTTAAAAAAAGGAAGTCACCTTAAATTAAAAAATGGGAGCCATGCTGCCATTGCATTATAAGCTGTATTGCATTATAACGAATCATGTTATTAACGGGTTTTACCTGTAGTTATTCTTGCATTATCAAAGTTTGTTTTCTTTTGTGTGTTTATTATCATTTTTCAGCACAAGCCAAGCAATGCATGGTGTTAGTATAACTGACAGAGAGAGAAGACGGTGAGAACCGACAACCCATTGGAAGCTACCTCCTCACATACCTACACTGGCCAACCTAAGACTTAAACCCATGTGAACAGAGGTGAAATGTGAGTGACCTGTAATGCTACGTGCCTTAGACTACTCGGCCATCTGTGGCACCTTGCACTATTGGAAATGAACAAGCATGCATGACTGGCAGAATGTCAAATGTAAGATTAGAATAATTCTTTTCAACAATATATTACATCTCTATGTATACAACATGCCATAATAATGAACATAATGTATCTAATAATAAAACACTTTTCTTGAAAACAAGACTAGAGATTCTATAAAATCCGAGAAACAGCTAAAATCTTGATGACAAAGTTCAACAGAAATGTCAAAATTACACTGACTATTGACTAGTTTGTACATTCAAAGATAAACTCTACTTTTACAAGGAGCTATGGCAATAAATTATAAAGCACCTGTCAAAATATTTTTTCAAATTGCACAGTCATTTGTGTTAATGTCAATGAAGAATTCAATTTAACAAATTGCATTTTAACATGTGCATTTGATATCCACCAAAACAACTTACCAAAATGAAATTTTAAAATACTGTTATTGCTATTAGCTGTCTCAAAAGTAAAACCATATTAGCACTGAGTGGAAGAATAAATATGATGTACAGAAAATTAGATATATTCATGGGTGATGAATACTCAAAGATTTTAAAGTTGCTACAAAGCACAAATTTTAAATGTCCAACAAATGAAACTTACTGCCAAATAAAAGTGACTTCACAGGACATCAGCAAAAAGGGGTCTGATTTGGTGGTGCTTATAAAACTGGTGCATGATGACAGTTCAAAGAACACTATTAAAAAAAGAGCTGAAAACAAGATGCCCAAGTGCTTGACATAGCTCATCTGAATAATTGACACAAGTCAACTTGTGAATGCAAATTCCCCAATACTGAAACAGTGGTAAAAGTTAAAAGCACACAGTTATTACACTGTGTATTAATGTTACTGCCTTTTTCCTTCGTTCTTGACCACCTGATTGCTTTTTCCCCCAAGGACAGGTAATTTATACAACCCATGGATCTCTGGTCATATTCATATCTCGGAAACGGTTCAAGGCCTCAAAGTTAAAATACATATACTTACTTCCCACTGTAATGGGAGTTAATCTGTGCAGTCAGCATGGATTACTGTATCATCTTTACCTGCCTTCTGCCCCCCCCCCCCCCGACCAAGCATTGTACTCAATGGCAATGCAGTGGCTCCAATGTGGACTCGAGACCAGAAGGTTGCAGGCTGAATTCCCACTATCTGATCAGCCTGAATCCTTGTTAATATACGTGGATCTCACTCATAACTGAACTTGTATGGGAGCTTGATGATACAAGCTTACATACCAAATTAGATCGCAATCTGATCAGACATGTGGCATCCAGAGTATTCACAAACTAAGTCAATCAGACATGTGGCATCCAGAGTATTCACAAACTAAGTCAATCAGATGTGTGGCATCCAGAGTACTCACAAACTAAGTCAATCAGACATGTGGCATCCAGAGTATTCACAAACTAAGTCAATCAGATGTGTGGCATCCAGAGTACTCACAAACTAAGTCAATCAGACATGTGGCATCCAGAGTATTCACAAACTAAGTCAATCAGATGTGTGGCATCCAGAGTACTCACAAACTAAGTCAATTAGACATGTGGCATCAAGAGTATTCACAAACTAGGTCAATCAGACATGTGGCATCCAGAGTACTCACAAACTAAGTCAATTAGACATGTGGCAACCAGAGTATTCACAAACTAAGTCAATCAGATGTGTGGCATCCAGAGTACTCACAAACTAAGTCAATAGGACATGTGGCATAAAGAGTATTCACAAACTAGGTCAATCAGACATGTGGCATCAAGAGTATTCACAAACTAAGTCAATCAGATGTGTGGCATCCAGAGTACTCACAAACTAAGTCAATTAGACATGTGGCATCCAGAGTATTCACAAACTAAGTCAATCAGATGTGTGGCATCCAGAGTACTCACAAACTAAGTCAATCAGACATGTGGCATCCAGAGTATTCACAAACTAAGTCAATCAGATGTGTGGCATCCAGAGTACTCACAAACTAAGTCAATCAGACATGTGGCATCAAGAGTATTCACAAACTAGGTCAATCAGACATGTGGCATCCAGAGTACTCACAAACTAAGTCAATTAGACATGTGGCAACCAGAGTATTCACAAACTAAGTCAATCAGATGTGTGGCATCCAGAGTACTCACAAACTAATTCAATAGGACATGTGGCATCAAGAGTATTCACAAACTAGGTCAATCAGACATGTGGCATCAAGAGTATTCACAAACTAAGTCAATCAGACGTGTGGCATCCAGAGTACTCACAAACTAAGTCAATAGGACATGTGGCATCCAGAGTATTCACAAACTAAGTCAATAGGACATGTGGCATCCAGAGTATTCACAAACTAGGTCAATCAGACATGTGACATCCAGAGTATTCACAAACTAGGTCAATCAGACATGTGCCATCCAGAGTATTCACAAACTAGGTCAATCAGACATGTGCCATCCAGAGTATTCACAAACTAAGTCAATCAGACATGTGGCATCCAGATTATTCACAAAACTAAGTCAATCAGTTGCAAGATCACCTCATTAATTTGCGTGGACGTTGCTCATTACTGAACTAACCCAATGTCCTGCTAATAAAGCCTCTCATAACAAACCCAATCAAACCGATAAAAAAATTTGGAATCGGGAGAGTTCACAAGGTTGGTCAGTCAGATGCACGATTTTATAAATATGCATGGATATTACTTGCAATTAAAATCATTCAAGATGTTCACGATGAAAACTGACATACCAAGTTAAAAAATGTTTAAAACCCATCCAAATCATACGCAAGATCACTTTGTTATGCAAGATTTGATGCGCAGTCAACAGCTGGTGGACAAAGGGCCATGGCACAAGCTCACATGGCCATTGGTCAGGTGAGCTAAAACTTCTAAGTCTCCACTGAATGAGCACTATACACATATACTGAGTGATATGCTGTTTGTATTACAAGCAACTTGTCAAATATTTTTTATAAACCAAGAGGCACACTTACTGATCAAACAAACCTAAAGTTCTTAAAATCTGTCACAGTCAAGCTAAGCTGCCAATATTGTCACTGACAATAAAAAAATGTTTGGATGGTAATTCATTTCAACAAAAACAAAATATCAGGCAACTGAAAAATACTTGTGCTGAAATGTGTAGATTTTTTACTTGAAGTTGCTATGTCTGCTACAGTAACATAATTTCAAGATTGTTCAAACAGAATACAAAATTTCTTAACATACTTGCATGAAATGTATAATTTGACAATAATGAAACTTTTATCATTCTGAAATGAAAACTTTCCCCCCAAAAAAGAGGGAGAAATAAAAGATTAAAAACCCATTCTAGTTAATAATGCGTAATAAGTCAAGCTGAATAGAAGCCAGATCCACAATAGAAAATGCTAGCACCAACCTGGTATTAGTTTGAATACATAATTAATTTTGACACTACAGATTCAAAAAGTCCATGCTGAACTGTATTTCACACACACTATCCTATTCCAAGATTTGAC
The DNA here is from genome assembly GCA_028554795.2 of Sinohyriopsis cumingii. NCBI lineage: Eukaryota > Metazoa > Mollusca > Bivalvia > Unionida > Unionidae > Sinohyriopsis > Sinohyriopsis cumingii. Next base: position 71,135,972 of record CM068838.1, on the reverse strand, counting down.
AATATTAAAAAGATACTGAACAATCTGAGGCAATGAGAAAGAAACTGCTTTCAAAGCAAGTGATCCACCTACAAATAGGTGACTATTCATCTGTGCAAAAAATATCACACAGTAAGACAGAAAAACTTGTAAAATACTAAACTGTTATTATCTTGTTTGTTTTGGGGGGTTCAAACCACTATCAACACAATATTTCCAACAATAGGCTACGAAAATGGAAGCATGAAGCCTTTTTCAAGGAAACACCAAGCAGCCATCCATGGTGGGTGGATATCCAACCATTATCCTTGGATTACTAGTACGATGCTTTACAAATAACCTAGTGTTGCTCCCTACACTGTTATTAAATGAAAGCCATTGTATGTTTTACACCTCATTGATTTAAATTAATAGATCTATTTACTAACCCTTCTAAACACAAAAAGTAGATGCAAATCTAAACTTTCATGCAAGTAAATTGGGTTTTTCATAGGATTATATAAGGACCAAAATTAGCAAATACAAGCAATGTTTTTTTCCACATGTGAGATTCAAACACCCCTGAAAACAAACAAAAGTCATGGCAAAGAATATACATTATACATTATTGAGTCTCAATAACGAGTGCCAATGAAATTATGTACATAAAAATGCATGCATCAAACTTGACGAAATTATGGCATATCAAAGAGAAACTTCAATAATCTCCAAGTTATTTAAGATATTATTAATAGTGACACAAATAAATTATTATTATACTCCATTACATATCTGAATTAATGACTAGATTACATTCACAATATACAGTGTTTTATAGTTTAGCAGAACTCCCATATCTAACAGTGCATCTTTTAACTAATGTCTAATGATTTCTATCAATGGTGCCTGAATTGAGAAACTGCTTTGAAATAATATTTTTTTTAGAATTATCTGCCAAATATTATATATTAAGGATGAAGATGGCTAAAATAATTCTTCTATTTCATAAACAATTTGAAATTTAGTGTTTATATGTCTATCATTTGCTACAAGCACTTAAAATAGAGCTTAAATCAAGAAATTCAACAAAACAAATATTGTCTTCCAACAACTATGAAAATCATGTTCAAGTTACTCATAATAACATATACATAATAATAATATATTCTTTTAACCTGGTGCATATTTCTTAAAATACACAGCACATGAAATTGTCAAGATATGATTTTATTGTGCTGCATAAAAAGTTTGAACTTAAAATGAGAACTTTTACAGGCAAACTTCTGTCTTTAACGAGTAAAAATTTTGATAAAGCATTTAAAATAGGGTATAAATCAATTCAAATATGAAAAAGGAACATGAACTGTATGACTAAAATAAACTGTGTTCCAACAACTTTTGAATTAAAACTTTCTTCATGGATAAAAATTTGCAAAAATATCTAATGAATCAAAGCTGTCTGCATGCATTCATCAGACATTATGTAGTCCAGAATTCCAAAAAGGGAAATTTTTTAAGCCATACTTCAAAACTTTGTAAATCAGTGATACATTTTCATAAATAAACAAAACAATATTTATTAAAAAGAATTTTTACAATGAAAATAAAATCTACAATTTTATATTGAAGAAGAGGTACCAAGAGAGTAAGAATTAATGAAAACTAACTTTTAACAATCCAATATTTTGCAGCTAAGATGTTTTCACTAGAATAGTTCTTTTTAATATCTCACTCAACATTTCATTATGTGCAACTTCAGTTTGAGAATACTGGTCATAATATATACAAGGAAAGAGAGTATTGGACCAATCATCAAAAATGAGAGAAGGGAATCTAATGACAAATGACAGTGATTTTAAACGCAAAAAAAAAAACTTGAGTGCTATGAAATAATTTCAAACTGCATAACAATATAATAAATTATATTACTCTCATCATCTCACTATTTGAGTATTTTTCTTTTGCCTAAACAGAGTATCATGTTTCAGAAGTAAAACATTTGCTTGAAACAAATTTAAAAAAAAACACTCTCATATAATCTGTTACAGTGCCTTAAGAACCAACTAAATTTATTACGCTACAACGAAAAACATGAACTAGACTAGTTTGACCATGTAGCAATAAAAAAAACAAATGCAGAAGGGCGTATGGCAGTGCAGTGTAAAGAACTGACAACACTCATTTTATCGAGCCCTTCTATTAATGAGTACACGATCTTCAATACAGCAAAGTGGTATGACAGTGGCTGACTTGCAAGCACAACAGACACCATATGCATGCAGATTAAGATAATAATATATAAGCAGATCAACCAAAGAGATCTTATCTGCTTTACAAATAAGTTAAAAATGTACACTACTACCCTTGATCTACTGATTCATATTTTTGTAGTAGGTACCCATCTTTTTCAATGGATAAGACACATAGATTAATGTTTTATACCTATTCATGTAATTTTTTAACACCGTGTTCAAACATAGGATCATCAGTACATGAGGAAAGAATCCCTTCTATGAAAGGTATGTGTGTTTAATTTCACAGAATATATGGCACCAAAAATTACTGTACAGCCATGACATAATGTAAGGTATATATATATATATATATATATATATATATATATATATATATATATAAAAACAATAAATATTAATTCTCAACTGAAGAAACCTTTTTCCATGCTAATATAGAAGCATAACATTCAAACAACACCATGAATGCCTTTTCTTTTTCAATTTAAATCATGCAAAAACACTATATATGTAACAATATCTAACAAAACTGACAAAATTAACATCAGACTGAATGACACAAAAATCATTGCAGAAAAGCATGGGCGATATATAAAAATTTTGATGTCTGAGTTATCATGGAAGACCATCTCATCTCTATCTTATGAATGTCAAGACTAGCCGCCATGCTGATGTCACTCCACTCCTGTGTCTATTTCAGCTTCAGCATTGGAAATTTTTCTGCGCTTGGCCAAACTTTCTAGTCTATCTTCTAAGCTATCTGTAATCAAAACAAATAAACCACTGTGAATTCAACTATTTTTTGAAGGGTATAAATTTTTATGGATTAAATAGATGCTACACACCATAAATTTATTCAAACTAAGCAATAAAAATCCTTCTGTGGAAAAATAGGACTCCTCCCCCAATTCATGATCCTGGTGGAAAATAGTAGAACTCCAAACTTAATACATGAGTAAGTACCAACAAAAATGGAGGACCCAAGTGGCAGAGTGGTCTAAAAGCCCTTGACTTCTCCGACCATTGCAGTCTCACCCGTTAGTGTGGGTTGGTGGATCTTACCAGGATTTTCCCAGGTTCTTCCTTTTCCAGTTATACTGGCTACCATGTATAGCCTATCATGCACTGAAAAATGACCTTAGACCCAAAACAACAACCAGCAAAAATGCCATTTTTTCAAAAAGTCAAAATGTTGACACCTATGATATAAAAAAAGTATTTGGGAAAAATTTCTGCATTATAACTTTTTTTTTGTAAAGTTACTATAAAGGAACATTAGGTGTGTTTATAGAGTGCTCCCTCACTATAACCCCCCCCCCCCAAATACCACTGCTGTTCTTATAACACAGGTGTTGTTATGGATACCATATACATTTTTTTGATCATTCTAGTTCTACACTGCAGGGAACCAATTATAATGTAATGTCACATCATAAAATACCATATTTGCAGTAGTTCACTTTTTATGGTTTCCATAAAAAGTATGATAAAGAAGGCGCAGTGTATTTTGTAAAATGATATTAAACTGTTTAACTCCTCTGAGGTTAAATTTCATTAATTTCAACTTGACCATGAAATTACAACAAAAAACAGGAGTCCCTTGAATGAGCTGATGCCTTACTAGCCAAAAAGAATTTTCAGGAATCCATAACACTGCCGAGTGTTGAAACCATTCCTGGTATTCTTGTATGAAAAGGGCTATTCCATTTAAACATACATGTAACCCAGGGAAGGCACTTTTAAAAAAATATATGCCAGGGTAGTCAGATACCCCAATAGTTCATAGGAAAACAATACAAAATTCTAACTTGCATCCATGGGTGACTATTCTACATTAAAAGTGCATTTACTGGGTCCCATGTATATTTTACTGGAACAGCCCATATCAGATTTTTTAAAAATCCCCATTGTGGTGGCCATTTTAATGTGAGATCAGCACAATTTTCATTTAGGACTAACTAGACACCATCTGAAGTCTTTTGGTGAAAACCCCACATTAATATGACCATCAGTTGAGAAGAAGTAACAGTAAAAACATTTTCAGGATTGTCTTCAGGGAAGCAGTATTATTTGTGAGACTGGTACAATTTTCCTTAACCAACTTGGTATTATAGGTAGCCGTTTGGTGAAAACCAAATGTCAGAGTGGAATTCCATTGTGGAAGATCAGTGATATAAAAACTTTTGTCATTGTCACCATGGTGACAATACTGGACGTCACACCAACATCATTTTCATTTAGGACTAACACCATAAAAAGTCTTCTGTTAAAAACAGTATGTCAATGAGAACAAACAATAACAAAATTTTAAAGATGGCCAATATATAATACACTTACCGGATGTAAGATCAACAATTTTATTTAGAACCAAACTAGATATAATAAATCGTCTTCTGGTGAAACCTTTATGCAGATCTATGTCTTTCCATTTATGAATAGTAATTACATTTTAAAGATGGGTGGCCATTTTTGGGGGCATATCAGCATCCTTTTCATTTAGGTCCAACTAAGTATGATAAGTCTTCTGCTTTGGAGGAGTAATGATAAGAAGATTTTCAAGATGGCAGCTATCTGATATCATACTGAAACCATTTTCATTTAGGGCCCACTAGATATAAGAAGTCTTTTGGTAAAAAAGCCATGTCGATATTACCATTTATCCTGAAGGAATAGCAATAACAAGATTTTCAAGACTGTTGTCATGGCAACCATATTAGATGACAGATCTGTACATTTTCATTTAAGAAAAACTAGACATTATATACGGTCTTCTGCTTACAACCCCATATGATGATCTGCAGTAAAGCACTGGACTTGTAATCAAGGATGTGGGTTCGTTACTCACCCAGAGCAACATAGTGTAGGATACCTCGGTGTTTTCTCAGAAAGGGCATTTAGTTCCCATGTCTCCAGTATGATATCACTAATAACATGTAAAAGATGTTGTTAACACCAACACTAGCAGTTAGAAGATTTTTAAAATGGCTAATGTGGTGCTGTGGTGGCAGTATTGGATGTCAGAGCAGCACCAATTTCATTTAGGACCAACTACAAATGTGTGTGAGTAAAGGTTCATTGCAATATCCAAAGAACTTTAGAAGCAGTAGCAACAACAAATTTGTGGATGGATGAAAAACAGGCCATCCCATAAGCTATTCTTGGCCATGAACAAAAGAACCAAAAAATACACGAAAATATTCCCATACAATGTACCAGTAAATGAAAATAGAAAATGATAACAATGCATGCCTGTAATGCACACCTGTAATTTTATAGCCCATCATATCTCTATAAAATACAGGGTGTTTGATTTATTTTGGAGGATGCATGGTTCCAATTTCCATGAATCTGTGGTTGCTAAAACAAACAATTCAATAAACCAATGTACAAAGATCTGCATGTAGAGAGATTATAACAATCTGCATGTACAGAGATTATAATAATCTACATGTACAGAGATTATAATAATCTGCATGTAGAGAGATTATAATAATCTCCCATTTAAAGGCCTCATTAAGTATTATACAGCTAGCAACTTTATGCAAAAATAAAACAAAAATCCCTTAAAAGGGGCCAGCTCTCTACTGTCCAAAAAGAATGTTCAGGAATTAAAGACAAGACTATTTCTTCCTTTTAACTACTGAGTGTTGAAACCATCTGACATTTTTCAGTTACAACACTGTGAAATTAGCCAATGCTGCAACCATACTAGGATTTTCAAGATGGCCACTGTAGCAGACATAATGGATGTCTGCGCAGCACCATTTTCATTCAGGAACAACTAGACCTTGAGATGAATGTAGGTGTAAAGTTTCATGGCAATTCTAAAAGTTGTTCTGGACAAGAAGCAATAACAAGGCTTGTTGTAGCTGGAAAGATGGATGTTGGAAGACAAATGACAGACAAAAGACATCACAAGCTCTTTTGGTCTACCACTAGTAGAGCTAAAAATCAAATCCTCTTGTCCCATAAAGTTTACATTTTTAACAACAATACCATACCATAAATGGTAAATTATACCCACACCCAAATGTTTGATAGAATTTTACAAGGGATTCCTAATACGTGTATTCGGGGAGTTACTTCGCTTTCTGACAAGGAAAGATTCCCACCCTTAGCCAATAGTAGCTAATGAAAAAGCACTTACCCAAGTTTAAAATGTGTCTAAAGAAACAGCAATGGACTTCGAATGTTTGTGCGAAAACATCGATCTCCAATAAAGGTCATCATGACCTTGACCTTTTGATACCAAAACCAATACAGGTCTTTCTTGCCTCCAGTAAATGCTTTCCTCTATGTTTGGCCATATTAAATTTTGTATAAATAAAGTCACTGTGAAGAATCCATTTATTTTCCTTCAGTCAACCTGACCATGTATTTGATCTATCTGGTCCAAAATCAAAAGAAATCTTTCTTGCTTGAAATGTATGCTATATACCACATTTAATGAATGTAACTCAAGTAAATGTACTGTGATTATTCTTTTTCATACAGTGGCCTTAACATTTAACATACTCAAATTTTTGATTGCAAAGAAAGCCTAATCCATTGATACATTACAGCCAATTGTTCTCAAGGTAGTATGGGGAATAAGCTTCATGGTGATGCAAATGGCATCAAGTTTCTTCAGCCCAACAAAATTTCCATATCTGAAAAATAATGTAGTTTCCATTTATTTATTCTCGTTTTTTTTTTTTTTCTCTTGCTGCCAGTTTAACTTTTGCAGGACACAATTAAGCATTGCATGGCATAATGGGAACTCTTGTATTTTCACAAATGAAACATATGGATACATTTTTCACATGTGAAAATATAGGAATGAAAAGAAGAAGAAAATTATTTCACAAATAATTTCTACATTTCACTCTTATGTGTATAATAAAAGTTTTTACTGCATCAGATGAAAGAATGTACCTCCAGAGGTACTGCTATTTATAGTCCTTTTCACTATTGTAAGCATACAGCTATAAATAACCGTGACAATATTTTTCTAAATTTTGTATTCTTTATATTTTACAACAGAATTTACATTACTTCCAAAATATTACTTGAACAATTAGTTTCTTCTTTAAAAGTATTCTCTACTACTCTTCAATTATTACCACCAGTCCAAACAATAACTGCAAGACTGAACTATTATCAAGGTTAATTTATTTACCTAAATCTGCACTGACTCTCTTTACATACATGAAAGACCAGTGAACTGATACTTTGTTATACATTTTTCAAAGACCATAACATTTGTTACTAATTTTTGTAACAAAACTATATTTGGTAAAACAGAATGGACACCATCCCACAATCATGCTGTGATTGAAAATCTTTCAAAGCCAAAACTCACAAAAGGTATTGGTTGCCATTCTGTTTCTTAAAGATAATGTATACATGGATTGACAATTATAAACTTTCATAATGTTTAAGCTGTCTGTACTTTGAAGGAAATGTTATTTGCTCATGAGACATTGTCTTGATTGACTCCTTCTCACTAAGAATTCATGGGGGAAACAAAACTGCCAATAGTAAGTTTTTACAAGTGAGAATTTAAAAAAAAATATAAACCTCTACCAATCTAATTGTCAATTTTGTCAAAAATATACTTCCTCATAAATTTTACTTTTCAATTTGGTTCTTCATTACCATACTATATATATTCACAAACAGGTTTCATCAAACTGCAAACAACACAGATTGGGTCTGCCATTACATAATGTGTCAGTAGATCAGGGTCTATATTGTGTGTTCTACTGATTACTTCTAACAAACTGCATAGTCCCAGATCTGCAAGCACATTATGTGATGGCAGATTTGGGTCTATGTTGTTTTCAGTTGGATCTGAACTGAATGTGAATATATATGGTAGTTATTGGGGCCTACTCCACCTTTCAATTAGGTATACAGGTGCACACATATTTTGCATCCCAGATGTGAAAGAAATAATTCCTTCTGAACATGCAAGCAACAGGCACACACTACAAGACCCATTTTCAATTTGACATAGCCTTTATAAATATTCTGCAGAAAGGTTAACTTATTCTGGCTGGCCTAAGTACCAAGTTAACTTATATAGGCTGGCTTATATTAGACCAAAGTGCCAATAGTCTCCACCATGACAATTCCAAAGACTGTGCAGTCTGGTTAAAAAATTAGATTTAAATTAACCTTTAATAGACTAAGCACTAATGAAATAAAATATAGCAAATATTTGAATAGAAGGAAATTGCAACAAGGACCTTTGATTATTGCCTTGTGTGTATTTCTGGCAGACAAACAAAAAATGTTCTTAAGGAAAGACAAACAAGTTTTGTTAAAAAAAATGTACTGGCATTATTTTCCAGAAATCTGTTATTGATAGTTTTTTTGTGTTTTATATTTAAAACTCACCACAGGTTGGCCTTTGCATGAGGGGTTTGTACACTCGAGGCTTATTGCCAGGTACCAACCACTCACTCTGGTTTTCTATGGGGGCACTCAGGTCTGCCCAAGGGGCTATGTCTGATTCTGTAACAAAATATGAAGATAATTTCATCCCAAAATTAATACAACATTATCAACTAATTCTATGACTACATGAAATTGTTCTAGTTTTGTGTCACAAGGCAACCAAATACAACAAATACAACCTAGATTCCAACATCTTAACACCATGTGTAATAAACAGAATATTACATAAGCATTCATTTCACAAAATCTGGGGTTGTGCAAGGGGTAATTTCGGTGACATAAAAAATTTGCCCCAACACACCAAGATGACCATGCCAAAATCCACTCTGTGCAAATTAAGCAGCTTTTGGTGCAAGAAGCTGTGATATTGCTTCCTATGTCATAATTGTGAAACTACATGAAATGAGTGATATCACAAGCTTTTTCAAACTCCTAAAAAACAAAATCTGGGGTTGTGCAAGGGGTAATTTCCGTGACATAAAAAATTTGCCCCAACATACCAAGATGACCATGCCAAAATCCACTCTGTGCAAATTAAGTAGCTTTTGGTGCAAGAAGCTGTGATATTGCTTCCTATGTCATAATTGTAAAACTACATGAAATGAGTGATATCACAGGCTTTTTCAAACTCCTAAAAAACTAACATAGTATCAAAAAAATCTGACTAAAACATATTAAGAGATTAGTGAATTTATCCCATATTTCACCTGATAACATACTGTGATGAGCCGATTTGCATTTGATGGTGCGAGTCACCTATATTTTGTGAATGGTCACCTAACAAGTCAGTTTTTCAGATTCAGGATATAAACTTTTTAATATACTCGTATTATTTTGTGCATTTTAATACTTCATAACTTGCAAAGCCAGTAAATACACATTGAACCGATAGGCAAAATTTGTAAATTTTCTCACCACATAAAATTTCATGCATAATGAGCTATTTTAAAGTTGATTTTAACTTTTCCAATGTTGGTTATACATTATCCCCATTTTTACCTGGACATGGATGATACAGGATTTTATGGCAACTTCAACTGGGGGCTCAAATTATTTACCAGATTATAGCAACAGAAAACAGGAATTTCCATGAAAGATGCATGCAATAATTTATAAAAGAATGTTGTGCTTCATCCGACCAGTTTCTTCCTTCAATCTACGACAATGGATCAATAGCTCCAACTCGATGAACCCAACTAAATTTATAGTTCTAAATTGACAAAGGCCACATAGTAGACTTCCAAAATTTGAAGTATTGTTGGGATAAGTATTTTCTTCAAGTGTTAGTTTCAAGTTTTCGAGATCACAGACAAAAGGTTGCTTTACACTGGGACATAGGAAGTCATTAGAATGATGCTTAGTATCTGACTGGTGGATGTTTATCAATATTTGATTGGCTGATGTTTGAGTTATCAGTATCCGATTGGTTGATGTTCAAGTTATCAGTATCTGATTGGTATGAGTTTCCAGTATCTGACTGGTTGATGTTCGAGTTTTCAGTATCTGATTGGCTGATGTTTATTTCAGTATCTGACGGGCTGATGTTTTGAGTTTTCAGCATCTGTCTGGTTTGTGTTTGAGTTTTCAGTATCTGATTGGTTGATGTTTGAGTTATCAGAATCTGATTGGATGATGTCTGAGGTACCAGTATCTGACTGGTTGATGTTAAAGTTATCAATGTTTTGACGTATATTGATACTCACCTGTCTCAACTTTTGTGTAATCCAACTCTTCAAGCATTCTTTTTATCATTGTGGCCCTGGAAACAAATTTTAATTATTTTTATTGAGGAATGAAATATGGGGACAATAGGTCATAGCTTACATGAATGTTTCAAATAGAAATTTTAAGCTTTGTGCGACTCCAAAATCAACTTGGGAGGTCAAATCTGGGTAAATACAGATTATGGAAATATATATATTTTTTTTACAAAAAAAAGTCAGAAATAGCTTAAATTCTGAAAGGGTATAAAGTACTGCTACTCAGTGACAGTGAAATTTTTTAAATTATTTTCCTGCAAAACTGAGGAAATGTACAAAAATGGGATTTTGAATATATACTATGTCCAAAGGATCATATACTATGTAGAAAAAGAGAAATATGAGAAACATGATGAGAAAAATCTGACATTTTTGGTACTGAAAGCAGGCAGAGAGGGAGGAAGGAGAAAAAGGAAGAGGAGGATGGGTTGTGCATTTCTGAAAAGAACTTTCATTGAGTTAATTGCTAAACTGAGGTATGTAGCACATACTTGATTATGTGCTGTGCCCACTGTTCCTGAAGGTGACGTATATTGTCCTCGTGCCATTCTAAATAAAAGAATCGAAAAATCAAAGTTTACTTATCTACACAATGTGCCAAAAATGTATGTTAAAACATAACTTGAATTACAATTAGACATTTTCACTGCACTGGGTCATCCGCTTGTTTAGACTCAGTTTATGTATATAAGAAAATGTTTTTAGTGATGTTGGCTGTAACTTGATCCAGTATCTGATACACTTACAATATATGTAGAAAAGGTAACATAACAAAATCGTCATGGGTTAAAATACAATGTCTGTCTGTAGATTTATGTATCCAGTACAAAATACATCAATTACCATTCAAATAAAATATTTTGAGGTATCAGAACAAATGAAAACAATTTAACTTTTTAATACCTTTGATGATTCAATAATTAATTAGCCAGCAACTTTTGGCATAAAATATTTACCTTATTTTACATTTTACATTCAATCACGAATGATCACCAAGGCTAGATCATCAATTTATCAGTTAACCAATGGAAAAATCATAGTTGCCAAATAACTATATTAAATCAAGTGCACTCGAGAGCAGACGAAATGGATCATTACACTTTATCACAAATGCACTGTGTAGTTCAAATTATCCTGGTCAGCTCAATCTCATTATATCTGAAGAAAACTAAAGAGAATAAATGTTGCATCTGCTCAAAACATGTCATTGCTTTGTATTTAATTGCAGGTTGTGGGTTCAAACCCGGCCGAATCATACCAAAGACTTGTAAAAATGGTACTAACATCTGCCTCGCTAGGTGCTCAGCATTAAGAGGTTAGTGTTAGGACTGGTCAGCCTAGTGTCAAGATAATGTGACTGGGTGGGACATCATGCTAAATGTCTGTGGCATGATGCCCCAATGCTAGACATCAATATAAACTGCCACACTGCAGACATGGTAGCGATATAACTGAAAACTTCTTAAAGCTATGTTAAAAATCCAAATCACACACACAAATAACACTTAAAATTCAAATTTTTAATTTCTGAAATGTGCTTACCAGCTTCATATATCCACTCCATGTCATCACCAAAGTCTGCATCAAATAGAACCAATGGTATCTCTGAAAGCACAAATCACTATAAATTTAAACTATCATATTACAAACATATTAGCAAACATTTGCATTTATTTTTAATGGAATAGATCTTACTAATAATTTCTAGAAATGAAATTACTTGTGTGATATCACAGATAGTTGACAAATTGATAAAGAATTTCTCCCCGTTACTGTTTTGTATAAAATTAGTCCACAAAAAGTAATCTAAGCATTATAATCTACAGTTAAGACTTTGGAAATGTGATGGTTGTAAATGCATAGATCAAATGCACACTTTTAAAATAAATAAAATGTGGTTTTGGTTTTGTGGATTTATTGCCATTCTTCAGTAGATGATAGGCTATACATGGTGACCAGTATATTTGGTGGTGGAAGAACCTGGAAAGAACCACTGACCCAAAGGAACCTAGCGTAAAGTTTTCTCTCATAACCATGCTGGTCTAGCTGAGGCTTGAACTCGTACACAGAGAGGTGAGATATATGCATGATCTGATGAGGCAAATATCTTAGACCACTCAACTACCCTGGTGTCCCAAGAAGATGTGCACTATTCACTTGGAGATGTCTTGCAAACAACTAAATAACTCATTAAAAATAAACGTCTTAACTGACAATGACCAGGGGTTCTCATAATGATTTCCACAAACCATCAGAACTGGGTTCATTTGTTGAAATTATTTGTACAATAATACCTCATCTCAGCAAATACAGAAGAATACCAAACATCCAATTACAGTGCACAAGAAGATTTTAATACAAACCTGAGGCCATGGTATACTGTGGCTTCCTTGGATTCTTGTCAACATCTAGCAGTTCATCTATAATCTAATTGCAATGAAAAACCAAATTAAACTAAAAGATTACAATTTGAAAAAGCACATGCTTCATAATGTTAATTATCTTCCATGCTCTGATTAGAGGTTTTCTTGGATACTTTTTCATATTTAGCAATGTTTATATGATATAGGAATGAAGGCAAAATGTACAAATTATGTATTTTATTTAAATTTTGGAACAAAACTGCAACAAAAATGTCAAACATATTTCAACTTATTACAGTGATTTTCTTAGGTAGTTGTCTGCATCTAGCAATTCACACATAATCTATACATCAGGGATTTCATTTATAATCTAGAAATATTGGTAAAATTGACAAATGTTCTTACTGTCCCCCACCACATGGGGAAAAGACCCAAAGCAAATAATACTGAGTTATCTCCCATGCATTACTATAGACATAGTTGCACAAAGTGGAAAGCTGAATTAGCTTCAAATTCAATTTCTTTGGTTATATACATATTATTCATAAAGTATAAAACTGTAATAACCAAATGTATCCTTTATTTATTAACATTTAGCAAAGTATATTCCAAAAGCTGCTTCCGCCTCACATTTGGCTAAATGGCCCAATCAATATACAGAACATGACCTTTTCCAAAGACAATTACATGATTACTTCCCTTTAACTTTTATAAAACTTTTAATTCATCAAATACCGTAAATACCATATTTTTGGACAATTTAACAAAAAAAATCAAAGGAATGTAAAGTTTAGTTTAGTTTGATAATCTCTTAATGCTAGAAAAAAGCCACCACTTTTCATTTATTTGCATAACTGTCAACCCTCCAGGATCGCAATTAGTGAAAATAGGGATAAAAATGAGGGAATTTTGACATGAATTCGTACGGCGATCTTCAAGTCCGGGAATATTTGTCGGAACAAATGTTTAGCATGGTCTCCAGCTGATAAAGGTAGATTGTGTCGAACAAGAAAACTCACACACAATGCTTCAGTGTTAGTAGCTTGCAGGTCTTCCATCGATGGCTTAAAATATTCAAGAGCTGCAATGTGCTTTTTGCTACCAATGTGCTTCCTCACATCATCTCTGTCTCCATGCCGAATGCTAAAAGTTGTGGCCCAAAAAGCATGACGTATATCGGTGTTTGATGGCTGAATGCACAGCAAATTTTGGTATATTCCAAACTAAATTTCACTTTTTGAGTAATACGTATCCTTTTCCTTGGTGGTGAAGACATTTTCAAGATGCGATGCCAAACGGTAATTTAAATCAGTGCTGATGGCACATGTGCAGAACAAAATTCCAGTTAGGCCCCAGTTTCTCTCAAAAGTATTTGTAAAACTACTCTTATACATATAGAGTAAAATACACTAAAATGATTGCTACCAGGCCAACTTTATCAATCGGCTATAGTTCTAATAATATCTTGAACAGCAGTACTGGACCGTGTTGGCAACTGCCGATATCACGACTAGCACTTAACGGCAAATCAGTTACTTTGCTAAAGATTTAAATAATTGAGAACTATTGAATTCACAATATTTTGCATGTGGCATGAATCCGTGAATCGCTGAAAAAGTCACGAAATTGACGTCAAAATCATGAGGGTAGGCAGCTTTGCATTTGGGGTACATTTATCCAGTACACTTGTACACATTCATCTAGTACACAATTTCTGTCACCAACCCACAGAACTACAGACATTAAACAATTTCACCCTAATAAAATAACATTTCTGTCACTGGACTCGAGACAAAATACAAATTTTCAGATCGATACAAAAGGAAAATAATCAGTCTAAAAGTAAATGTTAAGCTGATTTCTTCAGGTGCAATTAGAAACCTTTTGTCCTTTTTTAACACCAAAATGTTTGCTTGAATATTACTCATAAAACCGCATTGCCAAGCTTGTGCCAAATGATAAGACTTTTAATAGATGTTTTGTTGCAGTTTTAATGGTTTTCTCATGTATAATTTTATTTTCTGTACTAAAGACAGACAAGGACCATTCTAGTAAATTAAACAGCAATCCGACCAAAAACTTCTAATTTTCCAGTGTATTGTATATTCCAAAGTATAAACTGAGAAAGAAAACTTTCACTGTTCATTATAGAGGTTACAGAGAATACCACGTCATGCATAGTAATGGCATTAGCGAGTTTACTGCATGACTATCAAAATCTTCCAAACAAAATCTCCCCAATGTTGATGGCCCCCCATGACATCACTTTTGGGCAAGTGAAAATTCATGTATGAAGCCCACTTGCTCCACAGATAATAAAAAAAGGGGGCTCATCCTTTTATTATTTTATTGTGTGTGTGTGTGTGTGTGTGTGTGTGTGTGAGAGAGAGAGAGAGAGAGAGATGTTCCAATGTACTTTCCATCCATAACTTTTATACAAAAAACTACTTGCTTTATCCACTGCTCTAAAACTGCATATTAACACTACTATTCTAAAACGAGAGCACCTTACTGTGTATTAAAACTATTTCGAACCATATGCAGCACCAGTACATAGTCTTTCATTATGGCATAAATTAATGTGAAAGCATCAACATCCACTCTCATGCCATAGATTACTATTTAGATTTGTCACATGATCATATTATTTGACAAGGAAACCCATCAGTATGTTGAAGTTAGGCCATCTTTAAATGTAATTTTCAGCCTTATTAGATTTAACATAAGCTTAATTCAAAAAATGTCTGACATTTCACATTAAACAGAGAAAATGAAAGCAAAGTAAATTTTGTTGAAAATTTATGTAGTAGAGCCCCTTTAATCTAGGACGTTGACAGGACTTATAAGGCACACAAATGGATGTC
Organism: Sinohyriopsis cumingii; assembly: GCA_028554795.2. Lineage (NCBI taxonomy): Eukaryota > Metazoa > Mollusca > Bivalvia > Unionida > Unionidae > Sinohyriopsis > Sinohyriopsis cumingii. The sequence continues at coordinate 71,120,334 of CM068838.1, read as the reverse complement.
AATGAAATCAACATGTTGAGTTTCTGCCAAGGCAAGCTTGACCAAAAATATTAGACTATGTGCAGGCAATATGAATTTTATGACAATTCAAAACAAAAGGCTCAAGTGTATCTGTGATTACTCGCTTTGATGACATCCATCTAAAATTCACACACAAGGGCACTTGGCCCAAAAACCTTGGTCAGTATTTAAAGATTATTTTTTTCTTTTTCTAATGGCAGCCAAATTGGACGGCTGATTTACATAACTTGGGCAGACTTGCATGGCTTTATGCCTCTATGCTTTCTGTGAAAATCTGGTCAACTTCTGCAGACCGGCTCTTCAAAGTCATTCAACGTTTTTCTATTTTTAGTAACAATGGTTATACTAATGATGGAGCTGATGAATAGTTTTGAGAAATGATTTTTAAATTTTTATTTATAGTAATGTGGCCATATTTAATGTCATTTTGTCATTGCTGATATAAAATAGTGAGTACTTCTAGCCAGAATACTTTCAGTAAAATTGATAAAACTATTCAGCAGTTTTGTAAAGTCATTTACAATTATTTTTTTATTTTTGAAATGATGGTGGCCATAATAAAAGGCAGGTAGGCATCAGCTGTATAAAGCTGAAAGGCGGTCATGCAAGCCTGCCTTGTGCTAAATTTGGTCAAATTCTGTTCTGCTGTTTTGGATATGTTACAAGTTTTTTTTCCTTCTGAGCTTTAGTTATGACAGAGGTCTTTGATTGTGGACAGGCACCTGTAATGGCATCTCTAGTTTGGCAGTACACTGGCATCACTTGTATATAAACCTGGGAAAGGCTAACACCAGGAAGCCACTAGTTAAATTTGTTTAAATTCCTAAGAGCAGTTTTGAAGATGATGATAAAAGTTGACGGGACAACACGACATAAGACCATACCATAAGCTCACTTAGCCTCATGTCCAGGCGAGTTAATAATTCATTAGAAGCCTACCTCTGGTTTTTCTTTGCCTTGGCCAATTAGAAACAGTATTGAGACAATGCAGCGAATCTGGTGCCAAAGGAATGCTTGACCTACAACTGTCAACTCGCACATCTGGTAACCATTTTTCCTATGAAAATGATCATAATACTAACTTCAGCATCACATATTACATAATCCCATTTATTCAACAGTTATAAAAATTGCTGTTGAAAATAGTAAATATACTGAATGATGATTGTATATATTTCTAAATGACTTTTAAGACTAATACAATATTAAGGTCATTAAAATTCTCAATAGTGAAACAGTTCTATAACATTTACCAATCCTGTCTAAAAACACACAATATCGCGAGTGCTTTTAATATACTGTAAAACTGGCATACCATAAATAAAATGGTAATACTGGCCTTGAATAATTTTAAAAAATTATAATAATTATAGATTTGCTTGTCTGCCTTGTTCATTTAATAAAAAATGTCAGCATCATATATACCCAACTGCATACTGCTTGTACAGCAGCATTATACTGTCCATTCTACATGCAATTCACGGATGATCACTTGAAATACTGAAGTATCAAACTTTCTGAAGTGCTGATATATTTAAAAAGATGTGGATCCAACCTAACCAAAATTACCAAAACATTTGCCTAGCATTGCATTTATGTGACAGCTGAGTACAGACTATTCATCTACCTACCATCACATTTAAGTGACAGTTGAGTACAGACTCTTCATCTGCCTACCATCACATTTATGTGACAGACGAGTACAGACTCTTCATCTGCCTACCATCACACTTATGTGACAGCTGAGTACAGACTCTTCATCTGCCTACCATCACACTTATGTGACAGCCGAGTACAGACTCTTCATCTGCCTACCATCACACTTATGTGACAGCTGAGTACAGACTCTTCATCTGGATACCATCACATTTATGTGACAGCCGAGTACAGACTCTTCATCTGGATACCATCACACTTATGTGACAGCTGAGTACAGACTCGTCATCTGCCTACCATCACACTTACATGGCACTCATGTGCACAAAATACATGGATTGGTAATGTAACTGTACTCATTCATGACATCACATTATGTTGGATAAACAAAATGGGTTTACTAAATGACTAGCAATAACAACTGACACTTAATATTACCTTTCATCAAGGAAGATGATATCAGCAGACATAATTTTACGAGTGTAATTTACCACCCCATTGTTTATATCCATCTTACAAAGGTTTCTGTAGTCATGTTCCCCTATAAGCTTCTGAGATGCCACATTCATTTCCTGTAAGAAGAATTTTTTTTTTTTTTAAAATTAGGTGCAACATAATACATTCTACAATTCCTAGTCAGCATTTTCTAAAACCATTAAATTGTACTGTAGGGGCGAGATATGTTCCATCAATTCATTATCTTCTACTATAAACGTCACTCATTGTAATTTTATCTAATCTGGTCTACAGCATGCCATGTTAAGTGGTGCTGATAACCTTAAACATCGAGTGCCATGAGTGACTGGTCTTACTAGCCTACTCCTTTATCAGACCTGCCAATCCAAAATAAGACTTTATCAGTAAGGCAGTCTATATTTTTCTGTGAATTAGACCAATGTTTTGTGAGATGTAATGAAATTATCATGTACTGCTATTGTTAACTTCAATAAAGTGCATTTGAAAAACTTTCAAGTGTGGTCTGATGCAGAAAATGCGATATTATGTTTAATTCTTTATACTCTGGCCTTGATAGCCTCCATTATGGTTTCAGAAATAACAGTTCTAACTCTCATGGAGGTATCAACTCTATGAAATATTTACCACTGTTTTTCATTCATCTCTCCTGCCATGGGCAATAAGTGCATTAACAAGAAATGATTTCCATTATATGTAACTGTCAACTTTCCTGCTTTTTATTCCAAGCCTGGCGCTGGTTATTTTCTACCATACACTAATTATGCAAGGAACTCAACCAACTCCATGCCAACAAGACCACCCATTCTGAAGGAACAGCAGTAACAAGATTTTCAACACTGACATCATGGTTGTTGTGGCAGCCATACTGGATGCCAGAGTGGAACCATTTTCATTGCAGACAAAGCAGACAGCATATGAAGTCTTCTGGTGAAAACCCATGCTGATTTGACTTTCTGTTCAGAAGGATTAACTATAATAATATTTTCCTGATGGCTGCCATGGTGGCCATATAGGATGTATTATTACTATAGTTTTCCTTTAGGACCTACCATACATCAAAATAAGTCTTTCAATGAAAATGCCATGTTGTTGTGACCATCCATTCAAAAGCAGCAGCTATAAGATGATTTTCAAGATGGTTGCTGTGGTGGCCATATTGGACTTCTGAGCAGCACCAACTATACCTAGAGATGAGAGTGTGTAAAGTTACACAGCAATCCTTTGAAGTAGTTAAGAAGTACTGATGACAAATTTGTGCTAATAGATAGATGGACTAATGCTGGATGATGGACTATAGGCTATCTAGTGTATGACCAGTTCTGCTAAAAGAGCACACAACTATTCAGAAAAAAATAGTGTAAATCACGTGACTGGTCAAATTGAACATCATCTTCATAAGCAAAACATGAAATAAGTTTCAAAGCAATGCACTAAAAACCTGCAAGAGTACTTGCATTTACAAAATTCTGTCCTTCAAGGACATTCTGCTCCGAGTCTTCAGGATAGGGCCATCATAATTGCCTGTGTGACTAGGTGTGCTTACAAAATTCTGTCCAACACAGGTACTCTGCTTTGAATCTTCAGAATAGGGCCATCATAATCACCTGTGTGACTAGGTGTGCTTACAAAATTCTGTCCAATACAGGTACTCTGCTCTGAGTCTTCAGAGTAAGGCCATCATAATCACCTGTGTGACTAGGTATGCTTACAAGACTGTGTCATACTTTTAGTCAGCTACATGAAACAAAAGGTAAGAACCTCTACAAAATATGTGGGAGCCAAGTAATCTGTTGATGCATGCGTCTTCATGAGATGAGTCAGCTGCTACCAGAGAAATTACCAACTTATTCAAGAGAATGTATTAGATTCTTATTTGCTGAAATTGACAGCAATCTTTACCTATCCATTGAAGAAGTAATAGAATTGAGTGAAGAAGGCGATAAAGAAAATGAAGTAAAAGGAGCTTGATGGATTAAGAATGACGTAATGCATATCAACAAGAGGCTCTTGATAGGACCAGTGACAAAAGTAACAACTAAGTTAGCTCTGAATGTAAATGAATTCAAAATGTTTTTTTCCCAGCAATTTTGATCAACTGTGCTGAATTTTGAATTTCATTCTGTGCACATTCACAGTAAATTTATTGTCATTATAAATGGATTAATGGAATTATGAATGGATTAGTGGAATTTATATATGAATTAATGGATTAATCATGACAACATGACCAGTACTGGTATTGTCAAGTTACAGACATTTGACCATTCTGCATGAGGTTTTTATTTCTGTATGTTACATGAAATTTACTCGCTTCTGATATTTTTTTTAAGAACACTCAACCCAATTTCAGCTTAAGAAGAGAGATATAAATCAAATAAATAACCAATTCTTTTACGGAAGCAGCTCTGTAAAAATATATCAAATATGGATACAAGCCACTGACATGGGCTGTTTGACTCAGACTACAATGACTTAAGGTTACAATAAGTGTGACTTGGCAGTAATGGTATACATATCTGTAAAACTGTTTCAAAAGTGATAATGTGCAAATCTTTATCAGCTAAATCACAATGTACAAAAGGATGAAAAAGACCTGTTTACAATGTAGTCTGATTTGATGAATTTTTTATATGCTCCAAAATGTGAATTCAAGTTCACACTGAATGTAAAGAAAATGGAGTCACCATGCTACATTCATGTTGGCAAAGAGTGATGTGGACCAACATAAACTGGTGCAATTACTGAACAAAGAAAGTGGACTAACCATGCTACACTCATGCTGGTGAAGAGTGATAAAGAGTGAAGTTCAGTGACATATATCAGTGTGATTCTTGCACTCTGGTATTAGACTCAAAATAGGATCTAACTGGTCAGTTGGTGGATTACTTTACCTATTTGACTCCATTTTCAAGAGTCACAGCATAAGGTAACCACGGATTTGTATTAGTATCCTTACATCCTGTTGATGGACACAACAATGATCCAATATCACAAGATAACCAAGGCATCATATTAACACCCCTACCTCCTCTGTTGATAGATACTACAATAATCCAATATTGTATGATAATCTAGGAATCATATTAATACCACTACCTCCTCTGTTGATAGATACTACAATGATCCAATATTGTATGATAATCTAGGAATCATATTAATACCACTACCTCCTCTGTTGATAGATACTACAATGATCCAATATTGTATGATAATCTAGGAATCATATTAATACCACTACCTCCTCTGTTGGTTGGTAATACAAAGATCCAATAATACATGATAACCCACCATCTCTCTTTTGATAGATACTACAATGATCCAATATTGTATGATAATCTAGGAATCATATTAATACCACTACCTCCTCTGTTGGTTGGTAATACAAAGATCCAATAATGCATGATAACCCCCCATCTCTCTTTTGATAGATACTACAATGATCCAGTATTGTATGATAATCTAGGAATCATATTAATACCACTACCTCCTCTGTTGGTTGGTAATACAAAGATCCAATAATGCATGATAACCCCCCATCTCTCTTTTGATAGATGCTACAATGATCCAATATTGCATGATAATCTAGGAATCATATTAATACCACTACCTCCTCTGTTGATTGGTAATACAATGATCCAATAATGCATGATAATCTAGGAATCATATTAATACCACTACCTCCTCTGTTGATTGGTAATACAATGATCCAATAATGCATGATACCCCCCCCCCATCTCTCTTTTGATAGATACTACAATGATCTAAGTTTTGGTATTAAATAAGACAATTACTAGATTATTTAAAAAATATGTATCCAATTTCGTCAAACTTGCTGATGGCATGAAGGAAAAGCATATATAGCAATATTAACCAATCAAATGCATTTTACAGAATTGATTGTTTGAATTAAGATCCAAACTGTTGGTTTGAAAAGCTAAAATATATCTAAGAAATTAATAATTTTCATCAATTTTTAGCAGTACTGTAATTTGATTTAGTCCGATCTAGATATGGGCTCTAGTCTCAAATGGTCCCAGAGAAAACTCTTTATGTTGCTGATAGTGTCCTATACTTTTCAGGGTATGCTCTTTCCATAAAATATACCTGATATGTCAAGACTGCAACATACTAGCGAATGCAGTCATACCACTCGCAATGTCAGCTCTTTATGATAACATGTACACGAATACATGGATTTTCCAGTCTGTGCCTTGACATATATACAAATGGAAATCTGCAATGAACTGGAATACTTTTTGCATGCTATTATCGCAATATATAAGTGTCTGCAGATGTGCCACTTGTGAAGTGAGCTATTAGGATGACACACGCATATGAATATATCAATATTATTAAACATAACTGAATATATTGACTTTCTAGTGTATACTGTGAAAAAGTTTATATGTAGAAATTTGTAAAAATTGAGTTACCGTCTTCAGCTTAATTTTGCAGTTGAATTGTCTGCCATATTAATTGATGTAATGCTACATCTACTTTCAGCATTATGTTTGGTGTGCCATTTAAGGACATTACAGCTTTATTTGAAAACATAAACAGATCATAGCAAACATGGTGAATATCTAAATATGGCATAGCCAACCTATTTGGAAAAAGGATGACAATCTTGTGTTATCTGTTATGGCAGACAAAGTGTAAACATAGCAAACATTTCATCTCATCATTATCATAAACCAAACTTCCTGAAAATGAACTCTACGTGGGTAGCAGATTTTTATGCAATTCTTTTTCTCGACTTTTCCAACAGTTTTATCTACTGCAAAGGATAAGATCATTGTGTAGCCTGGATTATACTGAGGCAAAGATATCACAGCTAGTGATAACTAAGTCGGTCATAAACCTATCAATTTGTAGCCTGGACGATACTGAGGCCAAGATATCACACCTAGTGCTGACTAAGACCATCGTAAACTTATCACAGGTTAATACCCCCACTGCAGTGGACAACAGGCCTGACTACACCTGTTATACTGTGAAATGATGTGTAGGTTACAACTACACCAGCACAAGATAAAGATGTCTAATACACTCTGCATATACTGTTATATATGCATAACTGTTATATATGCATATACTGTTATATATGCATTTACACGTGGGATTTAAAATGTATATGGCTAATACACTCTGCATATACTGTTATATATGCACTGACATGTGGGATTGAAATAAAATTTGCGGTGTTCCAGTGTAAAGTTGTGTTCTAAATTACACTGAAACAAGTTATCATCAGCACTAAAATCACATGAAACAAGGGACCCATATCTCTACTATACGAGGGTGTGTGTCACACAGTGGTGTGTAACAAGTGTGGGATTCATTTTTGTGTAACGGCAGTCATTTAGTGTACAGCACAGTCTTACCTCTATGTTCAAGTTTCCTTTGGGGAAGAAATACTTGTATGTCCTTTTCTTACAACTAAATCTGAAAGTAACAAAAAATATGTACTGAATCAAACAGTGTTGGAAAATCCCCAAAAGTTCAACCAGACCATACAGGCTATAAGTCTAAAAGTTGCCAGTCTTGTGTACAACTTTCTAGCCTGGCAATACAATTCAGTATCCGAGTGCATTTCTTCCACAGAGGCATTATAAATCTGTTAAAATTTCTGTGGAAAATATAAACATTAGGCTATTATTGTCAAATCTCTAAGAATGCATCTGCTGATAAGCTGTTTTGCTATGATTTACAACAGCTATTCTTAGAATCCATATTTCACATCATATTTTTCTTAAGCTGCTTATTCCCAGTACTTTGCTTTTAAAATCTGTGCAAAAATATTCTATTATTTCAAACATACCTACATTACAAGTCCATGAGTAGTATTTTGGTCTTAAATGCAAGCTGAGAAAATAACTGCTTCCGCCTATGAAAATTTACAATATGTGGACCTTCATGCTTTGTATAAATTTTGGCAAGCAAAAATTTATTCTGAGCTGACAATGAAAAGCCTCTTAACTGAAGCTTTTTCTGTGCCTTAAAACTTGTTCTTTTGTTAATTTTATCTATGTCTGACTATGCTTTTGCAGTGCACCTAAGATTTAAAATTAGGAGTCCTCTCCTTTGATTCTGACAAAAATGTCAGTTAAGAGAGAAGTTTTTGTCAACATGTTCATCCAGTTAGGGACTGAAATTCAATTATCCACTCGAAATGATACATAAACATTTTTGGCAGTCATTTAAATTTTCCAATCACCTGACTGAGTGCTGATTCAAAGCTAATCAGTATTTCTCTTTAATCACAGGCTGTTTTATAAAGAATAATGCCAATTTTGTCCACTGAAAGTTTATGTCATAATTTGTTTAAGCTCATGCAAATGTTATGCTCTCACTCTTCAATACTAATAAACATTTACCAGAAAAAGATTCAAAACTGTCAATTTGTAATTACATACAAATGATGTTAGTGGGATAACAAAACACATACCAAAAAGCAACTTTTCACATGATCAAACTGAGCTCATTTACATATTACCTTTTATATTTCTAAATTGGCTGGTTGAATAAGATTTTGTTATAGGCGAGTAAGCATTTTTAGTACATGTACTTGCTTGACTGGGCAAATAGATTTTTGCAGGCCCCACCCCATCAAGTTTATTTCATCAAACTAGGAGATATTGGAAGGCTACAATTAAATGTATACAAAACAATGATTTATTTATTACACATAACTCAAAACTTTCAACAAATTCTAGGTATTTCATTTTGTATTTCCTCTGACACAGAGTAAAAACCACTCATGCACACATTTATTATTGATATATGAACCAGATATTAACATTGATCATTAAAGACACCATATAAATTCAGTTCAAAAGCAGTGCAACTTCTCTACACTAGCCCCTCTGAAAACTAGATGTCTTGGGAGATCGGCCACATATTTCATTAGTTGGGTTGTCTGAATCATTATTTAAGTTCTTTATTCTGGCTACTCCTATATAATGGCCATAATATTTCAGCCACACAGTTTATGGTAGTATTTCAGTGTATGACATGTTTCTGTGGAAGTAATTCAACTTACCTGGCACTAAAGTTAGGTTCCATAGGTGCCCAGGCCAGAATTCTAATTTCCGGTGGAAGGACTCTGTTCAATATGTGAACATAACGTATCTCTGTAGTCTTCTCCCCTGAAAAAGTCGTAAGTGATAACTAAGTTCCAAGAGTTACAAAAACAAAACAGATGAATTTCAAATTTTACTCCAGGTTCAAATCTCTTCAAAGAGTTACAGTAATAGTTCAACTAGTCAAACCATTAAACATGGTTCCCATGCTTTTCTAAATATAAATTTCCAGGTGTTTTCCAGGATGAAATTAATTTTTTTCAAGATTAACATTTGACCATTAATGAATGGAATTAAAGAACATTTTGGATTATAAAAGATGCATTTTCCAAATCTGAAGATGTTTCTCTTTCAAGACTCTCCAAAACATATATATCAGATAAGATAATCATGTACAAAACCACAAAATGAGTCAAAACAAAACAAATTTAACTATATTCTTATAAATTGGCATTTAAAGCCATTTCAATGTACAGAATACAAATCCTAACTTTACTTTGCTGACCTGCATTATGTTGCTATGTGAAAACAACATAATGAGCATAAATTATTTTGTTTCCTTTCGAACTTTTAATTCCAAAAAATTCTAGGGCAATATATGTGCATGTTATACAAAGTAAACATTTCCTATCACAGTATGAAAGAAAAAACAACAATAAATGCAAAGTATTAGAATTTCATCTTGTTACGAAAAAAGTTTAACCCTGATATTATGTGTGCCAATAAAATCTCAAACAAGATTTTTCAACCAACCTAAGCTCCTTAGACGATTTGGCTAAAAATTCCATCATTTAAAGACATTTACAAAAGGGTTGATTTAAATTTTGACAAAAGACCTTCAAAATTATATACTGTTGGATAAACATGGACTGAATTTTTTGTAAAATCAACTTGTCTTCTTGTCCCAAATCCTGTACTGATACATGGGCTCTTATCGTTTCTTAATATATAATAAAAGGGATGACAATTTCCTATTTCACCTGCGTTCTATTTAAGATCTGAAACCAATGCATCAAGCTACATGTCACTGTAATAGATTCGCACCAAAGTTCAGCTCAAAGATTTTAAAAAATTCTAATCCGGGTTCCTCCGAATATTCCAACCCCATTTTTCATATTTGGACATTTAGGGTGGAGTGTAGATTCAGAGCAATTACAAATAAAAAAATTTGGAATCTGCCACCACCGTAAGATAGCTTACCAGGTGGCCTAGCAAACTTAAACACTGTTATATCGACTTATACCTGCATGAAATCGATAGGAAAATTATTTATTTTCTCAAAAATGGCAAGTATTATAATCGTTATGTCTTTAATCTGCTGACAGACTAGACGAAACTTGGCATAAATTAAACCTGATCTGGTACTTGCCATTTGCGTTGATAGTCACATGACTTCACAACTCTCACACAATGACATCGGAAGTCCAATAGTCACGCAATATCAACAACTCCTTTTTAATGTTGTACAAAATTTCATTTATATTAAATGAAAGTCTGATACTTTTTGTAAAAACCAGAATGAATATATAATTCTCAACATATTTATTCGAGAACTACAAGAAACTTGGCCAGTCTGATTCATCAAGCAGAGTAGTCTGGTTCCCTGCTTCGTATACTCCCTGCATGAGAGAGCATGTCAACATGGTAGTCACGTGATACAACAAAACTTCGGAAGTTGGTCTCGGAATACAGAGAATTTTGTGCTCTTTTGTTTTTGTATTTTTATTACAACCAGTATACGACTTTGATTTACTTTTTTTTCTACAACATATGAAAATGACGGTTGTGAGATTCTGTGTGCTCGTGCGACTAGCAATCAAAATCACTAGTACCAACTCAAATTTCATCAACGCATTAGTTTTATCGTCTTTCAGCAGACTAAAGACATAACGATTTTAATACTCGTAATTTCTGAGAAAATAAATAATTTTCATATCAATTTCATGCAGGTTTAACCTGATTTAATAACGTTTAAGTCTGCTTGCCCATCCTCAAAGCGGGTATGCTTGAACGCCACCATGATGGCCTCTTGTGATGCTAGACTGGTTTTCATACCTTCCATATAAACAAAATATACGGATATCAAACTGAAACAAAAAGTCTACCAGATGAATCTAATCCACTGAGCGTTTGGATTGTCTCAACAAATTTATTTATGGCAATCACCCAAATGATTCGAACTGCAAACTCCAATATTTCTGGTTAGAACTCAATAAATTTAACTCACAATCAGTTCAGTTACAACTCAGTTATGTAACTGTTTTGGGCATCTAGTTGTAAAAGGAAAATGTCCAGGTTTTCCCTAACTTTCGGCACTATTTGCAAAATTCAAGGACTTTTCAGTCAGGAAAAAAATGTTCATTTCTCCTGACTTTTTCCCGATAGCGTGGGAACCTTGATTAAAATAAAAAATTCTTTACATTACAATTAATCCTTGTTATAACATATTTGGGATCCACAAAGTAAGTCGGATATACATGGGATTAATTATTTTAAACTCAAAAGTTCTGCAAATCCAAAATATATGAGCCATGTCATAGGTTCTCAATCTTGATTACACATTTCGAAATTGTACTGTAAATTCAAATAAGTGCAATTACATCATCCTTACTGCACTCAAAATGAAATAAGCATTAAATTCCATAAAGCTTTTTGATATTTCCAACTTTAAGACTTCATATCTTCCCCACAATTATGATTTCAAACTTCCAATGACAGAAACAAACACATTTGCAGATGTCAACACGCTTCTTCAATCCAATTTATTTCATGTGGAATTGTCACATATAAATCCAGTCCATAATCACGAAAATTAGTAGAATCAACAAAAATACCAAAATCTATTCATTCCAGATCAAATGGAAAAGTTGTGGCAATGCACATTAATTCACAATATGACTCCAAATTTTAATTTTAAGTAGACATAAACGTCATTTTCTTTCAAAACTTATGTCTGCACTTGAGTATTTAGTTCGGAATATGGCATACATTCAGTTACTTTGTTTCTTGCAGTGGATTTTGTCAATATAATTAAGCATTAGGTAGAATAAGAAAATGAGCATACAATAAAAAGGTTACTGCATTTGTACGGGAAATTATGAACTCATTTTGTCGGATGGATATACTGCGCTCCCAAGGCTGTGCAGTATTCCATCCCAAAAACTTGTTCATAGTTTCCCATACAAATGCAGTAACCTATAATTGTTCAACTGCCCCCATACAATGACAAACATATACTTATTTTGACCACTGTTTTCCTAATTTACCAAAAACTGTTTTGTTTTAAAACTGTACATATTAATATATCTATGAAATGCAGTGGGTCACCAACACCGAAAAGGTGCTTGTATGCATCCTAGATTTCATACTGTAGCAAAAATAGGCATTTTGTTTCTAAATTTTCCTTCATACAAAGGCAATTTACATAAAATCCTGTCCATGAATCCTTTCTCCCACTCTACAATGGTTTTATCTACATGTCCAATCAAACCTGTCCATAAGCAGTCACCTCAAGGAAGTGAACAGTGTGACTTCTTTCAGCAGGTAGCTGCCTAATACGATTATTTTCGTATGCAAAAATTTCATAGGCTGTGGAAAATGTGTCCGTTTAAGGTCGCTAACTCTTTAATAGGTAACTCTTAAGACTGGTATTCCTACATAATATGCACATCTAACTAAAGCACATCACCATCATTTCATTACCTGGTCTGTCACGGACAGTTCCACCTTCTCTCACTTTCACACCAGTCCCTTCCAACAGGTTGGTTCTCAAGTCAATTGATATAACCTATGGAACAAAAAGGGTGAAAAACAAGGATATTATACAAGCATTCAATAGGTATGAAATCTACAAAACGTGCTGAATAATTTCACATAGCAAGCTGTTTGCAACCAGCAGATTACTGTATTATTAAGGGAGTCTCATATCTTCCAGGTCAACTGAACAATTTTTTAAAATTCTGCAAATGTATATATATGTATGTATGCATGTGTGTGTGTGTGTGTGTGTGTGTGTGTGTGTGTGTGTGTTGTTATCATGCATGGGAGTCAAAATATGTGGGGTACAGATGCACTTTATTAACATAATTTAACGATTTAAAAGCAGTGAAAATATATCTATCATTTGTTGTTTATCAAACTATCATAATAAAAATAAAAATAATAATAATAATGCTTCTAACTTTTAATTAACCATGCATGTTAATATAAACAGCATACTTTGCTAAGTGAATCTGGAGTAAATTGACTTTTTTTTAAATAGGGTACCACCTTTCATGGGTTTATTTGTTGTTACAATGATACTTTTTATGAAACAGTTGGTCTCTAGTTTTCCTAATCAACTAATTTACATGCAAAACAAAAAATTTATATTTTTGACAGAAAAAATCAAACTTGATACGCATGAAAAGGATACACAAGCTCACACTAATATCACAAAGTAACATATACACTTGCTTAGAAGTCCAACTGCAAACAACCCAGAACCTAATGTGCGATTGCATAATGTGTCAGCAGATCTGAATCTATGTTGCTTATTTCACTGAATACTTCCAAAAAACTGCATAGACCATGACCTGCCAGTGCATTATGTGATGGCACATCTGGGTATTCACAGTTAGCAGTTAGCTCTACTTATAGAAACAAAATTCAAAACGGTCTATATATCTTTTCTCAATGAAAACTTACACTAATAACAACAGTGTTAATAGCATTCTTATGAATTTAGACACAGGTCATTCTGTTATGGAAAAGAGCAGCTGAGAAGAATTCCATTAAAATTCTTGTTGGTCAAGTTACTGCAATAATCTCAGATAAATCCAATTAACTGTAAGAATTTTCTAACAAAAACTATACTGAAGGAAATGGGAAACTATATTGATACATTTAATGATGTATACAACAAAAAATAAGTGGGTAAAAACAAATTGCTGGTGGCACTGGTTATCACTTTCTCCTTTGACTAAATTTTATTTTCAACAATTCACACAGAGTGTAAGTAAATAATCATTTGTTATAGTGACATTATGTTTTACACATTATACAGCAATAAAAACACATTATTAAGTACTTGCCCAATGGACTTGTAAACTCCCAAAGTTATTTTTGAATTAAATGTGGTGGTTGGGTCACAGAAGGCACTTTACAAAGTCTTCACCATCCATCAAATCTGATTTGGACTAGCCCAAAAAAGAACTCTTTGAAGAGCCTGGATTACCTCCACCTACCTTTTAAAATAAATTGTCTCCCAATCCCCATTCCTTTTATCTGGGAACAGCCAATAATAATACTATAAAAGCATTCAAAATATTGGTAGAACAAAACATACACCCACACCACCAGAATGACAACTGTAATTGTTTACCTGTCCAAATGCACTAACACCCTTATCTGTTCTGCCACAGCGGTGATAATTGGAGGTTTCTCTGAAAGAAAAATACATATAACCAGTCATTTTTCATGCAATAATCTTTGAGGAAATCACAGTAAAGTGGATTCCTGTATTTATTACACATTCACATTTGAAAAAATATTTCCTGTTATAGGTTAGACATAGGAAACAATCAGCAATGTGTAAAAATATTCTCGTTATAGATATGACATTGAAAAATGAGAAAATAATCAGCAGGATGTAAAAATATTCCCGTTATATCATACATACTTTTGAGCTAATTTAAATATTTTGATGGAACCATTGGCTCATATCAGGTAAACAATCAGTGCCATTTATGAATGGATCAAATCACAATTCTAATCCAGCATCCAATGAAAACCTTTTATTATGCATGAAGTTTGAAACTTCAGTCTCAGCAATCTATGTTACTGCATCTGGGTCACTTCAGCTTTTCTACATTAGCTTTACATCTTCAAGTGAAATAATTGGTCTTAGTGTTTACAATAATCATTAATGCTCAGACAAGAAAACCATCTGAGAGAAATAGCTGCTACAACAGGATCTTTGGTGGGCTACATCATTTTCACAGAACATTAATTATAGTTAAATCACAAAAAGCTTGCCTCAATCTGAATGTGCATTCTAAAGATGGAACTGTCTAAATTCAGCCAAGTTTTTGATGTAATTTTAGTACTGGAAACGTTTTATGATAATGATGTAGCCCATCATGATAATGATGTAGCCCATCACACATGATAATGGTGTAGCCCATCATGATAATGATATAGCCCATCACAGTAATGATGTATCCCATCAAAGTAATGATGCAGTCCATCATGATAATGATGTAGCCCATCACGTTAATGGTGTAGCCCATCATGATAATGATGTATCCCATCAAAGTAATGATGCAATTCATCACAATAATGATGTACCCCATCACGAAAATGGTGTGACCCATTATGATAATGATACAGCCCATCACAATAATGATGTATCTCATCACGATAATGATGTAGCCCATAGGTTTTGGCGACACAATATCATGAGGCAAGAGAGTTAAGTCTGGTGGCTGTGCAGGACTAACATAATGAACAGGTACTATAATGATTAACCAGTAAATTTTAAATGGTCACTGAAGGTTTTAATGTATCACTATGCTGGAGAATGTTTGTTTAACTGTAATCACTTGTAACTTGGATTTGGCTTGAGGTAGTCTTTCAGGTGGAGGGTCATGAAACCCTCCTTCCCAGACAACCTCAAAACACAGACTATAAACTGTGACCATTTACCTATGCATGGGTATATGTTCTAGGAACAAAACAAGTAGTATAGAAGAGCAAAGTGAATGCATGACCACTGCACTTTCCACTATTTATCTGGTAATTCATATTTGCCGTTACTGCCTAATAATTACAGCTACACATACATTCTCCAGTTAATTTTTGATCCAATCAATGTACAAAAAACTTAAGGTACAAAAATTAACCTGGACTCAATAAGACGTGTTCTAAGCAAAGCATCAAACAAAGCTGTTTCTATAGTTTTCTCTGTATCCTCCTGAACTGCATAACCCTGGTAGTCCCATCCTAAATACACTATCTTCAGAGCAACGTGGCGGGTATTGTATCTGCAATTTAGAAAAACACATCATAATCTTCTTATAAACAGCTTGCTGATGACAAAATCTGTAAGCTGCTTTCCATTTCCAATTGGCTAATGTTGCATGCTTGATACTGCGAATTAACTTTAATTCATGGTGTATTGATTTGTATGGATTTTATTTGTACTTGAAACCAGAAATCTGAATAACGAATAAAAAAAATCAAAACCCCACCCCAGATACATAATTCAATTAAGCACCCTTGAAAAGGTCTTTTTTATTTTAAAAGCACAAAAAGTGATTACAATTAAAATAAATTAATTCCAGTATTTTTCTGCCTGATTTGATTACAAAATAGTCTGACTTCTGCCACCTACACTAAGCCCTGATTAGAATTACATAATATAAAGGATATTAAAATTACTTTCACTCTGGTAGTCTCAATCGCAACACCATATAATATACATGTCTGATATATGGAAGCTGATCTCTTAAAAATCTGAATACAATATACCAATTACTGGAATGCTTATGAAGAATTACCAATTTATGCTTTAATGCTCTTGCAAGACTAAGATCAATATAGACTTGTTTTTAAAATGGTTGCCCCAGTTGTAATAAATACAAATGATAGCTGTGTTAATATCTTTATCTTTCAATGTCATTATTATTTGATCTTCTAAACAGAGGCTGTAAATTGTGAAGCAAATATTATCAGAACAGAATCAAACTGAGACATCAATACCTATTACCTTTGTTTCCTGAACAAATACAAATACTTCCTTGTATGTCATCTCCGACTGCAAACTGCATAGACATACATTTACTGGCAGATATGGGTCTCTATCCAGTTTGTCAGGAGTAATCAGAAGAATAAAACAACACAGACCCAGATCTGCCAGCCCATTATGCCACATCAGATCAGGGTCTATGTAGTCTGCAGTTGGACCCAACTTAAAAGCGTGTATATGTAGTATTAATAATAGTTTTGAGCAGTCAGTTGCCCAGCAAAATGATGTTTTGAATGTCATGGTGGTCGAGTATACCATATATTCCAACATAAAACCCATTTCCTCTCTCGGTAAAACTCTCAAAGGGAATGAGGTGCTTATGTAGCACAAAAGGACAATTCTTTTAGAGGTCAATGTCACCAGCTGTTTCAGCCATAAAGATTAATACCTAAATGGCATCACAGGAGTGTGCAACAAATAATGAAGTGAGATTCATACCATTTGCCGCAGTAGTATTACTATATAAATAGAGTGCTAGGTGTAAACAAACTGAAATTTGCTTCTTTTTCATTGTAGAATTGAAATAACTACTTGAAAGTAATATAAATTTAAAAAGATACCAGTTGTCAATATTAAATTGCTCACATAATTCCTCTGGTTTGAGCTCTAAGGTATTATGAAAATCTACAATAATGAAAACATGTACATGTTTGAATAGAAAATAGTTACATGCTTTTATCTGTTGAACAGATATCTCTTTTTAAGTATTTTTTTGTGTGCAAACATTAGCATTTTGCAAAAATAAAAAATTAAGAGCTCAAAATGAATTACATTTTGTACATGGTCATTTGGAAATAAGAAATTAGCAAGACTGTATATATAAATACAAGTGGCTCTACTGTGGGTATTAGTTTACCTGAACAAAGATCCTTCATTTTTAAAAGTATTTTCTTAATTGAGAGATCATGCAAGAACGCAATATAGCCTAGACCAATCCAAATTGATTCAGAAGTACATGAAAGTCACTAATTTAGGGTTGAAACATGATGTATCTTTGCATCTTTGGATTTTCCTCTAGTAGTAAAGCAAAAAAACCAAACCAAACAAAACAATTCACTGATCGCATGTAGTTATTATCAATAAGTTTTTGTAGTGATGTGGATCTATCACTTCTTGTTTTCAGCATTTGATCAGGATTTCATACGATTGTGACTCAGGTGTGTGTTTGTCATGACGGGATGCTACCTGGCACATAATAAATACCCTAGGCGCTGGTGGTATCATTTCTGGATGAACATCTTATCCATTGTGTCTACACCTATGGTGGCGAATACAATTCACAAGAACTGTAGCATCTGAATGTTTAGGGTCTTCATTGTTGTTGTTGTCATGTTACTATATATTGAATACCGGTGTGCTGGTTGTGTATCATATTTGTCTTGTTTGTAGTATTGTAAATTTAATTTATTTGTTCTGTTTCATTGTAGGTTTTTTTTTCTCCCTCGTACCTTTGACGGAAAATAAACCCCACAACCATACTTTTGTAAACAGTCACTATAGTAATTGTTAACTTACTTAGAAAAATCAAACAAACGTTGAGGTTTAGCCTTTTTGCCTGTCTTTACTGCATGACCATCACTGCTTCCCTCCTGATCCTTCTTGATGACAATGTTCTGCAGCTGTTTGACATGAGCTTCCAGCTGCTGAACCCGTTTGATCAGGTCCTGAAAATCAACTAGGAATTTCAGCGAACATTTAAAAAAATTGGGTCCAAGGACCAAGATAAAACAATGACCTAGTCAATTACAATGTTCTGCAAGGGCCTCCAGCTGGTGAAATACTGTCTTAAGATCCTGAAAGCTGACATGAAATTTTTTTTAAATATTGAATTATGGACAAATGATGCAGTAGAACACTAAGCTCAGAAAAATATGACCAAGTTGATAACAATTTTCTTCATCTTTCTTTTCCATATCACCCTCAAGCTGCTGAATGTGTGAAATCAGATCCTGAAAATTGACAGAAACTTCCATCAATGGTGAATAAGCCAGCCATGTTTGTAACACATCTCAGAAAAATGATGGATCTCACATATATCTGCTATTAAAAGAACAAGAAAATTAAGGCAAAGACTTGAAATTTCATACAAACTGGTAGATAAAAGTCTGAAATTAAAATCTGAATTTGTCGATATAATCCATAGCAATAATGATAAAGGTATTAGAGGGCCATGAACAATAGATTTGGACCTTGTTGTTTACATATAACACACCTATCCTGCAATAGCAGTGACAGCAGATAATTTAAGCCACAATTTGTCAACATTTCACCGACAAGATGGTAGAATCAGAGATAGCTATCCTGAAACATCTCAAGACCAAAACCTTGATGAACTAAACTCCACTTGAAAACAAACTGTATGTGAAATACACCTCATTCTTGGATTAAAAAAGAATGCCAGTACAATGAAAATCTCAAAAACTGAAACATCTAATTTAATCCTCAAAGATTTGGGTTATTTTACCCAATTTAGAAGACCATTTTTTTTTCTTTTTAACTGAGGAGTATTAAAACCATCTCTGATCTTGAGAAACTCAATAAATCAATTATTTTTTTAAGAAGTAAGATCAGAACAAAATTCAGTCCTGAAAATTGACCTTGACCCTGATATCAAGAAAATCATTGACCTTGACCCTGATATCGAGAAAATAACTGACCTTGACCCTGATATATAGAAATTCATTCAACTTGTTTCAGAAGATGTAAAGATATATCCATGTGATAAGTTCTGTGAAATCTATAAATGTATTGCTGCAAAGTATAATTATTCCAACTATTCATCCGATATATTCACAAATTGGACCTGATAACAATTCATTCATACTTGTTTGTTTTATGATGCTCACAAGTCAATACAGCTAACAACCCAAGAGTGAAGACCACTGACCTTAAAATCTATGCCAAAGTGCTAAGCAACAGCTTTGTTAATTGGAACACAACTAAATAAAAGGTCTGGTTAAAATTCACTTGTATATATACAAATCTATTTGTACATAAGCTCAATGAATTACACAAAAGCAAGCAATGGATTTTGATCTAACTCCAGGGTTAATCGGCTATGGCTTTTTTTGTTGTTGAGTTTAATTATAATGGCGTGCGCACAACTGTGCCTTGAAAACTCGTTCACAAATATATAGACAGGCTTCATGGTCAGATGTGAAAATTTTTCATTCTGAATCAATTAATATTGCATTATGAGTAATAGTGAAAACCCTATGTCAATGCCATCATTCATACAACAGTAGATGTGAAAAAATTTATAAGATGGCCAATATGGTGCCATGTTGGAGGTCTGATGAATGCCGTTTTCATTTAAAACCTGCTATATATATATAACTATAACAGTGAAAACTAAGTTGACAAGACCATCCATCCAGCAGAAGTAATGTAAAGATTTTTCATTTAGGACCAACCAGTAGATGGTGGGATGAATGTGGTTGTCAAGCTTCATGTCAATTCTTCAAGCAGTTCAGGAGGAGTATTAATAACAAACTTGTTCTAAAGGACAGATTGATGATGGACAAGAGACCATCTCTTTTAATCTATGACCAGTAGATCCAAAGAAGAAAAAAATTGTGGTAGCAAAGTGATTTGCCAGTATTCATGCCATCAGCTCAAAACCATACAATTCACCAAGTTTCATGGCAATCAGCAAAAGGCCCCATGCAAATGATATTGCTCCTCTGTCAGCTTGTGAATGCATGGTAATATGCACTGAAACAGTAGAGTTAATTTCATGCCCCAAGAAGGAGAAGAAATGATTGGAGCACAGAGCTACTATACATCTATAATATCTTGGTCATGTACGTTTTTCCCCAGACATATATACTGCACATTTTTCTCTGCATAAAAAGGACAAATCATTTATTCTCTGCTCAGTCTCTCCCTATCCCTGGGAACAAGGGCCCCCAACTCATAACTTAGAAACTGTTCACAGCCTCAACTCTGAAGTAAATACAATTACTGGTACTCTCTGAGAATAGAGATATGCAAACTGCGACATACATAAATGCACAGATAGGTAATGAACCATATACATGTGTACAGACTGTTTTACAATCTTTGAAAAGAGTGCATCCACAGTATATATTTCCACTTCTCCTCTCATGTACATGTGTAAATCATTTCTGTTACATTTTTTCATAATCTTAAGGATTTTTATTGTATTTTCTTAAACTTACCCTTCATCATGATGTCGAACCATATGTAGCCAGGTAAAAACCCAACTTACATAAAAACCAACATACGTAGAGGTCCCAGGAACGTAACCCTTACATATCTCGGGGAGTACCTGTACTTGGCATTAAATAGTTGTTAATTTGTGCCGTTAACTTAGATTACTAGGTCTGTCCTTGCCCCCTTTGGGCTACAGTCCCATAAGTCATAACTTAAACCTTTCAGACACCCACCAAAAGAGCTGTAATAACTCAATAGGTACGGCATTGGACTCCTGACCTGAAGGTTGTGAGTTTGATTCCCACCATCTCAACATCCTGGATCCTCATCAATATGCACAATCAAATTCATCTGAGATCTTGATGACACAAGCTTACATAGTAAATTTGATCAGAAATATGGTCCCTTGAGTGCCCATAACCTCGGATTATCAGATTAAGATCACCTCATTAATATGCATGGATGACATTTATAATCAAATCCATCAGTGACCTCGATAATATAAGCTTACTTACCTATCTGATCAAAATCAAAACAGAAAAAAGGCCAAAAGAGTTCACAGGTTTAAGATCACTATATTAAAATGCAGATGTTGCTCATATAAACCAAACCCATCCTATATAATATGAAAATAATAATGAAAATAATGAAAATAATAATAATAATAATAATAATAATAATAATAATAATAATAATAATAATAATAATAATTCTTTATTTTGAGAGGGTATCCCAGTTAGTTTTGCAATTCTTTCTTGAGGCTCTCAGCTAAGTACAAAAGAAGAAAAGGCAATTTTAGCAAGATAACAAAGTGATGGGTAATTATACCATATGGATATACATGTACAAATTTAAGGTTCTGTTAATAAAAATTGTAAGACCACCCAGACTGTTCTCTACGATGTATCACACACACACACACACACACACATGTCAATGAATATTTTCAGTTAAGCAAAGATGTACATCATGATCCTAATAAATCCAAATCTGATAAAAATTTGATCAGATAATCAACCTCCTTTGAGCTCATAGGCTAAAATCACCTTATTAATGTGTGGATGTTGTTCATAATCAAGTACATCTATGGCCATGATGATAGAAGCTTCAATACTAAATCTTGTCAAAATTAAACAGAAATATGGTTTTTCGAGTGTTCACAAGCTCAGCCAATAAAGTGCAAAATCACCCAATTAATATGCATGTAGGATGGTCATATAAACTGAACTCATTCAGAATCTCTGTATAAGCTTACAAACTAAATTAGAAATATGTCCTCTTGAGTGTTCACAAGCTCAACTTTTCAGATATAACATCATATGATTATTATCTGTGGGGTTGTTCTGATCAATATTGTCCAGGGCCTTAATGACATAAGCCAAATCTGATTAGAAATGAAGCCTCTAATCTTCACAAGCACCTGCTGACAGATGGACTTGACAAATGGACAGGTGACGTATGCAGACAATGGGCCATACCATATGCTGACCTGACCTTTGGTCAGGTCAGCTAAAAACTGCACTACTACTTGCACAAACTAGATTGCGTTACCATATAATAATCGCTTATAAGTGGAGTCTAGCTAAAAACTGCACTGACCCAGATCTGCCATTGCAGTATAAGAAACAACACAGACCCTGATATGTTGTCTCATTATGATACAGCAGATCATAATCCATGTTATCTGAAGTTGGACTTGACTCAGAAGTGAGTATATACGATATGCACTGCATTAAGCTATTATGACAAATGGCAAAACCTCTGTATAAAAGCTGTGTGAGCAAAGTAATCTGTCAATGTTTAGAGTATACAGAAAATTAAAATGTCAAAATTCAGACTGGATATTTCCTAATAGCAAGTTCAACTTGTTTCTGTACTGGTCTGATGTGACATACAATGTACAACTTGGCAAAGTTGTTAACCCAATGTCTTGGTTTAATTTTTCCATGGTCCCAGTTGTCATGTTTCTAAATTGTTAATTTTCCCACCTATAGTGATGAAATTACAGTGCACTTGGAACAATGAGCCTTCTCCATCCCAAACTTATTGTACCCAAAGTGCAAGCCACCCACAAAGTTTGATCGCTGTGCTGTTAGTGGTCTAGAACAAAAGCTATTATATGAAAATATAAAAATAATAGATAGAACAGGAGAAAAAAACCAACCCATACATAACATGTTCCACCTTATGGCAAGTGAACACACACAAACAACACACACACACACTGGGCAAATCAATGATGATGCAATGAACCAAAGAATACTTCGCCAACTGACATATTGCCTAAGCTGTGAATAGAATTTTTTAAAAACTTTTTTGATTCAACAATGTTGCCAAACTGTACATATATTTTGGGTTTGCTTTGTTTTATTATTGCGGGGTATAATGCCATTTTCTTCAGCATATGATACATGGTAGCGAAGAACCTGGGAAGAACCACTGACTCGTGGCAAGTTATTGGCTAGCTTTCTCACGTCGATCAAACCAAGACTTAAATTAAAGTACACAGAGGTGAGATGTGTGAGTGATCTATACAGGCTAGTACTTTAGGACCACTCAGCCACCCATAGTGCCTATATACATTTTGGGATCACATTACAAATTTCATGAAAACTTTATCCATCAATGACGGTGAAATTATGACAATGTTAATTTGTATGCATTACATTGCAATAGATGATTATCTTAAGGTGGAAAAACAGTTAAAGCAAATACAAATTATCTACTTTTTCTTCAATACCTGTGCATTATGTACATATTTCCTATTTGACAATGTTTCCTATTTGACAATGTTTCTTAACTTTTTAACCACATACACAACAATATAGAGAAAGCTATACTGAAGCTTTCGTCTTCACGCCAAGGATCAGCAAACTGATTTAATCACTACTGACAGTTAACATCATTCGATGGAATGGTGAGCACTGTTATCAGATTGTCCCAGATATGCGGCAGGTTGTAATGGCCCCATCCCTGTTCAGTGTTGGTTTGTGCACACGAATGTAGATCAATTCCTTACCCCCCCACCAAACCAGGATTTTTCTCGATCTAGGAGTTTATTCCACTGAACGAAGTTAACAGATAGTAGAGATTAAATCCGTCTGCTGATGAAGTCCTTAACATGAGGACAAAATCTACAGGTTAGCTTTCTCTATATATTGTTGTGTATGTGGTTGAAAAGTTAAGAAACATTGTCAAATAAGAAACATTGTCAAACATGACTATGATACTACATGGTTAAGCTTTCACCAATGTACTACATTTTTCCTTTGACCTTTTAAATGTTCTGTTTTCAAATTTAGAGGGTGGGGACACAGTGACCCATGTCTATATGATCCTAAGTACAACACTGGTATAGAGCTCCTTCACTTACAACATGGGTCACTGATATGGTTACAATGAACATGCATTATTGAGAGGGAGTACTTTATCAAGACTCCATACAAAATATCAAATGGAGTGATTAAGACCATACAACTTATCAACTGGAGTTGCGTAAAGTGAACAGCAAGGCTCCATACAAATAACAAGTGGTTTGCTAAAGCAACTGCAAGACTCCATACAAATATCAAGGGAAGTGGTTTGCTAAGTAACTTCAAGACTCCATACATCAACTGATGGGTTTGCTAAGCAACTGCAAGTCTCCAAACAATGTATCAACTGGAGTGGTTTGCTGAAGCAACTGTAATATATTAACTGGAGAGGTGTGCTTGTACAACTGCAAGACTCCATACAATGTATCAACAGGAGAGGTTTGCTTGTATGCAAGACTCCATACAATGTACCAACAGGAGAGGTTTGCTTGTACAACTGCAAGACTCCATACAATGTATCAACAGGAGAGGTTTGCTTGTACGCAGGACTCCTAACAATGTATCAACTGGAGAGGTTTACCCATGAGCAGGCCTATTCCAGAAAGAAATATTAACTGTATATTACAACTGTGACATTAATTTTGAATACAATGTTATAGCAACCTAATAATTGGTGCTGGGTATTATTATGTCAACCACTATATTTTGATCTTTGTGCCAATGAAGTTTTAAAAAACATGTAAATGTAGGACGGATCAGGACTAAATATGCTTGGTAACAACTGATTTGTTGGCTAAGGAGGTCAAAATTAACATAAAGGTTATCATACTAATTTGAATCTAGTTCATCCCCTCCACTTAGAGGCTCTGATAAATACTTTGAAACTGGTGTACGAGATGACTGAGGAAACAATCAAACAGAAACAATCCACTGTCCTGTAGGTTTATGGTTTTCTTGGATGCCCTTTCATTTTTTTAAACATCGTATTCAATTAAACATCCACACTGCATTGTTAAAGAGTGATTATTTGAATTAATTTGATGATTCTAAAGCTCATCATTATCACCATAAAATGATGCTATGCACCAGGAGTATGAACATTAGTAAGAGTACAAATCTTGTTATCTCTTCACTTTGAAGGTGCATTCTCTCTTAATATGGAATCAGGCCACAATTAACTCATTAACCCCTGGCACCGCATTTATGCATCAGGAGGTAGTCACCTACTGCTGAGCTCTGTAGAGTCAAGGTCATGCATGATACACTAAAGTGGGTGATATTACAGAAAGGTAGACAGATGTAGCTCTACAATGCTACCAAAAATCTGGACGTTCTAGTTGCACTACAAAATACAGTTATTGTTGTGGGGTTTAACGCAATTTTTCAGCACACAATAGGCTATGCATGACGGCCAGTATTAATGGTGGAGGAAGAACCCAGGAAAACCCTGGGAAGAACCACCGACCCACGAGAAGCTACTGGCAAGCTTTCTCACATACCCACATTGGCCGAATCCTTACAAAATACAGAGGGAAAAACCTAATTTTTTGGACCCAATTATTTTCCACCCAAAATTCGGCTGCGGTCAGAATCTGATTTTTAGTCTGGATTTTTAGACTTTTTGGCCTCAGATCTAAGGCAGACTGGTCTGAATTGCGCACCGACAGGCGAACCTTTGCAAAAAGTAGGATAAGATGGGTATTTGGAATAAAAAGTAGTCTTGATACAAAAAAGATAGGTCCATAAAAAATAATAAAAAATCAAACTTTTACTCTTCTACTCATGCACGAGTGAAAAAGCAAACGAAAAACGATGTTTGTAACACAACTAGGCACTAGGTTAACAGGAAATCTCTTGGAAGTCAATGTATTAGGATGTATTCAGAAATAGCCCCCGAGATGTGTTTCCAACTCACATTTCAGGTGAAAATGACAAAAACCTCCAGGGGTTAATGAGTTAACAGTTTAGGTTCAACGAATGTAGCCCCAGTCTATTTTTAGAGCATTTTTTACTGTCTCATTTTGGTGGTGATACAAGAGTTAGATTTAGGCATTCTTGGTGTGGATTTAAAAGCAACTGTTTATTCTTTAGAATACGAGCTTATGGTGTGGTTGTCTGTGTGTGTGTTTCGGCGGCATTGTAAAGCGAGTATTAAGGTCTTGGTGATGATCCGCAAGTGAAATCTGTGCTCCACTGCACACTGGTTTGTTTACAGTCCAGCCTTTCAAAAAAATGCTGGTGAACCTTCGACAAGAACTTCACCGTTAAGTCATCTCTGAAGGTCTTTTACATAAACATATAATTTGTATTGATTATCACACAGTGGAAAGGTCAGTACTGAGAAAGAAATGTAGAAAATAAATAGTAAAATTATTCATGTTCTGTGTTATCAGTGCAGTATTTGAGTAAAGTTTAAATTGATATAAAAATTTTATTATTAATGATAGACACGTGAAATTTTAATGTTCTGTATACTGACTTTGAAAATATAAGAATGAAATTAATAAAATTAGATTTTTATTTGAAATTTTTTAATGAAATTAAAAATACAAAAAATTCCCCCCAAAATGCACATATATATTTATTTGGAATGATAATAAATGATATCAGCATGTATATATTCCTACACCATATACAAGCTCCAATGATGGATATTTGTCAAATGTTATCAGAGAAAATATCTTTGTAAGTCAAAATGAGACCTTCATTTAAAATATATGAAGACAAAATTATATTTTGTATTGTGTGTTTAGGTCATTCAAACTATTTATTAGGGGTCCAAGCAGTTAATTTACGTGTTTATGATGGGGTGACTTCCTGACTAACACATATCTGATTATATAGCTTTCAGCAATTGTTTATGAACATAGTTGTTGGGTGTTTAGTGAGAGGACAGAGATGAAAACTTTGTACTAGAATCTGCTCAAGTTCTCTACTAAATCATGATATGCTGCCAGAGAATGAAATACAGGTCAAAGGGATAAAATATACTTTCCCTTGGTATACTACCCTTGTATGTAAGAAAACAGCAAAATGATGTAAGTTGAACACAAAATGCATTCCATTTTATTGTTCAGTTTCGTTGAGATATTGATTGATATTGTGGCCTATACGATATTATGAGAATTATAATGATCCATTTTGCTTTATGCATTATTAATTACTAATAATATTTGTTAACTGACACTCTAAAGATTAAATAAAAAATATTCAAACAGATTAGTTGAATTTTACTTTGTACAACTGATCTTAACATGGTTACATATCCGACATGAACAAATACCCATATATTTTAGAATGTTTGGGATCAAAGTTCACATTAAGTACATCATATAGGCTGATATTGTACCTATAGTGAATCTGTAAGGCACATTTCTGGCTGTGTGCACTGAAAACATCCCAAAATGTTGTTTTCATCATGAATATGCCTACGTATGGTAACATATTTCAATTTACTAATGTGACAGTGTGGCATTGTAGCATCAGCTGATATCTGATTCCACTGAATCAATGAGCATAATAATTGGTAACCAACACTCTTAAAAATACACTATAACTGTTCAAACAGATCATCTGAATTATGTTTGCACATTTGATCTTAACAAGTACATTGTATATGTCCCAAATATGCAAATGTCCATCCTTGTGTACATGTTCTGGGGATCAGAATTTCACAATTTAGTTGACGATACAGAATCTATTGGTACCTATAGTTGATCTGTGTGGCCACATTTGGCTGTATACACTTGCATTATCCAGAAGTATTTCCCTCATGACTAAGGCTGCTTATAGTAATATATTTTAATTTTGTACATTGTCACTTGACTTTACTGTATAATGGTA
Source organism: Sinohyriopsis cumingii (assembly GCA_028554795.2). Classification (NCBI taxonomy): domain Eukaryota; kingdom Metazoa; phylum Mollusca; class Bivalvia; order Unionida; family Unionidae; genus Sinohyriopsis; species Sinohyriopsis cumingii. The sequence goes on along the minus strand of CM068838.1, from coordinate 71,091,979 downwards.
TGTACTATTGTACCAATGATCAAACCTCACTGCCCCAACATTGCCTTAAACTCTATGATACATAGTCTACCTGATTAGCTAGAAACTGCATATATTTTAGGATGCATTTATCACTATGGAACAAAGTGTTAAAAGTTGGATCAGTTTGGAAGCTCTCCAGTAGTCCAGTGGTGATAGCAAGGTTTCTTAAGGACATGTGCAGTGTACTGCCATAAGTGAACAAGATTAGTTCACATCAGCACCCTGATATACAGCACCTAAAAGACATGGCTGAGGTCTTCATGAGAGAGGAATCAACTCTGCTGTCTAAAATTTGTCAAATTGAATTTTATAACTTGAATGAAATTTTAATTTTTCAATAAAAGTTAGTTTTTTAAATTCGAATGTTTATTTCAATTTCCATTTAAATTTAATGTATCAATATTTTTAAAATTTCAAACATATTTACAGACAGGTCTTATCAACTACAATTAGGTTTTTACTGCATTTGAAAATGTCATATAATTAAGGAAGATTTAGCAAAATCTGGTTTGGTTTCTCAAAAGCACTTGGACCAGCTCACCATTACGGATCACTGCCATCTCACCTCTGTCTGCGCCGGTTCAAGTCTCAGATTCAGCCAATGTGGGTATGTGAGAAAGCTTGCCAGTAGCTTCTTGTGGGTCGGTGGTTCTTTCTGGGGTTTTCCCGGGTTCTTCCTCCACCATTAATACTGGCCACCATACATAGCCTATCGTGTGCTGAAAAATGGCGTTAAACCCCACAACAACAACAAAAGCACCCTGTGGAACACCAGCACTACACACTTTCTGACAGCTGTCACATGTCTTGTTTGCAAGGAAATTTAAAAAGACTTCATGTATAAAGCTGAAATAGGTGTGGCATGCAAACATACGACTTTTACTAAAATTGGCCATAAAAAATTGGGCCTGTTAGGAATAAGGCCACAATTAATAATTCCGATTCAGTACCTACGAATGTAGTCCCAGTCTATTTTTAGAGCATTTTATCCTGTCTCCTTTTGGTGGTGATACAAGAGTTAGATTTAGGCATTCTTGGTGTGGATTTAAAGGCAATTGTTTATTCTTTAGAATATGAGCTTATGGTGTGGTTGTCTGTGTGTGTTTCGGCGACAGTGTACAGTGAGTAATAAGGTCTTGGTGATGATCCGGAAGTGAAATCTGTGTTCCATTGTACGCTGGTTTGTTTATAGTCCAGCCTTTCAAAAAAATGCCTGTGAACCTTTGACAAGAACTTCATGCTGAAGTCATCTTTGAATATATTTTAGATTAACATATGATTTGTATTGATTGTCACAGTGGAAAGTCCAGTACTAAGAAACAAATGTAGAGAATATATAGTAAAATTAATTGTGTTCTATGTCCGCATGGCCTCAGTGAATGGAACATGTGTAGAATCCTGTTATGTGATTGATTTAAGGATCAAAGATAAGGTGTAAGGAGACACAAAGCATGCATGGCAGTTAGAATTTGTTTGAACAGGGTTTTTTCTCCCATGTGACATGCCAGGACTGAGACTAGTGCCGACATAATGGATGTTGCCATACAAGTTTTGCTCAAGTGGGATTGTGCAATTTTTAAGTTATGTGCAGATAAAGCATTGAACAAGACAGATTAATGTTAAAACCCCACCATCCATGTCAATAGGATTATTTATACACAAGAAGCCAAAATAACATTTTAAAGATGGTCACCATGGCAGCCACAATGGAAGTCATATCATCATCATTTTCATTTAAAAACAACTAGATATCTTAAGAAATCATTCAGTGAAGCCCAATGTTGCTATGGCCATCTGTTTAGGAATGGCAGCTTTAACATGGTTTCTGATATGGATATCATGCCAGCCAAATTTGGTATCATGCTGGTACCATTTCATTCAGGACCCATGATGTTAAGTCTTTTTTAATGAAAACAGATGTCAATATTGCAATCTGTTCAGGAGAATTGCAAATAGCAACAAGAAGATTTGGCACACACGCTAGAGGGTCAACTTTTTTAATTCTAGGCAACTAGGTACCATAAAATAGATTTTAGTGAAAAACACCATTTCAGTATGACCAACTGTACAGGAAGAGTAGTGACAAGAGTTTAAAGACTGCCATTGGTCTGGCCATATTGGATGGCAGATCTGCACCATTTTCCTTTGAGAACAACTAGATATTGTATTGTAAGAAGTAATTTTATTAAAACCCCGTATCAAGAAATAGTGACACGAATTTCAGTATGGACACCAAAGCAGCTATACTATACCAGATGTCAGATCAGCACCATTTTTATTTATGAGCACCAAGACATCACATGAAGTCTTTTCATGACAACCTCATGTTCAGGGATGGCACTGGACTTGCCAATGTCACAAATTGCAATTTTATTTATTTTTTGACTCATTGGTGACATAATATACCATCTGGTATATTCTGGATGCAAACATTGTTTAGCTGTTGAAATTTATATGTACAATCTTTGGTTTGGGATGGAGCAATTCAAAGGCACCAAGAACGGAAGCCCCAAACTAGACTATAAATGCACTGGAATCTATCTATATTACATAAACAAATCCTTTGTTCATATTGACAAATGCATCTTACCAGCACATTTTTACATCATAATCCACTTATGCAAACACCTAGCCTGATAATGTATATTGTGATCAGATAGTCATCCTATGGCCCACTGTATTAGCTACAATCCATCAACCACTGAAGGCTGGAAAAACGACTACAATCAACCAAATGACAATTTTTTGTGAGGTTTAAAAAAATTTAGTTTCACTGAAACTTCAAAGAAAACCTGTTGCCTTTGAAGTACTGATTATTCTGTATAAATACTAAGCAAATGGAAAAAAAGGTCTCAGTCAATGTTCTACAATTGTTTCGATGTCACCAATGCAACAAACTAGCATTTGTTTGGTCCTCAAAAGTCTGCATTTAATTCAATAACACATACATCCTTCACCAAAGTTAACCACCTACAATCTTCAATAAAAACAAAGCACCCATCATCAAAGGAAGTCAGCACCAAACTTAAATAAAAGCAATAGAATCTGATCAGCTGTTACATTTTTGAAAGTGACTAACACTTTTACAGCCGCGAAAGTTTCTACTTTGCAGTAAAAGTGCTTATGCTTGCAACTGCTACCAAAGGCGGCATAAAATGCAAATTAAACTGCAGTATTTTGGAACTAGATATTTGGTCGCAAAGATATTTGTTAAACATTTAAATTTGTTCTCGTTTTTATTTCCTCATTAACATCCTCATCCTCATGATGGCTGTAACAGATGCCACATCAGTGCAGTTTCATTTAGTATGAGCCAGACATCGTAAGAAGTCTAGTGATGAAAACCCAATGTTGATGATGTAACAGCGGTAGAATTGATCAGATTTTCATGATAACCACTGTGCCATCCATACTGGATATCAGATTGATGCAATTTTTATTTAAGATCAACTAAAGACCATAAGAAGCTTTCCACTGATAAAAAAGCAACAAACACAACTTTCTATTCATCAGGGGTAGCAATAACATGATGTTCAAGATGGCTGCAGGGCCCTGAGTGGCTGAGTGGTCTAAAGCGCTCTCCGTTACAGATCACTGCCATCTCACCTATGTCTGCATGCATTCGAGTCTAGGATTTGGCCAATGTGGGTATGTGAGAAAGCTTGCCAGTAGCTTCTTGTGGGTTGGTGGTTCTTCCAGGGGTCTTCCAGGGTTCTTCCTCCACCATTAATACTGGCCACCATGCATAGCCTATTGTGTGCTGAAAAATGGTGTTAAACCCCACAACAACAAGATGGCTACCATCGTGACCAAATTGGATGTCACATAAGCATCATTTTCATTTCGGACCAACCAGACATTATAGTACATGCAAGTCTTCTGGTGGAAATCACATGTAATGTTTGTGTGTAAAGTTTCATGACAATCCTCCAAACAGTTTATGAATATACAACAAACATGTGCTAACAAATGTATGCACAACTGACAACAGACCATCCCATAAGCTTTTCTGGTATACGATCAGCAGAGCTAAACATTGTGCAAGCAGTGAGTCATTCCTATGTAAATCTTCAGGTGATGAAAAAAACCCAACCCAAAGTGTTATGGCAAACCATCAAAAACTGCACTTGTTCTAAAATGATTGTATGCCTGGCTGAAGAATGAACAATCATGAGGATTCCTAAACACAACTACCTCTGCAGAGGAATGGTAATAATTACCACTTGCTTAGGATCCTGTGTGTTTTACAAGGACATTTGGGACAATACACAAAGTCCCCATCAAATGCACTACAAGAATTCATTAACTGTACATTACTTATATAGGAATTTTCATTAGGGATTCTTGAAGTTGTCCTGTGTACAGAGGTATCCTTTGGAGCAAGTTTCACCTGGACTTATTAGTGAATATATCAAAGTAACAGACACCCTCAATATACTGCAGTTGATAGGAACTACTGAAGTGACCTTATAAGACCAGCATAAAATATATCATAATAAGGATGATGTGTCATGACAAGGGATATACACAAAATGGATGTGTCAAGAATGGAAACACAAACACGTACTTTATGAAACATAGTGTCTCACATGTGAATGGCATTGTTACAATGCTATGTATGCAGGTGAGACATGCATTATGAAACAAGCTTTAAACAGAACTATTCAGCCAAGGTTGCAGATAAATAATGCCACTTGTGTAAAAGATGTAATTTAAAAATAATTTCATATACTGGCATCCTACTAGCTCTTGTCAACAAAAAAAAAATTCACCTTCATAAGCAGTGTTTTGGACATGAAAGGACCATAACATTATAATAAAATCAATTCCAGAACTGAAAAATTAATGGGGAGGTTCTTCCCTCAAATAAACAAGAGTCCCTCAAAGGGATAAATGCTCTATTTGTTCCAAAAAATGTACAGGAAATTCAAGACAAGACCCTGTCTTCCTTTTAACTGTTTTATATTGAAATCACCTATAAAATTCTTTAATAATAACATTATCTTCTAATTGGCTGCTGTGAATGTCAGATTGGCACCATTCTTATTTAGCACCAAAACGACGTCATAAAATGTTCTCCGATTGAAACCCCATGTTCATTTGACTTTTTATTTTGGAGAAGTGTCAGCATATGTCCAGTCTGGAGAGTTTTCCTCCCAAGGTGCCTCATGTCCCTCCAGTTATTGATTGAAATCTCCCACGTACTCAAAATTATTATTTAGAAAGCTCCAGAAATTGCTAATTTTTCTCTCACTTCTTACTTCCAATGAAGCCTATTTACTATAAAGACATTTTGTGATCAGGTGACTATATGCATGACACTTGAAATCAGGCATAGGCAACATCCTCCAGGCATGGGCCAGATAAGCAATTTTTAAAGTCACACCATATGATGTAAATTAATGGATAAAAATCAGGCCAAGGGACACATTCTGCCCACCCCTGCTTCAAATGCTAATTTGGCAGGAAATAGCCTAAAAGAAATTGAATTATACTATGCGTGATCATTAGTAATTGAAAAAGACAATAGACATTATTAGATAATGGTTAGTCGTTTAAATAAAAGAAAAAAAAAGAAAGTGGGGGCCCAATTGGCCTTAAAGCTCTCACTGTTACCAATCAATGCCATCTCAACTCTGTGGGTTCGAGTCTCAGGTTCAGCCATTATGAGTATGTGAGAAAGCTTGCCAGTAGCTTATCGTGGGTCAGTGGTTCTTTCTGTAGTTTCCTGGGTTCTTCGTCCACCATTTATACTGGCTGCCATGTATAGCTTATATTGTGTGTTAAACCCAACAACAACAACAAATGCTAAGTGGCATAAAATGGGTCAGTTTAGCTTTGGCATTTAATGTTTGTTGAGGTATCTAATTATGCACTTTTTTCTAATACCAGAATCTAAACAAATAAATTCTCAAATAATAGATGAAAACAGGTATTTCAGAGACTGGAATAAAGTTCAAAGGGACATGAATAGGCACTCTGCTATTTTCTATAAAGTTGACTGTAAGAATGTACCAAATTGGACCCAAACAGCAAACAAAGGCAGGGTAAATGAATACAAAAGTCATCAGCATGAATCATTGAATCATGCATCGTAGAATAGACCCTGAACAATTAGTTTTTTTCCTTTCTCTAAAAGAAACTACTGCCTGAATTGTACTTCAAAAGACTGCTGCAAGGGCCATTTCTAAAAATAGCCTACCTGAAGAGGTTCTATCCTTGCTAAACCAATGCTCATCATGAACTGTAGGGCACTGCATGTAATGTATCCATCAAGGTTATTGGTTTTAATTTGGAAGTACTTTTCCATTAACAAATTTAAACCCAATATCTTGATGCATAGTTGATCTAGAAATTATATCACACCTTTCATAAGTGGATGTTAAAACACCCCCAAATAAGTGAATCTCAAAATAATGTCAGGTTGATGGAATAAATGCTGACACACTTAAATTATCATTCAATTCATTCTTAAATGCATGTAATTCTCTTAGCTACGATATGCTGTAAAATGGTGGTTCATTATTATTTCCCATATGGCTGAAAAAATATATATATGCGTGTTTCCATTTGTCTAACCTTTCTGTTTAATGTTGCACTTTCTTCCCCAAATTAATTTGTGCATCTGAGCTGGTTTAGCCCTGTACTTGATGCTCTTAGTATATTTTATATACTAATCATTATCGTATTTATAATGTTAAAAAACCCCACTCACTACTAACCTACCCTAATTTTAAAACCAGTGCAATTGGAATGGGGGAGGGGTCATACTGGCCTCTTTTTGCATATGCATAAACTCTTTGTATGCTTCTCTCTGTAAAGTTATATGCATGTTGTGGGTTTAGCACACTTTTTCAGCACTCGACAGGCTTTACATGGTGGACAGTATATTTTGTAGCGAACTCAGGAAAAACCACTATCCTGTAAAGCAGAGGTATCAAAAGCGTCCCTTGGACCATCGAAAATGCCCTCATGCGGCCCTTAGAGTGGTATGAGTTTGAAGCCAATGGTTCAGAGTAATCACAAATGTTAACTGACAGAGGTGAGACCACCTTGTTGTTGTTGTTGTTGTGGGGTTTAACGCCATTTTTCAGCACGATAGGCTATACATGGCAGCCAGTATTAATGGTGGAGGAAGAACCCGGAAAACCCCGGAAAGAACCACCGACCCACGAGAAGCTACTGGCAGGCTTTCTCACATGCCCACATTGGCTGAATCTTAGACTCGAACCGCCGCAGACAGAGGTGAGATGGCAGTGATCCGTAACGAAGAGCGCTTTAGACCACTCGGCCACTCGGGGCCCCCGAGACCACCTTGTATGAAGCAATATAGCTTGTCTAGTACAATGGTATTTATATCTATGCAATATCAGAGACTGTATTATACTGAGGTGCATTATAGTGAGTGACCACTTTATCCAACATGTGTCCTTTCCAAGCATATGTCTGCTATATAGATACACCTGCTAAGACAGGTTTCACTTTATAATAAAAGATGCCCTCCCACTGTTTATTCTGATCAAAATTCAATTTATTTTACAAATAGGCAGTTAACCTGAATTACTAAAAGTATGAAGTTGAGTTCATATGAAGGTGGTTTGGTTAGTGAGAATGGTTTCATATTTACTGTCAAGGTCTACAGCCTTGAACAAAAATACATTAAGTAAAAAGTTATATATATTGTTTATCAAATTAAGTAACTATGAAGGAGATGTCCTATGAAAGTGAAAGGGTCTCATAAAAACTGTCACAATCTGTAGACTTGCAGAAATAATACAATGTTAATTGATCAATTAATTAAAATCAATTACAAACTTAATTAGTTTTCCCACCTATGTACATGAACCAGACCCGGCAGATGCAAGTTCAGTCAAGTAAAAATCAACATAACCTCTCTGCTACAGAATGAAAATCTTATCATTCCTACAATTATGTCAATAGAAAATTCCATTCTCACTCAAATAATGTGAATGAAACTGTTCCTTTGCATAAAAAAGTATTAAACAAATAAATCCAATAGGTACCCTGCACAGCTTGTGATCACTCTCACACCTGTTAAAAAACCTGGGTAAGAAGGCACCATAATGTTATGTACATTGATCATTATTCCTTGCTCATCAACCATTTTCAAAATAATGCACACACACCCTCCATACTGAAATCTCTTATTTTACTATGATGTGATGTGTGCAGCTACAATCTAACAAAAGTCACATAATTCTTTTTATAAAGCTTAAGAAAATTGCATGAATGATACAACTGACATTTAAGTGTTGATCTTTGAACCACGGTAGCAATTACCATATACAGCCCTTTTCAAATTCCATAACAGAATGAAAACCAGAAAGAATCGGGAACAATTTGAGGAGCTGTGTTGCAAGAATGTTAGACTGACATTTTGGTGTTATCTTTCAACCACAGAAGCAAATACCATGTACAGCCCTTTTCAAGTTCCATAACAGAATGAAAACCATTAAGAAATGGAAACAATTTGAGGCTGTGTTGCATGATTGTTCAATGGTGCTGCATAAAACATCACTGCTTGCAAAAACATAACCCCCAAAAAACAAATGAATCAACTATGTATGGTGTCTTCAGAGAATCGACAATATATGGTTTTATCATGAAAGCTAGTATGTTTTGGAGGAGGGCACTAACAAGAACAACAAAAAGCTGCATAATAGTAATGCATAAGTATTGCATATTACATGAAAGTCTATCTTGATCATCTCCAATATAGATTTGACTGAAACCAGGAATCTAATGTTAATAGATCTAACAATGTAACTAATTTGAGATAAAAAAAATCCCACTCAACAAAGGAAGGAAACAGAATCATAATTGCACGAAACAACCCGTATCAACAGACAATACGTGAATCTTGCTGCATCACATCTCTGTAGCCCTTGATAGCTGATACTCAAAATCGTTTGGATACGAAAAGGAACAAAGGAAAATCGGTAGTGTAAGATACACAGAGACAACTAGGATCAACATGTTTCCTACTACACCGATTGCGGAGGATTCCCCACCTGGCATCACAGACCATGGCTATCAAAGCTCCCCTGCCTTATATGATGCAGATGGCAACCTGGCCCAAAAACTTGCTCTAGCAGGCAGATCACCACAGATGAGCCAAACCTGAAGGTGAAGAATGCATAGGCTGTTTTGAAGGAGGGTTCCTCCATATTGCAACAGAAAGACCTCCTGTAACAAAGAGGCTGGATTGATATATCAGCCACAATGGGGCCATAAGAATATATGAACAGTGTATATTCTGACTTGCAGAGCTAACGGTAGCAATCAGAAAAGTGGTAAGGCGTACATGAACAATTGAACCCACAGAAAGCTGAATGTATCTACTGCTTATGTTCTCTGTAAATATGTAAAAGGGTAGTCTGTTTTTGAGTCTGGCTGCAAACAAGTCAGCCAGAGGCTTTCCACATATTAAGAAACGGGATACTGTTACAGAGGAGACCATTCTGGCAATTCACATTAGTCTGTTTACTGGCCAATTGTGCAGGGTCAGGAGCAGTTGTAAAGGATCAATGTTGATGATACTTCAAATCTTGGGGGGGGGGGGGGGGGGAGGGTCTTCTCTGCTTCCAAAGGAGCAGATATTGGAAGGCCTTTACTATGGTTAAATATGATCTTCAAAGGAGAACAACATCATGGTGGATGTGAAAAGTTATGCAGACAAGGCTTTGTGACATGAGGTGAATGCCAAGATGTTTTGGTCACAGCCTCCATAGTGTTTGTACAGACTGAAACAAAATCCATTAACTTTCACTGACATTTTACAAACTTCATGACCTACCAACAAGCAAAACTTATAATCTGCGTACATCACATGCAAACAGAAAGCATAGTAATTACCATGCACTGACTAGGAGCTGTAGTTCTCTAAATACTACATAAATTTTATTTTAAAATATTAAATAAAAAATATCTGTATGAAAAAGACAAGAAATATTAACTAGCTTTGATGTAGAGATAGAAGAATGTTTGAAACATTACTTAACTAATGTCGATTACAGCTAACCTTGGGCGGAATACTTTAGCTACAGACAAGTTGCATTTGTTATTGATATTTACTTTAATTTTTCTAAAAAAAGATTAAACTCTTTTTGAAGGAAGAGAATCACAAATTGATGGTTTTCTGTATGCCAGCAATGATGCCAAAATGGCCATAAAGTGTTGTTTGTTTTTGTGCCATGATGCGGTGGGGGGCTTTGAGGTAAAATGTATAAATAAGCTTTAAAGTGTGTCTTTACTTAAATAACTTAAAGGAATGATGATGATAACTTCATAAAGAGAAAAACCCATATGTAACAGCATTAAGGGGAGAAACTGATCCAAATTTTGGAACAAGAATTTTTAAAAGTGCTTTTGCAAAATATCACAGATGAAAACACTTAAAATTTGCCAAAATCAAACAGAAAGTCAAGCTACCTGAAAACTTCATTTTCAGCTTTCTACCTTGGTAATGTTTACATGGTGCAAAATTATTTTATTTTTTAATTACAATTTTAAAAAATTGTTGGTTATCCCTTTCTTTCCCAACAGTAATATTGCGAAGCTATCTGTCCTGGAACATCAAGCGAAACACTGTTTTTTATTGCACAATTTGATTCTATAATGATTATTCACAACATTGAAACTTTTACTTACCAAAAGAACAAAATGTTTCAAGTTCATTTCCACTGGGATAATTTTTAACCACAATCTGAAGTCTGACTTCTCTAGCCAACTGGCTTGAAAAGAGCACATTCCATGCATTGCTTGTGAGATTGAAGTTCAAAAGAAACAAAGTGTTGAATTGTATATCTATGGACAATGACAATCTTTGCTGAAAATGGCGGTTAACCAGGAAAACTTGAACATGCCAGCGCGATCTTAAAAAGTCTGGACCTGCTGGGCAGACTTGCAATCCTTGCAAAACAGTGATGGGTAAACTATTGGTGCTATTAGACTGACATTACACTGTGATATTAATGAACTGCCAGTATATTATGGTGTTATCACTGAACTGACAGTATATGGTGCTATCATTATTGTGTTATCACTGAACTGACAGTGAATCAATGAAATCACAGTGTACGGTGTTAGTGATGAACTGACATGGTATTGTCAATTAATTGACTATATGATGTTGTTATCAATTTTCTGACAGTGAATTAATTAACTTTCAGTGTATGGTGTAAACAATGAATTGTCAGTAAACAGTGTTATCAATAAACCAACTATCTGGTGTTCTGAATGAATAAAAAAAAATATATGGTGTCATCACTAAAGTATCGCCAAACTACTGTGTGAAGGAACTTTTCAGAGGGCAGGAATGTGTCAGAACAGTGGAGATTGTCTTGAAAGACCACCTCTTCTGCTAGAAAATAATGGTTTCTCAAGACAGGTGGTCTCTCATTGCAGGTCACACATTTATATAATCAATAAATCTGTACACGAAGAACCTGGCCTCTCAAGACAGATTTTACTGTATTTAACACAGTCACAATCAACAAAACTTATAAATTGTACAAATTAAATTTTAATTAAAATCTTGACAAAAAGGCACAAGTCAACACTGTCCAGCCATTTCCAAATTTAACATGTCCTTGAGTTCTTTAAAATTTTGAAAATGCATCCACTACTGCAAGCCAGCCTAACCTACTGCATACCTAATGATTTAAAGGCATCCATGAAGCCTGTGGAGGTGCAGTGGGTGCAACAGCATTATCCCCCAAAATTAATCTATTTACAAATGCAGGGCAAGAGGCCATGCTTGTCCCAAGACTGGATACCATGAGCCTAAAAGCCAAAAGTAAATATGTTTCTAATTGTTTATGCTTTTGTTTAAGGAGTCAATCAATGCTTTTTCTATACTTGTCATTGCATCAATATTTGATTGTTAATTGACACTCTGTCCAAATGTGAAAGGTCATAATACAATACGACTCTCAGTCATGTTTTTAAATTGTATCAATAGGTCTGGAGATCATTATCTAAGCAAAGTCTGAGATTGAGTTTCCATATAAGCCAATCACAAACTAGCTTCCAAAATTAGGATATTTGTGACTGACTGATACAAAATATAAAATTATAGTCAGATGATTTTCTGACAGTTCAGCAATTTATGACAAGAATTCCTTTGCTCTAGTTGTTTCTGTCATTGTAGGTTTAATGCCATTTTTTCAGCACAAGATAGGCTATACATGGCTGCCAGTATAACTGGTGGAGGAAAAGCCTGGTAAGACCCACTGAGTCATGGTAAGCTATTGGCAAGTTTTCTCACTTACCTGAACTGGCTGAACTCGAGACTTGAAACAACATGGACATAAGTGATAGGGCAGTGATCTGTAAAGGCAAGCACTTATAGACCACTTTGCAATCTTATCTTCAATAATGGTGATCATCGCTGATGCTGGATGAATACTTATTACAAAGGGCAAGGTTCTGTAAGGCCCAATTTTGGTCTCTGAAATTAGCCCAATAATAACCATAAAGCGCTTCTATAAGAATTTGTTATGGTTACACCAGATCCACTACATATCAACTGCAGCATATGGTACACATAAAATAATGCCAGAGTGTGAAATTAAAAGTTAATTTTGTTCATAAATAGGCCAGTGTTCAGTAAAAAAAAAAATAATCAAATTTTGCTATATTTTTGCCTCCTTGAACTAATAGCGCATTCAAGAACATGTTATATTTTTTGGCATATATCCAAATTTCATACATGTTCTCATCTGCACTCATCACTAACGTGTAGAAAAATGAAGGTAAACTGTAACTAAGACCACCTGCAATTTTCGTCAATATACCATTTTAGGGTTTTACAGTAACACAAAATGCCAATTTATGTTTCTTTAAAAAAACTTTATGTTCTAATGTCATTTGCTATTTATGTGGAAGATCGTAAGTTATTTTTCTTTTTCTGTTTCTGGTTGCATTCTGAGGCATTCTTTAGCACAAACTGTAATCAGTACATTTGAATGAAATGCTAAATATATAAGAGGTGCTTCGGGGATTGATGTTCACAGCAACAACAAAAAATATTTAAAAAAATGAAAAATTCAGTTCCTGATGATGCTAATTTTTTACTAAAATGATCTGTTAACACATTAACCCCTAGCGACGACTTAACGGGGCAGGAGGTAGTAGACTACTGCCGAGCTCTGTAGCGTTATGGTCATGCATGATACACTAAAGTGGGTGGTATTATAGAAAGGTAGACAGATGTAGCTCTACAAAGATACCAAATAATCTGGAATATCTAGTTGCACAACAAAATACAGATAAAAAAACTGCCTTTTTTGGACTCGACTTCTTTTTACCCAAAATTCGCCTGTGGTCGGAATCCGATTTTGTTTTTGAATTTTACACTTTTGGTCTCAGATCTAAGGCAAACCAGTATGAAGTGCCAACCGACAACTGAGCCCTTGCAGAAAGCAGGATAAGATATGGGCATTTGGAATTAAGAGTGGTCTCCATACAAAAATAATGGCTCCATTTAGCCCAATTTTTTAAAAAAAAAAATCAAACTTTTATCCTTCTGCTCATGCGCGAGTCAAATAGCCATGAAAAATGATGCTTCTAACATGACTAGGCAGTATGTTATTGAAAGATGACTGGGGATTTGGTGTTTTCGAGTCTATTCAGAAATAGCTTTCAAAATGTGTTTCCTACTCGATTTTCAGGTGAAAATGACAAAAAGCTCCAGGTGTTAATGTGTTAAAATAGAATGATGGTCAGAAGTAAAATCTGTGCATTTCTTTCATTGCCTGATCATATTAAGTGTGTATGTATGTGTGTAATTTGGATTTTTAATGTAGCTTGAAAGTTTGCTATCATATCTGCAGTGTGGCAGTGTCTAGCACCAGGGCATCACGACACAGATATGTCCAACCCAGTCACTTTATCCTGACACCAGGCTGACCAGTCCTAAAACCTCAATGCTGAGTGCCATACGAATACTCCTGTTGTTATTTTTAAAAATACTGTTTAATAATACTGTCCATATTTGGTGCTGGATGGCTTATCTTGCTTTAATTTTAGTAATGCGACTATATGATGCTGGATGGCTTATCTTGTTTTAATTTTAGTAATGGTGACTCTATATGATGCTGGATGGATAATCTTGTTTTAATTTTAGTAATGGTGACTATATGATGATGGATGGCTAATCTTGTTTTAATTTTAGTAATGGTGACTATATGATGCTGGATGGATAATCTTGTTTTAATTTTAGTAATGGTGACTATATGATGATGGATGGCTAATCTTGTTTTAATTTTAGTAATGGCGACTATATGATGCTGGAAGGCTAACCTTGTTTTAATTTTAGTAATGGTGACTCTATATGATGCTGGATGGCTAATCTCGTTTTAATTTTAGTAATGGTGACTATATGATGATGGATGGCTAATCTTGTTTTAATTTAGTGTGTGTGTGTGCGATGTGGATTTTTAATGTAGCTTAAAAAAAAATTTCATTCATATCGCTACAATGTCTTCAGTGTGACATTTTATAGTAATGCCTAGCACTGGGGCATCAAGCTGAACGCCAAGCGAGGCAGCTGTTAGTACCATTTTTGTAAGTCTTTGGTATGACTTGGCCGGGGATTGAACCCATGACCTCCCACATCCGAAGCGAACACTCTAACCACTAGGCCACCAGAGCAGTTCATTTTAATTTATTAATGGTGACTCTATATGATGCTGAATGGCTAATCTTGTTTTAATTTTAGTAATGGTGCTGGATGGCTAATCTTGTTTTAATTTAGTAATGGTGACTCGATATGATGCTGGATGGCTAATCTCATTTTAATTTTAGTAATGGTGACTATATGATGCTGGATGGCTGATCTCGTTTTAATTTTAGTAATGGTGACTCGATATGATGCTGGATGGATAACCTTGTTTTAATTTTAGTAATGGTGACTATATGATGATGGATGGATAATCATGTTTTAATTTTAGTAATGGTGACCAGGGATTGTCCTGGGCTTCGCCAATGTCGCAAATTGCGATTTTTTTTCCTTATTGGCGACAAAAATATCCCATCTGGCGATTATTTTGGCGACATACTTTTTGGTTATTTAATTTGTACATACAATCATGGATTTGGACTGAATAAATTTAAAGTCAGAACGAAAGGAAGCCATAAACTTGACTAAGCAATGCATTGGAATCAATCTGTTACACAAACGATCCTTTGTTCTTATTGACAACCCTATCTTTACAGTGCATTGTTACATCATAATCTGCCTATGCTGACATCTGGGCTGAGTACTGTATGTTGCGACACAGTCAATCATGCTACCGCACTATACCTACAACTGACCGACTTCTAAAGACGCGAATAGAACAGATATAATTAATTGTATGGCTAATCATTCTGTTTTTTTTTATACATATACCAATACAATAGTTTTGCTGAACCTTCATAGAAAACTGATAACCTTTGAAGTACCGACTACTGTGTATAAATACAAAACAAATGGAAAAAATCTCAATCACAATTACATCTGTCGCCAGTGCAGCATTTTACTCAATGATCTTTTTCTTTTGTCATCAGTCCCGTGTTACGGCTGCAGAGACTTAAACTCCGCAACAAGAAATAGCAAAAAAAAAACCAGTTTTGCATAATTAATAATAATTATTTATTTCTCAAAATACAGGAGTGAAAGAATCCCTAAATTGGGTGTGAATTTACGCTTATATATACGGTCCAATATTGCCAGGTGTTGACTCGTGTAAGTTTCATTCGTGGGAATGGAGATCCTATTTTTCTTGTCGAGAAAATTTATACAGCATTCAGTGATCATTCTTGGGATTTAGGAAGCAATTCGCTACAAGCTTTGTGAAGCTAGCCATAAGGGGGAGGGGGCTGCGGAGAGACTACTGGTGTCACCTGTCAGCACTGAGGACTGTGAACGTGGATTCAGTAAGATGAACCTCATAAAAACTGACATCAGAAATAAGTTCTGCATCTCATCTCTCGAGAATTTAATGAGAATCAGCATGTACAGATGTGAAAAATTAGACTTTGAAACTGCATTCAACAAGTGGGCAGCCCTAAAATCGCGACGGATCTTCATGTAACACTTTGTAACATTTTGTTAATGCTTGTTGTAATTAAAGTATTAACTAATCCATCTTTTGTAATTTTCATTGCCTGTTACATTAATAGACTAAATTAACACTTGGAAAAATGTACACTACTTTTTTTGGCGACACTTTTTGAAAATTGGCGACAAAATATTGAGGTTGGCGATTATTTTGGCGACAGCTTTTTGAAAGCCAGGACCATCCCTGGGTGACTATATGATGCTGGATGGCTAATCATGTTTAAATTTTAGTAATGGTGACAATCTGATGCTGGATAGATAATCTTGATGTATTTTTAGTTTAGGATGACCAAATCAGATGCTGGATGGATCCTGTTTAAATAAACATCAAAAACCTTGATATAACGTGACTATATGATGCTGGATGGCTGATCTCATTTTAATTTTAGTAATGGTGATTATATGATGCTGGATGGATAATCTTGTTTTAATTTTAGTAATGGTGATTATATGATGCTGGATGGATAATCTTGTTTTAATTTTAGTAATGGTGATTATATGATGCTGGATGGATAATCTTGTTTTAATTTTAGTAATGGTGATTATATGATGCTGGATGGATAATCTCGTTTTAATTTTAGTAATGGTGATTATATGATGCTGGATGGATAATCTTGTTTTAATTTTAGTAATGGTGATTATATGATGCTGGATGGATAATCTCGTTTTAATTTTAGTAATGGCGATTATATGATGCTGGATGGATAATCTTGTTTTAATTTTAGTAATGGTGACTATATGATGCTGGATGGATAATCTTGTTTTAATTTTAGTAATGGTGACTATATGATGCTGGATGGATAATCTTGTTTTAATTTTTAGTAATGGTGACTATATGATGTTGGTTGGCTAATCTCATTTTAATTTTAGTAATGGTGACTATATGATGCTGGATGGATAACCTTGTTTTAATTTTAGTAATGGTGACTATATGATGCTGGATGGATAATCATGTTTTAATTTTAGTAATGGTGACTATATCTGATGCTGGATAGATAATCTTGATGTATTTTTAGTTTATGATGACCACATCAGATGCTGGATGGATCCTGTTTAAATAAACATAAAAAACCATGATATAAGGAGGCTCTCAGTCAAATTTAATCAAATCCTGTTTCAATGGCATTTGATTGGATCATACTGAAATGAAATTGTTTAAAGTAATTCTATTGTTTGTACAAGCTGTCATGTTTTATTGCTGACTTATATCACATGTACATATCTGTGGACCTTCATCAGATACATGTATATATATTAGAGGACCTTCATTATATACATGTACATATTAGAGGGCTTTATCATATGTACCAATTAGATTAGAAAGCCTTCATCAGGAACAGATTAGAGAGCCTTCATATGTACAGTTTAGATTACATGTTGTTGTTGTTCTTGTTGTTGTGGGGTTTAATGCCATTTTTCAGCACACGATAGGCTATGCATGGCGGCCAATATTAATGGTGGAGGAAGAACCCGGGAAAATCCCAGGAAGAACCACCAACCCACGAGAAGCTACTGGCAGGCTTTCTCACATACCCACATTGGCCGAATCCTAGACTTGAACCCACACAGACAGAGGTGAGATGGCAGTGATCCGTAACGGAGAGCACTTTAGACCATTCGGCCACCCCTAGATTACATGGTCTTCATCTTATGTATATATTAGAAGGCCTTCATCATATGTACAAATTAGACTGCATGGTCTTCATCATATGTACATATTAGAGAGCCTTCATCTGGTGTACAAATGAGATAAAATGGTCATAATCATAGCTACATATTAGAGGGCCTTATCCTATGTACAGATCAGAGTCGAGGGTCTTCAACATATGTACAAATTAGATTAGATGACAATTTACAGATTAGAGGATCTTAATCATATGTACAGCTTAGACTGCATAGTCTTCATCATATGTACATATAAGAGAGCCTTCATCAGATGTACAAATGAGATAAAATGGTCATAATCATAGCTACATATAAGAAGGCCTTCATCATATGTACAGATCAGAGGGCCTTCATCATAAGTAAAGTTTAGATTACATAGTTTTCATCATATGTACACATTAGAGGGCCTTCATATGTTGAGAATAGAGGGCATTCATCATATGTACAAATTAGATTACATGGTTGTCATCATAAGTACATATTAGAAGTCCTTCATATGTACTGATTAGAGGGCCTTCATCATACATACAGATTAGAGGGTCTTCATGGCAGGTAATCATACTAAGTTAGGCAAATTATACTTAGCCAAAGGCATTTATGCAGTAATCCTCTTGTTTATATATTTGGATACTTTTTTAAAATCTTTTTTTTAATTTAAATTATTGACAGGCAGTCATATATGAAGGTTCATCAGCAGTAGTATATGAAAGATGCTTTTGCAAGAATGCTTTCTTTCAAACCTGGGCAAAACCTTTTCAGCAATTGCTGAGACAAATCATTTAAATGTTAATACTGCTGGTAATAGTGGCCATGTGCAATGGTACTGTTATCTTTTGTACAAAATTGGTACCATTCTTTGACAAATTTGGCTTCAATTGGTTCACTGGTTTTTGAGAAGCTGAAAACAAGCAAATTCGGATTGATGCTGCACAACATCATTATACTAACCTGGGCAAAATAAAGCAGCACGGCGAGTTTAAAATCGGTACATGAAAGGAAACTGTAAGATGCACTCTATTACAGAAGCTCATTTTAATATGAAACAAATATACTTTCTCCTGAATAATATTGGAGACCCATACCCTGGAGAAAAAAAAAATCTGACCAAAATGGAAAACCTGGAAGATCACAGCATTTCTGGTATATTGTTTAAATAAGATAGGGCCAAAGGAAAGTAAAACATACAATACATGCCTAATTACTCATCATTTCTCAACCCTAACTGAAACAACATACTATTTATGTGAGTACAAACTATGTACTTTTTGCTACTGATCATTGGTGCTAGTTAATATACACAGGTGAAAGAGTTTTCAATGTTGACAGGCACATCAAGTTGAGTCATCCATATGGAGGAGGTATATACAGGGGGGTCTCTACTGCTGGGTGCAAGTGCTACATCAAACTGTCAACCATCAACAAGAAAGGCTGGGTTTCTGGGGTCACAACAACAACAATCTGAACCTTGAGCAGGAAAGTTACAGGAAACCAGACTGTGCTGTAAATAATCTGATGGGATACTATCCCAATACTACCTGTCAAAAACATAATTACTTTATTTATAACTATCATCAATCTTTTCATAAAGGACCGACACTGGATAAGATAAATGTGTCATGTATGGACAATGTCCATCAAAAGGTGGAGCCTGGAGTTTTCATTTTTTTTTTAATGCAAAAGTTATATTTTCTGTAGCATTTAGTTGACCTGGCATTAAGTTAGTGGCATGATGACATTACATGTATTTCTTAAGCACAAACCACACGTGTCATGAATGGGGTTTAAAATAAAATTAACAATACTGGAATGTACATGCACAAATTAAATTAAGAAAGTTCACTATGATCATTAATAATGTACATCTCTGCATAGCACAGAATGTTAATTTTGGAAGTGTGTTGTAGGGTTTAATGCCATTTTTCTGCATACGATAGGCTATACATGGTGGCCAGTATTAATGATGGAGGAAGAACCCGGGAAAACCCTGTACAGAACCATCGACCCACAAGAAGCTACTGGCAAGCTTTATCACATGCCCACATTAGCTGAATCCGAGACTCGAACCCACACAGACAGAGGTGAGATGGCAGTGATCCGTAACAGAGAGTGCTTTAGACCACTTGGGGCCATGGAAGTGTGTCTTCTTTCAAGAGTATATCTGGCTGCTATATAAAATGCAATTATATTAATGACTCCTGGAGGTATCCTGTATGAACAGGGATCCATTGTATTAATCTGTCCATAAGGACAAGCTCTACTGTCCAAGAAATTACATGAAAGCAGTAAAAAAGCTTAGTGATGAAATCCTACCCCACCCAGTAATTTAATACGTACATGAGTAGTATAGAGGATGGGGATAGAATCCCCATCCTCTATACTACTACATGTAACATTTTCCATCAAACATAAGGAAGTGATATATCATCAGAATGAGTTTTAAAATTGCATATTTACTTATTGTTTTTGCTCAGATTTTAATTCCTATACCAAATAAAATGCAATAGTTCCCATTGCTTTCAAAAACTAGCTATACAAAAGCTCAGGGAATATTTTAAGGCTGTGAAAAATCCCTTGTCTGGCAGTCTGTGAAAAATGATTTGCAAGGCAAGTAAATTAATGCATACTGGTCCATAATTTTACAGAGTATGAAAGCAAAATTGAATTATTGTTGCATGAATTTTCATTCTCTTTTAGAAGAAAAGTTTAGATTTCAACAAATCTGTTCTGTGCATATAATTTTCCATGGAGTTGTAGAGTAACATTTACAAAGTCAGACATCATGCCAAGCATGGTGAGGCCATCCAGGGTAAATCAGAATGCTGCAGGCCTTGACCTGGGATGGGTACATTGATCATACTGCAGTTGAAATGCCATCAATCAAACACCAGCTATCTAAACATTGTGACAGAAATACCCTCAAGGAGATTGATTGGTTAATATGGCCAGTGTGCCCCATTTCTTCTGTCATGTGATGAAAAGGGCCAAGAAACGCCCACAAATATAATACCCACCTGTAAAGGTACTGCTGTACAAAGACCCGATGGGAAATCTGGAAACTCTTCATCAAAATTTCTTCCAACAGAGCAACTGAGCTCTAAAATCCATCAAATATTTACTTTTACATTAAAAAAATCACTTGTTTACTTACTCAATATTGATTAGAAGTATAAACAGCAAGTTAATGAATTATTTCAAGAGGAAATTAAACCCCCTACAAGACAGATTCACTCATGGAAAATAATAATTTCCTGGAATCCATTATAAGACTATTCTTTTTTAACTGCAGAGTTTTGAAAGCATTTTGATATTCTTGGAGAATAACAAGATTTTCAAGATGCCCACCATATGGGATACAAATATAACAAATACCTTTATTTAGGATGAACCTGATAGTCTTTAGATTAAAACCCCCATTTTGATATGACCATAAACTCATGAGTAGCACTAACAATATTTTCAAGATGACCATCATGAAAGTCATATTGGATAAAAATATCTGCATCACTTCTATTCAGGATCAACTTGTCAACATAATAAGTCTTTTGGTTAAAACCCCAAGTCGTAGTAGTAATAACTAGATTTTAACAAAGACTGCGATATTGAAGGTTAGATTTGCACCATTTTCATTTAGGACCAACTAGACTTCGTACAAAGTCTCTTGGTCAAAACCCAACATCAAAATGACCCTATCTTTATGAGGAATAGTGATACAATTGTCTACATGACTGCCATGTCTGCCATACTGGATGTCTGATCAGTATGATTTTCATTTCAGACCAACTCAAAAGAAATCTTTGGATGAAAAAACAATGCTGATATGACTGTCCATTCAGATGAAGAAGCAACAAAAACGATTTTCATGATGGCTGCCATACCATAGTGGCCATACAGGTTATCAGATTGGCACCATTTTCATTAAGGACCAACTTGAGACTGAGGGTTCCTGCAGACTTAACAAAAACAAATTCCATGACTTTCCAGACTTCTCCGGGGCCATTTCACAAAACTTACGGACCACAATATCTTTTAAATTAGGTAGCACTTGCAGTGTTAGTTTGACTGAAATAACAGACAATTTAACTTTGTTTTGTCAGGTCATCAAGTGATAACTACTCGAAGCACTGGGGCTGGACATATGAAATTTTTATGAGATCTACTTTTAAAGGAACTCGTTAAATGAAATGAAACCATTTATCAATCGTAATTGTGTAACTGTATCATGTACGAAACAAGTTTCTGAAACCCCACTGTCATATATTGCGAAATCCCATGACTTTTCAAGGCCCTTGAAATTTATTTTAAAATTCCAAAACTTTTCAAGGATTCCACAACTTGCTGATACCCTGGAGATCATGTCTTCAGATGAAAATACAAATTCAATATGACTTTCCTTTTAGAAGTAGCAATAAGGTTTTCAAGATGAATACTGTAGTGTCCACAATGGCATTATTTTCATTTAGGACAAACTCGACATCATAAAAAGTCATTTGCTGAAAGCTGATGTAACTATCCATTCAAATAAAAATGAAAAAGGAAAGGCTTTAGCACATTCAGGAAATGAAAACTGAAATCTGCACACACGCTTACACACATAAACAATAAAGGTGGGACTGGTGAAAACTTAATGAAAACCGAGACTGGTGATATTTTTTTGTTCCAAGTGAAAATGTAATATCTGACTAGAATGAGTATATTTCCTTATCTTTTTAAATGCAAATACTGTATGCACGACTAAAGAAAGACCCAACACAGCAAATATAGCAGAGGAGTTGAGATATATTCTGTGTATGTTCCACAAGCTAAATGTTTTTAGGGATAAATGTGAAATCTGTGGCAAAATAGTCTAATGTGGATGCAAAGAATCAGTGAATGTCCATTACAGGCATATACATTAGCCAACACGTTATGACAAGTTTTAAACCTTGACATCACTGATAATTCTAAAAATTGACAGATAATATATGCAATAATTTTCTTCACAAATTCCACCAGTAGATTATGTATGTTCACTTCACAACACCTAACTGACAGGCTGCGCAATCTGAAAAATGATCACTCTTCACATGAGTAACTCTGGAAGACTGAGGGGTGAATATAGCCTGGGGGCAATTTTATCTAAAAACAAGAGCAAATTAATCCAGAAAGCAAGTCTGAATTTTGCCTATTAATTATTTTGACCCCCCTTACAGTTCCAGGATACCTGATGGTCTGTGCTTTTATTTTATTGATTTTTTGGCTACACCAGTGGCTAATGGGGGAAAAATGAGAATGATCTAAAATGTATTCACTACTGAACTTCATTCACTACTTCATTTAGTGTACTAAAATTATCGCTTTTCTTGAGGTAAGAGGTCATGTACACAAATAATAATATTATGTAAATGTCCAATCGACTTCATCTGAAAACTGTATAATACACAAAATATAAATCTACTGAATTTATTGTTTAAAGTAAAGTGCCTTTGCACTCATTAACTCAAGTGACCTTCAATCTCAAACTCTTCAATGCATGAAAAACAAACTAAATTGACTATAATAGCAAATTTCAGATCACTATTTGACTGAACAGCAACTCATGTCATATCTACTCAATACTCCTTCAATTTTTTGTACTAATATAGACTTTGAATGCGCAAGTGCAAGTTGTGCACAAAATGCTTGAGAGAGAGCTGCTTCACCCACTCAGTGACCTCTCCTTTGACTTTAAAGGCCATTACCTCTGACTCCCTCCATTACAACAAAAACTAAAATACCTGCAAATAATGGGCTATTTTATATTAACACATCACCATTACAACTTTGATTAGTCTTCTGTTTCACGGCATATCAACAAAAGCATGTTATTTAGCAGAGAGGAAATTGCTGTAAAATGATGCAAGGATGTACTGTATGAGCTGCACCGAGCTGATCCATTGTAGAATTAAAATTACATCCATTCAGTCACAAGTCTGGCAAACTAATCACTGAGTAACCATGGTTCCTGTCGCCATTAGTAGCCTCTAACAACATGTTCGAGGGCACACTGAGTTTACAACTCTGAACTTGCCCAGCAAAACTTTGAATTAAGGTCAAAGACTACAAATGTGTTACACCTTTACTTAAGATGTCATTTGAGTGATGCATGGTAATCATGTGATTGATGTCTGAATTGTCAAAGTTTTACGATATTTCTTTTCAATATTTGCCACATAATACGCACCAGTAATATGTTGTTTGTGTGTGTGTGTGATTTGGATTGGTAAGGTAAAGTTTTAAAAAATTCAGTCATATTGCTACCATGTCTGCAGTGTGGGAGTTTATAGTTATGTGCAGCACTGGGGCATCATGCCACAGACATGTAGCATGATGTCCCACCCAGTCACATTATCCTGATGCCAGGCCGACCAGTCCTAACACTAACCTCTTAACACCGAGCGTCAAGCGAGGCAACTGTTAGTACCATTTTTTTATATGTCTTTGGTATGACTTGGCCAGGGGATCGAACCCACGACCTCCATCTTCTAAGGTGGGCGCTCTAACCACTAGGCCACTGGAGCGGTTGTTGTTTTTGTAATATTCTATTAAGTCGTATGGTTGCAAAAAATATCTTTGTCTTCCAAGATGGGATCTTATAAACATGGCCAAAAATGGCCCTTGGAGTTATTTCATGCCACTCACAACTACACACGTAAATTGTAAAATAATTAATACTGCTAATTTTTTCTTTGCTGTCAGTCAATTTTGATAAATATCTGTTGTATTGTTTACTTCTTATTTCCAACATTTCAACTCGCTATCTTTCATATGAGCTGCTTTTACTTTATGAAAAGGTTTCAGTGATGCGGCCCGGGGGCCAATATACTTGTCCTCATGTGGTCCCCATGGTGACTTGAGCATGAAACCCTATTTTAAGATATGACTTTCCCATAAAAAAGTGGTCTTCCACACAAAAGTGTTCCTATCACAAAAGGTAACCATGAAACCTACCCATCAAGCTCGAGAACATGTAGGTACACTTTTCGTAATGCCCCGAGAATAAAGTTCTGCAGCAAGAAAAAGGTTACAAAATGACACGCCAATAACAACTGGGTAAATTTATCAGAATGTTGAATCAACCTCTCAGCTACCCATTCCAGCCAGACTGAAGTACAGATACAATCTAGTTCAGGCCTCACCCACCCTGTTAGCATCAACAGTTATTTATGCTTTTAAACAAAAACAAATATTTGCCTCAAGTGTATCTAGATACATATCTTCATACCCATTATGAACTTTTATCTTGTAATGTCTGACTGGTTTTAATACGGGTAGTCTCATCACATGAATTTTATGGGTGAACATCATCTCGGGCTTTTCCATTGAAAAGATAACCTCGTTTGTTGTATAGATTTCACAGGACTCAAAACAAATGCTGATATGTAAAGATACCCTGAAAAATACGATCACCCTCAAAGCCTCAAGACATGAAATTCCTACACACATTTGATCAACACTGAGCCACCAGTAACGCTGTTTATATCTTGCCTGTGAAAAACGTTTTGAGACTGCATGGCTTAAATATTCAGTTCAACCAGAAAGCATACAAATTTGTATGGCAGGGACTGACTGCCAATTTCATAAACCAAATGAACTACCTGGATATACAGCACATATGCTATTTTTTTAAAATTAGCAATGACCACGTGTGCATATTTTCTAAAAGTGGTTACTGACAGAACTTCTTAGCTACTACACATTACACTGCATGACCAGCTGTACAAGTTCTTACCCTACTGCACTGTATTATTACATAATTATACTGGTCTGAACGACATGTCATACATTAGAAATTAGAAATAGTTTTCTTTCAGTAAGACAAAATCTACCATTTCCTTCTCCAACTTGTGTCCAACAGTTCACCTTTACATGACTCCTGCAAAGTTCAAAAGTATTATACAGTATACATACTAAAACCATTCTGAAATATGTTAACACAAATGACAAACATCATTCTGACCTATATACACAAAATCTGCACAAACACTGCAAAGTTATCTTAATTGTCCCCTCATCTTCTGCAAATGGAAGAAACCATTCTATTTTATGTCCTTTACTGTCTTTACCACCAGCAAATGGAAGAAACCATTCTATTTTATGTACTTTACTGTCTTTACCACCAGCAACGCTCCCTGTTGCTGACACAAAGTGGACGTAAAATACAAGTGGCCATAAAATATGACGTCATTAGGCTACACATAAAAAAAGCATTCATACATCCATTTTTCTAGCATACACTCACATAAATTGTACTTGGGATGAAATTTGCATATTGCAATACATTCAGCTGCACTGAAGAAAAAAAAGAGTGAGAACTCGTTTGCCTTAAAGCAGCTTGAACAGGAATAATTTTGTTGTGATTTATAGTTAAGACAACACATATTAAACTTCAATTCCTATTCCTGGATATGTCCGACACTCCATCTCACCATGTACCCACAGCAAGAATTGAAAAATCGCTGCTCTTTATGTGATGGTGAGATGCAACACTTTTAGCTTTGTCTCAGAAGCAAGAGCTGCTGGGCCCTCAACAAATTATTTTGTGCAATATATCATTCATTCTTAAAAATAAAATTGCAAAATGCTCAAACATATATATCCAATCAAATGTAAATACCCTGCTTGCACTTCATCAAGTATGTTCAAGACATATGAAAATTTCTGGAAAAGTGAAAATTTCATCACCTTGTAGTATGAATTATACAAAAGATACACAAATTAAAATAAGGACTATTATTCATATACAACAAAAATGAACATAATTAACTAAAAATTATCCAAATTTATATGTATTTTTCACAAAAACAAAGAGTGGGTCAAATGAAAAGAACACTATGACATGCCATATAATAACTGGAAATGTAGTACTACCTTTCCATTTTCCAGGGAATGACCATCGCCATTGGTGTGGTTTTTACTTTTGCAGCTCAAATCCTCTGCATGCCCATTCACATCCATTCCTTGTTTCTTCTGTCTTTCTCTCCAATCAAGGTGAGTGGGAGGAGGTGTAAGCACCTGTTCATAATTAATTCGCCAGCCATTTTCTCTGATAGCTCTTAAGCCAGCGTTGTCATTCTCCACAATTTTTTGAGATAGCTGGTTCATTAGAAGTGGTGTTTGAAGTACTCTACTTCCAGACAAAGTCCATGGTGATGACAGACTTGTCACTGTCTGACTACATTTAGTAATGTCCTCCCCAACATGCGACTCATTTTGACTCGAATTTTGCAGGCTTGCAAAATCATGCTGTGAATAACTGAGAACATTCTCAGCACTTTCAACAGCATTTGAGATGTTTTTTGACTCCAGTGGTTTCTGAGGTATATGCATTGTTTTTGCCCTCTTTCTAATTTTTGCCCGTTCCATTGGTTTGCCTGAAGTCTGACTAGAATTACTCTGTGGTGAGATGCTAATTGGTGAAGAAGAGTTTAAATTTGGTCGCGGTATTATCATTTCTCCTGGATACTGATCTTGAGTATCGACAGGTTCCTGTTTGATTCTGACAAGCATTGGAGAAAAATTCACGTTCTGATTAATGGCCGAGTTGTTTTTCTCTGATGGCATGGTTGGTATGACTAGAGGTATTCGGCTATTACTCAACGTATCTTTATAAATATCATATGACATTAGACTAGAAGTGGTCTGAGTATCTGAGGAACTATTTGGCAAGGTCTCTGGCAATGTACTTGGCAATCCAAGAGTATAATGATACCTTGTCATCTCATTTGGCATCTCTTCAATCTCATCTGGTACAGTATTTGGCAAATTGCCAGCTGCTGCATGTGCAACAGCTGTAGAGTCTGGAAGCTGTGAGGACGAGCGATTCATGATTTTTGGCAAAATTGGCACGAGTTTCAAAGTATGCTCAGACAAGTCCATGGCAATGTCCCTATCTTTCTGTAGTTCCGAGGGCAATTCTTGTGATGACGGTGGACTGTTAGTCTCTATTAAAGAGATGCTATTGCTTGTATCCAGAGACTGTATCTGATCATGGTCTCCAAGCACCTCTACAAACCAATAGTTCACAAAACCTAATCTCATCGTCAGCTTGATACGGTAGGAGCATCTGTGTCCACGCATTTTTGACTTGTCGCAACCTGCAATACATACAAACAAAAATGTAAACAAATAAAAAAACACAAAGTTATTGATGCGACATAAATTAGGATATAATTCAAATATACAGGTATCTCCAAACTGGGTTAAATGATTAAACCCAGTAAGTAGTGATAACAAGAACTAGCAGGTATTTGGTACCTTTTTCATTTAGCACCAAGAGGATATATCAAGTCTTTTAGTGAAACCTCATATATATATGACCATCAATTCTGGAGGAATAGCAATAAAAAGATTTTTCAAAATGACTGCCATTGTGGCCATATTCAAAATCAGATTGGTACAATTTTCATTTATGACCAACAAGACTTCATGTTAACTCATTTGGCCCCAATCCCATCTGTAGGCGTGATCCGGTTTCTGCATTCATTGGCTGATCCTGCCTGTAGTCGTGGATTGTTTACTGCATTCAATGACCAATACCATCTCCAGGCATGATGAATGTATGTTAGATACATCTCTGATTAGTTAGAAATGGGTTTTTTTCCAAGAACTAAACAACTATTAAACCAATCAGAAATGATTTTACTTTGTGGAAATTTGAATTGTTCAGAAGCCAAGGGTTATTGTTTGAGCAGTTTCACTACATGTGTTCTGTTCATTAAAAATTGTAAATGATGGCAGATGTAAGAGTGATTTTTGATGTGAGCAAAAATGAGGAGTTTCTCGGGTTTGATCTCGAAAATATTGAGCAAGCTGAGGAAAGATATGTTCGGCAGTTGGATATTTTGCAATATTTAGATTCGAACATAGAAGTTTCTGAGATTGAATCGTCAGAAGATGAGGATGCTGACAGCAATGATGATAAGAGTTCTTGTGGATAAACATTGCACATAATTTTGCAAATAGTGTATAAATAAGTTGTGAAAGACTTTGACAAATAGGGAAGAAAAATACATCACTGTGTAGACAAATTCATTTGGAATAAATGGTTAAAATTTCATGGATTTTAACTGGATATAAGAAAAGAACTTAAGGTAAGAGTGAATGCATGTGCACAATGTTTTCAAAATTTTTCAAACAGGTAAACACTCTGGGGCACAAGCAGCTAGACACAGCTTAGTGCTTCTGGGGCATAGCAGCAGAGATACTGATAACAGTGCTGGGGCCAAATGAGTTAAGTCTTTCAGTGGAACCCAATATCATTATCTCTACCTGTTTAAGATTAGTAGTTCAAGCTGACTGCCATGGTGGCCATATTGGATGTCTGAAAGTACTTTTTCCAGCAGACATCATTTTTTCCAAGACCAACTAGACATTATAAGAAGCCTTTTAGTGAAATCATCATGACCATCCATTTATGATTAGTAGCAATAGCAGAATGGATGTCACAGTGGCCAAATCGGATGCCAGAACTTTACCATTTTGATCATGAATCAACTAGGCATTGTTAAATTTATCTATAATTGCAATGGCAGTAGCTGGTACAGGAAAGTAACATTTCCATTGGTCAGAATGTTACCACGTGATCAAAATGAATTGCGTTCATTTCTGTATGAACTGTAAGGAGAACTACTTTTCCACTTCTATAAATAGAGTCACGTGTACAGCATAAGATAAACACTGCCAGTGAAGGCAGACACGAAGTAAGTATTAAAGGAAAACATTCTTAATTATTTATTTTTTAAACTGAATAAATCTGGCTTCCATTGGTTGAAGGACTGGTATTATGATGTCCTTATTACGATCAAGCAGGACATCCCAAGTGCTATATATAGCTATGTAACAGAAAAAAACCAAACATATATTACTACGCTCAATTAAGATTTCTATTTTTTAATGATGCAAACAAAATAACATAACGAATAATTGAAATTTCAATTAATGTTGTTTTTTCTGAGTTTATCGTGGTATAAACTGTCAGTTGCCGACTCACACAGCTTACATAACGCCCTTCGGGCATTACTTGCTGTGTGAATCGGCAACTGACAGTTTATACCATGATAAACTCAGAAAAAACAACATTAAACTCTTACTTCTTGTCAAACCCAAGTCCATATGACAATCCTAAAGTTTTCAAGATGGCCACTGTGACAACCATATTGCATGCCTCAGCAGCACCATTTTCATTTTGACCGAATTGAGATTATATGAAGTCCTTAAGTGAAAACCCCATGTCAATCATCTTTTTCAGAAGTAGTGATAACAAGGTTTTCAAGATGACCAGGTTCATTGTGGCCATACTGGACTGCCCGATTAGCACTGTTTTCATTTAGGAACACAGCTCTGGTGGCCTAAGTGGTTAAAGTATCCGCCTTGGATGTGGGAGATCATTGGTTCAAACCCCGGCCAAGTCATAAAAAAGAAATAAAAATGGTACTAGCTGCTGCCTCACTTGGAGCTCAGCATTAAGAGGTTAGTGTCAGAAATGGTTGTCCTGATGTCAGGATAAGTGACTGGGTGGGACATGATGCTACATGTCTGCAGCATGATGCCCTGTGTTAGACATCACTATAAACTGCCACACTGCGATATGACTGGAAATCAAAGTTATGTTAAAAATACAAATCTCTCTATTTAGGAGCAACCAGTCATCATAAAATGTAATTCAGTGATAATCCTTGTCAACATTACCACCGATTCATGCAACAGCACAATTTTCAAGAGCTAATACTATATTCACACATTTATTTTGAGGACCAGTCAGACATCATAAATCTTTCTGTGAAAACCTCAAGCTGATATTCAGGAGGAGTAACAATGCCAATATTTTCAAGATATCTACCATGGTGGTTGTATTGGATATTACAGGGACACCATGTTCATTTAAAAACAAGCAGGCATCATAAGAAGTCTTTTAGTGAAAAAAAAAAACATGCTAGGTAATGTAGTGAGATCTAGATTTTCAGGCATGCTTGCCATGGCAGCCATATTGGAAGTTTCAGGAAACCATTTTCAGATAGGACCACTAAACTTTGGGATGAATGTGTTTGTTGAATTACATTACAATCCTGCCAATAATTTTTAGATGTAGACCTAACAAAATTGTACCAAGAGATTCCTGATGAATGCCAGACAAAGGTATAAAAGGCAATGCACAAGTTCTGGTCTATGACCAACAGAACTCAAAACGAGAAAAATATATCATGTATGGATCCAGTAAATACTCGTTCTTCCTAACCTTGTTCTTTCAGTTATCAAAAGATAAATTATATTTATAGCTACCAATTTTCATGGATTTTGCTACTGCTATTATTATTTCAAGACCCAACAATGACCAATGAAACTGGATAAAGACAATTAGATTCCCTTTATTCACTCATTCTTGTACCAGCTTGTTCTCTACTGTTCAAAAAGAATATTCTGGAATTCAAGAAAAGACCATTTCTTCTTTTTCTCTGCCAAGCATTTGAAGTCATCAAAAACCAAAACAGTACTTGAAAATAACTTACAATATGCTCTCAACAGACTTGAAGTATGGTACAAGGAAAACAGTATGACATAAAAAACGAAAGCCCTACTAGTTACAACACAACAAAAACGAGCAAGCTAGATAGTGACAAACTCCAGGTTCTATTTGACAATGTGAGCCTCAATATGACCTCCCAAGATAGAATTCTTGGTGTATTCATGGATAACAATTTTACTTGGTCTATTCACATTAAACATATTTCAAAAAGGTTAACTCTTATCTTTGGCTACTGAGGAAAATCAAAACATACATTCCTCTTCAGTATAGGGTCATCTTTTTATAAAAGTTATATTCAGCCATATCTGGACTATTGTAATGTAATTTGGGGTAATATCTCTAATTCAAACAAGACAACACTTTTAAGACTCCAGAAGAGGGCTTGCCATTTAATTCTAGATCAAAGTATAGACAATTTTCAGGATGCAAAGGTTTTAACAATACATGAAAGAATATTTCTTAGAAAGGCCAAATTGATGTATAAAGTATCCAGAAAAGACATTCCTGTCTATCTAAGCAATATCTTTCACCAAAGAGATGCTGATGGTACTCCAAATTTAAGGTACATAAGAAGAAAAAATTACATTATACCAAGGCCAAAGAAGGAATTGTTTAAAAAAAAGTTTTCAATATACTGGTCCACTGGTATGGAACAACATTCCCAGTGACATAAGGCAGGCTCCTAGCATTTCATCTTTTCACAATCAATGTCTTAAATGGATGAAATCTTTAGAAAATTGAACAGTTCTAGTACAAAAAATACCGCCTGCTTTTCTGTAATTTTACATCATTTCCATAGCTGAATTTTTCAATGCAGGATGATATTTTATATTTTATATATGTTTCACTGATGCCTGTGCATGTGTTCCAGGCTTGATACTTTGAATTTTAAAATTAGTTAATTATCTAGTGTCAAGCCAGACTCCTCACATCATGTTGTATATACTGTATATATTGTACATAACAGATAGAAGGCATCAAGGTAGATTAGTTCTGTAACTAAGTAAGTTACCTTCTCTAAATAAAGTCTTTATCATTTATTATTATTATTATATTCTTAAGTGATTGGATTTTCAAAGCAGCTGGATGTAAGACTGACACAATTTTCATTTAGAACAAACTAAATACCATCCATTTACGAGAGTTAGTGACAAAATCTTTATTATGTTCATCATGTCAGCCATTTTTGCGGCCAAAACGGCACCATTTTCTTTCAGGTCCAACAACTCAGTCTTCTGATGAAAACCTCAGAGATCAACATGACTTTCCATTTAGGAGGAGTAGCATTAATGAGAATTTTTAAGTTGGCTGCCATACTGGATATCCGATTGGTACCAATTTTTGTTGATACCAACTTGACATCACCAGTCTTCTGGTGAAAACCTAATGTTTATGTGACTTTCCATCTCAGAGAGGAAGCGACAAGATTTTCAAAATGATCACCCGGGTGGCTGTATTGGGTACCAGATCTGCAAAATTTCATTGAACATTAACTAGTCACCATAAGAATTCTTTTTATGAAAACCCCATGCTGTTGTGACTTTTCATTCAGGAGGAGCAGTAATAGAAAGATTTTCATGAAGGCTGCTGTGGTGGTTATATCTGATGTCAGAGTGCCACCATTTTTATTCAGTACAAATCAGACATCACAAGATGTATTTTCGTGACAATTACTCCAGATACGACCAGTCATTCAGGTGGAGAAGCTATAACAAATTTTTCAAGCTGGCCACAACGGATGTCCAGACAGGTCCATTTCTATGTGGGATAGCTAGATAGCATAAAAAAAGTCTTCTGGTGAAAAACCCAGGCCAATAATGACTTTCAGTTCTGGATGAACAGTGTTAACATTTTCAATATGCGAGCTATTTTCATTTAAGACCAACTTGACATAAAATGTCTTTTAGTGGAACCCCATGCTGACAGGACCAGCCATTCAAGAGATGCAGCAATAGCATGATTATCCATTAGAAGCAACCATAAATCATGATTAGTCTTCTGGTTAGAACCCCATGTCAATGTTAAATACCATTCACAAGAAGTAGCATTAACAAGATGGCTGCTGTGGTGGCATCATAAAAAGTATTTTTTTAGAAGAAAAAACATGCTAATTAGATTATCCATTTATGAGTAGCAGTGATAACAAGATTTTCAAGAAAGTCCATCTTAACCTTAGGATGTAAGTGTGTGTGTGTGTATCATTTCATAGTAATCCTCCAAATAGTATAGGATGTAAGTGTGTGTGTGTGTATCATTTCATAGTAATCCTCCAAATAGTATAGGATGTAAGTGTGTGTGTGTGTATCATTTCATAGTAATCCTCCAAATAGTATAGGATGTAAGTGTGTGTGTATCATTTCATAGTAATCCTCCAAATAGTATAGGAGTAGCAATGACAAACTTGTGTCAACAGACATATAACAGACACATCCCACAAGCTTATTAAATACAGAGAAAAGGGTATGTTGGTTAGTGGCTTTCTTAAGTATGACAAAATTACTTAGATCACGCTGGTCTTCTGCAAGAGAAAAAGCCTGCACAACCAATTTACCCTTCAAAAGGATTTCTGATGTTTCCCTTGTTTTTCATTGACTTTATTATTTGTTTTACAAGAAATGGTGTTTTTTGTGATTATTAAAATTGCATGGCAGTTTTTCTTTTTCATTATTTAATTTGATACACAAGTTGCAACCAAATGTTCATGGTACTATGAAACATCTAGATAAAAGTATTTTAATATCGATTATTTTACGACGAAATGATCATGTGAATTAGAGCTGCAAAGCAAATGCTGATTTTACAAAAGCAGACTCCACCGACATTTGAGTACTACAATAACTTGCAGTGCTCAATGTATGTCCAGGTGTATATAAAATTAACTGGACTCCTAGAATAAGACCAGAGTGACCTCACTGTAATTGGAATGGGGGGGGGGGGGCTGCTTAATATTGAACTTTCTATTTAAAAAAATGAATTTGCTTAAATGTTTAAAAAATTTGGGGTGGATTTTTCATCAAGCATGGTGTTTTCATTTAAAAAATATGTTAACAACTGACTTCCTTCTTAAATTAATGTATCAGTAATATATGTAGCATACAAATTTAGTCTTCATGGCTTAATGAAGTTATGGTAACCCTGTACATTCTCATCTTAAGTGTTGCAATGGATATTCTTTAATCCCATTCAAAACTAGTAAGAAATAATGGTTATACAATTCCAATTACCAAATAATTTAATATATATTGCCAGATCTGTTATCGTCTGTTTTACATATAACCTTCCACTTGAAATTTCTTAGTTCCCCATGATGTTAGACCCTACTGCAACTAGCAAAGTTCTGAGAGACAGAGATAGATTATTGACAAATATTTTCAATGCTTCCTTGGCTTGAACCAACCTTGTTAACCACATCATACATGCATGCAAAATTGTAAATACTGGGAATTAATACTGTCCAACTCAAAACAATAACATTTTCTGTGCCAACCTTTGAAATAATAACAGTATAGGGAAGTTTTTCATGATTTCATGAACTATTGTTTTGTTGTCTCTCTTACAATGACCACATTTTTGGACACAGTGAGTGAATGTATTTTACTGGATCACCACTTCCTCGATAACTTGTAAACCAGTTTATAACCTGCAAGGGGGGGGGGGGGTATGGACCCCATTTTCTTTCTTCTAGAAAATGACAGAATTGATCCTCATTTGTTGAACATGAAGAAAATAGCAATCAGAATTGGTAAAAGGAACAATGACATATTGCCCATTTTATCCTAGAAAAATGTGGTTTGTGTCCAGAATCTTGAATCAATATCATGAATTTCTCAGCGTGTAATAAGAAGTCCTATATTTTGTTCATTTTCTTTACAAAAAAATAATAATTTTGATCAGTGCAAATGTCACTAATGCCTAAAAAATAGCACAGAAATCAGTTTTGTCAAGTGAAATTTGTGTTTTAGTCATATATTTTAATTTGGTTTCAGTGTAATCATCATAAATGTGATATGCCCTCTTGTACCGAATAAAAAAAAATGGTGAATTTACCTTCACGGTTATATCCATGGGCATTTCTGCAAGAATCTAAATAACTGCTGACTGTTTTGATCTCTGATTTGAGGATGTATTTGTTGTATTTTTACCCTCAATTGAAAGCAGACCTGCTTTGTGTTATCATGTTGTGTCTTTTGTACCAAATCAAATACAGGGGATGGAATAAACAAAAAAATGTTTAAAGGCATGCAAACCCTACCTGCATAAGAGCTATTGGTCAGTCATATGCAAGTCAGCTAATTTCAACTGACAACTTGAACACTGTTATAAAATATTACCGTACAAGTGACAATTAAACTACCATTAAACTATCCTAGTAATTCACAAATGTGATCAAAAAGTAGCAAGGCAAGCCAGGTGAAAAGAGTTCCCAGTGAAATCAAAACTGTTTAACAGATATGGTTAACTATAGAGAAGTGAGTTCCAAAAACCTATAGTGAGTTTATGTCACTAATAAAACATTTGATTTTTACAAATCCAATTTCAATGTTGATAGTTGTTTAACTCATTCGGCCCCAATCCCGCCTGTAGGCATGAGGAGGTACCCTATTTTCGAGCTCTGCAGCATCAAGGTCATTTAAGATACACCAAAGTGGGTGGTATTACAAAAAAGCAGAGATATAGCTGGCTCTACAATGATTCCAAGTAATCTGGAAATACTAGTTGCACTACAAAATGCAGAGCAAAAAACCAAATTTTTGGGATCTGTTTTTTTCACCCAAAATTCGCTCATGGTCAGAATGCAATTTTGTGTCTGGATTTTAGACCTTTTGGCCTCAGATCTAAGGCAGACCAGTTTGAACTGCACACAGAGAGATGAAGCTCTGCAAAAACTAGGATACGGTGGGCATTTGGAATAAAGAGTAGTCTCCATACAAAAATGATGGGTCCATTAAGCAAAAAAAAAAAGAAAAAAGAGAAGAACTCCAACTTTTACCTTTCTGCTCATGCGCAAAAAAAATAACTAATGGAAAACGATGTTTCTAATACAACTAGGCATTAGTCTCATGGAAAATATGTTGAAAGCCGATGTATTACGATGTATTCAGAAACCGCCCCCAAAATGTCTATCCTACTCGCATTTCAGGCGAAAACGACAAAAACTTCCGGGGCCGAATTAGTTAATGAAATAAATTTTCTTCTTTAGGAAAAAATTAATCATTGTTTTCTTGTGCAAAATGCAGTGATGTCACATTCAATGTTACACAATGAGGCATTGTTGTTGTTGTAGGGTTTAATGCCATTTTTCAGCACAAAATAGGCTATACATGGTGGCCAGTATAAATGGTAGAGGAAGATCCTGGAAAACCCCCCAGAAAAAAACACTGACCCACGGGAAGCAACTGGCAAGCTTTCTCACATACCCACATTGGCTGAACCCAAGACTCAAACCCATGCAGACAGAGGTGAGATGGCACTGATCTGTAACGGTGAGTGCTTTAGACCACTAGGCCACATGGGGCCCCGGCGCATGATTTATCAAAACCTCTTTGAGTTATGTTTTTCACGATCTTTCTGAGATTGGATATCTTGAAAATAATGGTAATTTTGTACCAAAAACAGTATCATTACAAAAAGAATTCCCAAAGCAATTATACAACAAGTGTTCAGCAATTAAACAGTGCTGCTCCCCCACCCATGGTCTCAACATTTAGCAAGGATGGAACCTTCTTTATTCAGAGGTCCTTTAGTAACCCTTGCATAGTGTGGTCCATATTTGTTGTGCACAAGTTATCTAGGGAGACACGCAGATGCACCCCAATTCTGATGGTAAACTCCATTCACTATACTTAGTAGTTCTGCACGAGCAAAACATATTTTGTAAGACAAGACATTCAAAAGTGTACAAAACATTCATCACTGTAAAATATGGTCCAAAAGTTGAAAAATGCATGAATGCTAAACATGGAGTTTTCAATTCAACTTGACCAAATTTGAAATGATGTCAAAATACCAGAATGTAAAAAAAGATCTGACTCATGAAAGTAAACATGGACAAGTATTACATGATGAATTATAAGTGACCTTTAACAAACCTTTCAAAACGTAACATAAAGCTCAAATCAAATAAATAAAATGTTTGGCAGCAAATGTAAATAATGCAGCAGGATGTATACATTTAGGACTATATGAGAAATGACGAAATTATCTTCCTTAAAAAAAAACTCACCTGGTATACACTCCCCATAACCTCCACACACTCGCTTGCAAGCTCCTGTCCCACTGCAATAAAGTGTCTCCCTGGCAACCACAATCTGTTTGGCATTTTTGGCGCGTCCCGCCCGAACAGATCCATTTTGTAGCACCATTTTTCCAAATTCCGTGTAAGAAAATTGATCGTCCAAGAATGTTTCTCCTTTTACCATGTCAACATATATTTTGTGCACTTCACGTCCTTTGCGTAACATGTTTTTACGATCAAATGTTGGGAGACTGTCTAAATAACTTTTAAGTTCTGCACATGGAACCATAACACCCTTCCACGGAGGCAGCTGAGGTTTATCATCCACAGCCTGTTTTGTTAAGATGTCATTTTTTATATTTCAAACTATGTGTACAAAAATTATAAATTTCAAGTTAAATATACCCAAAAATTACATTTAGATACAATATTCTCTGCTTTATCTTTGGGGCATTTTCTTTCTTAAAATTTGAGGAAAAAAAATGATTATGAAATGCAATTCACGTAGTTGTTAGATTTTTTAAATTTCTTTACAAAGTTAATATTTAAAACACACTGTAAAATCTGGATTTAAAAAACAAAACACCTAGGTGAGAATAAGTGTATATGGAAACTAAGCATACAAGTGTTCCAGTATAACTATGCCGAAAGTGTGCACATATAAGGCACCTTCTATATGAGTTTATTAAAAAAAAACTTGATAATGTAAAATTTGCTCTTGTAGTGACTTGTTTTTCCTTATTTGGTGATTAGCACAACTATCTATATAAAAATCAGGTTCTCTGCCTTTTCTGCTGTCTTAATTAACCATTATTATTTACAGTACATAAAAAGCAAACTGACCATTTTCCACTTGTACCTGTGTCAGTACATGTACTACACTCTGAGCATGCTCAGGGACAATTCTCCCACCCCAAACTATCATTGTCCCCATAATCCCCATATATTGATCATTACCGGTATATATATAATCTCCTTGATACCTCAACCAAGGTTCAACACTGCTGTGTAGCTGGCTCATATCTACACCCTACTACACTGGGTAATAATCAAGGTGATACAACACTGTTCAGTTTAGGCTGCACCATTATACCAATGATTCTTCTTTTCAATCTATGCAGCAACAAGTTACCTAGGTCACTTGTAGGGGCATACAAATATCTCAAGAGAATACAAGTAAATGAACATTATGACTAACTTCAGACAGAATCAAGTTCATCCCAACCACATTTACTTACAAGATGATCCACTGCATTTGCCGATAGAATTATCTGACTGATTTTCATTTTATTGGCCACCAATCGAGAGCACATGGTCAATGATCATAAAAGAAAAAATATGAGGTAGATCTTAGGCAAAAACAATACTGCATTTACATCAATGCCTAAAATAAATTATAATGGGAAAGGTTACTCAAGCATACAATCTGATTAAAATCAGATCTCCACTGTCCTAGGTCAAGATCTGACTGCGACCACTTAGGGGTCAATTTCTGGTGACCTTTGAATTAGCCAATGGAAATGCAGCTTTCAAAAACCTGAGAGTGAATCAAATCTTCAGAACACACTGATGCACTTCAACCATACTGATCAGCCTCCCAAACACAAATATATAAGACTTCATCAGATTGGCTGACAAAATTAGAGATTATGAAAATAATATAGGTCACCAGAACATGATCCCTAAGTGGTTGCTGTCAGATTTACAAGTAGGACAGTGGAGATCTGATTTTGATCAGATTGCTCAAGCATAAGTTCTTGTTGTTCTTGGGTTTAATGCCATTTTCAGCACAAGATAGGCTATACATAGCGGCCAGTATAAGTGGTGGAGGAAGAACCCTGAAAAACACAGGGAAGAACCACCAACCCACGAGACTCAAGCATAAGGTATTCAATCCTAGCAAGCAAGGCACATGCTGAATAGGTTGATAATAATGTGTCAGAATTTTCTTGAATACTAGTTGTCGTTGTTGTTGTAGGGTTTAACACCATTCTTCAGCACAAGATAGGCTAAACATGGCAGCCAGTATAAATGGTGAAAGAAGAACCCGGGAAAACCTGGGAAAGAACCACCAACCCACAAGAAGCTAATGGCAAGCTTTCCCATGTACCCACATTGTCCAAACCCGAGACTTGAACTCACGCAGACGGAGGTGAGATGGCAATGATCCATAACAGTGAGCGCTTTAGACCACTCAGCCACTTGGGGCCCCCTTTAATACTAGTAAACAAGCAACAGATATAGGTAGTGATGACCCCCAATTTTTTTAAATAATCCCCGTTTTTCCCTGGTTGGAGACATTGGACCCAACAGTTTCCATTTCTGGATTTAAGAGTTACAGACAGTCGTACTCAAGTTATAATAAACTAAAAACTTTTACTTTTCATATCTCCTGATAAAAAAGTAGCAAATTAAGTATTTTATTTCTTTGTCTGTTACTAACTGCATTTTTAAATGTTCTATGTAGTATCTAGAAACATTGTGAAAGACAAATTTTTGCTACCTGAACGAGCTCCAATTATCAAGACATTAATCATGCCTTTGAGAATACATCATAGGGCTCAAGGACTTGGATCAATTCAGGGCACATTCAATATCTTGGCTCTATCTGAGCAATTGTTCTCGCAAGGATTCTGTACTATCATTTCAAACATGCATGGAACATTTTTAACTTACTTAAAATTAAATTGTTTTAAATAATTTGAATGCATTCGGAACTTTCTTTACATATCTTCATTTGATTCATCTGGGTAAAAATATGCCAATACACATCTGATGCAACTGTGGCCTTTCATTTTTATGATGTGAGGCTACCAGCTACTGTCAATTCCTTGGGGATTTAACTGAATATGTAAGGTGGTCCACTATTTGATCAGGTAGATCCAACCTGTGCCCATGGATTTGTGTGTAATTCACACCTGATGAATTTAGTACAGCCAGTGCATGAATACTATTCAAGCTCACATCACTAAACTAACTCAGTAATACCCTACACCAGAACAAGTATAACATGGTCAATCTACACTATGTGTACTGTGTTACAAACTCTCATTGATAAGTGTTGCACCTTGTGCAAGCCCATGGGTCATTCTTCCACCACAAACTATCAGCTGTTATGAAAATTTTACAAATCCTCGTTTCTTGTTCATTACAGATGGAAAACAAAGCACATAAAATGCCCCTCTAATTTAAACAGCTTAACCAAGATGCAACACTATATATTATGAGTTGATTGTGAACATTCAACCTTTACAAATAGATGTAATGCAAATCACAAAAGATAAGTGCATACAATAAAGCACATTCTGTCTGTGCTAATTTAAACAATAAGCTTACTATATATATATATATATATATATATATATATATATATATATATATATATATATATATATATATATATATATATATATATATATACACACACACACACTCTCGCATAATTGTCAGTTCCAAATGCAAAAACAAAACAGACCTTAATCTCCTGTTGCATGACATACCATCAGATCAGGGTCCATGACTGTTCTACTGGTTACTCTTACCAAACCGCATGGACTCAGATCTGACAGTGCATTATACAATAGCAGATCTGGGTCTGTGCAGTTTGCAGATGGATTCAACTTGTATATGAGTATATATGGTACATGTTTATTCACTTGTCCAGATTTTTACAGTGTGCCCACTTCATACAAGCTGCTGTTTCTCTTTGATATAAACCCTCTATTTTCTTGCCAGTATCATTGAACAGTAGTTATTAAAGGCACTCCATGAATCTCAAGATTTGAATAACAGTGGCATAGCTAGG
The DNA here is from genome assembly GCA_028554795.2 of Sinohyriopsis cumingii. Classification (NCBI taxonomy): domain Eukaryota; kingdom Metazoa; phylum Mollusca; class Bivalvia; order Unionida; family Unionidae; genus Sinohyriopsis; species Sinohyriopsis cumingii. The sequence continues at coordinate 71,050,587 of CM068838.1, read as the reverse complement.
CATATGCACTAATGCAAATGCGTACTGCACAACCCAGATTCCTTTTTTAAAGGGTGGAGATGGGGTCAGGAAGCACTATGCAACATTATGTTGCATACATCATCTGGCTGCGTAGTTATGCCTCTAAATTATAAGCCAAACTAATAAAAATGAAGTGCAGATTTTACAATTTAAAAAAACCTTTGACCACACACTATCATGGTGATGCAGAGCTCCATTGTATAGAATTACTGTATATTAACTGCAAGGATAAAGCAAAGAATATGATCTGTAATACTTACCTGAAAGTGAAAGTCTCTACGTATAGAAAAATTAGTTATTACATGACAATTGTTTCTTATTCTAAAAAAGGAGTCATTTATGTCATAACTTTAAAATAATTTGTGACAATTTATTCTTGCAAATTCATTCAGATTTTACTTTGTATATAACAGTAACCTGGCTAGAGAAACGTTCTCATATTGTGTTAATTTATGTTGAAATATCAATAAAAATCAAAGTGGCACCTACCAGTCAAAGGACTGATTACCAATGTTTCGAGGGATTAGATTTAAATATCATTTTTGCATCGGTTCTTAATAATCACAGATAAATAACATGAGGCATGTTGAACAAATTTATTTCTGCAACATCTACCTTTTATTTACGAGAGAGAGAGAGAGAGAGTAAAATTCAAAAGGTGCACTAGCATGATGCATTTCTTGCACAACATAGTTTTATATGGATACAAAAAATTACCATGCAAATGCAATATAAAAAGTAAAACCTCTTTAATCCAGACTTTATGGGATAAGCAAATGATACGATAAATGAATCAGTTTAAAACTTAATGGAAAAAATCTCTTCCAAAAAATCCTAACTACTGACACCATGACATTGTCATAAATAATTGGCATCTAATTATTTTGCTGAAGGGTTGTCAGAGTCAGCTGTCTATTGAATGTCCAGATTTTGCCACCCCAATCATGCCAACCTACATATCACAACCATCAGTCCATGCAAATGCACAAACTGGGATGCTGTAAGCTCAATTATTTAACTCTGTTTCAGGAAATTATTACTTCATATGTATAGTCGCCATTACATGACTTTTTTGTCCATACCACTGTTGCCTCCACTATCAAAACTATTATATGGAAAATGATTGTGGTATGAGATAGTAGCGATGAAAAGAAACTATGTGAGTGAATTGTTGGATATAAATGAGCTGACACAAAGGTAAATAACCAAGCTATCAACCTCTACAAGTCACTTTTCCATGGATTTTTGATTATGCAATATAGACCAGCAAATGCTGCCCTATTTGGTGATGGAAAAATGTGTACTTTTCAATAGACGATTACTTCTCAATGACACCCATTGGTAAAACAATACCAGAATCTCTGACTATAAAATAAACCAAGTCTGGATTAAGAAGATCTCACAATATACAAGTACAAAGCATAACACCTTAAAATAACATGCACCAGGCAGGATTGTTTTGAGATGCAGATAAACAAGTTCTTATTTAATGCTATTCTCTTAATGAATATAGTCTTAATCGGTTAATCTGATGTCCATTACTATACCAATGGTGCATAGCACACGACAATCCAAACTATCTAACAAATTTACTATAGTCAAGCCTGTAGTAATCTGTCTCTTCTAAAATGTGAGGAAACCAGTGAATGATTTTTAAAAAAATGTCTGTTAACGCAACTAATTGCTTAATTAAACTTTAAGGTTTTATAGTATTGACCTAAATGCTTACTACTGCTGTGACAAAACTTTTGTATGCATGATTAGGTTTGCTTAAACATTTCAAGGCAAGCTGAGGAGCAAAGAAGAGAAAACACAATTATTTAAATACACTAGAAAAATATTGCTTAATCTTTTTCAGTATTACTTCAATGAACAGCTCTAAGGTATAGACTAATAAAAATAAAAAGATGGGAGGTCTGATAACAATGGAAAAAGCTTTATTATATGAAATTCTGCCATAAATTTGTAAAAATAGAAGTAGGAGTGGACTTTTCAAAAAGTATTGTTCTCCTGAAAGAATAAAGCATATTTTAAGATGTAAATTGCATAAACAAACTAGTCTTACAGTAGTAGTACACGATTTCAGCCTGATCTCAAATTTTTTTTATAAACATATACTGTTTAATCTTGTGTATTTGCAATAGTTTCCTACAGTGGTCTAATTTTACATGACTTTCAATAACTGGCTTCACAGGGTGATCTAGGATATTTTGCACAATTGCTTCTTCCATTTTGAGATGGTAATGGTTCATTTCGATTAAAACTGTCATTTTCACAGGCCTTAAGATGGCCAGTGTTTTATTTCAATTAAAAAATATTATTTTAGCTGTTTATTTTTTTAATGAGACAGTATGCTATTTTAACTGACCAAGGGAAGAGGTGGTGGGGAAGATACCTCCCTCTTTTTGGATATACCACTTTCCCCATTCCTGCCTTGAATCAAAACATTTGTCCGATAAACAAATTTATATTACACAGGCTTGACTGTAGTTGAGAACAGTAAGATTTTATGTTGCTTATGCCTTTTAATACTCTGAATATCTATTATCTCGGACTTGAATTTAGGCTAGCATACGAGATAAATTTAACTTGTTGCTGGGTTTATTTGTGGTTGTATTTTTCTATCACAATCCATACTACACAAAACACACGACATTTCAATTCTTCTACACATAGTACAAGAAACATATTCAAGTGAAACAGAACTTGGGACTTCAATTTTACACAAAAAGGGACAAAAAAGATTTGTGTAAGAAAAACATTTGAAAAAAAAGAGTATTGAAGAAAATGTTCATAAAATCTTTTATTGTATAAAAATAAATGACAAATGAATTGAAATAACCTACCCATAAACACCATATATCCAAATAACATTGCATGCCTGAGACCTGGGTTCCAGCTACCTTAGATACAGGGTGAGGGGCATCTCAAAACAAATCTCAAGTCATAAGGTTAGAACTTAGGTATCTTCAATCAAATTAAAGTTGAACTTTAAAATAAAAATTCTCCTTTATTCAAAGTCACCCATAAAATGTCCTAATTTTAGAGTTTGCTATTTAAGCCTTAGTGATGATTCGAAAGCAATATTTTTTGCTTCAGTACATTCAAAACATTTCATTCCACTTTGTAAAGTTTAAAACAACCAATATTTTCAAGATAATTTTATTGAACAAAAGTACCGAGGAGGGCTAATGCATTATACAGCATATTTTTTCGGTATCAACTAGTTATAATATTACCACATTTCCATGGTCTATTCTAGAAGTGAAAACATGGACAAGAACCCTTCCTCCCATTTGAGACAAGAGAGGAATTCTTATGAATACAGAAAAATATTTATGAAAAAATATGGATATGGTTTTACCATATCAAGCCAGATTCACACATTCATTTGATATTTTGGTGTGATTTTCTAAGAAATGAACAATCTGGCAATCTGGTGAAAGAAATTAAAGTCTGCATCCCTATTATGTACTGCCAACATTATTCTGACATGTTATCAATATGCATTTTTTTAAAGGAAAACTTTAAAGTGGCAATAAAAATTAATATTTTCTTTGTTTATTCTTGGCTTGTTCCTTACAAAAATTCAACATGAATGCCATTGCAATTTCCACCAGATTTGCAAATTTAAAGCTGCTTATGAAAATAAAATCATGCTTAGCATACTATTTGGTTGATATATTCAGCGTCTAATACTGAACATTTAAATGGGTCAGGGAGCCTCCACTCCATTTGAAAAAAAGGGGAGGAATTTCACGATTTTGGCAGGATTTTCAATCAAATATAAAAGGCTCGAGTTGATTTTGTTCAGCACAATTATGAATTAGTGTGAATTTCAAAACCAAGCATCCTAGAATATACTGATATTAAAAGCATGTCTAAGTAAGGCTGATACAAGCTTAATTCTCTTAACTATATCCTACAAAAAGAAAACTAAATTTTGCAAAAATACTAAATGAATTGTACGAAGCGCTAAATTTCTATCAGTAAAGGCCAAGCAAAAAATGCAGCAAAATTCCTAATGAAAATAGTACTAATGATTAGGGAGAAAAAAAAACAACAATTGTCTAGTGTTATACTTTGAAAAGACATTTCAGACTGGGTGATGGGATTTAAAAAAATAATTAAATTGTGGGGAAAGGAAAACAGCATACAAATGAGAAGCATAATTTCATGCCAGCATTGATCTATGACATATGGATATGTTTTGAGATGGCCCCTCTAACAAAATGCAAGCAGGGTATTTCAATATAATAACAGCAGCAGGGAACATTCCTCATTCCATTTCTATCATGCAGGCCACTATGACTGCCGCATCCAACCAGCGCATTGTTCCAGATATTAAGAAGTCCAGCAAGAACAAGACAAAATTCCACAACACAAGTCATTCTCACATGTTCACTCTCTCCCTCTCTCACACACAGCACCAAAATGCATGCATAATAATTAGCTGCAAGACCCAAGAAAAATCAATATCCATGGGTTTCACTGCCAGCATACACTCTTCCCCTCCCAACTACCCAGTGTACAATGGCAAATGATCAATTTCCCATGGATATTGACCAATCACAAGTACCAAAGGTTTACAGGAAAACACCACCAGCAGCAGTTTGCAACTTTTCTGGATAAATACAAATGTCTCTAACATAATTAGTTTTATGTATTTATACTTATCTATATGGAATAATGATATATGAATTAAATGAAGCAACAATAATAAGGATGGTAATCATCATCATAATCATCACCAATATCATCATCATGCTGTCTTCTTGTAATCAGCTACTGGCTGGTAAAGGAGCCCCTATTTTTTTTTTTAAACATGTACTGTTATACCATTAAATTCACTCTGTCCTGTACTACTTAATTTAAACCTGCAAATTTACAAGATATGATACTCTTTAATCAATGAAAATTTTTGTTTTACAACACTCAAGAATTATCATGATATAAATTCTTAGACAAAATTATTATTTAAACAATCTGCACAGTCTATCAATTACTGAGAAGTAAAATGCATGGTTTAGGGGTCAATGGCAAAATTTTGGCCTTATAATCACTAGGAAAAGGAATACTGATACAGTCATCTTTTCTGGAAGCTAATAAAATATACTGAAAGAGAATACATGAATGTATTCTTCCAGGAATAAGAAATGACCATTTACAGCTGAACACTGGTGAAACAGATCTGTGCTTATAAGGTGTAATATATGTATACATTTATTTATATCTGCTTCTAAATAAGTACCTAAGCAAGAAAATAACCGTGCAATTTCACAAACAAAAATAATTAAATGACATTGTTAAGAAATTTATAAAATCATTAGGCAAACCCTCCTTTATAATGAGCCATGTCTTAGTGTGAAAATTATCACACCCTTTTCCTATGTTACACCCACCCACTCTTTTATGTTTCTTTTGATAATCACTGGAGATAATTTCTACATCTAAAAGCCCTACCACCCCCACCCACCTCAAACCAATGACCCCTTTGATCCAGCTGTATGGGCAAAGCATCACGCTTTCCTCAAACAACCTCAGTATTCTAATCTCCTGTAGCTAAAATAACCTAAGGCAGTATTCCCTTTCTACTTGTCATTCCCATGTCAACAGTGAATTAATTCATTGTATTGACCATGTACACTTTATGCTATGACTTCTGAACAGGCTTATTTGGATTCTATTATAATGAATTACTTTTTTCCCCCGAAAAAACTTATCTCCAGTTGTGTGAAAATTATCAAATATATTCAGTGGGTAGTGTGTAATAGCATTACCAAAACAACTTTAATTCTCTTTGGCAAAGATCTGGCCAATAATATCCAATAGGTATTGATTTCTATTAGAGTTTATCTGGCCAATACAATGTTCTTCCTCATGAGGGGCCCCCTAATCAGAATCCACCTTGCCCAACACCCCCACCCACTTATATTTTTACCATTCTGTTCTCCTTTAGAAAGGCCATCCCTTTTATAAAAACAAATGACCAGCACAGAAGGGTTGGCCTCATGAGCTGGAGGGGGGGGGATCATACCTAAAAAAATATCCTAGGCTGTGCTTTCTTTATAATATGAAGGTTATCAAGTGACTATGGGAACTGAGATCAGTTAAAAACAGGAAGGTTTTCTATTTACTTTCTTTAGCAACCATAGGATATATTTGTTTCAAAGTGAAAGAACTGAAAACCAGTTGAAAGAGGTTGGGGTGGGGAAACTTTTTTTTCTCTTCTGTCCAAACCAATGTCAACAAGAACATTAATTTAGTACTCAAAACAAAACAAAAAACAAAATTTTTAATCTAATTTGCATATTTAGGAGGAAAATACTTAAATATACTAGCAAAGCTGCAGTCACTTCATATAATCAAGTTATGTTTCCTGTGTGGGGCCTCCAACACTCATGGAAGTAGGCACTTGAAACAAAGAAATTCCCCAGGCTAGCTACATGTATAACCAGAGAAGCTGAGCTACCCTTATTGACTCCAGAATATTGGACTTGGATTATCTGCAGGCATGCTGACCCCATGGATACTATTGCTGGGAATTTGCCAGATGTGCCCTGCCTAGCCTGTGTTATCACTGGCTCTACCTCTATCCTGGTACACCCTCCACAAGCCTACACCTTGATAAAAATAGACAGGCCAGTGCTTAATAGTCCTCTACATGTAGAATTTACATGATAAAAACTAATTTTCCTGGTATATTTGACAATTTTGGGTTTCTTCGTATTCTATTTATCATTTTCACCATCATAATTAAAAAATATTGATATAAATTCAACTGCAATAAGGCAGTTTCGATACTCTATCTCCCAGGATTCTTATTATTATCCTATTGATGTAATGATTTAAGAAAGTTACAGGATAATGATTTTTAATAAAGAACCCCACCCACCCCCATCCCAAAGGGTATAGTCCTAAGCATTTTCCCAGATTTCAATAACACTGAGAGAAAAAAACATTATGGATTTAACAAATTCAACTTGCTTTTGGTAATTATTATTAATATTTACATTTAACATTTTATTCAAACAACATTCCTCACACAGACAATAATCATAGCTTGAGTTTATCTTGGTCTTAATTAAAAGTGTTAAGCACAGTGCCTCAGTGATTAGCATTACAGTTTTGCAACCAATTCTGGTGTGGGTTTGAAAGTGACCATCAGATTTGCCTGGGTCTGCTGCCATGGTGTGTCCTAGGGGAAGACAATTTACTGTAATTGTATCTGCACTTAATAACCTATTTGTGTTGTTATTCCACACAACACCAAATCAACAATAACAACAACAACTTAGTTCAAGTGTTTTGCTTTTAATCATAACAAAAACCTCACCTTTTTCTTTTACATGTGGAAAAGGAGGTTTGCATTTGTATGGCTGCTCTATTGGTACCTCTGTATAGTTTCATTTCCATTTCAAAAGTCAATGACTGTTTAGCTATAGGGGGATTTCAGAGGCTCCCAAGGGATATTATTCATGCCTAATCTGCTGAAAAAAACAATGTTTATTTTCCTTTCTCACTTGCTTCACAAGAAGTTTTCTCTTCCTTTAAGTGCAGCTATCAGTACAAAATCTTTTTCAAATCCAACATCATCATAATAAAAGATCAATCAAGCTCAGCTCGTGTGGTAAAAATCACCAAATCATATTCCCACAGCAATCATAATGATAAACATAACACCTCATTTATTTTCATTTCAAGTTCATGAAATATTTACTGTTTTTAAGTTCAAACACACCATCCAAATCCTATGTTAATAACAAAAAATGCAGATGTCAGTAACACGGTTAACTTTTTTTTAAATGTTGTGCAAATATGTATGAAAGAGTCATGATGAAATGGACTCATCAAATACATAATTTTGGGACTCAAAGAACATATCCGCAATTTTGTTATTCAAAAAATCGGGGTAGGATTCTTCTACTTTTCTAATTTAATATCCTAAGTCAACCATAATAGTTTCACATGTATCGGTATATATATGCAATAGTCGACAAAGTATTCTGCCTACTACTAACGTATGCATACATTTTTTAAAAATGTCAAATTTAATACAGGTCTTTTGGGGGGAAGTTATATCAAAATGTCAACTGTCCGTAACGCACTCATCATCTATACTCATGTTAACACTAGTCCAACTGCAAACAACACCGACATGACCCCGACCTGCCCTGGAAGATCAGGGTCTATGTTGTTTGTTCTACTGATTACTCCTAACAAACTGCATAGACCAAGATCTCCTAGCATGTTATGCAACAGCAGATCGGGTTCTCTGCAGTTTGCAGTTGGACTCCTCCACATATAAACCAGTATATACTGCAAGTACATTCATGAAATGCACTTTAAATAAACTTGCTTGCACCAGTGCAGGAAAAGATGGTTATCTGTGAATGCATATTAGCTACTCTTTCATATAAACCTTACAAATTTACATTGTTTCCATTTCATGTTACAATTTACAACTGTGTATATACTTAATGACAGCAAACATGTCAAATAGCTTGAGGTATGATGAGATTAAAGAAAAGAATTTTACTTTAAATATGACTCAATTCTTGGTAAATAAATTTATCTGATCTGAAATATATCATTTATTGCTAAATTATGTAAATTTTAAAAGTTAAACTGCCAAAAGCCAATCAATATTGATCCAATGCCCTCCATAAATTGATTGACACATGTTGTTGTTAGTGTTTTTAAATGGAACCTATGTCTTTCCCATGAACACACAGTGGCAGCCAACCATGTCAGGCCTGGGCGGGTATCAAACACATTACACATGGATTACAAATCTAATGCTCTGCCAAATAAGCTTCTATGGCTGGTCAATTAAACATTGTGGATGTGAAGCATTTCTTCCCCTCCCCATGCATCTCTTTATTCTATGTATTATCTGAGAATGCTTGAATAACAATGTGTGAGAAGGTCATGAATCTTTTCATATCATTTATTTAAAAATGGTTTTGGTATTTATTGCCCTGTAATGTTTAATTATGATTAGATTATGGCATATTTGTATTTGTGGGAAACTGCAAAATGTTGGCAGCAATTTTTTTAATACTTTTTACTGGAAATATAACTTCAATTAAGTAAACTTTCTAACCTATAATGTAATTTCTTTATACATTTATAATACATAATACTATGCTATTAAAATGTTACAAAGATACACAACTGAAGTACTTTTAATTATCAAAAGCCATTATGAACCAGTATCTTGTTTTGTCATGTTCACCAGCAAAATTATAAATTTTGGGGTAGTCAGACTTTAAGCTACAAGGATGCACTTCTCTATCTGAAAGAAGTGGGACTTTATTAATCCGTTGAGACAGAGAGAGAGAGAGAGAGAGAGAGAGAGAGAGAGAGACTTGCATTTTATACAAAAACGAAATGCACCATACACTTTATGATTTCCCCCAAGTAACCCCATCGTTTAACTAACGGTTGTATTAGACAGTGGAGAAAGGATCCTTTTGTCGTTTTAAGCGTCACATAGATCACGCATTATTCTTCTTATTAACAGTTATCTCTTTTATGGCGGTGACCCCTTTGTTCCAGTGGCCTATCTGCTTGTATACGTTACGCCTGAGTGAGTACAGTAATGAAATGACTGCGGCGAAAGGCGTTACACTTCGCCGCCCCTTATAACGGGAAACACCCGCCGACAATGGGGCCCCCAAACCGTTAAATTATATCAACAAAAACCAAAATATCAGCAAAAATGTTAGTAAAAAATAGTCTAAAATATACAAGCATCATTTTTCATGCATAAGCCTGTCTGATCAAGGCCTAAATACCAGCAAACAACACATGGGTATAATAGAGGCATGCTCGCGTACTGAAACTACAAATCACATATGGTGGCGAGTTGGCCTCATGCGTTTAAAGCCCTACCCCGTTCATATCTGCCTGTTTTTCCGTCTTTCTCCGCATTGCTGTCACCTCAAAAGCGAAAGGCGATCCCTGAACAATGTCTACATCGGGCTGTGTTGGGTACTTACATCTTTGCACATGGCTGCTAGCTCTACGGGTGTTTTATTCCTGCTCATCTGTGCTGTGTGCTGGGTTTCGGGTGCTGCCATATTTGTTTCCGTCTGGCACATTAATCATGTGGGCGACCTCTAGCGGCGGGGTAATCTATCCACCCAATCTATATATGGCTAACGGCGCTATCTCATAGGGGATTCCCTACTGATGGAAAGGGGGTATATCCACCACTACATCAAATTGGGTTTAGTGCGGTTAGTTATAAACATACATACATGTAAAAACAATAAACATGTCAAATGAAGTGCGGTACGTGGTCTGCTGATAGAATAAACAAGTTTTCACAACTAGAACTAAGCTAAATATAGAGAAGACGAGAATCTTTCCCACTGTACTTTTAAATCGGCATGTCTTGAGAATTTATGAATCCGTTTTAAAAAATAATTTAATTTTTTATCTTTTAACTTACAAATGGGATATTAGGCTCTAACAAAGTAAATCAATTGGTAAAGAAATTGCTCGTCATAAATCCCTGAAGTAAGGAGTGAGTATTTTTAATTACAGGTGATATTTTCAGTAAGGAAATCACTTGTTGGAAATCCCCAGCATCTCTTTAATTGGGGCCCCCAAGTGGGGGATTTCGTATCCTTGTGCAACGCAATTTATTTTGCGTAATAGTACATATGATTGTGCGCTGGCGATTTCGAATTCGTTGGATGTAAGACTTTGATTCGAATAAGTACACCGTTTCCTTGGAAGACTGATAAATTCCATTATTTATCTGGAAGCAGTATAGTACATTTTATTAGTACGGTGGAAATAATGGTTCCACATGAAGTTTAAACATGAATTTATTTTTCTCAAAAATCAGTATAATGTGTGTTAGTTATGGTAGGATTTTTTTGATGTATTTAGAAACGTGTGTTTTAAGCAAATCAGTCGCAAAATATTTATCGCAAGGCTACTAAAATTCTAAATATTTCGCGGAAATAATTTTCACTATATGCAAAAAGTTCTGCAAGTGGCAAGTTCAACATGCAAGTAAGGTCAAATGATACTGTAAACGAGTCGATTCTTTCATCTTGGTGGGTACGTGTAACAATTATTTCGTTTGTTAATTTTGCCACCGATCCCTGTTGAACTTAAAGTGTAACTTAACGAGTCATTTTATCCCCAATTTTGTTAGATATGAAAACGTGGTAGACATTTTTATATATAAAAAGCTACTACGCATGTTATGTATGCGTAACAGGAAATCGGTCTATTTATAAATATTCCACAGCCCAAATCGTTTCTAATTCTCTAATACCGACAGTCTTGTCAAATCTTATATTTGAAAGGAACTAAAATATACAAATGGAGAGGCTGCGAGTTGTTGTTGTGGGAGGGGCATAGGGGTATGAAACCGCGAATTTTGTTTTATTTTAAAAGAATGGTGATTGAAAATAATAAAAAAATTCTTCAACCAAAAATTATAACAACAAAAATTGATAACAAGATGACATATTTTGTGTTCAAATGAGATAATGTTTAAGATAAACAGTGGACAGTAGTACTATAAAATATTTCGGACTGATTTTTTGTGAACAAGAAAACTAACTGTACTGTAGTCTAGTCCAATATACGTGTAGTTAAGAAATTGTTGCATCAGTACTATTCCACGTAACTGTAGATTTTTCTTTCTTCTGTACCTGAACGTTTGAATAAAGGACATGTTTGTATCCTTGAAAGAAAGAGCTTGTATTACAGACACACGCACGCACATGCATATTAACATGTTTCCGATAATATTCAAAGACTGTAGGTTTTGAAATTGCTATTTCATGTACTTTTAGAATATTAATTCATAGATATCAGTTATTACAGTTATCTTTGATCACACACATGAACATCGTGGAAATAGGAAATGGGTTCACATTTGCAAGTTTCCGGATTATTGTTCACTACATTAAACAAAAACGCACTCTACAGAATCATTTTTATGTAGTGAATGGAACTGTAATCGTGCGTTCTTTTGTATTATTTTGGATTTAAAAGCGAAAATCCGCATAAACTTACTATCTTCGTATTTACCATCGCATACATGCTTTTCAAAAGAAAAAAAAGAAAGAAATTGACGGATGGGCATTTTATTACGAACTTGATGATTGTTGGTTCGTCCATTAAAAAAAAAAAAGAGAGACGCTCAGCTCTGTCCTTTTGTACACTTTGTTCATTTTCCAACAAATAAACAATCTGTCATTTCATTGTTTTGTCGCCATAGTTATCGCATTCGTCGTTATCGTCATTGCCATCATGGTCATTTAAATATCAGCAGATGTGGCATTGTCGCAACATTAAAATGTCATCAGGAAAACGAAAGAAACATTGCTCTGAAAAGGATTTTTTCAATTTGAATAAAATTAGGTACATACATTCATGCTTGGGCTGGGATCGGTGTTTGAATAACAGTATGTACACATTTCCATGCCTGAGTTTGGTTTAGTACTTTATGGCACATCAGCAAATGCAAGGTTATATCGTGCCAAGTCAAGTAAGTACCTTGCATAGTGACGCACGACGGTATTCGATCCAGGCTGATCTGATGGTTGGAATCGAACCTGTATGCCTCTGATCACGAGTCCAACACTTTAACCACTGTTACATGACTGAGTATATCTACATATATTTCTCACAGCTTAACTGCTGCAGTCCTGAAATTCGCCAGATTTTCATAATTTATAATTTATATTTCATATAATATACAAGTAAGAGCTATAGTAATAGATAACGACTTTAATTTCCCCATCTCATATCCATTCAAGGGTCTATAGTAATCTAAATCTTATTGACCAATATATATGTGTCAAGTTTAGAGCGAAAGTAGATTAAGAAACGTACACTTTATTTCCTTGAGCTAAAATATCCATTATTTTCTAACTTCATGTATGCGATCGGTTAAATTCCTGGCCCGATAGTTACAAAACTGTATGAATGTAACAATTTAGCTCAAGAATCAGAATAAACTGTTTGCAATCACAATTAGAGACCCCAATTATCGTTGAAATTTTACAGGGGTATAGGGATAAAAACAGTACGATAATACCGAATTTATGTCGAAAGTCTGTTCTAATATTGATATTACATAATATAAAAATTAAGCATGAATTTGATTGGTGTATTCGTCCACCTTCTGGACCATGCGGCCTGGCTATACTAAATCTATCATATTATGCATCGTTTAATATCCTCAAACACATATTTTTACCATAAAAACGGGGGGGGGGGGGGGGGGCGGGGAGAGGGGGGAGGGGGGCCGGCGGGATGAATTACAAAAACTATTTTCGTAGGCTTACTGCATTTACGGATTTCCAGTTTATCTCAGAATCTCAGTTACTTTGTGAACTTTTGGAAATGGTCATTTCGAGATTTGTCAAGAAAATGGACGCCACTGAGTAAAATAGAATGTGCTATTTCTCTGAACAAAATCTATAAGAAAAGAAAAAAAAAAAGAAAAAAAAAAAGAAGCGAAACATCAATCCAAAACAAAATAGAATGAACAAATTAAAAAGCAACATAATATTTACCGTCTTTATGATGTTTTCATGCATACCATAGACAGTAGATTAGTCTCAGTGTATAATTGATCCCAACAATCTTAATGTATGGAAAGATTCCATCAGTAATTAAAAATAAATATTAAATTCTAAAGAGGGTACAGTTTTACATGAATCTAACAACACGGGAGGAGAAGAGGGAGGTTGCATAGCGTTTTATATTTTTACACAGTGATACACAGCCCAGGTTCTCGAATAAGTACTCAGTCATATACCACGATAAATTAAAATTTCTATTCGTGGCTAGTTATTCTTGCTATCACCAGGAAACGTTTCTCAGGGTGGAGTAACTTTCTGTTGTTGTATTAAACGAAATTATTTAGACTAAAATTTGTCTTGTCAGTATTGTTGAATGTAGAGCTGCATTAAAAAGAATAATATATGCTCTATATGAATTTGAACCGTTTGTGTTGAAATGTTACACACGAAGAAAACTGTTTCCAGTTACGCTGTGTAAATACGCAGAAACAAGCTATATAGAATCATTCTTAATTTTTAAAAAATATTGGAAATGTCGACACAATCATTCACAAAGAGGCAATGAGATTTTACTCAGTTCTCATTACTCATTTCTCACGGAAGTCTTCATTATTAATACAACTTAAACAATGATGAATCAAATTAAAACACCGATTATTCAGGAATTGTTTTCAGATATTTATATATAACGTGCAAATTTATGTCAATGCGTTTCCAAATTAGCCAAGATTTATAGAGAGAGCAAAGTTGTCCGTAGTTAATTTCGTCTATTTTTCTTCTTTTTTAATTGTTGTTATTTTTAGTTTTATGGTAAAACAATATTTGTAAAGGGTATATCGTACTCGGACAAGTGGAATACAGTGATGCTCGCAATTGAACCTGTGTACCCTTTTTTTGTTACATAATAACATATTAAATTTAGATTTTTGTCCTTTTTAATATCGTTAGTTTTCGGTGTTGTGACTCGTCAAGATGAAACAGGAAATATTAAAGGGAAATAACTCAATCCAAAATATTTATGGCTTGCGAGCTTACTCCCCTTTATCATCAGTTTCTGTTGTCATTGGCATCATCTTCATTTACACTGCTATAGCTTATAGTACTGCTTCAGAAATAGCAAGTGCAAATAGTGTTTCAGCAAAAAGTAGCAGTTAACCTGATGGAGAGAAGGACAAGGAGTAACAGTGTCCAAAATGTTCAATAGTATGTCCTGCACATGTAAACCATGAACAGATTCGACTTCCTTTAAGTCAAGCCTGCATTTTATTTATTTAGAAAGTAAAGATCTTAACACCGAACTTAAAAAAATGAACATTGACCTTAACATAGTGTGTGGGCAGACAGACATATAGACACACACAGATGCCAAAGTGGTTGCCATATACAGCTTCTGCCAAGGTGCAGTGGAAATTATTGATTATCCAAACAACCAATTTTCTAGAAAAATTAACTAGTAGGTATAGATAATATCCATCTTACGACAGCAGGAAAGAGAACATTTTCCAATTTCAGTAATAATTGAAACTTCAATTACTGGTGCTTTTAAAAATGCATTTACCGGTATTGTCTATATTGTCCATGATAATGAAATATAAATATTCATAGATTAATTATTGCTCAACTTCAGCAACTCTTAAAATTTTCCACCTTTGCTATAGTTCCTACCACACTGTAAACATGCAAAATATTTATATTATTAAATCATTGTTAAATTAGGTAATGTATGCATTGCGGAAAATGTAGTACTATATGAGAAGGCAAATTCCATTACAAAGAGGAAAACAGGGGAACAAGATCACTGTGATGAAGAAATCTGAGAAGGTATACTAAATATGTGAGAATGCACAATTTATAAATGTATGAAAGTAAATAGAATAATTTGCTCACTTGTTAAGATCATTGGGTTGGTTCCTTTTAAATTGTAATCTGATTCTCATAATTTCGGATAAAATGGAATAATCCTTTATGACATCACACTTAATGTACCTTATCAGATGTGTACATCTTCCTCAGGCAGAACATATTAAACCTGTCTTATAAGAATACTGTCATGAAAGACCACCTGCCTTTCGAGACCACATTCTCAATACACTGATTAATCAATTAATAGTGTTCTGACCTGTAATGAAAGACCATCTGCCTTAAGAGACCACATTTTCAATACACTAATTATATAATGTTCTGACCTGTACTGACAGACCACCTGCCTTGAGACCACATTCTCAGTACACTATTTACATAGTGTTCTGACATGAAATGAGAGACCACCTGCCTTGAGAGACCTCTTTATTGGCTGAAGAGGTATTCTCTTGACAGGTTAGATGGTAATACTTATCACATGCTATACAGTACTGTGTACACATGGTACATCCAATGGAAGCAAGTCAATTATGTCTAATTTTCATGTCAGAATGGAGATAAACAGTGTTTTCCAATGTTTTATCTTTGAACATAATCTCCTGGGAGTTACTATATCTAGGACTTGCTATCTAGGGAATTATGAACAGTAATATTCCAAAAATGTATATTTATTTAAGACTTGCTATCTAGGGAATTATGAGCAGTAATATTCCAAAAATGTATATTTATCAAATGAAATCTGTTGATGAAGCACTATGCAGAGACTATATTTGAGTCATCTTCCAGTTTTCAGCTGCACACATGTAATAGCAAGTGTCTCATCAGTTGGTTTCTTGCTTTTTGAAAGGAGGGAAGAGTTGTGAGCGTTTGAATAGGCTATGGATATTGATTTGTGAATGTTACCATATATATTCACTTATAAGTCAGGTCAGACTGGGTCAGGTTGTGAATGTTACCATATATACTAACTTATGTCAGGTTAAGCTGTGTTGAGTTATGAATGTTACCACATATATTCACTTATATGTTAGGTCAGACAGGGTCAAGTTGTGAATGTTACCATCAGATTGGTTATAGTTGTTAATATTACCATATATACTAACTTATAAGTCTGCTAAAACTGCTAAACTGCCAAGGCCCAGATCTGCCAGAGCATTATATGAAAATACCTAACAAGTGATAATACTGAAAACTGATTTGTTGTGGGGTGGGTTGGGTGGTTTAATTGACACTTTTAGTAAATTATTGACTAGATCATGCAGAGGAAATGTGAGTCAAAGGCTTTTGCTGATAATACACCTAAGCAGCTAACCTGGTCAGTTCTCGAAGCAAAATTGGTGTGCATGATGTCTGACCTAGAACCATGAGAAACAAGGCCACAGCAGCCCCTAGCAGACTTGAGAAGAATATTATTATTGTTGTTGGTAGTATACTTTCTGTATATCTGTATTAAAGTTTAATACATCAGCATAATACTAAAAAAAGCTATAAAAATATAAAATCCTTAATTTATAGGGTCACAATTTTGTTATATAAACTACATTCCTTCAAAAAGTCCAAGATTTTCTATAGGTTGTTAATTAGTAGCAAATGCAGTAAGAGTTGTAGTATGCTGATGTTTTCATTGGCAAGACAAATTCTGTTACCAGATATTTTGAAAACCTATTAAGCGTTAAAATCAGCAACATACATTAAAATTGGCACCTCATGAAAGACACCCGATATACAGATTTGTAATCATTCTCAAAAGTGTACCAAATAACCATTAGTATTCAAAGAAATGCATAGTTTCACACAGCTAAATCATTTTGAAAATACAAAGGTTTATCAGTAACCATCCTTTTCTCGAAATCAGCCCTTCCCTTAAAGTCTAACTTTATAGCTATGCTTCTTCCAGGTTCGTGTTTGGTAGAATGGTTCTCAATGTCATTTCCAGTACATGTACATCTTTTGTTATATCATTGGTTTTCAATGTCATTTCCAGTACATTTCTTTGTTATAACATTGGTTTTTAATGTCATTTCCAGCACATTTTTTGTTATATCATAGCAAGCAAATGAGAGCTAAGTGTCTTTCCTAAGGGCACACTGAGGCATTCTGGGTAGGTAACAAACCTGAAACCCTTTGATTAGGAGTCTAATGCTCTGTTAACTAAGCTATCAAGGCTCTCATTTATCTGGTCATTGTAGCACGCATAAGGAATTTGTAGCAGTGGAGAAATTCGAGTAACTTAGCTGTCTCAAACTGAGACTGTGAATCTAGTAAAAATTTACCAGCAAATATACTACTGATAACATCTCTGGGTCCATAATAACTATCCAAACTTAAAATCCCCATGTTTGAACAAAACTGCCAAACTTTACATCTGCAACAAATACCCTCGGTGCAGTAATCCTACAAACTAAGGAATGATATGTACATCAGACATGATATCTGTTGAACGTGTGATTTGCCAAAGCACTCACCACTGCGGCTGGGTTGCCTGGTGAGTATGTGAAGGAACATAGTACAGATCTGCAAATTGATCAAAAATATTATGCTACATCCAATTAACAATACAATGAATCCACAAAATGGGAACCTTTCACAGTGCATGGTTACCCCCCCCCCCCCCAATATGTAGTTAATAGCCATGTAAAAATAGGTTACTATGATCTAATTGAAATTTTAGTGAGTAGCAATCCTGGCTCAGGGGATCCAAAATGTTTTGGCTGGGGGCCAGAACAGATAAAATGCTTAATCAGCAATAACAGTTCATTATCACTAATTATGTATATTAATTAAAATGTCTATTTTGAAAAGGACTGCCTGCATAGCCACAGGCCACATAATGTGATGGACTTAAATGCCACGAGTTGGACACTCCTGTCCTAAAAATTAATGGCTCCAAGAAGTTTCATGACTGTAAATTTGACAGAATACAAAATATGGTAGTAAAAGCAATAACAGGAAATCTAAATGTTGTAGCCACTGCTGCAAAAAAATGACAAAGCTTGAAAAAATGACCTGTCCATTTGAACTTTAATGGAATATTCAAAAAGACTTGTTCAACTAACAAAATAAGTGTGCATGCATCTTATATATCTGGAGGAAGTATCTTGTGTGCTACCAGCATTCAACAATATATGGATTCCACTACATCTTTGTCTCCAGTGGACAGTGCCCTAATATTTTTTTTAAAGATTGGTCAAATGGAGCTACTGTATATTATCCTTCTATCTGCAAACAAGATGAAACAATAAATATCAAATCAACAATTAAAAATATATGTTTATTCAGTTTTGATCATGCTGGCATCAAACAGTTCAAGGCATCCAAAGCAAAGATGAAGACATGATTAATAAAGAGAAATATGCAAAACAGATCATTAAAATATATATGAATGTGCTCAGCAAAACAATGCACAGAAAAACAAAATGCATTTTTACACTAGTACATATTTGTCCAACAAATTCTTTATTTCCAAGAAACAATTTTGATCTCATGTTAAAAAGGTATTCTCTGCAGCACCTAATGGAAAACAAAGATTTTACAACCAAATCCATCTTGATTGTGCAGTTTGGCTTGATGCATTTTTGGAAGAACCTTCTGTTGTCTAAAATTGGTATGATTTACTGTTGTGGTGGTTTTGGTAACAAGATCCACTTTCCCTAAACTGTAAGCATGTACTTTTATGACAAGACTTATAGGTTTTGATTTGGTCTACTACACTTAATGGTAGGTTGTGCACAAAATGTCCTATAGTGACACTTGGACATTAACAGCAGATTCTATCAGCATTTTGGTATGCAACCCCTTGAGTTACTTATGGGTTCATTGTGTACAGTTTCATGTGACACAGTGACCTTGTTGCAAGTCTGACAACATAATGATACAAGTGCAAGATGAGATGAAACAATGTGCTGGGAGACATCCCATCTCACTGAAATGCTAAATCATCCACACAATGTTTCAGGTCTCCACTTGGATTTTGCCTTTTCTTCTTGATTTATGGTATACCCTTCATTTCTATCCATTAGGGAGCCGCAAAATTATATGTCATTATCTCAAGTTTGAAATTTTTGCAAGGGAATGCTTCTTTAAAGGACTCTTCTTAAACATTTTTCTTGAGCAGAACTGCTGAGAAATTAATTTACTTATTTCTGTTGCTTGCAAATTTTAAGGAGATCACAGTTAACGCAGGTTCAAAGTTGAATCAATTTGAGAAATAGAGTGAAAAGAAATGATTCTGTTGCATAACATGAAAAAATATACAAACTGCCACATGAAAACACAAATTCTATTAAGATATAAAAAATGCCTTCAACACAAGGTTAAGAACAGTTGCCGTAGCATGGGAAGAATTTGAAGTGTAAATTAAACTTCATATTTAGATCATCATGTAACACTTTCAGGCCCTTCATTATAACTGTTTCTGTCGTAAGACCCTTCATTATAACATGGTTTCTTTCATAAGGCCCTTCTTTATAAACAATGTTCCTGTTGTAAGGCCCTTAATTATAATACATAAGTGGATATATTTGCACACTATATTCAGGTAAGTTTAACTTAAAAATCAATAGAATTTTTAAAAATTGCTTCGGGTCATTTGCAGCTATAATTGCGATGAAATTAGTTCGCATAATCAGGTTTTTTGAGTGATATTGTGTGCAAGATACTTTCAGTTTCACTATTTATTCATGTTGAATTCACTTTATTTTAGTGCCCAGTGATGGCCAAGAAGAGGAAAAGAAAAATAGACGATGAGTGTCGGCAATTTCAAGAAGAATGGAGTTTGAAATACTTCTTCATCAAATCCGGCGAGAAAGCATTGTGTGTGATTTGCAACAAAACCGTGGCTGTGATGAAAGAATACAACCTGCGCCATCATCATCAAAGCAAACATCAGGAGAAATATGCACAGTTGGAGGGTAAAGTCCGTGCTGAAAAATTTTCTAAATTACAAAATCAACTCACATCTCAGAGGACATTGTTCAGTAAATCCTCAAATGAAAATGAATCCTTAACTAAGGCCAGTTATAAAGTTGCCTATGTCCTGGCTAAAAGTGGCAAACCGTTTACAGATGGTGAAGTAGTGAAGGAATGTTTGTTGGAGGTGGCTGAGGAACTTTGCCCAGAAAAGTCAAAACAATTTGAAAGTGTAGCTTTGGGTGCAAATACCATTGCCCGCCGTGTTGCAGACATGGGTGAAAACATTGTGACTTAAATAGCGAAAAATGCAAGCAAGTTTCGCCATTTTTCAATTGCAATGGATGAATCGCTGGACAGCTGTTCCACCTCTCAACTGCTTGTGTTCATTAGAGGTGTAGATGAAGACATGAACATAACACAAGAGCTGGCTTCCCTACATAGCATGTATGGCACTGTTACCGGAGAGGATATATTCAATGAGTTAAAAAAACATTTGCTGATTATAACTTGGACTGGACTAACCTCAGTTGCCTGACTGTTGATGGAGGAAAGAACATGAGTGGCATAAAGAAAGGCTTGGTTGGACATGTGAAGCAGATGTGTAATGAGAAAAACATTCTACAACCAATGTTCCTGCACTGTATTATTCACCAGCAAGCTTTGTGTGCTAAATATGTGGACATTAGCAGTGTACTGAATCCTGTGGTGAAGATGGTGAATTTAATAAGGTCACATGGGCTCAACCACAGACAGTTCAGAGACATGTTGAAAGATACAGACACATTGAGACTGTTTCAAAACTCATTTGAAGCAGATGTGGCCAGTTGCCCAAATGAACTGCAGCTGGAGGTCATTGAGTTGCAAGCAAATGACCTCCTTAGGGACAGGTTCAAAGAAGGACTGGTGGGTTTTTACCAGTTTTTGCCCAAGGAAGACTTTCCTAATGTCAAAACTTTTGCATCAAGGTACTTTTTCAATCTTTGGAATAACATACCTGTGTGAACAAACATTTTCAAGAATGAAATACGTGAAGAACAATTTGAGAACAAACTTGTCTGATGATAATCTCAGGTCACTGTTGATGTTAGGGACATCAAATCTAAAGCCAGAAATGTCTGCTATTTTGGCATCCAGGAAACAATTTCACCATTCCCACTAATACAGGTGTTCATGTGTAGTGTAACAATGTGTCATTAAATAATAACTGAATAAAATAATATTAAATAAATAATTAAAAACAATATCCATGATTTGATTCTTTTTTAATTGGACCTCGAGTGTGTAGTCGGCCCCCGAACTGCTGTTCGATAGTTAATGTGGCCCTCGGGCTGAAAAGTTTGGAGACCCCTGCTCTAAGGCAGTATAGTCCATGGTTCCCATGCACAACATAACGAACGAGTGATTTACACCTTTGACCAAGTCAACTGTATGATTTCAAAGGAGAGTTTTGAAAAAAACATTCAGGACTCCAAAAAAGGTTAAAGCTGTCAGTGAATGAAAACTTGTCACACCAGTGTGTGATTCAAAGCATAGTCAAAAAAAAGCACTCTTACTTTACTACAGCATGGTTTACTATAACGGCTTGATGTTGATGACAAGCTATTGTGTTAAAACTAGCGCTATGTAAGGTAAAACAATATGAGAAGCTAGAGCACTTAATCTGTACATGTTAACACAAATTATACTTATGTGAAAATTGCAAAATTTTGTGAAAAGCTTAGAACGAACAATTTGAACCTTGCAGTAAAATAACATATGCTGACAAACGTTTTTGGCCAAGACTGGACAATACAAACTGTATCTAGTACAGTGAGTTTTGGGTCAAGACTGGACAATACAAACCGTATCTAGTACAGTGAGAAAATCCAACTAATCTCCAGATAATAATGATCATTTATTCACCTGCATCAATACTTGTATCATTTAATATGCATAAACATAAATATATTATAGTTATATGCAACACAACTTGCTATGTAAAAAAAAATGGATCTGGTTTAAATTCTGATCATTCAAGTAGAAAAGCATTCTGTTATCTGTGGATTTCTACTTGGCAAATTGTAACCAGCATCAATCCTCCTTGACCAGTGAGATGATCTAATTAATTTGTTAAAAAATGTACAGTACATTAATTTGTGTCAAGAATGGCTTCCGAAGAAAGAAGCACAAATGACATATCACAATTCTATGTAGCAAGACCAGCTACAGTGGACCTCATGCAAATGTATACAACTTATCTGAATATCTAAAATATTTGCATACAATTTTCATCCACCAACCGTTTCTCTCTCATTTATAAAAAAAAATCCGTTAATATGCATACCATTTATTTGCCATTTATCTTGCATATTTGTATTAGAGGATGTGAACAGCATGGTTGTTATGCAAATAACACACTATATGAGACTGTCTCTTATGCAGTGGTAACAATGTTGATTTAGTAATATTATAATATTGGTCTTGGTACATTTTATTCGTCAGTATGTATCTGTGGTACACCATTATATTGTGTCGAGATTACATATTTGATTTGTTGGTTTTAAGACATTATGAGCTGCATCATGCCAAGGGAATAAGAAATAAGTGCCTTTCCCAAGGGCATACCGAGGTGTCCAACTCAGGCTGGCCTGGGTGGGTACTGAATCCATGACCTTTGTGGTTTGTTTGATAGTCTTTAATGACGTAAGTATTCAGTCATAAACTCACAAATATGACAAGCTTCAGTGTTTAATTACGTACATGTACTAATAATACATGTATTCATGCCATTTACTCTCTTCACTTTCTGTGCATTTGTGGTATTTAAAATACAAGTCAATATAAACAACAATCTCACTCAATCATATCTCTCACTCTAATTAGGCTTTATTTCTTCTGCGGGTGTTTATTACCTCCATATTTATATTTGAAATACTGTGTGTGAAACAAAACTCCCACTACCAGTCAAACAATATAATCAAATTCTTGGAAACCAAAAAAGATTTCTGAGTAATTTGCAACTCAGCAGTAAATGATTGGTTATTGCACCATCAGTAAGAAAGTGGACTAATATCTCCAATATTAAATATATTTTGCTGAAAAGGCTGCTATTCCTTAATTACCAGTGTGAAAATCTAATTAACTTGTGTAAAAAAATAAAATGTATAATTGTCTTTTCAACAAAACTAGCTGTAGGCTAACTATATAAGAACTATATATTAAGAAAAAAGAAAAGAAATTGATTGGTCATTCACAACAAAAATACAGTGACAAATCTCAAGATGAAAACTAGTGAACCCAATTCGACTTAAAAATGAAATATCTGTATGGTCTACTCATCCTTCTTTAATTTCAGTGAAATTAATGTAGAACACCAAAACTGTTCTAACTGTTTTGGCCTGAAGTGAACATTTTACATAAAAGCCCTCAAGATCAAAACTTCATAAAAACATGTGGCCAGCCAACAGTGTGAAAATTTTCAAAGGCAATTTGGAGTCAAATATATGCTAAAATGTGCACAGGGAGTACAACATATTAGCTAATGTTTATTTACTTATCATCTGATCATATTAGGGCATGTATACTACCATATATACTTGCATATAAGTTAGATAACTGCAAGCAATGCAGACCCTGAAGAGCCATTGCATAATGCACCATCAGATCAGGGTCTATGTTTTTTGTTTTACTGATTACTCCTAACAAGCTGCCTAGACCAAGATCTGCTAGCATGTCTGGGTCTGTACAGTTTGCAGTTGTACCTAATTCATAAGAGGATACATAGTGTACATATCTGAATAGATTTCTTTTTGAAATGGCATGGAAAAAAATTTAAAGCATGTGACATTGGCTTTAAAACTTTTGCTAACAAAGACCAATACAAAAATATTCTTGAAGACTGGTAAACTCAAACAAAATAATCTTCAAAGGATAAAATATCTACGACTGTCAATCATCATTACATGCAGGTGAAGATGTCTGAACATTAACTGAAGCATCCAAAAATTGAGTTCTCTTCTGAGGACAAAACATGCATATTCAAGTACAATCAAAAAAATGTACTGAAAAGAAATGAAAATTCATGCATACATAAGGGGACATAACTGATCAAATTTCATTCTTTGAGGAAATTATAGAACTGTAGTAAACCTATATCCCTTGAAAAATAAAATGTTAGTTTGGTTTGAAGGGTTTTCGGTTTTGAGAGATCTCACTGTATATCAGAATATAGCTCAAATACATCCTTGTTTATTGCAACAGCATTTGGATGATAGACTGGTATCCAGAATTTAGACTTGATAAGTTGTAGATGACACAGAACCTCCATGACCAGTCCAGTTGGTATGTACAAACTTTCCTGGCTTGTCCAAAAGTTCATATGTGTGGGCTCCAAAGTAGTCTCGCTGTGCCTGGGAATAAACAACGAATTTTAAATGCTAAATTCATAAATAAGGTGAATGAACTGAAATGCAACTTATCAAGAGTGTGATACACACAAGTCCCTCATTATTAATGGGCCATCCATTTAGTACGAATGCAAAAATCTGGCAAAGCTTGACCCCTTCCCTCCTCCCTGTACACATGCATACTTTTTGACACCCCCCACCTTCATACATATGCTTGACGCACCGCCCCCATCATCAAATTCTATAGAACACCCTATACTGAATCCACACAGATGAAGGATTAATGATATTAACGTGTTTAATAAAACAGATAGTCTACCACTAGTTGATATACTGTGCAAAGGAGTGGATGTTCATTTGTATGTAAGACATCTTGGAAATAATATTTCCTGTATTCTTGAAGATTATGTCATGAACACCAGAACCTAATAAGGTCTTGGGATAAAGTACAGGCATCTAATTATGCAATTAGGTCAGGTTCGGTTTCATTGTTCAGGAGACAGCATGCCTGTACACTATGTAGGCCTCTCTCACCCATACATGGTGCACAAACCTGCATACTTAATGCCACCCTGTAACATGACAATTTGCTGAAATGTTTACCAGGTCTTGGGATCCCGTTAAGGCAAATGGATATCAAATTTATTCAGTCTGGTCAAATCATTCTGAAGGCTTCTTGCTTACAAGCTGCCATTATTTACTTGTACAAAAGCTAATTCATTCATTAGGTAGGATGCATCACCCTGTGCCCTTGAAACTGAAGTCACAGTCAACACCATCTATTTATAGCTTGGGACCATATTAAAGGATCTAAATGTTCAATTAGGACTCAATTCGTTAAATTGCTTTGAGATATCTTGTTCACTATGTCAGTTACAGTCCTAACCATCCCAAATGTGTGCTGAAACCTTACCTTGCATCATTTATGGCTAAAACTGAATGCTGATCACATACAGTGTTTCCCTTTACCCACATTTGCGCTTCAGAGACCCCCAAATTTTTAATTTGACCCCCAGTTTTGATACCAAAGTTTGTTTTTAACTCAGTCTGACCCTCAGTTTTGACACCAAGGTGATTTTTGACTCTCAGTCTTGCACCCCTAGGGGATACAATGACATAACATAACCCAAATAAGTGTAAGGAAAACATATATCCATCTGGAGAGGACCCCCCCTCCCCAGTCCCATGATCATGTAAAGATGTTTCATAAATGTAGCATGCACCTATAGATCATAAAAATTTCAACAAATTACATTATCCATTAGTCTCCTGCATATTCATGCATTTATTTCCCTTGATCTTTGTAAACTTTATATTAAATTATTTGGAAATTAAAGATGGCCTATTATGAGAATCCAGATTTGCATAGCAATTTCCCTGATGAGCATGCAGTCTAGATTCCCTAAACCTTTGTATTTCAAAATAAAACTTGGTCAAACGGTGTTGAATTTAAAACTCATATGGTAACACTTGTCTTGTGAGCATGCGAACCCCTTTTAATAATGTTTAATATGATAATGGACATCACAAGGTGCAAGCCAAGAATGCAGTTTATCTCAATTTGATCATCAGAAACAAGAACACATGTATGAAATTTGCACGTGTTAGATGGTTACCAAAAAAGTGTCTTTCCAAAGGGAAATCAAATATATTCTTGACTGTGCTGGTAATTTGGGATGACCTTGAAGATGCAAAAATATGGCAAAATGTGAGGTTCATAAGACACAGGAAAAGTATATGAACACAGGCAACTGTTCGTTTCACAGTGTTTCATTATGTCATCTGTATTTGTGTTACATTGGACATATAGTGATTGCTGTATAACAATAACAGATACTCTAGCAAATACTTTAATTTACTGCCAACTGGGGGCCAAAACTGGCCTTTATCCAACCTTCTCCTTTTGACTGACCATGAAACCAAGGTCACTGAGGTAAGCAAGCATGTCAAAGGAAGGAATGGTCATAATGCCATATATGACGCAAATTTGTCACCATGCTTAAAAATATTATTACACAAATTTTTTTACCCAAAACCTTAACACAAATTCTGTATGACTGTGACCTTGACCCCCAGGGTTAAGGGTAACCAAGGATGCTGCAGCATGAATTATTTTAGCTTTATAATGATTCATGCCAAGTCTGATGAAATTATATCAAGGAAATATATGAAAGTGAAAATCTTTAACCAAATGCTGAAGAAACTGCAGCTATTGCCAGAGCCAAATAAGTCTGCTATGTTTCGCTTTCCCACTAATTTGTATTGGACAAAAATTGGTGTTTTCTGATGTAAACCTACAGTCTGCTCGATTTACAAAGACAGGCCATAAAACTGAAATATTATAAAATTAAAAGACAAATATAACATTTTTTATGCTAACTGAGTTGAACGAGAAGTTCAAACTCTGGCCCAACCAAAATGCAAATTTTTAATTTCACAGAAAAACGGATGTTACATCTATTGTAACTGGCAGTCAAGTTGTAGCTAATGGCCAGTAACAAGGATTACTCATTCTAATAAAAATAATCATGTGCTCAATAACAGCGAAACAGCGAATAAGTGCAATCGTCAGGGTAAAACAACATTTTAATGAACACAATGAAACCCTGGCTGGGAATCAATCACGTTGTCTCTTTTATGCTGCTAAATCTACTGGGCACTACCTGTCTGCTGATTACTCCTAAGAGCCTGACTTTAAACTAATGCAGAATTTGGCAAATAATCTGAACCATACCATAAAAAATTCGAACAGAAATATTTGGAGTTTATCCAAAAAATAACCTATCAAAGGAGGGTTGGCTCTCAATCATCTGAAAATGAAACATTTGTGAAAATTGAATTTTATGACCAATCAAAGAGGGACAATGAATGGACTCGACAGTTTAATTGCTTCTCAACAGTAGAGTATTAAAACCAAGTGAAATTAAATTAAGTAGCAGTAACAGAAAAAAATTTGACCAATTTATGCCATCCACACCCATTCCTGTATTGTAAGAGTGGTGGTATTATAAAGAAGGTCTTTAAGGCAAGGGAGCACTGGAAGTGGGTTATATTAGAATATACTGTACTACAACTGGCACTCACTTGTATGAGGTTAGCTGGAAGTCTGGCAGATCTGTACCCATCAAAGAAGGCCAAGGCCGTGCTAAAGGCTGGAGTGGGAATTCCAAGCTGGACAGCTGAAGCTACTACTCGTCGCCATGAGGCCTGAAAGAGTGCATCATGAATAGAACAGTCGGTTTCCAGCTCATTAGTCTGTTAAACATGTTCAGTCACTATCAAACTCTATTTTATGAAATTCTGGTGAAACATGACATGTAAAATATGACCTTCCAAAGGTAAGTGGATGAATAAATTGCCATTTAAGGGTATGTACAATCAAATTCTAAAAAATTACACCCATTATTGTGTGTGTGTGTGTGATTTGGATTTTAATGTAGCTTTAAAAATTTTTCACGACTCAGACAGGGATCGAACCCACGACCTCCTGCACCCAAGGCAGATGCTCTAACCACTAGGCCACCGGTGCGTTATTGTCCAATTGTCAGTTACAATAATAATAATGAGTTTCTTTAGAAAAGGTAACTCAGTTACAGGAACTAAATAACCATGAGGCTTTCAGTTATGTACTATATATAGTTTGTGACAATAATTTGACGTAAAAATTGAGTTTTTGTGAAAATTAAGACATGCACAAGCATCAATGAGCACATAACAATACATAAAATATCACACTGTACTGAAAAATTCATATGTAAAAAAGATGTACAAGTAGAGAAAAACAGCAGGTATTTATATTACTTATAACTGTTATAGTGTCCTACGACTTGAAGCAACAATATCAGAGCTAAGTCATGTGAATAAACCAAAGAATGCAGAGGTGCAAATCAAATGCAGTGTATCCCCCAGGGGTGTAAAATTGAGGGTAAAAAAAAAAACCTTGGTGTCAGAACTGGGGGTCAAATAAAAAATGTGGGGGTCAAAAATGTACTGACAAATTTTTATATGACTTGTACTTTTACAGCTTGAAATAGAATATTGCAACTTGCACAACATACTCTCTCTCTTTTTCTCTCTAAACATACAAATAAACCAACATGCACAATTAACAAACAAATGCATTGTCCATTCAAAGAATAATTTTATTAGTTCATCTTTGTTTTAAAGTTGTACTTTTAACAGTCTCCTTATAATCATTATGAAGCAATATTATAGCCCAACACAGTACATAAAAGCCAATACAAAAAAACCAAATAAATCTTTTAAACAAATGGCAGTCACATTACTGCCTTTCATAAAATGTGTACTATCATTGGTTTCATTGTACTTCGTCCTAGAACATATTTATCCAAATATCAAGGAGGATAGTGATTCATCTTCTTTCTAATAAGTTACACTTGAACTTTAAGATCTATCTTTTATTGCAGCAAAGTTAAAAACCAACAAAATCTGCAATGACCTGCTGACTTTGTAATCCTAATAACGCATTTGTCTATGCAAGTTTACTGATTTCTTTGTTGTGAAAGAATGTCTTGGGTTATAATGTGTTCTCCAGATATCTTGTGGCAAACGATGGCAGATTTAAAAAAATTCTAAAACCCTTTCACGAAAGGATTATTCACTTTTGCAGTATTCGCAATCACGATCATAAAATCACACCGGTAATCCTAATGTATGAATACCGTATTCCAGTCAAGGGTATTATTTTCTCCATTTTTCATTTAAGTTAGATCCACAGTTACTCTTTTGTGTTCTGCTTCTTTCACTTTCTTCGCTAATGATTTTTAGTGCACGTCATTTTAATCTGGAGATCACTTTCTTGTGCAACAAGCATTGAGATTAAACATTTAGATGACAGCTTGCTGAGCTCGATGGAAATCGCGTGAGAGCTCGCGAGATTAGGAGAAGCTACTCCGTCATAATATTGCCTATGCTAGTCTGGTTCATTGTTTCGAATGTTCCCTGCGTTGCACTCTGTTATACGAATAGAGGAGCGCAAGACAAGGAACAAACAAAGCGGGGAACCAGTCAATGCCTATGCTCGAAGTATATATGATGCCATCCATTGTCCACTGCATTGGGTATTAAATAAATCCTGATCACATTATGAAAATCCTTTGTGTCAAAAAACCGCACAGAAACAAAATGTGTGCGTCAATTTTCTCCAGCGTGCGTCCCTGACGCACAAATGTGCGTAAAGGGAAACACTGCAAATGTATCACTATTGCACTAATAAAGCTCCTAAACTCATACAGGTGATTGGATTTAAAGTCCATTAAACCTATTAAAGCATATCCTAAAACATTTCTTACTTATAAGTCAAGTCCAATTGCAAACTGCACAGACCCAGAACTGGTGTTACATAATGCATGGGCAGATCTAATTCTATGCATGCAGGTTGTCAGATGTAATCAGAAGAACAAACAACACAGACCCTGTTCTGCAGGTGCATTATGCATTATCGTCTGTCATTTGCAGTTGGATTTGACTTATAAGCGAGTATAAATTTTAGTGCCAGCAAAGATATTAAATTGCTAGTTAGCTTGTTTTAACACAAAAGCACACAAAAAAGTAAAATTTATACAAGATGCCCACTCATTAACTGTTTTCAGTTATTGATACACCCCATACCTAGATCTTAATTTCTTCAGTTTTGTTGGAAGATACACTTGTCAATGCCCAAATACAAAATGATTAAACTATACATTCTCATTTTCTCTTTTCATCTAAATGCAGCATAAACTTATCAATGCAAGAATTCAGCCGCATTTCACAGTAAACGAAAAAACTTGTACCCTGAATTCTTTAAACTGTTTTATATTTTGTCTCTTGATTGAATGGAGAGGATAATGGAAATGGTATTTATTCATGAAATCATCAATGGATTAAACCGTATGTAGGTTTTTCATCAGAAAAATGCACCGACATCATACCCATAGGCATCATGATTAATCATACATTATTTTTCATCTAACATTTATGCTGAAGTAGATTGATCTCATAATCATTGTTGTGGTCATACAATTAATGAGGAACTGAGAGTTGAAGTAAAAATTATATACAGTAATCCATAATATTTTACATTTGAGACTCTGACAAAAACAGCAAGTTCAGCTTAACTGCACCATACAAATTTTGTCATTTGTGTATTCAACAAAACAAATTTTTATCAATTTGATAGGATCTGAAATTCTCAAGAATACAAGAACTGCAGTGCTCCTGGATGTGCTAGCAAATTAAAAACAACCACTACAAAAAACTTCCAAAAAGTGAAAACACAATGTGATAAAGATGCATGCAAAAGCTCATAATGTTGGCAGTCATTTATAAGAGAAAGTGACTATTACTGTCAAATTGTGTCAGGTATAGTTGTCATATTCAACAGCCATGGCTTGTCAGTTGGTCTTGGAATGAAAAACAAAGGATATTTAGCATTAAACCATTAATGTGAATAAAATCTTGAATCTTGCTAAATTCATGATTTGTTTGCAAATGTAAATTTTGTTGAGATATGCTGTGTTCTTACCTGGCATTTCTGTATCTCTGCTTTGAAGAAGTCATCTAAGAGGAGATTACTCAGATCTGGATTTTTCTCAAAGGCATGCTTAATGTTACCCAGAAACACACTGGAAATGAATAAACAGGCAAAACATATACATATCAAAGAACTGTAATAAAATATATTTAATATAAGAGAAACCTCAGTATTACAGAAAAGAAATGAATAACATGAAACAGTAACAGAATCCTTTATATGCCTTTGTGTTGGATAGGAATATTCCAAACTGGCTTAGCCAAGTGTGTGATGCAATATTCTGATATTGATACTGAAAATGGGATTTTTCGATTTGACAATGATGCTTACTGAAGGATTAGCAGCAAAGACAGAATAGCATATTGTGAGTACTAATGCAACTTTTATACATGATGTTTAAGCACATATCAGCATTCAAATGGTTGTCAAGAGATAATGGCAATACACAACTTCTGAACTGTGTATTGAAAACAGCTTGTGCAATGATATAAATGCCAACAGATCCAAAAGTAAAGCCCAGTTTTGCTCCTAAAATTAAATGAAACTGGCAAAAGAAAATAAAACAGACCTCAGTTATTTTCATTTCAGAATAATAACAGAAGAAAAATAAGAAAAACCACAATTACAACTTTTTCACTTGGAAATGTAATACAGAATCTGTACATGTAGTGAGGCTGATCAGTACAAAATGTCATAGTTACAGGATACTAACTTTAACTGCTTCTTGTTTTAGTATGTGAATATGTTCCAATAATGTTTAAGATGACTATTGTGCAAGAACACTTGAGTGATGATGGAAATGGGGGAATTTTTGCCAGTCAGCATCCATTGTGATTGCAAAATAAAAGGTCATGTGAAGAAAGGTAGTTGTCACAAGATAAAAGACATATCCCCATTGTTGATCTACACTGGAAAACATGATCATGCACACAATTAGGGACATATCCCCATTGTTGATCTACACTGGAAAACATGATCATGCACACAGTTAGGGACATAAAAAAGTTGTGCCCATCTTCATCAACCGTTGGTAAAATCCAAACAGCTTAAAGTCTTTCCTAGCCTACCTGCTAAAATTAATATCAGTTGTGATTATGGGAAAGCAAATAAAAGTATACCACACAATTCCATCTACAGCTTGCTCAGTTTAGTTTAAGCTGACTGACTATTTACATTTGTAATGACTGGAGCAATCAAAGTTGAGTCAGGGGCAAACTGCTTGATTGTACTACCATAGGGCTGACAAGGGTATTTCTCGTACTACCATAGGGCTGACAAGGGTATTTCATGTCTCGTACTACCATAGGGCTGACATGGGTATTTCATGTCTCGTACTACCATAGGGCTGACAAGGGTATTTCATGTCTTGTACTACCGTAGGGCTGACAAGGGTATTTCATGTCTTGTACTACCATAGGGCTGACATGGGTATTTCATGTCTCGTACTACCATAGGGCTGACAAGGGTATTTCATGTCTTGTACTACCGTAGGGCTGACAAGGGTATTTCATGTCTTGTACTACCATAGGGCTGACAAGGGTATTTCATGTCTTGTACTATCGTAGCGCTGACAAGGGTATTTCATGTCTCGTACTACCATAGGGCTGACATGGGTATTTCATGTCTCATACTATCATAGGGCTGACAAGGGTATTTCATGTCTTGTACTACCATAGGGCTGACAAGGGTATTTCATGTCTTGTACTACCGTAGGGCTGACAAGGGTATTTCATGTCTCGTACTACCATAGGGCTGACATGGGTATTTCATGTCTCATACTATCATAGGGCTGACAAGGGTATTTCATGTCTTGTACTACCATAGGGTTGACAAGGGTATTTCATGTCTCGTACTACCATAGGGCTGACAAGGGTATTTCATGTCTTGTACTACCATAGGGCTGACAAGGGTATTTTGCACTCTTACAGATGTATTATGATTGGTCATGTATCTTTGTAAACTTTACTTGATCTACAATGACGGAGGCAAGTAATCATATTTGTTTAAAATGTCTGAGAGAATGTGTAGATGAGAAGATTTGAATCCTGGATGCAGCACCCATGGGAGGAGGGGTAGGGGTAGGGGTCAGAGATGTGTGTGATTTGGATTTTTAACATAGCTTTAACAATTTTTCAGTCGTACTGCTATGATGTCTGCAGTGTTGCAGTTTATAGTAATGTCTAACACTGGGACATCATGCTGCAGACACGTAGCATCATGTCCCACCCAGTCACATTATCTTGACACCAGGATCATCAGTCCTAACACTAACCTCTTAATGCTAATGTCTTAGGAGGCTGAGTAGATGTGTGGACATAATAGGGATGGGGTGATGTGGGGGGTGTATGGGGGGTGGGGGTGGTGCAAAAACAAATAAAGTGTATATTTGTGGTCTATTCCATCTCTAGTCACAAGTTGTTGCAACTTAAGGGTGATCTCTTGTGAAATTTTTGATTCTTTAATTTAAAAAACAATGGCATTTTTTATGTAATAAAAGGTCCAAAAGATCGAAAATTACCTAAAAATGTACCGGTTTAAAACCAATTATTTGTGTTTTTCTTAGCTGAATATCCATACCAAAGTATGGGTCACTGAACAGAAACGTACGAAAATATACCATTGACAACTGCCCATAAAATAATTGCTGAAAGAGCAGTTAAAAAACCCAAAGGCTGAAAACAAGTAAACAGTAAAGAGAAGTGTATGTTGGGGAGTGACTCTTTTTGTTAATTATGGTAGAATTCTAGAGATCACATCAGTTTTTCACAACAAAACTTACAAGCTGGAAAATTAAGGCAGGTCTTAAATCAATTAGATTGAAGAAGTCTTGATTTTCTTTTCATAGACTATATCATTTTCTTTTTCAGGACTTTTTGTGATTACTTAGCTACTGACTAACATTTTTCTTTTTTTATTATGTATTTGGAGACAGAACTCTTCTCCTAACATGTGACATAACATCAATGATGTGGTAATATAATAATTGCAATATTTGTTGCACATAATTTGTTAACTTTACAAAAGTGAACATCCCAAAATAATAAATTTTACTTATTATTTTCCAGTCGTCAACCATATTCAGTCCGTGTCAGTCAATGTTAATTATTTTTCACCAGTTAATATCAATATGTGAGTACCTTCTGATAATGCATCCACCCCTCCACATTAGTGCAATTCCTCCAAAGTTGAGTTTCCAGCCCAATTCTTTGGCTGTTTCCCTCATTAGCATGAACCCCTGAGCATAGGAAACAATCTTTGAAGCATACAGAGCCCTCCTAACATCCTCAATAAAGGCTTTTCTGTCCCCTGTGTACTTGGTGTTCTCAGGACCCTTAATCTGTGTGCTAGCATGAACCCTTTCCTCTTGCAGAGCAGATAGACATCTAGCAAAGACTGCCTCTCCTACAATGAAATAGTTACAAAGTGAAATATTAAAACCCCTGTTTTTTTCATATTTTTACAATGTTTAATGCAAATGCACAAACGCTGCAAAGTACAGTCATGGCAAAGTACAACACTGCAAAACAAAGTATAACCATTGCAAAGACTGTGTCTGTGATTTGGATTTTTAATTTAATATAGCTTTAACGATTTTCCAGTCATATCACTATGATGTCTGCACAGTGTGTCAGTTTAAAGAGATGTCTAGCACTGGGGCATCATGCCGCAGACATGCAGCATGATGTCCCACCCAGTCACATTATCCTGAAACCAGGCTCCTAATGGTGAGTGCATAGCGAGGCTGCTATTAGTACCATTTTTAGAAGTCTTTGGTATGACTGGGCCAGGGTTCGAACATACAACCTCCCACATCCGGGGGACACTCTAACCACTAGGCCACCAGAGTGGTTACCATTGCAAACAACAACACTGCAATGTAGAAGACAGCAAAGTACAATCACTGCAAAGAATAACACTGAAAAGTACAATCACTGCAAAGTACAACACTAAAAAATTAAACAGCTCTCTCAAGTGATTTCAGATATAGCATGGTACACCAAAGGACTCCATGACCAAACTCATAATAGCATGGTACACCAAAGGACTCCATGACCAAAATCATAACAGCATGGTACACCAAAGGACTCCATGACCAAACTCATAATAACATGGTACACCAAAGGACTCCATGACCAAACTCATAAAACTTCATTAGCTGAATTAGCTGAAAATTTTTTGTGAAAAACATTGTACCTGAACTGGTCCATCAAATATACGACATAAATGGATGAATAAAAGCAATATGAAAACTTAGTATTTTGTCATTTTTATTTCTATATTAAAACATTATTTGACAAAATTAAATCCACAAACTAAAGTGACACAGTGCATGTAATTTATATAAACTGAAATTATATTTCTGACTGGTCCTTTGTTATTCCTCCTGCTACCCACACCTGACATGCACATATTGAAAAAATTTTCAAGTACGTTTTTTAGTGCCAGGGTAAATGGGGTAAAGTGCCTTGTCCCAAGGCCATGCCATGTGAGCCAACCTGGGCTGATCCAAAAGCAGAATTTCAACTCACACTACTGCAGTTGCAAACCTAGCAAGCTAATCACTGAGCCATTGCCATGACTGCCTCTGTCAGTCACTTTATGCAACATGGAGGAGAATGAACTGGGGATATTTTACATTCCCATATCCACATGTCACTAACAGTGGGGACTCACATTTTCTTTACTCCTGCCCCTGCCATGACACATATTAATTGAATTTTCACTCATTCTTACTATTCAGTGGTTTGGTATGATAACGTGGTCAGCAATTATGACTAATGTTTCTCTAAACACAAAAAAATGCATTCCTCTAAACATTATGGTCATTCTTGCAATACTAGGGACATAAAGTAGTTGACTGCAATGGATCTAAAGAATTCCATCATAAGAAAGGACAGCTCAACATTAAAAATGCCAGGAAAAAATATATCATTAAGCTGAATGAAGATACACATCAGATAGTAAAGAAGAGGGCCTGTCACAGCAATGCAAAACATTAAATATGAATCTTCATGTAAGTTATAGTGTCGTAGACTACATTAACATCATACAGGTATGTCATAATCTGACCTGTATGACACAGTTATAGTGTCGCAGACTACACTAACATCATATAGGTATGTCATAATCTGACCCGTATGACAGAGGAAGTTGTACAGGCCTGGAGTACACTTTAATGACAATTCGACCAGCAGTTTAGAAGTAGTAGCAATTACAAACTTGAACTAATGGATGTCAGACACTTAATGATGGACAAAGGGCCATATTATAAGGCCTCCTGATCTAGAGCTAAAAAACTACACCAATAATAATAATAAATATTTCATACTCTGATCCACTCACTTCTTTGCTGGTTTCTTCATTTAACATGAAATTAAGACTATTTTATTACTCATATAAATTACATGCAAAAGACAAATTTGGGAAGTATCTCTATTTTGTATGCATTTTGAATGCAACTTTGCCTACAGTTTTCTTTTCACAAAGAACTTTCTTTTTCCCCAAGCAAGACCAGTAACTAGAGCAGTGCTGTCCAACCTTTTTGACACCATGGGCCACTGAAAAATGTTTTTCTTGAACCCAGGGGCTGCAGCAGAAAACTGAAAAGCAATGACTATATAGCTGTTTGAGCTCTGGCGGACCATTTAAAACCAGCCTGTGGACAGCACTGAACTAGACAAACACCGCTATTATCTTTTGGCACTGAGCAGTAACAACGTACTAGAGGTGCACAGTATTACCAGTATACCATGGTATTTTTTTTTATGATGTTACATACAATTTTACTTTTTCACTCTACCAGTACTTAAGTAGTTTCTGTCAATATGAAATGTACAGAAATTTCTGAGCAATACTGTTATGAATTTAATGATATTAACACCATGTTTTCATTATTCATGTCAAAATAATTCAAAATTATTTATTGTTTTATGAAACAGATGTATTTGTCAAAAATTAAAACTGAATCTTACAAATAAAATTATATTTATGTTCCTTTAATCACATGAATGATATGTGTCATATATGCCAGCATGGTGGCCGAATGGGATATTGTGAAAGATATTTGGACCAAATCAAGCTTTTGGAGAAAAAAATTTATTTAAAAAAAATGCCATTGATGAGTTATGTTAATGTGTTAAGTATGTTATGTATATTTAATTTTTATTTGCTAGTTTTTTCTCTATGATTATATGTTATGTATAATTATATGTTGGATTTGACCATGTAATTTTCTTTTGAGCTGATATTTTTGCATATATCTCAAGATAATTGTTTTATTTTAAAAAATAATAATATAATGAATATGTTATCTTGCCATCAGGCAGAACAAAATATACATTTTAAGTTTTGAAGAATGGAAATGTAAAAAAACAAACACATGTCAGGACCCTGTCCTAGAACAATGAAGTTTTGGCCCCTAATATAATTGTGGCATACCTTGGTATGTATGGCAGTATTTAAAAAAATACCATAACTTACCAATCAGTGTGACAGGTACACCATATTCAAGGGAGGCAATAGCTGTCCATTTCCCAGTACCTTTCTGAAACAGAAATATAGAAAGTGCAGCTTGTTGTAGAAAAAAATCAAAGGATTGAGAATACTGATGGCCTGGAGAGCTGAAGTGATAATATATACAAGATCAGATGGAAAAACAATACTCAAGAGATAATACAATTCCCCATCATTGTTACAATACCAAACAGAATGTATGTATGTATGTATGTATACACACATAATAAATATTGTATGTATGTATGTATGTATGTATCTATGTATGCATATACTGTTTTGTGGCATTTAAACAAAAAAGTGGCTATGCAGGCCATCTAAAGGTGAAATTTGAAAAAATAAAAAAAAAATTGCACAAATAGTTTGGATGACAAAACATTCAAAATAAATGTAAATAATTACTACAAAAAAGATAAAATATAAACAAAGATGTTAAAATTTTGTAAAATGTATAAAGAATAACAGATAAAGGTAATACATGTAGAGTACTTAAAACATGATCACTATCAATGACAGACTGTCCATAATAATGTTTATCTTAGTCTACATTTTCTTCTTTCTTTATCCGTATAAATTTATATTAACATTTAAAACATTATTTGAGGAACTGTACTAAAAATTTCTTTCTAAAAACATTTCTATATTTTTGTCCAATATACAATATATCTACCATAAAGACAAATCATTTACCTAAATCTGAGTTGCCTCCCTTGATATATAAAATTGACCTGAAATGCCAGTAACTCTTAATTATCTTGTTACTAATTTTAGCAAGACCATATAATGTATTACTATGATACAACTATATCTGGTAAAAGAGTATGAGTACTATACCACTGACAAGGTGATAATGAAATCCTTCCATACCAAGAAGAAGGTAGCTCTGGGATCTCAGAACAGTGGTTACTTGAGGAACTAAGACTGTTTATTACGGATGGTAGTAAAAAAAAATCATGAGTGTCCAAAATTTACCCGATTTTTTCTTTTGCTTTTTCCTCTGATTCCTACAAGTCACGAATTCCCACAGCACATAACTTTTACAAGGATATGTTTAATAACTGCTCAAAAACTGGGTATCTATGTAAAGATATTTCTGCCATAAACGGTTGACCTTTTTTTTTATATCAGTCTATTATAAAACAGATTATTTTATTATTATTACAAAAAAATATTTTATGAATTTTAATTTCACTGGTTTTCATTTCCTCAGAAATGTTTCCTAAATTGTTCAGGGTTGATAACAAAGCATGACTCTACATGTCAATGTAAACCATAAATTAGCACTAAGTGCATTAATGCTTTACGTACCCCTACCCTAACATCTGGTGTTAAAACAGATTTAAAAAATTTCAACATTGAAGAGCAAACTGCAAAATATTTTGGTCAGGTACCAACCATTTATTAATGGTAAGTGGGTGGGTGTGGGAGGCTAGGATTTACACGGGAAATAAAGAACTACAAGAATCATTATACTAGTTTAAAAAAAGAAAGATTACTGTGAGCTAAGAGGATTAAAGAAATTCCTAATTGAAATGATCCCAATTCCCCTCACCCCATATTAAACAACTGGGCACTAAGCCATTTTGCTTAACTGTATATATCATGTAGTTAAAAAGAAAGAAAAATATAGAACTAATACTCAGAATTGTAAATTGCATACCTGTCCAGCTGTATCACGGATTTTTGCCAGAAGATATTTTCCATCGGTGTCCTTAAATCGAAGAATATCTCGACTTATCTCAATCAGGAAAGATTCAAGCTCACCTTTGTTCCACTCATCAAACACCTGTATTACAGAAGAAACAATTTGGGTAAGTGCTCAACCAAAATTTCTGATGTATAAATTTCATCACATTACACACAGGATAGACTTAGACATAGTAGGTCCTGTCACAACGGTGATTCTTATGTCATAGTCATAGCAGCTAGATAAGTGATACCTAGGTCTCGTTATTTACAGGCAAGACAATGTACATCACTGTTCATGCTTATCTTGTACATGTGAATTACAGTGTGTGAACTGAATTTTGATTGAAATGTCAATATATGCACTGCTTGAAGAAAAAAACTATGTTGGAGTAAACAGATTGCAACTAAACGTTAACCCAACAGTGTTCTAAAAATTCAATATCCTGATGCCCATCAATCTCTAGATCAGGCTCTCATATTATTCAAAGTGAGTTGCCCAGCAGGCTTGTCTGCATAAGAGACCCTTGCTCACTTGTACTGTGTAGTGCATATGTGGTTAAATGCTTCAAATGGTGTCCCATGGGCAGTACCAAAGTAACTTTGACAACAGGGGATTAGTGACTCTATCAAAGCAACCATGATAGCATTTTTCACCTTAATGAACAGTAATTATTTTCATCCACTAGTTTAGAGAGTTGCCAGCCACTGCTTCCACTGTTATGCATCCACATTTCTGTGACATTAATTAGGGATAAAATTTAAACTTATTGTTTCTTAAAGTTGAAAATAGTTGATTGAAATAAAACATTATTGAAACACTGCCTTAAAGGAAATCAAAACTGAAGTGGACAAAGTCACAGATACCTGTTGCTGAAATACATGCAAAGCATAAACTATTTATTTACTAAGTAATGGTTGACATCTGGATCTGGAAAAAAACAGTTTTAAAATGGAATGTAATAAATAAATTATCCTGAGACAAATAAACAAATAACAAATATTAGTCAACAAAAAGTATTTATTTCTGTAGTTCTTTAACTACAACAATACATAAATATAATGCGGAATAGGACCCTATTGAATTTGAGTCAGGACAAGCAATTTATTTAAAGCCATTGCTGTAAGCATGTATCTTAAAAAAAAATTCTGGAACTCTGTATAATATAATTTTGAACTCTTTTAGGCATGATTGTACACTGTGAGACATATGACAAAATATGCTGATATTTGTTCTTATTTAACAGTAAAATATCACTTCATCCCTATCACCCAATTAAGGAGGTATGTTCCATTAAAATATATATGGGACTCAGAGAAGGCACTTTTAATGTGGGGTACTCATCCATAGATGCAATCTGGAATTTTCTTATAATTTTAATATGAACTATGTGAAATAAATTTACCCCAGCATATATTTTTTTTAAAAACTGTCTTCTCTGGGAACAGCCCTGACTGTTTTTGGTGATTGTGTTAAATATATTCTGGTTTGTCATAAATGTTAACTATTTTTACATCTGCACTTTTGCTAAAATATTGTTACTGCACTTTATCCATCATTCTGTCAGCACATCTTGTAGCAAATCTGTCAGCTGGTTCATCGTATAATACACCAATCTGTCGGTACATCTTTCAGTACATACCTCAGATGGTTCCCCTTGATGTTAAGTATATCTATATTTTTTGTAATTCCTGGTACATGATCTTATTTAATTTTTGTAATCTTATTCTTGGCTGTAAATCTTACATATTATCTTTGTTAGATTTTGCTACATGACTCGAGTCTATTAAGAGAATAAAATCATATAGGATCTATCAATAGATGCTTACATATGTGTTGACAATTACTGATAATAATCTTAATAATAAGACTTAATGACAACATTGGGTTAATTTTTCATTGGGTTATGGGGTTTGGATGGTTCTAGAAGAATTCAGTAATTTCCCATTGGTTGGGCTAGGTCAAATGAATTGGCAATTTCGAGATAAATTGGGTTGTAAGATCTGTCACTGAATTATGTTGTAAAATATAGTCATAATAGAAGGACAGACCTGAGTAATCAGATTCATTTCCTATTTTTGGAGTCATCCTCATTTCTTTTGTTCCTGCTGTAAGTCTGCTGATGTCTTTTATGTTGTACTTATATATTTTTTGAGAGGAAAAACATTTGTTTGGACTGTTCAGTGGAAACAGAAAGTGCTCACCATTTGGACTCAATTATTATTCTGAAACTGTTGAGAATTATTCAAAGGAGTTATGGTTGTTGTTGTTGTTGTTGTTGTGGGGTTTAACGCCATTTTTCAGCACACGATAGGCTATACATGGCGGCCAGTATTAATGGTGGAGGAAGAACCCGGGAAAACCCCGGAAAGAACCACCGACCCACGAGAAGCTACTGGCAAGCTTTCTCACATACCCACATTGGCTTAATCCTAGACTCGAACCGCCGCAGACAGAGGTGAGATGGCAGTGATCCATAACGAAGAGCGCTTTAGACCACTCGGCCCAAAGGAGTTATGGACAATGCCATCTTGACAACATCATGATTCTAGGTGGATCAGTACATTTCTGGTTTTAATATTTATGTGAAACTTTTCATTCATCTGGAGTTTCACAGAATTTTATCAGGATTATTTTGGATTCACTTCATAATGCTGTCAGTTCCTCTCATAGTGTCATTTAAAACTTTGATAATGATATTACTTAGTTTGTGACCATAGATTGGTAATACTGTAATCCGTCACTCTGTCAGTGCATCTGTCAGATGGTTCTCCTTGCAATCCATCAGTCTGTCAGTTCTCTTTATAATCCATCAGTCTGTCAATTCATCTGTCAGACAGTTCTTGTAATCTACCAGACTGACAGTACATCTGTTAGATGGTTGTCCTTGTAATCCATCAGTGTCAGTACATCTGTCAGATGGTTCTCCTTGTAATCTAACAGTCAGTCAGTACAGCTGTTAGATTGTTTTCCTTGCAATCCATCAATCTGTCAGTACATCTGTCAGATGGTTCATTTTGTAACCTAACTCTGCATACACTGATTCAAAGAGGATTAACATTCATGGTATATTGCTTCCAAAGGATGAGTAAATGATAACAGCTTCACATCTGGGATGCTGTCTTAAGGTGAGTAAATAGGTTGGTGTCAAAAGTTAACAGAAGTGAGGATATTTGTGATGCCTTCCATTATTATGATTTGTATGCAAAAAGTAATAAAATATACCATCTATATCTAAAAAAGACAGTGTAGACAAAATATGACAGTTTTTCAAAGTAATGTATTTTGCTTACTAATGATAAATCTATTCATGAAAAATGCTTACATTAGCCATTTCATCCTGTGTCATTTCTAGAGCATCCTTCAGCAGGTGGTAAGACTCACAGATCAGCTGCATGTCACCATACTCAATTCCATTGTGTACCATCTTTACAAAATGACCTGCCCCCTCAGGACCAACCTGCAAGAAAAGATGTAAATGAATATTATGAAGCACAATAATCACAGAATATTTTAACATAGTTAAATATTTGGAAAGTTTGAAGATGTAGCAGCAATCCTGTTAGAAACTG
This sequence comes from Sinohyriopsis cumingii, assembly GCA_028554795.2. Taxonomy (NCBI): domain Eukaryota; kingdom Metazoa; phylum Mollusca; class Bivalvia; order Unionida; family Unionidae; genus Sinohyriopsis; species Sinohyriopsis cumingii. The sequence continues at coordinate 71,007,538 of CM068838.1, read as the reverse complement.
TCTGTAATTTGACCCTTGGAAGTATGCATTTAACTATGTTGCAATCAATGTAAATAAGAAGTTTTCAATTTTAATTGCCTCCAACAACAAAAATTCACAAAGTTTCATCCTCTTAAAAACCATATGACTGACAACATATTATCTTGGATAATAAGTTTTTTGATGGTTACTATCTTTTTCATTCGTTTTGTGTAACAATGAATCTACAAAACATTAGGATCTTTTTGCAACCTGTGCAAAAAATTTAATACCCATGAATTTGAAGTGATTTCAGTACATAACTGGGTCCTCAATAGAATTTCTGGCCCAGGACTCCAAACTCCAACAACTTGGAGGTTCAAAGCTCAGCCTTGAGAAACCCCATCTTTGCTAATCACCAGTTAAGCCTTTTTGTAAACTTTGTAAAAAAAACGTTTGATTTACTAAAAATTAATTTTGATAGACAAACTAAGGAACAGAAATAATAAATGGTTGAATTTCGTACAAACAACACATGAACTGTGCTCAAATTTGAAAAGCAATCTGCAGATGTAAAGCATTATTTTTCCTTTACTGAACATATGAACTCAACATTTTAAATGTTTTCCCGTTTGAGTAATTGCTAAAGTTATTTCCCTTTTAATGACATGAACTTTACTGACAAGAGTCATTTCCCTTATAAAGACAGCTATACAGGACAACTTTGATGAAACACTAAACAGGATTTTATTATCAACTTTACACATAAGGAGAAATTAACTGCACTACTTTTTTTAAATTGGAGAAATTCTACATCCAAAAAGTATGATATTATAATACAGTAAAGTTTTACTACTATAAAATATTACAATCAAAATTGACATGCATACATAATAAGTCCCTGATGTTATAACTAGGAAGTGCAAAATTTAGCTGGATAAAAAAATCACCTCAAACATTTAACATGTTGAAATGCAGTTACATACAGTTGCAGCCACCAAAAAGTACAAGTAAATTCTTCAGTTCTGATTTGTTAAAGGTGTTCTATTGATACCAGACAGACCTGTTTTTACAAGTCAATTGACTCACCCATTCACAGCAAGGATCTTTGCCCACCTTAGCTGCTATTGACTGGAATATGTCCTTGATATGTGGCCTGAAAAGGTAAAATAACAGCTCTACATAGTGTTAATGATCAGCTGTTTTGTAATGGTCCAATCTTGTGTACAATGTCAGCCATATATATACCCAATTCATGCCAACACAGTACCATCCATATGCGATATTCACCTTTTAATTCTCTGCCTCTACCAATGTTGTTACCTGACCATGCCTTTTGATTGTATTACTGATGTTATAACCTCCTATCCACCAATTAAATATGTTATCTTTCTTTAAAAAAAAATCTTTTTATGCAATTTCTGAAGGAATAAAATCTGCAAAAAATCATTTTAATAAGTTCTGTTAGTTGCTTGATTTTTTTTCTGCATTTTTTCTCACTTAACACAAGCATATTGGATTGCCATTCCCATTATCTGCAAAACATATCTGAGATTCAAAATGGAGCCTCCTCCATACTAATCCACTGTGTACATGTCTCTAGATAAGAAAGACATTAATATGTATCCTAAAAATTACCTACCCTTTCAAACCAAATTAAATGTTAACATTTTAAATTCATTTATTTTTGTGTGCATACATTTTTTGTGGCATCACAAAAGGTGACATCTTAATGATGCTTAGATTCATGGATTGAAGAGATTATTGCTTCTTGGGTCTTTAGATTGGAGAAGAGCTTCAACTTTATTCTCTGGTGAGGAATAATTGCTTCTTGGGTCTTTAGAATGGAGGAGAGGTCCCCTTTTATTTTCTACAGAAGAATAATTGTTTCTTGGGTCTTTAGACTGGAGAAGAGATTCCATTTTTTTCACAGCAGGATTATTGTTCATTGCATCTTTAAATTCATACTTCATAACAACTATAAAATACGAAAAAACTGGTCTCTCAAAAAATAGTAAATTCAAAGTATTTTGGTCTGTTTTAAAAGAATATATCAGCGTGGATTATAAAGAATTTAAACATCAAGCAATGAACAATTACAGAAAAAATTCATACAATACAGAACTTTTAAAACAAAATTTGGAAATTAGTACAGGAATATTGTTATGTTGGAGGTTCAAGGTGAAAGACAATTTTTTATTTTATAAGTCTAAGTGGCAAAAGAAGTGAACAAACAGAAGACAAACTAATAAGTTCATGCAATGATCATAAACAATCTAAACATTAACAGAACACCTTTACCTTGCTTTCTATATATGAAGTTGCCTACTAAAAAAATCTGATACATTACTAAGTTAATAAGTTACATTGCTATCTATATATGAAGTTGCCTACTAAAAAAATGATATATTACTAAGTTAATAAGTTACATTGCTATCTATATATGAAGTTGCCTACTAAAAAAATCTGATATATTACTAAGTTAATACGTTACATTGCTATCTATATATGAAGTTGCCTACTAAAAAAATCTGATACATTACTAAGTTAATAAGTTACATTGCTATCTATATATGAAGTTGCCTACTAAAAAAATCTGATATATTACTAAGTTAATACGTTACATTGCTATCTATATATGAAGTTGCCTACTAAAAAAATCTGATACATTACTAAGTTAATAAGTTACATTGCTATCTATATATGAAGTTGCCTACTAAAAAAATGATATATTACTAAGTTAATACGTTACATTGCTATCTATATATGAAGTTGCCTACTAAAAAAATCTGATATATTACTAAGTTAATACGTTACATTGCTATCTATATATGAAGTTGCCTACTAAAAAAATCTGATACATTACTAAGTTAATACGTTACATTGCTATCTATATATGAAGTTGCCTATTAAAAAAATGATACATTACTAAGTTAATAAGTTACATTGCTATCTATATATGAAGTTGCCTACTAAAAAAATCTGATATATTACTAAGTTAATACGTTACATTGCTATCTATATATGAAGTTGCCTACTAAAAAAATCTGATACATTACTAAGTTAATAAGTTACATTGCTATCTATATATGAAGTTGCCTACTAAAAAAATCTGATATATTACTAAGTTAATAAGTTACATTGCTATCTATATATGAAGTTGCCTACTAAAAAAATCTGATACATTACTAAGTTAATACGTTACATTGCTATCTATATATGAAGTTGCCTACTAAAAAAATCTGATATATTACTAAGTTAATACGTTACATTGCTATCTATATATGAAGTTGCCTATTAAAAAAATCTGATACATTACTAAGTTAATAAGTTACATTGCTATCTATATATGATGTTGCCTACTAAAAAAATCTGATACATTACTAAGTTAATACGTTACATTGCTATCTATATATGAAGTTGCCTACTAAAAAAATCTGATATATTACTAAGTTAATACGTTACATTGCTATCTATTTATGAAGTTGCCTACTAAAAAAATCTGATACATTACTAAGTTAATAAGTTACATTGCTATCTATATATGAAGTTGCCTACTAAAAAAATCTGATACAATACTAAGTTAATAAGTTACATTGCTATCTATATATGAAGTTGCCTACTAAAAAAATGATATATTACTAAGTTAATACGTTACATTGCTATCTATATATGAAGTTGCCTACTAAAAAAATCTGATATATTACTAAGTTAATACGTTACATTGCTATCTATATATGAAGTTGCCTACTAAAAAAATCTGATACATTACTAAGTTAATACGTTACATTGCTATCTATATATGAAGTTGCCTACTAAAAAAATCTGATATATTACTAAGTTAATACGTTACATTGCTATCTATATATGAAGTTGCCTACTAAAAAAATGATACATTACTAAGTTAATACGTTACATTGCTATCTATATATGAAGTTGCCTATTAAAAAAATGATACATTACTAAGTTAATAAGTTACATTGCTATCTATATATGAAGTTGCCTACTAAAAAAATCTGATACATTACTAAGTTAATACGTTACATTGCTATCTATATATGAAGTTGCCTACTAAAAAAATGATACATTACTAAGTTAATACGTTACATTGCTATCTATATATGAAGTTGCCTACTAAAAAAATCTGATATATTACTAAGTTAATATGTTACATTGCTATCTATATATGAAGTTGCCTACTAAAAAAATCTGATATATTACTAAGTTAATACGTTACCTTGCTTTCTATATATGAAGTTGCCTACTAAAAAAATCTGATACATTACTAAGTTAATAAGTTACATTGCTATCTATATATGAAGTTGCCTACTAAAAAAATCTGATATATTACTAAGTTAATACGTTACCTTGCTTTCTATATATGAAGTTGCCTACTAAAAAAATCTGATACATTACTAAGTTAATAAGTTACATTGCTATCTATATATGAAGTTGCCTACTAAAAAAATGATATATTACTAAGTTAATACGTTACATTGCTATCTATATATGAAGTTGCCTACTAAAAAAATCTGATATATTACTAAGTTAATAGGTTACATTGCTATCTATATATGAAGTTGCCTACTAAAAAAATGATATATTACTAAGTTAATAAGTTACATTGCTATCTATATATGAAGTTGCCTACTAAAAGAATCTGATACATTACTAAGTTAATAAGTTACATTGCTATCTATATATGATGTTGCCTACTAAAAAAATCTGATACATTACAAAGTTAATATCAGCCCACAGACAATAGTTTTATTCAAATGTAACCAGAAATAACCACTTTTATCTGACCTACATGTAAGAATTATGCAGGCAGAAAAAAAATCATTTAAAGCAACTCAGATTAAAATTCTTGCTATCATCTGAATATGGCAAGTTAAAAATATGAACAGTGTGAACTTCAAGTGACAACTGTGATAGAAACAAGAATTAGGCCAAAAGCTATGTCTTGTCTGTCTGCTCTGCTGAAACATACCCCAATTACCCTCCACAGCCAATGGAACATAAAAATTAAAATTAGGTCATTATGACCTCCTGAGATGAGTGCCCTCTTCGATGAACACAGCCATCATGTTTCATGACTGTACATGCAACAATATTAGAGAAACAGAGCTAAATGTAAAATCTTACCACTAATGCTTACATCAACAACAATGTCAATGTTGTTTGGAAAGTGATACCAATGCTTCTCAAGTCAAACAAAAATCAAAATGCAGAACTATTAAACCAGACAACAAGTTAGAAACCATCAAACATGCAGCCTTACAATAGATGACTGTTGCAAACAGATCTATAGCTCTTGGGAGATAAATCTGCAATAATACACGTAACGGGTAGAGTCCATCTCAAATGTGTATGGGGAATTGTCGAACACAAATAAACCAATGAATGAATTTCAGAAAATTGATGTCTCTCATCTGACATCTTCAATAATTCATAATTTCTGACTTATTTGTTAGCTAAAGTTAAAAAATAGAACTTACTCTCCATAAATCTGCAGCATACCATCTTGTATTTACAATAATATTTACATAAACATTACAGGTTTATATCCATTGATTTGTATTTATCTGTATATACCATACATCCCACTTCAAACAGTATTAACTCAGACCTGCAATTGTACCATGTGTTGGCGATAAGGTCCATTTTATTCATTTCAAATCCTAGACATAAGGAATGCCATATAGCATGATCTGCCAGCTTGTCTTGCAGTGGCAGACTGATGTCTATGATGTTATCTTTAATGTATCTTATACATGAAAAAATGCAGAAGACCAGTTTCAGAAATCCTTTACTGGTGATAGTGATGTTATCCGGAGTCTAAAGTCACAATACTTTTATTGTTGTACAATACTGTTGGAATATCATGATTATAATATTTTTATCATATCCAGCACACTGAGGCCAAAGTTACATCTTGCAGAAAATTCCATTTTTTCCTACGACTATTGCCTAAAAACTATTGCTAGTTATATCTGACAAATATCTATGTTGTTATTGTTATTATGGGTTTGAACGCCATTTTTCAGCATACAATAGGCTATGCATGGCGGCCAGTATTAAAGGTGGAGGAAGAACCCGGGAAAACCCTGAGAAGAACCACCGACACACGAGAAGCTACTGGCAAGCTTTCTCACATACCCACATTAGCCGAATCCTAGACTTGAACCCACGCATACAGAGGTGAGATGGCAGTGATCTGTAATGGAGAGCACTTTAGACCACTCGGCCACTCTGGGCCCCTGACAAATATCTATTGATTGAAATGTACTGGAAAACAAATTGTGACTTTTTCATTCTGCAATTTAATAGAAAGAAACAAAATAAAATGGCAATTTCTTACCATGCTTTTTCTGATCCTCCTGGCATCAGGGATGGGCCATACCTGGCTCCATCTTCTCCTCCACTGACCCCACTTCCTACATACAGCAGCCCCTTCCCCTCTAGGTACTTACACCGCCTCTGTAAGAAACATCTTTGTTGGTTGCATTTTCTTAGACAGTTCATACTGCTATCAAGATTTATCTCCCTTTTCAAATCACAAAAACATCCACAATAATTCTAAGTTGCATTGTTCTTAATAGGAAGAGTTGCACTGTCTTTTATTAAACTGGGTAACAGATATAATACCACGCAATTATGTTGTCTACATCATAATTACAACACATTTTCAACATACGGACAATGACAAATGACACTGAACTGAAACAATTCTGTCGTGTCATGTTAACATATGACAATCATGAAGATAAATCTGGCGACCTGAAACTAAAATGTTTCTTACCATTATTAATGTACATTTCTTACCTGTGAAATGCTAATGAATTCTCACTCCAGCAGTATTTTTATGACATTCTAAGAGGAATTTTCCTTTGCAGTTTTATGTCAAGTTGAGATGTAGAAAATAATATCAAGAGTTTTTCTTTTTAAATCAGGAAAGTGACTGTTGATCCCAAAATAGATGTACAGTCAAGATATGTTTGGATGAAATACAGTTTGTATGAAAAATTGTATGAACATAATATGAACAATTGATACAATAAATATAAGTATTTTTTAGTACAAAGTGAATCAGCATGCACAATGAATACTGACCATACTCCCCCACAAGTCTAACTATCTTGCAACTACACAGACCCAGGTCTGCCACTGCATACTGTGCTGGCAGAGCTAGGTCTAAGCAGTTTGTCAGAAGTAATCTGCGGAACAAAACAACACAGGCCCTGATTTTCCAGTGCATTTTTTGTCAACAGACAGGGTTTATGTTGTCTGAAGCTGGGCTTGACTGGAAAGCAAGTAGTGGCAGTAGGAAGATAGCAAATAATGGACACAAGAAAGTAGAGATGATCATGTTTGACTGTACTCAGATATGTTTATGAGTGATGGATTTAACAAAATACACATCATCATTAAAATATATTTGCATCTAATTACAAGCACATTATCAAACTTGGTTACAATAAAATAATAAAAGTTATATTGCAGCGCCTTTAGTATACTTATCGATGTAAATGTGTATGACATGGCAGCAATTTGATTTCCATACCAGACTATAAACTGCCAGATGCTGCTGAAAGCTTTCATCCCAAAAACAGCCACAAAAATACTTTGTATCAGTGTTTATAAATATAACATGATTTTTGGAACTTTTATATTAACACTGAGATTTATAATCAATCAAAAGGACATTTACCTAACATAAAAGAAATTTCAACCGTCCACATTAAATATACTTAAATTTACCTAGCATAAAAGGAATTTCAACCGTCCACATTAAATATACTACATTTACCTAGCATAAAAGAAATTTCAACCGTCCACATTAAATATACTTAAATTTACCTAGCATAAAAGGAATTTCAACCGTCCACATTAAATATACTACATTTACCTAGCATAAAAGGAATTTCAACCATCCTCATTAAATATACTTACATTTACCTAGCATAAAAGAAATTTCAACCGCCCACATTAAATATACTTACATTTACCTAGCATAAAAGAAATTTCAACTGTCCACATTAAATATACTTACATTTACCTAGCAGAAAAGAAATTTCAACTGTCAACATTAAATATACTTGCATTTACCTAACATAAAAGAAATTTCAACCGTCCACATTAAATATACTTAAATTTACCTAGCATAAAAGGAATTTCAACCGTCCACATTAAATATACTACATTTACCTAGCATAAAAGGAATTTCAACCATCCTCATTAAATATACTTACATTTACCTAGCATAAAAGAAATTTCAACCGCCCACATTAAATATACTTACATTTACCTAGCATAAAAGAAATTTCAACTGTCCACATTAAATATACTTACATTTACCTAGCAGAAAAGAAATTTCAACTGTCAACATTAAATATACTTGCATTTACCTAGCAGAAAAGAAATTTCAACTGTCCACATTAAATATACTTACATTTACCTAGCAGAAAAGAAATTTCAACTGTCCACATTAAATATACTTACATTTACCTAGCAGAAAAGAAATTTCAACTGTCAACATTAAATATACTTACATTTACCTAGCATAAAAGAAATTTCAACCATCCACATTAAATGTACTTACATTTACCTAGCATAAAAGAAATTTCAACCATCCACATTAAATGTACTTACATTTACCTAGCATAAAAGAAATTTCAACCATCCACATTAAATATACTTACATTTACCTAGCATAAAAGAAATTTCAACCATCCACATTAAATGTACTTACATTAGTATCCGAATACTCTGAGTTCCCTCCATCGATGATGATGTCACCCTTCTCAAGAAATGGGATCTAAAATTAGATTTAATCTTTCATTAGATTTATTCATTTCAGCATATTACTTTCTTTAGTCTGGTTAAAGAGTGAACGAGTTCAGATTAGCTTATAACAGTTATAGAGTGAAACGAGTTCAGATTAGCTTATAACAGGTATAGAGTGAACGAGTTCAGATTAGCCTATATTAGTTATAGAAACTGCTACCAGTGGTTAAGCAGAGCATGGAATCGCCAACAAGCATGTATCACGATACATATTACAGTATCTGTTTATAATACAATATGTATCCTAACTCTATCTGTAAACAGTTACAGAGTGAATGAGTTCAGATTAGCCTATATTAGTTATAGAAACTGCTACCAGTGGTTAAGCAGAGCGTGGAATCGCCAACAAGCATGTATCACAATACACATTACAGTATCTGTTTATAATACAATATGTATCCTAACTCTATCTGTAAACAGTTACAGAGTGAATGAGTTCAGATTAGCCTATATTAGTTATAGAAACTGTGGCAAACGGTTAAGCAGAGCTAGGTATCACCAACAAGCACGTATCATGAAACACATTATAGTACATGTATCTGTTTATAATACAATATGTATCCCAACCCAACTCTATCTGTAAACAGTTTTCCCTCTCTATAAAATACATCAATATAATGCAATCCATGCAAGCATAGGTGTGGTCACTGATCCCAAAATAATGGAAGAATATTTTAAAAAGGTAACTTATTTAATATTATTTTAGGTTTTGGTTTATTATAACTCATTATATAATACCGGTAATACATTATCACAGACTAGTTTTTCATAAAACATTCCCATGAACACATAAACTTGTTTGTAAAGTGCTACCCATCTATAGTACTGTTTGTAACATTAATGCTTGACATACAAAAGATGATATTTAATAACATGAAATCAAAACTTTAATTGGTTCACAACAGTCAAGAACTAAAATTAATTACAATATGCTGTTAAGGTACCAATAACATAACAAATTTTTAATTAATTTAATGGCAAACTAAGATGAACATAGCAATTTATTTCTTGTGATCTCATTGACCTAAACTGTGTGACACTATTCTATTGAGACACCTTGCAATGTGACAGGTGTTCTTCACTGTGGCAAAGGAAACAATCCCACACTGCACAGTATATTTTATATTTAAAATCACAGTTCATTTTTGACCACAAAATGTTTTTAATTTTGTTTTGGTTGACTAGTTGAACAATACTGCTCTACTGAAAGGAAGAAATCAAAATCAGTTTAAATCAATGGAAATGTTCAGCTATTCCAAAAATCAACACTTTAAATTTCACCATAAGCTTCTGGTAGAAAAATATTTTTCAAAGCATACACAATGGAAAATCTATATATTTATTAACACATTATCACAACAGCTGGCTTTGTAAGCTGTAATAGCGGGCTGTCAGTATAACGAGGAAATTTATATAAAGTGAGCACTGTAATATACCCCAGTGTAAGCCACCTTTATAACAGCAGAGTACAGTATAAACTACCTTGCCTACAATATAGTACAGTGTAAGCTAGCTTGCCTACAATATAGTACAGTGTAAACTACCTTGCCTACAATATAGTACAGTGTAAGCTACCTTGCCTACAATAAAGTACAGCATAAACTACCTTGCCTACAATATAGTACAGTGTAAGCTACCTTGCCTACAATATAGTACAGTGTAAGCTAGCTTGCCTACAATATAGTACAGTGTAAGCTACCTTGCCTACAATATAGTACAGTGTAAGCTACCTTGCCTACAATATAGTACAGTGTAAGCTACTTTGCTTACAATATAGAAACATGTAAGCTACCTTACCTACAACATAGCAAGGTGTAAGCTAACTTGTCAGCAATATAATACAGTGTAAGCTACCTTACCTACAACACAGTAAGGTGTAATTTACCTTGTCTGCAACACAGAACAATGTCATGACTCGCATGAGAATGCAGAAACTTCATAAACAATGGATGAAGTAAAACCTACTTGCTTAGAATCTGAGTGACTAATCAAAAGTTTTTAAAAGAGTCTGTCACTTTTAAAAAAGTGTCATTTAAAAGTGTCAGAAAAAGACAAAGTATGAAACATACCACTACAGAAAGTTTCAATATCATGTAAGTGTTATGGTTTACAAAATAAATATTTCAACATTTGCAAAAATGAATTTCTTGTTACCAGTTTTTCAATAAAATCATCCACAGCATCTCCAGCTTTGACAAGAAGCATGACACGTCTTGGTTTCTTTAGCAGTTTACACATCTCCTCTAATGAGTGAGCACCAATGACCTTTGTGCCCTTGGCTTCTTTTGCCAAAAACTCATCAACCTTAGAGACAGTTCTGTTGAAAGCCACAACCTGTAGATAGATTAGTCAACATGTTTTAAGATTAGGCATGATAATATATAGATGAGAAAAGTGTTCATGGAAGTTAAATCACAGTGTAAATCTAAACTAAGATGTACTGGATATACAAATGTACAGACACTATCTGCCACGTATGTTAATTAGCATACAGTTGCTGAATGTGGCCTTGATACTTAGCTATCTTAGAGTTACTGAACGGTGATATCTTTTTATTTGTTACCTGACAGCAGAAATGTCCATGGCAACGTTTATCCTGGATAACTGTGAACATTTTCTCACAAAGACCTCATCTTCTTGGAGTATAATGTATATTTAGCCACATAAAAATTTTGACATGTTAACATTTTGCAAAACATAAGAAAAGCATGTAAACCATGCCGAACAACTCAATCATTCTTAAAAAATTCTTGAAAATGATTCCAAATGCCCTAACCTTTGTTTCTACATAATTTGAAGTCAGAGAACTCGTGATATTCTACATGATTTGAAGAGATATCAAAATAACATGGTGTTTCGTTAAGATTTTCAGCTTTGAACACATAAAAATGGTGTTGTTATTAATGTTACCATTTACAAGGAAACAAACAACTGTACAAATATAAATCAAACTAGTGTCCCCACCACCTCCCTTACAAGACCATCTCTTCTGTGACAAAAAGATGACCTTATTCAAGGTGGCAGCGATTGGTTTTGGGCAGAAAATTTTAAAACTGTACCTCTGTTAACTTTTCTTCAAATGGCAGTCTCTCTTGAGAAGGTGTGTGTGACTTGGATTTTTAATGTAGCTTTTAACAATTTGTTCAGTCATATCGCTTTGATGTCTGCAGTGTGGCAGTTTATAGTGATGTCTAGCACTGGGGCATCATGCCACAGACAGGTAGCATGATGTCCCACCAAGTCACATTATTCTGACACAAGGCCAACCAGTTCTAACACTAACCTCTTAATGCTGAGCGCCAAGCGAGGCAGCTGTTAGTACCATGTTTGTAAGTCTTTGGTATGACTTGGCCGGGGATCGAACCCACGACCTCTCTTGAGAAGGAACTTATAAGCAAGAAGACTAATGTATTATATGACAGTGATGTACACACATTTTCATCTTGAATGAAATCATGAAAATGGTTTTTGTTTCCCAGCTGAAAGTGCAAAATTACACCTACATTAAGCTGGAAAAATCCTTTAGAGCCCAGGATAATTTAATTAATTTTGAATTGCATTTAAAATACTGTATCACTTACACAGAATTTTTTTAATGAAATGTATACAGTCATCATGCAAACTTCATGATAAAGTTCATCCAGTGACAATACTGAAACTCACTGTGAAACCATGATCATTCATGTTGAGAACTATATTCTGTCCCGTAACAGTGATAAAAATATCGATATTTACCTTGAAATCATTATCATTCATGTTGAGAACTATATTCTGTCCCATAAAAGTGACAATATCAAAACTCACCGTAAAACCATGATCATTCATGTTGAGAACTATATTCTGTCCCATAACAGTGACAATATCGAAACTCACCGTAAAACCATGATCATTCATGTTGAGAACTATATTCTGTCCCATAACAGTGACAAAATCGAAACTCACCGTAAAACCATGATCATTCATGTTGAGAACTATATTCTGTCCCATAACAGCCAGCCCTATCAGAGCAATATCTCCTCTGAAACAAAACAATATGTAAAATAAGTTCAAATTTATCAGTCTGTACAGTATGGGAATGGTAAACATATAAATAAAAGCACCCATTCCAAAAACTAATTTGCAATGCTGCCATTCAAATGAGTAAGTAGCAGTTATGATTCGACCCAGATGGTACATGCCATATTCCATTTAACCAATCAAAAACAGTGTAATGCTGCAGTAGATAAAATGGTACTGTTTGCAGGAATTGCAATCAAACATAATACTACCAGAAGAATATTGAATTTTGCTAATAGTCAATCAGGTGAAAGGGAAAAGGTGAAAGAAAAGCTACAAACTGGCATATAACCCTTGTTTCGTATCTTCCATTTACTATCAGACTTGTCAGCCATATTCAGGTCATATTTCTGAATGTAACAAGTTGCCTCCCTTTTTGATAAGGGTTCAGCTCCCCAGAGTTGATATTTAATTATTAAGTATATTGCTGAAAGATTCCTTTTTTTTGGGGGGGGGGGGGTAATTAGTTATGATCCCACTTTTAACACATTATTGGCTGTATCATAGTAAGGACACACCTTGTTAACCAACATGGACTGGCCTAGCATAATATTGAACCTGTGGCACTTGGATTATTTGTTTGTTCTTGTGAATTTAATGCCATTTTGCAGCATATGACAGGTTATACCTGGAAGCCAGTATATTCAATGGAGGAAGAACTAGGCAAAACCCAGGAAAAATGACTGACCCATGGGAAGCTACTGGCTTTCTCACATACCACACTGGCTAAACAGAGGCTTCAGAAACATGGCCAGAGGTGAGATGTCAGTGATCTGTAAATGTGAACACTTTAGATCACCCTTGGTATATTATGAGACTGCAATGAACTGATGACATACAGTCATGTACTGAATAAAGAAAACTATGTTGTAATGTTTTATTATCACAACTACCGGCAATACAAGCTAAAAATTAAAAACTATCTGTTGTCACTAGATCTTTTTGTTCATTAAAAATGCTTAATAAGGGAAGGTAATTCCATGATAGCAAGTGAACCAGTCTATATAATACTAAAATGTTACAATATGCAATAATCTACTGGTACAGAGACCTGGAACACAACTCATAATTATTATTAGCATCTGTCGAGTAATCTATGTATTTCTGCAGTCCAATTTAAGTTTATATCATATAATAATTTTTTATGTTCCAAAGCAAAAGAGGACTGACCCACAAGATGACAGGATATTTTTTGTGTTAGATCAGGTAAATCCTTACAGTAAGAGAAAATACAGCAAGAAAAGTTTTTGCAGGCGATGGTTTCACTACACAATGAATTAATCTTTTGTTCTGGTTTTCTCTACACACTGAACCAAATCAGATTGCAAAGTGTGCACTGTAAAAATCATGCACCAATAATGGCTCTTATTGGAAGGACATTTTTGGGTAGGGTAAGTGGAGCTGAACTAATATGAAATAAAAAATATACCTTTCACGCCATAATAAATAAATGAAAGTCTTTCAATATATACATGCTTATTCTCATCTAAAATAATCACTTCTTAAATCTCAACGGGAATGACAGGACATTTGAGATTTTTAAGAAATATTTAAAACTAATTAACTTAAGTGATAACCATACTCAAATACTACCTGAAAACTATTAATAGAACCATATAATTGGATTCAGCACAGCAGTGTCTGCTATTTTAAACATGAAATCAACAACTATATAGCTATTGGCAACTATTACTCTGCACCTGGATGATACAGATCAGGCACATGCAACCCATGGACCATGGGTGACCTGGTTTTATGGGCTTATTCACATTATGTGGTGTGACTTTAAAAATTGTGCAACTGGCCCACACCATGCAGGAAGTTGCATATGCCTATAGTGTTTCAGCAAAAGGGGATGCTCAAAGGCCATGACTAAACATAAAATTCTGACAAACTTGTGCCTACCATGTTGCCTGTAACTGGAGATCTACATGTACAATATTTGGCCCATGACAAGGCAAGGGGTCACCTGAATAACTGTCAAAAAGGATATGCTTATTTTTCAGATAAAAATGTCCTTAGTAAATGTTTTCCAAAAAAAATGTAAAATGGGGGTGGTGTTGTCATTACATAAATACTGGTTACATATTGGCCATTGTGCAAAGGAATATAATGTTTGCACCATAATGGGATTCTCTCTCAACTGTATAGAATCAGTGCAAATGCTGTTACTGCAATAAGACAATATTCAAAACAGTTTACCAATATTTATTTTTGCTACCCATGGAAACTGACTTTGGAGACGGTGTTTTAGTACATGGTGGCTTTTGTAGTGTGTTTCCTCAGTGAAGCAAAGATAAATGTAATTGTCAATCCACTACAGTAATATGCCAGTAATATACTTGTATCATGTTACACTTTTTAATTTTTCACATTACTGATTGGATATGAATGAATTCATTCTTTGTTATTTGTTGCAAAATTATGCATGTTCCAATTGTTTCCAAAATTTTGGCTATAGATACATGTACATGACTGTTCATAATTTTAACAGTACAGACAAGAAAATGAAGTCAACTTCTGTCATTGCAAGTGCACTACATTTAACAGTTTGGAAGTTTATAATCCTCAATACAAGTCCCTAGAGGTTTAGAACAGACCCAGGGACTAGTTCCAAGTTCTTATCCTCTGGTTAAGTCCTTGGGGGATTGTGCACTATATTTAACAGTTTGGAAGTTTATAATCCTCAATACAAGTCCCCAGAGGTTTAGAACAGACCCAGGGACTACTTCCAAGTTCTTATCCTCTGGTTAAGTCCTTGGGGATTTGGACAGATTCAGGTGGCATTGTTAGTTGCAAATCCGAATTTGTCTTGTGATGCCCATTAAGTGCATATGTGTATTTAGTCATAGGGTGGGAATAAAATTAGTTTCTAAGTTGTGACTGATGTGCAAAGTCCCTGGATGTAAAGACAGACCACGTGACAAATGTTGGTTGCATATCTAAATCTGTCTTTGTTATGTTAAGTGTGGAAAGACTTTGAAAATAATCTGTTGGAATCATCCTTGACACAAGTGTTGATGATGACTATGAACATTAAAATAATTTGAATGTCTTGACTATCGATGAAAGAATATATTTAAGAAAAAAGTTAAATCTACACTTGAAGTTCTTAATTGTTTTATGCCCAAATATATGATGCCAAATAAAACAATATGTGTGGTTCTGGTTACCCAATCAACCCTACAATTTTTACCAACAAATCCTGAAAAAAGAAGAAAAAAGTTGAGAGAAAACAAAAGGATGTATCGATGATGAAAGTTAAATTCAGGATGAAAATGATGCTTATTTTCTAGTTTATGCTCTATTTAAATCCATCTGGATTTACTTACCTACCTACACTCATTTTTTTCTCCAATAAGAACCAAACATATTTATTTTGTCCTAAATGATACATTCAATAAAAGGATAAATAATACAAATGCAGACTCCAGTCTACCAATAACATGCTTTATGTCATCCAAATAACCTTCTTCCTCTTCAAGCCCAAAACCAAATTGTATAAAAATACTGGCTTTTTTCTGGTGGAATAATCTGCAACTGTCTACATAAAGATATTAAACAAAGGTCGTCATCAGTGCAGCCTTCCTTTTATCACATATGTTCAAAATGGATGCATTCTGATAATGGTTAAAATGGGTTATGGACAACTTTGCTGTATATTTGTATATATATATATTTTATACAAAATGTTTCTAGGTCTATGCTTGTGTGTGTGTGTGTGTGTTAGCAAAAAAGGTTTCAATCATGCATGTATATACAATGCTGTGCGTGCTAAATCCATACTCTTGGTTATTGTACACAAAATATGATACTGTTTTTGCACGATACATGTACTCATTTCCTAGCTGCATTTGATATATTTGCCTTTACATATATAAATAATTGAGGGCCATGTGG
Organism: Sinohyriopsis cumingii; assembly: GCA_028554795.2. NCBI lineage: Eukaryota > Metazoa > Mollusca > Bivalvia > Unionida > Unionidae > Sinohyriopsis > Sinohyriopsis cumingii. The sequence continues at coordinate 70,990,777 of CM068838.1, read as the reverse complement.
GGAGAATAATTACTTTTTTAATAATTCTGTAACCCTCATAAAATAACGACTTTATTTTTATTATATTATTTTGGAATCAAAGTGTCCACTAGTGCTTTTCAAAAAGGTGTTGGGATAAATATGGCATGTGATATATCAGGACAGGACTGTTCTTCATGCCAACAGGATATACAAAATCTAATATCTGCAGAGCTTCTAATGGTGGATCTCAGCAGGATATGATACAAGTACTTTACACCTGCTGTTCCACTCCCTTGACAATGACCTTTCATCCAGGTAAAGGATAGGTTATACAGTATACCTTCTAATGATTCAAACATCAATCAGCCAAAACTTCCTGTCACATAAAACATTCAGATGATTCTATGTGGGACTCTTTGTTTTAAGTAGATATATAGGAATGGATGAAAAAACAGGGTGGAGTACATCCACGGTCCTTGTAATACTCTTCTCTTTGACCTTGAAAAATGCACAACAATTAGAAACTCAAACAACAAATCTGGGACCTTAGTACTTTCATAGTACTTCCAGTTTGCAAAGTTGAACTGCATTTACAGCCAGGATCCAGCAAACAGGATGACATTATGTAGTACAGTACAACCTGACGTGAGAGATTTATGACTGGTGACTAAGAAAAGACAAGTCAGTTTTTAAAGATGCTGGTCAGAATGGACAAGTGTTATTTTAAGTTATTAAGTTGTAATTTATATGTACAAAAAGAGAATTGATAAAACTGAAGTACACAAGTATTATTTCAAGTCACTTAACCTGAAGGACAAGCAGTCAACTGAAAATTTGTTGTGTCCTAAAACTACCACATTAGAAGGCTACTTGACACTTACGACATGGAACTGGTTTTACAAAATTTCCCACAATTTGTCCAGAATTGAGATTTTACTTGAGGGTAATCTTCAAATGTTCTTCCTCTGAGACAACTCTGTCCTGGCAATTAAAGATAACAGTTGTGTTATCATTTTTTATTTTCAATGTCTGCTAAATATTACATGAAACCTGCCTCTAATAGTCACTTGACAGTATAATATGGACCAGAATCTTTTACAAAGAGGTTAAAAATGATAATAAAAACAAGAAAAGCAAGCCTAAAGTTAAGATTTTATATGCAGGTGTCCTTTATATTTTTGGGGCATTTTCTGTTTGGTGTTAACATCAATTATAACACATTACTGGCTATATCATGCCAAGGATATGGGAGCCAAATGCCTTTCCCAAGGGCATACAATGGCTTGAGATTGGTCTGGCCTGGAGAGGATTGAACATGCAACCCTTGGATTATAAGCCAATGCTCTACCAAGTGATCTACTACAACTCCCTCCTTTATACTGAGGTGTCAGGTAAAGCAGGGTTATTATGTAGTTAAAAGGTCAAAGGTGACTTGGATGATTTTGACAAGTTGATATTTCATATTTATTTTGTTAACAGTATAATTAGTAATTTACATATTTGCCTACAGTATTTCTCCTCTGACAAGACCTGGGTACTAGGTCTTTCTATCAACATGATATACTTTGTAAATATTTGCAAAAAGTTTGCAAAACTACACATACCTGTAAATTTGAATTTAGCTGCATGTTCCTATAAGCCATCTACAAGTCTCTAATAGGTGAACTATTATTTCTACAGTCTTACAACCTGATTTTTTCTAAGTCTGTGAAAGTCATACTGGTGACAAATTAATTTATAGGTCACAAGCAAACCTCACCTGCAGGTGGCCTGCCATTACATCCATAAAAGTTTGGCGGCCAGTGGCCAAATGATTTGAAAGATTAAATTTTCTCAGGCTGACTTCTACTTAAAATTATTTTATAAATATTGTAGTCTAAATGCACTAACCTCAAAATGCATGTCCAGTAATTACATGGATTTATTACTGGATACTGGATAAATATGGTAGCCTGAATGAGATAAACCACAATATGCATGCAATCACATGGACTGAGATAATTATTGGAATTGGAATGAGCTAACCATCTACTTTCATATCATGCATGGATATATATGTTAGTCTGATTGAACTAACCATGATGGGTATATACTGTCATCCTGCAAACTTGTATATGGTAAATAGCTCATTTTATTACCCAGATTATCATCAACAAGTGGGTACCAGAGTCCCCGCATACCCGTTGGCATCTTTACAGATCGGAACCATTTTCATTTAGAACCAACATCATAAAAAGTATTTTAGTCAATCTCCATGTTGGTCATACACAATGAGTAGCAATAAGATTTTCAAGATATCATGGACATTCTGGAAGTCAGTATGGTACCATTTCATCTAGGACCAACTAGACATTTTAAGAAGCCTTCTGGTGAAAACCCCACGTCAATATGATTTTCTGTTCTATAGGTAAAGTAATCACAAGATTTTCAAGATGGCTGCAGCAGTGGCCATATTGGGAATCACACTGGCTCCATTTTTCAGACAGGACCAAAAGTCTTTTAGAGAAGCCCCTCTTGTTCATAAAACTATCCACTCAGGAAGAGTAACACAAAGGTGGGCATATTGATATCTGGTTGGCCCCATTTTCATTTTGGACCAGCCAGTCTTCTTGTGAAAACCCCATGTTGATGTGACATTCTGCTAGGAAAAGTAGCAATAACAAAATTTTCAATATGGCTGCCATGGTGGCCAATACTGGACAACAAATCAGTACCATTTTATTTAGGACCAAATAAATATGATAAAACGTCTTTCAGTGAAAACTCCATACTGATATGACCATCCATTCCACAAGAGTAGCAATAACAATATTTTCAAGATGGCTGCTGTGTTGGCCATACTGAACATTCAACCAACACCATTTCCATTCAGGACCAACTATATCTTGAGATGAATGTGTTTGTGTCAGTTTCTTGGTAACACAGCATTTGTTTTAAAAAAATTGGCCCTAACTACTGATTTTCAGTATAATCAGCACATAATACCATCTGCATTTCCTATAATAAACAAGTGACAAACACATTAGGATCAACCCATATCCACTAACCTGAAATCAGTGATTTTGTTAATGGATCAGTAAAATCCCAGCCCTTACTAATCTGCTAGAGCATTGAAAATTCTGCCAGTCGCCATCATAACAGTTAATAAGTACAGTATGTTATGTTATGTCTACCAACATTCTACAATAGACTAGGCACAATATTTTCCTATGACATAGATTTACATGAGTTAATCTATTCATCAAATAAATTCTGGTGATTATTGTCAAAATTCTTTGTGCAGCTGGGACATGCCTGGTGTACCGGAGCCAAACAATGAATAATGATGACAACAAAATTTTGAGCACGACTTTAGTACTGGGCAATTGGAAATGTTTGTGTTTGTCCACTCTCAGAATCATACTAAAAACATGTTATAATATGTATACTGTTGCTGATAAATATAAAATACATTGTGCAGCAACAGCTGGAAATATGTGGAAGTTTATGCAATGTACACATACCCCTCCAAAATTATAAATACAAGCATGAGCAGATAAAGAAAGTACCAGATAGCAGAAATACTGGGAAAATGCACATGAATGGCCAAAGTACAATACAGCAAAGGATGTGATTGGTGAGTTTCTCCACTGCATATTCAGAGAAATAAAAAAGTACATGGGGTTCTTTATTATGATTCATTGATACAGCAGGTGCAAACACTTGAATAAATCATCTCTGAACTCAAACTAATATTGGTACAAGTCATGTCATCAAGTTATGGCGTGTTGCTGGACCAAGAAACAGACTAGGACTTATGGACATTGTTCCAATAATCAATTTATTCAGAAAATGAATAAGAAATTTCAATGAATCTTGTTTGTGAAACGCAGCTATTATTGTTTTAAGTTGATATTAAATATAAATGTTGAATTAGAAACTGAACTATCTTTTGATTAGTGAAATTTAGGTAGTGTCAATAAAATTTTGGTTGTGGTGACCCTGTGGGCTAGTGGAAAACAAAATATAAAGTATTATTTTGTTGTAAGCTGGGAAAAAATCTTAATATTAAGCTGTGCAAATCACAACACATGTATATGCTTTTCCATTATAAAAAGAAAAGCTTAAAATGCAAATCGACAACCAGATATCATGCATTCATTTGCAGGGAGCCATGTTAAACTAGCTGGATGAGGGTTTGACTTGTAATCAGGTTCAACATCGAATCAGACCGGCCAAGGTCAGCTGCCTTTGTATGGTAAAGGCTCTACATGATATAGCCAATAATGTCAAGAGTACTGTTAAAATCAACAACAACAAAATCACAACAAACCAGCTAAATATGTGTACAATCCTTGCAAACCACCTACAATCCTTCATAGATGCAAGTCTTAAAAATGTGAAAGGAATATGGTAACTTCAACTATGACCAACACTGACATGGGACCATATCCTGACATCAAACACTTATTATTACAGTGCGGTTCATTAATTGCAAGTCTATAATAGATACTAATCATTACAGTGGGGTTCAGTAATTGCCAATCTATAGTAAATACTAATCATTACAGTGGGGTTCAGTAATTCCCAGTCTATAGTAAATACTAATCATTACAGTGGGGTTCAGTAATTGCCCAATTGTTATAAATACTAATTATTACAGTGGGGCTGATTAAGTGAAAGTCTGTAATAAATACTAATCATTACAGTGGGGTTCAGTAATTGCCAATCTATAGTAAATACTAATCATTACAGTGGGGTTCAGTAATTGCCCAATTGTTATAAATACTAATTATTACAGTGGGGTCAATTAAGTGAAAGTCTGTAATAAATACTAATCATTACAGTGGGGTTCAGTAATTGCCAATCTATAGTAAATACTCATCATTTCAGGGGGGTTCAGTAATTGCCCAATTGTTATAAATACTAATTATTACAGTGGGGTCAATTAAGTGAAAGTCTGTACTAAATACTCATTATTACAGTGGGGTTCATACATTTCCAGTCAATAAAAAATGGAGTGGGAAGGGTAGTCAGCACTTGTAGGAAAGACTAGTTAAGATTTAGCAGGACTATTACATTTCTCAAAGGGGTCCGGAGTGGCAGAAAGCACTCTCCGTTATGGATCACTGCCATCTCACCTGTCTGCATAGGTTCGAGTCTCAGATTCGGCCAATGTGGGTTATGTGAGAAAGCTTGCCAGTAGCTTCTCGATGGTCGATGGTTCTTTCTGAGGTTTTTCCGGGTTCTTCCTCCACCAGTAATACTGGCCGCCATGTATAGCCTATCGTGTGCTGCAAAATGGCGTTAAACCCTACAACAACATTTCTCAACTAGCCATTCTTGCCTGAAGAAATTGATCTGACTTCCCTCTGACCTTTCCTACCCCATTTTTGACATTTGGATATTTATGTTGGAGTGTAGGTCAGAGTAAATTCCCTATAGAAAAAGCTGGAACTCAGTGCCACCATGTGGTGGCGGCATAGGGTAGCTTAGCCAACTTAAGCCACACCTCAACATTGATATTCAGATGTCAAATAGGGTTAGAGGAAACTTGGATTATGAAGAAACTTATTAAATTCTAGGCTTGCTTGGGGAAAAAAAGAATCAAAATTTTCCACGTCAAAATTGTGTATGCAGTTCTCTTTAAAAATATAATCTGGAAAAAACGTTCAAATGGCAGAAGCATATAAAAGACGTTAACACGTGTTTCGTCAACTCTAAAACAGAAGAACTTGAGAATAAAAGAAAAATGAAGTCTGTATTTATGGTTCTTTCGTATATCTTGTGATATGACTATTATTATTATTATAATTAAAAGGGTCCTATACAAATCGACCAAGTACACATTATCCAAGGTCAAGCTCGTGTGGTCACCTGAATGACCACTGTCCAAATGCTGAACTTTCTATGACAAAGTGACCGGATATTTCAACATAAAATAACGATCTTGCAAACCATAACATTGTTATCAAAGAAAGACAGCATTAAAATTACTTACTGTGGCTTTGACATCTTTGTGTAAATATTGATATTAATAACTTAGTGAACAACTGTATCAATCGTGCATGCACTGACGACTAATGCCAAAATTCAGAACACTGCCGGTAAATGTCCGCTTTAACAACCAAAAGACGCCTGTCTATGTTGACCAATCAATATTGAGATGTGTATTTCGTGATTGTCACTTTCGTGATAATGAAGTATATACAGAATTTTCAATGAATAGGAAACCAGACTCGTCGAGTTAGACTTGTTATCTACTGTTTGTTTTACTCAAGCATCTATTTAGGATATCAGATTTCGTAGAAACCAGTCTAGTTGTAAGAGAACTTGTTAGTTATCCACGAGTGTTGCTGCCATTCAAATAAAAAGATGGTGTTCCTCACAAGTTTTTTAGCGCGAAGACTTCCACTTCCTAGAGCCCGAGATAAACAAGACAACTTTTGGAGAAAATCAATGTGGCTTCGCATATCTTCGGTAAATTATGCTCAGCAAGGGGTATCCTTAAAGTATCACGTGTTTTCGAGGTGGTGTTTAGGCCGAATGAAAGTCCCAATAAAGTCAAACTTAAGGGCAATAACACGAGAGATGCTATTCTTAAATGTAAAAATAAATAATTATTAGAAACAACAGTTGAAGGCAGACATTTATTTACATTTATATTATTACAGATGATGCATTATATGACATGGGATGGAGGGGGGGCCTTGACCTCTACCGAGAAACAAAGAAAAATACTTAGTGCTTTAGTAGAGGTAATAATAACAACAGAAAGCACCCACACACCCAGGTTTCACCAGAAAAGAGGTGCATTATGGAATATTTTTTATTTTGGATCTTGTTCTCATTTAACTTTATAATTTTCCCGGACCAATGTTTATTATAAGAATTGTCACACTTTTCTTGTTTACTTTTAATTGATTAGATGCCATTCTGTAAATTTCTGGACATCTGATACCCAACAGTCCATTTTGTTATTAATTCAACCTCAAAATATGACTTTGCAACACAGCAGACTAACACAAACCTTTGTTTTGTGTGCCAAATACAATGCCCCCCTTATGTGGCAACCACTTCTGCACAGGGAAAGTGGTCTTATAAGAGGGTTGTCCATTCCATAGGGGGACTCTGTTTATGAGAAGGATATGTGCATGAAGTGAGAAAGCTACATGTAACTTAAAAACATTTAATTATCTTCATTTACGAGTAACATTATTTATCAAAAGGATTTTCTTGTCTTAAGAATAGATCTATTTCAAGGGAACATACATTAATAATTTTTTAGTCTTACGGGTGAAAGTATTTATCCAGTTCTGTTTGTATCATGTTGTCTGTAGCCAAACCATTCAAAAACATTTAAATCTTTGTACAAACATTGCTTTGTATCTGTTTCCATTTACTGTATTTTTCCAATGCTTATCTGTCATGATGTTGTTTATTTGAATCTTTACAACATCACATTTTCATCAAGAACTCTTGAACTCCCACTCTCTACTTGAGTTGAATAACTTTTACTTTTTCTTTTAAAGTAATAATTTTCCATTTGTGTGATGATATGTTAACCTTTTGTAATGACCTATTCCTACGTTGTTAATTGTACTACAATTCATTCATGCAGAAGTAACTTATATAGAGTAGGTGAAATGTTTTGTTTATAAAGGAAGTGATACATGTACTGTCATGTGATTTTTTGGTCTTCATCAGTTACCCTGTTTCATTTCATTTTCTGTGTGAATCCATAAAAGCTATATTTAACCTATACCGACCAAGTTATGATCTTATTACCTCCAGTCATAATCATTAGACAGAAGAATTCAACAGTTTTGTAATGCCCCAAACCCTATCACAACATTGTTGAGCCCATTTCCTAAAACATCAGCATTTGTAGATAATGATATAATATTTACTTTAATAGTGCATGTTATTATGTACTTTAGTCAGCAATTATCTCAGATGTAAATTAATTGCCATTTGAAAGTTGTTATTTGCTGTTGGTGACTTTGGCTTTTGCTAGTACCAATAAAGACAAGTGCAGATCTGCATCAAAGAAAACAGGGCAGTTTTTAAAAACAAAATTTCTGTAGAACAAAGTATACCCAGTGGATGAACAGCAGTCAAGATTTCGGGGATACAGGACAGAATCACTGTGTGAAACCCACAATCCCATGCTGAATGGGGTTCTCAACAGATGCATACCCTCTGGTTTTTATGCTTGGAATTTAAATGTGACCTGTTTCTGATGCAAGCTGTGTTTTTACGATGCACATTGATCTGGACCAGAACATCAGTCGTTGATTTGATTTGAATTTTCTGCTGAGCAGATTAATTATATGCATCAGTGATTAACTCGTGCTGGACTATTGTTTACACCTTATCAGCCAGTAATATCACACCTATGTCAAATCAATATGAACTGTGCAGAGCCAATATGTCACTGATGACACCCTTAGGTATGCCTAATTTAGTCAAAGTTAGATTCTTTTTTGATTGTCTTTGATGTTTAAGATACATTGAAACTCCTCAAAATTAAAAAACCATGGCCTCGCCTTCCCCCTCCCAGCAATTGTTTGATTATGATACGTTTTTGCAATTGTGAAGAAAGTCACCAACTTAATCCACACCACAATTAACAACTGTGGTTCAGAGTTCAGTTATAAAGTAAATATTTAAGGTATTTACATGCACTGCATAAAGGTTCAATTTCAGCAGCTTGGTTTGAGTGAAAGCCCTCAACTTCAGGATGGCTTATAAATCACACTACTAATGATCATCCATAAATAGAAAGGAGCAAAATGCAAACCAAGGTGGTCCCTCAGCAAAGAACATATGGATATTTCTTTCTTTTGAATAAAAATAAGCAGAATCTGGATTAACATCCATGAAACTGAAATAGGGGTGTTTTAATTTATGTTGCTTTAAACACCAACAAAAAATTAGTCACATGCTATAGTACCGGAAGGGGAGTTGGATTATCTCTTTGATGGCTTCAGGCATTGCTTTGATGGCAACTACACATGATGAGACTCGCTTCTAGGCTTCATCACTTGCCAAGCTGCAGCAGCAAACCAAGACTTAGAGTAATTTGATAACTGTGGGAATTTTAGCCTTAACTGCAAGTTGTCCATTTTAACAGAACATGGAGGCAGAATTATTCTGCATGTATATGTCATTACACCACCTCAATCAGTCAAAGAGATACGTTGGCTCTTCTTCAAGTGCTGTGATGTTGTCAGTCACTGATCACAACTATGTGCACAACTGGTACAGCATGTACTTTGTCAATAGCTTATATATAAAGAACTTGTCAGCTTGAAGTTTAATTTGCATATGGGGGATGAGTTGAATTTAAAATCAGTTTAATTAAACATCATCATTTTGGTTCTTGTAGAGATGTACTGTGTACATATTTGAAAAGGTTAGTAATCATTGCAGCCATATTTTGGTAAGTTGGTATGTGGATGTGGTAGAGTAACTTGTACTAATTATTACCATGGTAAACCATCACAAGTTCCCAATTCTCAACTTTTTATCGCTTCTTCTTTTTCTTTCTTTTAATACAGAAATTCTATGGAAGGAACAGAAATTGTTTTGGTTTAGCAATTGTTCCAGGATGGCGGGCCCTTCGATATGCCACCAGGGCAAGAAAGTTGAAAAAGGAAAATATGAAGAATGTGAGTTTATTGTATGATAATAAAACAGTATTTAAAAAAGAAATTGGCCTTGTTACATATGCACTTTTATGGATGAACTTGTGATATGTCATGTCTGTCAGGAAGTGTGTCTGGGTGTACATCCAGCCGTTTGTCCATTCATCCATTCCACTGAGTCTTTTCCTTATAAGATGATGGATATAGTCTGTCACTCGGATGCATAGGTGACTGTTAAGATCTTTGAATCTTGGAGAAGAGGCATATTTGTCAGAATGAAAAAAGTTAATGGCTGTCATTGCTAGTATTATTTTGTTGTGAGCTGTGAAAATTGAAAATTGTGCATTTTACTTTTTAAGCTTAGCTCTCTCTCTCATATATATATATATATATATATATATATATATATATATATATATATATATATATATATATATATATATATATATATATAACACGTTCTAACCTTACCCTTATGGATCATTGCCATCTCACCTCTGTCCATGTGGGTTTGAGTCTCATGCTTGGCCAGTGTAGGTATGTGAGAAAGCTTGCCAGTAGCTTCATGTCAGTTTGTGGTTCTTACAGGGATTTTACTTGGTTCTTCCTCCACTAGTTATACTGGCTGCATATCTTGCAATGAAAAATGGCATTAAACCCAAAGCCAGAACAACAAAACTCTCTCAACAAAATTGCCATACCATATTTTATTAAATGTGATCAGTAGAGGGCTGGCTTGTGTACATTTCACATTAATACAAGAGATGCCATTGTACTATCTCGTCCAGTTAATGTTACTCGATGCCATTGTACTATCTCGTCCAGTTAATGTTACTCAAGTAGAACCACAGTAAAGAAGAGCTAGATCAAGTTTGATTTTCATCATTTTCCAGAAAAATTTCACAGATTAGATTTTCCTATTTAAATTAGAACTTTGTCCATCAGTGTCTGGTCATTAAATGTTTGAAGGAGGTACAGTTTGGTATGAGGGTTTATATTGAAAGTCCTTGGTTAGTTTCAGTTTTACTATTTTTAGCAAAATTGTATGGAGTTATAGCCCCTTTTTAATTTTAAATTTTGCTTCTTTAGTTGCATCACATTGGAGGGGGCATCTATGACATATGGATACATTTCTAGTTTGCATGAAACTCAAATGTTTAATGCTCATATTTTGCATGACAGCTAGGGCTCTCTGCAAAGTGCTTCCATTATGCCCATACTTGTATTTTACATGACAGCTAGGGCTCTCTGCAAAGTGCTTCCATCATGCTCATACTTGTATTTTACATGACAGCTAGAGCTCTCTGCAAAGTGCTTCCATTATGCCCATACTTGTATTTTACATGACAGCTAGGGCTCTCTGCAAAGTGCTTCCATCATGCTCATACTTGTATTTTACATGACAGCTAGAGCTCTCTGCAAAGTGCTTCCATTATACTCATACTTGTATTTTACATGACATCTTGGGCTCTCTGCAAAGTGCTTCCATTATGCTCATACATGTACTTGTATTTTACATGACATCTAGGGCTGTCTGCAAAGTGCTTCCATTATACTCATACTTGTATTTTACATGACAGCTAGGGCTCTCTGCAAAGTGCTTCCATTATGCTCATACTTGTATTTTACATGACATCTAGGGCTCTCTGCAGAGTGCTTCCATTATGCTCATACTTGTATTTTACATGACAGCTCAGGTTCTCTGCAAAGTGCTTCCATTATGCCCATACTTGTATTTTACATGACAGCTCAGGTTCTCTGCAAAGTGCTTCCATTATGCCCATACTTGTATTTTACATGACAGCTAGAGCTCTCTGCAAAGTGCTTCCATTATGCCCATACTTGTATTTTACGTGACAGCTAGGGCTCTCTGCAAAGTGCTTCCATTATGCTCATACTTGTATTTTACGTGACAGCTAGGGCTCTCTGCAAAGTGCTTCCATTATGCTCATACTTGTATTTTACATGACAGCTAGGGCTCTCTGCAGAGTGCTTCCATTATGCTCATACTTGTATTTTACATGACAGCTAGAGCTCTCTGCAAAGTGCTTCCATTATGCTCATAGTTGTATTTTACATGACAGCTAGGGCTCTGTGCAAAGTGTTTCCATTATGCCCATACTTGTATTTTACATGACAGCTAGAGTTCTCTGCAAAGTGCTTCCATTATGCCCATACTTGTATTTTACATGACAGCTAGAGCTCTCTGCAAAGTGCTTCCATTATGCCCATACTAGTATTTTACATGACAGCTAGAGCTCTCAGCAGAGTGCTTCCATTATGCTTATACCCCTAAATAGTGATCTGATACTCAGGATATTCTTATGACCTCAATCATCAGGCCTAGATGCACATTTTTGTGAAATGTAGATTTATTCTGATTATTTTGGTTTGGTGTATTACTCACGCCAACACAAATTAGATTATATAGTACTGAGTTATTTGGAGTTAATTGCTTTGACAAGGACATGTCATAGTTGCTGCCTCAGCCAGATCCTTTGGTGTGTCTGGCATGCCAGTGACTGAGTCACCTTGAACCCCTGTTAGTTTCTTGGCCCATTCCATTCGTCATAATGTGACCTTAGGTGATGATTATGTACAATGATTGGAATTACTAAAAGTAGGAGAAAAATAACTGTAGTTTCATAAGGTAATTGAGGTTTTTCTGGTGCATGTTTGCTGTTTAATCTGGGCTAAAACATTGAAGTTACAGTCCAGCAGGTGGTTGGTCTTTAAGGGTGACACTTTTTGACAAGGACTTTAGTAGTGAAACAGGTGAGATTTCCCATTTTGCTACAGTATATAGTGTGTTTACATCCATTGATGGCACACTCTCATGGTAGGTATATTTGAAGGGGAGAATTTTTCCAAATAATACTTAATGGATCCATCTTTGTTGATTTTTCTATATTCACTCCAGATGAAAGTCAGGATAATGGCGACAAATCACATGGAAAGGCAATTCCTGACTTCATAAATATTAAAGAAAATCAAGACAGTGTAACAGTTAATGTTAACTATAACATAGCACTTCAACAGTTCAATGATCTAATGGTAGACAAATGAAGGACAATTAACATGTACAATTTTTCCAACAAGCAATACTATTCTGATACATGGAAGTGGATATATAGCTTGGACCTATAATGGCTTCCTTGATTAATGTGACATGATAAGCAGTACCAGCCATCACCAGTATCAGCAGAGCCATCTCCCACATGACCCATAACCTTTAGCTCAGGATGTGCCAAGCAAGCAAGAGGTTTTTCATACCTCCACATGCATTGATAGATAAAAAGTTAGACAATGCCTAAATTGTTTACACTTCCATCTGCACAAGGCCAGGCAGAATAATTACTACAGTATATAACATAATGTCCCCAGTTGAAGGCCAGGCAGAGGAATCACCACATTGTATAAGATAAAGTCCCCAGTTGAAGGCCAGGCAGAAGAATCACCACAGAGTATAAGATAAAGTCCCCAGTTGAAGGCCTGGAAGAAGAATCACCACAGTGTATATAATAAAGTCCCCAGATGAAGGCCTGGAAGAAGAATCACCACAGTGTATATAATAAAGTCCCCAGATGAAGGCCTGGAAGAAGAATCACCACAGTGTATATAATAAAGTCCCCAGTTGTCATTATCGAGAATCATAAACTGATAAACACTGAAGAACTGTTATTGACTTGATGGCGCACAAAAGCAAGTGATGAAATAATTAAGGCAATTCAGGTAAAGAGGATCACTGTAATATTTTATATGGCTACACAAACAGATGGCTCAGAAATGGCAATGGTACATATTTAGAACACTCCATTACCTGCCAAAAGGAAGTGTTCAGTCAGCATATAGGGCAGTACATGAAGATACTGAAGAAAAAGTGGTTTATGAAGCACAGGGGTTTCATCATGTTTACTCATCAGAGGGTCCCATAGATGAAGATTTAGTGAGGTCCATCACAACTGAGAGAAGATCAAGACATGATAAGAACAATAGACATATCAGCGAACCCAGTGCTGATAATTAAAGGACATTACATATTGGTTCCTCTATTGTTAAAGGAATCTGAACTAAGGGGCTAATGAAGGCTACTAAGAAGGGCAGCATAAAACATTTAACATACAATATTGAACATGCACACCATACAAAACAACAGTTGTTCTTATAGGTGGAAATGATACCAATAATGTTCATAGCTTGCATACAGTCATATATAGTTATAGAAAAGTCTTCATTACACTCAGCATTCTCATAGTACCTGCAACATTATGTGTCTGGGATACCTTCTTGTATCGATGCACAAGTGAGCCTGTTAAATGAAGTACTTATTGATTTATATAAATAGTTTAAATTCCATTGTATAGACAAATATTCTTCATTATGTTTGGGAAACACAGGTAACAATTAAATATAAAACTACCCTAAATATAAATTGCAATATCCCAAATTTTGGGAAAACATTCATTGAGTGTTGTTTTGTGGTGAAATAGGACATGTAACAGGAACCAATCATCATGACAAAGTCATTTGCTATATTTGGACTTGGCCATAAGCAATAGCTCTGCTCTATGAATACAAATTTGTAGGGGTGTGGTGATGAAGAAAGTGCCAACAGTATTTCATATCAGAATATTACTTAACCACAAGTCCGTTATTAAAATAAACTAATGTATAACAAGTTTAATGTTTTGTCACAAATATGCAGAGAATGCAATGAAACTAAGTGTAAATGCATATCACTAATCCATTTTTTTAATTGCCATAAACCAAATTACAACCCTGAAAGAGAAACTGACTCCTAAAATTCCAGTTCTAAGTTTATTGCACAAACATCCAGCTGTGCATATTCTGCTAAAACATTAGACAAGTCACCAATACACTTGTACCAAATTTCATGTGAAGATATCTATAAATGTTCAACTGTAACCTCCCTTGAGGCATTACAGTGCCAATGTAACCTCCCCCAAATCTTACAGTTCCACTGTAACCTCCCCTGAGGCCCTGCAATTCCACTGTAACCTCCTCCAAAACCTTACGGTTCCATTGTAACCTCCCCTTAGGTCTTGCAATTCCACTGTAACCTTCCCCAAAACTTTACAGTTCAACTGTAACCTCCCCTGATGCCCTACAATTCCACTGTAACCTCCCCTGAGGCCTTGCAATTGCACAATTTAGCTTACAGAACTTGTGAAGATGTAAATAATGAAGTCAGCATTAATTCCTTTATTGGCATTGATTTGAATACAGATGTAGGTTCTAATGGTATAAGCAAGGGTAAATTACATTTACATAATTGTACAACAAATGTAGAATCTGATAATTTTAATTGTTCAGGTAATGATGATACAACAAAAAACATGTATGAATACATAAGAGTAAATCCATGATATCAACCTTATATTGCATTGGCTAGTAAATCCCAATGATAGAGTATTTGTACCTCAAAATTTGACACTTCTCTCACTTGTAATGAGAACGTAAATGATTACTACTACAATTAAAATACACCTTTTGGAGTAGTTAGGAAGCATATTTGTGATAGTCTTAAAACTTAGATGATTTGAAGCTCACAATAAAACAGAAGAGAGTTATACTGGAAAGAAAGGAACACTCTGATGAAAGAGATGGAGGTATTATTCTTTCAGATGCAGATGAGGTATTAATCATGCGTGACTTCAACGTTGATTACCTTGAATTTGCCGGAGTATATAAGTCAGTGCAGTGTATAAGTTGAATCAGCAAATTTTCCATCCTTTATCCATATCAGTGCTGAGTATAAGATGGAGCCAGATCAGCACCTCATATTGTTTTTTTTCAGGTCGTTCCACACAGCATCACAAATTTTATCCTATTTGTAACTCAGTAATCTTTCCCCGGATAGAAAGTAAGTGTTTTATAGGTAGAAATATCAAGACGTCAGAGTTAAGTTATTGAAGACTTGGACAAGCTAGTAGTATAATGGTGATTGTGTATTTTATTTACAGTTAAGGGGTAACATAATTGGACCTCTGGTTTTCCTGCTTAGACTTCTAATTTTTGAAGATTCAGTCTCCAATATCTATTAAAATAACAAATGCCTATAAAGAGCTCTGGAAAAACACAAGCATGTAGAAAACAATTAGCAAGTAGAAAAATATATAATTCAAGGTATACACAGTTGATGCACAAAGAAACAATATTTTGCTGAGGTATTAGAGTATGGTGAAAATTACTTGTTCCCATCCTTTTCAAGTATAAGGACCTTAACTTCCAAACATTTTGAGGACCCGCACATGCTAAAAGTTGTATTTTTAGGCCCCATTAAGTAAGAAAATATATACCCCTTGGAATAACCCCATGGCCCCTTGGTATCTGTGCTGAACAAGACAGGATAAACTGGTTTAAATGGTTTGCCTAATCTACCATTTATATGGTGTTACAAGAAAAAATTATTGTTGATTGTATAGTTTACAAAGGTTACCCATGAAAAATGCTAAAATTGCTTGCTGCAGGTATCTTATTTATGGATAGATAGGTAGAAAGATAAATTGACTGGTTATTTCTTTGATTAAATTTCAGCTATGGGAGATCCGTCTAAATGCAGCCTGTAATGAACATGGCATGGACTACCACACTTTTATGACCAGCTTAGCTCAGGTAAGTTAACACGTCCTTATTCATTGCTTCTGCATGCTTTGGTTGAATGCCAGTAATGGTGCAATTAAAACTCTTTACTTAGCTTTTGAAACTTTTAGTTTCTGTTTCCAACTAAAATTTATATTTATCCATGTGCCAGCAGAGTTGGGAAGGGATAGAGTGTTTTTCCAGTTCATTTGTGTTTGTTTGCTATGCTGTCAATATCTTGGACCCTATTTTACCAGCACTCATGAAAATTGGAATTTGGATCAATGGTTAGGGTTGGTAGCTTCGTCATAAAAAACCTAGGTCACTGTGACCTATTTTTTCTTCTTTTATATCCTGAAACTCTGAGACGGCCATACCATAGGTAGGTCACTGTGTGGTAATTTTGTGATGCTTTAATTTCTTTTGTATTTTAAGCCATTTGTTTATTTCACCTCACTGTCTTGGTCAATATTTAAATTAATTTAATAAAAATAGATACATGGATAAATCTCAGTGAAAGTATCTCATTTGTTCCAAAACAAGTTCACTTAACTTTGGTTTCAAGCTTGAATGACTTTTGTATGTTCAGCTAGTTGTTTGTTATGTACTTAATATTTTTGACTCTGTTTCCCCCATGCTTGTGAAAAGTGCACCTGAGTAACTTATGCATTCACAGCAATCGTTAATCATTTTCTCAATACCTTGAACTTATTTCAGCATTTATAAAAATTGGCATATGGATACAACACAGCATGATATAGCCAGTATTGTGTTAAAAGTGCCATTGAAATCAACAGAAAAAGGCAAAAATATTAAATTGAAAATTAGAAGACAGATGCATTGGATTGATGCCTAGATAAAATCTATATTTTACTTATTTTGTATCCAGCTGAAGATGTCAGAGTTGTAACATGAGACTTTCAGATAAGTCAATACTAGTTAATTTTTAAAGAAAGAACCATTTCATGATACTTTGTGTTATAAGCAGACTGTACTTGAAAGGGGTCAGAGAAAGAGAAAGAACAAAGAGTGCCATTGTAACTCATTATTCGAGAGTGTTGAATATGGTACAATCAATTTTTGTATTCATTTTCTAGTGTCTATACTTTTCCCCTTTTCAGGCGGATATTGGACTGAACAGAAAAGTTTTAACTGACTTGGCCATATATGAACCTAGAACATTTCAGGTTAGTATTGTATTTATCATATGACTGATGTGCTATTTAGGTACACATACACTGTCGTAAAAGCCTAGTTGCTCTGTAGCCCTGCTTTTCCTAACTCAATCAGCCACAAACGCCTTTATTTAGGCAAAGTAATTATTGCTGTCAGCTGAAAAATCCTGGACTGATTCATATAAATTATAACCAGTTTCACTGGAACCTTAATTTGGGAAAAGTAATAATGCTTATCAACTGTAATGTTAAAAAGTGATTCTTATAAATTCTGGTCATGATGTCTGCCATTTATGTAAGAGTTCTTATCACGGTGAAATGGGCATTGTCACTTAGTTCAGTAGTAACAGTAATACACTACTATGAAATCAGGATAAGGTCTGGAGATATAATTTTTCAAGTTAATCTTTAGTCCATTCCAAATAGGTATCTTTTCTTATTTAGAAGATAAGAAGACCAGTCTAGGATTACACTCTGACAATATGTTGTCTGCAACATATAATCTTGGTGAATGTTAGAGAAAAATAATAAAGTTTATCTTTACTTGTTCCCCTTAAGATATATAGAGTTAGTGAAAATTTATTGCGATAAATAATAAATAATAATTCATTTAATTTTAATTAATTATTATTTGGTAGTTTGCACATTATTAAGCATTATCATCAGTATTTTTTAACTTGGGGTGAAATGATTAATCAATATATCGATGCCTTAATACCTTTTCCCTATACAAGATGTGAAATACAAGATGATACTTACCCTATGCAAATTACATTATTCTTCAGCAGCGGTGAATATTTAAATGGTTTTTGCATTTTAATTTTTGTTGTTGAGAATTCATCTACAACAGCTGTCACAGGCATATGCATTCATTTCTGTCCAGTTAATGAAACAAAACTATTGTTAACACTTACTTGCCTTCAACAAATCATCACAAGGTGTCTAGAACTTGCATGGTTTGAAATCTACATCTACACCATCTCACCAATTTCATTTTATTAATTTTGTCCCGTCAGCATATTCAGCTACAGATAACATATATAGACATAAAGGAGACATTCAAGACTTGTGAATATTACCAGCATCATGGTTATTGTTTTTATAAATTTATGAATTAATTGACCAATAAACCTTTATGAGTTTCCTGATTCCACAATTTTTTGGCATTGTCAATGGATAGCAATACTTGAACTGTTGCATAGGCATAATTTTGAGTGCATTGTGATTGACCCATTGTCATTCTTGTGATTAATAATTTAAAGAAGCGAGTATTGAAATCCTAAAATTGTAAGGAGAACAAAAATATCTATTTGTGGAGAAACTACAGTTCTTTAAATTTAATTTATTGTTTGATGCAATACCAATGGAAATGAGAAAATAATTACATATTTTGTACTAGTGTTTCATTACACATAGAAAGAAATATATATAAAAATAATAATTTTTATTAGACATGTCTTTATATTTTTTCAGAGTTTGGTGCAATTTGCAAAGCAAAGACAGTTGGAAGTTGGCCTTGAATCATTAACAATAGATTCACCTCATGGTATATTCCACAGAGGATTGCCTAACAAGTGATGACTTGAACACTATTTGATCTTATACTGATGCTGTGCAGGGAAAGAATTTTTTTTAATATACTCTCCATGAACTGTGTTCAAAGGCTGATACAGTAATCATGTTTACGCAATCAGGACCTAAAGTGGAAATAGTCTTGCCAGTATCTTGAAAACATACCCATATTGTACTCTTCGGGCTAAGAGGGATTTCATTCCCTTCTTGCCTATGATATTGTGTCCATTATCTATTACCAAATATAGGTTGTATTGCTAATAATAGTGAAAATTCATGGGCTTTCTTAAGTTCGTAACAAAGATCAATGCAGTGGCCTTTCAGTTCCACGGGTTGTTATGTCAAGGGAGGCCACTCAAATTTATGAAAATTAGACCAGATTGTTGTTATATCCCTTGGGTGTTGTTCCACTGATGGTAATATTTGAACAGTAGTAGAAAATACTTTTAAATTGAAGTCCCCACCCCACAACAATTGCCTAAATAATATTTCAGTGTGACATATAAAGAAAAGAAAATTTAAAAATATACTGTAAATACTATTTAGAGCAGATTGTTTGTGGTCGTGAAAGGTACCATGAACAGTAGAATCTCTGGAATTAAGCTCTTCCATCCAATCTCTTGTAAATTAATATCATCTTGACTCTTCAAGTCATTAGTATCATCAGTGATTTGATTATTCTTTGAAGGAATACTGAAATAGTAGTTTTCTTTGCAGAGAATACCAATTGTGAATATTTTTTTATCTAAGATTTGCTGTAAATTATGTCAGAATCTGTGGCAAAATCAAGAATGTATAGTTGACCCTTTTCCTTGAAAGGAAAAAGAATGCTTTGTTCATACCTAGTATTATGACAGTACAGTGTTTTAAATACAAAAACGTTTTGATTAAAATGTTCAGCATAAATCTGGCAAGTTTTTAACAAAACACTCATAAAGGTTAACAGTAATGATTACAGTATATATTCACTTACAAGTCAATTCCAGCTCCTAAAAGGGACCCAGAACTACTGTTACATAATGCACCAGAAGAACAGGTCTATTTTGTGTTTTCTTATACTGATTAGTCTTCAGAGACTGCATAGACCCAGATCTGCTGGCATCTTATGTGACAGCAGATCTGAGTCTGTGCAGTTAGCAGTTGAATTTGACATATAAGCAAGTATATACACTATGTAAAATCTGATGTCCACAGTTAGTCATCTTTACTTAGCACTTCATTATCTGTCTACTTGTGATGAGTATTCATGTCACCAGCTGTTTTCTGGTGTGATTCATCGCACATTATTATGGATACAAATAAAAGTGGAACTGAAAATTGGACATGCCCTACAATGTAGTCAAAATTGTATAGCAACTTTGAGCATGGACAAGTCCAAAATTATTTATTGGATATAGCTCAAATTTTTAAGTCCGTTTCATTTGATTAAAATTGGCGAGTGTGTAAAATTTTACAGCCTTTGAGGAATGAGTAAGGAGTTTGGGTGGACTTCACTTACAGCAGATATTGTACTTTGTTGTTTTGAACCGTATTATTGGAGATGACATGTCTTAAAAGAGTTTGTGTGCTAAAGTGTGAAAAATTAAGTATTACTTTATTTGGAAAATTGTTGATAACATATGGTCTCAAGATGGCTTTCAGATTGTCTTAGTCCATATGTGTGGCATTTTTTAATAGGTTAATTTTCTTGTGGTTAGATCTCAATAATTTACTCTTCTGTTTCATAATCATTAATTATGGAAACAGTCACAAATGTTGAAGAATGATGAAAATTAAAGATGGAAAGTAGAATTCAGTTCAGTTCTCTAAATGACTTGTGCTGGTTCAAGGAAAATGTTGACAAAATGCAATGCATGAAATTACAAAGAGACAAATGTTGATAACTGTATGAATGTATGATATAAGAACTTGATGTTGTCAACATTTCCAAACTGAGAATAAATCCTATTGTTTTAGTTACTGCATGTTTATGAATTGTCCCCATATAAATTACATCCAGGTAAATCTTGGTTCCAGAATTTTTTCAAATGATTGACAAAATGAATGTGAACAATGTACTTCTAAAATGTCATTTAAAGCCCAAGGAGACACACACACACACACACACACATACTTTATTTAAAGTCCAAAGGATCTGCACTACTCAGCAACTGACATGGACCTTTACATTATGGTAATTTAGCATTAAATACAGCTTATATTATTACTAAAAGTAATCTACAAAAATGGTTCAATTGCTACTTCACTTAAAAGAAATTGAGGCTGTATTTAGTGGAAAGCCTTAAGGTATCCCACTTGTGATCGATTCCATTGCCATGGATAGTAATGGAAGCAATCACACATGGGTTTCTGATGATATAAGGTATTGAGACTTCAGGGTCATACAGTTAATGTCCTTTCACAATCTAATATTGCTGCTTTTACTAAAGTAAGAAAAAGTCTTAAAATGACTCCTTAACCAGTTTCAACCATATTTAATGTGGATCATCATTGTACTGAGACCCTAAAACCTATATTTGTCAAGAACTCCTGTTTTTGAAGGACAAGTCATCTTGTCTCTTGAGTGTCAAAAAACAAGTCATTGTCTCTCGCTCCAGTGGCCTAGTGGTTAGAGCATCCACCTCAGATGCAGGAGGTCGCAGGTTTGAACCCTGGCCACATCATGCCAAAGAGTTATAAAAATGGTACTAACAGCTGCATCAATAGGTGCTCAGCATTATGAGATTAGTGTTAGGACTGGTGGGCCTGGTAGGAGGATAATGTGACTGGGTAGGACATGACGCTACATGTCTGCGACATGATGCCTCAGTGCTAAACATCACTATAAACTGCCACACTGCAGACATTGTAGCAATATGACTGAAAACTTGTTAAAGCTGAATTAAAACTCCAAATCACACACACTCTTGACAAAGGAGAAGTCATCTTGTCTCTTATCAAAGGTTAAGTTATCTTGTCTCTTGTCAAAGGATAAGTCATTGTGTCTCTTGTCAAAGAACAAGACATCTTGTCTCTTGTCAAAGATTAAGTTATCTTGTCTCCTGTCAAAGGATACATCATTGTGTCTCTTGTCAGGATAAGTCATCTTGTCTCGTTATAATACAAGTTATCTGGTCTCTTAATTGTCAGTGAAAGACACAATTCACTATGGTTTGTTCAAAATACCATATTTGTCTATTATAAAATGCATCAAACTGCAATTAAATCCATTAACATCATAAGTGGGAAGAGATGTGATGAGACTGCATTGTCAAAGTGACCAGATTCTGTGATCCTTAATTAAAATATTCATCCAGAGCTACTTTAACATAAATGACAAGTTGTGTTTAGAACAGGAATGACTTTGAACATGTGCAAAGTTTTTAGTTGAATTTAAAATATGAAAAAAACATGTCTAAGGGTGATACACTGCAATCTGTTTCATTTTTTCAACAAACTGAACTGAACATTCATGTTTCTGTTGGTGCTTGAATTGTTTTTGGTCCAGAAGTATTCATCTTTTGTGTCTCATCTGTAGCGATTGTTACATAATTCATTATTAAGTGGTCAAAGTGCCCATCTGTCCTTCCATCTATCTGTCCACCTGGCATTAACTTCTCTGTTTGGTCTGAGTGAGAGCAATGGTTCATGCTTTGAGATCTTTCTCTGTCTTGTGTATTTATATGTTAATTTCATTGAAGAGTACCGTAGGACATTGCATAATTTTGGAAATCTGGAGAATCAGAGATCAAAGTGATAATTATCTATTTGTTGATTCTTTGGTGGTGACCATACCTCAAATTCCATCATATTTAGTACACAAGTTCACCAAGTCTCATGCTTAGCAATACATTCTTAAACGAAAAGTCAGACTCAACTTAACACCCTGACATCTGAATGTTCAGTGATTTTGCATTAGCCAATTTTGACATCTAAACTTTTCATTGAGCCCAAGGTGAAGGATGATAGTTTGATATGCACACCATTATGTTGACAATATGATGATATGATGTCCATCCGTCTGTCAGGTTTTAGTTCTGTATATTTACATTTTTAAGCAAACTTTCTTGATTGCAGTTAAAATAAGAAATATTCCTATTGAATTTTAGGTTAAAGAGCAAAATGTCAAGGTCATAGGGACTAAAAGAAAATGAAGAATGTTTTCCATACAGTTGTTTTTTTGTTTAAGTTGACTTGGCCAAACTTTGTAGATGGCTTGTGCTTAATGTAAGAAAGAAGTTTATTAATTTTTAGGGTAAAATGTTTCAATATCAAGATTGCTGAAAGAAAACAAATTATTCTACCATCTGTTGTTCTATATCACATTTCTTGACCAAATCTGTGGATGACTTGCACTTGGGACAAGATAAAATCCCCATTAAAAAGGGGTTAAAAAGTTAGAAGCTAATGTCCCAATAACAGAAGCAAGGGAAATTGTTAGGGTAAAAGTTAAGTGTCAAATTTAGTGCATGGTTTGGAAAGGACGTGAGGTCTAAAAGGTCAGAATCATAACAAGGGATATTGATTGGGGCCTGGGCTCACCTCCCAGCTAAAACCTTAAAGGTCTTTGAGCTTAAGGCCAGCACTATAATTTTGATTGCCTCAAATGCCATCCTCTGTTTGGCAGCTTCATTCAGTCTCTTGAAATGAGAATCATTGTCTCCAGTGGCATTTAAGTGCTTGCTGGAAGCTGCAGAGAGGATGTTGCATCAAGTGCTCTGCATGTCAATGGTGCTTTTTACATAACTGGATTTTGGTTAATCCCATCACAAGGAACAAGAACCCTTCTTATGCTTGTGAGGAAATTCATCCCCACATAAACGAAGTCCTGAGGAGGGATCAGATCCTACTTCTCTATGTTGAGGATAATACCAAGATGGTTCACATTTGACAAACAGAGGAAGACTACTTCAAAATGAATTGCTGTGGACATTATTCATGAACTAGTTGTTGAAATAATGGAGAATGGTGATCTCTGATAATCTCATGTGGGTTGCAACTACCCTCATGAGTCTGATAAAGGCTCAGAGGGCCAAAGGGAGACTGGGATCATGTTCTCTTTAATTTTGAGCCCCCAATACTAATTGTGAGGAAATAATTAACCCAGACTGTGGACTAAGAGTCCTGGAATAGGAAAGCACTGCAACAGGAGCAGAATGTATTAGTGCTATTACTAATGGATTATGATCTTGCTTCAAGATTTTTAAGGGATGACGCTTGTGGTCCATCAAAGGATTTTGTTTAGCATCTTATAACAACTAGTGTGTATCATCAAAACTTCATCACTCAAACATAGTGTGTAGCCAGCACACAAAAATTCAAGCTTAAGTGTAGAACATTCTCACCAACGTTCATGGGTATGAATAGGAAGTTGGTTGGCTTTTAGTGGTACATTTAACACATAACTAGCTATATCATGCCAGTGAAATGGAAGTTAATGCCATGCCTTTTCCTTGGACACACTAAAGCAGCCAACCCATGGATTAGGACTGTGTTGCTCAGCCAACTGACCAACTGTGGATTGATAAATATAACAGGAGATAATAAAACATGCAAGAGCTTTTTTACTTCCTTCTCAGATTGTCCCTTGAGGATATCAATACAGGTGTACCTGCAATTCTCATTTAAAAACACAAAAATTAATTTGTTTACAATTGAAATAATTTAAAAAGCTTTAGGTTTATATATATTTAATGGTTATTCAGTACAGAACAGGCCATATTTTTCTATGACGAACATAAAATTGCACATATAATCCATTTTAGAGGTTCTTTTTGTACTGCAAATTATATTTTGTCTTGATGATGTTGTGACCACATTGAAAAACTCTCTGAAATGTACACAAGAACAGCCAGTCAAAAATTCTTACAATACAGGTAGAGAAGCAGAAATGAAGTCAAGCCAGCAATGAAGCCATGATGTGAATTATGTGATTTAATTGAAAATGCAGTCCTGATGCCTTTAATCTTTCAATTTTGCACTGTAGTCTCATTCCTTGTCTTGGTATCTGGTGACACTTCTGCAATTACTACAGACTTATAACTTGGCAGACAAATGTGTGGGCAAGAGATTATTGATATGTAATAGATGAATTTGTGTGTGGCAGTAACTGGATTTCAACTGCATGTCATAAATATATCAAGTTTATTGCATATAGGCCAATATATATTATTTTTCTGACATTCTCTTTTAATCAAAAATGTATATGTTGGCAATATTTAAGTAAATTGTTTCTTCTCAGGCATCAGTTTATATTTTATCAAGCAACTTTTATCCATTACTTATGAAAGCAAATTTAATCAACATGGCTGTGTAAGATGTTGAACTGACTATTAATGGATTAAATACAAATTAGCTAATTGTAAATATATCTTAAACTTCACCAAGTTATCTAGCAAACACTTGCATGGTATTCAATGTAATTAAATCAACTCAAAGTAGTCTTTTAAAGAGCATAAACATCAATCTTGATGAAATATTTCTTTTCCCACCATTTTATGCAGGTAATTGACATATGATATCTGATATTAGCTGCAGGAGAAACACAGGTTTGAATAGTTATTTTTTTTTTTACATGATCTGAGCACGGATGCAGGATGATACACAAGAAATTTTAAACTGTTATTTGCTTTTCAAACTCCTCTCATCAGTTTGGTCCAAATTAGTTTACTCTCTTCTTAGGCTAATTTGTTCTAGTCAGGAAAGGCATTTTTATGAATAACAAGTGATATCGCAGATAATGGCAGGTTGAATCTTATAAATCCTATTTGAAAATATAACTCCTGAAAATAGAGAGTCATTATTTGCAATACATAAATACATGAAAATGACTATCAAATTAGAAAGGTTAAATGTACAATTCTGTACCTATTTGTGTGATTACATAGTTAATTGATAATTATACTTACATTAAACAATGCTGAGAAGCATACATCAATTGCTACAATTAGTCATTGTATTATGACGCCCTTTGTCATATTGGCACATATAAAAATGGACTAGTGTCAATATGATGCACATGCCAATAGAGATATGTGATGCAAGTTTGTTTTTTTTTAAATGACCAATGCAAGGCCCATAACTGAGTAAAATATCATTCTCCAAAAAGTGTAAATTGAAATTGACCTTGGCATCTTAATGTTAGGCTTCACCCAGATTTTATTTTCGTCCATTAATCTTTCAAAAGTTCTAGTGTGAATAAATTTGTGAAGCAATCGAAAAATAAAGTTCTAAGTCAAAGTTATCAGAACTTAATAAAAATTTCCTTGGACAATTGTGAAAACTGAACTTGATTCAGGACTTCCAAATGTAAAACCCTATACAAAATTTGGCTTAACAATAGAGGAAATGTGACCTAATGTGACATGATGAATAGACATGGATAACACTACAACCCCACCTCCTCCAGATATCCTTGGGCATAAAAAGTTCATATGACCATTACTAATTTAAAGCAACAAGCAGAATATTTATCTAACATGTAAAAATCTCCATCTAGAATGTGTGTTAAAGCAATAAGTATATACTGGTAGACTGTTTATATAACCTTTACTGGGGATGATTTCTGTGATGTCAATGACCCTGGATAATGCAGCGGTAACATGCTCATTCTGCACCCCAGATTCTAGGTTTCGTCCATTTCTCCAGCATGTGCAGATTTTTGTTGCCCACCAGATAGATCTATACTAATTTTTTCTTTTTGACACGATTAACATCTTCCTCCTATATATGTGCAGGATAGGGAAATCTAAAGGGATATCATTTGTTTCACATCATGCTAGTACCTTGTGTATTGTGCAAAGTGTAAATGTATTTCATATTCTGACTTGTTTTCAACAACATGATACAGCCATCTCACTTTTGGAGCATTAGGCTTGCATATAGGACTCAGCAGGCCTCATCCCTGACCTAAATCTTATTCCCTCAGGTTAGATTACCTATTGTACACTGCATTGTTAAGATTCTAATAGTCAATAACTATTATTTCCACTCTTGTGTAGCTGATCTTGAATGATCTGTCAATTTAAACTTTAACTCTGTTATAAATGCTTAATCAACCAAAGAAATTAGTACAGTGCAATGATGCCCATGCATTGCACAATGTAATTCTCTACACTATGCATGAAGACAACATACATACATACATACATACATACATACATACATACATAGTGTATCCATAAAGTGTTGGGTGTTCCTAAATTGATCTAATAGAAACAAAAGCAACAACTCTTTATGTATAATAATTTTATTAGTCTTTCAAGAATGCATTCAGTAAAATCTCGTCTTAAAAGATATTATATAAATGGGTTTCAGAATTACTCAACTTTCTGAGACTTGACTTTTTCCCATGATCATATCAAATGACACAAGATTCATACTCTTTCTATGAAATGAGGGTCAAGTTTTTGAAAAAAATATATGATATCAATGGGCCTTCTGTAGAAAATAATATACTGATAAATTTGATTAAGACGTATTTTCTACAAGTTTACTTCCTTCTTAAAACTCAAATTATTGTATATTTACACCAATTTATATGACATTAAAAAGTTAATTTGACCTTTCATGTAAGAACACAAATAGCAAACAACAACCTTAGCGATTATTTTGTTGTCTTGGAAACTGAAATGCAACAATTCTTTCCTTAGTACACTAGACAATGCTTGTGAAACATTAATTTAATATCTTTATTTTGTTGCATCATAAACTTTTTAATTGCCAAACACTTGAAAAAGATATAACAACTTTACTTTGCAGTAAAGATAAGAGTCAACATCGTGTCTGCATTGTTTAGATTTTTTGCTTTTCTTAGCAACCATTTGGACTGCATATAATGCAAATGCATGGAACAGTGTTTTGACATTTTTAAATCCAATGTGAAGAGTTTCTTTCAAATGCTATACAAATGGTCTGCACAAATCCAACATATTGATCATATACTATCTTAGGTAACCATTTTTATTGCACAGTAGCCTGTGTAATAGTTTATTTCATTCCATTCAGAAAAAAGGTAGTTGGTCTATGAACGTGATTCTTGTGAACTATGTGAATTCTGGATCAGTACAATGTCCTTTTTTTTCTAAAGGCCATATATACACACCATCAACACAAATTACTACAGGACATATATCCATGAATTAATACTTATTAATAGAAGAACAAAAATAAAATAAAATAAGCCATGCTATTTTAGGTAGATTATTCAACACTGATCACGAATGACAAGTTACGGGAAAGATGCTTTATTAAAAAATGAATTCAATGTTAGAGTTACAACCTTCAAAACAGCTTATTTTCAAATATATTATTTCAAAACTGAAACAGAAATTAAGGATCTGACTAATTTGTAAATCAGCTGGAAGCCCAACTAAATTCCAGGAATAAAACCTGTCAATCTAGGTTGTATTCAGCAGCCCAAAGATGGCAAACATACAGTTGAAATATGACACAGTCAGCTTCATTACTGTTCA
Source organism: Sinohyriopsis cumingii (assembly GCA_028554795.2). NCBI lineage: Eukaryota > Metazoa > Mollusca > Bivalvia > Unionida > Unionidae > Sinohyriopsis > Sinohyriopsis cumingii. Next base: position 70,962,385 of record CM068838.1, on the reverse strand, counting down.
TTTCCTTTAGTACGTGTTCTTAATAATTATCTTTTGTAAAATATTTTGTAGTTATCTATTGAAACAAAAACTATTTTAATATTGTATACACGAAAAGCGGAGCTATCTGGCTTCAGTATATGGTAGCCCAGATCCAACAATATGGTAGCCCCATGGCTCCAGACACAAGATTTTGTCCTTTCCTTACAGCTTTAAAAATGATAATAATATTTCACCTGCATTACACTTGGAAGAAACATAATGCATAAAAAAGAACATAAAAATGCATTCTTTATGCCCTGGTCATTTTAATTGCCACATTAACAATTAATCATGAAGGACTGAAAGATACAGAATTAAATATATTAAAAATGAAATACTGGTAGAAAACATTATCTTGTATTCATATTCATATTCAAATGTACACAGGTGTTAAAATATTTGCTTTGTTACAAATTTCCATGTCGATGACAGGTAGATTTAGTGCATGTATTATCTAGGTAGGTAGATTTAGTCTATAAATGATCTAAGGTAGGTAGATTTAGTCTATGTATGATTTAGGTAGGTATATTTAGTCTATAAATGATCTAGGTAGGTAGATTTAGTCTGTATGATCTAGGTAGGTAGATTTAGTCTCTGTATGATGTAGGTAGGTAGATTTAGTCTGTATGATGTAGGTAGGTAGATTTAGTCTCTGTATGATCTAGGTAGGTAGATTTAGTCTATGTATGATTTAGGTAGGTATATTTAGTCTATAAATGATCTAGGTAGGTAGATTTAGTCTGTATGATCTAGGTAGGTAGATTTAGTCTATGTATGATTTAGGTAGGTATATTTAGTCTATAAATGATCTAGGTAGGTAGATTTAGTCTGTATGATCTAGGTAGGTAGATTTAGTCTCTGTATGATGTAGGTAGGTAGATTTAGTCTGTATGATGTAGGTAGGTAGATTTAGTCTGTATGATCTAGGTAGGTAGATTTAGTCTATGTATGATTTAGGTAGGTATATTTAGTCTATAAATGATCTAGGTAGGTAGATTTAGTCTGTATGATCTAGGTATGTAGATTTAGTCTCTGTATGATCTAGGTAGGTAGATTTAGTCTATGTATGATTTAGGTAGGTATATTTAGTCTATAAATGATCTAGGTAGGTAGATTTAGTCTGTATGATCTAGGTAGGTAGATTTAGTCTCTGTATGATGTAGGTAGGTAGATTTAGTCTGTATGATGTAGGTAGGTAGATTTAGTCTCTGTATGATGTAGGTAGGTAGATTGATTCTCTGTATGATCTAGGTAGGTAGATTTAGTCTGTATGATCTAGGTAGGTATATTTAGTCTATAAATGATCTAGGTAGGTAGATTTAGTCTGTATGATGTAGGTAGGTAGATTTAGTCTCTGTATGATGTAGGTAGGTAGATTGATTCTCTGTATGATCTAGGTAGGTAGATTTAGTCTCTGTATGATGTAGGTAGGTAGACTGATTCTCTGTATGATCTAGGTAGGTAGAAGAAAATATGCAAAATGTCTAAAATAAATAAAACGTTAAAAAGAAAATATATACACTAAAATCTTTTATAGTTCCTTCTTTTGCCATTATTCATTCATAGTCATCAGTAAAGACTAGATTTAGAAAATCTGTTATTTGATTCCATTCTCACCACTGTGATTAAACAACTAAATCAGACAGGGATCACAGCTTACTTTGCAGTCTGGGATCTAATGGCAGGGGGTGTCTCTATATAAAACGGCTAATGGTTATGTCATCCATGTCAAGTGGTTTTCCCAGTTTATGTCCCCACTTGAAAACCACCTCATTTACTGTGATATGTATTGTCCCTGTTACAATGTACTACTTATTATGTATAAATGATATAACAAGTCATCTAGAGATTACATATCCCCTCTCCTCCCCCATCCCTGATTTATGTGATGATTCTTCCTGAAAGTACTTTAAGGTCTAATATTCAATTTTGATACTACTTATGTTATTACTATATGGTACACATGACATAATGTACATACTACATACCTGTTTGAGAAAAGCCAAATTAATGTACAGGATATCTCAGAATAGTGCTCCTGAATATTTACAATCACTATTCCAGTATAGGCTACCTGGTAATACTCCCCACCTGCGATCCATGTCTACCAAACAGTATAAAATTCCCAAACCAAATAAGGAGTTATTTATAAAAAGTTTCCAATACTCTGGAACTCTGCTCAGGAATAGTATTCCAGTTGAGATTAGAAATGCCCACTCTATTTCCTTCTTCCAAACCCAATATATCCAGTGGCTTCAGAGATGCAGCTTAAATAAATGAATTCCTTTGTATGAGGGCCTCAAGGTAGATTAGTTTTTAGCTAATTGTGTTACCCTCTTTAAATAAGGTCATTATTATTATTATTATTATTTTACTAATTATGTTATATCAGGTTTCCATGGTAACAAAGTACTGAATGCAGAAAATTCAAAGCATCAAAAGAAACTTCTGTGCATCTTACCTGACAAATGTACTATGTTTTATTTGAAACTGAAAGGTTTAGAGTTTTTGGTCTAGAAATACACATATTTATGGAGGGGGCACTCAAATATTTTTGGAGTTTTACAAATTTACAATGAAAATAAAAAAAGTACATTGTTTAAATACTCTATTACAAACCACTATTGCACGCAATCAGCATGCCATGAGAAAATATGAATTAGTGTAATTAACATATGCCCATTCCCAGCTCCTCACATCAGCACTAGAAAAAAGGACACCTTCTCCATTAGTGTAGCATTTTTCATCCCCCATTCCCCTTATTAGTTTAAACTTAACCACAAACAAATACTAAAATCTAAATAAAGAAATATATTCTCAATTTTTTATGTACATATTGTTAAAATTTTAACTGAATTCCACAAAGTCAACAAAAAAATAAAAAGTTCAGTACAGATGTAAAATGGATAATCTAACATTGCAAATATACATGAAAATAATAATACACATGAATTACAAAGTAATTAAATTGAGAAAGTAACTTAATATTTTTCATGTCACATTTCTTCTTCCTCAAAAATATTAGTTTCAGATTTATTTTCACCAGAAGGTACTATGTGGTGGTGAGAAGTCAGAAACTTCGGCTAAATGTCAATCTACAATTTCACATGGTTTCTTATACTGACATATTTCCAATGCATTATAATCGCACGTCTCTCCCAGTTGTCTACCTTGGATATTTTTCTATAACTTTATTTTATTATTACTTATTATTATTTTATTATTTTAAAACTCCATTCAAACTTTTCCAAGTGATTTTAGTTCAGAATTATGTGAAACGTTTTCACACTCCAGAATATGAGAAACAAGTCTTATGGATAATGATCTCAAAGGTCTCATATATGCAATTTTGCTTTCTCCATCAAAATCAGAAAAGGCAAATAATCTGAGTAGATCTCCAAATATGAGAAAGACGATAAAATTTATAAAAACTCAAAAGAGATATTAAACATTAAATGTGAAATGAAGGAATGATATGATTTGACAGGAGGTTTCTGCCATAAATACATGAAAGCGTTTGCCACAAATTATCATATAGATTTAAAAATATCAGCACATTTTAAGCATTACATATGTCATCATAAACATTTAGTTTTTGGATTCTTAAAAATATGTAGAATACTATATATGCACTTAAACTGCTGCTAATTGTCTAGGTGTATCTGGGTCTTTGGAACAATTTGTCTCAGTTTTGGACAGTGCTGTTTACTTTCATTCAGAACTTTCCTGCATTCATTTGACATTGTGACATCAATGAGTTCTAGAAAACTGAGATTTCTAAATTTATTTAGGTCAAGTACAGTATCATGTAATGAGAAGGTACGCAGCTCCAGTTTTTCCAGGTTAGTACAGGCATTGATACTGTTACACAGAGATTTAGTACACTCTTCAGACATAGTTAATCTAAACAGTTTGAGGTCTGTCAGGCTAGCCATGGTAGTCAAGTCAAATACCCCATGTAGTGTGATGCGCTTCATGTGCAGTCTCTTCAAGTGAGCAAAAAATCCAGTACTGATACAAAGACAGAGACGTCTACTGCACTCATCAGACATGTTTACACTTTGAAGTTCGAGGGAGGTCAGCTGTGTCAGGCTGTTCAAATCAAATATACCATCATTTAGTGTAATATACCATAGAGTCAAGCTTTTCAGGCAAGTACAATTACTGATGCTACTTTTCAGGAATCTACTACACCCATCAGGCATAGATACCTGGAGCAGTGAGAGGAATGTTAAGTTAGTCAAGTCCCTCAGGTCAATTATACCATCATGTAGTGCGACATCATCCAGTTCTAGGCTGTTTAGGTGACCACATCCACTAATAATACTACAATGAGAAATACTACACTTCTCACACATTGTTACCTCAACCATTCTGATGTATTTCAGCCTCATCAGTCTGCTTGGTTCAGGTAAACCATCATGTTGTCTCATGCACAGTTTCATGCCAAGCAAGTCCAATTTCTCTAGTTTCTCCAGCTGAGCAATGCCACTGATACTGCAACACTGAAGTCTGTTTTCCTCAGAGATGATAAGGCGATCAAGTCTGATGGAGATCAGACAAGTCAGGGTATGCAGATCCAGTACACAATCATGTAGTGTGATGTCATTCAGCTCTAGCTTCTCTAGTTTAGTACAGGCACCGATGCTCCTGAATAGAGACTTACTCAACCTCTCAGAAATATCCAAGGTAGACAGTTTCAAGGAGGTAAGATCATGCAGGTTACTCAGATCAAGTACACCATCAGTTAAAGTGATGTCATACAGCTCAAGTTTGTGCAGGTGAGTAAAGCTACTGATACTGCTACACAGAGATCTACTTTGCTCCTCAGACAATGAAAGACTCGACAGAGTGAGGAACATTAAGTAAGAAAGGGAACTCAAGTCAAGCACACGGTTACTTTTTTCACTCCAGTTCAGATTTAGTGACTTGACATAGCATGAACTTTGTCTTGACATGACTAGTTTGTACCATTCATCATTCAAAGCAAAGATATCTGGTATTTCAAGAGGATTATGTGTATCCATTTCATTCATGCATGTTTTGTACATTTCATTCAGGCTCTCAATATCATCACTTACTTTGAAATAAAAACTACCACCATCATCATCACCATCATCCATTCCTTGTCTATATTTTAGAACACAGGGATCCAGATCACAAACTTGGCATATTCTGATGAAAGCCTTGTGACCTTGACCTGCATCAAGACCACATACGAAAATGAAGAGATTCTCATGCCTAAGGACATCATTCAGTGTTTTCAGGGATTGTAAAAATGACTGAAAGGCATTTTCATTTTGAACTAAATGGATAGAAGCCAAATACTCTTGAACTGACGTATGGAGAAATTTAATAGAAATATTCTTCTCCAGTGGAGAGAAGAAGTCTTCTTTGGATATTATGCCACAGTCAAGAAGGGCACTGAGCTTCATATCTGCATCATCCCCAAGTTCTTGAATCAGTTCCTTCTCAGGTATTACTACAGAAACACCACCTTCTCTTGTTAGTAGGAAATGGTGGGCAACCTTACAAGCACTATTCAGATATTTCTCACGAAACATTTCTGAACGATGGTCTATGTTTTCCTGAACTTTCCTTCGTTTAAAAGAGTTATTTCCACTTTTCGTATGATGCCTCTCAATGAGACAATCAAGTATTTGATCGTAAAAGTCTGTGCGTTTATCAGGAAGGCTTTGGTTCCTGTACAAGATGTGGGCAAGAAAGAGGAGAAGAAGGGGTATATTTTTAAAGGACAATATTATTTCTTCATGACTGTATATATCTATACTTTTTGCCTGCCCATACATATCATTGTCCAATTTAATCACCTTCTCAACAAACTTGAGAGCGTTATTTGGGCTAAAACCCTGGATGTCCAAAAGGAGGTCATAATGGGATGTTGCTTTTAAACCAAGCCTGGAAATCTGCCATCGTCTCATTCCCATTAAAACAGTGACTCTTGGGTATAAACATCTCTTGAACAATTTTTCTAAAAATTCAGGAGGTTTTTCCAATTCATCCAGTCCATCAAATATGATCAAGATTTTTTCTGGATGATCACTTAAAATTTTGGAAACTTTTTCCTGAATTTCTGCTTTATCTCTTTTTAGCTCCCTTTGTATGCATTGGTTACACAAAAGCTCTACAACATTTGTTTCATTTGAAATTACAGGTGAATAGATGTAAAACAAAAGATCAAATTTAAGGAGATCTTCATCTAAGGAATCATGGGTTGAAAGGCCTGCACCATCTTTACCAGCAGCTCTTTTCTTGTCTTCTTGTAAGTTATACCATGTGATAACATGTTTCCTACAATAGGTTGATTTGCCACTACCTGCAACACCTGTCAAAATTATTCTCTGTCTCGCTTCAAATAAATCTTTGTTAGATACTGGACTTTGGTCTTGCTCTTGTATTTTTCTCTCTTTATCTTCATCTTTTATAACAACGTCAGTGTAGAAGTTATCAGGAGTAAACACTTCTTCGTTCTCATCAAAGGGAGAGATTGGAATGGTTCTTAAAGACTTGTACCGTGACAGCAATTCAGCACGCAGATGCTCAAGCTCTGCAGAAAAAAAAGATATAAAATTAAATTGAACAAATGAATATAGACTGAACATACTGCAGTACAGTTACAGATGGCTCTAAAATAATAAAACTAAAATCTTTGTATACACTGTATGCAGTTTCTCTCACAAAATGAAGAAAGCATGAAACGAACAGAAGACAAATCCAGTTTCTTTTTCTAACTTTACTGTGATGATGTGCATCACAGACTAGAAGATGTTAAGAAAACAGTTGTATAACTTGAAAATAATTGGAATTTGAATACAAGATAAGTGAGTGAGAAGTAGCCACCTATTTCAGTAAATGACTTTATCAAAACAACGACATGTAAATAAGACTTCAGCCATTCCAAATAAAAAGCTGAAAATAGGTTTTTTGATATAGCTGCCTGGCCTGGATCCAGAAATTAAACAAATGTGGCAGGAAATGTAATTTTGTTAAGAAATTTTAAGTAAATATAGTTATGCCATTCTAGAAACGCTGAAGATGTGTTTTGGTTATAGTTAGTATTTAAGTCATGTGAATCTGCCACATATAAATTTGATTCAGTATAGCCATGCCAAGGAACATGTATACCAAAAGTGATCAAACTAGCACCATCTGCTTGGAGAACACATTAAAAAAATGTTCATCATGAAGACACATAATTTGTAGAAGTCACCACTAAAAAATTGTGAAGGTAATAAAAAACACTTCTGCCTAGGTTGATCAAGAATTCAAAAGTATATTATCCAACAAGTTGATAATACATTGCTATGGAGCCACCTTGACATAAATTTGATAGACAATATGCTAAAAAAACATTTGGAGTTACAATTTTTACTATGAAACAAACTTACAACTGATTCAATTAAGATAATTGTCAGAATTTTGTAAGAATTTTGGCGCATGCTTGTATCATTACTTAAAATTCTGTCCCACTTAAAACTCAAGAGTTAACTAATAATTTATGACTCTCACCAATGGAATCGGAAGGAGGCAGTCTATACACACAAAACAAATTACTGGTACATTCTTTAATATGTTAATAAGAAATTTAGAACTTTTATCCAATAGTTTATTTTAGATATTAAAACTCACTGAATTCTCTTAAATTCAAACATGCTTCCTAGTCATCGATCGCATCATGTGACACATTTATAACAGAAAGACCACAAAAGCACAACATTCATGTTGATGCCTTGCATATCATGTTTTGAATGTTTGTACCTTATTTTTTTTGTGTGTGTGGATATGTTGAAGAATACCTGTTGCCAAATGTCATAATAAGAAAACATAAGCTACAAATTATTACCTATATATCATGCACGTCCTTAAAAGACACAGTAAATAAAAGGTAATTCAAAAAGGAAAATAGGTATCAATGATAACAGATGTAATTTCAATAAAAGATATATGCATATTTCCTTTGAACATAACTTTTTCATTTTAAAATCAAATGTATTTTCCATACCTCCAATAAGAAACATTTATGGCATGTCCTAAAGCATAGAAGACTGCTTTTCAATTCGTTTTATTTAAAATGGTTTTGAGGTTTTACGTTGGATCAGTTGATCTGAGAAGTGTTTTTCTATATTTTACGTACCGCTATGGAGAGAAACCTATTGCATGCAGGAACTATACAGTTTGCAGGAAAGATCTGCTAGGGTGATTTTAAATGTTAAAGATATTTTAACATTTACATCATCTCTTTTCACCACCCTCAGGTGGATGCCAATAAAATTAGATTAGTTTTAGAAAAGCTGTTCTTTCAAGGTCTTCAATAATTATGTGCCAAGTATCTTAATGTTTTTAAGTTCGTAAGAAACATTAGCATGAGTACAACACTTTATATATTACGAAAGACCAGGTAGAGTAATTTCAGAAATCTTACGCTTATAATGGTTGTCTGATAGAATAGTTTGCAGCATGCACCTACTGTTTCAGCTTGAAAGAAAGTATACCTCAACAAATATTTTAATGAGTAATCCTGATTTTATGACAGCATAACATTTGTAAGTGGTAGCTGTGATTCATCTATGTGATAGCAGTATGTTAACCTTGTGTAACTGATATTAACTTCTGTTATATTTGTATTAACTTCTATTATATTTGTATTAACTTCTATTATATTTGTATTAACTTCTATTGTGTTTCGTATTCTTTGATTCAGTAAATGTTAACATTGTAAATTGTTTTGCTAATTGCATGTATATTTGCTGTAAATTTATTTTAATTACAGGGCCATAAGGTAAACTATCTGATTGTCAATGCAGTAAATATACCATGGCATGTACTTTACCCAGCTGATTGTCAATACAGGAAACATACTGTGGCATCTACTGCAGCCAGCTGATTGTCAATGCAGTAAACATACCGTGGCATATACTGCAGCCAGCTGGTTGTTAATACAGTAAACACAACATGTAATACAGTAAACATACCATGGATTTACATACTTATATTTATATACTGTGATGATTTAGCATGATTACAGCAGCGTTACAACTTTGGTGGGGGTCTCCATTGATGTGTGATGAGCAAGGATTTAAGAACAATCAGCAATGAAATTTGTTGGCAGCGAATGCAACCAACTCTAATATTATAAATACCTGTGTCTGTTATATAATTTTCTTGCTGTTTATTGTTTTGAGCCTGCTATTGGCAACTGTTTTCCTTGCTATTACTTCTAGTCTAATGCAGTGTGTGACTTCACTGCAGTAGCCTCGCTAGGGTTCACTTGTTGGTCATGAGTAGTTTTGTGTGTGTGTGTGTGTGATTTGGATTTTTAACGTAGCTTTAACAATGTTTCAGTCATATCGCTACGATGTCTGCAGCGTGGCAGTTTGTAGTGATGTCTAGCACTGGGGCATCAAACCGTTGACATGTGGCATGGGGCCCCGAGTGGCTTAGTGGTCTAAAGTGCTCACTGTTCCGGATCACTGCCATCTCACCTTTGTCTGCGTGGGTTCGAGACCAAGGCTCGGCTAGTGTGGGTACGTGGAAAAGCCTGCCAGTAGCTTCTCGTGGGTTGGTGGTTCTTCCCTGGGTTTTCCAGGGTTCTTCCTCCACCAGTTATACTGGCCGCCATGTATAGCCTATCTTGTGCTGAAAAATAGCGTTAAACCCTAGAACAACAACAACGACGACATGTGGCATGATGTCCCACCAGTCACATTATCCTGACACCAGGCCAACCAGTCCTAACACTAACCTCTTAATGCTGAGCGCCAAGCAAGGGAGCTGTTAGTACCATTTTTGTTAGTCTTTGGTATGACTCAGCCGGGGATCGAACCAACGACCTCCCACATCCGAGGCAGACACTCTAACCACTAGGCCACCGGAGCAGTCTTGAGTAGTTTTGATCTGCACCTCCAAAATTTTCTGAAACTATGAAGAAGACTGTTTTTATTTTTCTCCACAAAGAAATTTTGTTCTGTGTCACGGTACGAGGTAATTATTATTTAATGAATATTTATTACATTCTTGTAAAATTATGTTGTTCTTTATTGAATATTCTTATTTTCTTGAATATGTTCTGTAGTGGGGGTTAGATTTTCCACAGAATTCAGCATGCCGAACAGGATTTTGTAGGGTATATAAACCAGAAGCTTTGCGGAATTGGGAGGGTGGTCAACCATTTATTTTAGGTCAGAAATCAAAACTATAGGTACATATATTAAATTTATTATTATTTCAATTTGTAGTAAATAAAACTGATTTGATTATAGTCTTATTTCAGATAAGGGAGGGGGAAGTAATGGGTAAAATCATTGCTTATAAATGATTTTTTAAACGTATAAGCATACAGCTTTAATTTTCATATAACAGAGATTAATGATTTGAAATTTCATTATAAATCCATCATTTATTTCAACTGGTGTAATTGAGATATCAGTTATCAACCCATGTTTCATTTTTGTCTGTTTTACTGCAATATTCACCACTGTGCCAGTATAATCAAATACGATGATACATTCAGTTATCTTTAATTCTTAAGCTTATTATTTAGTTACACATTTACATCTGTTATTGTTGAGTTTGATTAATTAATTTTGCAATAAAACTGAGGAACCTAAAAATCAAAGCTTGGTTATTCAATTAATTTTAAGATATATATGCACACATGCATTCATTTGATTGCACTCTAATTACAAATAACTACGTACATCCACAATAGTAATAGTCACTTAAACACACGTTACTGAAGGATGTCACAATACTTTAGCCAGCTGATTGTCAATACAGTAAACACCCTGCTGTTCAGAAAAATTCTAACCACTATCACTTAATATCGAGTGACTTATTTGTACTTTGGTATTACATCCATTTTGTTCAAACCTCGCTAAACAAAGCCATTCTTATCTGAGAATATGTATTTCATTGATCTGGAAAGTTGTTGTACTTGTAGGGTTTAACGCCATTTTTCAGCACAAGACAGGCTATACATGGTGGCCAGTATAATTGGTTGAGGAAGAAACCTGGAAAACCCTGGGAAGAACCACTGACCCATGAAAAGCTACTGGCAGGCTTTCTCACGCACCAACGTTAGCTGAGCCTGAGACTCGAACTCACGCAGACAGTGGTGAGATGGCGGTGATCCATAATGGTAAGCGCTTTAGACCACTCGGCCGCTCGGGGGCCCCGATCTGGAAAGTCATTTGTTTTACCACATGCACCATACAGACACATACTAAAAGTTGATTCTGGACTGTGCACTCAGCTGGTTAAGACTACAAGATCATATGCTAAATTGGAATTGCCTTTCTACTGTAGTAATGGATACAATATGTTCCGGCACTGTTTCTGTAGGGATGGCAGGTGGAGAGGTCATCTTGACATCCCCCATGAGACTAATCAACAATTCTACTGTATTCACGGTTACAGTATATTCTGGGTGTTATTCTTGCATGTGCATGAGGGTGGAGATGGTATCACAACATCCCCCATGAAACTAATCAACAATGAGACATGAGGTGTAGTTAACATACTGTTTTCTTGTAGCTCTTGAGCTGCTTTCCAAAATGCTGGCTGAAGTATTTTCATAACAAAGTGCACATTTCTAATGTGTATGCCAATGAGCAATTGTATGCTTAGACACGTCTTGTGTCCCTCTTCACGATTTTAAATTGTTTACACTTCTAGCAAAAGCTGACAAGTACAGTGCCTGAAAATGTCTGGTGAAACTGAATGTTACCTATGGTAATCACATGTGACAATAACAAATGGCAAAATAACTGCAATAATATTATACATTAAACAGATTTTACAAACATGTTGTAGGCACTTAAGAATAAATTTACAGAATTTAACTGGAGTGTCTGGAAGACAGTTTTAGCAATATGGCAGTGAAAGAAAAATTGGTTGAAGCCAGATACACCAGTAGCTAACTAGCATATATAAAGGAGTGTAAACATTGTTTATATGATATATACACATAAAGACGCTTTCCATCTTTTATAGCTGGATTTGAAGGTAGCAAAGAAAGTAATCTTAATGTAATGTGATCAAGTAATATATCTGCTGGAGAAATGTAAAGGCTGACACCATTGGATATCCTTTTTCCTCTGACATAACTTTGTCATTGTAGATGTGTCATGTGCATGATATTTCTTACATCTGAATCACCAAAATAAATAGGTTACACATATATATAAATATATATGAATATAACCATAAATAGGACAGTGGTTACTATTAACACAATAAAATTAATAACATAATATTCAAGTTTATATAATTAAAATTTTTATAAATGGACTACACTTTTTGTCATAGGTGGGCTGTAAACGGTTATGTGACACTGATCTGGAATTTTGTACACATTCATATATGTATATATGTCAGTTCCACTGACAAAAAACACTAGTTGAATTTCCAACCTGTGCCAGTTTGGGATAATTTTTTTTACGATAGCCGCAAAACATATTTCCTTCTAAGTCAATAAATTAAAGCCATTGATAACAAAACAATCCAATGTGGCTGCAACTTTTGATATCCTTATGATACATCAAATTCGACATTCTGAAAGGCCAGGCTGACCTAACTCATGATTAGTGTAACCCATGTGACCTTGTTGACAGTCAAGATATTCTAATGCAACGCTCTTTGTATTGCATAATAGCTTTGTATAGAAGAGAATTATTACACAGAATTAGGCATTCCTAAAATTATTACCAGTCTTGGAAGATATTCAGTTGTATTAAGAGGATTGATTCTTTAATTTAATTTAATCATTTGCTGGAATTACAGTGCTCTAACATCCATTTAAAGACATTTGGAAATTTAACAGCTATTATTGAATTACTGTGAATTCATTTAAAGTCATAATGGCATAATATCAGTGATTCTTCTGTACTGTTGACACATCAATACAAAACAGAAAATCATTCAGGAAACCATTGGAACTCGTTAGGATTACTCGATACTTTTAGAATTGATAGAACATTTAGGACTGTTTAGGATTTCAGTCACCTTACTGCAAGTTCCTTAAACTTTTTCATTCATTTTGTAATTAGGGAAATAAATTATATTTTCAATTTTACAAAACTTGTTGGTTTACACCCCTTTCTTTTTACTTATTTTAAGGCCATAGAATCATAACACCATGAAAAATTAAAGAATAATTACTGTCATTTAATAAGTTCATAAAGGAAACCAACACTAATGCTGGTACTGTTCCTTTCTTTAATTTAATTACACTTACTTGCTAGATTAAATCAGAGTGAGCCATTTGTGATGATTAGGTTAGAGTAAACAATACAACAAAGCCACTTAAAACACTGCTAATTACTCTACACACTCTGTTCTGTTTGGCCAATTCTGATTTGCTAATAATTTGGTCACTTAGTCCACTTAGCTCAAAATGCAGTCACACAGTAACAGAACATTTGTACACGAACAGTTGGGGTGTGAGACAGGATGTAACATGACCTCAAGTAAAAATTTGCAATCCAGATAAAGTCTGTGACCAGAAGATGAAACACTAATCATACAGCCCAGATAATATCTCTGACCAGAAGTTCAAACACAGTAGTCATCCATTCCAGACAAAGAGTCTGACCACAAGTTCAAATAGTGCAATTGTACAGCCAATATTAATTCTCTGACCACAAGTTCAAACACTAATTGTGAAGCCCAGATAAAGTCTTTGACCAGAAGATCAAACAATAATCATAAAGTTCATGATAAAAGCACTGAATAGAAGTGTAGACACCATTGTACAGCCCTTTGCTCACTCCAGCACTTAACTCAAAACATATGACAGGCTTTACAAGCAACTCTACTTTCATAAATCACGGCAGCTTTTCTTTGACATCAAGTTTGTTGAATCAATCTGTGGTTGCTATGGTGAAAGAACAATGCATCTTTTTAAAAGCATACAAAGCAAGAGCAACAAATGATCAACAAATAAAGTGTCCTTTTTGCTCTAAAATATCACTGTGACCCTCATCAACTCTTGTGTTGTAATTCTGAGTGTGTGATTTGGATTTTTAACGTGGCTTTAACAATTTTTCAGTCATATCGCTATGATGTCTCCAGTGTGGCACTTTATAGTGATGTCTAGCACCAATGCATCATGCCGCAGACATGTAGCATGATGTCCCACCCAGTCACATTATCCTGACACCAGGCCGACTAGTCCTAGCACTAACCTCTTAATGCTGAGCGCCAAGCAAAGCACCTGTCAGTACCATTTTTGTAAGTCTTTGGTATGACTAGGCCGGGGATCGAACCCACAACCTCCCACATCTGAGGCTGACGCTCTACCCACTAGGCCACCTGAGCGGTGTTGTAATTCTGACTTGGAATCCTTGTTAGCCAAGGTAGACAACTGACTTTCTCCAACATCAGCCATGAATGAAGTCAATTGATGACCCTTGGCTATCTACGATAGAGTTTGATATTATGGTGCCATATGAAAAAGCTCATGAAAAAAGTATGTGCTACTTAAAATGACCTTTTTGTTGTTGATGGAATCGATTAATTTGATTCCTGAAAGGAGGAATACTGTAATTATAAGGATGAAATGGTCATGGGTGGATATTTAGTACAGTATAAATATTACTTAATCAATCTCAATCACAAAGTTAACAAAGTCCTTCAACACTTATTTACTTTAATAGTGATTAGGCAAATTGTATATTTCAATAAATATCTAAAAATGATCATTTAATCACCGAGATAACGAGTCAGATTCCAAAGCATACCTTTTTGCAGATCAAATGCAGGTTGTTTCTTCCCCCTTTCTTCATCCATTTCTGCAACTTTATTTTCTATCCTGTCCAGTCTACTTTCAAATGATGACATTCTTGTTTTAATTTCTGCAATATCTTTTTCTGTTGCAAGAACTCTACACTGCAGATCATACATAATTTTCTCAATTTCCAAAATGTTTTTTGTAATATTCTGGTTATCTATGTCTGGGTTGGTTTCAAAGAAGGATTTCATTTGTTGAAAATGTTGTCTCTTCTGTAACAAAAATTTCTTATGACTGATCAATCATAATAACTGAACCATGAATACAATATATAAACCAGAAGTATTTTTAAAAAATACATTTTTTCAAAGAAACAACAGCTGACACATATCAGTCTAGATTTAATATATATATATATATATATATATATATATATATATATATATATATATATATATATATGAACGAACACATGTCCTGCCCCACACCCTACACACAGATTAAAACATGGATTACACACTCAGCTTTCTCACTTGTGCTCAATACTGGTTGGAATTTATTCCATTTTTCCCACCATATTTTGTATGCTTTATGGATAAATACTAGGTGACTTGACTTCAAGCAACTTTTAACACTGCAATTTAGAGTCAAAATTAAAATTTTATTATTTTTTCTGGAATTTAACAGAATGTTTGCATTTGTGCATACCTGTATCAATTACTAATATGACTTGTACTGTGATCAAACCAAGAAAAATACCCCTAGGAATTTAAAGTGTGTTCAATTTCATTTGAACTCTGTAAACAAATTCTGAATTGTTTCCAAACATAGTGTATAAATCTACACTGAATATTTTTTTCCTGTGCTTTACACAAAATGAGCACAGCTACTTTTTCACTCTTCCAAAATTAAAGTGTCTGTACTTAAGAAATAAGAGTAATTAGAACTAAATTAATTTTTGAGATAAAGTACAACATCGATAAACAACCTACAAATAGGTGTAAGTGACAGTATTAAACATAGTCCATAAGACTATCCATTAAGAACTTCTGATTTCATAATTCTTTCAGGCTTTTAGTTTCCAATCACCTTGAAATGCTGCTTTTATTCTTCAGAATTTCAAGTTGACTAATCTGAATATGATATATACTATAAAATAAAATCAAATAAAAATAGTTATAAAAGTGTCCTCATTGACAAATAATGTATGAACCAAAAGTAAAACACCACCGTTTTTGGGGTGGTGGTGGTGGTGCAGGATAAGTATGATTTAAGAGTTATACTATGAATATTTACTCAATATATCTTCCGGAATTTATTTGATCAAAATCATCTGTGGCTAAACTGCTCCAATAAGGATTTTAAGTTTTCTGTAATTTATTTTGAGCAAGGTTCTTGTAACAAATAATGTTTCATATGTAATTGTGTTATTAAGTGTCCACTGAGAAAATATTTCATTGCTATCTCTGATCCCCCAAAGATATGCAAGACAGCTTCTAGATAATCTGACTGTAGAATAAACTCCATGTGTTGGGGGAGAGGTTTCAAAACATAAGTTGTTTCCCTCCCGCAAATCCAGCAAAAGAAAACTGTTTCCCTACCGCAAATCCAGCACAGGTCGTGAAGCTGCATACTTATGAACCTGTTCAATGAATCTGGAAGGTAACCAGTTGTGCTATGGCTAGAGATATCACCTGGACAAGTTAAGCCTTTTATGATAAAAGATCTCTAGAGATAAAAGTTGGAGAAAGTGGAATTGGATCTCCATCCCACGGCAAGGATAACATCATTTGGAGAACAGTTTCACTCAAATGCAATGTTTGTGGTGACTGCCGTAACTTTGTGAGCCAAAATGCATAGAAAATTCATTTAATCTGGGGCTATTTCCTGATATGAGGAACAAATAACCCACTTTATTTAGGATGAAAGTGTCTGTGTGTTGATCTATTGTCCTTTCTGTCTTTGAGGGCTAAGAACTTCAGTTAGTTTCAAAGAGCATGTATTCTGCCAATTCTGTCTGCCCTAACTAATACAGTGAGGAAGTAGGTAAAATAATTTGAGAGGTGAACAAATGAGGCCGTTGAAAATGGTTCAGATGGGGTCTTGTTCATCCAAGTTAGTACCTATGATATATTCCACTTTGGGCACAGCTTACAATCAAAATTGGACAGATGATCAGATAGGCCTTTGTTTTGTCCAATATTCTCTCTTCCATGATGATCCAGGGTGTTAGAGATCATGGAACAACTTCCTGTTGCTAACTATTTCTCACCAGAAAGCCACAGTAGGAAGTTAACTATATCCGAGGTATTGATACCTGCAGTGGTAAAATGTGTTCTTGCAGATTTTCATTTTGCCTTCATATATTTTTAAGTGGAGAGTCATCTCACTTGAGTGATTCTCTCCACCACTGGTTGTAAGAACTGTTTGTTCCTGAGGGCTTGTTTAATAATCCAGATGGGTAAGTTCAACAACTCTGGGCTGGGATGAAACACCTGTCATTGTCATTGCTTGAGCAGGCGAGGGAATATCTAGATTTTCCTGTGGATTTCCACTGCAAGATTTATGAGGTCAGTGATCCACAATTTTTCCCATCTGAGTAGTAGTGCAATCAGGATGAAACGACACTCTGAATCTTTTTCTTTCTCTATCACCTTCACAATCAGAGGCATAGGAGGTTAAGTGATTGCATCCAGGCCGGTCCAATCAATGAAAAGGGCATCAACTGCTTGGGCCTGTGAATCTGGGACAGGAGAGACAAAGGTTGGGAGTTTGGCATTCCACTAGTTGCAAATAGGTCCACTGTTGGTTGATCCCATCGGGCACATATCCAAGTGAAAACAGAGGGATGAAGAGACCTTTCCATCTGCATTAATTGATTCTTCCGGGACAGCGAGTCCACAAAAACATTTAGTCATCCTGGAATATGACAAAAATGGACATGAATTTGCCACTGAAGACACCACTTTAAAAAATCCAAACTGGAATGCAAAGGTCTGGGAACTTGGTTCCACCTTGCTGCTTGAGAGAAGTCACCACAATGGAATTGTTGGACAGAACAAAAACTCCCTTCCCATTTAGACCCTCCTGCCACCAATGACAAGCTTTTAAAATGTCTTTCATAATGAGAACATTGATATGTCAATGATGGGGGGGGGGGATTGCACATTCCACTGGCTTCCCAGAATGATCGAATAAGGTGTGGTTTTCGATGGTTGTAGATTCAGTTTTACGGCTTCCCAGTGGTCTGTGTCCTAGGGGAATCCCTGTGATCTTTTTTGGGTCTAATGAGTGGCTTGTTTGTGAATTTCTTCAAACTGACAATTAAAGAGGAGATTAGATGAGAAAACTTATGAGCGTAGCTCGGCTTGTGGTGGTCTTTAAAAAAGGTGGAGACAGAGAACACTACAACTCATTCTGCCAGTTGTAAGTATGTAGCTGTTGTTCTGACATTGACAAGGGTATGCTGTGCAGCTCTATTTAAGACATGGGCCATTCTGGAAATAGTCTCCCATGCATATCCAGCAGGATTCGGGGTGGGGGAGGAGAAGGTAAGCTGTGTTTTGCCTGTTTAAACATTGCCACAGATACTAGATCCAACATAGGGCCCTTGGCCACTAGTTGCACACAAACAGCTGTGTGTCATTAAAAGACTTAAAATCCATGCCAAATGGAAAAAGGCTTTGTCATGCCCAAAGCTGCAATATCTCGATCAACAGCTGGGGTGTCCATATCGAAAATTGGAGTGAGTGTGCAACTTGTAGAGGGAAGGCATCTTTTATGAGAAAAAAGTCAGTGGACACTTGGGTCTTGTTATTGACGATGCAAGCAGACCAAAATGTCTGGAACTCTGCTTGACTGTGGAAATAATTTTATTCTGAAACTCAAGGCCAAGTCGTTGACGAAGAGGGAGGAGGCAAGCAAAACTTTGGTGGCAGTAGAAAATTCTTCAATCGATGCATGGAAGGTCGAGTCTTCATGCATTGTAGTAAAATCTAATAATGATAAGGGGACTTGAGAGCAAGTCTTGCATTCTTTGGATAAGGTGGTGAAGCTGACATCTCTTGTGATACCCGAGAAGTAGCTGGAGAAGAATGTCGAGGATGGTGGCCCACTATTCTTGCAGAACATTCCGAGTTAACTACTGTAAGAGCCATTGATTTCAGTCAAGGTCATATCTGGCCTACCTGTCAATTAAAATGTATCAACTGTTACAAACTCCTGTTTTTTCCAGAGGACTGACCCATATCCTGGCATCTGTTTTGCATATTAGAAAGTCTTATAACTAAGGCAATAAACCATTGACACTTAAAGGTGTTTTGTTGTGATCAGTTGAGTTGAAATTCTGTTTTATGGAATTATTAATTCTTTTGTCTGGAAATATTTAAGTGCTCATACAGAATTCTTGGACAAAGACATTTATTGAAATTTTATTCGGAATTCAAAACTGGAATATTATTTTCTGTGGTTCAACACGGAACTGTTGACACAACAGCACTTTGAAGGTTGCAATTGACATCATTGTCCTCCATCTTGGATTTTTTTTATCAGGACTCCAACTCAGATTCATTTAGGACTTTTTATTTCTAGGACTTCTAATTTTTAATTCTTGGATTATTCTTGGATTATTTCTTATGGATCTGATTCGTAGAACCATAAGTTCTTTTTCTCATATTTACCTTGTTTTTCTAGGAAAATAATTTATCTCTTAAATTTTACAAAGCCTGTTGTCTTCATTCTTTGTTGTGTTTATTACAAGCCTAAACGTAACAATAAATTTTAAGACAATGTTACCTTTAGGAATGGCCCAATGAAGGCCAATACAGGTAAAATCAGGAGTGTGTAATGTATATAATCATGAAATGAACACTAAGACTAAATCAATATAGAAAAGTTACCTGTATGTATCCAACCATAGCAGAAGTTATACAGCAATATTATGAGCTTTCTATATCACACACCAGACCTGCACATATATTTAATTACAGCTATAACAATGTGGGGGAAGTGCATACCTGACCCATGCAACTATATATCCAGGATGCCTAAGTGTGTCATAACCACAAAGTGATAATAATGCAATGAAAGAATGAAAGTTGGAAATATTAGATGTATTTTCCTTCCAAGTGAAGACTCCTTCAACATGTATAATGGTAGAGCTTCCAGAAAACTGGTAATGCAACCTGGCATGAGCAGAAGTAGTAAGTAATTTATGGGATATGGTGCAAATCTGTGTATCAAGGGGAAATCACTATCAAACTGCCACCTAGGTGGGCAGATAATATATAGTCTTTTAGGTCAAGATTTTTAACCTGTGAGGGCCGAATTTGCAAGGTAGGAGCAGTTTTCCTAAGGTACATATATTACGATTGTGAAACACATTTGAAGAAAACTAGAATTGGTAATATTAATAAGTAGCCTTTAATTTAAATTTTCATTTGATATGAACAGTTGCTTACGTTTTATTGAATGAAAAGGAGACTAGATGTTG
The DNA here is from genome assembly GCA_028554795.2 of Sinohyriopsis cumingii. NCBI lineage: Eukaryota > Metazoa > Mollusca > Bivalvia > Unionida > Unionidae > Sinohyriopsis > Sinohyriopsis cumingii. The sequence continues at coordinate 70,942,124 of CM068838.1, read as the reverse complement.
CATGTCTCCAACTTCAATTTTTAAAAATTTTTTTGGTCATGCTTAAACATGAAGAAAACAAATGCAACAACTTCAGGGTGTATGTTAAAGATTTTTTGCAGCTGATTAATGATGCTGTTTTATCATCAGCAAAAGACTAAATATATATTCATTTTTAAAGCAAAAACAACATACCTTTATAATGTTGGAAATAGACTTTAGTGCAGTGTTTTTGACAAGCAATCAGTACAGTAATAAAAGGATCCTTGTGTCAAACGCCAAGATCAAAGAAGAATGAGCAATAACCACATTTTGCCATGCATCTAAGAATATCGATATACTGCATATCTATTTCATAAATGTATCCTACAAACTGACCCCCCCCCCCATTTTCAAAATTTCCATTTGAAATTGCTGAATTTTTTCAGTGTCTAAAGCATTTTCTTCATTCAGTGTCATTTTTAAATTGTAGTGTGACACATTCTCTCTCCTTCCTTCCTTCCTCCGATAAAGGTTCTCTCTCTCAACAATCAAGTTCAGGAGAGAGAGAGATATCCATTTCTTAATTAGTCCACTCTTGTAACAGCAATGTGAAATGTATGTGACCTGAGAATCTAATTTTCATGACCATCGTTCAGTTGCTGAACTTTCGACCTGTTGGAAATCCTTTCTTTTTCCATCGTCAGTTTCGTTTTTACATAGCTAGTTTCAGATGTAGGCCAACAAACATATATTGTTCTATTTTTTTATTTTCCTCAAACGTTTAACTGCGCAGACATTATAATATTTTAAGATTGTTGCCGAGAAATCTTTTTTATTTCAAATATTTTTGGTGGGTTGCAATTAATAAGTATAATTGAAAACCTCACAACTCTTGCTCTATAATTTATAATCAGTGAGAAATAATTATGTTAATTTTTGGTAATAATGACTTTCAGGCCTCTCAAATGTACAGCTCCACTCAAAATAATACCTGACAACCAATGTCACTATCATGATACATGTGTACTGGACACCAAAGCTCCCATCCACTGTTGCAAACTCACATCTCAGTGTTCGTATTGTTGTTTATTTCTGCCACACTTGGTGGTAAAGATCAAACATCTCACTTGGCTTGGTAACACATTTGGTATTTCTCAGTTGATGTTTCGTACCATATATAACTGTAAAATAGTACACTTCTCTACTGTGTAGAGAGAAGACCCAAACTAATGGCTGTGATAATGTTGCCCTACCTGAAGATATTACTTTAAAATCATTCAGATGTAGACACCACTAGAATGTTACAGAATTAAATACGTCTAATTGGTAGGCTATTGAAAGTTGTGTTCAAACGTGCTGAACATCAGAAGATGTATTGAAAATTAGATTTTAAAACAACTTCAGTTGTAAAGAAAGCTATTCTAAAACTATATGTGTTTTCATATATTAAAGAACACATTAATTATAAAAGCTATTAAAGAAATCAAAGACATAATACAGCCAATACTATTGATATGCATTCAGTTTGCATGTTTATAGATAGTAAAGGAAAGTTCAGACTTACATAAGATTTAGTAGTGAAGCAGGCAAAAATAAAATTTTATGTAGTACGAGTCTAGAAATAACCCTAAAAGTCGTTAAATCCATAAATGAAATCCTAACTTTTTCAGTGGTATTTATTAATTTGAAAGAAAAATTTATGTTTCATTTTACATGATGTGATTACAAAATTCAGACCACTGCAGTCAATGACAAACCTGCAAATGTATTTTGTGTCAGTTATTACATTTGTCACATGTATAGGGTTGTATTCATCAATTTTTTTCTTGCAAGCAACATTGCTTGTAGATGTGTTTACATAAAAATCCGTAAGACATCTGCCTTTCACAATTTTCAAATGAGAAAACTAGTTTCCCATTAGTTTGACTACACTGCATAACAGTATTCTCTATACAATAAAACATGAGAAATATAGCTGTTCTATATTTCCACCCTTTTTCTCAACATTATGATAATTAGTACTTTACCTTCATAATTAATACAGCTTGATAAAACTGAGTTCTTTGAAAAATGAATGCTGTATTTATTTGGATAAAAGATTCTGCCAACAATATTATTTAAAAAAGTCTTTTAAACGTTTCAAACATTATTATTTTATTTTAGTTGCTATGGCAGCCAAAGTAAATCTATAATTATTTCTCATTTTCAATATGATTAGTATTGGTTCCTTATCAGTAAACTATAAATAAATGAACATAATTATATTTTATATGGAGATCGTTTGTGAATAACGCTGCATAAATATTGCATCATCTAGAGAAACGTAATTTACTTAAAAGTTTGCTTTCCTTTTCAAAGATGTTTCCAATCACATTAACATTAAGAGAACATGTAACAGGAGGAGGAAATGCTGAGCATCCAACATATACCTCGAATATCCTTCCAGGGAATAATCCCCCCCCTGCAAAAGATAACCCTTTCTCCTATATCCAGTAAAGAAAGTGATTACTGAAATCTTCTTAATGACGAGCTTTCACTGGCAAATCCATTGAAGCTCATAGGTTGTGTTTACTTTTAATTGGGTCCGATGGTCATCTTGGCTGCCGTCACCAGACCCACCAGATTCTAAGTTTGTCTCTGTGAAGCTAAATCTCCAAGATAAAAACTGGAGAAGATTGATTCTGTATGCCAACAGTTTCAATTTTCTCAGATAAAAATGCTATGGTTGAACATGAGTTTCATAGATTGCACTAATTTAATGAACTGAAATCTTCATGATGGCAGCCACTCTCCATGTGTTTATGGAAGTGAGGGAGTAAGACGACTCTATGTAGATTGACAGTAAACTATTACAACCCAGGAGAGATTCCATTTTGGTAACAGGATGAGAGATTTTGGTTAATTCAGATCAAACTTGGTTAAAATGTCTGACATATCTTTATCATGAATGATACCACATCTGCCAGGAGGCCAGAATCAATCAAATATCATGGAGCAGTAACCTGTCATGGTGACTGGGACCAACTGTTTCTCTTCATAGAACCAGAGAAAACAGTCAGTTGATGTCTTGATACACTCAAAGGGATGATGTTATAGACTATGCACCAATTCCTGAAAAAATGAAACTTTCTCTCATGTGCCTCCAGAGTGGAGAGCCTTTTTTCTCCTGAGATTCTTTCCATAATCTAAGGTTTAAATTCTTTCTCTCATAAGGCGTCCTGACATGTGCCAAGCATGAAGACAGTCCAGGCACGAGTGGAGCACACATGAGCATGGTTGTTTCAGTAGATTGGATTTGGCTGTAGTCTTTCTGGACAGATCTGTTACTAGATCTAGTAGATCTGAGACCCAGGACTTATCCCATCTGAGAGAGGCTTTCAGTATCATACTGCAGTTCTGACCCCACAACTGCTTGATTATTTTCGGTACCAAAACTGGGGGAGAGTAGGTGAATTGCTCACAACTCCTCCCAACTGACAGTTTATCCACAACCCGAGATTCTGGGTCTGGAACTGGCAAGTCATAGGAGGGTAACATGTGATTCCATATTTTCGCAAATAGATCTATCAATGGATGCTCCCAAAGTGTGCAAATTCTGAAGAAAGACTGATTGATGGAGACACCATTCTGAATTAATGGTTTTACATTGGACCATCTCAGGACAGAGTGTCTGCCAGGAATGTGCCTGATTTGAAACTGATATGGAATTGGTTGCACCAACATAGAAACTGCCAGATCTAGAGTTGTATGACATCATTAGGACTATTTTCCAAAACTTAAAAGTGTTGACAGTAGTGCAGACCAGCAACAGTTGGGCACCCCAACCATATGTACTGGCATTGGTACATACTGTCATTTCTGCTTCTACACTTCAAATATGAAAATATACAAACAAAATCATAGTAAATTGACTTGCATGTTCATTTGGAGCTACAAATATTTATAGTAAAGCAATGTTTTCCTCCAGTCTTGAGGTCAGCTATTGTACTCAGTGGATCAACGGCATTTATGTTCATTATCATCGATTTATACAATTGATGTTACATGTTTGTTGTTGTTCATAGGTGACGCTTAATACGTTTAACCAGTGTTTCATTACACTAGTGTAAGTATGGGCAAGGGACAGTTGAATTATTATTCATTAAAATTTAACTTGAAACATCTTAAACAACACATTAGCAATTGAGCAAGACCGTTAAAATTAAATCAAGATATTTAACTCAAGTCTATTTGCTAAAATCATTTTGAGTTGGTTTTTCCTTTTCATCGCAAATCTGCCAAGGGACGGCTGAGTTTCAAAGACTCAAAAGCAACACAACCACATTTGAACCCTTTATTACTTATAATACCTTAAAAACATCACATATTTGGCCCAAACTCTCCAGATTACAACAATAAAGTAATCAATTAACTACTTGTTGTGTATACATCCTAGCCTTATTCCATCTATGTAGCCATACAATGGTTGCAACGACTGCTGCGTCAGTTCCAGATCTCAATGGACTGGTTCTGATTAGTTTCTGTACTGCCACAAATGCCCAAAATGGTATTTTGGAATCGCATGTATGCTAAACCATGATAATACTAGTTATAGTAACCCAGTCACTCTGTTTGCCATTCACAGGTTACATGCTTCTCTTTGTAAGCAAAGTTTACAGTCTTCAGTAGAAGTACAAGTAGACAATCATCATAACAGCAAGGGTCATACAGGATGATAAATATTTACTAGTCTTTCAACATCTTGAAAATAAATTTCTGCATTTTGTCAGCATAATCGAAGTTTTCTCAGGCAATTTTTTTCTCTCAATAAACCCGAAGGGCACCTCCATTAGAATATGCCTGTGGCATCAGGCTACCGGACATAGTGATAACAAGAGTTTCAAAGCTGGTCACCATGACAACCATATTAGACATCACAGTGGCACCATTTTAATTTAAACCTAGACATTATAAAAAGTGATCTAGTGAAAAAACACTATGTCAACATGCCTTTCCATTCAGCAGGATCTAACATCAGCACCATTTGCATTTTAAACCAACTAGACAACGTAAGAAGTCTTTTTGTGGAAATCCCATGTCAATATGACTTTCCATTCATCAGAACTAGTAATAATAAGATTTTCAAGATGGCTGCTGTGGTGGCCCTCTTAGATGTCAGATTGGTACCATCTTCATCTAGGACCAACTTGACAGCATAAGTATTTTAATGAAATCCCATGTTGATATGACCATGCATATAGCAGGAGTAGCAATAATAAAGTGTCAAGATGGCCACTGTGGTGGCAATATTGGGAGACAGATCAACATGATTTTATTTTAAGACCAAGCCTATATCAACGAAAGTCTTTTTGTTAAACCTCCATGTTGATATTACTACTGATTCAGAAGGAGTAGTGAAAGCAAGACTTCAAGTTGGCTGTCATATTGGATATCCAGTCAGCACCATTTTTATTTAAGACCAACTAGATGAATGGGATGAAGGGGGTTTGAAAAGTTTCATGGCAATCCTCCATACAGTAATGATAAAAAACTGGTGTCACCTTGAATATATAATTAGATGCACACAGGAGTATTAGGAGAATGAATAGGATTCTGAAGTTTCTTTGCTCTGAAAATTATGTATATTAAAAAGTGCACTACAGGCATGTCTCAGATGAAAGGAATACACATTTTTTAATTTTTGTAACTCTCTGTAACAGAGTAAAAATTTACAAATATGTTTGTGTCGTAATTTCTACACGTCATATGAATTACCTGTTCTAGTTCACTCTTGATCTCTTTAATATCAGTTGCCATAGTATCCACTATTCCTGAGGTCTGTGTGGTTTTGTCCTTGATCTCTTGCATATCCTGCTCCTGCTGAGTCTGCATGGCTTGTAAAGAAGTCATGGTTGTCTGAGCTGTATTAAGGTCACCAGATAGTTGAATATGATCAGCAAGTAGAGAATCCATCTTGTCTTTTACAGCTGACAAAATGGTATTAAAGACTTTCACTTCTGTTTCACGGTAATTTATGTCAATGTCTTCAAGCCTTAACTTTATGAAAAGAAAGAATATTATGAATCTGAAGTTTAAAAACAACTCCAATCAAATCAGAATTATACATTACTGCACAAGTTAAACCTCAAACCGAAAATAAAATCATGCACTCATTCAATGGAACCGTACATAGATATTGTTCTAATAGCTACCTAATTCAGACTAATCAGTTGGTGCAGTGTCCAAAAAACGGACCAAACAGAGGATGGTATTCAAAACTATTGATAAATTTGAACAGTACATTCTTCATATAATTACCAATAGTTTTTTTTTCATGTAAGGGCTGAAATATTCAACAAATATTCCTGCAAGCAATGACAGCCATGGGAAAAGTTACATATTTTTCTTTTTGGCAGGTAATATCTGTCTATATATCTGTTATGGTTTCAAAATAAAAGGGGTTTTGAAATATTAGGAAATCATAATTACACATTTCCTTCTAACTTGTCAAATGGTTTTCAAAATGGGGTGAGGTGTGGATCCCATAATTTGTTTCTTCTAGAAAATACACAAAGAATTGACCCTTTTCTGTTCAGCATGATGAAAATTGTGACCAAAACTCATAAATTAAACCTTCATAGCTCATTTTAGTGCCTGGAAATAGGATCAACATCATGAAATTCATCCCTTGTAATAAGCTGTATATTTTTGTTGCATATTCTTTACAAAATAAGAAACATTCTCAGTACATTGTAAACAGCAATATTCAAAGAAATTTCCATCCATGAAAATGCTTGCTGGTGGTAACACTTTATGAAAAAAATACCACTTGAATGTTTTGACAGGCGAAATTGGTGTTTTAGTTCATCTTTAAATAGATTTTATTTCAGTGTAATCACATAAATATGACAAGACCTGTTATATTCAAATGGGAAAAGTGTCAATCTACCCTCACAGCTATGTTCACGAGCATTTCAGTGAGAACCTAATTAAATTTCAACCGGGTTTCGATCTCCAATACTGAAGAGTTTGCTTCATTGTTACTATTAATGAAAATAGACCTGCTTTGTAATATCATGTTAATTATGTTTTCTCTACCAAATGAAATAAAGGGGATGAAATTAAAAAAAGGCAAGCAAATCCTAAAGCATAAGAGCTAGCGGTCATGGTAATGTACAAGGTCATATCATTTTAACTGACGAATTAAACTGTTATAAATAGTATGCATGTAACATAATTAAAGTCTCTAACATTAATCAGTGGTTCATCCTGTTAATTTACAAATGAGAGCAAGGGAAGCAAGCAAAAGGTGTACAGAGTACATAAAAACTTTGTTTCACAGATACATTATGGAGAAATGACTTCCAACGATTGTGGTGAACTTAAAATTCACAAATTATCACTCTACTGAATAACTGCAAAATTTCTGCTCATCCTTGAGCAAATTTATATTTACTCAAGGATGAGCAGAAATTATACAGTTACTTGCAATTAAATCATGGCATCAATATTTTACTAATAGATAGTAACCAAAAATACTGATCATTGACACTTATGGTTGTTGTTTTACAAAACAAATGCCCCAAGTTATTGAAAAAGGCTACCTTGTTTTGTTTTGAACAAACAATAACACTTGAATATATCCAAATTCAAACGCAATTAACAGTGATGCGATACACAATGTTTTCAGTGGTATGCATGTGACGTCTGTTGAAACCTCTTGGAGTAACAATCTTTCTAAGGCTGGTTAACATGAAAATAAAAGTTAATTCATATACAGAAAATTGAATAACTTCATTGAAACAAGCTTTGTACTGACATTTATTTCCAATGCAGTTACAAAACAAGTGTTAAACTATTAAACACCCCCATCATGTTCTCACTGTTGATGTTCAGCCAAGATGGCATCCCTTTCTCACAGGTCCCTCTTTATCTCATGCCCTTGCTTATAATGTGGTCTGTGCCCCATTATGCATGAGTTATGTATGGAGAGGTGTACTGGATAACTGCATGGCATAATTATGGACATCTTATGTCAAATGTCTGACACTGAGTTAGCAACCAGTCATTTTGCTTGTCTGTTAGGTAAGTCAAGCAAAATCTTCATTATGCAGCAATTTGCTTCTTTTTAACAGAAGCAGAAATAGTTCTCTGAATTCATTGGACTGTTAAAGAAAATACATCATACTGGAACACAAAAACAATTTAACATGAAATTTTTCTATCCACAACAAGTTGATATCCATTGTTTAAAAACTTAAATATACTTGTTGCTTTTGTATAACCAAAACAATGCTCAGATTTACCTTCCATAATTCAGACACAACATTCCCATTTATACAGAGTTCTGAGAGAAGCTGAATAGTGTTGTTAATGCAAATATCCTTCTTGTTGTCTGCAACTCTGAAGTCTTTGGAATGAAATAGTTCATTTCGGATATCTATCAGCTAAATGAAAATACAAAAGGATTTAGTCTATCAAGTTCTGTATATAACAGCCAGTACCAACCATATTTGTTCATAGACTTTGCATTCATATGACAAAATACACAAATGCAAGATGTCCTAATAAAGACACTTGCTGATAAAATATGAGTGACCATATTTCACTGTGTTCATAGTGTCTAAAGGTACAAATCTGTAAAGTACATAATTACATGGTGCATACGATGTTTAAATAATGGCTGAATATCGAAAAATAAAGGACATAACTGATAAAAAGAGATAACATGCTTCAAATATTAACTTCCATGCTTGAAACAAAACACAGAGGGTTACAAGATGAAAAGTACTACACATTTGTATGCAACTAACAATAACAGTTCACACTACTCTTCTTTTCATGATTATTTTTAATGATGAAGTTCTGCACACATGTCAAAGTATTTTTTTTCAATCTACATCATTACTGGGGACTCAGTGTAATTAAGATAGACTGAAAAGTATGTTATAACTACTTACATCTGAAACAAGATGAGCAGTGTTCGGTATTTTTTTGGTAAACCACGTGCAATACTTAAAAAGAGACAGAATTGCAGAAACATCAAAACCCTGGGGGAGGTTCTTTGTTTGGTCCTGGCCTTTTGGCATGTATACTTTGGCCACCTCATATGCATCTGTTGGCCACTTGCTAATATCAGCATTCTTCCAGTTGATACTATGGTTATACTGGTCATTGTGTTCCAACAGAATCTGAGACAGCCATCTGTCACAGATATTATTATTACAGCTTATACACCAACGTCCTTGCCTGTATTTAATGCTCTTCCATGTACAGGAGTTGCAATGCCTTCCATGGATGGTGACAATCTGTTGCTGGATGTCTGCATGAAGTTTTTTTACTTCATTGTCCACTAAATCATGAAGGCTGTCTTTGCAATGGATCAAAGCAAGGCCAGATTTTAGCCAATTTTTGTATTCATTATCACTGAACCTCAGTGGAGTACTCATGGCAGTAGAGATCCTGAAAAGATAAAGACTGCAGTACAATGCTACTCATTTCTTGAGAACCAGAAAGGTTAAATAAAATCTTTCCAGGCGATTGATTGTCCCTGTTTTTAGGTACTGACCCTAGCACCACCACCCCAAAAGAAAAACATGGATGGTTCCGACTTGTCAATCAGACTGGGCACATTGACCAATCAAAAATATGCATAGATTTCACAGTGTAGTTATGCATGGCTATCCACCACATTTGCTCACAAACATAAGACCATGCTTGATTTGTATCTTATTACACTGTAGACAAATTTGAAAGAGAATCACTGAAAATTTATCAGAAAAATGGTATGCCATTGTGCTTCAGGCACATGCAATGCAGATTGTCATTATTATGAATGAATTCAAAAGGGCAGTTAAAAAAAAAATTCCCAAACCAAACACCAGCATGTCTGCGTTGACAATGATACATTATTTATAATCATATTTCATATATCTGTTTTTAAATATTATTTGTTGTGCATGTGAAAATATTAATACAATTTTATGCTAATTGAATGCTTTGAATTGTATAACATATTTGAGCCTTAATTTTACATGCAATAAAGAAAATGTGTGCATAGGTATTGTTAATTTTTGTTTTTGTTACCTTGGTTTAAATTGGATTATTGGAATCCTGAATCATGCTTCAACAGTGCTGATTTTATAAAATGTTTTCGAAATTGAGCATTTACTTGTAACTGATGCTAACTTGACAAAATATCATCCTATACTTTAAATTCTGGATTTGCCTTAATCCTATTCATATCTGTAATCACAAAATTGGATTTTTACATCAGTTATTTAAAAATGTTAACTTTAAATACTTTGGGTACAGTGTTTATTATCCCTTTACCTCACAGAGCATAGTTACAAAGTGCAGCATGCTATAAATAGAACACCTGTTACCTATTCGACTCCATACGCATAGGCCTGCCTGTTAACTGTTAAGCAATGTAGTGTATGTTACGTTTTAACAGTAATTTTAACCATTTTACATTTTTGGTACACATCTATTATATGTGGAAAAATGTAAGAGTAAAGTCCAATTGTTATAGCTGTGTAATTATTTTTCACGGAAGAATTTTTTATGTGCTTTAAAATCTTGAGAGAACTTGTTCACTGTCATGTCAGTGAAGCCACGTGACCAACTGTAGCTGACATTTCTCATACTCGAAATTCACAAGTTTTTCGTCTGTGTCTACATCACTAAGTCATCTGAACTTGATAATTTATAAAAACTAATTTATGCCTACATCAATATCAGAGCGTTTACCCAAGTTATTAAATCTTTCATAGCTGTGATTCTAATCGTGAAAACTTCGTAAGTATTAAATGAAATCTGCAACCGCCATTTTGGAGAGTGGAGATTATGACCCAGTTTCTTTAAATAGCAAATACTGACCAGAGCATTAACAGTGACCATGTGATATGATGTAATTGTCATTAGCAGAAATGAATCTAGTATTTTATAAGGGGTTTCTCCGAAGGTGGCGCTACAAAAAAACGGCTTAAAATGGCCGATGTTTACTGCAGGCGTCAAAAGACACTTCCATGCAAATGGAGTAGAGGCATCAAAAGGCGCTTCCATGCGAATAGAATAGAGGTGTCCAAAGGCACTTGCATGAGGTAAAGGTTAAGGAAGGTTTATTAACAAATATTTCCATACATGCCAACCCCTGGCGAGGAAGAAGTGTAATCCAAGTGGACAAAAAGAGTAATCCAAGCAGAAAAAGAGTAATCCACATATAACATGATAAAAATTCAATGAGCATACGTACAAAATGATTTATTTATCCATCTGGACTTTTAACATCAATTACTGCTTCAAGTTTTCGTATATAATGCTTTGAGCTTTAAAAAGCAACAGACTCTTATATTGCATTTCAAAACACTTTGTACCAGCTGAGACGGAATGTTTTGCTCAGCAGTTGAGCACCAAGTGCTGGGTTACAGAGCCTGGATCTGAATTCAGTTTTATTTTTGTTAACAATACTGAAATATCTCTCAGTCAGCATTAGAATGGTAAAAAACCAATATTCCTTTCATAACCTGACAAAGAGGAGGAAATTGTACCTTACAGTTATTGGGTCTTTAAGCTGGGAAATAAGATGAAAAAAAATAAACTCTGTCCGCATGAAGTACATTGTTTTTCTCTTTCTACTTTATGACTCTCCAGCTTCCTCAACTCCAGTCCCATCTTGTATTTTAATTCTAACTCCTTCAATTTTGTGTCAGACTATGATACATGCTTACTGTCTGAAACCACAGCACTTTTATCTAAAACATTCTTTTCTACTAAATACTGAACCAAAATATTTCTTATTTCCTGTTCCGTTAAGGAAGCCTTTGCTTCAGAAAGATCGTATTTTCTGGCAAGTTGAATCAAATTATCTTTTTTGAAGAGATCTAATCGTTCCTGGGTAGGATCTGAAAGAAAGATTTCCACTTTTGAAGCCATTTAAGAAAAAGCTTGTCGATCTCACTAAAGATTTCAAAAACTAGGGAAATTCAAATTTCAAAACGCATTGTTTTCTAAAATATTTTAGCCAAAATACAAAAATCCTTAGGACAAGCGCCGAATTTCTATGTCACATGTTTAGGCTCAAATAAACTGTTAACGGTAACACAGAAAGAGTGAAAACAACAAGCTTTTTAAAATTTAGCAAATAATTTATTTTCCTGGAAAAATTCTGTAAAAAAGAAAAAAGTAGAACCTATGGTTTCAACAATCAAATCCAGAAATAATCTAACAATAATCCACGAATTATTTTGCAAAAGTCCTATTAACAAATGTTCTAATAATTTCAAGTTCGAATCCTGATGGAAAATCCAAGATGGACGACGATGATGCATGCTGTAGTCAATACTGTGCTTATCTACAGTTCTTTGGAGTACTAATATTAGTACCCTTACTCGTACCTCGTGGACAGGGTACTAACATGAGCATATACGTGTTATGGAGCAAGCCGGGTGTGAATCACACCCGGCGCTCTTTTAGCCTAATAATAACACTTTAAACACATTCCTTGCATATAATCCAATAAATTGAGTAGTCCTCTTATTTAATACCGCAAGTATCGAAAATTGTTGTAGAAATAGTTGTAAAATCTCGTTTACCTTTTTTAGCCGATTTTTACATTTAGATCGTCCGCCATATTATTTCAAATAATGATTACTTCCGTTCTCAGCCTCGTTTGTTTGTGTGCCGTATAAGGACATTGACGCCTTATTTGGTAATGTTGACAAATCGTAGTAAAAATTGGGCGCCGTTTGGGTCAGAAATTCTGCGCATTAAAAGTAAATACGGTTTATCGGCAGCTTTGAAATTCACAAAGAAGCGATTATTCGCACTTGATTGATAAAAATATAGTGTAGAATATCCAAAATATAATCTGGCAAGCCTTACGTAGAAAAGGGGTCACGCCGAGTCTCGCGTTATCTGTTATGGCGGACAGTATGAAGTTAGAGAAACCATGCCAAATTATTTTATCGTGTAAGGGCTTAATAAATTCAAAATAAGCCACACTTCTTTCACAACATGATTATACTTATGTAGTTGATTTCTACACTCTTTGTTTTTCTCACTTTAGTGATGACTTTTTTTGCTCCATTACATGATATGGAATCAGTTCGCAGCCTCAACCACAACAAATCAAGTTGAGGCTACGACATCGTAGCTACAGTTCTTTGTAGAAATACATGTAATGGCACTCCCGTGTTGGAAATCCAAATTTTATTTGTAAGCAGTCTTTCCAAAAATTCTATATAAGCACTCTTCAAATATTTCCAGAGAATAAAGATATAATCCTTTTGAAATCCAAATGATCTGAAGAAAATTATATATATGGACATTTATGCTGGGCTGTAGGGTCAGAACGCATTCCCTATCGACAAGTTGGAATACGCCGACACCATTTGGTGTCGGCATGGGATAGAAGCTTTCTAGCCGATCCAGCACACTTGAACGACCTTTCCTTGAGGTATACCTGCGTGAAATCGATAGGAATATGATTTATTTTCTCAAAACTCGTGAGCATAGCATTCGTCATGTAATCCGCTGACAGACGAGACGAAAGTACGTCGTTGCTGAAATTTGACCTGGATCTGGCAATTTGCATTCCGAGTCACGTGACTACAAAACTCGCAAGCTACACCTCAATGACATCAGAGGTTATACAGTCACGTGCTGGGTCGGCTAGAAAGCGGCTACCCGAATTCCTACTTTTCGATAGGGAATGCGCTTTGACCCTACACACCAACATAAATGTCCAAATATCAAAAATGGGGTGGCAAGGGTCAGAGGAAACTCGGACTAGTATTATTTATGAATTACATACCTGTTCTTCCGTGTGTAACAAAGCAGTAATCGGATCAGGATGCTCTAATGTTGGCCATTTCTCGCCGACAAAATGTTTGCTACAAATGTAGGCGCAGTGTTTTATTTTTTTGTACGTTAATATCTTCAGCTGGCCTTCCACATGCCTTGATCCATTTTTCACACGTCTCCGTACGTTTTAATGGCTTTGGAAACTGGATTAAAACACACCTTTCATTTCATCTCGGTATCTGTACCTGGAGTCACTGTTGCAAAACAACAATGTTTTAATTGTTTAGTTCCTTCTGATTTGTTTTTTTACTTTCGTGGAATCCATTACAACGTTTTAAAATCGTTTCATGCAACAAGCATCATTCTCATACAAAATGGCAGATTACACTGGACAACAAATTTTTACAAAAGTCATGTTACTGAAATAAAATTAGTCAATTCTTATCAATTTTTATGTGCTGAACACGAATATGACAGTCAAATTGCAAAATTGGCTCTAGTTTTTTTGTAATCTGCAAGAAATTAATGTTTACATAACGAAATGCATTCCAATAGTAAAAGGTCAACTGTAATAGCCTACCTATAAAAAATCAAGTCATTGACTACATCTTAGATTTCTTCGCCTGTCTCTTGTACAGCTGTTCGGGAGCATCTCTGAGGAGTGTCCAGCAGTAGTCAGCCAGCATTGTAGTGGACCATTTTCCCTGGTATCTTTGTTCCATTGTTGCGATATCTTGATGAAAACGTTCGCCGTGTTCATCACTAACAATACCACAGTTGCTAGGAAAGAAATCCAAATGGGAATGAAGGAAGTGAATCTTTAGAGACATATTGCAGCCAAGTTTCTTATACTTCATCAACATGTCTTCTACTAGTTCCTTATAGTTTTCTGCCCTAACATTTCCGAGGAAGTTTGTAGAAACTAGGCGAAAAGCATTCCATGCTTGTTTCGCGTCACCTTCCAGCAAGTTGTTGAACCGGTCATCTTTGAAAAGCTCTCGAATCTGAGGACCCACAAAAACTCCCTCTTTAATCTTTGCTTCGCTGAGTCGAGGGAATTTTTCATGCAGGTATCGGAATGCTGGCAAAGTCCGGTCAATGGCTTTCACGAAGTTCTTCATCAAACCTAGTTTGATGTGAAGGGGTGGTAGCAAGATTTTCTGAGCCTCAACCAGAGCTGGGTGTTGGATATTCTTCTCTCCAATGGCTACATTCTGCCTGTGAGTCCATTCCTTCCTCATGTAGTGCATTTCCCTTGCTCGGCTATCCCACTCGCATAAGAAACACATGTATTTTGTATATCCTTGCTGCAGTCCCATTAAAAGGGCAACTACCTTCAAATCACCACAGAGGTGCCAGCTGTACTTGTTATACTCAGTGGAATTCAGTAGCTGCCTTAAGTTATCGTATGTCTCTTTCATGTGGACAGCATACGCTACTGGAATAGATGGAAGAATGTTTCCATTGTGCAAAAGCACAGCCTTGAGACTCAGTTTCGAAGAGTCCACAAATAGTCTCCATTCTTGTGGGTCATGAGTGATTTTTAAAGCATTCATGAGGCCCTCAATATCGGAACAGAATATCAGATTACTTTCCTTTCTGAAGAAAGGCTCCAATTGCTGGTGGCGCTTTCGATATGCAGTAATTGTGACATCTTCTTCTAGAAGATTCCATTGTTGGAGTCTTGATCCTAGCAATTCTGCCTTGTTCTTTGATAAGTCCAAATCACGAATCAGGTCATTTAGTTCTTCCTGTGTTATTCTGTGTGGGGTTGATGATGCACCACAGTGAAAATCTGGATCACTGCATGCTGATGGACCAGGAGAAGAACAGGTCGACTCACCTTTGTCTTCGTCAGATGAATCAAGAGAATATTCTGCTGGAGGTTCTGGAATAGGAAGTCCCTCACCATGTGGAACTGGTCTCAATGCAGACGGAATGTTTGGGTAGACTATTCTCGACTTCTTTCGCTTCGTTATTCCGCCGGAAAGAGGAGGAACCAAGCAGAAGTAACAGTCATTTAGGTGGTTGCTTGGCTCTCTCCACACCATTGGGACTGCAAACGGCATTGATGACCTTTTGCAATTCAACCACTGTGAAAGCTGTGTTGTACATGTAGCACAGCATATATGCGGAGCCCAAGGCTTGTCTTGGTCACCAACCTTGCATCCGAAGTAAAGATGATATGCCTTCTTCACTTGAGAATTGATACTTTTCTTCTGGTTGGCAAATGTCACTTCCCCACAAATATAGCAAAAATTGTCCGCGGTATTAACACACTTTCGAGGCATTACTGTTCTTTATTGTACGTAAATGGATAAAATAATAAGTTTTATGTAACAGTAGCTTGAACTGTCTCGCACAACGTCTAAAATATTTTAAATGCTGAACCTATCTGATTGGGCTTTATATAGTACACTGCTTACGTCAGCTTCAGCAGCCGCCTGGCATTAGTATAATAGGCCTACACATGTCTAGTACACTGCTGACGTCAACTTACTTCAGCAGCCGCATGGCATTAGTATTGCATTGCATCAGAAAATGATGCAATCAACTGTGGATGATGTGAGCATGATGGTATTATGCAATGTTACATCATTATTCCGGATGTTGCTGCAGTCCTACTGGAGAAATTTACACAGTGAAACATAGAAAATGAGGTATATGAATATCTTCAAAACGAGAGCCAATACAAATTTTTCACGGTTATATTCGTGTTCGGCACACCAAAATACTACAGATTAGGGCCTTTTCAAGTCAGTAATGATTTCACTGTTGACCAGTGTTACACAACAGCTTGAATGACATCCGGGGATTTCAACAATGACATAATTCTAAAAAGACATTTCCGGTTTATAAATATCTCGGTCTATATTTGCTGTCCAGTTGTTAATAAACACCAGTAGATACTGTAATGACAATAAGACAACTTATGCATCAATCATTGTATTTTCTCAGCAACAATTCAGTATTAATTTTTTCCTTTTTCAGGGAGTCGAATCTGGGTTTTTCAACTCCAATATTTAACGCATGCGCAATCAACGTAGGCCAACTTTTAAGCGATTGTCATTAATATAGTGTATGTTCGTGAAGAAAGTTTCAAACAAATTTGTATAGGTTTGACATCTTTACACCCTTCACAGAAATAGTGTGTTTAAAAATCATGAGTGAATAGTTCAGTAACATGTCTAAAACAGAAAATTAGATATGAGCACAAAAAACATCAGAGGGGACCAGGGCAGCGGATAGGATTTGTGGGCCCTAGGAAAAATTATCCATCAGGGTCCAGTGAATCACAAACTGAAACAACGGTGGACCTCCTGACCGTTGTGGTGCCCCGGAATTTGTCATACCCTGTCCACGGTCCTGGATAGGACTTACAAAGTTGGATGATCCATTTCTGAAAGGATAGGGGTGGGTGGACGATTTTCCTATGTGACCAGAATTACAATTTGTACAAATCTACATGTATTTAGATGACTCTTCAAGACCATATACTCGCGAAAACACGAGGACTTACAAATCTCTTTGTTGCATATAATTAATTTGATAGTGGATGGATGCATACAGGTGAACACAGCATTATCAATGCCAGTGTAATCAGATCCAAAGCCCAATTCGAGAAGCCACACGAGTTACACATAGCTGATAGTACTGTAGCAACAGGCCATTGCAAATGTATCGCTGAATGAGTTGACTCATTATTATTATTATGATCCATATTTGTTCAAGGAGATAGCAAACTAAGGACCGCTCTGGTGGCCTGGTTAGAGCGTCCACCTCGGATGCGGGAGGTCGTGGGTTCGATCCCCGGCCGAGTCGTACCAAAGACTTATAAAAATGGTACTGACAGCTGCCTCGCTTGGCGCTTAGCATTAAGAGGTTAGTGTTAGGACTGGTCGGCCTGGTTTCAGGATAATGTGAATAGGTGGGACATCATGCTACATGTCTGCGGCATGATGCCCCATTGCTAGACATCACTATAAACTGTCACACTGCTGACATCGTAGCAATATCACTGAAAAATTGTTAAAGCTACATTAAAAATCCAAATCACACACACACATCACACGCAAACTAAAGAGAGAGGGAGAGAGTAAATTCCATGGCCAATCCAATGTATCATAAGCAGTTTTGGGATTCACATTCATTCTCATTGAATTTATTAACTAAACGGCAAATCTTTGAGGAATCGGCTTAATATGTGATGTGCCGCCTTTGTTGTTCATTGTTTGCTGCTAGTTAGGCCTGTTAATTTGTTTATTTTCGGATTATTTATCACCATGTAGTCATAGGGGGGGGGGCAGTTAAGATGAGAGTCACGATGCAGTAACTCATTTTTTGTTTTAAAAAAATACTTGATGAAAACGTACAGTTCAACTCTAATACTTGTGGGCTGGCATATTACTGCTTACATCTATCTGCGGCGATCTATAATTACAAATGTTCTATTCATGAATGAAGTGTAGGTCACTATAGTTGCCCTACGTCAAATGCGCATGACCTTGCCGGTGTAGTGTTAAATTTTGACCCTCGTTGAATTCTGACCTGCCGGGTCATTTTTCAACGACCGTGAGCAAATTTTCACGTTAAAATCTGACCCTTTTTTAAATGTCCTGTTAAATAACGACCCAGATGTAGTATCACATTTTGATCGTTTTTCATTCCATTCCCATGGTTGATTTTGTTTGGTTAAGGTTCGAAGAGGGTCATTGATTGTTTGATGGAACGCAGCAGGCGAAGTACAAACAAAATTACATTATATCCATTTCAAATATGGAAGATAACTATATTCATAATTTTATTACTAGATGTAATGCATTACATTGCTTTTGTTGATTTTATACATACTAAGCATTTCCTTATTGACGATTCATAAACCCATGTATGCATAACTTAAAACAATATCCGTTAAAAAATGACCAGGAATTCTGATCAAAATTCAACGCTGCGATCAGTTTTCAACGACTGTGAAAATCAAAATTCAACGTAAAGAACTGACCCTGGGTCAACTTTCAACGTTAAAAGCAGACCCGGAGGGTCAGAATTCAACGAGGGTCAAACTTTAACACTACACCGGATGCGGCTATGGGATAGGTCTGGCTAGCTAAAAATAGTATTTGAAAATGGTCCATGGGCGCCCGCAGGATTTTCTTTTGCGGGGGTGGGTGGGGGGGTGTCAGTCAGTCACGGCCGGGAGAGTTCTTAGTATAAATGTTATGTCCGATAATTTCAAGGATTTTTCGAAAAATACAAAGTGATATGTACGAAAAGTTGAAGGGAATAAATACACGATATACTGTACTCCTTAAAATCATTAGTATTTTAAAAAAAGAAAGTAAAGTATTACTGATGATTTAAGCTGGTATGACTAAAATACACAGTGGAAATTATGGAACACAATGCACTCAAATTATGTCATTATTTAAAGTGAGTGTGGGTACTTTTTGACTTTTACGTTTCGGTCTGGGTACGTTTTGACTTGAGTACGTTTTGACCTGTTCCCGGACCCTGTCTATCATACTATAAAAGAGATTATTATATGCTCATTTTTTCCCCCGTTAACTTTACATTGTCGGAATCGTTCAGTATTCCCCGATACTGAATGCGCGCGACAATACACATATAGCATTCACGTGAATAAAGGAACTACTTTCTATTGTAAACAAGCAAAGACGTAGACCGGCACTTTTGATTTGTAAACAAATCATATACACTCGCGTAAGAGGCTCTTTACGTTGTGGTTATTTAAATTTGTTTCTGAATGAACTAAAACATGTTTCGTAGACTGTACACACACAAAAAAAACAGCTGTTTTGGCACATTCCGCGTTGATACAATGTTACGGATTTAGGCTAGCTACATTATATAAAAGACGGACGATCATGTCCTTAAAATAACATACAACTGACAAGGAATATACTGTATTCTTTATCTGGTGATAAGAATGGCAAAATAAAATATACTTACAGTTTTACATCCTGAATTTCCTCAAAATGTTTTTTCTTAATTCTGCAAATCGGAATTACATGAGCCACGTCATAGGTTTTCAATCTGGATTACGTTTCAAATGTGTGCTGTAATTTCTATAAGTGCAATTGCATCCTCTTTACTGCACTCAAAATGAAATACACATTAAATTCCACAGCGTTCGTTTGAAAATTGCAATTGAAAGACTTCATATTTTCCCATGTTATGATTTCAAACATTCAATGACAGAAACAGAAACACATTTGCTGACGTAAATACGCTTCTCCCGCGCCACTTCAATCCGATGAATTTCATGTATAATTTGCACAGATGAATCCAGTCCAAAATCACAAACTTTCATCGAATCGAAACAAAATACCAAAAATGCATTCACTCCAGATCAAATGGAAAAGTCGTTGCAATGCGCGTTCATTCACAATATGACTGCAAATTTCAATTTTAACTAGACACGCCATTTTCTTTCGAAAGTTATGTCGACCGCGCGATTAAGTTCAAATTTATCTGGGCGGAGCTATGTGCGCATTAATAATGATGTCATTTTGTAATGTCAAATCTGTGCTTGTGTATTTAGTTTGGAATACGGCATTCATTCATTTACGTTGTTTCTTGTAGTGTATTTTGTTTATATAATTTAACCTCCGGTTGAATAAAAAAATGAGCATGTAATAAAAAGGTTACTGCTTTTGTATGGGAAAATAGGAACTCGTTTTGTCGGAAGGATATACTGCACTCACAAGTTCGTGCAGTATTCATTCCGAAAACTCGTTCCTATTTTCCCATACAAATGCAGTAACCTATGACTCTTTTATAGTGTGATAGACATGGTGCTATGTCAGAACGGGTCATGGGCAGTGCCGGATTACCAAATAGGCAGATTGGTACCGGCCTATGGGCCCTACGCCTTTTAGGGGCCCCGCGACAACGGATAAAAATAATATTGATAGGCGATAATTTGGGAGTGGGGGGGGGGGGGGAGAAATTTCGACTGCCAAGGGCATCCACAGGGTTTAATCCGGCACTGGTCATGGGCGTAATCTGAGGCAATTTTGTGTTGCTTCAGATTTTTTTTAAACATCAAGCTCGCGTCGAGCACCTGTGCATATACATTTACATTACCTTGGATAAACCGGTATACACCTGTTCTCAGTATGGACTCTCTCCCTCTAATAAACAACACACATGCATCCTTGGAGTAATGGGGTTAACACTTTGATTGCACAAAAGGTTAATAAATAGTACATGTATAGAACAAATAATACATGTTTGATGCTGAACTGTTATTTCTAGATCTGATTGTAAAACTGATTCTGTACATCTTTTTACTACTAGTAATTCATTATAAAGCATTGAAATGACAACAATTACGAAAGGATATTTAGTCATGACAGGAAAGGATGTTAAAGTGCTACTAGAGTATAAGGGCTGGCTTTGTTATGTTATTAGTCATTGTTGTGAGCTGCAATCAAATTAGTTTTTAATATTTTGAATAATGTTTAGATTTGATTTAGATTTTTTGCCATATTGTTGCTAAAACTAAGTATTTCAGTTGTAAGTATTGACTTTTACAGCACAGATTTAAATTAAATTATCATTTATGAGACAAATGATAATTTATTAATTTTTTTCACTTACAGAGTTACAACAAAACGTAGCAAAAGATGTACGCAGGCTTGCAGAGCTAACAGCCACTACAACAACATGCTTCACAACAACACATGGACCAGTCCTTTTGTGATAAAAAAAAGAACACACACTGAGTATCTAAAGTGTCTGCTATTTAGTGAAGAATTATTATACGTTTCTTGTAACTTTCTAATTTATTATCTTTGGTTGCTACAACTGTCATTCCAATGAAAACAGTAATGTAACAAATTCAAGGCTGATAAAGTTTATTTTACAAAATGTGCAAGTAGGTTGAGACCCACTATATACTTTTCTTTGAAAGACAAAACTACCATGAAATTTGCTTTCTCTGAAATGGGGTGGGGAAATTGAACTATGCCACCTGATCAGGGTTCCTGCCACAAATTTAGAAGAAGATTTAAGACCTTTTCCAGACCTAAAATTAAAAATTTCCAGACCTAATAATGTGACAAGTTTACTGAGCTGCATAGCCGACATGTCGCTTTAGTCTTAAGTTTGGAAGGCCCTATCCAGGCTTTGAAGTCATCAGCTTCTTCCCATAAGGGTTATAAACACAATGTCCCGGCATTCCTCAAATATCAGGTTCACACAGGCACATAAAAAGATCAGTCCAAGAATGTAAATCAAATAAATCCAAATTTTTGTTGTTCTGAATAATCACTAGCACAACAAAAAACTTAATGAAATGATCAATGAAACAGGGTTAATACAGATCAGGAGAGCTGAAATTCATTGACTTTTCAATTACCAGTTTTCAGTGACTACTCACGGTATCGAGTGTTGCTTCAGTTACTAATACAAGAAACGGGGCCCCGAGTGGCTGAGTGGTCTAAAGCTCTCTTCGTTACGGATCACTGCCATCTCACCTCTGTCTGCGTGGGTTCGAGTCTAGGATTCGGCCAATATGGGTATATGAGAAAGCTTGCCAGTAGCTTCTCGTGGGTCGTTAGTTCTTCCTGAGGTTTTCCCGGGTTCTTCCTCCATCATTAATACTGGCTGCCATGTATAGCCTATCGTCTGCTGAAAATTGGCGTTAAACCCCACAACAAACAAACAAACAAAACAAATAAAAGAAACAAACACAAAACCAATACAGGGAAATAAATAAATGGAATATGTAAAGGAAATGATATTTAAAAAGAAAGTCATTGTTACCCAGATTAACCATTGCCTTTTAGCTTCTACTTTATTCTCCAGCACAACACCAGTGCTTTCACCCCAGAGATGCTGCCAGGCTTTTATCTAATGGGGTGGGGGTGGGTTACGCACTTGTTATGAAAATAAGGGGGGGGGGAGAAAAACAAAATGTAGGGAGAGGAGGAAAGGGTCTTAGTTCACTATATACCTAACACGACAACATCCATCTATCTTTCTTCCAGCAATACTCTCTTTGAGTCCTGATGAAATCAAAATCTTTAAAAGATGTTGCCTCTAGCTGTATACGCATTTATTTTTATGAGCTTAATCTGTTCTTCACCAGCGTATGAATATTGTTCTATGCTGAGACGCCCCTGCTGATGGGGCATATATATAGCTACTTTAGCCAGCTCGAACAAGTTTGGAAACTGTTCCTTATGTTTGTAAAGGTCTCGTAGACTACCTTAGGTTGGGGTGCTCCCAGTATTATCTTTAATTATTACAGAAGACCCACCCTGGCTCGTTTTTGTTAGAAATTGAAGTAGTGATAGAGATGCAAAGCTCCGAGCCCCCAGTCAGTGATGCTGACAGTTAAATTACTGAATACACAAAAGGCGAAATTTAAATAAACAACAAATTTAATGCCATTCAATTACAGATAGTCCTTCCTCCAATGAAATTCAATATTCAAAACCCTATCACTCGTCTTTCACTCGACCAAGTGATGGCCTATTTCATCATCTGACTTAGTGTGATAGATTTTCCTCCTGTCCTGTGTTTCTACTCATCTGTAGTACTTCTTGACTGGTGACCGCTCCAGTGGCCTAGTGGTTAGAGCGTCCGCCTCGGATACGGGAGGTCGTGGGTTCGATCCCCGGCCGAGTCATACCAAAGACTTACAAAAATGGTACTAACAGCTGCCTCGCTTGGCGCTCAGCATTAAGAGGTTAGTGTTAGGACTGGTCGGCCCGGTGTCAGGATAATGTGACTGGGTGGGACATCATGCTACATGTCTGCGGCATGATGCCCCATTGCTAGACATCACTATAAACTGCCACATTGCAGACATCGTAGCGATATGACTGAAAAATTGTTAAAGCTCCGTTAAAAATCAAAATCACATCACATCTTGACTGGTACCCAGTACCCCTTCAGTCCAACAACCACGTCCTTCACCCTTCCATTACCTCCACTTCCGTTCTCTCATTTTCATGTCTCCCAGAGACTCGGGACCAACTGTACCAGGGTATTTCCCTTCTCTGTCTCCTACAGCTCCTCCGGTCCCAAAAGATTCCTGTACGAACACACACAATGACATTAGTATATTCCTCTAGCTATCTAGTCTCACACTAAACAACAATCTATCATCAGATAAGCCATTACCTTCTTTGGTCACACATTTGTGCACATCGAAATACCCATACTTTCTGGTATGGTATACACGGTATCAACTGCTTATCATGCATATATCAATAGATTTCATCACATCGGTATATATAGATTCTCAATCTTATTATACAGAACAGTATCATATAATCAGACGCATTTCTGTACATTACACTTCTACAAAGTATACACAAATAGTCAAATACCCCTATTAACTAATGTTGCACACTGCAACCATTATACAAAGTTATAATTCAATTCAACATTTGCAAATCTAGAATATCACATGAATAAATGCACGAGGTTACTACGAATTAACCAAAAAGCGAATTACAATATTAATTCTTTACATAAACATTGCTCATATCTCAAAATATGCATGTAGATCAAACACTACAAATGAACCAAACCCTACAAATGGTAATTCTACGCACTAACGATTCTATTAATGAAGTATACATACTGCACATAATTAAAGTACAATTATATTGCTGTAATAGATTGCGACAATCGAGCAAATAAGTCACTGACCTTTCCGAAGTTCCTTTGTAAATCCCAGGAAAACATTGTTTCCCGCCAATTTCGAAAGACGTCGGAGTAGCTTATAACTTCTTTACGTAATTCCCGCAAGATGGTTTAGTGACTACTGACGTTTAGTTTCAAGACACTATATTTAAACTTGCGATTCCAATGGTGGCCACGCCTTGCTCGATTCCGAGTGTATGTGGATTCACCCATGGTCTACAGAATTAGCAGACATTGCCCCCTCCCCGGCAGTCTGTCAAGGGTGGATTTATGACCCCCACTTGATGTTCCTTTGAGCCCAACACCGGCAATTCATGCCACTTACCTGTGAATTGCATGCAGCCAAATAAGGCACCAGTAACAAGTTCCTATGGCCCTTTTATATGTCGGCTTACACTTGCAACATTTATGAAGCGAATAATTAGCCTCAGGGTCTAGCATATACATGTTGCAATCTGGCTATTGTTCCTTACTTATAACGTGAAAATGTTCTTATGTATTTTTTCACTGCTCATGGGTAATGTCTTTTCGATACTTCAGCTCCAAAATAAGACTTTTTACTAAAATAAGCTCTGATTATGTTTCACTTTCTTTAATTGCTCTGATAGTGGCATTTTGATGAAATAAATGTATTTACTTCATAACTGTATGTTTAGATTATTTATTAAATTGATCTGAACCCTTACAGCTATGCTCAAGGTATTTTGAATGATGGATTTTTAAGGAGAACTGCATGCTAACGTTTTTTTTTGATTTACCCTCATTATTACATATTTATGTTTTTGTTTTCTTTTTTCACTACGTAGTCCGCATTTTAATCGTGCAGTTGTAAAACTTGCTCGATGCATGGTTCGAACTACAACATAATGTCTTGTCCAGTACGCAATATGACAATTAAACGTTGTGAAGGGAAAGAGTGTTAATGACATCCTGTGAAAGGGAACAACGAAAATGTAAGACTTTTTCCTGACGTTTTAGTCATTGTTTAATTTTTCCAGACCTTTTCAAGACATGGAAAAGCAATTTTCAAATTTAAGACTTTTTCCAGAATTCCTGACCCAACGCGCGGGAACCCTGCCTGTTGCATGGAATTTTGTTTAGTGTAATTATTTTGGTTTGGCAAATAAGTTAAAGTATACTGTGCTGGCTAAACTGGTATTCACAGCTATTTTCCCCACCCTCTACTTCCCCTACTTTCTGGTAAATGTGTATGTGTGTGTGTGTGTGTGGTTCGGATTTTTAATATAAAATGGTATTGCACGATATCTAGACTGGGGATTAAAGTGCAATACCACAACAAAATCTTCAAATTAGTTACTATGGTGGATATGTTAGATGTCATAGCACTGTTTTCATTTAGGATCAACAAGATATTATTTTGGACCAAAAGCTATTATAAATAGTCTACTGGTGAAAGCCCCATGATACGACTTTCTGTTTTGAAGCAGTAACGATAATAAAAGTAACAAGATGGCTGCCATACTAGATATCTAAGTGGCACTATTTCCTCTTAGAACCAACTACACACTATAAGAAGTCTTTTGGTGAAAGCAAAATATTGATATGACCAGCCATCTAGGAAAAGTAGCAATAACATGATGGCCATTGTGGCAGACATATTGTAAGTCAGATTGGGATCATATTCATTTAAAAACAACTAGACATCCCAAGAAGTCTTGTAGTGAAGCCTCATGCTTATATTGCCATACATTTAGAAGCAGTGATAACATTTTCAAGATGGTCATTGTGGTGGCCATATTGGATATCTGCACAGCACCATTTTCATTTAGGACCTTTATATGAAGTCTAGAGAAAACCACATGCTGATATGAACATACTTTCAGGATCAGTAGCAAGAAGATTTTCAAGATGGCCACTGTGGTGGCCATATTGGACAACAGATTGGCACAAATTTTTTTAGGACCAACTGGACATCATTAGAAGTTTTCTGGTGAATGAGAGCTTAAAGTAAAGGTAACTGATTGAATGGCCCAGGCTACAAGAAGCCTTGACTTGTCAAAATATTTTCTTTCAATTCTCTACTGAAATAAAAATCTGCAATATTGTTTGGCGATTTTTACAACAGCTGTTACATTTCCAAAGTTTACCTAAGTGTCTCTTCTGCTCTGAAATGTATGCGTTCAATCTATCCGACACAAGAACATACATTTTTGTTTGGATCTATTAATTATAACACTAGTGTTGGTTTTATACAAAGCATGTTGTAACTGGTTCTGCTCAGTGTGTCCCATGAGCAACTGTGTTAGTTAGGTTAATTTACCCATAATTGTTCTTTATGTAAGATAATGACCAGCAACTAAAAAATAGTTCCTCTTGGGCTGAATAAATGTATGTATTATCAATTTTCTAGACTATTTTGTCCAGAACATTAGTATCTTTATTGTCACAATTATGTACGAGTACTGCTGTGCCTGTTGGATGTCATCTAGGCAGGTAATCTAGGTTTCATTATATCCCCAACTGCTAATACAGAACACCTGCATGATAATATTATAGTCAGTTCTAAAAAAATCAGATCCAAAATATCAGATAGCCCGACGCCCGGGGCCCCTCTAATTTCAGATCGGGTCCGTTCTGTATTCTAAAAGAGGTGCCTGTCGGTCTTGTAAAACAGTAATCAGATTTGTCAGAGAAAACTTTGATCACACTGATGAAATGCATTTTCAAGACATTGACATACAGCCCATAATACGGCAGTCTGATTAAAATCAGCCTGCCATTGTCCTACGTGGAGTAGATATCTGATTTAAATCAAATTATAACATGACATGTCATGCTAAAATCCCGATTTGCGGTAATTAAAAGGCAAAGAGGTCAGGTTATAAACCACCATTTCAAATATTATGTAATGGCTGACAATAGCTAGTGAGACGTGTTTGAAGACTTCAATGGGTGAGTCCATTATGCTAATTTGCATAGGTACAATCACGGTGTGAAACAAACGAATACATAAATTAAAGCGATGCTAGATGCGTATAGAAGAACAAAAGGTATATGTATCATTGCTTTGAAATAAAATGTCTAAGTCATATTCATTATAGGTTTTTGACA
Organism: Sinohyriopsis cumingii; assembly: GCA_028554795.2. NCBI lineage: Eukaryota > Metazoa > Mollusca > Bivalvia > Unionida > Unionidae > Sinohyriopsis > Sinohyriopsis cumingii. Next base: position 70,914,623 of record CM068838.1, on the reverse strand, counting down.
AGTCTGTGAACGTTGTTTCTTTAAAGTTGGATTTTACTGCATATATAAAACGTAAAGCATGATCATTTCAATTGTCAGAATAGTGTTGAAGTATGATTCATTTTTGAAGCTGATTTAGGAAGCAAAGCCCAGTAAAAATAAATCTCAGAACTGGTTGATGGAGTTTTAATTTGTGAAACATGCCAGCAAAATAAATAAAGATGGAGGAGAGGCTATTCGTTTTTGGCACATACTGCAAACAAGATATTGGCATACGTCAATTTAGTTCTGCTGACCACGAGAGAATCTAGCTGAGAAGTTGATGATGACCACTAGATACACTTGCATTACCTTCTACCCCCCTCCTGCTGAATTTATATTTGAATTGTAGCAAATGCAACATTGTGTGACAATAATATTAAAAATGGGGAAATGTTGGGCATATGGAATTCGGTATCCGAGCTTGTGGAATGTCAGGCAGGGCTTGTGGTGTTTTTAAGTAACCAACCCTGGGCCTGGGCCAAAAAATTGTCTTTGAACACTGACAGTATTCTTTATCAATACAATATTTTGGTTGCATATATGGTTTTTATTTTTGGTTATAAAACTATGGCAGTCTGTTCATCATGTACAAGTACTACTTTTGGTGACAAGTCACATGTCCAAATTCTAATATCGATATTGTTTCATAACGTAAAGATTGTATTTCACAACATAATGTATCACCAAAACAACACCCATTTATTCATAGGTGTTTGTTGATAGCACGAGGGACAGCAAGACTGAGGAGGCAGATAACTGAATCAAGAATGACACTGCAAGGCGAGCGACCTTACAATTCAGAATTATGGAAAAAAATAACATTCTCCTTGTTCGTTGTTGCAGACCACTTTTAGTGACTTAAGTATAGATTATATATAGAAATAAAACAATTTAAGTCAAAATGTATACAAATGCATATAAAAGTTACTGCTATAATGGCATAGCTTCTCTATGCATACTTCACGACACAGAGAGGGCCAGACACACCCAGCGCTCTCTACCTTTAAGGAATGCAAGACCATTTTCCAACACTACTGCTCGGCACGGCCATGATCGTGCCCACTTAATATGCAAGAACGACGCGATGAATAGAATACTGCCTTCTTATTGGCCAACTTAAAATAAGTTATATAAATAAATGCAGGACGTCATTTTCTTTTAACCAGTGAGAGGACAGTATTCCATTCAGCGGGATTTCACTTGCATATTAAGGGGACGCGATCATGGCCATGTCGAGCAGTTGCGTGGGAAAATGGTTTGGCGTTCCTTAAAGGGATGCTAGTAAGTCAAACATCGGATACATGTACAAAGTCGAATGCCTAAGCTAAACACTGGTACCAAATTTATTATGCTACGCGAAATGTACCTTGAAATATCTGGGTTTATTCTTAAATAGGTCGCACGAGAAAGAGAGAATTGTCCTTCTTTGTAGTTATTAGTTTTGCGCACCTAAGGTTTCCTTCTCCAATATTGAAGCAACACGCTTTCCGAATTCGACCAATTGACAAAAATAAAATACTGCAATGCGTTCCACTTGAAAAGAGACAATTGTCACCAGAATATTCTTTTCAAAATAATAATAATTTTGGACACACGGAATACCACCCCCGTGTTTTCATGACTATTTATATATCGTCCTATTCTGAACACAGCTTTGAAATGATGTAATATTTATCCCTCGCGCTATGGAAATGAAATATATTACTTTGGACTGTTTCTGTCAGCAGTTCAGTCGAGTAATTAGGTCAGGTTTATAGCTAGTTTTACACAATTCAACGTAACAATGCCAATAAATGGCAAGAGACATTAAGCAAACTAAACCGATCTTGAAAAAAACTAGTAAAGTTTAACATTTTATAAAAAAAAAAATAAGCCATTATGTTGAAGAGAAACAACAATGAATAGGATGTAATGTGTTACAGCGTCTTGTTTATGGGAAAAATATTAAAGATTTTAGAAACAGACTATACGCCGAAGAATTTCTTGAGAATCCCGTTCTAGCGGAAAGTTGACATGTTGGGTAGCAGACGATATTGTACGTGTGGGACAACTTGCAAAATGGGAAACTTGGATTAAGATGCGAATAACACCCTTGGAGTGTTGTCTGTCTCCCGGGTGGTAGCATATGTACGTCAGGTCATAATTGGCGGCTCAGTCCCAAGAGACCATGCGAATAGCACCCTTGGAGGGTAGTCTCTCTCTGGGGATTTGACATCGTCTGCTGTGGCTGTGCAGGCCTATGCGCAAGTGACAGTCCATATTGCAGTTGGTGCAGACATACTACGAAGTCTGAGTTGCTGAGGTTGTTTCCGCGCTCTTTTTTCTCTGACGTTTCTTTGTCGACAGCTGACCTCTCCTCACATCAGCGACTGCTATGTCGATGCTTACCGTCCAGGTGCATCGGTCCTCGGCCTGAACTTCCCAGCCGTCGGGTGAAATGTCGCATGCCTTCATGTCCCTCTTGCACACATCCTTGAAACGGAGTGAAGGGCGGCCAACTCTTCTGGTGCCAGCTGTCCATATAGGATGTCCTTTGGCAGCCTCCCATTCTATATGCGTCGGACGTGAACCCATATATCGATGGCGGCGCTGTTGCCTCATATACGTGCTCCAGGTATCGTTTCCATATAGGAGAAAGCTGAGAACGCAGGCCTCATAGACTTGGATCTTGATGTGCTCTGGCAGCGCGTTGTTTTCCCACACCCTCTTTGTTAGTCGTGCCATGATGGTGTTTACCTTTCCAAGCCTTCTGTCCAGCTCCACATCGAGCGACAGAGTGTTGCTGATGGTTGACCCCAGGTTAGTAAAGTTGTTGACTATTTCCAGGGTGACAGCGTCGATTTTGATGGAAGGGGCAATGGTGGTATCTTGCACGCTGATGTTTATCTTTTTGAGGCCGATGGTGAGCCCGAACTGCTTGCAGGCATCAGCGAAACGGTCTCCCATTCTCTGGACGGCATTCTCCGTGTGGGTCACAAGAGCCGATTCATCCGCAAAGAGCATCTCCCACGCTTTGGTCTTCAAGTGCATTCGTGTCGGGTTGAACAGCCTACCGTTGGACCTGGTGCGCATATATACACAATCAGTGGACGAGTCGAAGGCGTAGGATAGAAGCAGAGAGAAGATCCTGAAAAGGGTCGGCACCAGCACGCAGCTTTGCATCACCTCTCTTTTGATGGGGAAGGAGTCTGAGGAGGATCCATCATACAAGACTGTTCTCTTCATTTCGGCATGGAAAGAGATTATCATGCTGAGGAATTTTTGGGGGCGACCGATCTTACTGAGAAATTCAAATAGGCTCTTCCTGCTTACCAGGTCGAAGGCCTTGATGAGGTCGAGGAACATCATGTATAGTGGATGACCTTGCTCTCTGCTCTTCTCTTGGAGTTGTCGGAGGGAGAAGATCATGTCTGTGGTCGACCTGCCAACTCTGAAGCCGCACAGGGATTCCGGGTATACACGATTCGCCACCAGTTGAAGCCTGTTGAGGATGATGCGGGCGTACACTTTGCCAGCTATGCTCAGGAGCGAGATCCCTCTGTAATTATTACAGTCTCTGCGGTCGCCCTTGTTTTTGTAAAGGGTCACAATCGTGGCGTTGCGCATGTCTTGGGGGACTGCTCTTTCCTCCAAGCAGAGGCAGAGTAGCTCGTGCAGCGGCTGGAGCAATTTTGGTTTTCAACGTTTGATAGCTTCGGGCGGGATGCTGTTGCTACCTGGGGCTTTGTCGTTTGGGAGGGTATCGATTGCTTTGCTGAGCTCCACTAAGGTGGGCACTTTGTCGAGTACCTCCATGGTGGTCAGTTTCTGTATGCTGCTAACGGTCGCATCGGTGACTGACATTTCTCGGGAGTATAGCTCTGAGTAGTGCTCCACCCATCTGGCCATCTGTTGCTCATGGTCTGTGATCTTCTCTCCTGTCAGAGATTTCAGGGGGACGACCCCTTTCACTGTAGGGTCTAGAGACTTCTTGATGCAACTGTACATACCTTGGATGTTTCCAGACTCGGCACTGCGCTGGATTCCTTTACACATTTTCTGCCAGTACTTCTTCGCATACTGTCTAGAGATGAGTTGGGTGATCCTTCGGGCACTTCTGAGGGCAGCAAGCGTCCGTTCATTGGAGATTTTTTTGCAAGCTATGAAGGCTTTTCGTTTGTCCTCAATTATTGGTTCCATCGAAAGGTGTGCGTTGAACCAGTTCTAGCTTGGCTGTTTCATTTTGCCCAACGTGGACATGGCTGTGTTATATATGCTGACCTTCATGGCGTTCCACTTGGCTGTGGCATCGTGCTCTGGCAGGTCCTGGAGAGCCTGGTCCAGGGTGGACACATACTCCTCCACTTTGGAGGGGACCGACATCTACGCAGTGTTTATGCGAGGGCGACCTTTTGGTTTTGAGCGGTGTAGTGTGTGTGGCTGTAGGTTTATCCTGCTGCTCACGAGGGCGTGGTTGAAGTCGCAGTCTGCACTGTGGTAGCTTCTGGTGGAGAGGACGCTGTTAAGGGCAGAGCGCCTGGTGATGACCCAGTCGAGCTGGTGTCAGCGATTACACCTGGTGTGTTTCCATGAAATTTTGTGTTGTGGTTTACATTTGAAGAAGGCGTTTGTAACGCACAGGTCACGGTAGGTGCCTAGCTCCAGTAGTCTCTGACCGTTTTCGTTGGTCTTTCCAGTGCCATGGTGTTCGAGGCAGGTAGTCCTTGGCTCGTGGTCCGCATCTACTCTGGCAGTCAAGTAACCGAGGAGGAATAGTGGCTCGTCTTTGGGGAATCATTTGATCTGTTCGTGCAGCTGCACATAGAGCTGATCCTTTGTGTCTTCTCAAGGCGCGAGGGTGGGGGCGTAGACATTGAGGATATTGACAGGACCTGTAGCAGTGGCAAGGCGGATGAACAAGAAACGCTCAATGCCCCCTGATGGAGGCTCACCCGAGGCCAGGAGGGTGCTTTTGATGACGAAACCCACTCCGTGCTGGTGGGGCTTCTCAGATTCTCTACCATTCCAGAAGAAGGTGTAGTTTTCTCCGCTGAGGGAGCCACTGAAGGCGAGCCTGGTTTCCTGGAGGGCAGCTATGCTGACATTTAGTCTGGTGAGCTCTCTGTCGATGATGGAGGTCTTCCTGGTGTCGTCCACCTCCCCGAGGTCATCAGAGATGCCTGTGCAAATGGTGCGCACGTTTCAGCTTTCGAATCGAAGAGCTGAAGTCTTCTTTGTTGGTTTCTTGTTTATTTTTTCTGTTGTGGAGTTACCGCCTGCTTGTCATGCTGAGCATCACACTGAGCTCCAGACACCCACTGGAGCAGGCTGACGTTGGCGGCTCAGCACCTTACTGACCGAGGGCTGCCTGGCTTGCGGCGGGCGTTAGTCGGCCAGTGGGACACGATGATCCCTCCCCCCTTCGAAGCTGACCCGTGACGCCCCTTCTCTACGCCAATCGGATGGGACTTATAACCCTTAGACTGCCAGCGTCCGTGTTGTTTCTTCACTCAATAGCGAGGCTGGAGTGACCTCTGCAGGGCGCAAGCCTGCTCGTGGAGTATGGAGATCCTGGGCTGCCCAGACGTCAGGATCCTCCTCTCGTCCTTGCTGCAGGGTCCAAAGGAATGCTGAGCATGACATTTGGCACCAGTTCGGATGTCGGAGCTGACGGAAGGAAGTAGTAGTTGACCCCCAGCCGTCTTTGGGGCTCCACTCCGGATTTTCTGTCTGGGTTTACTCCCGTAACCTTTCCTTGTCCCGAAGATATGCGCAAGGCAGCGAAGCCGTCATCCAATGGCTGGGACTTGTTGGGGTTGGAATCAGAGTTTCCTTCTCCCAGACGAACTGCCTGACAAGGCTAACGAGCTCCATCTGCCCGGGTCTGGAGTCAGAGTTTTCCTTCTCTTAGACTGGCTGCCTGCAAAGGCTAACGAGCCCAGTCTGCCCATCCAGTTATACCACCAGGCACTCGGTTGCGTCACACAGCAGGCTCTGTGAAAACGGGGCCCCGCGAGAAGGTGTTGCTGTGGACACAATAGTCTAGGTATGTAAGTATCCTCCCGACCAGCAGAACCAGACAGTGGACACGCGGCGATCACTACGCCTGGAAAGGCGAGGGTGTGAGAGACGCTTCACTTTATTTTGGATTGCAGGACGTCTGACCCAGACCTCGCACGACAGGTAAATTGTTACAATTACTTCAATAGCGTCTTTATTTGCGTTGCGTTCCATTTTTTTATTTTATTTCCAATGCGTTTAATTTGTCCATTGTTTATTTTAGTGATACCAGCTTATATTCATCAGTAATACTTTACTGCTTTTTCTTAAATACTAATGATTTTAAAGAGTATTATAAAATATTTAGCTGCATTAGAATCCGTGTATTCATACATACACACCTTTATATTAATCAGGTCAGCTGATCTTGAAAAATTCAACATATGCATTCCACCCAAATCCAATGTAACGTTCACCAGAGATACTAATTATCATAAAAAGTTTACTGGCTGAAAACTTTCTTGCATTATATGCTCTTGCATCTGTTTGCACGGAAGCCCTATAAAATGCAATTATTACATTAATCAAATCTATCGCATACGGGCAAGTGAACTGGAATATGTGCTGACTCACATAAAAAAATCACACAAATCCAGTTAAATTTATGGTGCTTCTGTTCATGGTATTTTCGGCATTTTTTTTTTTTGATCATGAGCAGTTATTTGCCACGGTAACCGATTATTACTGATGATTCAAGGTGGTATAACTTAAATACACAATTGTAATTATGTAACGGAAGGGAAATAAAATAAAATACGAAATGTAAAAATAGAACGCAACGCAAATAAAGACGCAGAGGAAAATATTTTTGTATTTTTATTTTATTTTAATATAAAAAGTCAAATGAAAGCATTAGTCTTCAGATGTATACAAATCTGTTTCTAATGCGAAATGGAAGATGGAAATAATTTTCAAAACTGGTCCTAATAATTGTTGAAACGTGTGCATTTGATAACTCTTTACAACACATGAAGCAGTCATCATGCATGGTTCAGATCAGCTGGAAAAATTTTCTCCACGTGAAAGCACAACATAAATATATAAGAGCGATACTTCTTAAGTTAAAGACCTTTTTCTTAGTGTGCTTTGAAGAAGATTGTCACGTTTGCCTTCCCGCGATTACGTAAGTCAGGAACAAAGGAATGGGTTAGCGCAATGAGTATGTCGACCCTGCACTGTTACGGCGATTTTGTTTGTACAAGAACCCTTCGTTAGGTGTTATCGCTCGCATATGGATGTTAAAAGTTTTGATCTAAGAACAAAGGACCCTCAATGCTATTGTAAATCTCTCCGCTTGACAGATGGCCTGAGGCTCGTCTGTTAAGTTGAACCGACTGGGGGTAGAATTGATATCCAATCAGAACTGAGGAAGGGTGGGGCCATCAATTCGAATCAGAACTTAACAGTCATTTGAACTGATAACGAATTAGTGATTTGTAAGCCGTCATACTGATAAAGCAAAATATACTCACTCCGAGGGAGCCACTCGTGATTTGGCGGGAAAACTCTTAGTACATTCTAAGGACAGAAAGCTTCGTAAAGGTCAGTGAGTTATTTGCTCGATTGTTGCAGAATGTTACGGCATTGTAATTGTAATTAAGTGCAGTATGTATATTTACTTACTAGAATCGTTAGCACGTAGAATTACGCTTGTATTGTTTAATTTACATGCATACTTGAGAAATGAGCAATGATTATGTAGAATTAGTATTGTATTTCGCTATTTAGTTACTTCGTAGTAAACTAGTGTATTTATTCATGTGATATTCTAGATTTTGCCATTGTGAATTAAATGGTAGCTTGTAAAATGGTTGCAGTGTGTAAATTTAAATAATATGGATATTTGAATATTTGTGTGCACTTGAGGGAGTGTATAATGTACAGAAATGCGTCGGATTATTGTGATATTGTTGAGAATAAGGAGATTAAGGATATATACATACATACATATATATATATATATATATATATATATATATATATATATATATATATATATATATATATATATATATATATATATATATATATATATATATATATATATTGATGTGACGCAATTTAGTGATTTTTGTATGATAAGTAGGATACCGCTCTTATCGCAACGTTGTTTCTATAAGAACGTGTGTGTTTTTCGATGTGCATGAACGCCTGACCAATGATGTAGATAACCTTGATCTCATGATTGATTGATTGTTGATTTAGTGTGAACGAGATGGCTAATACAAATGCTAACGTCCTTGTGTTTTTCGTAGGAAGCTTTTGGGGACAGAGTAGTGAAGTCCCGAGTCTCAGAGAGACAGGATAGAAATAGGCGGAGAACGCCGGAAGGAGAAATAGAGAATAGAATTAGGCGGGAAACAAGCCTCGTTGAAGGGAAGAGGGAAAGAAAAGGAGGAAGAGAAAGGAAGACAAAAGGGGAGGAGGACAGGAAGAATCGGAGAACGCCGGAAGGAGGAAAGAAATTGGCGTAGTAAACTCAGATGAGTAGAAACCAAGTACAGGGGAAAGCCATCTCACACTAAAATCACGTGATGAAATAGGTTGTCACATGGTCGAGAGGAAGCAGATTGGTTGAGAACTTAATATCGTTTAATTTGTTTTATGTATTAAATTGTTATTCGTTTGGATTTCACCCTTGTGTTCTTAATAATTTAATTGTCGGTATTGCTGACTGGGGGCTCGAAGCTTTACCTCTCTCTATCACTAATTTCACTTCCTTCAAAAACGAGCCAGGGTGGGAATTCCTCAGTAATTCAAATAAATATTGGGAGCATCTCACCCCAGCGACTAACAGGGAGTCATATAGAACTTCACAAAGATTATACTATAAGATAGTTCCAGTGCGTCTGCCGAATTCCATTGCTCATCAGGCTTGTCACTGTCAAGAAACACAATACATGTACACAAAAGTTGTCATTATTTAAAGCGAGTGTGGGTCAAGTTTTAATTTGGGTACGTTTTTACTTGGGTACGTTCCAGTCTGAGTACGTTAAGATCCGGGTACGTTTCGGTTTGGGTACGTTTTGATTTGGTTACGTTTCGGTTTGGGTACGTTTTGACTTGGGTACGTTTCGGTTTGGGTACGTTTTGACTGTAAACCCTGACCACTATGGGGCAATTCAGTTGGCCCTTCCGGGTTCAGCTCATTATCATAACAAAGTAAGGTAACAAGTAAACCCAACCTCATTACACCACCGATAAATGTACCTCGGCACGCGTAAGTAGTTATTTTCTTATTATCTTACCTCTAACAATTTGAAAGATATTCGATATTTTCCTTCAAAAATAAATGAAAACATCTCAGCATTAAAACTCCAAATATGGCATTCACTGCCGTAAGTAAGTAATGGAGTCAAATCACTTAGACTTGTTCTGGAATTTAATTTGAGAATAACATTATTGGAATTCCAATGATACATATGATGACCGAACCATCTACATCCAAAACTACCTTGTATACTACTGAAAAAAAAAGAACTTGCAAAACTCTAGTGCTTATTACTCTATCACAAATGTGAACCAAGTTTAATTCACGAAAAGAAAAAAAAAACCAATAATAATGGCATGCACACACATTTAAACACTTTATTATATCAATTTTTTTATCCACTTTAGCTATTTAGTGAGAAAAAAAACATATGTGCTAGACTGATTTTTCTCTTTGTTCATTCCCCAGCGGTAAATGTATGAGAAGCTTGCGATTATATTGTTGACTCAATGTAATGCCTATGACCATTGATTTTACAGTTACCAAGGTGATTCATTAATGGTGCCAACTGTCTTAAGATAAAAGATAGTTTATCCTTTATCATTTCCTTTAACAAACTTGCTGTTCGCTTTGCTTAAGTAATTTGCTTGATCATGAGAGTCACATGATAAATATGGTAATGAAAGCGGTTTAATGGCCAGACTGTTGACTACTCAATCACCAGTTTTTGAATACCGTCAAAACAGTTCTGTTTAAACTGCAGCCTGAATTTTTATTTTTTGCCAGGTTGAAAAAACCCATTTCCTTTTCGTCAAGAAATTTTGTGTACTATTTTAAAATTAATAAATATATATATATATATATAAAGTCTCGGTAATCCAGAAATCATACAAAGGTAATAATATATATTAAACTGTATTTCCTTGAAAAGATAAAAAGATGATTTGTAAGATCGTCCGTAGTAAATAAGATAGATGGACGCAATAGAGGCGTCCATCTCCAGCGCACAGTGTTTTCTCTTTTACAATTAACGCCAATATCCTCTCATTACAAATATAAAAATATTATAAAGCAAATGTACAGTTTTAAAGTGGGCATGCACTACATGATAATGTATTAATGAGGAATGAATGAAGCTTTCAATTATGTAAAAGGATACATTAAAGCAATTCAAAGCTACGTGACTAAAAAAAATTAAGATGATCTGCAAGATCGTCCATGTTAAATAGGCTTGAAGGGACCGGGCTAGACGTCCATTCCCAGCGCACAGTGCCTTCTGATGTTGGCGTGAAAAGAAGTGATGCACATTCGTTTACACTATACTCATTGGTTAAACCCAAACACGTGTCACAAAAATTGATGTTTTTCATTTTTAATATCGGTAGGGAAATGCAACCAAACAGAACCTTCCTCAAAAGCTGACATCAATTCAAATATACAATGCTTGACTTTTATTGATTGATTGATTGTGCTTTTACAGTGCACCAGCATTGTAAGGCTATTTGGCACCACATAACAGGTTACATGCTAGTTTATTTACATCTGATAAAACGCTCATCATCGACAAGCGATAATAAGACCAACCAACGAAAAGCAAAACGACGAGATGGTGAAAATAGCATATCAAGGTTCCCAAACAAAGGGAATGTCCACAGTGTGTTTCAACGAACAATTAGATAAAGAAAGGAATTTGGGATGAATGACAGTACATATACTGGGTACAAGTATTCAAAGAAATAGTTCAAAAACTCTATTTTAGAATGAATGTCTATTTCTTTCATGTGCTGATATTGTGGTAATGTTCGTGTGTTGGTTAGAGATCGAATAATTTGTTAGAAAGAGCTTAACTGTAAATGGTTCGTTGCAAGAAACATACTTGGGTCGATCTTCACCCGTTAGTACGTAAAAGTGGGCTATGTAAAAATGACCGATTCTAATTCGTGCAATGACCACTTCGTCCTCACGGATAATTCTATAGGAAGGGGCCATTCTTTTAAGGAGGGAGGGTACCACATGGAGCTTGTTGTTGGTAGCATTATTTTGTGATGCCTGCCACGTACTAAATAAAAACTTTTTTCCCCATGTTTAAAATCAGTGTGTGGTATTTTAAAATGAGATGGTTGTAGAAATAGGGTTAATCTGGCAGCGCGGTTTGCTGTTTCACCCGGTACCAATATGACTGGGCAAACAGCAGTATATTATATCGTGGGAGGCACACAGCTCGGTATGTTTACTGAGGGCATTGTCCAGTAACGGGCTTTCCAACTTCATATTGTGGAGTGACTGAAGTACTGATAGTGAATTGGAGAAGATGATAGAGTTTAAAATATTTTTGGTTTCCTTTTATTTCTGAGCAAAGGTCTATTGCCTTGTTTTCGGTAGAAAATATCGATGAAAATATCGATGCACCATCTAACGCACGAAATTTTGTAGTGTGGTTGACACAAATGAAGGCTGTAACAGTCTTTTCACCATCCTTGTCAAATTGTCAAATTTAGAAAGACGTTCGTTGAAAGAGTTATGAATAATGGAAGATTTGACTGATTGTTTCCTTTCCGTCAAGTAAAATTCACCATGGGTTGTTTTAGTGTATGAAGACCAAACAATGTTTGAGTTTGTAAATGGTCACTTTTTATATTATAAAGACTGGGGGACTTTCTGATGCCGAAGATTGTAATGGCATTGGGTTTAGTTTCGTATAAAGGTTTGTATTTTGGTTGGGAAACATGCAAAAGCAGAGTTTAGAGAGTTAAATCTCAAATTTAAAGCAAATTATAAGAATAGTGAATCTCTGTGATGTGATAGATGTGGTTCGTTTGCTTCAGCCAAAAGGCTTTCGCATGGAGATGTCATAAACGCTCCCAAAGTGAGTCCTATTGCTTGATGATGAATTGGGTCAATTATCTTTAAATATATTTTCTTGCTGAACCATTAACAACACAACCATAGTCCAGTTTGGATCTAGTAAGCGTTATATATAGGTTAGAAACTACTTTTCTATCAGTGTCCCAGTCAGTGTGCGCTACTACTTTGAACAGGTCAAGGGTTTTTGAGCTTTCAGTTGCTTCATGTGCAATGCGCGGAATGAAGGCGAGCTTTCTGCCGAGGGAAATACCTAAAATCTTTGTTCCGTCCAGCGTGAGCTTAGGATCATCATGATGTCTTCGTTGCTGGCAGAAATGTGTACATAATGTTTTCGTTTTTGAGAATTTAAAACAGTTGGCAGTTGCCCAAATTCGAAACTTGTTTATAATTTGTTGTAAATGTAATTCAATTGCATGCATGTTTTTGGAATGATGACATAGTAGTAAGTCATCGACTTAAAGTGAACAATCCACACCGAAAGCCAAACACTTGCATGTTGTTAATTTTTTTAATGCTAAAAAGCGTACCGGATAGAATACTGCCTCGAGGCACACCTTTCTCTTGTTTGTTTATTTCAGAGAGGAAGGAGCCTACTCGTAATTTGAATTTCCGAACTGAAAGAAAGTTAGATATAAAAGTTGGTAGACGGCATTTAAGACCTACATCGTGCAGGTCGGTCATGATTCGTATTTCCATGTGGTTTCATAGGCTTTTTCCAAGTCGAAGAAAACAGCTACCAAATATTTTTTCTTGATAAAAGTATCACGGTTGAATGTTTCCTGTCTAATCAGATGATCGTTGTTACTACGATCATATCGAAAACCACTGTAGAAACGATATATTAAATTGCTACGTTCCAAATACCACACAAGTCTTGTTAATATCATTCGTTCCATCATTTTGCAAACACATCTCATCAAAGCGATGGGACAATAATTTATAGGATCTTTGCTTTGTTTGGGGACAGGTATTACAGTGGCCTCTTTCCAAGGTTTCGGTAAATTACTTTAATGCTTGACAGACATTTGATGTTATATAGGTAGAAGTACGTAAGAATAAAATACAATTTTCCATAAATAACATTTTAACTGTTGAATTTAAGTGTATTTGCATATATAAAAATAAAATAAAATTTGTCGTGAACAATATTTAAACTACAGAATGTGAGTCTATTAGGATTAGATAAAAATAAATTTTTCTGTGAATAATATTTAAAATTCTGAATTCGAGTCTATTAGAATCAGTGAATAATATTTCAAGTACTGATTTGGAATCTTTTCCAAGAATAATATCTAATCTACCGAATTTGTCTACTAGAATTATAAAAGAATAAAATAACCTTTTCATGAATAATGTTTTAACTGTTGAATGTTAGGACTATATAAGAAGAAAATTTTGTATGAATAATATTCTAACTGTTGAATATGAGTCTATTAGGATTATATAAAAATAAAATCAACTTTTCAATGAAAATATTTTTCTGTTGAATTTGACACTATTCGAATTAAATAATCAGGTTAAAATGATAAACGAATGAATGACATGACTAAGTTTTAGGCATTTATTTTATATCCTTGATTAGTTTTGTCTTTAAGATCGGTAGTAGGCTACAAACAAATGGGAGGGTGTGCGAATACTAGAGGCATGGACTACAACCATCATATGATTATTGAAGATATGAAGATATTGACTTATCTATCTCCACTTCAGAAAATTTCGCATTTCATATACTGAATTGCTGGCAAAATATTTGTCTTAACTGTTTTGCGTCTTTTTGTCTGAAAACTTGTATTTATTCATTTTTAAAAAATCCAATTAAAATGCTTAGGTTTCTTCAAAATATTATCACAAATATTTGGTGAGTTTACTTTGTGTGGACACATTTAGACAACAAAGGCAAGCAAACATATTTCTGTAAATTTTATTTAATATCTTCAAGGAGTAAGTTTTGGTACATTAGTAATCAAAAGTGTTATCTGTATCTATAATGTGTGTAACTTTTGATTCTTAATTTTATCTGCATTGTGTGTAACTTTTGACACGTGCCTGTTGATGGCATAGTAGCTATAAATAGGTGTTTACAATCCATTTATGTTATTATTATTAAAAACCTTGTTTATGACTTTGGGTTGATTTTCCTTTGCATGGGTCGTTCATTTTTTGTTTGTTTTTGATAGAAGTCACATATCGAATAGGGAAAAATTTTGATTTAGATTACGTGTATAAGTAGAGGTGGAAAATTAATTTTTATTAGCTATGTTATTCTTTTTAGTTGTGTTTAGATATAATTTGAGAGGAAACAATTGTTTGGATTATTCCTTTTACTTACAAAGCGCTCATAGAATTAACATATTATTCCGGGACTCTTGCAAATTTATTAAAAGGAGTTCTGAACAATGCCATTAAGAAACATGAAAAATGGTAGCATACCAGCACACTCGAAGACCTGAAAGTCATTAGGAGCACTCGATTCTTTTAGACTTGTGTAGAACTTTTAAGTATTATTTTGAATTTTAGATAGAACTTTAGGGCTAGTTTGGACCTAATTCACAACATTGTGTTAAGTGTTTAAAAAATCTTTTCACATTGTATTTTAGAGGAATAAATTCCGTGCTGAATTTTACAAACCTTGATGGTTTTTGATCTTTTCTGTTACTTAGTTTATGATTATAAAGTCGTAACAGTATAATTTGGATAATTAAATTATTTTGTCAAGTCACTTTTATTCTTGATATTGATCAAAATGTATTTATTATAGTGAGCCTCTGTTTATTACTCATTCTATAAATTCTAATCAAGGTGACAAAGACAATCACTCATTGTCGAACAGGAACAAGATCATGATAGCTCCTATTTGTTTTAGAGGGATATTATCCAAACTGAAGCCTTACAGGTATAAATTTGTTATTTTTATGGAAATGATAGCCTCATGAGAAAAAAGAGCCCACCTGAGGTACCTTCTGGCAACGAGTGGTCCGTGAGCTATCAAATCGTTATTCCTAAATTGCATTAGTCTAGCCCATGATACTCCCTTTGCTGGTCATTTAGGAGTCAATCAGACTTATCATAAGATCTTAAATCATTTTTATCGGCTGAAAATTTAAAATGATGTTACTAAATGCTGTATATCTGGTTAGATTTGTCAAGTGGAAAACCAAATAAGAAGATACCTAAGGCTCATCTGCGATATATTCCTGCATTTTACGAACCATTTATTGAATAATGGTAAACTGTATTAGTCCTTTACCGAAGACCAAGTCAGGCAATCAATGCTTATTGACTATATGAGTGCGTGAACAAGATTTCCAGAAGTAATTCCTTTACTGAAAATAAAGACTAAAAGCATTGTAAAAACTTTGATAATTTTTTGTTTAAATACACATTTTGGGCTTCCCAAATCTACTAATATGATCAAAGGTAAAATGTTTTGTTGGCAATTTTCCAACATGTATGAATTAGGCAAACAACAATTTAAATCGTCTGCCTATTACCCTAAAAGTCAAGGGGTGTTGGAAAGATTTCATGAGACTTTTAAGAATACGATTCGTTCATATTGTTTTGACACAAAAAGACTTGGACGAGGGTATTTATTTGTTGTTGCTTGCTGTTAGAGAATTAGTTCAAGAATCTTTGGGTTTTAGTCCATTAAAACTAGTTTTTGAAGATTCTGTCCATTGAACAATAAAGTTCTTAAATAGGAAATTTCTTTTTCAGAGACTGATGTTCTTGATTATGTATCTGATTGTAAATATAAGCTGTCAAAGGCTTGTGAAATGGGTAGGACAAACATATAAAGGAAAGAACATTTCAGCCTCGTGATCAAGTTCTGGTTCTCTAGCCTATGCCTCTAAATCCTCTTCAACTTAATTATATCGTCAACACTCTTGGGAGGCGAAAGCAGAAACATATGTCATATAAATATGTTTAAATGAATACGTTGATAGAGATAGACCCGTTAATCAATCAATCAATTTAGCTACACACACAGAGGATTTAAACGATGGCTTGCAATTGGACTGAAGAGACTTTGGTGTAAGCCGTGTTCGGAAATCAGATATATTGAGCAATCTGGAACAGATATTTTCGCATTTACAACCAAAAGAAGAGATTGAATTATATCAGCTGTTATGGGGATATGAGCACTTGTTTCCAGATGTTCCAACACAAAGAAATAAAATCTACCATGATGTTGAAATTATAGGTTCTACACAAAATTTTAAATGCAAAGTATGTCACCAGTTTGATAAGTTGAAAGGAGTTTGGCAAATTCCACTTACGGAGGGAGCAAAAGAAATGTCGGCCTTTCCAACTTGCGATGGACTTTAGCATTATAAAGTGATGTCATTTGGTACGAAAAATTATTCCTGAACATTCCAGCATCTAATGAACATGGTATCAAATGATATAAATGGCTGTGATGCGTACAACGATGACGTCAGTACATACACATGGAAAGATCACCTAGAAATTATCTGGAAATTTATTATTCGACTGAGTCAGGAAAATTAGGTAAAAGTGATTTTTGTTCAGCTTGTGTTTTATTTTTAGGACATATTGTGGAACAGTGTGAAGTAAAATCTCTAGAAGTTAAGGTTAATGTTATCCCTGAATTCCCAGTCACAAGCAGTAAAATTCAGCTGATGCGACTTCTGGGTTTGCACAATTTTATTCCATAATTGCTGAACCCCTGACAGATTTGTCGATTAAGTAAACCAGGATGTATTGGTGTGACCAATGTGAGGAAAGGCCATATTTAAAAGTGCACCGGTTCTTTCACCTCCAGACTTCAAGCAATCATTTAAAACGTATGTTCTTGCAAGTAATATAGGTGTTGGTGGCGTATTACTTCAAGAAGACACAAATGATGTGTATCATCCAGTGTGTTAATAACTAAACGAACACAAGATAAATTATTCCACTATCAAGATGGAGAGCGGGGTTTTAATTTTGAGTTTGCAACACTGAAGCATTAATTCAGCTCCTTCTCCAGTTATTATTTTCAGTGATCACAAACCATTAATTTGAACAACAAAATGAAAAACAAAATCAGAGATTGTTGGAATAAAGTTTGATGTTGCAGGAATACAACGTTGATATTAGGCACATCAAAAGAAGAGATAATCTGATCGCAGATGCACTTTCGCGTGTGTAGAAGTTCTATATTGCTGCCTTTTGTAAAAAAAAAATTGTATTATTCATGATACATTATCCTTTGTAAATTTAATTGTTATTACATATATGTTTGATTAATACGCAAAAGATTTATTATAAATATATTTACCTTTGTCATAGGAGGTGTTATATATATCTACAATGTGTGCAATTTTTGGAACATAACAGTATCTGTATTTTGTGTAACTTTTGCACATTCCTGTATATGATTGCATATAAACTGTAATTAGGTATTTAGATCCTTAATATTAATATTACTACAAACAAAAACCGTTCATGAGTTGTTTTGGTTGATTTCCATTTGGATAGGTCGATCATGTGGGTTCTTTTGCAACGCAATGTATTGTGTCAGAAGTAACTATCGAGTTCGAAAACATTGCGATCTAGATACCGCATTGGTATATATACGAACGTAGAGGACGTTTTTATTTACTATATTCTTATTTCAACATTAGTCTACAGATGTGCTTAATATGTTTAGATACAATTTGAGATGAAGCATTTGTTTGGATTATTCATTTGAATTACAAAGTACTCATTGGAACAATATTATTCTGGGCTTATTGTGAATTGATTCTGAACAATTCCGTTGTGATACATGAAGACTGTTGACACTTCAGCATATTCGAGCACCTGGAATACATTTGATCACTCGATTCTTTTGGACTTTTGTAAAACAGTTTAGGATTATTTTGTATTTTATTCATAATATTGTAATTTCCTCTTAAACTTTCATTGTATAACTTAGAGAATTAAATTATTCAAGTTTTACAAAACTAGTTGATTTTGCTTCTTTCTGTTACTTAGTTTATGAGTATAGCTCCGTAGCTCTGATTCTGTTCAATACAGTTGCAATAAGAAGCAAAGGCAAAGACAAATCACTTCGAGAGAGAGAGAGAGAGAGAGAAAGAGAAAGAGAGAGAGAGAAAGAGCACTGCTCACCTAAACCTACACATATTAATGTACTATACATCGCTTTTTCTGTCCATTCGTGTACAGCCATCTTCACTTCCATGTCAAAGGAAAAGAAGGAAAGGTGTACGTTCACTATTCATCACTTTTTATATTTATTTTCAATTGTGAGTTTCTTAGTCACATATCTAATTGCTTTTCATCTTCAGGTCGTGTCTACTGTGCGGTTTCAATAGTAATACTTGTCTCTGTTTTCTTGAAGATTGCAAAGGTGCCTGCAAAGCACTTAAGGATCACAAAGGCTCAGATCAGAAGCATAAACAAAATGGAAGAGCGTAAATTAGAGACTGATTTTGATACGAATATAGAGTCAATTGAAGGGGAGAAAATTTTACTAGCCCACCGGAGACTGTGATGCCATTAATCAAATGTTTTAGCATTGTACAACAAGAGAGTCCGAGGCCCGTGGATGTCTTCCAAAAGCTAGTAGCTAGAGGAGTCACAGTCTATGATTTGTATTCTTACAAAATGGCGGAGGAGATCGCCACCTTTTTTACGCCAAAGGTAGATCCCCAATTATCCCAAATGGTAGAAATCTAGAAATCAGGCAAACAAATTAACGGTGTTCCTCCATTAGAGAGAACAGTGCAAAGCATACCAGTGAACGTACCTTTATCATTCCTACCTTTAGAAATTCCAAATGGGCAACTGAGATTTAAACTTGAAAAGTAATACAAAAGAAACTTGCCACCTTCTGAACTACGTTACCATTGCAACAGGGGTTAGGGTAATAGTCATGAGTAACGAACATGCCCCAAATCTTCCAACCTGTTTCTACGTTGCAGGCTTACTCGTTAAGTAATGGCACAGGGGTTATGTTTACCACCGCCCCTCTGCTAAATGTGGATACAAAGGTGATGCACCTAGGAATTGTAAGAATCCATTACAAATGTAGACATGACAAGAATCCTATGCCGTAATGGCAGATAATAGGAAACTAGAAAATGGAGGAATCCATTGAGGCAATCCCGGACCCAGAGATGTAATTAGCAGGCTATAACCCACAAAATAATGATCTACAGAGAGGTCATAAACGGCTTTTTAAAAATCCAAAACCATTAGGGGAATTTTTCAAATAAAATTAAAACTTCTTTCGTGGAACCAAGAAGGAAAAACGGGAAAAAAGAAAAACAACAAGAAGAAACCAAAAAGAGAAGTACCTCACCGGTACTAGTTGAAAATATTTCATCTCCATATTACGTCATGGAATAGCTGAAGTTACAGGACACAAGGGAGATAAAAACTAAAACAGGAATCTAACCCTCAGCGGGTAGGAAAAACCACCGCACCTAACTATGCTCTGGAGGAATTGAGCCTCAGGACGAAGAAGTGTTAATAGAAACATAGAATTTCATCCTTCCTTCGGAGGATGATCCAGATAAAATAACAGAGGTAAGCGTTTATATATCCCTGGAAACAGAGGTTTTGCAGGTGATGCTGGGAAGATACCCATCTACCTTGATCCCCAAACCCTCCAGAGAAGAGCTGGACGAGATGCTAGCTCAACAGAGGTTGTCCCTCCCCCACACAGACAGAAAGAGGACCGTCACTGCCTAGGACGACGAGAGCAGCCCGAAGAAAGATCATGTTAGAACAATGCAGAATTAAAACTCCCAAACAACCGGATAACACAGAACAGTAGTAAAAATGAAGTTAACTAGAACATCAACTTAATAATAGCAATGTCAATAGCAGCATTGAAGGACAAAACCTTTTTGTTTTATCATTGAACATAAATGGATTAAGATAAATAATGTAAACAAACTTGCAAAAGACTGAAATAATACTGCTACAGTAAATACACAGAATATAACAACAGATAATCCCCCAGACTGAGTAGAAACTGGACGACGTGATAATAACAAATAGCAATATAAATTAATGTTGGGTGGGAGCTAGCTATAATCATATAAAGGAACATTAAAAGTAACATGGGATATAATCCCATTAAAAGTTGTAGGAAGATAATTACGTCGTAAAATAAATGGATGGCATATATTAAATGTAATGTTCTGCCCAGATATAGTACGAGAAAAACAGATTTTGTTGTTTTACATTGAACACTTTTAAGATACTAACAAGATTTTACAAGGGAAAGGTTTATAATGGGGAGGGGGCTTCAACTTTATAGATTCAGAGCTAGAAAGAGATCCAGGATATATTAAGGATGACAAAACTTAAAAATTTAATTTATTCAAAATTTTTATTGACGATAATATTAAAATCGGCATATACATAACAATACATAAAGATTAGCCTGAGTTTACACACAAGTATGGAACCGATCATGGAAGCATGTTGTACAAATACTATGTGTCAGAAGCGAGATCAAAATATGTACAATCCTGTCAAATACTACTTGTAAATATATCAGACCATAGTCCAGTCAAAGATAAATGTACAAATGGAACAGAGGATACAATGTGGGTAGATTAGTAGAAATTCAGTAATTCGATATTGGAGGATGAGGAGGAAAATGTAAAAAATGTGTTATGTTGAGAGATTTTATCGATAGGAACAATGAAACTATTGTGGAAGAATTGGAAAACTCAGAGAAATCAGAATAATATGTGAAATATATAGTACAATGAAACAAATGTAGAGAAAAGAAGTAGTGAGGTAATAAATAACAATAAGGCAAATTATGGAGAAAATGCTAGGCCAAAAAAAAACAACAAACAAACAAAAAACAAACAAAAAACAAAAAAAACCCCAACAAAACAAGTACTATAGAGCAAGTTGTAACATTAAGGATTAATGATGGGAACAATTCAACTCAGGCCATTTATGATCAAAGACTTGACAAAAGCTGACTTCACATTGAAATAGGGAAATAGCGATGAACATAATGGCATAAATCCATGTTGCAAATTTGGTACAAAAAATGGAAAAGTAAACAATACCTTTTATATGGGGAGTGAATATGCATTACCTTTCTAGAAACATTTGTCCCAAATAAAAGAAGAGCATTTAGGGCGGGGGATAACCCACATGATATGCAAGATTCCTTTGACATGTGTACTTTGCAAAGTCGGAGGGTTGTCAGGTTAGTTAGATTTTCCAGGTAAAGATCACAGTCATGTAGTGTGATGAGTGCCAGATCTAGTATCTCCAGGTGAGTGCTGTTCTTGAAACTGATATTAGGCATGTATGCCTAATGTAGTCACTGCACAGTATGCAGCCAGTGAAATACCAATATTTGGCTTGGAAGAAGAGCTAGCTACTTATAGCAGTAGTCAAGTTGGTTCAAGGCAAGTAAAATATCTCAAAAACTGATTGGATGACACCTATTTGGAATACCATCAAACTATTAAGTACATAATTTTTTCAAAATTATCACCCAAGAAAAAGGCTTGTTTTGCATTGTGAGCACCACGTGTTCTCAAAGATGGCCTTCGGACATGAAAAATAAATGCATAAATTTGGTGTTGGTGTTATCAACTTTTTATTCTATGAATTTCCATTGACTTGTCAGATCAAGTGAACGATATTCTTATGTGTTGCTTTATTATACGTATCCAAATGTATGGACCTTTTGACCACACTCATGTATTTTAATTTTTGTGTGGAATTTTTATATCAGGCAGGTGTATATATGCAACAATAAATTTATGCATAAAAAACTGTCCACTGCACCAAAAAGTTGGGGGAAGAGGTCTGATGAGCGTTCTGTGACTATGCTGATACAAAACATAAGGAGTAAGTGATTAAAAATTCTTTGTCGTAGTCCAAAAGAGGGCATTTTCTGAAAGAATAATATAAATGAATAACATTTGAGGATGCGCAAAGAAAGAAGACGATGACATTCGTTGAGAAGCATAACAGCGGCACGTGAGGGGATCTACAATGGATTTACAGGGGAGAAGAAGAAAAAAAGGAATAATTGCAAGGAAGGATTGAGAAAGCACAAAGTGAAAGCAAGGATTAAATAATCAAAACGTCTCACAACTGTGTAGAACTTATGAGCAAGGATGGGACAGTCACTGACCTGATGATATAAAGCATAGGTTAGTCTGGTGTGAGTACTAAAAAAAATTGGCATGGCAACTTTGCCCCGGATGTACACTGGCAGCCTTCTCATGGGTTTAATTATTTAAACAAGTGGTACTATATCAAGGCAGAGATACAATTTCAGCATATAACCCAACCGATTGATACAGCGCAAGAGAGCTGACTTAGTTCTGACTGACAAGAAAAGGGACTTGGCCTACATCAAGACTTGCCAGTAGCCAGGGACTCTCACGTCGCAGCTAAGCTAAAAGAATGGTGAACAATTTGCTCACATAATATACATCTCTCCCGCACCAAACCTTTGCCCAAAGATGGAAACAAGTCTATAATACCACCCCCCGGCTTTTTAGATTCGGATAAAACTTAGAATATCATGATTTTAGAAGTGGTCTATAATGAGTGAAATCCAAGTATATTAATGAGGTGATCTTGCACCTGATTGGCTGTGTCTCTTGCTACCCTGGAGCCATATTTCTCTTCTGATTTTGATCAATGCTGGAGTATCAGCTTATATCGGCAACATGTAGGAGGAGTTGAATAACGAATGAGATCAGGACCTTTTAATGATGAGGTCTTGCATCTGATTAGCTGAACTTGTTACAATTTCGAGGGCCATATTTCTAATTAGATTTTGATCAATCTTGGAATAACTATAATGTTATTAGTAATACCGAGGTGATACTGCATCTGATTCGCTGAGCTACGGACTTTTCTTTAGTGAGTATATTTCTCAACCGATTTTGAACTTGGCAAATAGGTTTATATTGTCAACATCGTGGATGAATTTTGATAGCTAACTAGAACTGTGCATAAAAAATTTCATGAATTTATTTTTTCGATGAACTTTTTCAGTCTGTCGCAAAATAGGTAAATATAAAGGTTAAACAATAATTTACATAGGGTCATCTTTTTACAATAATACAGAAACATGCACAGTGAAGTGGTTAATTGTTAAGTTGTTTAATATAGGCGAGCAATATCAGGCCAGCTTGTTAATTTTATTCACTGTTTAGTCTGTCTTAAATTCTTCTCTACTGAGCTATTACCTGCCTTTGACATCCACTATTTTAAATTCCCCCATATAACCTTATTGCACAAAACCCACACTTCTCCCGTCAGTTAAGCTACATAACTTGAAATGCCGCTGTCGTATTCCATAAGCTGGCTTCCTGAATCAGTATTAACTGGATTAATGAATTTTTAACACAAATATTTCTACGGAAATGAAATGATATCACGAGTAACATCATATTACATCGTTTTGTTTCTTTTGTATATAATGAAACTGGACAATAAAAGTAGTGAGAGTCACAACCAAGCTCGTCTGTAGATAATATTGTCTGTCTGATATGTTTTCAAAAGAAACGTACGACTAGTGTGATACGGTCCAAAAATTGATGAAAAACTTAGGGATTGACATATCATTCCCGAAGGCAAGTTTCCATTTCATAAATATTTAGTCAAAACTTCGAGGTCAGGGCCGCATCAAGTCAAGTGGTGAGGGGTGGGTGGGTTCAAAATTTCAAAAGGGCCCTGATTTTCATCGAAAAGGCTCCAAAAGTAAAGAATGTGTTTATTTACTCAAATGGTGCATAATGCCCAATAAATGTGCGCAGGAATAAAACGATTGTCACATTTCAAGTGACAAGTGACTGACGTTTGTTTGTGTACGATTCTTGGCGGGTTTTTTTTTAGCCTTAGGGATGTTACGGAAACCCCCGAACCCTTCTCAAGATCTAACCCTGGAGGTATAAATGTTACTCTAGACATAAAAATCTGACTCTAAATGTACCCATCCATTGGTCAGAATACATTTTTTAAAAAAAAGATTTAGAGTCGAGTAAAGTTTTATGGAAGAGTGGCCAAATGTATGGCATTTATGTATGGAAAATAGTTCACTATTGAAGTGATTCTCAATGAATTAAATCAACTTCTGATACGTTTAGATAACGATTGCCTGCCTACCACCCAAGTTATGCCAGGAAAAGCAAACTGTAAACATTTGAAAATGTGAGAAAAGTATACGAATGTGACCTACTTTTTCGTCGGGTAGTTCAAATGAATGGAAATAAAACTTTGCTAAGGTTTACTAAGGAGGTAATGTTATGAAAACAAACAGTGGATTAACCTGACTGCGAATGACGCGGAGGCTAATGGCCATATATTGTACTTAGTACAGTAAAGATTGAAGTTGCTTTTTCTGATATTGTTTAAATTGCTTCATGTTTTGCTTGTCACCTAACAATATGTGTATCCGTGCAATTCTGTCCGACGTAAAGTCATTTAGAAATAATGACACGTTTATATACGCTTTCATTGGAACCGTTGTATTAAGCCCCCTTATTCATTAACTCCAAACCGTACCAAATAAGTTCTATCTGCATTAGAATAAAAAGGATTAGCTAGACAGTCAAACTAAGCTTACTTCAAATACGAGTTGACACGGTTTACTTTGGAATCCTCATATAAGCAGCTATTCAAGCAAAGAGATCTGCGCGGGGCTTGATTAAAAGAATTATAGAATACGAGACAGTACAACACCATCAATGTTAACAAACCGTCTTTGAGAGAAAATCATAATCGTGTGAAATAACATACAACTCTCCTAAACACAGAAGTTAGTTTAACTTTGATATAGCATTTGATTGATATTAAAGAAAGTGGAAACTGCAAAATATTTCATGCAAGTATCAGTCATAGCGTTGGAGATATGATTTAGAAATTTCGATTAGTTTAGTATTAACACTAGCATAAACATGGTGCTGTACGAAGTAAAGGATTTGAAAAAGAATATCTTGAACAGTACATTATACGCCCTCTCCGTGTATAATAGACCTCTGTGTAGGTGCTAGTAGGGCATGGCTAATGGAAGTGAACAAAACTTAATGTGCAGAAACCACTATTTTATAAATAGATTTAACCTAACCATGATCTCTGGCCTTTAGACCCAGGAATCTATAGGTTTCGTTAATACTCTTAAAGCAAGCCATGTACACAGTTTGGTCAAGGAACTATACAGGAGAAGTTATTCTGCAAACACATTTTTCTTTGAGCCACAGTGACCTTGACCTTTTGAACCACAAATAGTTGTTTTTTTTTTAAATTTAAAAGTTCAATCAATTAACAAACTATTACTTTAGATGTGTACATATAAAAAAACTGCTTGGTAATTTACACTTCCAGGACTTCAGAGGTAACTTGAAAAAAGTGCCGATAGCTTGTTTTTTTACTTTTTATATATTTTGTAATTCATTCATTGCCAAGAATCTTATAGTATCTAGTCTAACAAAATTCGATGCCACTATTTTAACAACTGCTAAAGTTAGTGTATTTTAAAATACATCAGGCCGATTTTTCGAGCATATGAGAGTAGTCATCTGGTTAGTTGTGTGTTTAGATCACGTACAATTTTCACAAGAAAAACATTCAATGAAATTTCAGCCACAGGACATAAGAGTAACAAAGAGGTATGCCAACATTCTCTCCAATGTGCATATTGCATATGCAAACAACTTTACCTTACACCTGTCACTCTCTTAGAAGTACATACTATCTGTAGATTCGCACCATAAAAACCACGTATGTATTATTGTTGCAAGATTTAATTTTGGTGGAATAGCTGAAACTATTAAGTTTCAAGCATCAAAACAGTCCTTTTTAAAAATAATTTGAATTTTTATCCCCAAATAACAGCATTCATTAGTAGCAAATTCCACACAAGCCCCCCCCCCTCCGAAAAGTGAGCTATTTTAAATATGCACAGTACATTTTCTCAACGTAGCAACCAATGTTATGCTGAAAGGCACATGAAACATATCACAATTATTCTTGAGATGTCACTAATAAATTTTACAGTTTAAGCAGCGACAGAACAGATCAGGTTCACGGAATTGAAAGGTCAAAGAATAATACGTTTGCTTATTCTTCTAACTCTAGCATATGGAAAAACCGAATCTGTTCTGTCATCATTGTTTTCCCCGTTAATTTCATTACAAATGACTGAAAAGAAACTTTTCACTTAATTATTCTTTCACTTAATGTAACAGTGTTAAATTTAAGTTGACTTCACTCCTGTGTTATAAGACTTTTTAATTTTGCTATAATTAATATCATTGCACACAAAATATTACCACAAGGCATATTAGGTAAACAAGAGCAAGCTAAGCGTAATTAGCTTATTTCCATGGATAACATTAATGTTAATGTACTGTTGTGTTGAAAACATCATACCTGATGGTATGACAATAAGAAAACTATTTGCACAAATTTTCATATTTGTTTTAATGTGGCACTCTACAGTGTCGTATTTCGCATACGGTTAGATTTTTAAAGAAAAATAATTTCCTCGATTTTCCTCACTGATAATAATTGCTATCAAAATGCATTGTGTATCTTAGGTATTGTTAAAATAAATTTTGATTCCCTTGTTTTGGTGTATGATTGACGGGTGTATGTTATGCTTCAGATGTTTAGCTATGATAAAACCCTGCTAGCTCCGATTGATCATTTTCACTTCCTGGACTTTAGAGGCAAATTGTAAAAAAAGACCGATAACGTTTTTACTTTATATATACATCTTTTTTACAATTTATTCATCTAACTATCAGAGCTGGTATTGTCTAGTCTGGCAAAATTCGTTTTTCTAAATTAAAAAACTGCTGAACATAGTGTATTTTAGACTAATTCAGGTTTATTTTTCGAGCACATCGAAGCAGCCATTTTGGTAATGTGTGCGGTTAGATCCTATACACTTTACACAAGCAAAATATCCAAAGAAACTGCAGCCACAGTAAATGAAAGTAACATAGAGGTATGCCAACATGCCCTCAAATGTGTTGCAAATACAAACAACTTCACCTTACAACTGTAGTTATCAGAAGTACATACTATCTGTAGCGCGCCCCTTAACGCCTGGAATAGGAAGTAGCACCAGTCGTCAGACATTGCATGGACGTAGAAGAGTTTTTGACTAGAGGTGCGAACCAATATTGTACACAATGTGCGAGTTATTCCCTTGTAATCTCATCCAGCAAATTGGAGTGGTCATTAGAAACAATTAAAAGTTGTTTAGTTTTTCACGTGGTTTCTATTATCCTTTTATTATGATGAAATATTCAATATATAGACTAAATTTACTCGGTGTACTTAAAAAATCAAACTGACCCAAGATGACTACTCTGATCATTATTATTTAAAGTTAATTTTTAAAAACTTCTTTTGGTTTACATTATTTAAAACAGAAACTGTGTTCATACCTCACTGATGCCACCGCTAGTATGATGCAAGTAAAGGGAAAGATTCTAAGTCAAACAGGGACGATAATGCCAGAAAAGTTTGCATAACAAATATCCTACGACTTGTTTATATAATGTTTCGTACCAAATGTGGTTTCAATTTATGAAGTTCTACCAACGATAATGAGTAGATATTAAGTGAAAGGTTCTAAGCGAAACCCTCTTTTCTATGGCCCGCATTGACTTTGACTTTTTGATGTCCAAATAAATAGATTTCTTACATATCTTAAGTGTACGCCCTCAACACAATTAGGCTAAGGGTCGTGGTCTAGAGCCACAGCTTTTTTTAAAAATCCATTCTTTCAGTCATAGTGACATTGTCCTTTTACTTCACAATCAAGAGGCTTCTTTCCTGCAAATCACACATAATCTGTGATGCAGGTACATGATCAACAAATGAAATTCTTTACCCCATGTACAAGCCATCCACTAACTTTATTAATATTAGATGGTTGACAACTCTGGCTATTGTCCAGAAACCATATTGACAACGTATGTAAAAATCCACTGCCCATTAGAGATACATTACTTTCATAAAACAGCACATATGACATGCACACCTGAAAAAGTTGTGGCAATTTCATGAGGATTGAACGAAAATTCTGATTTATAAAGTTTTGTTGTTTCCCAACGTAGTAGAACCGGTTTTACTTTTTTTAAAAAGTCTAGCTTTTTGTCAAACTTGTTATCGATGACCTTTAGGATGGGAAAAAATTATGATGATACATTTGAACAATCTAAAAGTATATTCAACGATCTCACATTTAAGTCATAAACTTCGAAAAGTCAAGACTAAGAAAGTACTAGCAGCTACTATCTAGAAAGATATCCTAAACGATACAGTATTTAGTTGCGTAGCAATTGTTATTAATTGAAGTTACATGGACAGTGTATCATTTGTACATGCATACAATCATCAACTCGGAATCTGCTTACTAAATGTAAATTATTTATGTCAGCCGTAAGTATCTTTTGAAGTGTGTGAAACGTTCTTGTCAATCCAAGATGTCAACAATCTTTGTTCCTGGTGTGAGCCGTGTTCTGAGTCGTTGGGAGTTTGTTTGCGCACAGCCAAACAACCCTTTGAAAAATAATCATAATTAATTATGAAATGGCTAGATAAACTGACTAAAGCAGTGCATTTATATTCTTTGTGGTGCTATTTCTCGACGCCTTAAAATGTGTATATAGACGAAACGGTTCTTTGGCATGACTGGTGCACACTAAATTTATTTATCAGACGACAGTAACACCTCGAGCTACGTGAAATCGCCTGTTTAGAGTTGGTGCTGGTTTCTTAACATACAACTGCAAATGTGGCAAGATGGCGGATCGGTGCTACAAACGAATGTAGTTTGCATGTTGTCACTAAGTAATTGTTTTATAAATATTTTAATAAATTTCTTTGTACTGCAATAACATATAAGAACGAGAAAAAATGACGAAGTGAGATAAGATTTAGAAATATTTTAACATTTATGAGAATGAAGGTACATTTATTTATCAATAAAGTGGTGTTCGTTCATTAAAAAGAGCCACGTCCATGTGTTAAAATCTGGCTCATATGCCTATTATTTGTAATAGAATTGCGGTACAATGCTCAAATGTCCTTTTGTGCTTGAACAGTCTTTTATTTAAATGTGCCAAATTTAGAAGAAGCGAATTTGTAAGACCAACAGAAACAGGACAAAATCGTTTTTTTTCCTTTCTAAACTTATGTATACCCAGGTTAAAGAATGCACGACTTCTCAACCAATATGTTATCAATGAAAATGAATGCACTTTATTATCGCAGGAAATGATGGCAGATTGTTTATCTGAAACATGTGCATTGCATGTGCATTGTTTTCCTGGAGGACGAGGCCAAAACTCTTGAAAACAATGATATCATGAATATATTGTTTTCAATACTAGACAACAGTGTGTATTCCGAAAGTAGACAAATGGACTTGTAACGGTGTAATGGTGGTACGGGAGCATTAGAAAAACAGCTTGCAACATCTGAATATCTTGAGAAGTGGGTGATTTTATCTTACCAATTTAGCATGTCGATGATCGTTGATACGCGACGAAATGCATTCTCTGCAAAGACAGATGCACATGTAAACCGTGTTTAGTTTAACATTTCTATCTTAGAGGACCTTTAGAATAATGAAGCTGAAAGGGAAGATTAAGTGTTAAATTTGATATGTGACCTTGACCCATGAAATACTCACGCTTAGTTACAAATCCGCATTTTCCAGCTAAAGGAGTGCGTATTTTAGTGAAAAATGGAAAAAGTTCTTGATAAAAAAAGAACCACCCCCAAGACAGAACCTCAAATGTAATACATACACGTATCACTAGGATTAGAAATTCCAGTGCTGCCAGATATCACTCGTTTCCTTTTGATATGCAAATTTGATTCCCAGTGGCAGCTTAAAAGGTAAGATCAAATGCACACCTGGGTTGAATCTGTTCACATGCTAGAAACTTAGCTATGTATACCTAGATGACACATTGACATGGCATTAAAAACTGACGAAAGCTGATTATTCTGGTCATAATTTAACGTTACATATTAAAAACTTATTTTGGTTTTCATTATTTAAAACAAAAAATTCTATTAAAAGGACAAAGTTTTAAATACAACATTAATCCATAAAATGTTGCCAGAAAACAGTGAAAATGGAACATGTCCTCTTTCTTCTTAAAACCTCATAAGTCATCCAAAAGTTATAGAGCGAGAACGAAATCTTAGACGCACTTGACGTGAATATAGTGCGTGTCGATGTGACCATGTAGGCGCATTTACTCATCTTAAATTAAATATTAATTGTTAATCTCAAATGTAATACTAATATAATTTAAACAGAATCTACTAAGGTACTAAGCTGGGTAAAGAACAGAGGACGTCGATTCTAATCGTCACATTATAGGGTAGTACGAATTTTGTTTTCAACATGCGTTGCATTCATTGTGACACCACAGCGCGTGACATTTAATCTGTTTTTTTTTTAATATTCCAACACACCTTTAAGTTGAACTTGTGCAAAAATGTCCATGTACTTCAACATCGAATTTTGCCTTATGCATTTATCGGGGGCGTGTAAATAATGACCTTCCAAAGGAATATATATGTAGTAGGATCCCCAAAAAATAAAGTGAATAATCGCCATTTAAAGGTATGTGTAATCAAATTCGAAACAAAATATCCGGAAATTGTCAGTACTGGACGCATACAAGACCTGTATGACTTTTCCTATAATAGACGTGGGTAAAACTATATGCCAAGAGGAATATTTATCTTAAAGAGGATGGACATGTCGGGATGATACAAATCATTTACAACTTTTGTACAATGAAATTTCACTTGACTTTAAGTGAATTGCCTTAAAAAAAATAATACGAAATTGTACAGTGTACTCAATTATATATTGTGAACACCTTCCATTCTTGTACAGCTTTTTTGAGAATCCCAATTTAAGCACATGCATTCAGTCTATATTAGGTTTTAATGGGCATAAACGAGAATTCTTACCCTTAGCAGAAAATAATTTCGTCGCCGCAGAAACGTGGACATGATACGTAATTAAGCATGTCGGCTTACTTTAATATATATTTATCAAATATTTAGCTTTTAATATATGACATCCGACTCGTGTCCTCTGTATATGGTATATATGATTTTTTAGATGCTTTCTATGGAAAATAAATAGTGAGCATTGATGGAAAGAAAAAGGTTACATACCATTATCAACCGTAACAGTTAAAGTTTCTGGTAAGGAATGCTTGTAGAGAAGGAGGGGAATAACGATCACCCTTGTCTATATCGTCAGGTTTCTTAAGTTCAACGGGTTCCTTAACTTACGAACTGCAAATATTGTTTGGTCATTATAGTATGCTGTTGGTGCTGATATAGGCCTATTGTTCCCTGCATTTGTATTAAAAAATGCCCCTTTTGCGAGCTTCGATATATCGACGCAAGTTTATTATATTCCGGCTCATTCTAAAAGGCCACCCCACTCCCATCCCCGACATATGAGGCGCAGAATTATATAGCTAACATTTAACTTACCATGTGTATTCTTCATATTCCGGGATTATAGCTATAATTGCAGTCACTCCACATCTTATCAACGTCTGTTCCTCTTGCTCGTGGCCGATGCGTGTACTTTGTACCTTACAAGTATATGCAGGCATTCTCACGTGATCGAATCGATAAGAAAATTTCCACTAATGTAATGAAGAAAACTATGCAATGCACAATTATGCCACTAGTATTGGAGACTATTCACCGCATATCCTCAATATGACTAAAGTCTTGTTTATGTCACTAAGCCAGAGACATATATAACACGTTCTCAAGCTAAGACAATGTGAAGAGTATAACCAGACACGAGTACATGACGAAGGTAAAGATAATGCTGGGAGAAGAAACTAAATGAATCTAATCGAGTCGAAAACTATTGATATCTAGACGGTCTCCTTCATTACGTACACATTGTCCATTCAACCTGAAAATTTTTGAAATATGGATGGAGAAATTAAATGTGCATGTATTGTGTACTACATCCAGCAGACCGTATCTTTCCAGGAAGTTAGGGGAAGAGGTATGATTAGTGTTTAAGACTGTGATGAGGCAGAAAATAGGAGAATAGTAAGACAAATTATCACCATCATTCCATGATAAGGACCTTTTAAATGAAAATAAAAGAGAGAATGAAAATTTGCAGATGGATCGCAAACAGTTCATCAGAACGGAGACAAAGGCATAGATAAACAGTTTGATAAAAAAAGTATAACAACTGGCCTGTGGTGACCCGATCCGACTTAAGACCCTTAGACACTCCAAGACTAACATGTATACAATTAAAAAAATATTTAACAAAAATCCAAACAGAAACGCATCAGTGATCAGTTTTAAGAGACGAAATTAGTAAAATTTTGCATTGTATAATTATCGAGTAATATCGTTAGATTTTTTTCCACCTTGTTGGTAATGGATAAGAGAAAGAAATATTCCGCTCTAAATACAGCGAAATAAGAGATATGGCAAATTTAAAGAAATAACGCTTTAAAGGAATATTGCATAGAAATACGATTAATATTCATGTCTGATAAATGTACGATAACTTAATTAAATATGCGAGTTTTGCAGCGTTCTCTGTCTTTGTCTGATTTTAGATAATGACACAAGTACTCGAGAAAATTAAAACTGAACAAATTCTAAGTAAACCACTTTTATATGACAAAGAGCGGTATACTTAATAAATCAGAATTACGGGTCGCTACATTAATATTTCTGAAATTCTTTAAAAGCGCTTTCATAATCTTTGATATGACAAATAGCGGTACTCTGAATAAGTCAGAACATACAGAATATTTGTTTAATCTTTTTGCATGGCTAAAAGAGGTACGCTAAACAAGTCAGAATCACAAGGCGTATTATTTAATTTAATTTAATTTAATTTTATTGTGTTTTCTAACCCTATTTGTTATTATATTTATTAAATTCTTCACAAATACGGTAAGAATAAATGTTGTTGGTACTGTTCATAGTGGTAAATGTGTATAACAGTAAGTATATATGATATAAAAAAACAAAGAAAAATGTAACATATATATATATATATATATATATATATATATATATATATATATATATATATATATATATATATATATATATAAGGAAGAAGAATACAGAACAAAGAACATAATGAGAGAGCGCATCCTCGTGGCGTGATATTGCCTGGATATACATATGGATAAATGAAAAAGTGAGTATTCAGTAACTTTGCAACGCGTTTGGTATTCATTGATCTATACGTGCAGAACGCACTTACTCAGTACTTAGGATCAGATGCACGAACGATAACTCTTTCTTCACTGTGCAGGATTAGGTGATCAGCTCAAAAAACATTTATTTTCAAATTTTTTATATTTAAGATTAAATTATACGATTTCTGTTCAATTGAGAACATAATTTGAAATGTGAAGCATAATTTGAGGTGTCTTGGGGAGTTTGCAACAGTCTTGAGTATCTGGGGTGTCTTGGGGTTGATTAATATCGCTCCCGTGGTGGTACATACAATACATTCAGACAGGAGAACTAAAGAAAGAACTGAGGAAGCTGATGGTTACAGAGCAAGAGCGTGTACTCTTGAACAAACAATGAAGGCAATGGTACAATTAATAAATGTGTTTCACCGTTGTGTAGAACATAAAAGAGCAAAAATGGAATAGTCAGCCACCGCATCAGTGAAATGAGCAACTCAGCTCGATTAAATGAAACAATTGGTATGATAAACTTGCTCCAGGCGTACACTTGCATCTTTTTCAAAAATATTGGCATCAGCGCAGAAACAAGTGATTTGATAATAAAGCTGAAGACAGGTTGAGAACAGCAAGACGGCAAGCATATGGAATTCATCATTCAGAACTGCCGATATGATACAGCACCGAAGTTCATACATGGTGGAGGATAAACAAGGGACCTGACTTATATCAGAGACATATCAGCACCAAGGGACTCTCGCGTCGCACACAGAAGGAAGAACAAGAAGGTAAAGCGACTGGTTGGAGAAGTGAAGATGTTATGGAAAGGTTAGACAGAAATCGTATAGTGGTGGCCGCATTAAAAAGAAAGAAAGAAAAATAGAATGAAAACCAAATGCTACATTAATCTGAGCGTAACCTCAAGAAGTTACAAGTTGCACTGTAGAGTTACTTACAAGAGAAAGAGGTTCTAACTTAAACAGCAAGTACGCTACTATTTGGTTTATCTACGGCTACGGTAAGTTGCCCGACTCTACTGGATAGGGGATCAATACAGTATCATTTCCAGCTAATTTTATTGTTACTAAGCAAATAGTTGTGTTTGCAATTTCTATCAGACGAGTGATTTCCACTCAATATTTATATTTACATTCTACATAGGTAATATGTAAGACTATATCCCACTGGTTTACGTCATGATAGCACAATTGGTTGTTCAATCAGCTGTTTGTTAATATATAGTAAATACGTTTATGTTTGCAGCAGAATCTGCTTTAAAATTCATCTCCAGTAAGCGATGCACTAGTCACTAATTCAAGATTCACCAAAGAACATCAATGTACAAAATAAACTATCAAGTCGCATCACTAGAAAAGCCACCTTTTCAATCTCCTAGGAGGTTGTTTAAAGCAAGATTGACCGCATTAGCAAATTTTAAGCTACACAGACTCTTCTACATAAGAATATGCTAAAAAATACTTATAATAAATGAAAATATCTTAACATGTTTCAGTTTGTTTTTCTTTTCGTATCTACATCATATTATGAAGTTGGGTTATCTAGAAGCTGTCCCACATACCTTAGGGGACCAGATATGTACCCCACCTCCACCTCTTACATATTCTCCTAAAGTGTAATGATAGGGTAACGTATTTGAGGAGGATGCCAAATTTATCTAGTAAAATATGTTTCTTCAAATAATACTTACCTGATCATAATGCACACACGCCTTACCAGCTTTCCGCAGTTACATTCATTTAGAGAGCGTGCCTTCTGCTCCAGTAGTAACTGAAGCTAAAGCTATAACTTTTCTGGGTACCAAAATGATTACTAGATAAGGTTTTCACCTAGCAATCAAAAGGCCAAGTTGATTCAGTTGTAACACGCTTGCTTTAGACCCTAGCTCTAACAAGGTCAGAGATTCCCTATTAGTGGTCTGGTTTTCTACATCCGGCCTCTTAAATCCAGGACGATCACATAAACTTGAGAAAACAATTTACAAATCAGAATCACGAACTTCACAAAACTCCAAAACTAAAACCTCTTGAACTTCACATCTAATAAGAAGCCATTAAGTCTGTTATTTTTCAGGTCTTTATATCATACTAAATCTGTTGGTACATAAAATCATGTGAGACAGCTTCTAGATAACTCAACTGACAAACTGACTCCATCTGTTGGGGAGCGGCTTCGAAAGGGAAAAAGGGAAATTTCAGCAAATCCAGCGGAAGTCGCGCCTTATTAAGCTGTCGAACAACCTAAGAAGGTAAGCTTTGCACCATTGGTCTCACCAGATCGAATTGAGTCTTTAATATGAAAGGTCTCCAAATTAAAGGCTGGAGAAGTGTACTTGGACCTCCATCCTACGTGACTGATAATTTACAGAACAGTTTCACTCATATGTAACGTTTGTGGCAAATATCCTTACTTCGTAAGCCAAGATGCCAAGGAAATTGATTGGCGTGTGGATATTTCCGATATTCTGAACAAATAACTCACTTCATCCAGGACGATCATTTACTTGTTAATCTCAGTGCTGTATATAGTCTATATAGTCACTTATAAGTCATGTGAAACTTCGAACTTTACAGACCTAATTTCTGCAGTTGCAGCTTGTTAGGAGTAATTAGTAGAACAAGTAAAAATTACAATGATAATGCCATTATGCAATGGCATATCTGGGTCTATGTTGTTTGCAGTTTGACTTGACTCATAAGTTAGTATATATATATATAAGTTAAGATAGTATATGGTAATCAACAGCAAGAATTTTGGTAACTATCAGAAATTCTTGCTATTGGTTTATTTACAATCAACATGTTCCTCATGCACATGTACAGTGGCTTGTTTATTTTTTTCTCTCGAGATAATGAAGAAATAAAATGTATCATACACATATTGTTTACTTATTTACTTGTTTAACAGATAACATTTATAAATAAAATTGTTTTAATAGAGAAAGGCTCGCTATACGGTATGTATTGGAATGTTGGGGCGAATCTCAAAACAACTCTCTCACTGTGACTAGCGCTCTTCACAAACCTACTTACAAACTTGCCACTTACGGATTTCTTATACTTGCTGTAAAGTTACCTAAAATTTTCAGGGAAGCATAGGAATAAACGTACGTAATTCTCGTTAGTGAAACACCCGTAATCACTTACGAATATTGTACGTAAAATCTTAAGAAAATCTTGGACCATAGAGTCTAACCATGCCCTATGATTATGAGTATGCATCTATAACAGTCAGCATAGGAAGAGTTACTTGATGTTGCACACGCTAGATAGCACTTGTAAATGAAACGAAATCACATCATATCTGTCGTTGCTTCAAATGACATCAGACAAACATACTATACGAGCGAACTTAGTTGTCTATCAGACATCTCTTGTAGTTAGTTTTCATTAGATACGAAAAGAAAACAAACTGAAACATGTTAAGATATTTTCATGCATTATATGTTTTTGGAGCATATTCTTATGTAGAACAGTCTGTGTAGCTTAAAATGTGCTAATGCGTTCAATCTTGCTTTAAACAACTTCCTAGGAGACTAAAAACCTACTTAAGAATTAACGCTTTTTTTCAAGTTACATTTCACGCAGCGTAACAAATTTGGTACTGATGTTTAGCTCAGGCATTCGACTTTGTATGCATTCCAAAGTTTGACTTAATATTATACCTTTAAGGAACGCCAGACCATTTTCCAACGCTACAGCTCGACATGGAAATGATTGCGATCGCTTAAAATGCAAGAACAACGCGCTGAATGGAATACTGCATTCTCATTGGCCAACTAAAATAAGTTATCAATAAATGCACGACTTCAATTTCTTTTAACCAATGAGAGGACGGTATTCCATTCAGCGGGATTTCACTTGCATAGGTCGCTCGAGAACGGAGAGAAGTGTCATCCCTTGTATTATTTTATACTATATGTACGTCTGATAGTTAAATTGGAAGCAATGATACGAGCCCATGTGATTCTACTTTGATTTATTTTGGTGATTATTTACACAGAAAATATAAACAGTAACATAATTTTCCTTCCTAGTTGAAAGAAAATTGCAACTTAAGATTTTTTTGCGTATTGTTGGATTGTAATTCGAGTCGTCTTAAGCGAGAGTCGACCATATTAACATCTCAACTACGTAAGCTTCTAAAAACGTCTATTTTCATGGTTGTAATGTTATCTGTTGTCTATTGACGGCCAGTGAATTTTTTTGTACTGCAGTGAAATATCAAGACTATTTCTCTCAGAAAACCCAGTAATTCATGGCCTAGCATAAAATAAAAAAAAATATTACAAAGATGACCGGATATAAACGGAGAAAATATTTAGAGAACTGGTAATAAGAATCAAAACATTAATTACTAATGAAAACAAGTGGTATGTAACAAGCAGTTCCGAACACATTAAAAAAGGTTGAGTGAGATTCATTTTGACAATTGTTTAGCTCCTCCTCATGTATTTAGTCGACATCATGTAAAAAATGCAGTTTCAGCCTAGCCTAGTAAAAACCAAAGTGGTATCCCCCACCCCAACACCAAGCCAAGCTCATCAAGCACATTGTCTTGACCAGGTTGTATGGTATCTTTATGACCATGTGCAAGAGTTCTAATACCGTCATCCATAACGTAACGTTTATCATCGTAACAGGTTAACCCTATTTTGTTCATCCAATATGTAAATAAGTTATGACAAATCGATCAGATGGTGTACATTTGCGACAACAGTTTGATTCCTCCAAGCGCTTCGTGCGTGAGAGTTTCTTTTTCCACGAAGTTTTCCTTGATTCCTTTAGCGTAGTTTTTTACTTCACCGCCAGCTAATTTGGTCGAGCACATTTTACTGCGCAGTTCGACAAATTCTACTTTGGACACCGAGTTCGTTTCGCCTTTGAACTTTCTGATGACATTTTTATTAGAATCGTCGTAAAACAGTCTGAATTTGGAATAGTCTGAAAAATCGAATAAAAGCTTGTCATCGAACATGTCCTGGTACACGTCATCGGTGTTAATTTCGTAACATAAATTGACCGTGTCCATAAACAGCAACTTGGCCTTTGATACGTAGCGTGCTTTGGTGTATACGTAACTGAAACTGTACATGTGCAGTTTAGACAGCTTCAGAACTGTAATCTCGCATTAGACATGCTTGCTCTTGACCAGGTCGGTTTTCTTTCTGTGAATGACCACCAAGTTTTCATCAAAAATTTTCACGTTGACAAAGGTGGGATCGTTTACCAGATTATTTCTGCGTTCGACATCATTTACGAGTTTGACGTTGACTCGTTTTTGTATGTTTTCCATGGTTTTGCCAAACACCGAACTGTTAATGAGTTTGAAAACGTCCTTTTCGAAATCGGTCGACGCCGAGGCTGTTTTAGCGGTGCTAAAGCTGATGTAAGTCTCTAGCAATTTTTGCTGGGTACATTTAAGCACTTGGTGAATTCTCACCAGCTCATCTTCTGAGCACATACACTGAGATATTTGTAATGAATGACGTATCAATTTTTTTTGCATAAGATTAGGCACGAATTTAGATTTTTTCTTACCCCTCCAAAGTTGATTTTAGATTTTAGCACAAGTGTATGTGGACTCGGCATATCGTCGTCGATCACTTGTGGGTAATCCTTATGCGCAACGTGAAGTTCTGGCGGATAATACAGGTCTAATTCGAGGAAATACCCAAAATCGTCGTCACTGTTAAGCATTTGCCCAGTAAACTTGTCCGGATTCATCCAGGCAAAAATTTCCCACCGGCGTCGTTTATGCCATAGCCCAATCATACAGATTGTTTGTGCAAGGAAAACGATGCACAGGGATTCTTTTTCCGGATCATAATCGGGCATTCTTGTTGTTGGCTACCGAGTGCCTGTGGGTAATCACGCTGATTCCTCCGCGCACTCCATTTTCGACAAAGTTGAACCTGTTGATGTCGGTAAACAAATGGAAGGTGACTCCGCTGATTTTCTATGAGGTATCCCACGACAATACCGGCGATGAATAACACCAACAAGGGTCTAGACCTGTAACAGCAATAAATATGCTCCTTGTCACCTCCAAACCTATTTAAGCTAAGGTATCAATTTATGTCGCCACCGAAAGCGATTTTGTTTTACGTATTAAACCTTTCTTGGGCCAATTTTACTGGGCACATCCAGCAAATCCTGTACAAAATTTCCCACGCAATCCGGCCCTCGGTAAAGTCTCACGTCGTAATTGTCATTTTCATAGCCATTGACAATTTTATGAGCACAACTCCACGGCACGCGCTCCTATTACGGAACCGCATCTTTTTCGCGACTGGGAACGATCAGTGCTTCCATTATATTGTACAGGACAAAAGGAATCCTCGTCATGCAGTGAAAATTGGCAAATGAGATTTTTCCTTTTTCTCATTAGCTGGTTCATCGCAATGACGTTAAGGCAATAGAGGCCGTGTTTTTTGAGCATTTTTTGTGTGGTTAATCCTTTCAAACATTTTTTTAATACAAAAAGAACATCTGGAACTTTCTCTTGGAGACCTATCCGCTCATGATCCTGGAGAAATATTTGATCAAACAATAGTGGTCGTAGCTGTCGGTACCATCGTTCTCACCGCTCTCCATGGGGCGGTCTGGATGGTCAAACAGGATATCGATGCAGGTTTCTGGTGCATCAATTTGAGCGTGTACACTCCCTCATCAAACCCAAATAAGTTCCTGCCGATGTTTTGTTTTTCAAATTTGTGGATGTCGGCGACTTATACTGAAAACGAAATGCTAGTGAAATATATTGTGTTTTGGTATGGCACATAGTGGATGACTCGGTCTGGGTATTTGCCGCTGACAACAACGCCTCCATGAAACACTTGTTGTCGTTGTTTTTCAACGTTGACGCAACCCTGGCTTTGGCTATCTTGTCGGGCAGTGGTAACCACGAATTTGCCATGAACGTATTCCAAATGGACGTATTGACGATGAGTTCAGTCACGCTATCGCGCACTCAACCAGAATAGCACCCAACCAGAACCGCTGCGCTGAAATGTTTCCTCGTTCTTGTACAACGATTTGACGTCGATGTCATCCACATCAAAAAGAGCACGCTGCTGCTCAGAAAATTGGAGTCATTCACCTCTTCGGTGCTGTAGTTGTCCCCAAAGAACTTCAGTCAAATCACCTGGAAGATCACATTAAATTTAATGCTGCGGCGCTCTCTGATCTGCAAACCCAGCACGTGTTGAATACTGGTATCAGATACCACAGAAGTATTATCGATCGACACAGGCTCGTCAAAATGCACATGAAAACGATTGTCAAAACACCAAAAGCCTGACATCTTCTTCTAAACTCGAATGTGTATATACACTATGTTTCCTTAATTGATTGTTTCTTATTAGAATGAAATATATCCGTAGTACCATGATCTCTACTGAAACGCTTTTCTGAGACGGTGCCAATAGCGAATAAATATCTGATTTATATTAGCAACTTGATTTTTCCAAGGAAGACCCCAACGTTTACGAAGAAAACCACTGGAGAGGGTGCTAGCACCAACAACGTCTAGACCAAACGTATAATCAGCAATACCACATCCAAATTAAATGACCGCACCATAAGGAGAGGAATTGTATCAGTTGCTCAACCTGATCACATGCACCCCACTTCCCGACCGGCAGAAATTTATTAAATTCGATTACGTGTTCAAGCGTATTTATGAGGCGATGTGACTGCCAGGACATGCTGAGAAAATGCCGCCCTGTCCCTGGCAAAAACGTGCCAGCGGTGTACGATAAAATTATTGCGTTGTCGTTCGCGCCAATAGCCCGGTGTACTTGTGCCTGGGCAAGGTCAAGCGCCCGCTCTGTCTGAGGAATTGACCGATGATTTTATGGATGTCGACGGTGCCACGATGATTTTTACCACCTCCACGAGTGACATAACCTCCTACACGCACGTTCAGTTCCATCCAAATATCATCGCTACTAGTATCCAGCACAACAATTTGATCATGAGACAATTATTTTTGACAATCACTTTCAACAGGTCAATAGTCCTGCACTTGAGATACCTCAACGTCAATGCGTATGCTTTATACATCTACGAAATTAAAGTTGCCAGTGAACTTTAAAGCAGTGATCACACTACTTCGAAAGTTGTAAAACAATTTAGAAAGCTATGAAGCAGCACACAAGCGATAAGATCACTTTGGAAACATGAGACCACTGTTTATAGAGGAGGCTTTCCACTGTATCTTCGCCGGATGAAATCAATGCAATACCTACCACACGTGCTATCGTCGTTGTCCTGAAGCTGAAGCGAATTACACATTGCTCGATTGGCACCGTTGGCAGCGGAGCTGGCGACTTCGGCGACAAAGTCGCTGTCGCTAAATATCGGACAACATCGTCGGGAGGAGGAGGTAAACCGAAAGAATCAAAGTATTCGATCTCGCTATGTTTGGGATCGTTAACTAGAGCGAGGCAGTGCGTCCCATTCCCGTAGTAATAATTTTGGATGTTAATCACGCAGTTTTCTTTGGGCCAGAATTTATCCAGAAGCTGATCATTGAAACAAAAACAGGGAAAGTTTGTACATCAACTAGATTTCAATATTCAAATTAGACATGGCCAGCGACGCGTGGACCACCTCTGGGGAAACTTACCGGCTAGGTCTGACCGTTACCTCATCTTTTTGTAGGCCACGTTTTCTTCCGATGCCAAGAATAC
Organism: Sinohyriopsis cumingii; assembly: GCA_028554795.2. Classification (NCBI taxonomy): domain Eukaryota; kingdom Metazoa; phylum Mollusca; class Bivalvia; order Unionida; family Unionidae; genus Sinohyriopsis; species Sinohyriopsis cumingii. Next base: position 70,872,565 of record CM068838.1, on the reverse strand, counting down.
CTGAATTAAGGACCCAGCCAGACCGGCTAATAACGATCCGATAAAACATTCTTGCTTAGCTAACTGAGAAGCAGTCGATCGGATAATGACACCTTTGGCTATAGGTGCAGTCTGGCGGTAAGTCACAATGAACTGATTCGTGTGCTGTTGCTGCAATGCGTTTTTTTTTCAGCGCCGTCAAAATAACTCCTATTGGCATATACGGCACGATTATATGTTAACAGTTGCTTTTATTTTTAATTCTTTTAAAATCTATTTTAGGATTACAGTAACCTTTACAATAGGCAACAATCATACGCTTTTGACAGCAGGCAACTCCTTTGCTGAAAACACGACGGCCCAGAACCACTTTCTGGGTATCTCCAGATATCTCTCCTGAAGCGGCAGAGAGACCGAGTGGCAGTAACACCGAAGTGAGTAGTTTGGGTGCAAACCCTTTGACAAAGGGAACTATCTCGCTGGCAATAGAACCACCATTTGTTCCAGAACCCCCGTGGAGTCATGAACTTCTCTGGAAACTTTGTTGCTCGCGTTGGCTACTCTGGCGCCCAATACGTTGTCTTTTTTTTTTACATGTTTATGAAATTGTTTAGACTATCCATGAAAAGTACGCTGTGATTGTCTTAGAGCAGTGACAGTCACACAATAACATTCATTTTTCCGTTGAGCACGTACAGCGTCATGAACCGGTCGGATGTCACCATTGCGTAACACACGTAACCCGGACCAGAACTGAGGGTCCACCGTATCTCAATATTCGCAAGGGAATCTTTGAGACACTCGGAATGCTTGGAAACATCGAAATGGAAAATGGGCTACAGCACTGAGAACTCATCTAGCAAAACTTGTGTGCCATGAGTATCATGTACAACATTTCTCGTGGCAGCCGCAAACTTGCACTCGAGTTCTCGTTCTGGATACTGTCTCGAATTGACGAGGATGTGAATGAGGATGTGAATATGAATGCGGGATAAAATAAGACTATCTAACACATGCTTGTTTCCGGTTTTGTCTGCTCGTCGTGTCCCTAATTGAATCATGGAAGTTCGCTTCCCGCGTTAGTGGCTACTCTCCACAACATCGTTGTCTGAGCGGCAGTAAACTTTTTCCTGTAAATCCGGTTTTGCTCAGAGTAAATTTTCCTGGTAGATTTAGCCAGCATCAATTCAAATCGAGCTCGTAGGTAATCAATGTGATAATTTTAGGCATCAATAGTGACAGCCAGGCCATGATAAAATGGCAATCAGCAGGTGCTGAAGACCTGAACATGTAGAGCGTTGGCAATTCCCGCTCGGGAATCAGTGTGGGATTGACTCTGAATACAGTATGGATATAGCGACACACGTCAAAAATACTGCTCAGAGGAAGGAGTATGCAGATTTCATTGTCAGAATCGATGATAGCACACCTGGTCATAAATCCCTTATTGAATGCAGCATTACCTGCGGAAACAAAATTCGTCCTAAATTTGGCTGCGTTGAGGGCATCGGTGTTAAAGACACCGTCCACAGGAAGCATATCGGCAGCTGCAGCAAATTCGGTACTCCTTGTACCACTAAATGCTGAAATCACGCGTAAGAATCATTTTACATGATCAGATTAAGAATGGTGCTGACCTGAAGCAGTCTGGTTGTTCAGCTGGTATTGTACCGACTTGAACAACGACCAGCCGATGTTTTGAATCGAGATCTGAGCATTGGAGTCATAATTTACTGCTGCAGCTGCCAACTTCTGGATTTTTTCAAAAGCCTTTATGAGGAAGCAAATACATATCTTCGGTCCGCGTCTCAATTTTTCGGTGAGATTGGTAATATTTGTGTCCTGGTATTCAGCGTACTCGTATTCGGTGGTCGACTAGTCCACCGGCTTGTCGTCGTACAGCTTCAGGTAATCGGGCGTAAATCTCTGTTATGCTGGGCATCCGGCTATAACATCGCCGTGGGCGACTTTGTTGCTTGCGTTGGCCCCATAGTTTTGCTTGCAATTTTTGTCCTACTGAAGTCCAAGCGGCAGAGGCTGCTCTGGTTGCGCAGGATTCAGCGGCAATGGAATAAAACAACGTGGATAAAAATCCACCAATGATTTTACGGCACGCTGTACGTGATCGCCTCAAGTTTTATACTTTTACGCGCTACTGTTTTGTTTGCGTCTTCAGTCGCTTTTACGCCCTGGGTCTATAGTGCTGGCAACACGTGATTCTTTCGTTGTTGTTATTCCTTGCGTCACTGTTCCCATTTGGATAATAAACGAAAGGATTAGGCCGGATTTGTTTCAGTGATCTCGGCGGCACGTTAATAACTGCAGAATAAATCATGCCCGACGACTAACCGACAGACGATAATAACTCTTGAGCGATCGAGCAGTTAATGAATAAATTGTTCACGTCGGTGATATTGATGGGGGGTACCCTCGCGGACTCATATGCTTTCAAAATGAGTGGATCCTGAAAACCATGTACGGAACCGATCGAATTATTCACGTTAAAACGCACTTGGTAATTTCCTGCAACCCTGGATCTGGTGCTCAACGTCATGTAATTCGGCTCGATTTTGATAATCGCGGCTATGTTTCCATTGATGGTCATCAACCTGGAAATTTCTGCAGAGATGTTGGTGGTGTAATAAATGCTGGGGAAATTGTAAGTGCTCTTTTCGTGACATGATCGGCGATAACATACATAAATATGGTATTGTTCGCGGTGATATTAAAAAAATCTTTTCCATATCTCTGCGGAAATAAACTCGATCTCGTACGACGATTTCTAGTCTAATTAAAATGGCAGATTATACCGCACAGTCTAATTAACCGAGCTGGAATCAAGTATCGAGAAACATTTAATTTTATTGGTGTGCTGTTGATCGGTTTTAGCAGTTCAGCTGTTTTAGCCAATGGATTGGAGTTAACTAATTGACTGGCTTTGAAACAACGAATTATATCATTGTCTGGGCGCGTGTTATCAGAGTTCGGCTCAGCATTTGATTTAATTTTTCTACGATTTCGTTGTCGATTTTTGAACCAATGTTACCCGCTTCTTTTGAGGTGATCAGGAATTTTAGCTGTGCGACAATCTCGGCTGGAGTTTGGTTGTATTTGACTTTTGAAATGAGCAGTGGGAAGAGGAATTGTACACTTGCACTCTACATTTGCTCTCTATCGTTCTGGATATGGTGCTGTTCGCTTTTTAATTTCGTTAAGTCGTCGAGCATGCCGATCATTTGCTCTTTGCTCTCACCATCAGACAGATTAGCGATCACTTTGCCGTAACTATTGTTTACTTTACCTAAAGCCTCACGCGCCGCCAGCAAGTTTCAGTATGTTTCCTTGTAGTCTTTGCCTGGTCGCACCAAAATGTTAATTATGATTGGCATCTTTTTATTCAGGATGTCTTCTAACCATGGTTTGGTAGTATTAGGGGATGTATACTTCATCTCGGTAATTAACTGGTCGTTGGCTGCTTCGGCGGCCTCTTTGTTTAGCGTCATTCTCAAGTGTGAGCTGTTCCAGTAATTCTTTCTCATGTTGCAAGAATTCTAACTCTTTCATCTTCTCTTCGATCCTGGCCTGAGTTTAATAGATATTGCCAAAAGGACAACAACCCTTGACCAAAGCCAGTTAGGAACCCATCCTTGGTCGTCTCCATGAAATCGTACCATTCATCGCATATTTGCTTCATACGGTACTGTGAAATAAAATCATCGTGCTTTTGTTGCCAATCCATTATGTTTATTTTAATAGAAATCTCTAATATAAAAATCCCCGATTACGTATCCATTACAGATGTGTTCTTGCACAACCCAGAGTCGCTGGACGAAGCTGCTGCTACGATCATCAGAAATAACGTGCTTGTAACTTTAGAACTTGTTGAGACAAACGAAGTAGGAGTAGGTCTCAGGCACATTTTTTTAACGCGGGAGTAGCGACATGAATTATCGGATCATGACATCGTTAGAATCACCTATGATTCAGACATCATCATTGTGTATCTTGGATGGGAACAGATTATTTTAGACGATTGTTAAAATTATCGCAATCCTGATGCAATCCGTTATAGATGACGTATTAGAACTCTTGCATATGGTCATAAAGATACCATACAACCTGGTCAAGACAATGTGTTTGATGAGCTGGGCTTGATATAAGGGTGGGGAGACTGATTTAGTTTTTACTAGACTAAGCCAAAACTGCTTTTTACATCGTACCAACTATACACATGAGGAGAGTAGTGAAGGGGGATCCTATAGCCTCAATGGGAATTAGCATTACAGACCCCCTTGGGAACATATAGCCTCAATGGAAATTTAACATGGAGAAAAATCGTGGGAACATATAGCCTCAATGGGAATTTAACATAGAGAAAAATCGTGGGACGATATAGCCTCAAGAGGAATTGAACATGGGAATTGGGACTGTATAGCGTCAAAGGAATTTAAACAGGGTGGGACTGTATAGCGTCAAGGGAAATTGAACATGGGAATAGAGTGTGGGTCTATCTAGGGACTAGGGGAATTTAACATATGGAAATTGAAAATGGTGGGTCTGTATAGCGTCAAGGGGAATTGAACATGGTGGGATTGTCTAGGGACAATGATGGTAGAGGGTCAAACACAACAGAGACAGAAACATACATACACTAGTACAAGCGTGAGATTTATATATAAAGCATTACCAAGACCTGAAATCTTGCTGGGGTGTTCAAAAATTTGCATAATTGTAATGATGCTATAAATAGCTATAATCAAGGAAATGCTCAACGACAAAATGGATGTGACTAAAAGTAACGCTAAAATGACGAAATTGTCCCACAATTTAAAGGAAAATAAACATATCCCCGAAAATTAAGTTACAATGGTTTAGACTAAAATGGATAAAATTAGTAACTACTTACAATATCAACTTCTGTGACGATCGTGAATAAATACCTATGTATCTATAATCAGCTGAAATTCCTATGAAATCCCACTATCTATTTATAGCTCCAACTTGTGGGTTTTTCCTTTGGAAAATCCCACTATCTTTTTATAGCCTCAGCTTGAGTGACGTTCCTGTTTATGAATTCTAGTATATATGTATAGCTACAAAATGTGGAAATCCCCAAGTCGATATTTATAGTCTCGAAATTTCCAGCGTCAGTGACGTCACTGTACTGAACACTAGGGGATAAATGGCAACAGTGTTGCAAGTGGCTGACCTGAATACGCGCTACTGTACGTAGGTAGGTAGAGTGTATCTGATAGGGATAAAGTGAGTTTTATACGGACAAACAGAGACCAATAGACACACACAACGTACGCGCGCAGACACACACACACACACACACACACAAACACACAAACACACACACACACACACACAACGCACGCGCGCAGACACACACAAACACACAAACACACACACACACAACGTACGCGCGCCGACATACTCACACACACACACATACTCACACACACACACATAAACACACACACTATAAAATAGATAAAATTAGTAACTACTTACAATATCAAGTTCTGTGACGATCGTGGATAAATACCTATGTATCTATAATCAGCTGAAATTCCTATGAAATCCCACTATCTATTTATAGCTCCAACTTGTGGGTTTTTCCTTTGGAAAATCCCACTATCTTCTTATAGCCTCAGCTTGAGTGACGTTCCTGTTTATGAATTCTAGTATATATGTATAGCTACAAAATGTGGAAATCCCCAAGTCGATATTTATAGTCTCGAAATTTCCAGCGTCAGTGACGTCACTGTACTGAACACTAGGGATAAATATCAACAGTGTTGCAAGTGGCTGACCTGAATACGCGCTACTGCAGGTAGGTAGGTAGAGTGTATCTGATAGGGATAAAGTGAGTTTTATACGGACAAACAGAGACCAATAGACACACACAACGTACGCGCGCAGACACACACACACACACACACACACACAAAAACACAAACACACACACACACACAACGTACGCGCGCAGACACACACACACACACAAACACACAAACACACACACACACACACACACACACAACGTACGCGCGCCGACATACTCACACACACACACACATACTCACACACACACACATAAACACACACACTATAAAATAGATAAAATTAGTAACTACTTACAATATCAACTTCTGTGACGATCGTGGATAAATACCTATGTATCTATAATCAGCTGAAATTCCTATGAAATCCCACTATCTATTTATAGCTCCAACTTGTGGGTTTTTCCTTTGGAAAATCCCACTATCTTTTTATAGCCTCAGCTTGAGTGACGTTCCTGTTTATGAATTCTAGTATATATGTATAGCTACAAAATGTGGAAATCCCCAAGTCGATATTTATAGTCTCGAAATTTCCAGCGTCAGTGACGTCACTGTACTGAACACTAGGGGATAAATGGCAACAGTGTTGCAAGTGGCTGACCTGAATATGCGCTACTGTAGGTAGGTAGGTAGAGTGTATCTGATAGGGATAAAGTGAGTTTTATACGGACAAACAGAGACCAATACACACACCCACACAACGTACGCGCAGACACACACACACACACACACACACACACACATACAGAGGGAAGAGGAAAAAACAAACCCCAAATATACTATCAACACAGAAGGGAGATGATACAAACCCCAAATAAACTATCCACACAAACGTACGCGAACGCATACAAACCCCAAATATACTATCAACACAGAGTGAAGAAGTAAAAGTTTTTTGAAAGCACCTAACCCCTCACCTGCAATGACCAACTCTGCCAAACACCTACACCCCACCCCACCCCAGCCCCACTTCCAACACTACAAAACCCATTTAACCCGTTATTTTATGGCATCAGTATGTGATTTAGGAAACATCAAGACACAAAATAATGGAGGAATAGACTGACTATTGTTTACCGACTTGCATGCCTAAAGAGCGTGCGTGAAGGAAAACATCCTTCCATTTCAATTCTAACTAAAACATGATCCAGACGGACAGAGATAGGTGAAAGGGCACAATTTCATAATTACGTGTTCTTTCTGGTCTATTCTCTTTTAGAAGGTAGTATGAAATTTCACATCAGGGCCAACGCATCGGCTCACATTGTCAATTTTTCCATTTCCATGTCTTTACTGGCACAAGTTCTTCATCATCTTCAATTTCTTCTTCTTCTGAATCCCTCTTCTCTGTTTCGTCTTGTTTTTGTTTATTCTCTTTTCTCGTAGGGCACTCTGAATTCCAGTGTCCTTTCTCCTGACAACGATATTAGGTATCTTGACTTTTGTCTCTCTTTCTTAGACGAAGCAGGTATTCTGGAGACAAATACCCATTTACCTTTGCAGATATAGCAAACTTCATTAGCACTTACACACTTTCGTATGACTCTCATCAAATCAACGACCAAAAGAGTAAGTTTTGTTGCCACTTTCGCATGTGAATTATGCTTTCGTACGACTTTTAGCAAATATTTGACCAGCAGGTCGATCTGTGCTGACTATTCCATCTTTGATCATTTGAGAGCGGAATGAATACTCTGACGCTAAGACACTCTCCTTATATACAGAGACCTGCTGCGTATGAAACCTAGTCAAATGTAATTTTGCAATAAGATGAAACGATTTCATTGAGGAAGCAAAAGGCAATGATGTACCGTATCGCCTCACACAAAACCTGAAGTGTTAGTTCAAATCCGTGTCAGCGATTTCGAAGACGACATAACTGGGCTTTAATCAATGCTCTCCATTTCTGCCACGAAACCACGAGTCCTGATTCACGCCAAAAGAAATTTCGTTCGGTCCATAAAAAATAGTATCACATCTGAGAAACGCAAAAACGAACTTCCAGAAAACTGAGAACGACGGCTTACACCTACAACGTAAATGTATGAGTTCAAGTAGTGCGTAAAACTTAGTCAAATTAAATTTTTATAGTCAAGACGAAACGATCTCTTTTCGAAGAAGAAAGCAGACACCAAACGACAATGGCGATCCGTGTCACACAACACTTTTCAAAATGTGTATGATCAGAGGTTTATTTAGCGATCTGCACGGTTAAATTAAATGTTGATGTATTTTGCAATAAGACGGACACAATTTCCATGGAATCGCCCATGGTACGATTGTTCGTGCATTAGTTTAATTTTTAAAAATATTTTTTTATATAAATCGCCTATAGGATAGACCCAGTAAAGCATGGCCATTCTCGTCACTGTCTGAATAGCTACTCAAGTCAATTCGAAGCGAACGCGGTAAGAAAATAAGTATAGCCAATGAAATGGCTTACAACGGGTGATGCATTGTTTTGTTCTAGGACTGTGTGGCATAATAATCCCTATGTTCTTGCGTTGTTACCATTACAGTGCAGACACTGAAATGTGAACTTACAAGCCCAATTTGTGTGTGTGTGTGTGTGTGTGTGTGTGTTGTACCATTTCCTCTTACCACATCAAAATACTGAGCGTCACAGTATTGGTTCGCGTTTTCAAGCTGACCATTTTTTTATATCTCACTTAAACATTTCGACATAAACACTCACACTCACATCGGTAGAATCAGAACAGACGTGTTACAGTATTGAGGGGCATGTTATCTTTTTTTTCAAACCAATAAATTTGGGTTTGTATGAAGTAAAGAACCGAAAGTACAGTGAAACTCAAGGATGATGACCCAATCTGTCTGTCTATTGATGCATGTATTTACTTAAGAAGAAATATGAACTCTAAAACACAAAGAGATACGGCAAGCATGATTAGATTAAACACAACGATGTTTTTCCTTCACGCCTGTGTAATTTAGAGTTTCAATCGTCTTTGAACACAAACTTGGTCTCCTTTTGTAGGGCTTGAAATAATAAAAGAAGCTGAAAAATCTTAAGCACTTTGCTATAGATAATTTCATCAACAGACTAAACAACATAAATACCGTTACAACAATAGAAAGCCTTAAATCTTCTATCAAAAAGAAATGCATGAAAAAAATTAAAGATTAACGATAACTAACCAATGAAACCGAATTTAACAAAGGCAATGACATGTGAAGAAATGCCTCTCACTTTGGAAAGGTAGGCGAATGTACTCTGTCATGCACCATCAACTTGAAAAAAATTATAAACAGAGAGAAACCTGAATTCAAAATTCAGTTGTTTTTTTTTTTTTCTTCAAAATTATTTCGTTTCTTTTTTCTTTTTTTTGGAACAAATCTAAGCACTAATATAGAGTGGAAAAGGGAAAATGCACATACAAGCTTTGATATTTCTGAAAAAATGAGGGGATATTCCTAACGTTCATAACCACCTATATATGCTTGGACTTGTCTGTGACTTATCCACAAAACAAGATGTACATATTTCTGGTCAAGCTGCAAGTGTGTGCGTGTTTTTGAAAATGGTAAAAACTTGGATATACAATTTTCTCGTGACACTTATAAAGTGAAGAGTCTGTGCAAGTGTCAAAAGCCAAAGTCATATAAGTTTTGTATTTTGTACGGCTTGTAAAGATTTCCACTTTAGGAAATGTGAAGTATCACAAGTTATTATCACAAACAGAAGTGGAACATAGGGGCTTGCAAGAAAGAAAATAACCCAGACAGTTGGTGTCATCAAGAGTGCTAGAGACGGTACCCGAACTTGCTTGCTTGCTTACTTGAATTAAAGTGATTTTCGCTCTAATGGAGCATGTATCACTGGTTTAATAACGCACCGCGTGATTTTTAATTACTCCTGGGGAAGGAAAGAGAGCCTCATCCCCCCAGGCTTTTATGTACTCACAGACTACTTTTAAATTTAGCCACTCAGGTGTAGGACTAACTAGTCCTTAACAACCTGACTGAAAGGCTTTACACATGAGTGGGAATTGTCTCACCACACACTCATTTTTCTGTCCGAGCGTGGTAAAGGAGGAAAAAGGTGCTCAGCAAGACAGCCATGGATGTTAAGTACTCACCAAAACGCTAGCCCGTACTTATTTCAAATCAAGTCCTGTTTTTTGCTAATCGACAATAATAAGTACCAATAATGTGTTAACCACCTGTGCAATTAGTTCAAATCTAACGAGTCTGTTAAATTTCCTAACATATCTGTCTAATATTAGTACTAAGTGTACATAAAAATAGCCATACTGATCTTATTTAAATTATTATGTCTAAGCGACATATACCAGTTTGGTCACTGTTAGGTTTAAAAAGTTAAGTTTGTTGGAGTGTTCCAATGGGTCAAGTTTGTTTCGAGAATAGTTTAGTCAAGGAGGGATACCAAGCCAAATATGGTTCCCTATTTAATAAAAAGCAATCTTTTGGAGCCCTAAAAAAGTCTGTTTTTTCTGTTAGAAGGTAACACGTCTCTCTTTTGCTTTCACGTTCTTTCCCGCACTCCTAGTCACATGATTCTTGATATCAGGAAATGCGTAGCCATGATGGGCGGTAATGTAAGCAGCGGTTTCTACCAGTTGACTGAGGGGGTATCCAGTGTAGGTTTGTCTGTAGAATTGGGGAAGAACTCTGACCCCTAATCCCCATTGAGAAGGTCTTGGTTTAAAGGTGTCTAGAGATCTGTAGGCAACGTATTGTATGGCTCTAATAAACTGCCCTGCTATGTTGACGTCATACAATGCTTGATCTAGCCCCATTTCGGTGTACTTTTCAACGAGGGTCAGCGTCCCCCTCCTCCTCCTCAACCGCCTCAATTTTTTTTCTGGTTCTGATACTAATTTTTCAGATATTTTCAAATCCGCGGCTATGGTGTCTGTCGCTGTTATTGTTGTTGTGGTTGTTATTTCAGCTGAGATTGCCTGTAGTATCGGAGTGAGAAAAGAACGTAGTGCCTCCGATAATTACATTTGAGTTTGCCATACCGTTTGTCTAAGATAATTGGACCTTTGTTTTGCCACCACTCTTTCCGGGACGGGTTGTTTGTTAGGTATAGTCGGCTGTTGACTAGATGTTATTTGTGTTCTCGAGGTGGGTGGAGTGCTAACTGGCAGAAACCGTAAAGTGGGCAAACGACGTCAAAGAAGTCAAAGTACGTTGGAAAGGATATCCGACCAGTTATCATTCTTGGATCGACGCTTCGCACGTCATCGACTATAAAAAGAAGTGACCATCATTCCCTTTCACACAGATTCAGCTACTGCGATCACGCCTTCACCCAATTCTTCTCTGCAAGATTTACAAAAACAACTCTTGTGGGTGTAGTGCGGAGAACGTGTGCCTAAAACGCAAATCGTCTTTTTCTGCCAAATCTTCGTGGTGTATTGTGTCATCGGGGCAGCCATCGCCAATTTGAGTTTGCAACAAGGAGACAAACAATTGTGGACCATTGTATTAAGCAGTTACATCGATTACCTGCTTCCCAATCCCTCCCTGAAATTCTCCTCGAACGGGAACCACGGGAACCTTGTGTCCAGTGTCAGTGCCAGCCACCACTCCAACAACAACTCCATTTTGGGCGGAGACACTCCTCTGACTTCCAGTATCGCCTCGGAGAGCCACAAAACTCTGGAATTATGAGCAATAACAGCCAATTTTACTTAACCTTACCCAGTGACAGTTCCATGGAGGTGTTTCCCAACAACACGTTGTGCTGTTACACGGTCAAATTACCTCAGACCATCCAGTTAGATCACGAAGCCCATTGGGAAGTGGCTTTGGTAGAAATGATTCACCCTACACAAATCAAAAACATCACCGAAAAGCAAAACACTTTCGAGGTGGAAATCCTGAATGCCCAATTGGAGGAAGAAATCAACAAAATCGGGTTTTTAGGGGACACAAGACCAGCCAGCAATCCAGCCTTCATTATCTACACCTTGAAAATTCCTTCAGGTTATTATTTTAGTGGTGAACATTTGGTGGACACTATTGCGGACAGGTTCAACTTAGCCTTTGGCAAAGCACTGAACAGAGCCAAACAAATTGTGAAGATTGAGTACCATAAAGTGGCTCATCGATTCGTGATCAAATTTCAAGATACGGACACATTGTCCCTCAGGTTCAATGGTAGTTTGTTTGAAATTTTGGGTGGACATGCAGAAATGGTCGCAAACAATATGAGCCCCAAGATCAAAAGTAATATGGATTTTTACAGAGCGTTTGGAAACCCGGTAGAACTGAACCAAGGACTTAATTTGATCTTTGTGTATTCCGATGTGGTGGAGTACAACGTGGTGGGACACACCTCTGTGCCGTTACTGCGTGTCATTCCTTTCAAAGTGGATGGTACCACAAACAATGACCAGGAAGGTGCAAACACCTATCACGTACACCGTGAATTTGTACATCTTTACTATTTACCCGTCAGTAAGTCGTATTTAGACACTGTCAACATTGCTATAAAAGGAGATCTGGGACAAAATATTCCCTTCTCCAAAGGGAAAGTTACAGTGAAACTCCATTTTCGAAAACGGTTCTCTAACGAATTGTAAGTCAAGACAGCGACAAGTGACATTTTCACCCTATAAAATCCGGCCAGATGCGTGTGGAATTTCAGTTTGCAGAAAATCTACGCGCAGATAATACGGTGAACGTCCTCCTGTATGCTGAATTGGACAATACGATATAAGCCAACAGTTTGAGAGAAGTCATTCTACACTATTAGAAGTCATGGAAGACTTTTATCAATGTTTGTATAGTAGGGATTCTTTGGACATGGAATGTGAAGATCCTGAGGAAGGAGAACCCCAAGACAAAGACGAAGAAGTCATCATGACGAAGTCTAGATGGCCAGAACAAGAATCACATATAGTTTCCTGTTATGCTATAGTCTTGACAGAAAAAAAATTAAGGAATTGATCAAGAAAGATTGCTATGGATGTCATAACGATCATCCCAGTCAAATTCAACACGATAAATGCTAATGCTGAGTCAAGAAGAAAAATTGGACGAATATCTGGACGAAGCTTGGAGTCTCATCTCGGAAGAAGACGTGTTACAACAGTGGTATAAAGGCTTGCGTGAACATTATTGTCCTCCATTAACAACTCAAGAGATCCATCGCATCGAAGCTCTGTTGGATCAGAGTTGGGAGACAAGGCGAAGAAAACGGTTACTTGTCAGACATTTTCAAGCAGAAAGTCAGGATCGAATTGATGACTTAAGAAAAAAAACAAAAAATGGATACCTGAGAACTTTATTACCTTTTGAACCACAGTTCGTACACTGCTTCTTGGAATCCTGTCGTCTGTGCTAAAGATGAACTCCCTCATCGCAAACCTAAAGACCATCAAGCTTACGTGATCAACACGGACGACAGTCATCTCCCAGGAACCCACTGGGTAGCCGTCTACTTTCCTCAAGAAGGATGTGTGAAATATTTCGATTCGTACGGATTGCCCCCTTTGGAAGACGATATCATCGACTTTATGAGAAGAAATGCTCAGACCACCCGATTCAATAATGTGAAATTACAAGGCACAGTTTCCTTGGTGTGCGGACAGTACTGTGTGTATTTTCTGCATCATCGCAGCCTGGGCTATTCCTTAGAACATTTAGTGACTCATTTTGATCCTCGTTCTTCTTCAAGAAACGATGTGAAAGTAGATTGATGGTTTTGTGACCAGTATGCTTATCTTTTGTCTCAAGCTAGGAAACGTAGTGTCCATCAATGGCCTGATGACTTCCAACAGTGGAAATCACAACTTCATTCACAACGTTGTCAGCCCTGTTTAAAGTAGAGTGTGAATTAAAAAAAACGTTTGGTATTTGAAAAAAATGTTTGATGTTATAGTGTTAGATTATTGTTAAAAAAATGTTAAAGTTGTTTGTTAGTATGAATAAAAAAATGTTGTGTTTTGAAGAAAAAAAATGCCTTTGTGGTTTGTTTGGCTATAGGAATGTTGAATTGATGCTCTTTGACTTCTTTCTATCCCTCCCATAACACTATTTGAACGTTCCGGCTCGAAAACCGTGTAGCAATGTTTTCCTTCACGTCCGCGCTTTGACAATACAAACGGGGAAGTCTCCAGTCTGCCCATCCATTGTTAACTTATCTTCCTACGAAGATGTGCTCAAGATTAGCCAAGTTGAACGAAGCCTATGTGAATTTGCATAGGGTCATGACAAGTCTGATACTGAGACCTGAAGAGATAGACAATATCATAATGTTGAAAATCACTAAGACCTGAAAGAAGCGCTCTTCAAGGAGGAATTCAAGAAGGAGAAAGAAGAATGGATGGAGAAGTACAGACTTCATAAACGGCAGAGAGAGCAGCAACAGCAGCAGCATGAACCTGACAGAGGCTTTGTCGATTGTCGTATCGACACCAAAGAGTTGTCGTATCGACACCAAAGAGTTCTTCTCTTTTCCGAAGAAGCAGACCTTATCCTGTGAGAAAGCCTGTCGTCAGAGGAGGCCGCCATCTTATAACCTAAGCGATCGCCATAGCTTCAAGTTCCCAAAAAATTTCAGGGCTACCCCATACTCTCGAAAAGAAATAACATTCCATTGCCTATGATATGTTAGTCAGTTAGAAGAAAAAATACAGAAGTGAGTCTATCAGCACATGATTTCTTTATCTTGGTTAGAAAGTGTGACTCTAAGTTGTTCGTTTCCGTCGATTATCAAAATTTTAAAAATAGTAATATTCTGTAAAAAAGTGAGTGAATGTTTCTTTTAGGTCTGTGCGTTTTTTTTGTTTTTTTTTGTTGGTGATAATATGGATAATGTAAGTTCGGGTACAACGAAATTAAAAGAATTAGGCCCAGAACTCGGTGTGGAGGGAAGAAATATACGGAACAGCAGCGGGAGCAAGAAATGCAGACCTAGCCAGTTAGCATTGAGGCATTCTGCGTTTGACAATGCCTTTGATGTCGTACACGTCGTCTTTTTTGGTGACACGACTTGATCTGAAATAAGTACGGGCTAGCGTTTTGGTGAGTACTTAACATCCATGGCTGTCTTGCTGAGCACCTTTTTCCTCCTTTACCACGCTCGGACAGAAAAATGAGTGTGTGGTGAGACAATTCCCACTCATGTGTAAAGCCTTTCAGTCAGGTTGTTAAGGACTAGTTAGTCCTACACCTGAGTGGCTAAATTTAAAAGTAGTCTGTGAGTACATAAAAGCCTGGGGGGATGAGGCTCTCTTTCCTTCCCCAGGAGTAATTAAAAATCACGCGGTGCGTTATTAAACCAGTGATACATGCTCCATTAGAGCGAAAATCACTTTAATTCAAGTAAGCAAGCAAGCAAGTTCGGGTACCGTCTCTAGCACTCTTGATGACACCAACTGTCTGGGTTATTTTCTTTCTTGCAAGCCCCTATGTTCCACTTCTGTTTGTGATAATAACTTGTGATACTTCACATTTCCTAAAGTGGAAATCTTTACAAGCCGTACAAAATACAAAACTTATATGACTTTGGCTTTTGACACTTGCACAGACTCTTCACTTTATAAGTGTCACGAGAAAATTGTATATCCAAGTTTTTACCATTTTCAAAAACACGCACACACTTGCAGCTTGACCAGAAATATGTACATCTTGTTTTGTGGATAAGTCACAGACAAGTCCAAGCATATATAGGTGGTTATGAACGTTAGGAATATCCCCTCATTTTTTCAGAAATATCAAAGCTTGTCTGTGCATTTTCCCTTTTCCACTCTATATTAGTGCTTAGATTTGTTCCAAAAAAAAGAAAAAAGAAACGAAATAATTTTGAAGAAAAAAAAAAAAACAACTGAATTTTGAATTCAGGTTTCTCTCTGTTTATAATTTTTTTCAAGTTGATGGTGCATGACAGAGTACATTCGCCTACCTTTCCAAAGTGAGAGGCATTTCTTCACATGTCATTGCCTTTGTTAAATTCGGTTTCATTGGTTAGTTATCGTTAATCTTTAATTTTTTTCATGCATTTCTTTTTGATAGAAGATTTAAGGCTTTCTATTGTTGTAACGGTATTTATGTTGTTTAGTCTGTTGATGAAATTATCTATAGCAAAGTGCTTAAGATTTTTCAGCTTCTTTTATTATTTCAAGCCCTACAAAAGGAGACCAAGTTTGTGTTCAAAGACGATTGAAACTCTAAATTACACAGGCGTGAAGGAAAAACATCGTTGTGTTTAATCTAATCATGCTTGCCGTATCTCTTTGTGTTTTAGAGTTCATATTTCTTCTTAAGTAAATACATGCATCAATAGACAGACAGATTGGGTCATCATCCTTGAGTTTCACTGTACTTTCGGTTCTTTACTTCATACAAACCCAAATTTATTGGTTTGAAAAAAAAGATAACATGCCCCTCAATACTGTAACACGTCTGTTCTGATTCTACCGATGTGAGTGTGAGTGTTTATGTCGAAATGTTTAAGTGAGATATAAAAAAATGGTCAGCTTGAAAACGCGAACCAATACTGTGACGCTCAGTATTTTGATGTGGTAAGAGGAAATGGTACAACACACACACACACACACACACACACACAAATTGGGCTTGTAAGTTCACATTTCAGTGTCTGCACTGTAATGGTAACAACGCAAGAACATAGGGATTATTATGCCACACAGTCCTAGAACAAAACAATGCATCACCCGTTGTAAGCCATTTCATTGGCTATACTTATTTTCTTACCGCGTTCGCTTCGAATTGACTTGAGTAGCTATTCAGACAGTGACGAGAATGGCCATGCTTTACTGGGTCTATCCTATAGGCGATTTATATAAAAAAATATTTTTAAAAATTAAACTAATGCACGAACAATCGTACCATGGGCGATTCCATGGAAATTGTGTCCGTCTTATTGCAAAATACATCAACATTTAATTTAACCGTGCAGATCGCTAAATAAACCTCTGATCATACACATTTTGAAAAGTGTTGTGTGACACGGATCGCCATTGTCGTTTGGTGTCTGCTTTCTTCTTCGAAAAGAGATCGTTTCGTCTTGACTATAAAAATTTAATTTGACTAAGTTTTACGCACTACTTGAACTCATACATTTACGTTGTAGGTGTAAGCCGTCGTTCTCAGTTTTCTGGAAGTTCGTTTTTGCGTTTCTCAGATGTGATACTATTTTTTATGGACCGAACGAAATTTCTTTTGGCGTGAATCAGGACTCGTGGTTTCGTGGCAGAAATGGAGAGCATTGATTAAAGCCCAGTTATGTCGTCTTCGAAATCGCTGACACGGATTTGAACTAACACTTCAGGTTTTGTGTGAGGCGATACGGTACATCATTGCCTTTTGCTTCCTCAATGAAATCGTTTCATCTTATTGCAAAATTACATTTGACTAGGTTTCATACGCAGCAGGTCTCTGTATATAAGGAGAGTGTCTTAGCGTCAGAGTATTCATTCCGCTCTCAAATGATCAAAGATGGAATAGTCAGCACAGATCGACCTGCTGGTCAAATATTTGCTAAAAGTCGTACGAAAGCATAATTCACATGCGAAAGTGGCAACAAAACTTACTCTTTTGGTCGTTGATTTGATGAGAGTCATACGAAAGTGTGTAAGTGCTAATGAAGTTTGCTATATCTGCAAAGGTAAATGGGTATTTGTCTCCAGAATACCTGCTTCGTCTAAGAAAGAGAGACAAAAGTCAAGATACCTAATATCGTTGTCAGGAGAAAGGACACTGGAATTCAGAGTGCCCTACGAGAAAAGAGAATAAACAAAAACAAGACGAAACAGAGAAGAGGGATTCAGAAGAAGAAGAAATTGAAGATGATGAAGAACTTGTGCCAGTAAAGACATGGAAATGGAAAAATTGACAATGTGAGCCGATGCGTTGGCCCTGATGTGAAATTTCATACTACCTTCTAAAAGAGAATAGACCAGAAAGAACACGTAATTATGAAATTGTGCCCTTTCACCTATCTCTGTCCGTCTGGATCATGTTTTAGTTAGAATTGAAATGGAAGGATGTTTTCCTTCACGCACGCTCTTTAGGCATGCAAGTCGGTAAACAATAGTCAGTCTATTCCTCCATTATTTTGTGTCTTGATGTTTCCTAAATCACATACTGATGCCATAAAATAACGGGTTAAATGGGTTTTGTAGTGTTGGAAGTGGGGCTGGGGTGGGGTGGGGTGTAGGTGTTTGGCAGAGTTGGTCATTGCAGGTGAGGGGTTAGGTGCTTTCAAAAAACTTTTACTTCTTCACTCTGTGTTGATAGTATATTTGGGGTTTGTATGCGTTCGCGTACGTTTGTGTGGATAGTTTATTTGGGGTTTGTATCATCTCCCTTCTGTGTTGATAGTATATTTGGGGTTTGTTTTTTCCTCTTCCCTCTGTATGTGTGTGTGTGTGTGTGTGTGTGTGTGTGTCTGCGCGTACGTTGTGTGGGTGTGTGTATTGGTCTCTGTTTGTCCGTATAAAACTCACTTTATCCCTATCAGATACACTCTACCTACCTACCTACAGTAGCGCATATTCAGGTCAGCCACTTGCAACACTGTTGCCATTTATCCCCTAGTGTTCAGTACAGTGACGTCACTGACGCTGGAAATTTCGAGACTATAAATATCGACTTGGGGATTTCCACATTTTGTAGCTATACATATATACTAGAATTCATAAACAGGAACGTCACTCAAGCTGAGGCTATAAAAAGATAGTGGGATTTTCCAAAGGAAAAACCCACAAGTTGGAGCTATAAATAGATAGTGGGATTTCATAGGAATTTCAGCTGATTATAGATACATAGGTATTTATCCACGATCGTCACAGAAGTTGATATTGTAAGTAGTTACTAATTTTATCTATTTTATAGTGTGTGTGTTTATGTGTGTGTGTGTGAGTATGTGTGTGTGTGTGTGTGTGAGTATGTCGGCGCGCGTACGTTGTGTGTGTGTGTGTGTTTGTGTGTTTGTGTGTGTGTGTGTGTGTGTCTGCGCGCGTACGTTGTGTGTGTGTGTGTTTGTGTTTGTGTGTGTGTGTGTGTGTGTGTGTGTCTGCGCGCGTACGTTGTGTGTGTCTATTGGTCTCTGTTTGTCCGTATAAAACTCACTTTATCCCTATCAGATACACTCTACCTACCTACCTGCAGTAGCGCGTATTCAGGTCAGCCACTTGCAACACTGTTGATATTTATCCCTAGTGTTCAGTACAGTGACGTCACTGACGCTGGAAATTTCGAGACTATAAATATCGACTTGGGGATTTCCACATTTTGTAGCTATACATATATACTAGAATTCATAAACAGGAACGTCACTCAAGCTGAGGCTATAAAAAGATAGTGGGATTTTCCAAAGGAAAAACCCACAAGTTGGAGCTATAAATAGATAGTGGGATTTCATAGGAATTTCAGCTGATTATAGATACATAGGTATTTATCCACGATCGTCACAGAAGTTGATATTGTAAGTAGTTACTAATTTTATCTATTTTATAGTGTGTGTGTTTATGTGTGTGTGTGTGAGTATGTGTGTGTGTGTGTGTGTGAGTATGTCGGCGCGCGTACGTTGTGTGTGTGTGTGTTTGTGTGTGTGTGTGTGTGTCTGCGCGCGTACGTTGTGTGTGTGTGTGTGTTTGTGTTTTTGTGTGTGTGTGTGTGTGTGTGTGTGTCTGCGCGCGTACGTTGTGTGTGTCTATTGGTCTCTGTTTGTCCGTATAAAACTCACTTTATCCCTATCAGATACACTCTACCTACCTACCTGCAGTAGCGCGTATTCAGGTCAGCCACTTGCAACACTGTTGATATTTATCCCTAGTGTTCAGTACAGTGACGTCACTGACGCTGGAAATTTCGAGACTATAAATATCGACTTGGGGATTTCCACATTTTGTAGCTATACATATATACTAGAATTCATAAACAGGAACGTCACTCAAGCTGAGGCTATAAAAAGATAGTGGGATTTTCCAAAGGAAAAACCCACAAGTTGGAGCTATAAATAGATAGTGGGATTTCATAGGAATTTCAGCTGATTATAGATACATAGGTATTTATCCACGATCGTCACAGAAGTTGATATTGTAAGTAGTTACTAATTTTATCTATTTTATAGTGTGTGTGTTTATGTGTGTGTGTGTGAGTATGTGTGTGTGTGTGAGTATGTCGGCGCGCGTACGTTGTGTGTGTGTGTGTGTTTGTGTGTGTCTGCGCGCGTACGTTGTGTGTGTGTGTGTTTGTGTTTGTGTGTTTGTGTGTGTGTGTGTGTGTGTGTCTGCGCGCGTACGTTGTGTGTGTCTATTGGTCTCTGTTTGTCCGTATAAAACTCACTTTATCCCTATCAGATACACTCTACCTACCTACGTACAGTAGCGCGTATTCAGGTCAGCCACTTGCAACACTGTTGCCATTTATCCCCTAGTGTTCAGTACAGTGACGTCACTGACGCTGGAAATTTCGAGACTATAAATATCGACTTGGGGATTTCCACATTTTGTAGCTATACATATATACTAGAATTCATAAACAGGAACGTCACTCAAGCTGAGGCTATAAAAAGATAGTGGGATTTTCCAAAGGAAAAACCCACAAGTTGGAGCTATAAATAGATAGTGGGATTTCATAGGAATTTCAGCTGATTATAGATACATAGGTATTTATTCACGATCGTCACAGAAGTTGATATTGTAAGTAGTTACTAATTTTATCCATTTTAGTCTAAACCATTGTAACTTAATTTTCGGGGATATGTTTATTTTCCTTTAAATTGTGGGACAATTTCGTCATTTTAGCGTTACTTTTAGTCACATCCATTTTGTCGTTGAGCATTTCCTTGATTATAGCTATTTATAGCATCATTACAATTATGCAAATTTTTGAACACCCCAGCAAGATTTCAGGTCTTGGTAATGCTTTATATATAAATCTCACGCTTGTACTAGTGTATGTATGTTTCTGTCTCTGTTGTGTTTGACCCTCTACCATCATTGTCCCTAGACAATCCCACCATGTTCAATTCCCCTTGACGCTATACAGACCCACCATGTTCAATTTCCATATGTTAAATTCCCCTAGTCCCTAGATAGACCCACACTCTATTCCCATGTTCAATTTCCCTTGACGCTATACAGTCCCACCCTGTTTAAATTCCTTTGACGCTATACAGTCCCAATTCCCATGTTCAATTCCTCTTGAGGCTATATCGTCCCACGATTTTTCTCTATGTTAAATTCCCATTGAGGCTATATGTTCCCACGATTTTTCTCCATGTTAAATTTCCATTGAGGCTATATGTTCCCAAGGGGGTCTGTAATGCTAATTCCCATTGAGGCTATAGGATCGCCCTTCACTACTGAGGAGGAACTCACCAATTATCAAAATAAACATATTAAAAATGTGAATCTAAACCTGTTTCAATGTGTTAGGAACGGTTTTGTTTACATACTACTAACACATCAATATAAAAAGACACATATGTTTAAAGATGATTTCAATGGATCTCCTTTGCCAATTGAAAAGGACCATACTTTCTGATGTCCTCTGAATATCCATTATAGACAGGTTTCCATGAAACCTGAAACTTGAAATAATAATGAAATTATTCATTTCCACATTATGACATCTATCGACAAAAATGGATGACATTTTGTTGATCCAATATTTACAAAAACTAACAGTTCTACTCCAGCTCTTCCACACTAACAGCTCTACTCCAAAAAGTACAACCACTATCATGATCATCCACTGAGAACTTTGGTAAACACTCACCTCATTTGACTTCATTCCATAACGCGATTACCCATGTAGAAAATATGTGAGAATATAGATACATGTGGTTTCCCTGTAGACTTAAGTACCAACCGTTGAGATGTTGTGGAAGAGATGAAAGATGGATGGGGAAAAATTAAACCATTAACTTTGCTATAAATAACAAAACTATGTTTATAGAACAGGGGAACTCCATCAGCCCTTTTTTTATTCCAATGGAGCCAAAGACGCATGACAAACTGACCAGAGAGCAAACTTAAGCAAGTAAAAAGTAAGCCTGAAATATTGGTTAATGTGACCCACATTTGTAGCATGGTGTTAATCTCCGCTAGTCACGGTTTCTTTCAATGCAGCTCACATGATTACAGTAAATTATGAATATAATGACATTTCTCCCTATTCCAAGATCTGTCTTTGATATGCGGAGCAATTGACAAGTTCTGCAGCTTAAGAATTTTCGCAATTTTGGCTGAAGCGATGTACTTTCTTATTTCTTATTCCAACTGAGATGGTTTGGCTGGTTTATTAATGTTATTAAAATTTGTTCGTGATTCTATTTTTGTATGGTCATGTTCAGATCACAACATAAGCCAATTTCCAAGTACCTAATCATTTAAGTGTAAAACCATATGGTGTATCCCTAATCAAATGGTCATGTGTATAGTTATACAGCTTATTAATTAATTGATTACAGTCTACTATTAACATCATATTAATTTTTATCCATCATCAAACTGAAGATGCAGTATTTTCAACAGGCTTTGATAGGATTTAGTCTGACAAATGTCAATTAATATGGTTTCTGTCAATATTTCAAAAGAATGTCAATTACCTTTAGTTGCTGTGAACATTTTAAAGGATTTACAATCTCTAGTTACCGTAACCTTCATAAGAATAACATTGTTATGATAATGTTTTTTTTTTTATCATAACCTTCTTCTCATTTCTTGAGATGGGATTACTCATAAATTAATAAATGACTTTGTCCATGGTTAGAGAGAGAGAGAGAGAGAGAGAGAGAGAGAGAGAGAGAGAGGGAGAGAGAGAGAAAGAAGGAGTTCAGGCTCTCTAAAAGGGTATCACCCATAACAGTGTAGATACGGCTAAAGCTTGGGGAATGAGATACGGAATCGCTGTAAGCAAACAACAGAGCTATTCTGACTTGAAGAAGCAACGTTTGATTTAAATTATATATATATATATATATATATATATATATATATATATATATATATATATATATATATATATATAATATTACGTTCTAGAAATACATCAATAAAGCCTTTATATTTAAACTATACAAAATATACATAAGATTACATTTTTCCATCGATCTTAGCAACTTCATACATTTGCATAATTTCTGCCTTTTAGAATATAATACAGATAGTTAAATCTCGATTAAATTCATCATAGCCAATGAGTATAAAATTCAATAGCTGCGATTAATGCAACAATCATTTTGGAATAGGTTTCTAAACATTACTCAATATTACTTAAAGAATCTTTAATTTCCAAATTAAATCTAAACATGAAGTTGGTTGCGAATTCATCTTTTCCAATAATACAAACCACAAATACAATTAGACATTTCATTATATTATATTATAAAATAGAAAGAACTCACAAAAATGTTTGAAAATTTGGAATTTTACCGTTAAAATCTAAAATATTAAAAGGTGCCGAATCGTTAAAGAAGTTTGTGAACACAAACGATTCTTACCTGTAAGGAAAAGACAGAGCTGTTCTGACTTGAGGAACAAACTAATTCTTTGTAAGTCTGCTTCTCTATTTATACACAGATTTTACTTTCGCTCAGTCCAGTCAGAACAACGCTCTCTACCTTTCCCAGGGAAACCGTGTGAATCATCTGCGTAACTCATTATTGATTTAATAATTTGCCTGTTCAGCAGCTTCCCACCAAATCTAAATTGCTGACCTTTAGATACAAGCGAAATGTATTTTATGGATTTCTGCACCTGCTCGTAAAGCGCTATCTTTATAAAATAGCATACAGTTGTATTACACAAATAGATAAAATTAATCTCAATATATTTAAGTGGAAAATTACTTTCAATAAAATTCAATGAAGAATTATTTTTATTACAATTTAGAGACAATTTCAATCGTAATACCTTTACATTCAAATTCTGTCCTAATAACATTATCTGTTTACGTGTAGAGAAGAAATGCAAATCAATAGCTATGTTGAAATTAGGTAGAAGCTAAAGACGTGTTAATTTATTTCCCCATGACTTAATCCAAGAAAATTATGACATTATTTAGAACGACAAACTATTTCAGTAATGCATTAGAAGCAAGCAAACACAGCATCCAGATTCACTCATCACTGCATCCCTTCTTGTAGAATAATTCAAAGCGAGCGTGAATACAAATAAAAAGATAAACAGTCTTGTTTCTTAAGTTCGGAGATAATAATACTTTTCATTTGCTAGTATTTCTCCCAGTAATATTTGTTTAATATTTTCATCTTTTGATCCTCTTTGGAAGCCAAAAGACTCTGAACCAAATATCATACATTGCCTGTGTTTTCATAGATAATACGTTTTGAGAAAACGTTTGGATTAGATAGATTGTAATAAAACTATGACTGTGTAATAATGATATAAGTTACAGTCATTATATCATTCATTTCCTAAAAAAATCTACAACTAACAGAAACATGGTGAACGTAAAACCAAAGCAGCAATGCATAAGACTTATCCAACAAGAAAATCAGATCCTGTATCGTGGAATTTACTAAAGTCTAAAATAATGTTGCATAAGATTTCATGAACTGGTCCTCTCACAATGACACATATATAATACTTTGAATTTCTATACTTGCTAGACTTCACAGACTACTAGTCTAGCAATTAGCAATATATATATATATATATATATATATATATATATATATATATATATATATATATATATATATATATAATACTTACAATTTCTATACATGTTAGATTTCACAGACTGGTATATATATCACACATTCAATTTCTGTTCCAGGCATGGGGTCAATTACAGGTGCTCGATTACGATTACGACCACTCGTTGTTGGGCACTGATGATTACGATTACGATTACACTTTATTTGGGAACCATGATTACGATTACGATTACGATTACGTGGTGATGATTACGATTACGATTGCTTTGTATATGCTTGTTATCTTTTTTATTCTGGGTAGATATCATGCACTGTGTAACTGAAAAACAAGCAATCATAACTCTATGTAAATGTTTATTGATAATTATTTATATGCCAGATGAACACTTCTTACCACTGTTTACATCACATTCACATCAACAAAGTAAAGTACTTGGCTTAGATAATCATCTTAGCAATTTGACTTCTGCTCAGAAGCCAAGTAAAGTACTGGGCTTCTGTAATCATCATGTGAGATCAGTCATACCATGGTTTAATTGATGAGACATTTTATTTTAAAATCTGCGTCACTGCTAACTTATACCTGATGAAAGAATTGCTAATTGAACATGAATCTTTGAATTAACAATGTGGTGAAGTTATAAGACACAGTATAATTTTAGAAAATTTAGGTTGTATATTGGCCACCTAAACTTACCCATTTCTTATTGTAATAGTCAAACATTCATGGTCCTTTGTTTATAGAAACTTTTATTAATCTTACAGTTATTAAGAATATAAGTAGTGATAATTTGCTTGTAATCATTTGTAATCGTGATTTCACTATGCGGTTACACTGCCAATAAAGGACGATCATAATTACGATTAAAGAGCTTCTGAAATTTATCAGTACGATTACGATTGCAGATCACAATGCAATCGATTACAATCGTAATCAGCCCAATGTCTGTTCTATACTGGCTTATTATTTCATGCATTATATTTATCTCATTGTAACACATGTGATAATAGAAAATAAATTGTATCTGTGTTGATTATGTTCATTCTTTGTAAGAATACATTTCTTTATATGACTGCATCATAATACATATTCAGATACAATGCAATAAACCTTATCTATACAAAATGAAAATTCTAAAAACACATAAAATAAATGTAAGGAATGAACACGAACATCACACGTATGCATCATATTTTTAACAAATTATAACGTCCATAAAGCATACTGAGTTAGTTTTTCATTCAATTATGTACATTATACTCATATGTCATGAATCAATAAAGTAAAAGTAGTTTAATAAACAATATTTAAGACGTAACTATGTGCTATATATTGCTATACTGTAAATAAAAATTATTAAATATATATACTATTCACAGGACCACGCACAAGTCATTTACAATCCTGAAGCATCTGTCCACTTTCCGTCTATTCCAGAAACATGTTCACAACCCGAAAATCCCAATTACGGACATTTACTTTTGAAACTTGTTCACAACCCAACAGTCCTAGTTTTGGCTATGTAAACTTGAAACTTGAAACTTGTTCCGAACACTGCAGTCACAGTCTTTAAGTTCAATAATTCTATCTTTATTCTAATGAAAGTTGTGACTTTGACCTTGAATTATCCCCCTCAACCCATCAAATTTTCACTCAGTTCAAGACAAATTTACTTCCAATATAAATTAAGCATACAAATGATGATGATGACGTTCATAATGATGACTATGCCACCAACATCAGAACAAGAAACACAACTATAATATCACCGCTATTTCTACAGTCAAATCAGTGTATAATGTCGGTCATAGGAAGTGACAAAATATGGCCTTTATATCGGCGGTCACCACCCCAGGCAACCCAAGTGAAGAAGAGCAAATATTAGCAACATAATGATTTCACACTATAAAATTATTTTTAAAGAAAGTCGATGATAAAATAGTCTCTCTCTCTCTCTGTCTGTCTGTCTCTCTCTCTCTCTCTCTCTATATATATATAATACACCATTTTGAGCAGGTGACCTTTATATGAAGGTGATGACACATACATGTTCGGTTGTGCTACTACTACTAAAGTCTGCTTGTCCTCCCTTGACTAGTAGTAAGTGTTATTTCGTAACTGCTTATGCCTAAAATGTATCACATCTGTTTATTGCATGGTTTCTGGTGTTGTTGTCTTGACCAGTAAGTGTATACATGGTTATAGGGTAAGGATGCCATTAGTTTTAATGTTATGATCCTGATGCTAACAAGAATAAGAGTATGAGTCAATGTCTATTACATGTATACATTTGCCTTTTCTCACTGATTAAGTTTATAGTTGGTTAAAAGCTTAGAATCCTAATTTTCTTCTTTCAGTCAGTCACATTGACCTTGATCCTTTTGGCTTCAACATCAACAGGCTTTTTTCCCAATGTGTAAGTCATCCAAAAACTTATGTCAAAGGAGATGGGCATTTACTTAAATGTTTATGCATAACCATGTTTGTTCTTTAAGTCAATAGTTTTGACATTTTGACCTCAAAAACAGTCTTCTTTATTTCCCCAAGAGCAAGCAATACATGAAGTTTGGTGCAGGTCTGTATGTATATCAAATATATTGTGCAGTAATCCATTTTCTTTTCCAGTCACAACGATGTCTTAACCTCTGAATCTTTGACCAAAAAAGCAATAGGTTTCTATCTTACCACATGTACAAGCCATTAAAACAAGACTGCTCGAGGGTGTTATGTAGAACTAATCTGCAGAAACCGTTTTCTTCTCTTAGTCACTGATCTCAATCTTTTTTTGCACCTTTGACCTCGAAATCAATATTCTTCTTTGTCACAACAATCTATAATGTTTGATAAGTACAGTTGATATGACTTGAGTTATTCTGCAAAAATAAATTGATAACACATTGATGGACAAACAGATAGATGTATGAGCATTATGATATCGTTCTATGCCATGCCTTATGGTATGCATATAAACGTTTCTTTGGGGCTTGAAAATTAAATTGTACAATATTGGTCTGCAGCTGAAATTCATTAAGGACGAAAATTCTTTTTGACACTAAATGAAACCTCTAGTTCAAGTTGATCAATTTATCTCTCCCAATACCAACTCATTCTATCAGCTGTTGTGATAGAGCATATGATATAAACCTTTACAAATTGATGTAGGACAGTTTCTAGTTTGGTAAACATAAAAACTGACAGTATTCAAATTACCTTTGTGTCTATCAATTGCTCCTTCTTCTACCCTAAGAGTCTTTTTGGAACCATCGAGTTAAATCAGAACCCTACTTTTACAAATAAACATTATCCAATAAACCTTAAATTTTCACCTGCCATGTATCTTTTATGACCCTCATACACCGTTACATGATGTAAATCAATAAAGATACCCATTATAATATATATGTATATCACACATAGAATTCATGCTGTTCAAACGTCGTGTACCCATAATTCAGCAAAAATAAGACCGGTATGACATATAAAAACATACATTTTTCAAATTGTCATGTAAACGTTGGGTATGAAAGTATCCAATATATTAGACAAGCGTTTTCCTTCACATATTCTTAACAAATTTGATTTCTGAAAATCAACATATCAAATAATTTTTATTTCTTGGCAATTTCAGGATAACAAAAAATGCTTAATTATCCATAATATTAGTTATATTAAGTATTATCTGCTGTAATTAGTGCAAATTGCCCGCTCCACTCTCTCTCTCTCGCACTCTCCCTCTCTCTATGTACACACACACACACACACACACACACACACACACACACTCACACACACACACATATATATATATATATATATATATATATATATATATATATATATATATATATATATATATATATATATATATATATATATATTTTTACCGATATTGTAAGAATTTTCCCTTTGCGTCGTAGGGCAAGTTAATTTCAGTTTGCTCAAAATTTTAATGATCAAGCTTTACTTGATCTGTTTGTGCCACTTTTATGACCTTGCTGTCTGTGGTTTAGTGAAGTAAAACTCAGTTGTAATATTAACATGTACAAAACTATCTAGATATATTATAAGATTTTTTTGCCTCTGTCTCACCTTTGCATTTTTCAATTATTACAAGTAAATTACAATTTAACGCAATTTCTCAGCACAAAATAGACAATACATGGCGTCCAGAATAAAGAGTGTCTTCATAGTGAAACTCATAATCAGTCTTCATCTTCCCATGTTCGAGTATCATGTCTTGTAGACACAATTCTGATGAATTAGTAAAGTTACTGATACACCAACACAGACCCACTGCTACGAAGTCATCCAGCAAGGTTACATCATCCATTTTGAGCAAGCTTGAGTTGTCCAGGAAATACAAGTCAAGTTTACTATCATGTAGTGAGATGTTCTTTTGCTCAGATTAATCAGGTAGGTACAAATACTTATTTATCGCGACTGTTGGCATCATTTACCTCAATGTTATTCAAATTTAATGCCAACAGATTTTTACACCTACCTCTAATATTTTTAAGAGACATTTTACACTCATTAGACATGCTAACTTTATCGACTGTGATGAAGATCAGGTTAGTCAGGGATGTGAAGTCAATTATACCATGATGAAGTTGGATGTCATACAGGTTCAGGGTCCCTAGGCAGGTACAAAACTTCATGCTACTACATATAGTCTCGCTGCACTCCTCTGACATGGTTACATTCTCCAGTGTGAGGTCGATCAGGCTAGTGAGGGAAATCAGATCAAGTACACCATCATGTAGTGAGATGTTCTTTAGCTTCATCCTATTCAGGTCAGTACATCTACTTAAACTACTACAGAGAGATCTACTACATTCCTCAGACATGCTTACATTATCTAGTCTGAGGGACATCATGTTAGTCAGGGATCTCAGGACAAGTATACCATCATGTAGTTTGATGTTTCTCAGATGCAGGTTCTCTAGGAGAGCATAACCGTTGATACTACTACAGAGAGATTTGCTGCACTCCTCAGACATAATTACATCACCCAGTGTGAGGTCAGTTAGGGAAGTAAGATCAAGTACACCATCATGTAGTGAGATGTTCTTCAGCTTGATTTTCTTCAGGTCAGTACATCTGCTTATACTACTATATAGAGATGTACTACATTCATCAGACATCGTTACGTTCTCCAGTGTGAGGTCAGTCAGGCTAGGGAGGGAACTCATATCAAGTACACCATCATGTAGTGAGATGTTCTTTAGCTTCATCTTAATCAGGTCAGTACAGCTACTTAAACTACTACAGAGAGATCTACCACATTCCTCATCATCCAGTGTGAGGCCAGTCATTGAACTGAGATGAAGGACACGATTCTGTAGTGAGATGTTCTTCAGCTTTATTACCTTCAGGCCAGTACATCTGCTTATCGTATTACACAGAGATCTAATAAACCCTTCCGACATGATTACATCAACCAGTATGAGGCCGGTCAGGTTAGTCACTGAGGTCAGATCAAGTCCACCATCATGTAGTGAGATGTACCTCAGCTCCATTGTCTTTAGGTGAGTAAAGCTACTGATACTACTACACAGAGATCTGCTACACTTATCAGAGATGGTTAGGTTACACAGTCCGAGGGAGTTTATTTTAGTCAGATATCTCAAGTCAAGTACACCGACATTTAGCTTTATGTTATCGAGGTACAGGCTTTTTAGACAAGTACAACCACTGATGCTACTACACAGGGTCATGGTGCACTCCTCCATCATGGTTACGTTATCCAGTGATAGGTCGGTCAGTTTAAATAGGGAACTGAGATTAAGTATATCATCAAGTGTGATGTTATGCAGGAACAGTTTTTCTAGGTCAGCACACTCACTAATACTATTACACAGAGAAATATTGCACTCCTCCAGCATGGATACATTATCCAGAGTAAGCTCGGTGAGGTTACCGATGGCACTCAGGTCAAGTATCCTATCATGTAGCTCAATGTTATGCAGGTACAGTTTCACCAGGAAAGTACAGCTATTGATGTTACTACACATTGATATGATACAGTCACTCAACTCGAGTACATTAACCAGTGTGAGGTCGGTCAGATTACTTAGGGAACTAAGATCAAGTACACCATTACGAAGTGAGATGAACTTCAGCTTAGTCAGGTTAGTGCAGTAGCTTATACTACTACACAGAGATTTGCAACACTTCTCAGACATGATTACTGCATCCATTGTGACTTCGGTCAGGTTAGTCAGGGAGCTCAAATCAAGTACACCATCATGTAGTTTTATATTTGTCAAATTTAGGTTCTCCAGGCGAGCATAACCACTGATACTATGACACAGACATCCACTACTCTTCTCTGACATGGTTACACTTAGCATCGTGAGGTTCGTTATGTTAGTCAGGAATCTCAGATCAAGTACGCCATAGTGTAGCTTGATATCTTCCAGGTATAGTTCCTCAAGATGGATAAAACTTCTGAAACAACTACACAGAGATCGGCTGCATTCTTCAGACATGGTTACATTATCTAATCTAAGGGAGTTCATGTTATTCAGAGATCTCAGATCAAGTACACCGTCATGTAGTTTGATGTGTTTCAGATGCAACATCTCCATATGAGCATAACCACTGATAATACTACACAGAGATCTACTATACTCCTCAGATATGGTTACACGTAACAGCGTGAGGTCCTTTAGGTTAGTGAGGGATCTCAGATCAGGTACGTCATAATGTAGCGTGATGTTGTCCAGGTACAGTTCCTCCAGGTGAGTAAAGTTATTGATGCTACTACGCAGTGATCTACTACACGTATCAGACATGGATACATTATCTATCGCGAGGGAGTTCATGTTAGTTAGGGATCGCAGATCAAGTACACCATCATGTAGTTTGATACTTTTAAGAAGCAGCTTCTCCAGATGCGCATAACCACTGATACTACTGCACAGAGATATACTACACACCCCAGACATGGTTACATTATTCAACCTGAGAGAGTTCATTTTAGTCAGAGATCCCAGGTCAAGTACACCATCATGTAGTTTGATATTATTCAGGTACAGGTTTTCTAGGCAAGTACAATCACTGATGCTACTACACAGAGACATGTTGCACCCATCCAACATTTTTACATTCTCCAGTGTGAGGTCGGTCAGGTTATTGAGGCAACTCAGATCAAGTAAAACATCATGCAGTGAGATGTTCTTTAGCTTCATCTTAATCATGTTAGTACATCTACTTAAACTACTACAGAGAGTTCTTCTACACTCCTCAGACATGATCACATCATCCAGTGTAAGGTGGGTCATGCTAGTCAGCGAACTCAGATCAAGTTCACTTTCATGTAGTGAGATGTACTCCAGCTCCATTGTCTTCAGTTGAGTAAAGATACTAATACTACTACACAGAGATCTACTACACTCATCAGAGATGATTATTCGACAAAGTCTGAGGGAGTGGATGTGTTTCAGTAATCTCATGTCAAGTACTCCGTCATTTAGTTTGATTTTATACAGGCAAATGTTTTTAAGGCAAGTACAAGCACTGATGCTACTACACAGAGTCATGGTGCATTCCTCAGTCTTTCTTACATCGTCCAGTGTGAAGTCGGTTAGGTTAGTTAGGGAGCCCAGATCAAATATACCATCAAGTATAATGTTACGTAGGTACAGTTTCTCAAGGCTCGTACAACCACTGTTAAAATTACACAGAGAAATACCGCACTCCTCCGGCATGTCTACATTATCCAGAGTAAGGTCGGTCAGGTTGATGAGGGAACTCAGATCAAGTAAAAGACCATGTAGCTCAATGTTATGCAGGTACAGTTTCACTAGGAAAGTACAACTATTGATGCTACTTTGCATGCTACACTCCTCCAACACGATTACATTATCCAGTGTGAGGTCGGTCAGATTACTTAGGGAACTCAGATCAAGTGCACCATTACGTAGTGAGATGAACTTCAGCTTACTCAGGTTAGTGCAGCAGCTTATACTACTACACAGAGATTTACAACACATCTCAGACATGATTACTGCATCCAGTGTGACTTCGGTCAGGCTAGTCAGGGAGCTCAAATCAAGTACACCATCATGTAGATTGATGATATCCAGAAACAGCAATTCCAGGCAAGTACATCTACAGATGCTTCTACACAGATGTCTACTACATTCCTCAGACATGGTAACATAATATAATTTGAAGTCTGTCAGATTAGTTAGATTTCTCAGGTCAAGTACACCATCATCTAGTGTGATGTGATCTAGGTACAGTACCTCCAGTTTAGCAAAGCTACTGATACTAATACAGAGAGGTATACTACACTCTTCAGGCTTACTTACTCGTTCCAGTCTTAGAGAGACTAGGCTAGTCAAGGCATTCAGATCAAGTTCATCACACCTCATCCGACCTAAATATAGAGACTTGGCAAAGTTTGATTTTAAACTTGACATAAGAAGCTTGTAATCATTGTCACTACTAATAAAGATGTCAGGCATTTCTATCAATTGCTGCTTTTTCATTTCATTAACACAGATTTTGTACACAACATTTAAATTCTGAATTACTTCATAATTATCACCGCCTTGCCTATACTGAATAACGTTGATATCCTCATCACACACGTTACATATTCTAGTGAAAGCATCGTGGCATTTCCTAGCATTGAGACCACTGATAAAACGAAAAATATTCTCATATCTGAAAATATCGTTTATTGTTTGAATAGATCTGAGAAATGTCTGGAATTCATCTTCATCTCGTACTAAATAGATAGAAGCCAAATACTGCTGAATTGACACATGAAGAAAAGTAACTGAAACATTCTTCTCCGGTTGTGAAACGTCAACGTTTGATATTATCCCACAGTCCAAAAGAATATTAAGCTTTCCTTCATATTTTTCTCCAAGTTTCTTCACCAATTTCTTTTGTGGTATCTCATCAGACTGACCATTTCCTTCCTCTAATAGGAATAGGTACGCTACTTTACACGCACTGCTAAAATATGTCTCTCGAAAATCTTTTAAGTCCAGGTCCATTCTTTCCTCGTCGGACATGCTGACAATACATTTATTTCCTGCCTTCTTAACCCACCTTCTGATAAGAAAGGAAGTTATTTGACTTAACAAATCTTTGTATTTGCGAGGACGGGACTGTTCTCTGTACCAGCTTTGTGCAATAAATAAAAGGAGAAGGGGTATATGTTTAAAAGATGTCAAGATCTCTCGATCCTTCTTAGTAAGAAATTTATTTCCTGTCTCTCCGTACATACTGCTCTTCATATCAATCACTTTTTGAACGATCTTTAGGGCATTATCAGTACTAAACCCACGGATGTCAATAAGCAAGTCATAATGTGACAGAGGCTTTAAATCAAGTCTGGAAATTCTCGAGGGTCTCAATCCCATTAAAACTGAGATTCCAGGGTATAAGTATCTCCTGAGTACATCAGCTAAAAATGTGGGAATGTGTCCCATTTCATCCAAGCCATCAAATATTATCAAGATTTTTTCCGGTTGATCGTGCAAAAGTTTGGACAGTTTTTTCTGAATTGCATCTCTATCCTTTTTCAGTTCTCTTTTTAGGCATTGGTTACATAAAACATTTGTTAGTTTTGTCTCATTTGAAATTGGAGGTGAATTGATGTAAAACAAAAGATCAAACTTCAGAAGAACATTTTCATCCCTTATGACATCTGAGAAGTGATGAGTTGATGGTCCTGCCACTTCTGAAGAGTCTTGAGTTGATGCTCCTATCACATTTGAAATGTGATGTGGTGAGTGTCCTGCCACATTTAAAGACTTATGGGTTAATGATGCTTCGACATCTGTACTAGTTCCAATCTTCTTTTGTTCCTGTAATTTGCACCATGCATTGACAATTTTTCTACAGAAAGTGGTTTTTCCACTACCAGAAAGACCTGTCAAAATTGTTCTTTTACCCTTATCAAAAATATGTTTGTAAGATGTAAGCCTTGTGCTTTGTTCTTTTTCGTTTCCAATACTTCTTTCTTTATTTGAGCTCCTAGTATCGTATGCATTCTGTTTGTCTTCACTTGTTATCACAACCTCAGTATACAATAACTCTAATGGAACTTCTTCATCTTTATCATCATTTGAGAAGGGTAAGTTTCCGAAGGACTTGTATCTGTGTAAGAGTTCTTTACGCAGGCTGTTCATGTCTGATTCAGAAAAAAGTTAAAGTTACGTTAGAAATGTGAATAAATCGATTTACATGAAATAACTGATGACTTTAATTTGATTAAAGTGACAAAAGTAAACTACGATTCCCATTTAGCAACTTTAAGTAAAAATGTCCTCTTTTCGAAAGAAAGGAATATAAAGTTAAACCTACTGTATGTAAAGGAAACATGCTTAATTAAAATAACATTTATAAATCCACGTCGTTTTGTTTACCAACAAATTTTCACCTGTAAAAATAAAACACTTATCCAAAAAAATGTGTTCTTTCTAGGCTAGACAGGATTTAGTGAGTTTCCTTATCTGTTTCATCTTATCTTGCCATGATACCTCAAGGACAAAAATCAAACGGAAATGAAGTCTTATGAATTTACACACAAATGTCAGTAGAACGCCATAAAAATGTGCATGGAACACATATGCTCCACGCACCGCTAAATGACCTAAAAGCAGAACCTGGGCAAGGTGATGGATGGATGTACGGATGGACAGCATAAGTACTCTGGTGTTATGGTATAAAATGCGAGGAATAAATTAATCGAAATATTTATAATTTGGGTGCATGAAATAAAAGTTGCGGATATCTGATTGCAAGTTTTCAATACATGTGGCAGCTTTATAATGTATTGCTGCACATTTATAAATATATGTAACATGATTTCTTTCTATCCGAATGTAACATGTCAATTGTAGTAGGATGTTGTGCACAAACTTAGCAAATTTGGTTGTTTATGTGTTTACTATAGCCCAGTGTAACGTATTCTTTATAGCAAAGTGTTGTACCCAAAATAGGCAACTTGGCTGATTATAACAGTTAATCCCTTATAGTTTAATCCACGATGGTAGTGAATGGGGACGATTTGTGGACATATGAATTATATAGGGGAAAAAGTGAGTTTGCCCTCTGGAGACAAACGGGACTTTAATATGGGTGGGACTGTATAGAGACAAGGGGAATTGAACATAGGAAATGTATAGCGACAATGGATTGAGACTGTCTACGGACAATAGGAATTGAACAGGGGTGACGTTACGGTACTGGACACTAGAGAAACAATGGCAAAAATGTTGCAAGAGGCTGACTTCAGTAATAATAAAGTTCATGATAAAAGCAATGACCATAAGTTTAGACACCATAACTGTACAGCCCTTTGCTCACTCCAACACTTAACTCAAAACATGACAGGCTTTACAAGCAACTCTACTTCATACATCACGGCAGCTTTTCTATGACATCGAGTTTGTTGAGTCAATCTGTGGTTGCTATGGTGCAAGAACAATGCATCTTTTTAAAAGCATACAAAGCAAAAGCAACTAATGCTCAACATATAAAGTGTCTTATTTGCTCTAAAATATCACTGTGACCCTCATCAACTATTGTGTTGTAATTCTGAGTGTGTGATTTGGATTTTTAACGTAGTTTTAACAATTGTTCAGTCATATCGCTATGATGTGTGCAGTGTGGCAGTTTATAGTGATGTCTAGCACTGGGGCATCATGCCGCAGACATGTAGCATGATGTCCCCACCCAGTCACATTATCCTGATACCAGGCCGACCAGTCCTAACACTAACCTCTTAATGCTGAGCGCCAAGCGAAGCACATATTAGTACCATTTTTGTAAGTCTTTGGTATGACTCGGTCAGGAATCGAACCCACGACCTACCTCATCCGAGGCTGACGCTCTACCCACTAGGCCACCAGAGCGGTGTTGTAATTCTGACTTGGAATCCTTGTTAGCCAAGGTAGACAATTGACTTTCTCCAACATCAGCATGAATGAAGTCAGTTGATGACCCTTGGCTATCTACGATAGAGTTTGATATTATGGTGCCATATGAAAAAGCTCATGAAAAAAGTATGTGCTACTTAAAATGACCCTTTGATTGTTGATGGAATCGATTAATTTAATTCCTGAAAGGAGGAATACTGTAATTATAAGGATGAAATGATCATGGGTGGATATTTAGTACAGTATAAATATTACTTAATCAATCTCAATCACAAAGTTAACAAAGTCCTTCAACATTTATTTACTTTAATAGTGATTAGGTAAATTGTATATTTCAATAAATATTTAACAATGATCATTTAATCACAGAGATAACGAGTCAAATTCCAAAGCATACCTTTTTGCAGATCAAATGCAGGTTGTTTCTTCTCCCATTTTTCATCCATTTCTGCAACTTTCTTTTCTATCCTGTCCTGTCTACTTTCAAGTGATGACATTCTTATTTTGAGTTCTGAAATATCTTCTTCTGTTGCATGAACTATACACTGCAGCTCATTGACAATTTTCTCAATTTCCAGAATGTTTTTTGTAATATTCTGGTCATTTATGTCTGGGTTGTTTTCAAAGAAGGATTTCATTTTTTGAAAATGTTGTTTCTTCTGTAATAAAGATTTCTTATGACTGATTAATCATAATAATTGAACTATGAGCTTGCTGAACATAGAATATAATATATAAACCAGAAGTATTTTTAAAAAATGCATTTTATCAAAGAAACAATAGCTGACAATGTATATATATAAATTACCATTTATTAACAAATAGAGATAAACAGTTTTACTAACATTAGTATTATGTATAATACATGCTTATTATTAAAAAACAAAGAAAATAAATTACACAAAAAAAAAAAAAAAAATTTACAAAGATAAATGTAATCAACATATACACTAGTATAATCTTTATAGCTGTGAAAGTGGTTATCAGAACTCAATTTATTTAATAAAAATATAATACAAATATGGTGTGCATTACGGTTACTATCAAGTATTTTATAAATAATTAATCATATTATATTGATAATTAATTACAAATTCAATTTCATTTTTAAAGAATTAGTAAACATATTTTTATGTTATTAGATTTTACTTTTACCAATTAAGATTTTCTGCAAAGTAAAATAATATGAAATATTCATATCTAATTGTAAACAGGGGACATAATTCAGAAAAAAATAAATAAAATAATAATAAATAAATAAATAAATAAATAATAATAAATAATAAATAATAAGTCTGATGAAGCATTAAAGCGAAACCGGTCACACATTCTACGTGTTGGTGTTGTTTATTTTATAATTTATATATATATATATATATATATATATATATATATATATATATATATATATATATATATATATATATATATATATATGAACACATATTCTGCCCCACACCCTATACACAGATTAAAACATGGACTACACACTTAGCTTTCCCACTTGAGCCCAATACTGGTTGGAATTTGTTCCATTTTTCCCACCATATTTGTATTCTTTATGGATAAAAACTAGGTGACTTGACTTCAAACAACTTTTAACACTGCAATTTAGAGTGAAAATTAAAATTTTATTATTTTTTCTGGAATTTACCAGAATGTTTGTATTTGCGCATACCTGTATCAATTACTGACATGACTTGTATTGTGGTCAAACCATTCAAGAAAAATACTCCTAGGAATTTAAAGTGTATTCAATTTCATTTGAACTCTGTAAGCAAATTATGAATTGTTTCCAAACATAGTGTATAAATCTACACTGAATGTTTTTTCCCCTGAGCTTTGCACAAATTGTACACAGCTACTTTTTCACTCTTCCAAAATTAAAGTGTCCGTACTTAAGAAATAAGAGTAATTAGAACTAAAATTAATTTTGAGATAAAGTACAACTAGCACCATCGATAAACAACCTACAAATTTATCAAGTAGGTGTAAGTGACAGTATTAAACATAGTCCATAAGACTATCCAATAAGAACTTCTGATTTCATAATTCTTTCAGGCTATTAGTTTTCAATCACCTTGAAATGCTGCTTTTATTCTACAGCATTTCAAGTTGACTAATCTGAATATGATATATACTATAAAATAAAATAAAATAAAATAAAAATAGTTATAAAAGTGTCCTGTATTGACAAATAATGTATGAACCAAAAGTAAAACAAAAAGGTTTTTGTAGTGTTGGTGGTGGTGGTGCAGTGTAAGTGTGATTTAGGAGTTATTACTATGAATATTTACTCAATATATCTTCCGGAATTTATTTGATCAAAATCATCTGTGGCTAAACTGCTCCAATAAGGATTTTAATTTTTCTGTAATTTATTTTGAGCAAGGTTCTTGTAACAAATAATGTTTCATCTGTAATTGTGTTATTAAGTGTCCACTGAGAAAATATTTGATTGCTATTTCTGATCCCCCAAAGCTATGCAGCACAGCTTCTAGATAATCCGACTGTAAAATAAACTCCACGTGTTGGGGGAGAGGTTTCAAAACAGAAACTGTTTCCCTCCCGCAAATCCCGCATAAGAGAACTGTTTTCCTCCCGCAAATCCAGCACAGGTCGTGAAGCGGCATACTTATGAACCTGTCCAACGAATCTGGAACGTAACCAGTTGCGCTATGGCTAGAGATATCACCTGGTCGAGTTAAGCCTTTTGTGATAAAAGATCTCAAGATAAAAGTTGGAGAAAGTGGAATCGGATCTCCATCCCACGGCAAGGATAACATCATTAGGAGAACAGTGTCACTCAAATGCAATGTTTGTGGTGACTGCCGTAACTTTGTGAGCCAAAATGCATAGAAATTCATTTAATATGGGGCTATTTCCTGATATGAGGAACAAATAACCCACTTTATGTAGGATGAAAGTGTCTCTGTGCTGATCTATTGTCCTTTCCGTCTTTGAGGGCTAAGAACTTGAACTAGTTTGATACAGAATGTCTTTTGCCAGTTCTGTCTGCCCTCACTAATACAGTGAGGAAGTGGGTAAAATTATATGAGAGGTGAACAAATGAGGACATTTAAAATGGTTCAGATGGGGTCTTGTTCATCCAAGTTAGTCCCCTGGATGATATATTCCACTTTGGGCACAGTTGGACATTTATAATCAAAACTAGACAGATGATCAGATAGGCCTTTGTTTTGTCCAATATTCTCTCTTCCATGATGATCCAGGGTGTTAGATATCATGGAACAATATCCTGTTACTAACTATTTCTCACCAGAAAGGAAGTTAACTATATATGAGATATTGATACCTGCAGTGGTAAAATGTGTTCTTGCAGATTTTCATTTTGCCTTTATATATTTTTAAGTGGAGAGCCATCTCACTTGAGTGATGCTCTCCACCACTGGTTGTGAGAACTATTTGTTCATGAGGGCTTGTTTAATAATCCAGATGGGTTGGTTCAACAACTCTAGACTCGGATGAAACATCTGCCATTCTGATTGCTTGAGCAGGCGAGGGACTATCTAGATTTTCCTGCTGATTTCCACTGCAAGATTTATGAGGTCAGTGATCCACGATTTTTCCCATCTGAGTAGTGCATTCAGGATGAAACGACACTCTGAATCTTTTTCTTTCTCTATCACCTTCACAATCAGAGGCATAGGAGGTTAAGTGATTGCATCCAGGCCGGTCCAATCAATGAAAAGGGCATCAACTGCCCGGGCCTGTGGATCTGGGACAGGAGAGACAAAGGTTGGGAGTTTGGCATTCCACTAGTTGCAAATAGGTCCACCATTGGTCTATCCCATCGGGCACATATCCAAATGAAAACAGAGGGATGAAGAGACCTTTACATTTTCATTAATTGATTCTTCCGGGACAGCGAGTCCACATAAACATTTAGTCATCCAGGAATATGACAAAAATGGACATGGATTTGCTACTGAAGATACCACTTTAAAAATCCCAAATAGGAATGCAAAGGTCTGGGAACCTTGCTGTTTGAGAGAAGTCACCACAATGGAATTGTTGGACAGAACAAGAACTCCCTTCCCATTTGTCTTTCATAATGAGAACATTGATATGTAAATGACATGGGGGGGGGGGAGGGATTTGCACACTCCACTGGCTTCCCAGACTGATTGAATAAGGTATGGTTTTCGATGGTTGTAGATTCAGTTTTACGGCTTCCCAGTGGTCCGTGTCCTAGGGGAATCTGAATCCCTGTGATCTTTTCTTGGTGGCTTGCTTGTGAATTTCTTCAACCTGACAATTAAAGAGGAGTTTAGATGAAAAAGCTTATAAGCATAGCTCTGCTTGTGGTGGTCTTTAAAAAAGGTGGAGACAGAGAACACTACATCTCATTCTGCGTACGTAGCTGTTGTTCTGACATTGACCAGGGTATGCTGTGCAGCTCTATTTAAGACATGGGCAATTCTGGAAATAGTCTCCCATGCATGTCCTGTAGGATTCGGGATGGGGGAGGAGAAGGTAAGCTGTGTTCTTCCTATTTAAAAATTGCAATAGATACTAGATCCAACATAGGGTCCTTGGCCACTAGTTGCACACAAACAGCCGTGTGTCATTAAAAGACTTAAAATCCATGCCAAATGGAATAAGGCTTTGTCATGCCCAAAGCTGCAATATCTCGGTCAAATTGGAGTGTGCAACGAATAGAAGGAAGGAATGTTTTATGAGAAAAAAGTCAGTGGACACTTGGGTCTTGTTACTGACGATGCAAGCAGCCTAAAATGTCTGGAACTCTGCTTGAAATAATTTTATGCTGAAACTCGAGACTAAGTCATTGACGAAGAGGGAGGATGCAGGCAAAACTTTGGTGGCAGTTTTCAGAAAATTCTTCAATCGATGCCTGGAACGCTGAATCTTCAAGCATTATAGTAAAATCTAATAATGATAAGGGGACTTGAGAGCAAGTCTTGCATTCTTTGGATAAGGTGGTGAAGCTGACATCTTTTGTGCTACATTCCGAGTTACATACAATGACTTCCAAGCAGTCGCCAAGTAAAGGTTCCCTTCGAGAGGTGCGTGTGTGTGATTTAGATTTTTAACGAAGCTTTAACAATTTTTCAGTCATATCGCTACGATGTCTGCAGTGTGACAGTTTATAGTGATGTTTAGCAATGGGGCATCATGCCGCAGACATGTAGCATGATGTCCCACCCAGTCACATCATCCTGACACCAGGCCGACTAGTCCTAACACTAAACTCTTAACGCTGAGCGCCAAGCGAAGCACCTGTTAGTACCATTTTTGTAAGTCTTTGGTATGACTAGGCCGGAGTTCGAACCCACGACCTCCAGCATCCGAGGCGGACGCTCTACCACTAGGCCACCGGGAGTGGTAAAGGGTTGATACGTACAAAATGGATGCTGTAATATCATGTAATGTATATTTAATTTATATTTGATTTGACTTATTTGTTTGATTGTTAGTTTTAATTTTTTTAATTCCATTACATGCTACTGTAATGTAATTGTATTTACTGGATTTGATATTTTCCAGAAATTAGTTTGACCCAACTGTTTTTTTCATAAACACCTAATAATAGAAGCACTGTTTCTAGTTTCTGACCTTGATTCAGAACCAGTAATGGTTCTGGTAAACAAACTCTTATTTTATTATTTTTTTTATTGATTCCTACTGTAAGAGCCATTGATTTCAGTCAAGGTCATATCTCTCCTACCTTTCAAATAACATATATCAATTGCTACCAACTCCTGGTTTTTCCAGAGGACTGATCCACATCCTGGCATCTGTTTTGCGTTTTAGAAAGTCTTATAACTCATGTTATGTTAAGAATTAGCCAGTTGGGCGATAAACCATTGACACTTAAAGGTGTTTTGTTGTGACCAGTTGAGTTGAAATTCTATTTT
This sequence comes from Sinohyriopsis cumingii, assembly GCA_028554795.2. Lineage (NCBI taxonomy): Eukaryota > Metazoa > Mollusca > Bivalvia > Unionida > Unionidae > Sinohyriopsis > Sinohyriopsis cumingii. The sequence continues at coordinate 70,830,278 of CM068838.1, read as the reverse complement.
ATGAAATTACTAATCATTTTGTCTGGAAATATTTAAGTGCTCATACAGAATTCTTGGACAAAGACATTTATTGAAATTTTATTCGGAATTTGAAACCGGAATATTATTTTCTGTGGTTCAACAAGAAACTGTTGACACAACAGCACTTTGAAGGTATTCATCGTCCTCCATCTTGGATTTTTTTTTAATCAGGACTCCCAACTCAGATTCATTTAGGAGTTTTTATTTCTAGGACTTCTAATTTTTAATTCTTGGATTATTCTTGGATTATTTTTTTGTGTGGATCTGATTCGTAAAACCATAAGTTCTTTTTCTCATTTTGACCTTGTTTTCTAGGGAAACAAATTATTTGTTAAATTTAACAAAGCTTGTTGTCTCTACTCTTTGATGTGTTTGTTAAGAGCCTAAACGCACAATCAATTGTAAGACAATGTTACCTTTAGGAATGGCCAAAGGAAGGCGGATACAGGTAAAAGCAGTAGTGTGTAATGTAACGCTAAGACTAAATCAATATAGAAAACTTAGCTGTATGTATCCAACCGTAGCAGAAATTATACAGCAATATTATGAGCTTACTAGATCACACGCCAGACCTGCACATCTATTTATTTACAGCTATAACAATGTGGGGGAAGTGCATGCCTGACCCGTGCAAGTATATATCCAGGATGCCTAAGTGTGTCATAACCACAAAGTGATAATAATGCAATGAAAGAATGAAAGTTGGAAATATTAGATGTATTTTCCTTCAAAGTGAAAACTCCTTCAACATGCATAATGGTAGAACTTCCAGAAAACTGGTAATGCAACCGACCTAGCATGAGCAGAAGTAGTACGTGAGTAATTCATGGGATATGGTGCAAATCTGTGTATCAAGGGGAAATCACTATCAAACTGCCACCTAGGTGGGCAGATAGCATTTTGTCTTTTAGGTCAAGATTTTTAACCTGTGAGGGCTGAATTTGCAAGGTAATATCACTTGTCCTAAGGTACATATATTACGATTGTGAAATACATTTGAAGAAGACCAGAATTGGTAATATTCATAAGTAACCTTTAATTTAAATTTTCATTTGATATGGACAGTTGCTTACGTTTTATTGAACGAAAAGGAGACTAGATGTTGCATACTCCAACTTCAGTTTTTAAACATTTTTTTTGGTCATGCTTAAACATGAAGAAAACAAAAGTAACAACTTCAGGGTGTATGTTAAAGATTTTTTGCAGCTGATTACCGATACTGTGTTATCATCAGCAAAACATAGCTTTATAATGTTGGAAATAGACTTTAGTGCAGTGGTTAGAAATGTTTTTGACAAGCAATCAATACAGTAATATAAGGATAATTGTGTCAAACGCCAAGATCAAAGAGCAATAACCACACTTTGCAATGCATCTAAGAATATCGATATACTGCATATCTATTTCATAAATGTACCCTACAAACTGACCCCCCATTTTCAAAATTTTCATTTGATATTGCTGAATCTTTTCAGTGTCTAAAGTATTTACTTCATTCAGTGTCATTTTTAAATCGTAGCGTGGTACATTGTCTCTCCTTTCTTCCTCCTATAAAGGTTCTCTCTCTCTCTCTCTCTCTCTCTCTCTCTCAACAATCGAGTTCAGAAGGAAATTGAGGAGAGAGAGAGAGAGAGAGAGAGAGAGATCTATCTATCTATCAATTTCTTAATTTGCCCACTCTTGTGACAGCAATGTGAAATGTATGCGACTTGAGAATCTAATTTTCATGACCTTCGTTCAGTTGCTGAACTTTCGACCTGGTGGAAATCCTTTTCTTTTCGTCATCAGTTTCGTTTTTGCATAGCTAGTTTCAGAGGTAGGCCAACGAACATATAAATCTTGTTCTATTTTTTTATTTTTATGAAACGTTTAACTGCACAGACGTTATAATATTTTAAGATTGTTGGTGAGAAATCTATTTTATTTAAAATATTTTTGGTGGGTTGCAATTAATAATTATAACTGAAAATCTCACAACTCTTGCTCTATAATTTATAATCAGTGAGAAATAGTTACGTTATTTTTCAGTAATAATGACTTTCAGACCTCTCAAATGTACAGCTCCACTCATAATATTACCTTACAACCAATGTCACTATCATACATGTGTACTGGACACCAGAGCTCCCATCCACTGTTGCAAACTCACATCTCAGTGTTTATATTGTTGTTTATTTCTGCCACACTTGGTGGTAAAGATCAAACATATCACTTAGCTTGGTAACACATTTGGTATTTCTCAGCTGATGTTTCATACGATATATAACCGTAAAATAGTACACTACTCTATTGTGTAGAGAGAAGACCCAAAATAATGGCTGTGATAATATTGCTGTACCTGACGATATTACTTTAAAATCATTCAGATGTAGACACAAGAATGTTACAGATTTAAATACGTCTAATTGGTAGGCTATTGACAGTTGTGTTCAAACGAGCTGAAAATTAGAAGATGTATTGAAAATTAGATTTTAAAACAACCTGAGTTGTAAAGAAAATTATTCTAAAACTATATGTGCTGTCATATATTAAAGAACGCATTAATTATAAAAGCTATTAAAGAAATCAAAGACAATATGGCCGATACTATTGATATGCATTCAGTTTGTATGTTTATTGATAGTAAATTAAAGTTAAGACTTACATCAGATTTAGTAGTGAAGCGGGCAAACATAACATTTTATGTTATATGAGTCTAGAAATAACCCTAAAAGTCGTTAAATCCATGAATGAAATCCTAACTTTTTCATTATTATTTTTTAATTTGAAAGAAAAATTTATGTTTCATTTTACATGATGTGATTACAAAACTGAGACCACTGCAGTCAAAGACAAACCTGCAAATGTATTTTGTGTCAGTTGTTACATTTGCCACATGTATAGAGTTGTATTCATAAAAACATTTCTTGCAAGCAACATTGCTTGTAAATGTGTTTACTTAAGACATCTGCCTTTCACAATTTTCAATGAGAAAACTAGTTTCCCATTCGTTTGACTACACTGCATAACAGTATTCTCTATACAATAAAACATGAGAAATATAGCTGTTCTATATTTCCACCCTTTTTCTCAACATTATGATAATTAGCATTTTACCTTCATAATTAATACAACTTGATAATACTGAGTTCTTTGAAAAATGAATGCTGTATTTATTTGGATAAAAGATTCTGCCAACAATATTAGTTTAAAAAGTCTTTTAAACGTTTCAAACACTAACATTATATTTTGCTTGCTATGGCAATCAAAGTAAATCTATAATTATTTATCATTTTCAACATGATTAGTATTGGTTCCTTATCAGTAAACTATAAACAAATGAACATAATTATATTTTATATGGAGATCGTTTGTGAATAACACTGCATACATATTGCATCATCTAAATATTGTAACATACTGAAATGTAGAGACAAGTTTGAAGTAAAGTTTTAATTATTTAGCATAGGCCTAAAAGTAATGAACTGAGGATAGGTGATATGTAGAAAAGAATAAAAAACTATGTACACATTCTGAATAGCTATATTTGATGGAAAAGTTTACATTATATTAGATTTTTTGTCAAATATTACCTTTCCACCCTTTTTTGTTTGGTTGCTATGGTAACCATGAACACATCATTTTCACTGACATAATTAGTGTTAGTAATATGCATGCATATATGCATCACTTTGTACAATTTCACAGCAATCTGATTATAAATAATAGTTCTGAAGCTGTTATATGAATTTGGCCAAAAGGTATGTATTGTTATAAAACAATTCAGCATACAGAGACGGGGCGGTTAAAAACAAATCAGTACTGGTTTCAAGGTGAAGCAAAACAACACAGCACTACCAGGGTTAAATTCTCAATACTGAGCCAGTAATGTGCTGATATACGTTTAAACCACATGCATACATACATGTGACATGGCATAAAAAGACGTACAACAATAAGAAAGCTGAGTGATATGCCAACAAGGATGGTTACATAGCCGAATGGCTTGGAGGATTTTAAGTAATGTGATTGGATAAGTATTCTCAGAGAAACGTAATTTACTTAAAAATTTGCTTTCTCCTTCAAATATGTTTCCAATCACATTAACATTAAGATAACAGGGTAGGAGGAGAACATGCTGAGCATCCAACCTATACCTCGAATATCCTTCCAGGGAATAATGCCCCATGCAAAAGATAACCCTTTCTCCTATATCCGGTAAAAAGAAGGTGATTACTGAAATCTTCTTAATGACGGCTTTCACTGGCAAATTCAGTGAAGCTCATAGGTTGTGTTTACTTTTAACTGGGTCCGATGGTCATCTTGGCTGCCGTCACCAGACCCACCAGATTCTAAGTCTGTCTCTGTGAAGCTAAATCTCCAAGATAAAAACTGGAGAAGATTGATTCTGTATGTCAACAGTTTCTATTTTCTCAGATAAAAATGCTATGTTTGAACATGAGGTTCATAGATTGCACTAATTTAATGAACTTAAATCTTCATGAAGGCGATTCTGATCTTTTGAAACCTTAGAGCACGTCATGTACATAACCCACTGCAGCCACAAAAAATTGGGCTAGAGGGGTGGTATCCTGCTTCCTGGCTATTACCAGGAGAAAGAGTTGCATGCGTGTGCCTAGCATGCCTCTGTGTGCTTCAAGTAGTACCTGAGGGCGCAAAAAGGGTCTCACATGGCCACCACTTTCCATGTGTCTATGGAATTGAGGGAGTAAGACGACTCTGAAGACTTACAGTAAACTATTTTTGGCTACAAATCCTGATTGTGTCAAGAGGACCACCAAACCATCCAATCTGAACTGAAGAATGATTAGGTCCATGGAAAGGACATGTATGGCTCAAATTTATCTGAAATGCACTAGGTTACAACCCAGGAGAGATTTCATTTTGGTAACAGGATGAGAGATTTTGGTTAATTCAGATCAAACTTGGTTAAAATGTCTGACATATCTTTATCATGAATGATTCCACATCTGTCAGGAGGCCAGTATCAATCAAATATCATGGAGCAGTAACCTGTCATGGTGACTGGGACCAACTGTTTCTCTTCATAGAACCAGAGAAAACAGTCAGTTGATGTCTTGATACACTCAAAGGGATGATGTTATAGACTATGCACCAGTTCCTGAAAAAATGAAACTTTCTGTCATGTGCCTCCAGAGTGGAGAGCCTTTTTGCTCCTGAGATTCTTTCCATAATCTAAGGTTTAAATTCTTTCTCTCATAAGGCTGTCCTGACATGTGCCAAGCATGAAGACAGTCCAGGCACGAGTGGAGCACACATGAGCATGGTTGTTTCAGTAGATTGGATTTGGCTGTAGTCTTTCTGGACAGATCTGTTACTAGATCTAGTAGATCTGAGACCCAGGACTTATCCCATCTGAGAGAGGCTTTCAGTATCATACTGCAGTTCTGACCCCACAACTGCTAGATTATTTTCGGTACCAAAACTGGGGGAGAGTAGGTGAAGGCCCACAACTCCTCCCAACTGACAGTTTTTATCCACAACCCGAGATTCTGGCAAGTCATAGGAGGGTAACATGTGATTCCATATTTTCGCAAATAGATCTATCAATGGATGCTCCCAAAGTGTGCAAATTCTGAAGAAAGACTGATTGATGGAGACACCATTCTGAATTAATGGTTTTACATTGGACCATCTCAGGACAGAGTGTCTGCCAGGAATGTGCCTGATTTGAAACTGATATGGAATTGGTTGCACCAACATAGAAACTGCCAGATCTAGAGTTGTATGACATCATTAGGACTATTTTCCAAAACTTAGAAGTGTTGACAGTAGTGCAGACCAGCAACAGTTGGGCACCCCAACCATATGTACTGGCATTGGTACATACTGTCATTTCTGCTTCTACACTTCAAATATGAAAATATACAAACAAAATCATAGTAAATTGACTTGCATGTTCACTTGGAGCTACAAATATTTATAGTAAAGCAATGTTTTCTTCCAGTCTTGAGGTCAGCTATTGTACTCAGTGGATCAACAGCATTTATGTTCATTATCATCGATTTATACAATTGATGTTACATGTTTGTTGTTGTTCATAGGTGACGCTTAATACGTTTAACCAGTGTTTCATTACACTAGTGTAAGTATGGGCAAGGGACAGTTGAATTATTATTCATTCAAATTTAACTTGAAACATCTTAAACAACACATTAGCAATTGAGCAAGACCATTAAAATTAAATCAAGATATTTAACTCAAGTCTATTTGCTAAAATCATTTTGAGTTGGTTTTTCCTTTTCATCTCAAATCTGCCAAGGGATGGCTGAGTTTCAAAGACTCAAAAGCAACACAACCACATTTCAACCCTTTATTACTTATAATACCTTAAAAACATCACATATTTGGCCCAAACTCTCCAGATTACAACAATAAAGTAATCAATTAACTACTTGTTGTGTATATATCCTAGCCTTATTCCATCTATGTAGCCATACAATGGTTGCAACGACTGCTGCGTCAGTTCCAGATCTCAATGGACTGGTTCTGATTAGTTTCTGTACTGCCATAAATGCCCAAAATGGTATTTTGGAATCGCATGTATGCTAAAGCCATGATAATACTAGTTATAGTAACCCAGTCACTCTGTTTGCCATTCACAGGTTACATGCTTCTCTTTGTAAGCAAAGTTTACAGTCTTCAGTAGAAGTATAAGTAGACAATCATCATAACAGTAAGGGTCATACAGGATGAAAAATATTTACTAGTCTTTCAACATCTTGAAAATAAATTTCTGCATTTTGTCAGCATAATCGAAGTTTTCTCAGGCAATTTTTTTCTCTCAATAAACCCGAAGGGCACCTCCATTAGAATATGCCTGTGGCATCAGGCTACCGGACGTAGTGATAACAAGAGTTTCAAAGCTGGTCACCATGACAACCATATTAGACATCACAGTGGCACCATTTTAATTTAAACCTAGACATTATAAAAAGTGATCTAGTGAAAAAACACTATGTCAACATGTCTTTCCATTCAGCAGGATCTAACATCAGCACCATTTGCATTTTAAACCAACTAGACAACGTAAGAAGTCTTTTTGTGGAAATCCCATGTCAATATGACTTTCCATTGATCAGAACTAGTAATAATAAGATTTTCAAGATGGCTGCTGTGGTGGCCCTCTTAGATGTCAGATTGGTACCATCTTCATCTAGGACCAACTTGACAGCATAAGTATTTTAATGAAATCCCATGTTGATATGACCATGCATATAGCAGGAGTAGCAATAATAAAGTGTCAAGATGGCCACTGTGGTGGCAATATTGGGAGACAGATCAACATGATTTTATTTTAAGACCAAGCCTATATCAACGAAAGTCTTTTTGTTAAACCTCCATGTTGATATTACTACTGATTCAGAAGGAGTAGTGAAAGCAAGACTTCAAGTTGGCTGTCATATTGGATATCCAGTCAGCACCATTTTTATTTAAGACCAACTAGATGAATGGGATGAAGGGGGTTTGAAAAGTTTCATGGCAATCCTCCATACAGTAATGATAAAAAACTGGTGTCACCTTGAATATATAATTAGATGCACACAGGAGTATTAGGAGAATGAATAGGATTCTGAAGATTCTTTGCTCTGAAAATTATGTATATTAAAAAGTGCACTACAGGCATGCCTCAGATGAAAGGAATACACATTTTTTAATTTTTGTAACTCTCTGTAACAGAGTAAAAATTTACAAATAATATGTTTGTGTCGTAATTTCTACACGTCATATGAATTACCTGTTCTAGTTCACTCTTGATCTCTTTAATATCAGTTGCCATAGTATCCACTATTCCTGAGGTCTGTGTGGTTTTGTCCTTGATCTCTTGCATATCCTGCTCCTGCTGAGTCTGCATGGCTTGTAAAGAAGTCATGGTTGTCTGAGCTGTATTAAGGTCACCAGATAGTTGAATATGATCAGCAAGTAGAGAATCCATCTTGTCTTTTACAGCTGACAAAATGGTATTAAAGACTTTCACTTCTGTTTCACGGTAATTTATGTCAATGTCTTCAAGCCTTAACTTTATGAAAAGAAAGAATATTATGAATCTGAAGTTTAAAAACAACTCCAATCAAATCAGAATTATACATTACTGCACAAGTTAAACCTCAAACCGAAAATAAAATCATGCACTCATTCAATGGAACCGTACATAGATATTGTTCTAATAGCTACCTAATTCAGACTAGTCAGTTGGTGCAGTGTCCAAAAAACGGACCAAACAGAGGATGGTATTCAAAACTATTGATAAATTTGAACAGTACATTCTTCATATAATTACCAATAGTTTTTTTTTCATGTAAGGGCTGAAATATTCAACAAATATTCCTGCAAGCAATGACAGCCATGGGAAAAGTTACATATTTTTCTTTTTGGCAGGTAATATCTGTCTATATATCTGTTATGGTTTCAAAATAAAAGGGGTTTTGAAATATTAGGAAATCATAATTACACATTTCCTTCTAACTTGTCAAATGGTTTTCAAAATGGGGTGAGGTGTGGATCCCATAATTTGTTTCTTCTAGAAAATACACAAAGAATTGACCCTTTTTTGTTCAGCATGATGAAAATTGTGACCAAAACTCATAAATTAAACCTTCATAGCTCATTTTAGTGCCTGGAAATAGGATCAACATCATGAAATTCATCCCTTGTAATAAGCTGTATATTTTTGTTGCATATTCTTTACAAAATAAGAAACATTCTCAGTACATTGTAAACAGCAATATTCAAAGAAATTTCCATCCATGAAAATGCTTGCTGGTGGTAACACTTTATGAAAAAAATACCACTTGAATGTTTTGACAGGCGAAATTGGTGTTTTAGTTCATCTTTAAATAGATTTTATTTCAGTGTAATCACATAAATATGATAAGCCCTGTTATATTCAAATGGGAAAAGTGTCAATCTACCCTCACAGCTATGTTCACGAGCATTTCAGTGAGAACCTAATTAAATTCCAACCGGGTTTCGATCTCCAATACTGAAGAGTTTGCTTCATTGTTACTATTAATGAAAATAGACCTGCTTTGTAATATCATGTTAATTATGTTTTCTCTACCAAATGAAATAAAGGGGATGAAATTAAAAAAAGGCAAGCAAATCCTAAAGCATAAGAACTAGCGGTCATGGTAATGTACAAGGTCAACTCATTTTAACTGACAAATTAAACTGTTATAAATAGTATGCATGTAACATAATTAAAGTCTCTAACATTAATCAGTGGTTCATTCTGTTAATTTACAAATGAGAGCAAGGAAAGCAAGCAAAAGGTGTACAGAGTACATAAAAACTTTGTTTCACAGATACATTATGGAGAAATGACTTCCAACGATTGTGGTGAACTTAAAATTCACAAATTATCACTCTACTGAATAACTGCAAAATTTCTGCTCATCCTTGAGCAAATTTATATTTACTCAAGGATGAGCAGAAATTATACAGTTACTTGCAATTAAATCATGGCATCAATATTTTACTAATAGATAGGAACCAAAAATACTGATCATTGACACTTATGGTTGTTGTTTTACAAAACAAATGCCCCAAGTTATTGAAAAAGGCTACCTTGTTTTGTTTTGAACAAACAATAACTCTTGAATATATCCAAATTCAAACGCAATTAACAGTGATGCGATACACGTTTTCAGCGGTATGCATGTGACGTCTGTTGAAACCTCTTGGAATTACAATCTTTCTAAGGCTGGTTAACATGAAAATAAAAGTTAATTCATATACAGAAAATTGAATAACTTCATTGAAACAAGCTTTGTACTGACATTTATTTCCAATGCAGTTACAAAACAAGTGTTAAACTATTAAACACCCCCATCATGTTCTCACTGTTGATGTTCAGCCAAGATGGCATCCCTTTCTCACAGGTCCCTCTTTATCTCATGCCCTTGCTTATAATGTGGTCTGTGCCCCATTATGCATGAGTTATGTATGGAGAGGTGTACTGGATAATTGCGTGGAATAATTATGGACATCTTATGTCAAATGTCTGACACTGAGTTAGCAACCAGTCATTTTGCTTGTCTGTTAGGTAAGTCAAGCAAAATCTTCATTATGCAGCAATTTGCTTCTTTTTAACTGAAGCAGAAATAGTTCTCTGAATTCATTGGACTGTTAAAGAAAATACATCATACTGGAACACAAAAACAATTTAACATGAAATTTTTCTATCCACAACAAGTTGATATCCATTGTTTAAAAACTGAAATATACTTGTTGCTTTTGTATAACCAAAACAATGCTCAGATTTACCTTCCATAATTCAGACACAACATTCCCATTTATACAGAGTTCTGAGAGAAGCTGAATAGTGTTGTTAATGCAAATATCCTTCTTGTTGTCTGCAACTCTGAAGTCTTTGGAATGAAATAGTTCATTTCGGATATCTATCAGCTAAATGAAAATAAAAAAGGATTTAGTCTATCAAGTTCTGTATATAACAGCCGGTACCTACCATATTTGCTCATAGACTTTGCATTCATATGACAAAGTACACAAATGCAAGATGTCCTAATAAAGACACTTGCTGATAAAATATGAGTGACCATATTTCACTGTGTTCATAGTGTCTAAAGGTACAAATCTGTAAAGTACATAATTACATGGTGCATACGATGTTTAAATAATGGCTGAATATCGAAAAATAAAGGACATAACTGATAAAAAGAGATAACATGCTTCAAATATTAACTTCCATGCTTGAAACAAAACACAGAGGGTTACAAGATGAAAAGTACTACACATTTGTATGCAACTAACAATAACAGTTCACACTACTCTTCTTTTCATGATTATTTTTAATGATGAAGTTCTGCACACATGTCAAAGTATTTTTTTTCAATCTACATCATTACTGGGGACTCAGTGTAATTAAGATAGACTGAAAAGTATGTTATAACTACTTACATCTGAAACAAGATGAGCAGTGTTCGGTATTTTTTTGGTAAACCACGTGCAATACTTAAAAAGAGACAGAACTGCAGAAACATCAAAACCCTGGGGGAGGTTCTTTGTTTGGTCCTGGCCTTTTGGCATGTATACTTTGGCCACCTCATATGCATCTGTTGGCCACTTGCTAATATCAGCATTCTTCCAGTTGATACTATGGTTATACTGGTCATTGTGTTCCAACAGAATCTGAGACAGCCATTTGTCACAGATATTATTAATGCAGCTTATACACCAATGTCCTTGCCTGTATTTAATGCTCTTCCATGTACAGGAGTTGCAATGCCTTCCATGGATGGTGACGATCTGTTGCTGGATGTCTGCATGAAGTTTTTTTACTTCATTGTCCACTAAATCGTGAAGGCTGTCTTTACAATGGATCAAAGCAAGGCCAGATTTTAGCCAATTTTTGTAGTTATTATCACTGAACCTCAATGGAGTAGTCATGGCAGTAGAGATCCTGAAAAGATAAAGACTGCAGTACAATGCTAATCATTTCTTGAGAACCAGAAAGGTTAAATAAAATCTTTCCGGTCGAGCGATCGTCCGTTTTTCTGAAATTGATTTGTGCATCTAATTCAGCTGGTTTTGCTCAGTACTAGAAGTGATCAGTACATTATAATATACATATGAAGTTTAGACACAAAAAAATCAAAATTTTAATGGATGGTTCCGACTTGTCAGACTGGGCACATTGACCAATCAAAAATATGCATAAATTTCACTGCCTAGTTATGCGCTGCTATCCGCCACATTTGCTCACAAACATAAGACCATGCTTGAATAGTATCTTATTAAACTGTAGACGAATTTGAAAGATTACACAGAGAATCACTGAAAATTTATCAGAAAAATGGTATGCCATTGTGCTTCAGGCACATGCAATGCAGATTGTCATTATTATGAACGAATTCAATAGGACAGTTTAAAACAAAAAACAGTTACAAACTAAACACCAGCATGGAAAATGTCTGCTTTGACAATGATACATTATTTATAATCATATTTCATATATAAATACACAAATCTGTTTTAAATAATGATATTATTTGTTGAGCTTGTGAAAATATAAATACAATTTTATGCTAATTGTATGCTTTGAATTGTATATCATACTTGAGTTTTAATTCTGTTGAAAATAATACTAATTTTTTAAACACAGGATATTACCCATGTTTTCATGACTCGCGATATGTCAATCTATTCTGCGCATTTCTTTGAAAAGTTGTAGGACACACGGTACTAATGATATGGAAAAATGGGAACCTGCCTAGAAATGGATGATATAAAATGGAATATATATGGGTTTGGCCGACCAGGATTGGTTAATAATGTAAATTATGTTTAATGAAAAAGAATCTTTTGAAAGTTTATCCTAGTTGTAAGTGAAAAAAGATAAAGACATTGTTTTATTGATGGAATTTCAGTGCTTTAACAGTCTTGAGTTTGAAACACTCATTACTAAAATTAGCACCTGACTCTTTGGTGCGGAATTGAAAGCATGTTTCAAACACATGCAGGTCCAGAAAATGCCGCGGCTCATATCCTTTCCTCTACACAGAAGATGACATCCAGGTTTCATCTATACTGATAAATATAAGTTTGATCATGAGTACTCAGAAATATTAAGGTTTTGAATTGTTAATATCATGGTGTTTGCATAGGTTTACTTCAGAAACTGAATTAGTACCGCGAGTCCTGTAATGTTAATGCATTGGGCATTGGATATTAAACACATTACTCTGGACTCCTCCTGTTAGCATTTCAGCTGAGGAACCATGTCAGTTTATAGCTGGCTTTACAAAGTAACAATCCCACTAAATGGCAAGAGATGTTAAGCAATCCAAATGGATCTAGTAAAACTTTTTTATTAACAGTTCACCATTTGATAAAAATAAGCTATTATTTTGAAGAGCAACGACCATGAATAGGATTAAACGTATTCACAACGTCTTCTTTAAGAAAAAAAGCTTACTACAGTAAATAGAGAATATAGAAACGGACTATAAACCCAGGAATTTCTTAAGAAGCAGCAAGTTGACATGTTGGATGGTATACAGTAAAGTAGGTGTCGGACAACTTCTTGCAAAATTAGAAACTTGGATTAAGATGCAGTCCTAAGGTAAATATTTCTATCTATTAAGTAATATATTTATTTGGATGATGCTGTAGTAGAAGTCACACAGGTCATGTATGTATTCAACACAGACTATATCAGTCATGGGTGACAATTTTTAAAATTTGATTCTACATACCTATAAGTGGCAAGTATTTACTTCATTTGGATTCTTACATACCTCTGGGATGTCATGATTTAGACGTGCCAAGAAGTGCCTACAGCCAATTCAGTGTTAAAGTATGTAGATATTTTTGGACAAAATGATCTAAAGGTGTGATCCAATAAAATCCGGATTGAATATTGCGTGATGTGATGTCACAATGAAAGCTATGTATATTGATTAAAACAAATTCGTACTATTGTGACGATTCCACTCGTTGTGCTCTTTACTTGACCGAAGTTCAGTACATGGCCACCATTGTAAAAGACCACAGAGATAGATAATTTTCGTCTGGAAGTTTCTTGACGACAGTTAAGGTACAGAGCATTCAATAATCAGGACTGAATAAGCTTTGTTTAAAGAAAAGTGTTAACTTTCAAAAGAACAATTTATATTTAATTTAATATGAGAAAATGCGCATGCATGACCCATATGACTTTTATTATAAATGATAAACATTAAATAGATTTTTCTGGGTTAAAAGTTCAAGAAGATCATTGGAATGCGGGACTACTCGGCCCATAGCACAGTTGGCCCTATAGCGAACTCGGCCTACCCAAACCAGCCCATAACATACTCAGCCCATAACGTACTAGTCCACATAATAAACTCGGCCTTTCAGTCCACGATTTATATAATAGCAATGTGGATTTCACGTTTTAGTTCAATGGGTTTTTTATTTTTTTATAATATTTGCACGTTTCTGTCAATGGTCATTTATTCTGCAATAGAAATAAAGCGGAAAAAAGTCATATTCCCAGATTAATTAAATTATACACTGCATAGTCAACATTTTGAAACTGTCCTTGTCCTGCCTCTATTAATTGTTGAGTTTACAATAGCACTTGTCTGCTCTACCCTACTATTTGTAATAGTAAACGTGTTGACACAGGTGAATCTGATTACAGTCGCTTTTCCCATCCATATACCATATATTTTGTATCAACAGTAAATATTTTTTATTATTCTAAATTTAAATAGTCTTTATCATTGTATAGCCGTTATGTTAATTGACTTATTAGATATTATATTTTTATAAAAAGATAAGCACAAACAAAGCAAACATGTCAAATTTTTGTGTATTTATTCTTCTAGTACAATATTTTGTATCTCTGCCAGGCATTGCCCTGTCTTAATCCTTATGACCATTTACAAAAGCATGTGACTATTCTTCTTATGGTTAATAAAACCTGCAAAGTTTGCATACTCATTAATGATTAACTAATTAGTTAGTAAATATATGTTTTGTTTATATCATTTCTTGTTCAGTAACAACAGATGTGGCAAACCCGTACAAGATCACCAAAAATACAAACGTTGGTTTGAAATGGATATTATTGGCTATTTATTGTTCAACAGCAACAAGTATTACGAAGCCATACAAATTCAAGAGTAAGGCAGACTTTGATGTTTTGTTTAAACATTTCTTGTTCAAAAGCAACATGTCTTACAAAGCCATATAAGAGCACAAAAAATATATAATTAGGTCCAAAACTGACACTGTTTTACGAAGCCATACAAGATCACAAACAAAACAACACTGGGTCCCACATTGTTTTATGAAGCTGTACAAGATCAAAGTAAGAGGGCCGACTTTGTTGTGGGCCGACTCTGTAATGAGGAAATTTCTTAATTCAATTTGTGTGGGCCAAATCTGTAATGGGCCGACTTTGTTCTGGACAGACTCCGTGATGGGACGAGATCTCCTGTTACCGGTCACTGAGTGGGTCATGTTGACATATAGAAATCACATTTTCGTATGCATTTAGGAATAAGTAACCAACTTGATGTCAATAACGGCGAGTTCACAATTATTCATCTGACAAATGGGAATGTTTACTACTTGTACTAGATCAAAGACATTTAGTGTATCAAATCAGAGGAGAAAGATGACACTAGCGTATGTTGGTGTGTTGACGAAAGACAAGAATTTGCAAGCAATATTTTTTTAAAGGTTCACTCTGAGGAGCTAGTGGTTCGGAATATGATTACAATCAGAGAATGAGTGGCCGACCCATGTGGGTTAGTGCAGCTTCTTATCTATATAAAGCAATTAACACTCAACTACAGCATTATATGGAGATAATTCGGACACCCTGCAATACATACCCGTAGAGACAAGTCAAGGATCAGATGTTTCTTGCTTGAAAACGAATATAAAATTACATTATAACTTCTACCATGATAATTTGTTTAAATAATATTTTTGGGTTGCTCAACCGGACTTTCGCAATGGAAAAAACGTCATTCGTTTATGTCTGTCTCGGGATTCCTAGCAATGTATTTGTCTACCATAAAAGTTCATTTGTTTCTATTGGCTTAATAATTTACACTTCAGTTGTTATCAGACAAAAATTATTGATTAGTACGTACTTTCACCAAGGTATACTGATGCAAAGAAAAATAAAAGTAATTTCTATTTTGTCCAATATGCATCGTTATTAGTGTGATGTCAAATCCTCGGGAGGAATATAAACAATTCCAGCTATGAAATCATCTTTAGTTTGGAACAATTCTTTTGAAACTTTAAACCCAAGTATATAGTAAGAATGTTGCATAACAGTTTGATATATTTACTAATCGATTTTCTCACAAACAGAACACTGCTACTCGAGATACATTTGGTATTGTGTCTACGTGTCTGCGTTTCAATCCCTTAATGGCCAACTTTGTGCACAATGAAATTTCATATACCTTCAAGCATTATTGAATGACGGCATACACCTTTTTGTGATTTTCTTGTTCAGCAACAATTCACGAGCACTCTGATCGTCTCACACCTTATCCAGGTCCGGACTTAGGAAAAGGCGAAGGAGGCAACCGCCTTGGGCCCCGCGCTTTCAGGCAATGCAGTTTGTTTGCTTGGGCCCCCACGCTCATCGCTTGCTGCCTTGGACCCCTCACATCCTAGGACCGAGCCTGACATTATGGTGCATGCAAGACATATACTTGTCCTGTTTATTATTCGCTAAATAGCCATTCATATGCCGTTTACACCAATCAATCAATCAATTAACTGATCAGCAGATGATAAGGATGTCAAGTTCTTTGTGTTAGAACCATGTTCAAACTTGAGTTGTAACATAACATATAATGGCGGACAGCTTTTAAAGCAGATGTTCAAGTAAGATGTGATGGATTGCCATTAAAAAAATGTTCTCAGTTACAGTTTTTGTATACCGTCCATTCTTATGTATACTTTTCGAGAAGAGATGCTAATTTAAGCACAAACATCGACTCTAAAATTGTCTTTATAGGAAACAGCGATGACCTTTACAAGAAAGAAACAGGAATTTCGTCATCAGAGCAATACTTTGGACATAATCCACAGCCAAGCAAGTCTTTTAGCTATTGATATGTACCATCCGACTCGTGCAATTTTAGGGTCTAATGCAAATTTTACAGAGAGGCTCGAAAGAGAAAAAAGAAGAAATAGTGATATCTGATGGCCAGTAAAAGTTATTTACTATTATCAATCGTTACACTTAATGTATATGGGAAGGAAGGTTTGTAGTCAAAAGGAGGGAATGGGAAGCAACTGTTGTCGTAAATACTGCCTACTTCTTTTCGAGTTTAAGGAATTTCTAAAGGCCAATATTGTTTGGTCACCATATTGTGAACCTGGATAATATGTGCAATTTCCTGCACAAATAATAAAGAAATGATCTTTTCGAGCCTCCGCAGTAACGGGGGCCCCTGATGGCCGAGAAGTCTAAACAGCTCGCCTTTACCGACCACTGCCACATCATCTCTGCGTCGGTTCGATTCTCGGGCTCTGCCAATGTGGATATGTGAGAAAGCTATCAGTAGCTTATCGTGGGTCGGTGGTTCTTATCAGGATTTTCTCGGGTTCTTCCTCCGCCATTTATACTGACCGCCATGCATAGCGTATATTGCGCTGGGAAATGGCGTTAAAAACCTAAAACAACAACAACAACAATCCTTCGCAGTATCGACACATGAGTGTTTTATTCCAAGTCAATCGAAAACACCCAAATGCGCCCACCCCATGAAATAAGAATACTCATAATAATTATTTAATTTAAATTTAACTTGCCACATTATTTCACCATACACCCGGATTATAGTTCCAATTCACAAATAAAACGACAGCTCATTCTAGAGTTTTTCAACGCATTTCGCTCTGGACATATGTGTATACTTTGTACCTTCAGATATCTGTAGGCGTACTAGGGTGAAACATTTGAGAATAAACTTTGTACATTTATAAATAAGATATGCAGGTAATGTACGATTACAAACGTGATGTTTGAGACTATTCATCATTCGTCTTCACTATAAAAGGAGTGCTACTGACATTGTTAAGCTGAGCTGAAACAACAGCAAAAAATCAGATATAGGTACATTTGAAACATAAGTAAAATACTGGGTCCAAATAAATAAAAATAATTGTCACACATCCGAAACTATCAATATCTAGGCAATCTCCATTACCACATCAAGCGGCTAGAAATGGAATTCCATCTGTATTATTATACTGCATCAAATAGACTCTGCCTTTTCGGTAATGTTTGGGGTTGGGGTGGGGAAGAGGTCTGATAGGCGTGTAAAGACTGTGTTTAGGATTAAGCGATTACAATTCTAAGCCTTAGTCCAGGATGAGGGTTTTTCAAGCAAACAAAAGAAGGAATGAATAACAGTAGAGGAAGTGCAAAGATAAAATACAATGACAGTTCCTTAGAGAAACAGAACAGCGTCCTGTGAGGAAGATCTCTGCGGCCTGTAAGGGGATCTCTGATGGCTTCATAGGGAGACCTAAAGAAAGAAAATAATAGAGGAACTGATAATTTTAAGGCAGGAGTAAGCACTCTTGGTCAGCAAATGTAAGCAAGGGTAACAAAATCAAATGTCTCACCATTGTGTATACGAGTAAAGATGGGACAGTCACTCACCTGCTGATAGAAAACAGCAAGCTAACCTGGTCTAAGAACAAACAATTGGCACGACAGACTTGTCTCAGACGTATCCAGGTAGCTTTCTCAGAAATATGGGCTTCAGTACTTAAACAAAAAGTACGATAACAAGGAAGAGCAAATGGTTCAGAAAAGCAATCTCAACTTCCAAACCGAACACGTGATACAGACATAGCACTGACTGACAAGGAAAGGGACATAACAAATATTTGGCAGTCGCTCTTCTCCCCTCCCAACCCCTACACAAAGTTTGAGATGATTCTATGGCAAAATAAACCCCAGGGTATAACTCGGCTAATAAATAATGTGAGTACAATGGCTGGTCAACATGGATATCTTCTAATGATGACCATCATTCTAATGATGATCACATCAATCCACCAAAAAAAACTGGAGATATTGAATCCAAGTATAAATTAAAAGGGTTTAAAACTCTTAAAAATCAAGGCAACACAAACATATTCGATATGTACATCTTTAAATGACCATAATATATACTATCATTCACACGGCAAACCATGCGAAATTGCTAGACAATCTGATTTCACATGTTTCTGTGTCACACTGTATTCAGCTGCAGGACAAAAAGTGTAACAACTATAACAAATGTAGAGGACGTGATTTGATTTGTTAATAGTCTTATCATCAGGTTTTAACGATAATAATAAGGTCCATGGTAATCCGTCAATACCTACGGAAACTGTTACACGAACAAGACTGAGCGCACTGCATTACGTTTCTAAAAGGGAAATAACTCAAGAAGTTAGGAATAGTACTGGAGTATGACCTAGGACAGAAAGTGGCACACATTGAAACAGCAAGAACAATGCTGTCCATTGAAGGGCATGAAAAGTTGCCGATGATCACATGATCATCGAATGATACAACGATGTTTCCGCTGGTCCATAGCCTTTGTCACTACGTAAGTAGTTGCGATTACAATATCTATCCAAGTTTGATTTCAATATTTGTATGCACATTCATCACTACGTAAGTAGTTGCGATTAAAATATCTATCCAAGGCTGATTTCAATATTTGTATGCACAGTCAACATATGTAAAGCTCAATCCCATTGGTTTGTGAAGTAGTAGCACTATCGGTGTGACCTCTTATACGAAACTTAAATCATTAATTTCATTCATTTGCTTATACAATATAATTATAAGCTTAGCTGGCTGTAAAGCCATGCAAGTTTATGCAATATGTTATATTTAATCTATACTGTGTGCTTAACTTTTGGCCATGATTGTAATATGTAATTCAGAGTATGGTAAACAGAATGTTTGCATAGTATACGGTTTGAAGGCCAGTCCTGCTTACAGCTAGACTAGGTTTTTCCGTTGAATTGATTCACATCCTTTTCTGATATAGGTCCAATGAAATGTGTATAAATACTGATAAACATATAATTCATTCTTGGTTTAGATCAGTCTGTGGCAATGTATTTGTTATCAGAGTTTACAGTTGTCTTGTCCAAATCAGATTTAATTCAAGAGGAATAATTTATCGAATATATTCATATGAATTACTAATGTGCTCATGGACTTTTGGATTAATGCATTAATCTGAATTTTTGTGAATTGATTCAAAGACATTTTCTGGACGGCATCATTGTGATATATCAGGATATTCAAGACTATTGGAAACATTCCGAACATTCTATAGTTTTAGACTTGTGATACATTTAGGATTATTTTGAATTTAATTCACACTATTATATCTCTTGAATTTACTCTTTATATTGTAGGTGAATAAATTGCTTGTTGAGTTTAGCTTATATCATCAAGATCTCAGAAGAGTACGATTATGAGTGAGATCAATGCATATTAATGAGGTGATCTTGCATCTGACTGGCTGAGCTTGTTACTACCATAGAGCAGTATTTCTGATCTGATTTGGAAATAAAATGGTAAAGCTCACATCGGCAAAATCATGGAGGAATTTCATAGTGAGGGAGATCCACACCTATTAATGACGTGATCTGACTAGCTGACCTTGTTACAAATCGGTAGTCAATATTTGTCATTCGATTTCGATTAATCCTGGAAAATAGACTTACTTTATCAGGATCTTCGAAGATTTTTAGAAGAAATAACAACACGGATTTTAAAGGCGCGATCTAGCATATGGATTCCTGAAACTTTAGGGACCGAATTTAGAGCGAATGTTGCTCAAATCTGGTAATATAGCTTATATCATCATGGTCTTCGACAGGCTCTATGAAAGAAACAACAACGACAAAAAACGATAATAATAATAATAATAATAATAATGATAATAAAAATAATAAACAAACAAACAAACAAACAATAAATAAATAAATAAATAAATACATAACTAATAAGGCATTCCTGTATTGATTGTCTGAGCTTTCAGCTTCTATAGAGATTATATTTCTCATACGAAAACGACAGAACTTAGTAAATAGGTTTATATCATCAAGATCTGGTATTGGAATTCGAATGTGAAACCGTCTTTGAGAGAAAGTCTGAATAAAGACACATAACAAACAGTTTTCCTAAACACAGTATGTACAGTTTAACTTGAATACAAAGTCTGATTTACTATACAGAAGAAATCTTCAGACCAGTCGTGGAAGTAATATATTGGAAAACATGATTTAATTGAAGCAAAAGGTAGTACCCACTGCAAAATATTTAATGCAGCTCTGGAGATATCATCTGAAAACTTTCAGTTATTTTAGTTTGAACACCAGCATTTTAAGAATAAACTTCGTACTATAAAGGTGAAGGATTTGAAAAAAGAGTGTCGTGAGCGGTACACTATACGCCCTCCCTTTGTATAATAGCCCTCCGTGTAGGCACTAGCACGGTATGATTGACGGACTTGAACAAGACTTAATGTGCATAACCCATTATTTTCTTTGTAGATTTAACACGACCGTAACCTCTGACCTTTTGACCCAAGAATCTAAAAGTTTCTTTTACATCCTATTAGCCATTAAAAATGCTTTGGTCAAAGAATTTACTACACAGGTGAAATTATTCTGCAAAACACATTTTGTCTTTGAGCCACACTGATCTTGAGCTTGATCTTTCGTATAGATCTTCATACTAAAGGTGTCTTCAAATAATGAAGTGTTAAAACGACAACGAGTAGAAATTAAAGAGCGAAGTTCTATGTGAAACAGAGGGCATGTTTCCTTAACAACTTTCCGGTAAAAGATCTAAATTCGGACTTGACCAAGGTTTTAATGCAAAGGCTCTTACCAAAACTGATTCATTCCATTAAGTTATTAAAATCTTCTTGAGCGTAAACAAAACTGATCGGCCAAGTTTTACGTCAAAAGGGGGCGACAACTCTATAACATTTTGCCAGAAAGCATTAAATGGAAAACCTGACTTGTGTCTTAATAAAAGCCTAATACAAAGTTTGGTCTCAATCCATGAAGTAATTATAGAGCGGAAAATAATTTTGAGACGGATGAGACAGACCTAACGTGACCTGACGTGACCGACGGAAATGAATAGCCCTATATGCCAGAAGGAATATCTAACTATGGAGGACGAATATGTCCCGCATGCAAAATATCGACAACCTTTTGCACAGGGAAATTTCAAATGATTTCAGTTATCGCAATAAAGACAAATCTGTGCATAATGATCTTGATTATACCGAGAGCTAATCATCTGACCCTCCCCATGTTATCTATGACATACATTTGCCATGCTTGCCTTGTCTATTATTCGGTAAATATTCATTGATGTGCTGATGTGGCATTTTAACCAACCAACCAACCAACCAACCAATCAACAGATGACAAGGTTTCTAAGTCCACCGTGTTCAAACTCTGCAGAAATTCTATGGTTGTCAATGTTCCGGCAAGATTTTATTGGATGCCACCGAAAAAAAGTTATTTTAAAATTGTACACAGTGTACTCAGTAATTTTTGTACACATTCAATTCTTTTTGAGTACAGAACCTAATTTAAGCACAAGATTCTAATCCTCAGCTGGCTTTAAAAGACAGAAGCCAAAACCTTTACCCGAACAGAAAAGACTTTTGTCAATAGTGAAATGGTTTGGACATAATTTGTAATCAAGCATGTTGGCTTGCTTGAATATACACTGACCTAAAATGCCGGCTTTGATAAATGTAATTTCTTCCGTCTCGTTTTAACACTCTCCCAAATTAGATTTGCGTATCTGATGCCCAAAATAATGTAGTTTACATTTAACTTACCACATGTATTCAGTTCCCCGAATCGCAGATGCGTGTACTTTGTACCTTACAAGTATATGTAGGCGTTCGCGCGTGAACTAATCTATTGTTGGCGACATATCACATCGCCGCTTATCTTCAGCATAAATTGAGTCATGTTTACGTCATCAAGCCAGGACATCTATCACAGTCTCTTATCAAAATGGGCTGAGATAAAGAGTAAAATCAGGCATGGGTGCAGCTGGAAGGTGAAGTAAGTGCTGGGTTCAAGACTAAATGAAGAGAATAGTGTGCACTCTATCTATATCTAGATCATCTCCGTCATGATGTATATTTTTGTATGTACATTTTTGTATGTATATTTTTGTTGGATTCCACCAGAAAGTCTTGATAGATATGGATAGAGAAGCTATAAATTCAATGTCAATGTATCGTGCACTTCATCCAAAAGACCGTACATGTCTAGGATGATAAGGGAAGAGGTCATATATGTTTTAAGACTGTCTTGAGGCAGGAAATTGGAGTAAAGGAACGTCCGTCAAGAAAATTATGAATAATTTTTAGCCTTATTCCATGATCAGGGTCTATTCTCTGAGAAAGAATTGAATACAGTCAAAGGCAGCATAGAGCCAGCGCATCATAACCGAGGCAAAATAATACAGCTTCTTGGGAACATAGAACAATTGGCCGGTTGTGGCACATGCAGTGACTGCAGATAGTAAAGAACAGAAGAATATATGATTTCAGGGTGTAAGCGAGCAATCTTGAACACCCAAGTGAAAGCACTAGTACAATAAATCAATATGTCTTTCCACTGTGCAGAATGTAAAAGAATAACACCAGGATAAACAATCACCTGCTCAATGACAGGACGGAGTCAGTTTGGTGTAAGTACCAACAATTGGCATGAAAAACTTTCTCCAACCGTACACTTGCAGCTTTTTTTAGAAACAAAAGGATCAATGCAGAAACAAGCTGTACGATAACAATGCACAGCTGGTTGTGATTTACTGTACAAATCCTCAATCTTTCACTTCAGTAAGTTGTTTCTTAATGTAGTGCAAATAACTTTAGCTTTGCAGTAGAACCTGCTGTAGAATTCACCTCTAATAAGAGGCCTTCCACAGACACTATCCATGGTCTACCGCAGAACGTTATTATAGAAATAAACCCCTATTAAGCCACATTACTGGAAAGGCCACTTTTTATTGTCAAAGGTGGTTGTTTAAATCAGGCTTGACTGCATTAGTTAATTGTTAGATATACAGGTACTTCTACGCAAGAATATGCTATAATATACGTTATGAGAGAAATTATGGTGCTTATTTTATGTTGTTTTCTTTTCGTATCTAATGAAAACTGATTACTAGAGATGTCTGAGAGACAACTAAGTTCGGCTGAACAGCATGTTTGTCTGATGTCGTTTGAAGCAAATGCAGATATGATGTGATTTGGTCTCGAGCACATGTGCGATCTAGCGTGTGCAACATCACGTAGCTCGTCCTGCATTGACAGTAATAGGTGCATACTCAAAACAATGGGCTCTGGCTGGGTCGAGGTCTGTAAACCTATTAATTTATGTGCAAATCTATTTTAGAATGTTTCTCCCTCCTATTAAAGTGTGAACAAGGTGGGTCAGGGTTATTTTGCAAAACAACAATATCAAAATTTCTCAATTCTTAAATTTTTGTACTTCGTAAATTTCTAACCTAAATCAGATATGGGTTAGAGCGTTCAGATGTTTTCCACCAAAAACCTTTTTAACGTTTACAATAAAATGAAAACATAAAGTTATTGTTTCTTTTAATATCTTTAAAAAATATTCTGCCACTGTTTAAAAATTAGGCTAATATGGTCCACTTTCAAACTGACCCCTGGCTTTCATTGATTTACCATTCAAATTGTCTCATCTTTTCAATATATTTACCAAATAAACATTGTGTAAACAGTTATTGATAAGTAATGAAAATCAAAACGTACTGTAGTGTTATTGTGAACTTTTCATTCTGCTGGAAATCTCGAACAAGTAAGCCAACTTATTAATTTTGCTAATATTAATGAATATAAATGTTCCATTTAAAAGATACATGAAGTCCACTAAAACTTGTTATCTGAATAGGGATTTGATATTATTAACACGTATGTAGTATAATAACCCTTCCCTGTAGCCTTGTTTATAATTCTAAGATGATGCTGAGTCCAATAGAGTGGAAATTGATAAATAAAGTACTTTAAATGATAAAATGGTTTTGTTTCTTCAATAGATGGTCAGTGGATCTTACTATTATTATTTGCAATTAAATTAATTAAGTGACTACCAACAAGTATTAAGCAAACTGTGGTAATATGATTTTAATTATAGCGGCATAAAATTAATTGATACATTATGAATTAAGGGGAAAATAAAATACGGTGTTTTAAACAAAGATTAGTAAAATATATTTTATCTTGCAACAGAGAGAGCAGCACCATTATCATTTCCTTTGCCATTATTATCAGGAGGTCCACAAGATTAGCAGAATATAGACGTATGTTACTGACGTTTTATGTTGACGTATGATATTGACGCATGATGCTGACGTATATATTGACGTATGATGTTGACGTATATATTGACTTATGATGTTCATTGATTTGATTAGACCGTAGTTTTATTTTTGAAGTCTAAAAGTTTTATTTAGTAATATTAATATATAGTATTATATATAGTATAAAGATGAATTATGCAAAATATCCCAAAAGCCTTTAAATATTCGAACAAGTGTATATAAACGAAAAATTCTAAGTAAGTGAGCCAGTCACATGGATAGAGTCTCTAACCAGATTTTAGTGGATCCATATGGTAACAAAAAGGTCAAAACGCCAGCCTTTTACACTACTTGAGTAATAAAACATGTCTACTCTGAAGTGATTGTAGAAACGACAAAAAATCTTGCAGAGAGGGAGATAAACTCACACAGGCAAGTCTGTGGTAGCAATCAATATATGCACTACTCACTAAACTCTTTTCTTATTTGATCTATAAACTCTTGCCATCTGTTCAAATTTTGTTTACTCAAATGTCGTTGCTTAGATTATATTCTGAGTTTCATGTTAAAATGTGTGGCTAGCGCTGAAATATCTGAAGGTTTTCTCAGATGTTTGTCCTATATTATTATTCATATTTACAAGTAACTTATATGTGTCATTGAACGTTGATTTATGTCTTTCAGTGCTGATTTAATTCTCCCATATTATAGCTCAGCATCGGTAGTGTTTCTTGTTCGAGGGTATTAAGGTTATTACTTTAAGCCGATGGGTGTACCTCAGGCCAATATTTCTGAGCGTTCAATATCTGTTACAATCTGGCTGAGCTTATTCCATATCGGTCTTGGGCTTCTTTTGCTGGAATAGAACCACACAGGCTCTGTATTCCCTTAATAGTTTTGGGTGTAAGGTCTACTTGTGTTTTTTTCATTTACATAGATATATTTTTATATTTTATTTTAATAGCCGATTATTTGACTTTGACTTTGACTTGTTGTAAATCCGTGGTGATTCTTGTTTGTGCTCATAACTGTCTATGATTTTCTATTTCCGCCAGCACATTCTCAAACTAGGCAGCACTGATTATTTTAGTCTTGATAGCTATCGAGTACAATTTACTGATTGTATTTATACTGCACTGTGAAGCTGCCAAAATTCGGGATAGACACGTACTTGGGAATGTAGTCGCATTGAAATTATTTTGTTGTCACCACCTGAAACGGCAGCTACTATCGATATAGCTCTGACAATAACACGGATTGTTGCATCTACAATGTTTTATGTGGTTGTGATTCCAGTCATACCAAGACCAACCGTTGCTGCTAAAGCGAAACTGGAAATAGAATCTACGACCTAACACGAGCTTTTGTATTTTACGATCAGCGCGCTTCTTTTGGTAATTTCATTTCGCAGCTGTTATTCCGATAACATTCGAGATCTTTCTCTTCCCTGTTCGGTCAATGTGACGCAGTTAACGCGTCGGCGTTTTCACGTGCACGCGTAATGATTCCAAGCTGGCCTCGCGTTGGTTGGGATACTTCAGAATGATTTTTTAAAGACATTTCTGACGCAGCTCCGACAGTTTCTGACGCCGCAACTTTTGCAACAATGCTGGAATGGCTACAAGGAACAATAAAACCAGCCGTTCTTGTGCATTTGTGCCATCTCTCACTTCACAAATGCAAATGTAATGTTAATTTGTTTGAGCTGAGCGATCTGTGTTTGGGTCAACCACACAAGAAATTTCCCGTTAATTTTGTTGAAGAAAGTATTAGTGTGACCCCACAACTGTTGTGATGGCATATTTGGTTTTTCCCATCTGACTTTGAGTAAGAACGACACTCACTTCGTGATAGGAAATTCTTATTATGTACAATATATAACACTTTCAATTATAAATCCTACACATTCTCGACAGGTGCATCGATGACTCTCCATCAACAGTGTCTTGTCAAAAAGTATCACAGCATATCATCTGTAATTGGCAATAACGGGAGCTACACGTGCATGAAAATACGACTTTTAAGACGGACTGTCTTAGAAACTCCAGGTGTTCCAGTGAAAAGTACTTAATTGGTTACAACGTACGAAAATCCTGCTAGGAAATTTGCATACCCGTGTCGACCTTTTGATTTCGGTTCATGTACGACCACAGATTGTGGGATACACGTGGCATATGAGGATTGTCTGCTGCATAATTGAGCCGAATTTCTTCGAATTACTGTGGCCACATCTACATTATCAACAATGGATTCGATTTTGTTTCCATCGATGAATGTGCTGTTGAATATCGCCATGACAAATCTTACTTGGACATTGGCATGTAATTGAAATCATCAACCTGTACCAGTTTTCCCTCAACTTCCATTAATACCTCGCATTGAAGAAAAAATAACTAGATGTGTCTTACACTTGCAATTCTAGTTTTAATTGATTGGTATCCGTTGACGGATATGAGAAATATTGAAAATCTCTCTTGATTCGATTCACTAACATAAGCGATTCACTAACATAAGCGCTCCCATGTCAAATACCTCTTTGAGCTGAGCTGTGGTTTACACATGTTTGATGTTCTCTAATACTACCACTTACCTCTCAAATCCACTTTATATTACCAGATTTGCCAGTACTGAATCTGACAATCGTTAATAACTTTACTAGCCGAAATCGGCACTGTTTTGGCTGATGATAATGTAACTGCATTTGATTATGATACTCATGTTACTAATCTCCGATATCAAACGGAAAGTGATTGAGTTGCCTGGGAGCCGAGTCGTTTTAATTTATCCACAGATGCACTTTTAACACTATCTACATCTCGCATGGCAACTTGCTTAGCGATGGGTGCAACATGCAAGTTCAGAGCTTCGAGTAATTTTGGTACGCCTGCAAATAGTCCACGAATAACATTACCGAGACCAGTTCTGTAATAAGTCATGTACATTGATTTTCTAGCGTTAACTACACGAACAGGTCTGGCACGTTCACGTACCACTATTATTATTATTATTATTAAATGCCAGATCGATCGATGATGTATTGTCGCATCGTCAATGTTTCACCGGGAAAATCAACCACGTGCTCGTCTTGTTAGGGCAAAACGAATATGGGTCGGTCTATTATTATGGTACGGCAGATACACAGGCGCTGCTGGAGAAATCAATATCAAGTGACCTGGTTCCACGGTTTGTGAAAACTCAGACAGAATATAACCACAATCCACCACGCCCGTCGTTTGGGACCTGCTTTAGTAGCTACCAAGGATGGCGTCACAAGTTACATGGTCTTGCGTTGATAAGGTGATTCTCACAATATCGGGAGATGTATGATATCCCACATGTAAAACATTGTTTATCCGCTGGAAGGTGGCCAGGCCAACCTTATACTGAACTTGTGGACGAATCTTTAATGTTAACCGCATGCGTTTGAGATTAGACGGCAATAACATAACTGGGTGTGGGCTCATGGGCACGTATACAAAATTTAGAGTCCTTGCCACCAATCCCGGAAATTATTTGTCTAATTTCTTTCTTGATAGTTCTATGTCGGACGCACATCATGAAGTTCAATAGTATGCCCGTTCGTGACAGTATCTGCTGATAACACAAATAAGTTGTTCGCGGGCAGATCGACAAAGGGTTGGGATCGGATACGTGGCCAACTGTAATATGCTCGCAACGATGCAAGTGTAATTTCAAGTGTGTGCGATTCCCGTGCAGTCACAGGTACATAAATACCACACTGAATTCTGGTTTTGTGGATGAGATGGTAATCATCGAGGTCACGCTCTGTGCTGTATTGACAGCCGCCTGTTGCATACGCTCTGTGCTGTATTGACAGCCGCCTGTCGCATCGATGCATAGATTTCACGCAGCACACGAACCGTTTCAGTTGTTTCAGAACCCGTCATCGGTGAACGAATTTCGTAATATACATCATGAATATGTTCAACAAGTTCATCCATGTGTGAACGATACTTGTGTCTATCCATGATGTGATTGGTGAGTAATCGCTGACAAATTGATGTGGCTTCATTAATAACTTCGAGTGCATTGTTGTACACACGAACTGATCATACAAGTATTTCCAATCGATCAGAAAGGTTATTAGGATAACGCAAGTAGTAAGGTGGGCCACTATACGTACAATGGAAATTAGCATTACGGAGACCCCTGGGCCACTATACGTACAATGGAAATTTAACATGGCGAAAAATCGTGGGTCAATATACGTACAAGGGGATTTAACATGGCGAAAAATCGTGGGTTAATATACGTACAAGGGGAATTAACATGGGAAAAAAAATTGTGGGCCGATATACATACAAGGGGAATTTAACATGGGGGAATAGAGTTTGGGGATTGTTTAGGGACAAAGGGGAATTGAATATGGGATTTTTTTTAAAAATTTTTTTTAAAAAAGGGGTAGGCAATGGAAAGGCTATCTCTTTTCGAGAAATATGGCTGGCCCTGAAAAGGGCCTTTGGGTTTTCTTCTGCTTCTAGTTTCTTCTTTTTCTCCACCAAGTTCTTATTTTATCTCCAACACTCTTTCTCTTCTTTTCTTTCTTTTTTTCTCCTGCTCTTCTTTCTTCTTCTCTTCCTCCTCTTCTTTCTTCCTCTTCTCATTTTCTTCTTCTTTTTCAATCTTTTCGTTCCATTTGCTTATTCTTATTCTTTCCTCTTCATCCTCCTTCTCCTCCTTTATCTCTTTCATGACACCACTAATCTTGTCCTTTACCTTTTTTAAGTTATTAATTTCCATCTTTACACGATGGGGACTATAGGAATAATGGTCTTCAACCAGTCTTATCAACATCTGCTCCATCATTCCTAAGTTGTCTAAAACGTCTTGTAATGTTTGTATTTTGTCCATTTGGTTAGAAGCCATCTTCTTTTTTTATTCTTTGCAGAATGGTTTGAACGACGAATACTGTGGGTTCTTATACTTAAAGCGCGTACGTGAAGGAAAACATCCCCCTAAAACGTAAAATTGATCTTACCTAGATCATGACCAAACAACGCGCGGACGTGAAGGAAAACATCCCCTACTTTTTCATTTCATATAATAAAACCCAAACTATACTCTCCACATACGCTAAGAAACAATAAACAAATCCATAATCTACTATCCACACAATCGTACGTGAGCGGGTACAAACACAAACACACAAACACAAACACACAAACACATACGCTAAGAAACAATAAACAAAATCCATAATCTACTATCCTCACAATCGTACGTGAGCGCTTACAAAACCCAAACTATACTCTCCACATACGCTAAGAAACAATAAACAAATCCATAATCTACTATCCACACAATCGTACGTGAGCGGGTACAAACACAAACACACAAACACAAACACACAAACACATACGCTAAGAAACAATAAACAAATCCATAATCTACTATCCACACAATCGTACGTGAGCGGGTACAAACACAAACACACAAACACAAACACACAAACACATACGCTAAGAAACAATAAACAAATCCATAATCTACTATCCACACAATCGTACGTGAGCGGGTACAAACACAAACACACAAACACAAACACACAAACACATACGCTAAGAAACAATAAACAAAATCCATAATCTACTATCCACACAATCGTACGTGAGCGCTTACAAAACCCAAACTATACTCTTCACATACGCTAAGAACAATAAACAAATCCATAATCTACTATTCACACAATCGTACGTGAGCACAAACACACAAACACATACCCTCACACTATCTTAAAAAAGAGTTAGTGTTTATATTCACACTACTCTACCTACACATTGGCAAATTGATGGTTATTTCTTTTCTAGAGTATTGGGTAGCCCTGAAAAGGGCTGTTTTTTTTTTTTGAACTTCATGGACACCTGGTTAATGGTGGCACCTTCCAGGCCTGGCGCCACATACACATCTTATCCCCCAGTTACTTTTTACTTTTTTGGGGGAGAGAGCAGAGGCAGGATATGTCGCTTCAGAATCCCAATTTTCGCTCTCTGGGATTCTGAAATTTATTCTTCTTCTCTTCTTTTCCTTCTCCTCCTCCTCTTCTTTGTTTCTTCTCTCCTCCTCTTTGTATCTTCTTTCCTCTTCTTCTTCTTCTTTATATCTTCTCTCCTCCTCTTCTTTTTTTCTTCTTTCCTCCTCCTCTCTTATCCTTCCCTCCTCCACAATGGCTTCCGCGGCCAGTTCATTCAACAGGCGCCTGGCATATTCCAGATGCACATGAAGTTCCAACAGTTTAGACAGTCTCGTGTTCATTTTTGGTGTTGATCAATCAACAAGGGTAGCTAGACTGCCCAGCGAGTTTCAATTTATAGTGAAAGCGCGGACGTGAAGGAAAACATCCCCCTAAAAAACATAAAATTGATGTTACCTACATCATGACCAAAAACAACAACGCGCGGACCTAAAAGAAACACTCACTCACTTTTTTATGCTACCCATCACTATTTTAAAATTTTTTATAAATCACTTCAATAGACTATCCACATACGCAAAGCAATCCAATCTAACCTCAAATCTACACCTCAAACACCAAATAAAGACATCATTTTAATCTACTATCCACACCAATGTACTTGATCACTTACAAACACACAAACTCACAAACACATACCCTCACATTTTTTTAAAAAGAGTGTTTATTTTCACACTACTCTACCTACACACATTGGCAAATCGATCGTTATTTCTTTTCTAGAGTATTGGGGGGTAGCCCTGAAAAGGGCTGTTTTTTTGTTTGCTATGGCATATTTTTAGTTTCTAAGAATGCGATGTCCTCTGAGGATAGACTTTCTGGCGATAGGTCTGCTTCTTCGGAAAGAGAAGAAGAACTCTTTGGTGTCGATACGACAATCGACAAAGCCTCTGTCAGCTTCAGGTTGCTGCTGCTGTTGTTGTTGTTGTTGTTGCTGCTGTTGCTGCTGTCTCTGAAGTCTGTACTTCTCTGTCCATTCTTCTTTTTCCCTGTTCATTTCTTCTCTGAAGAGCTCTTCTATCAGGTCTTCAGTGATTTTTAACATTCTCACATTCTCTATTTCTTCTGGCTTCGGTATCAGACTGTGTCTGACCCTATGCAAATTCACGTAGGCTTCGTTGAGTTTAGCTAGTTTGGAGCACATCTTCTTAGGAGGATGAATCGACAATGGATGGTTAGACTGGAAACAACCCGGTTCTTAAAGTCAAAGCGCGGACGTGAAGGAAAACATCCCCCACACGGTTTTTGAGTCGCAACGTTTAGTGAGTGTCATGAGAGGGATAGTAAGAAATGAAAGAGCATCAATCCAACATTCTTATAGCTAAACAAAAGACAAAGGCATTTTTTTCAAAACACAACATTTTTTATTCAAAAATCACTTAACACTAAACAACAACTCTAACATTTTTAACAATAATCCAACAATATAACATCAAACAATTTTTTCAAAACACAACATTTTTTATTCAAAAATCACTTAACACTAAACAACAACAACTCTAACATTTTTTAACAACAATGCAACACTAAAAGTTTCTCCACTAGGTAAAGAGGGATAACAGTCTTCCATGGTTTCTAGTAATCTAGGATGACTTCTCTCAAACTGTTGATTTCTATGGTATTATCGAATTCTGCATACAGGATGACGTTCACCGTTTCATCAGGGTCTCGGTCTTTAAACTGAATTTCCACACGAATCTGGCCGGATTTTATAGGGTGGAAATGTCCCTCGTCGCTGCCTTGGTCTGGAGTGAAATCGAAAGCCCACAAAGCGTAGCCTCCTGCATAATCCTCGTACGTAATACCGTGACTGGTACTGGTTCCTAACTGTCCGGTGGCTTCGTACAGGGACAAGTACGATCTCAAGTAATTCTTCTTGGTAAAGTCAGGTTCGAAAGGTCGGGTACACAAGGCCTTGCCATCGCGACTGACTTCGATTTTGGACACGCCAAAGTGTTGAAAGTAGAAAGGATTTTTTTCGGCAGCTCCGTTGAAGGCTGTATTCTCGACGATACCAACGATCAAACGTTTGGGTAACTGTCCTTGGAACAGATGATCTTCGATCATGGATCGCTGTCCCTTGGGAATGGTGAAGGTTTTCACTTCCACGCGTCGTATGGGATACTTGGCGGTCGTTCTGCTCAACGTCTGACTGATGTCGTTTCCCACTTTAGGTAACACTTCCACACGGCGTACGTAGAGTCTGGCTTCTAGGATTTTGGTTTTGTAACCGTCACTATTAGCCATCAAATGGAAAGCGGCACTGCTACGATTCAGTCTCAGACGGACATCCACCCCGTTCAGCAAATACTTTTCTTGCAACCACATGTCCAAATGCAAACGATCCATCAGTTCTAAACTTGTGTCGGCTCCCGTGATTCTCTTTCTTCGTTCTACAAATCCATCATTGTTGTCTTTCTTTTCATCAGTTTCCAATATTTCAAACTTGGTAGGTTCGTCAGCTTCCCATACCACACAGGCATTGAGATGAGTGTTCTTGGCATCTATTCCGTACGTCAAGAGATTTTCCAGGTAGGCACGATTAGGGTAAGTATCCATGCTGCTACTGACCAGTTTGTTATTCAAGTACAAGTCCACTCCACTGAACAAGGAATGCATGAAATTGTTGACGGGAGCTACTGCTTCATCGTCTATAGCACCTCCAGTCTTATCTAGAATTTTGACTTTCAGGTACAAGTAACTGCTATTCAGATCGATGTAATCTTCGGGCTGTCCTTTGATTTCAAACTCGATGGGAGCGGAATCGGTCAGTGAGGAGACGGGGTGAAATTCCACCCATGGGATTCTTGCATCGTCATCATCGTGGGGGGCATGGCAAACAGGCCCAGTTCCGTCTTGGAACAAGCGCAAGATTCTCGGTGCATCATTTTTTTGTCTCTTTTCTCAATAATCGAAAACGTCTAAGTCTCGAACGGTTCTTCTTTTCTTGGCCTTTCTCGCTTGAAGTCTGGTGAAAGGGTGTTTTCTTCGTCGTCTCTTTCTGCCTTGTCCTTGCTGAATGCCTGACTCGGTAGCGTGCAGGGCATTTATAGGTGTTTCTCGTTGGCCTAAAATGTCTTTGCCCGTTTGCAGCAAGACATTTTTGCCTGCCCTCATGAAGGCTTCTTTAGGGTTTTGTTTGTCGATGATGACATTTTGGAGAAATTCTTTGCCTTGCGTCAGTGCCGCATCTTTCAAGGCGTGCAATCCGCGTGTCACCATCGGTTTCAACACCGGGGCCACCGAACGAAAGGCCGATTTTAACATATCTCCTAAGCCGTGTCCTCGCTGTCGAGCCACCCCTCGGTACACTGGATACATGACTTACTTACGAGTCGTGAGAGAACCGTTTTCTAAAATGGAGTTTCACCGTGACTTTTCCTTTGGTGAATGGAATATTTTGTCCCAGATCTCCTTTTATAGCAATGTTGACCGTGTCCAAATACGACTTACTGACAGGCAAATAGTGAGGATGTACAAATTCGCGGTGGACGTGGTAAGTGTTTCCACCTTCCTCGTCAGCGCCCGTGGCAGAATCTACTTTGAAAGGAATGACACGCAGTAACGGTACGGAGGTGTGTCCCACCACGTTATACTCCACCACATCGGAGTACACAAACATCAAATTCAGTCCTTGGTTCAGTTCTACCGGGGCACGAAATAACTTGCTAAAAGACTCGTTGTCGTAAACGATGGGTAATTCGTTTTTCTTGATCATGGTCTTTCTCATGTCCATGTCTCCGCCCAACATGTCAAACAATTCAGGACAAAATAAAATGGACAGGATTTTACTCCGTTCAAATTTCATCAAGAAGCGACGAGCTGCTTTGTGGTACTCCATGGTGACACTTTTGTTGACATGCTCCAAAGCTTTCAGAAACACGACATTAAACCTGGAGGTTATGGTGCTGACCAAATGTTGACCACTAAAATAATAGCCTGGGGGAATGAACAAGTGATAGGTGGTGTACTTTTGATTTTGTGTACGGGTTTTCTTGTCATATTTGACATTGCTATCCATCCACTGTTGCATTTGCTCGTCATGAACTTCCACATCAAAAAAATTTTGATTGGGAAGGACATTGAGGACTTGGGTCGGGTGAATCATTTCTACTAAAGCTACTTCCCAGTGGGCTTCGTGATCTAACTGGATGGCTTGAGGTAATTTGGCGGTGTAACAGCACAACGTGTTCTTGGGAAACACCTCCATGGAACTGTCACTGGGTAAGGTTAAGTAAAATTGGTTTTGGTGACTCATAATTCCAGAGTTCTGTGGCTGTCCGAGGGGATATTACTGGACGTCAGAGGCGTGTCTCCGTCTAAAATGGGGTTCTGGTTGTGGTTGAAGTGGTGACTGGCACTGGCACTGGACACAAGGTTCCCGGAGTTCCCGTTCGAGGTGAATTTCAGGGAGGGATTAGGAAGCAGGTAACCGATGCAACTGCTCAATAAAATGGTCCACAATTGTTTGTCTCCTTGTTGCAAACTCAAATTGGCGATGGCTGCCCCGATGACACAATACACCACGAAGATTTGGCAGAAAAAGACGATTTGCGTTTTAGGCACACGTTCTCCACACCACACCCACAAGGGTTGTTTTTGTAAATCTTGCACAGAAGAACTAGGTGAAGGAGGAGTGGTCGACGTAGCTGCGTCTGTTGTGTGAAAGGGCATGATGGTCACTTCTTTTTATAGTCGATGACTTGCGAAGCGTCGATCCAAGAATCGAAACTGGGTGGATATCCTTTCCAACGTACTTTGACTTCTTTGACACGTCGTTTGCCCACTTTACGGGTTCTGCGTTCGAGAATGCTTTCGATGTCGTACACGTCGTCTTCTTTTTTGGTGACACGTTGTAACTCGGGCAAATAAAACGTTCCTTTGAGCACTTCTCCGTTCATGTCTTCCAATTTATAGACGGCAGGATGACGGCCATGCACTCGTCCAGTGACGCGAAACAATTCGGTCGTCCAGTTAGGTAAGTAACCTTTGTCGAAAGTGCGTTTGGTTTTGCCAATGCGCACCCAATCTCCTACGGCCAACATTCCACTTTTCTCGGGGACAGCCCTCGTCGGGGACGTACCAAACAGACGCTCAAACACCAGCACTTCGTT
Organism: Sinohyriopsis cumingii; assembly: GCA_028554795.2. NCBI lineage: Eukaryota > Metazoa > Mollusca > Bivalvia > Unionida > Unionidae > Sinohyriopsis > Sinohyriopsis cumingii. The sequence continues at coordinate 70,794,244 of CM068838.1, read as the reverse complement.
GTCGGGAGTCACGTCTTGCGGGGCACGTCCGATGCTTCGATGGTAAGATTGGTTGTACGCTTGCACCAGGTGCGGTAAGATGTCGATGTACTTCAGAGTGTGGTGATGCGTAAAATATTTCCACATGCGTTCTTTCAAAGTGCGTTGAAAACGTTCCACGATGCTGGCTTTGGTTTCGGGATTCTCGGTGGTAAAAAAATGAATGTCACGTTTCTTTAATTCTTTTTGGAAAGCTTGGTTCAGAAATTCGGTGCCTTTGTCCGTTTGCCATCGAAGAGGGTGACGACCGCTTTGTTTCAACACCCGTTGCAGGGCTCGCACTAACTCGCTGCTCGATTTGGAAGTCAAGGGCACGACCCAGGCAAATTTGGAAAAGACGTCGATGACACAAAACAAATATTTGTAGCCACGATTGTAGCTGGCCAAATGAGAGACATCGGCTAAATCGGCTTGCCATTGATGATCGATGCCTTCCACTCGGGTGCGACTTCTGGCAAACTTGCGTCGAATGGGTTTGTGTAAAGTGTAGGTAGCTTGTTCTTGTAACCATCGTTGCACTTGAGGTAAACGGAGACTTTTCAGTCGCGTTTTGGCAGCACGATACAATTTTTGAACTCCTGCGTAACCTGCAGGATGGGAGGGATCGTAGTAAATGCTGGCTAAGACTTTTTCCATTTTTTTTTGTGTTGGTTGGTGTGTTAATAAGACACCCACTCTTGGAGGATGCTACTCTTTTTCTCTTGGGGTATTATCTTGGATTGCAATGCTTTGCGTGTGCGGCCAGCATTAGGTGTCGAAGAGGAGAAGGATGTCTGAGCGGGGGATATCGGTTCTTGTTTCACTTCTGTCTTCACTTTCTTTTTCTCTTGTGAGGAAGAAGGGGTGGCCATCATCTTTTTAATCCATCCAATTCTGGAGGTAGGTGGTGTTGTTAACTTGCGTACTTTTTCTGGTGGAGTTTGAAACCCTTCCTCTTCTTCTCCTTTTTCTGTCTTGGTCACTGGTACTGGTACTGGTGATGGTGCTGGACTTTTCATCAAGGTCTTAAAATCTTTCAGAGTGGGTAGAGCTGTTTCGTCTAAAGCTTTCTGGTGAAAGAGTTGCAGTCGTTGCAAGAGTTGACCGTACTTTTGCGATTTTTCTGTTTCGGACAAATCTTGGCGATCCATCAAGGACTGCAATTCGTGTTGTAACTGGGACATCTCGCTCAAATGGGGATTGGGAGGTAAATGCGGGGTGTGTTGTTCTTGCCACCGATGGTATTCCATCCATCGTTTGTAAGGTACTAAAGCTAGTTTTCGTCCTTCCATGGGGTTGTCAGGGGTCGATTCTGAGATCTTGGAACTTCCGAGGCCTTTTTATCTTGCTCCCACCAGTCCTTCCAACATGGTTCCCAAGACTCCTTTCAGTATGGGGCCTAACAAGAGAGGTAAAATACCTCCACGTTGCACTAACATCTTCTTTTTTTCACGAATGGGAATTTTCTTTTGAACCATTTGGCGAAGAACGTGAGGATGTTTGCCTAAGCATTGTTTCTGGTGTTTGGACAAAGGGATCGTGCCTTTCAAAACGTTCAAACAACATTCGCACACGGTATCGATGACCTCTTTGGAGGCTGTTTGAATGAGTTTTTTTCGTAGGGGTGGAGAAGCTTTGGACAGGACAGATAACATGTCCCCATGTTTGGCTAAACGTGGTGGCAGTCCTTTCCTTTTCTTTCCTTGGGGTTTTCTGGAGGGTGACATCTTTGAGTCTTCAGGAGCACCAAAAAAACACTGATACCCGACTTGGTCACTGGCCTTTTTTATACTGGAACGCGTCGCCACTGATTGTCTTTACGTCGTATTAGTTTGAGGACAGGCATGACACGTCGTGCAGGGGTACGTAACGGACTAAATCGAGCCAGTTCTTGCTTGGACAAATCCAGCAAACTTTGTAACATGCCCGATCTTTCTTGAACTTTGATTTTGGGAGAAGGTACTTTGTGAGCAGCAGCCACTGCCACTAAATTGGAAGGTCCTGCCACTGGGGAAGTTCTTTTGGGGGTCATCAACGGAGAAGTTCTTGGTGTGATCAACGTCTCCAAGTACTCTTCAGTTCTGGGTGTCATTAACGGAGAAGTGGACAAACGTGAAGCTGCCGGAGACGCAGTCACCGCCGTGGCAGGTCGTGGTTTGCGAGTGTAAGGTTGCGTCCTGGCCGAAGTGCCTCTCTTGCGACTAGTTTTCTGTGGACTTTTCTTTTCCTGGGGGCTTCTTTTCTTTTTCCGGGGTGGTGGTGGTGTCTGGTCAGAGGAGGGTCCTGCCACTGGAGAAGTTCTCCTTGGGGACCTGGTCTTTTTCTTCTTTGGGCTTCGTTGGACTTTTGTCTTGGGGATAACTTTGGGGGCATTAGGATCCCATCTTAAGAGAGAGCGAATGATGACCCCTCCTAGAGTACCGCTCCCTCCAGGTTTCAAAATGATTTGCTTTTTGGTTTGAGTGTCGATGCGGGGATCGGCCAGTTGGACCAAAGCGACTTTGTTTCGATCAAAAAAGCGTTTGCTTTGATGAGGAATCTGAATGATTCCTTGGAGTAATTGACGTGCTGTCACCGTGAACCATCGTAAGACTTCTTTGAGACTAGCTTCTAAGACACGAGCTCGTGTTTGTGGATCTTTTTCTCGACTGATGCCATACAAGGCACGAATCAATTTGACGGGAAGATGCGACTGAAGGGACGTCATGTTCGCACTGAGAGTGAGACAGACGAAAAAGGGTCTGAGGTTTTTATAGATTTTTTATGGGGAGTGAAATTAAGTCGAGGACGGAGACGTGTACAGGACAGGTCCTCCGTCTTGGCACCAGTGGTGAAACAAGTGGGTACGAAATCGCAAATCCTCGGGAGTCGTAGGTTTCAAATCGACGAGTAAATAGGCGTGTGGAGTTTGAGTGGCATCGTCGTACGCCTGAGTCAACCAAGGCGTTCCTAACTGTTTGGCTAAGACTTGCACTTGCGATTTATCTCGAGGGCTTTTAAACAAGACCACGTAATGCGCATTGAGACTGATGGTGCGATGGGCTTTACTTTGTTGAAACAAATTTTGGGTGATGTAAACGACACTGGCATTACGGTGATGCCCTTTGCGCGTGAACCACAGTTTAATTTCTTCTTCGTCTTCTCCTAACATGTCGTCGAAAATGACCAAATGGGTTAGACGGGAGTCAGAGACGATGCCATCGTCTTCTTTAGGAATGCCTTCCACAAACACGATGGAGTCGCCTTGACTTTCTCGCAAGAGGCTGTACGCCGATTGCCACTCTTTGTAACACCACACGATTCGTTGAGGGGGTCGATCGATCAAATGATGTTTATGTTCGATCAAACGTTTGACGAATTCGGTTTTGCCTGAACCGCTAGGTCCAGCAATGAGCATGTTAAAGGGATGGCGAAGATACAAAGCCTCCCAACTGGCACGATCTAAGTGTTCGTCGATGACTTTGACAGTAGAGGAAGAGGGAGCAGAGACAGCAGAGGTAGCCATGGTGTGAGAAATGTCACTTGTGACACGAAAAACAAACAAGACAAGAGTTGATATACTTTTTCAGAACACGTTTATTGAATGTTTTTTTCAAACATGAATACGAAAGACAAAAAATACATAAAAGCCAAAGGCTTAAGTACAAGAATAAAAGGCACATGATAACCATGAACGTGGAATAAACACAAGTGTCTGTACAACATGTTTTGGGTAAAGTTCTAACCAGTTCTATAGTAGGGGTAAGGTCACACAAGTGTCCTCCCGAAAGGGTCTTTCAGGCCTGTCCACGACAGTCCTGTCCTGGGTGACGGGTTCTTCTGGCACCGTCACTTACACAGGTTGAAAAGTAACTTTTTTCCTTGAATAACTCTCGTGCATACTAGGCCACCTCTTGTGTCCAAGCCTCAAAACCCTGGTCTCGGTGATGTCCAACATTTGACTCCTAACCAATCTGGTTTCTTCTTCGTCAACGACATGGTAAGTTACTTCAATGAACAATGAACTATCGATCTTGCCTAGGGTTCCTTTTCATATACAGACCAATACCGACGTGACCGTACGGTAAGGTGAAGTGATTGGGAAGTCGCACTCGCTTCTGGTATACAATTTGATAGACTTTTTCCAAGGGTCGACTGACGATGTGGTGAGTGGGTAAACGTACAATCTTGTTCGGTTGATAGGTGGTCACTTTAAAGTTTCCATCCTCTCCCGATTGCAAGGCTTCTTTCAATACCCCAAAGTTGACCACTCGACTGGTACGATGATTCAGAGTCAGTCCTTTCACTTTGCACGTCGTGTGCACTTCTCCTTGTTTGTCCCGGTATTCGTAGCCGTAATTTTTGGGACCACCACTGACGAAACTTAGAATCTTGTCGTCGGGATGCTCGTCTGTCCAGGCTCCTAAACGGTCTCCTTCGATGTCAGGGTGCTGTTGAATCGGGTGATGGATGTAAATGCAACTGTCCGTGTCAAAGTACAGGACGCGTTCTTCTAACAGTTCTAAAGCTTCGTACAATTTTAAGCGAGCATGAGCTGTCACGTAAGCCGCAATGATGACATTTCCAAAAGGGTCGTCTTGTACAAAGTCCAGATCTTCTTCGTAATTGACCAAGATCAAATCCTCTCGAACGACGTCCACGTGTTTCATGTATTTGGTTTTGTCGTGAATCATCTGGAAGTAGCGGGAAGGTTCTGTCAAATATTCCGTCTTGGGTAAACACGGTCGTTGTGCCATTTTACCCCACAAGCAATTTAACATCACTTTGGCAAAGGATCGCCTGCCTTCGTTTTTTTCGATGTGGTCTAAAGAGATGCCTTCTTGTGCGTAGTATTTCTCTTTGAATTGTATTTGGTCTTCGGGAGTGTGACACCAGGAAGGATAGCCGCTGGCTTCTTGTTTCAGTTTCAAAAAGGCATCCACGTAGTCGGCGAAAATGCCTTTCTGAGTAGGGTCACCCTTGTGGTACTGTTGTGTCTTGGGAAAGTGGCAAATTTCGTACACTTCTAACAGTTGGTATCCCATGTCCAGAGCTTTGAACAATTCCACGCTGACCCAGGTTCCCGTCAAGGCACGTTCTTCCTGGCTGTGATGACAAGGTTTGTCCTGGTTGCACGTTTCGGCACAAGTACGGCACAAAGGAAACATCAGTTTGCCTTGACAATGGTGAGGTAAGACGGGATGGTATAGGTTCGTGGGAGGCAAAACTTTACACTTGATCAAGCCTTCGTATTGTCGAATGTTTTTCAGGTCGATGTGTTCCGTGAACAATTGCGGGTGCCCTACAGGAAAGCGACAATATTTGCACACGTAGGGATACAGCGAACACACGTCCAAGTATTTGATTTCTTCTCCTTTCTCTTCGTCGGCTTGGTACAGCAAACAGGTGGCATTGGTCCTTCCTCCGTACAAACTATCCCTTGGGTTCAGCGGGTCCATGAACTGGTAACTTTCCACGAGGCGTTTAAACTCGGGATCGGTTTTCAAACGGTGATCGTACTCGTGTTCCCACATTTCCACCACTTGGTATCCTTGCTGTTCTAGCTTTAGGCGTCGCTGACAAGTGTCCTGGTACAGGTCTTCCATGGTCCGTTGTAAAAACTGATTTTTAGTGTCACGGTCAGGGTAGCAGACGGGACATCCGTGAAATAAGCAACCGTTAAACTCGTACACGATCTTGGGGTTTTCTAAGTCCCAGCCATCGACCGAATGCGTTCCGATGGTCTTTTCGCCTCCTCCGTTGCGGACATGCTGAATCCATTTGTCTTCCTTGTCGCACAAGTAATGTAACCAACGTAGGGCTTTGACCGAGTATTGACGCTTGACATAGTGGGTCGTTTGAGGACTGATGACAGCCACGGTGTTTTCAGGCATGAATCGTTGGCGGTACACTAAGGAAGACGCTTTGGCAATGGTGCAAGCTTCTTTCAAAGGATCGACCCCTCCGTGTTCCATGAACAGTTCTCGAAATTTTCCACAGCAACGCCGTAAAATGTCCACGTCGGAACGACAATACTTTAGCATTTCTTCCTGAAAGTCGAAAGGGTCCGAGGCGTGAGCTTGGTACCAAGCGTAGAAAGCTTCTCGTTGTTCGGTACGCATGTTGTCGGGGTCGTAATAGTGAGCCTCAGGCAAATGGGGTAGAACAGCATGTTGATTGGCTTCCGTATTGAAAAAGTGTGGAAAGTACCCTTTAGCCATTTCTGTCATTCCAAACGTTTTAGGCATTCGGCTCAAAGGCATGGTCAAGTAACTCATCGAATCTTTAAACTGTACTTGTCCCACCTGCATGAAAATGATTTTGGCTCCGTTCAAAGTGACTTTAGGACGTTCGGTGCGTTGTTCCGCATAGTACCTCAAAAGAAACTGTCCATCGTATCCGGAGAAATTGTGAGCCATCACCGTGGCATGACGATGACAATCTCCGTAACGTTCGATGTCCTCTTGGCTCCACGTCTTGTCGACGGGGTCTAAGACCCATTGGGCAAAATCGGCTAACGTGTTTGGTCCCCGAAAGATTTTTTCACGTCCTCCAGGAATCTTGCTGCAGTGAGGGCAATGACTGAAGATAGGTTCTTGAATGCACTTCTCGCACGCTCGATGAGCCACGCAGAAATTAGGAATGTGAATGCCGGTCTCTTGCATGCATTCGAAATCGAAAAAGATGAAATTGCCTTTCTTCTTGTGACCGTCCTCTTTCTCTGGTGGGGGTTGGTATTTTTGTACGTAACATTCGTGTTCCAAGTCCACGATGTGGTGACAAATGTGACATTTTTTCTTTCCCGAACATACGTGTGCCTTGGCATTGTTGGTACGTATGCCTTGTCTACACGTGGGGCACAATCTCAGGAGTTGACAAGCACATTTCTTCTGTGAACCTTGTGTTTTCAAATGTTGTTGGTAACAGGTAGGGCTGACAAACGTGCGCAGACAAGTCGAACAAGGCACTGGTTCTTCGCTCAGACAGGGTGGAGAGGCCAAACATCCTGGGCATTTCCATCCACAATACTTGTGTTGCTCTCGATTATTATAACCATAGTCACATTTCTCACAGTAATATCTGTATCCCAGGAATCCGGTGGTACTGGTAATGGTATCGAAATGGTCATCGTGATGATAAACATGAATGTATTTTCCGTCCTTAAAGTCTTGGCCTCGAAACAACAGAGACCCGCGCATTTCTTGAGGGTGCACTTTCAAGGTGTAGCGTGGAGCTAGGGCATCTTACAATTTTTGCATCTCAGGAATGCCACAGGGTGTGTCTTTGGACAGGCCAGCTTGTTGCAACAGGAGTTCTGCTTCGTTTCGTTGTTTGGTTCGGTTCGATTTTCGAATGTTCTCCCAGGTTCTTTTCCATTCTACCGTGTCGTTCTTGTTGGCATAGGTTCGTCCCACCACGATGGCACGGGCTAAACACATCTGGTCATGAGGATTGTGAATTTGGACAAGACTACGCTTAATGCTGCGAAGCTCGTTCACCAATAACATCTTTTTGCGTCCTGTCCCTTGAGGAAGAGAGACGTGGGCCATTTTCAGTGTGGCTTTACCATCGGTGATGTCAAACTGGTCATTAGATTGTTGTACGTGTTGAATCTTGTCCATGATTTTGGAAGGGGTTAGTTCTGCAGGTCTGCTAAACTCGATCCAAACAGGGGATTTCAAACCGTCGTGATCTATGGATAGTGTCAAGCGATCGTCTTCTTTGGGTTGACATTGTCGCTTGAGTGCGGTGAGCAAAGAATCCCACATCTCGGTGATGAACCCTTCTGCTTTCTCCAAGGGTACGTCGGCCTTGAAATCTTTAAACTTCACCGTGTAGGTGTAAGCCGTGGTTCTAAATTTTCTAGAGGAGCGCTTTTCCGTCTCTCGAATGGAATAGTATTTTTCAGGGTTGACTAAGGGTGACGAACTTGGTTTAGAGGTTTCAAATTCTGGTTCACTCATGTCCTCTTCAAAATCACTGGCATGAATTTGTGCCAAGATTTCAGCCCTGGTACGAGGCGATAGATCACGTTTCTGCCTCTTACTTTCTTCTTCTTCTTTCTTCTCGAATGAATGGGATCGTTTCATCTTGAGTGCATAACGTCAAATGACTCAAGTTGAAACACCATAGACTAATTTATAGTCTTGGCAAACCAGCGTATATAAAAAGGGTGTGTGTCTTGTCCTTTCACTATTCATTTCACTCTCAAGCCGAGCACAACGATGGAGGAGACTACCCAGATGGAACGTTTCGTCAGAGCTTTGCGAGGGGTCATTAGAAAATTCTCTTCAGACCAGCCGACGGACTACTCTCCTTCCTTTCGAGATAAAAGTCAAGATACTTGCTATATCTGTCAGAAGAAAGGGCATTGGTCTTCAGAGTGTCCAGACCGTCAAAAAAGAACAAAAACAGGGACTAAAAGAGACAAAAATCAAGATACCTGTTATTATTGTAAAGAAAAAGGACATTGGTCTCCAGATTGCCCAAAAAAGAAACAAGAGGAGTCAGAAGAAAAGAAGGATTCTTCAGAAGAAGAGAGGGATTCTTCGGAAGAAGAGAGGGATTCTTCAGAGGAAGAAGAGGAAGAAAGAAGACAATTCTATTTAAAAGAAGCAAAGAAACAGGAGAAGAAAAGAAGAAGGGAAGAAAATGAGGAAAAAACGGTGAAGAAATTCAAAAAACAGAGAGACTAAACAAGGAGAAAGAAGAAGTCAATGAACTTTTAATTAAAGTGTTCTGTGGTGAATTGTGAATTGGATTGTAAAAAAATGGATAAAAGAATACATGAATGATATAAGGTAAGTGTCTTTGAGTTTTGATTTTAAAATAAGAAGCTACACTCACGCACTCATACACAGACACGTACTATACGGGTAAAATGGGTGGGGTTTATTTTTGAGTTATTGGCAAATTGAAATTGTATTTCTTTTCGAGAAATGTGGGTGGCCCTGAAAAGGGCCTTTTTATTTTGGTGTAGGGGTGAGTTTAACCAATCAACTTTAACTGCCTTAAGCCTTTGCCACGGCCAAGGCCTACTTCTGATGATTGGGTTGAAATCACTAAGGGTGGTACGACAGGCTTAGTCACAGGGTTGGCGTGTTTAGCTCGGGAAGGTCGTATTCTCTTCGGTCGTGATAAAGAAGTCTGATACATTTGTTTCAGACTTCTTAACTCCGCTAAAATGTCCAACAGTACCGTAGCCGTTTGATTTTCACCCTCTTGTTTCTTTGCTGCTACTTCTTCTTGCTGTTGTTGCTGTTGTTTTTTTCTTACCTCTTCTTGTTGCTGTTGCTGTTGCTGTAGGAGAAAAGCTTGTTCCGCTTCCTTTCGTCGTTGCATAAATTTCTCCAATTCTTCTTTCTGTCTCTGTCTAAAATTCTCCACTTGCGGTAATGAAGAAGGTAACGAAGGTTCCGGAACAAATTCTTGCGAGGTAAGAAAATCCATAAAATCCCAATGTACCTCTTCTGAAAGTAAGTCCGGGTTCCCTTGGGCAGTCTCCCCTGCTGGTGCACCCCAATGGATCGTTTTCTGAGTTTCCGTCATGTTGAATCACTGTCGCATAGATTGACTGCACACAAGCGCTAACGAATCTATATAGACCACGTGACGTCACAGACTGCTCTCTTCGGATTGGATGCGAGCTGACTGAATTTTGTAACGCGTGTTCGGATTGGTGAATGAATTCAATCCGTTTGAATCCTTCCTGTACCTATAAATAAGCGCAGTTCACTGCATTGATTCACTTGTTCTCGTCGCTTCAAGATGTGGACCGATGTGCAATCTTCTACGCTTGTGTCTTCCATGATGTTCCGGACGGACATGCTCATGTATGTCCGATCCAAGTGGACCGTTGTCCACAGGACAAACACCAGCCTGTGGATACGTAGGATCTACGTTGAAAGACAAGGATGCCTGAAAAGAGTGCTGATTTACGGACCAACAGTGAGACGTAGCCTAAGGACAAGACGAAGACCAATGCGGTACCATTTATGTTAATGAATACATTAACATAAACCCAAAGGCCCTTTTCAGGGCCAGCCATATTTCTCGAAAAGAGATAGCCTTTCCATTGCCTACCCCTTTTTTAAAAAAAAATTTAAAAAAAAATAATCCCATATTCAATTCCCCTTTGTCCCTAAACAATCCCCAAACTCTATTCCCCCATGTTAAATTCCCCTTGTATGTATATCGACCCACAATTTTTTTCCCATGTTAATTCCCCTTGTACGTATATTAACCCACGATTTTTCGCCATGTTAAATCCCCTTGTACGTATATTGACCCACGATTTTTCGCCATGTTAAATTTCCATTGTACGTATAGTGGCCCAGGGGTCTCCGTAATGCTAATTTCCATTGTACGTATAGTGGCCCACCTTACTACTCACGCAGTTCACTAAGGCCTTCTCCTTGCTTTGGTTTGCGTTTCTGACGCCACGTTTTGTACATGTTAACTTATCAATCTAGATTGTTCGTCTTCTTCCTGTGCACGTTTTTGTGTCACTGATGGAGGAACTTGATCTTTTGCAGTGTACGTTTTGGTAACAGTTTTTGTGCCAACCTTTTATTTTTAACATTATCAACTTCTTTTTGAATTAATTCTCGCTGTTCACGGGCTGCTTGACGGCATCGGTTTACATATTTTTCTATGGTGTAACTGCCGGATATATATATATATATATATATATATATATATATATATATATATATATATATATATATATATATATATATATACATATCATCCAAGGAAAATCAAGCTTAAGGTGAAGCAATTTTTTGGACACATCGCCTCAACGAATCTTGTATCAGTATGCCAATATTCAATAGAAGGCGAGTGAATTCTAGTTGGTAGTTTGGTAATCACGCAAAAGTTATTAAAAACTCTGGGAAAATTATCTAAGAAATAGATTTATATAATTTATATATCATAGCTTTAAATTTACTGTGTGTGGGGATGTATATTCATAACACGCACCGTGCATAATAGTGTGAACCCGAGATGTAGGCATGTGTACGAAAAAGTGCGACTAGTCCATATCAAGGCCAGAAGATCGGTAACACTGTACGGAAATGGGGCTGTTTATCAAAGTCGAGAGGTTATATTATCTCTTTTTATATTATCTTTTTTGTTTATAGAAGGTTAATAAGAACATATAGTGATGAAAAGAAAAGAAGGCGAAAGTCATATTGTGACTGATTCATGAGATAGGCATGCATATAGCAACCCATGATGGACAACAAAGATTTGTTAATAGCAGGACTGCCCAACATTTCAAAATACGTCTGATGTTTAGGTATTAGAAAGATTTTCTAACAGTAGCAAATGCTAAATTTTGGAGAGTGGGGGAGTAAGTACGCAGCTGTTTGATGCTGGAAGTATTTTCAAGATAACTGGCAAGAACAGTCAAATGGTTATATTTTTCTTTCCATTATTTCTACATTTGACATCCAACAAAGCTCTCTTACTATTTAATTATTTTCATCAGGAATAACCATTTTGCCCAGAAATAGCATGCCTCGGGTTTGAACAAACAAACAAAAAAATCCCAAAATATACGCAATTTTCCAGAATGTACATGCTTGTTAAGCTTAATGATCTTGATGAGAAAAGGCAATACCGCTGATTTTTTTTATCATAGGGTTATTTTGTTATTTTATGAACGCAAAAGTGCTAAAATCTAGTTGCTCACAAACTTCTGAAATTGCTTTTCATTAAGAGCAGAATTAAATGTAGTTTAAGAAATTTATAAACAGCGAAAATCATTAAATTCTTTCCAGAATTTTAATCAGTTTGGCTCAAAGGGAAATAATACACTATTGGTTTTCAGGGGAGTGTACTCTTTAGGTTCAGCCATCCAAAGTTTCTACACTGGCACAAGCATGCTCGACTTACAAAAAGCTTTCGAAATACTGAATCGTGATATATTCTTTTAAGAGAAAAAAAAAACGGATCGTCATGTAAATATGTTTATTGTGACTTGAGTGAAGAGTAGGATCATAAGCTGCAAGGCTGTTGTCTCAGTTGAGCAGGTGATACAATGCCATTCCATCCCATCCACCTATCGGCCCAGACAACTCCGTCTAGATCATTTCACTCTCTACAAAAATACAAGATCTTTTTTAGCGACGTTATTTCGTGCGCAAACTTTCATTCGTTAAGATAATTACCTCCACACACACACACACACACACACACTGATCATGAAGTTTAACAAACATAAAATATGGATATTCATTTCATATTACAACTATACATTCCACAAATGGATTCATATTTTAATTTTTGTTTTGGTTTAAATCTAATATATTGTTTTGCTAAAATCTTCCTAAGTGGAAAAATACCATACCTTCATGAATATTGACTGTATTAATTAGGCCCTAAGGCTATTAGAAAATATATGTATTTTCGTATGTTTTCATTTGTAGCTTTTGAATTTGTATATAAATCATAATCGAATGACACTCAATAAAAAGAAACCAATAAAAAATAGTATGATACACAGATTACAAGTATTTGGGATGGCGTGAAAGCCAGCGAGAGATAAAGACAGATAGATAAATAGATATATACGTGGGTAGAATTTAAAATGTGAATGGGTAAGATTGAATAAATGCGAAAATAAACTTCCATTTTCAAATAACCTTTAAGGCTGAGACAGATCTCTTAATGAGATATTTCTTCCCGGCCTTTGCAACCAAACAAAAGGAGATCACAGTATTTCAAATAGATAAATGAATATATCAAATATGATCCCCCCCCCAATTACAGACCATATTCTTTACTCAGCTGCGCAGGTAAATCAGGTAAACATGTATACAATTACTTGCAGGCAAATGACATCGGACTTTCTTCCAAATCACTCAGATGTGTACCAGCTGACAAATATATTTAAAATAGAATATGTCAAGCGCAGTTGACCGTATATTTTTCAGTGCTCCAGGCTTTAAAAAACAAAATCCACTGTGCTTAAATTTTTCTATTCTCATATGGAATACCCTAGCTGAAAATACTAATCGGAAAGCGATTTCTTAAAATTAAAAATGTATATTATTCCACTTAACAATAGCTCTCCTTCGTATTATTTCTGTGGTGATCGTAGACACTGTTATTCATACTAGGATTAGAAACCAATGTAGCGACTTCAAAAAGGTCAGTATGATAATCACACGATAGACAATCTTTAATACAAACTTGATAAAAGCAAAACATGCACATCGTTATATTTTCATCTGCATAATACACAAAGACAAATTCTGGTACTTAGTCTTTATTAAATGCTCGTTCCAATATCTGCAAACGCTCTTCTATCTGAAACATCTGAACTTGCAACTGAGCGAAATTAGAACATCTTTATTTTTTGTTACAAAAGTACATTAATGATACGAGGCGTTTTAACTAACGTTTCTTTTTTTGGATTATAAATATGAAGGAATTCTTGTTATTATTAATATTGCTCTTCCTCTTCCTTTTATCCTTCTATTGAATATTTATACTTTAGTTATAAGCATACTTAATTTGCTGGTGTTGTTCTGTTTATTTGATTTTATTTCTCTCTTGTTTATTTTCCTGCCACGTGAGTAGTATATAGGGATACTAGGGCGACAATGGAAATTAGCATTACAGACCCCCTTGGGAACATATAGCGACAAGGGAAATTTAACATGGAGAAAAATCGTGGGAACATATGGCGACAACGGAAATTAACATGGAGAAAAATCGTGGGACTGTTGAGCGAAAAGGGAAATTAACATGGAGAAAAATCGTGGGACTGTTGAGCGACAAGGGGAATTGAACATGGGAATAGGGACTGTATAGCGTCAAGGGAATTTAAACAGGGTGGGACTGTATAGCGTCAAGGGAAATTGAACATGGGAAAAATTGCTGGGTCACTCTAGGGACAAGGGGAATTGAACATGGGAATAGAGTGTGGCTCTGTCTAGGGACTAGGGGAATTTAACATATGGAAATTGAACATGGTGGGTCTGTATAGCGTCAAGGGGAATTGAACATGGTGGGATTGTCTAGGGACAATGATGTTAGAGGGTCAAACACAACAGAGACAGAAACATACATACACTAGTACAAACGTGAGATTTATATATAAAGCATTACCAAGACCTGAAATCTTGCTGGAGTGTTCAAAAATTTGCATAATTGTAATGATGCTATAAATAGCTATAATCAAGGAAATGCTCAACGACAAAAATGGATGTGACTAAAAGTAACGCTAAAATGACGAAACTGTCCCAGAATTTAAAGGAAAATAAACATATCCCCGAAAATTAAGTTACAATGGTTTAGGCTAAAATGGATAAAATTAGTAACTACTTACACTATCAACTTGTGTGACGATCGTGGATAAATACCTATGTATCTATAATCAGCTGAAATTCCTATGAAATCCCACTATCTATTTATAGCTCCAACTTGTGGGTTATTCCTTTGGAAAATCCCACTATCTTTTTATAGCCTCAGCTTGAGTGACGTTCCTGTTTATGAACTCTAGTATATATGTATAGCTACAAAATGTGGAAATCCCCAAAGTCCATATTTATAATCTCAAAATTTCCAGCGTCAGTGACGTCACTGTACTGAACACTAGGGGATAAATGGCAACAGTGTTGCAAGTGGCTGACCTGAATACGCGCTACTGTAGGTAGGTAGGTAGAGTGTATCTGATAGGGATAAAGTGAGTTTTATAGGGACAAACAGAGACCAATACACACACACAACATACGCGCGCAGACACGCACACACGCACACACGCACACACACACACACACACACAGAGGGAAGAGGAAAAAAAAACCAAATATACTATCAACACAGAAGGGAGATAACACAAACCCCAAATAAACTATCCACACAAACGTACGCGAACGCATGCAAACCCCAAATAAACTATCCACACAAACGTACGCGAACGCATACAAACCCCAAATATACTATCCATACAAACGTACGCGAACGCATACAAACCCCAAATATACTATCCACACAAACGTACGCAAACGCATAAAAAACCCAAATATACTATCCATACAAACGTACGCGAACGCATACAAACCCCAAATATACTATCCACACAAACGTACGCAAACGCATACAAACCCCAAATATACTATCCATACAAACGTACGCGAACGCATACAAACCCCAAATATACTATCCACACTCGGGAGGAAGAAGAAAAAAACAACCAAATATACGATCTACACAACGTACGCGAACACACACACACACACACACACACACACACACACACACACACACGCACACTACAGAGGGAAGAAGAAAACCATTATACACTATCCACACGGAGTGAAGAAATAACCCTTTATATACACTATCAACAGAGAGTGAAGAAAATAACCCATTATATTCCATCAACACAGAGTGAAGAAGAAAAAGTTTTTTGAAAGCACCTAAGCCCTCACCTGCAATGACCAACTCTGCCAAACACCTACACCCCACCCCACCCCACTCCCAACACTACAAAACCCATTTAACCCGTTATTTTATGGCATCAGTGTGTGATTTAGGAAACATCAAGACACAAAATGATGGATGAATAGACTGACTATTGTTTACGGACTTGCATGCCTAAAGAGCGTGCGTGAAGGAAAACATCCTTCCATTTCAATTCTAACTAAAACATGATCCAGAGGGATAGAGAGAGGTGAAAGAGCACAATTTCATAAAGTGTGAGTAAAAACAAAACACGCCATCCTTATTATACAATGTCAAGACCAAGAGACACTTACGTTTTCTTTCTGGTCTATTCTCTTTTAGAAGGTAGTATGAAATTTCACATCAGGGCCAACGCATCGGCTCACATTGTCAATTTTTTCCATTTCCATGTCTTTACTGGCACAAGTTCTTCATCATCTTCAATTTCTTCTTCTTCTTCTGAATCCCTCTTCTCTGTTTCGTCTTGTTTCTGTTTCTTCTCTTTTCTCGTAGGGCACTCTGAATTCCAGTGTCCTTTCTCCTGACAACGATATTAAGTATCTTGACTTTTGTCTCTCTTTCTTAGACGAAGCAGGTATTCTGGAGACAAATACCCATTTACCTTTGCAGATATAGCAAACTTCATTAGCACACACTTTCGTATGACTCTCATCAAATCAACGACCAAAAGAGTAAGTTTTGTTGCCACTTTCGCCTGTGAATTATGCTTTCGTATGACTTTTAGCAAATATTTGACCAGCAGGTCGATCTGTGCTGACTCTTCCATCTTCTTGATCGTTTGAGAGCGGAATGAATACTCTGACGCTAAGACACTCTCCTTATATACAGGGACCTGCTGCGTATGAAACCTAGTCAAATGTAATTTTGCAATAAGATGAAACGATTTCATTGAGGAAGTAAAAGGCAATGATGTACCGTATCGCCTCACACAAAACCTGAAGTGTTAGCTCAGATCCGTGTCAGCGATTTCGAAGACGACGTAACTGAGCTTTCATCAATGCTCTCCATTTATGCCACAAAACCACGAGTCCTGATTCACGCCAAAAGAAATTTCGTTCGGTCCATAAAAAATAGTATCACATCTGAGAAACGCAAAAACGAACTTCCAGAAAACTGAGAACGACGGCTTACACCTACAACGTGAAATGTATGAGTTCAAGTAGTGCGTAAAACTTAGTCAAATTAAATTTTTATAGCCAAGACAAAACGGTCTCTTTTCGAAGAAGAAAGCAGACACCAAGCGACAATGGCGATCCGTGTCACACAACACTTTTCAAAATGTATATGATCAGAGGTTTGTTCTAGCGATCTGCACGGTTAAATTAAATGTTGATGTATTTTGTAATAAGACGGACACAATTTCCATGGGATCGCCCATGGAACCATTGTTCGTGCATTAGTTTAATTTTTTAAAACATTTTTTTTTATATAAATCGCCTATAGGATAGACCCAGTAAAGCATGGCCATTCTCGTCACTGTGTGAATAGCTACTCAAGTCAATTCGAAGTGAACGCGGTAAGAAAATAAGTATAGCCAATGAAATGGCTTACAACGGGTGATGCATTGTTTTGTTCTAGGACTGTGTGGCATAATAATCCCTATGTTCTTGCGTTGTTACCATTACAGTGCAGACAGACTGAAATGTGAACTTACAAGCCCTCTTTGTGTGTGTTGTACCATTTCTTCTTACCACATCAAAATACTGAGCGTCACAGTATTGGTTCGCGTTTTCAAGCTGACCATTTTTTTTTATATCTCACTTAAACATTTTAACATAAACACTCACACTCACATCGGTAGAGTCAGAACAGATGTGTTACAGTATTGAGGGGCATGTTATCTTTTTTTTTTTTAAACTAATAAATTTGGGGTTTGTATGAAGTAAAGAACCGAAAGTACAGTGAAACTCAAGGATGATGACCCAATCTGTCTGTCTATTGATGCGTGTATTTACTTAAGAAGAAATATGACCTGTAAAACAAAAAAGAGATACGGCAAGCATGATTATAATGAACATAACGATGTTTTCCTTCACGCCCATGTAATTTAGAGTTTCATTCCACTTTGAAGACAAACTTGGTCTCCTTTTGTAGGGCTTGAAATAATAAAAAACCTGAAAAAATCTTAAGCACTTTGCTATAGATAATTTCATCAACAGACTAAACAACATAAATACCGTTACAACACTAGAAAGCCTTAAATCTTCTATCAAAAAGAAATGCATCAAAAAATTAAAGATTAACGATAACTAACCAATGAAACCGAATTTAACAAAGGCAGTGACATGTGAAGAAATGTCTCTCACTTTGGAAAGGTAGGCGAATGTACTCTGTCATGCACCATCAACTTGAAAAAAACATTATAAACAGAGAGAAACCTGAATTCAAAATTCAGTTGTTTTTTCTTCAAAATTGTTTCGTTTCTTTTTACTTTTTCTTTTTGGAACAAATCTAAGCACTAATATAGAGCGGAAAAGGGAAAATGCACATACAAGCTTTGATATTTCTGAAAAAATGAGGGGATATTCCTAACGTTCATAACCACCTATGGACTTGGACTTGTCCGTGACTTATCCACAAAACAAGATGTACATATTTCTGGTCAAGCTGCAAGTGTGTGCGTGTTTTTGAAAATGGTAAAAATTGGATATACAATTTTCTCGTGACACTTATATAGTGAAGAGTCTGTGCAAGTGTCAAAAGCCAAAGTCATATAAGTTTTGTATTTTGTACGGCTTGTAAAGATTTCCACTTTAGAAAATGTGAAGTATCACAAGTTATTATCACAAACAGAAGTGGAACATAGGGGCTTGCAAGAAAGAAAATAACCCAGACAGCTGGTGTCGTCAAGAGTGCTAGAGACGGTACCCGAACTTGCTTGCTTGCTTACTTGAATTAAAGTGATTTTCGCTCTAATGGAGCATATATCACTGGTTTAATAACGCACCGCGTGATTTTTAATTACTCCTGGGGAAGGAAAGAGAGCCTCATCTCCCAGGCTTTTATGTACTCACAGACTACTTTTAAATTTAGCCACTCAGGTGTAGGACTAACTAGTCCTTAACAACCTGACTGAAAGGCTTTAAAACATGAGTGGGAATAGTCTCACCACACACTCATTTTTCTGTCCGAGCGTGGTAAATGAGGAAAAAGGTGCTCAAAAAGACAGCCATGGGTGTTAGGTACTCAACAAAACGCTAGCCCGTACTTATTTCAAATCAAGTCGTGTCACCAAAAAAGTCGACGTGTACGACATCAAAGGCATTGTCAAACGCAGAAACCGTAAAGTGGGCAAACGACGTGTCAAAGAAGTCAAAGTACGTTGGAAAAGATATCCACCCAGTTTTGATTCTTGCATCGACGTTTCGCACTGTTAAAAGAAGTGACCATCATGCCCTTTCACACAGATTCAGCTCCTTCACCCAATTCTTCTCTCCAAGATTTACAAACACAACCCTTGTGGGTGTGGTATGGAAAACGTGTGCCTAAAACGGAAATCGTCTTTTTCTGCCAAACCTTCGTGGTGTATTGTGTCATCGGTGCAGCCATTGCCAATTTGAGTTTGCAACAAGGAGACAAACACTTGTGGACCATTGTATTGAGCAGTCACATCGGTTACCTGCTTCCTAATCCCTCCCTGAAATTCTCCTCGAACGGGAACAACGGGAACCTTGTGTCCAGTGTCAGTGCCAGTCACCACTCTAACAACAACCCCATTTTGGGCGGAGACACTCCTCTAACTTCCAGTATCGCCTCGGAGAGCCACAAAACTCTGGAATTATGAGCAATAACAACCAATTTTACTTAACCTTACCCAGTGACAGTTCCATGGAGGTGTTTCCCAAGAACACGTTGTGCTGTTACACGGTCAAATTACCTCAGACCATCCAGTTAGATCACGAAGCCCATTGGGAAGTGGCTTTAGTGGAAATCATTCACCCAACACAAATCAAAAACATCACCGAAAAGCAAAACACTTTCGAGGTGGAAATCCTGAATGCCCAATTGGAGGAAGAAATCAAGAAAATCGGGTTTTTAGGGGACACAAGACCAGCCAGCAATCCAGCCTTCATTATCTACACCTTGAAAATTCCTTCAGGTTATTCTTTTAGTGGTGAACATTTGGTGGACACTATTGCGGACAGGTTCAACTTAGCCTTTGGCAAAGCACTGAATAGAGCCAAAAAAAGTGTGAAGATTGAGTACCATAAAGTGGCTCATCGTCTCGTGATCAAATTTCAAGATACGGACACATTGTCCCTCAGGTTCAATGGTAGTTGTTTGAAATTTTGGGTGGACATGCAGAAATGGTCGCAAACAATATGAGCCCCAAGATCAAAAGTAATATAGATTTTTACAGAGCTTTTGGAAACCCGGTAGAACTGAACCAAGGACTTAATTTGATCTTTGTGTATTCCGATGTGGTGGAGTACAACGTGGTGTGACACACCTCTGTTCCGTTACTGCGTGTCATTCCTTTCAAAGTGTATAGTACCACAAACAATGTCCAGGAAGGTGCAAACACCTATCACGTACACCGTGAATTTGTACATCCTCACTATTTACCCGTCAGTAAGTCGTATTTAGACACTGTCAACATTGCTATAAAAGGAGATCTGGGACAAAATATTCCATTCTCCAAAGGGAAAGTTACAGTGAAACTCCATTTTCGAAAACGGTTCTCTAACGAATTGTAAGTCAAAACAGCGAGGAGGGACATTTTCACCCTATAAAATCCGGCCAGATGCGTGTGGAATTTCAGTTTGCAGAAAATCTACGCGCAGATAATACGGTGAACATCATCCTGTATGCTGAATTGGACAATACGATATAAACCAACAGTTTGAGAGAAGTCATTCTAGACTATTAGAAGTCATGGAAGACTTTTATCAATGTTTGTATAGTAGGGATTCTTTGGACATGGAATGTGAAGATCCTGAGGAAGGAGAACCCCAAGACAAAGACGAAGAAGTCATCATGATGAAGTCTAGATGGCCAGAACAAGAATCACATTTAGTTTCCTGTTATGCTATAGTCTTGACAGAAAAAAAATTAAGGAATTGATCAAGAAAGATTGCTGTGGATGTCATAACGATCATCCCAGTCAAATTCAACACGATAAATGCCTGATGCTGAGTCAAGAAGAAAAATTGGACGAATATCTGGACGAAGCTTGGAGTCTCATCTCGGAAGAAGACGTGTTACAACAGTGGTATAAAGGCTTGCGTGAACACTATTGTCCTCCATTAACAACTCAAGAGATCCTTCGCATCGAAGCTCTGTTGGATCAGAGTTGGGAGACAAGGCGAAGAAACGGTTACTTGTCAGACATTTTCAAGCAAAAAGTCAGGATCGAATTGATCACTTATCATTACCTGTGAAGAAGAAAAAAACAAAAAATGGATACCTGAGAACTTTATTACCTTTTGAACCACAGTTTGTACACTGCTTCTTGGAATCCTGTCGTCTGTGCTAAAGATGAACTCCCTCATCGCAAACCTCAAGACCATCAAGCTTATGTGATCAACACGGACGACAGTCATCTCCCAGGAACCCACTGGGTAGCCGTCTACTTTCCTCAAGAAGGATGTGTGGAATATTTTGATTCCTATGGACTGCCCCTTTGGAGGACGATATCATTGACTTTATGAGAAGAAATGCTCAGACCACACGATTCAATAATGTGAAATAACAAGGCACATATTCCTTGGTGTGTGGACAGTACTGTGTGTATTTTCTGCATCATTGCAGCCTGGGCTATTCTTTAGAACATTTCGTGACTCATTTTGATCCTCGTCATTCTTCTAGAAACGATGTGAAAGTACATCGATGGTTTTGTGACTAGTATGCTTATCTTTTGTCTCTAACTAGGAAACGTAGTGTCCATCAATGGCCTAATGACTTCCAACAGTGGAAATCACAATTCCATTCACAACGTTGTCAGCCCTGTTTAAAGTAGAGTGTGAATTGAAAAAAAATGTTTGGTATTTGAAAAAAAAGTTTGATGTTATAGTGTTGGATTATTGTTAAAAAAAATGTTAGAGTTGTTTGTTAGTATGAATAAAAAAATGTTGTGTTTTGAAGAAAAAAAATGCCTTTGTGGTTTGTTTGGCTATAGGAATCTTGATTCATGCTCTTTGACTTCTCTCTATCCCTCCCATAACACTATTTGAACGTTCCGGCTCGAAAACCGTGTAGTAATGTTTTCCTTCACGTCCGCGCTTTGACTTTAAGAACCGGGAAGATTCCAGTCAGCCCATCCATTGTTAACTCATCCTCCTACGAAGATGTCCTCCAAACTAGCTAAGCTAAACGAAGCCTACGTGAATTTACATAGGGTCAGACACAGTCTGATACCGAAGCCAGAAGAGATAGAAAATGTGAGAATGCTAAAAGTCACTGAAGACCTGAAAGAAGAGCTCTTCAAGGAGGAATTGAAGAAGGAGAAAGAAGAATGGATGGAGAAGTACAGACTTCATAAACAGCAGAGAGAGCAGCAACAGCAGCAGCATGAACCTGACAGAGGCTTTGTCAACAGTTGTATCGACACCAAAGAGTTCTTCTTCTCTTTTCAGAAGAAGCAGACCTTATCCTGTGAGAAAGCCTGTCGTCAGAGGAGGCCGCCATCTTATGACCTAAGCGATCGCCATAGCTTCAAGATCCAAAAAAAAATTTCAGGGCTACCCCATACTCTCGAAAAGAAATAACATTCCATTGCCTATGATATGTTAGTCAGTTAGAAGAAAAAATACAGAAGTAAGTCTATCAGCACATGATTTCTTTATCTTGGTTAGAATGTGCGACTCTAAGTCCTTCGTTTCCGTCGCTTATCAAAATTTTAAAAATAGTAATGTTCTGTAAAAAAGTGAGTGAGTGTTTCTTTTAGGTTTGTACGTTTTTTTGTGTTGGTGATAATATGGATAATGTAAGTTCGGGTACAACGAAATTAAAAGAATTAGGCCCAGAACTCGGTGTGGAGGGAAAAAATATACGCAACAGTAGCGGGAGCAAGAAATGCAGACCTAGCCAGTTAGCACTCCACCCACCTCGAGAACACAAATAACATCTAGTCAACAGCCGACTATACCTAACAAACAACCTGCCCCGGAAAGAGTATTGGCAAAACAAAGGGCCAATTATGTTAGACAAACGGTATGGCAAACTCAAATGTAATTATCGGAGGCACTACGTTCTTTTCTGGGGCCCCGAGTGGCCGAGTGGTCTAAAGCGCTCTCCGTTACGGATCACTGTCATCTCACCTTTGTCTGCGTGGGTTCGAGTCTCGGATTCGGCTAATGTGGGTATGTGAGAAAGCTTGCCAGTAGCTTCTCGTGGGTCGGTGGTTCTTTCCGGGTTTTTCCCGGGTTCTTCCTCCACCATTAATACTGGCCGCCATGTATAGCCTATCGCATGCTGAAAAATGGCGTTAAACCCTACAACAACAACAACAACGTTCTTTTCTCACTCCGATACTACAGGCAATCTCAGCTGAAAGAACAACCACAACAACAATAACAGCGACAGACACCATAGCAGCGGATTTGAAACTATCTACCTCAACTGAAGAATTAGTATCATAACCAGAAGAGGAAATTGAGGCGGTTGAGGAGGAGGAGGAGGGGGACGATGACTCTCGTTGAGAAGTACACCGAAATGGGACTAGATCAAGCATTGTATGACGTCAACAAAGCAGGTTAGTTTATTAGAGCCATACAATACGTTGCCTACAAATCTCTAGACACCTTTAAACCAAGACCTTCTCAATGGGGATTAGGGTCAGAGTTCTTCCCCAATTCTACAGACAAACCTACACTGGATACCCCCTCAGTCAACTGGTAGAAGCCGCTGCTTACATTGCCGCCCATCATGGCTACGCATTTCCTGATATCAAGAATCATGAGACTAGGAGTGTGGGAAAGAACGTGAAAGCAAAAGAGAGACGTGTTACCTTCTAACAGAAAAACAGCCTTTTTTAGGGCTCCAAAAGATTACTTTTTATTAACTAGGGAACCATATTTGGCTTGGTATCCCTCCTTGACTAAACTATTCTCGAAACAAACTTGACCCATTGGAACACCGCAACAAACTTAACTTTTTAAACCTAACAGTGACCAAACTGGTATATGTCTCTTAGACATAATAATTTAAATAAGATCAGTATGGCTATTTTTATGTACACTAAGTACTAATGTTAGATAGATATGTTAGGAAGTAGGAAATTTAACAGACTCGTTAGATTTGAACTAATTGCACAAGTGGTTAACACATTATTGGTACTTTTTACTGTCCATTAGCAAAAACGGGACTTGATTTGAAATAAGTACGGGCTAGCGTTTTGTTGAGTACCTAACACCCATGGCTGTCTTTTTGAGCACCTTTTTCCTCATTTACCACGCTCGGACAGAAAAATGAGTGTGTGGTGAGACTATTCCCACTCATGTTTAAAGCCTTTCAGTCAGGTTGTTAAGGACTAGTTAGTCCTACACCTGAGTGGCTAAATTTAAAAGTAGTCTGTGAGTACATAAAAGCCTGGGAGATGAGGCTCTCTTTCCTTCCCCAGGAGTAATTAAAAATCACGCGGTGCGTTATTAAACCAGTGATATATGCTCCATTAGAGCGAAAATCACTTTAATTCAAGTAAGCAAGCAAGCAAGTTCGGGTACCGTCTCTAGCACTCTTGATGACACCAGCTGTCTGGGTTATTTTCTTTCTTGCAAGCCCCTATGTTCCACTTCTGTTTGTGATAATAACTTGTGATACTTCACATTTTCTAAAGTGGAAATCTTTACAAGCCGTACAAAATACAAAACTTATATGACTTTGGCTTTTGACACTTGCACAGACTCTTCACTATATAAGTGTCACGAGAAAATTGTATATCCAATTTTTACCATTTTCAAAAACACGCACACACTTGCAGCTTGACCAGAAATATGTACATCTTGTTTTGTGGATAAGTCACGGACAAGTCCAAGTCCATAGGTGGTTATGAACGTTAGGAATATCCCCTCATTTTTTCAGAAATATCAAAGCTTGTATGTGCATTTTCCCTTTTCCGCTCTATATTAGTGCTTAGATTTGTTCCAAAAAGAAAAAGTAAAAAGAAACGAAACAATTTTGAAGAAAAAACAACTGAATTTTGAATTCAGGTTTCTCTCTGTTTATAATGTTTTTTTCAAGTTGATGGTGCATGACAGAGTACATTCGCCTACCTTTCCAAAGTGAGAGACATTTCTTCACATGTCACTGCCTTTGTTAAATTCGGTTTCATTGGTTAGTTATCGTTAATCTTTAATTTTTTGATGCATTTCTTTTTGATAGAAGATTTAAGGCTTTCTAGTGTTGTAACGGTATTTATGTTGTTTAGTCTGTTGATGAAATTATCTATAGCAAAGTGCTTAAGATTTTTTCAGGTTTTTTATTATTTCAAGCCCTACAAAAGGAGACCAAGTTTGTCTTCAAAGTGGAATGAAACTCTAAATTACATGGGCGTGAAGGAAAACATCGTTATGTTCATTATAATCATGCTTGCCGTATCTCTTTTTTGTTTTACAGGTCATATTTCTTCTTAAGTAAATACACGCATCAATAGACAGACAGATTGGGTCATCATCCTTGAGTTTCACTGTACTTTCGGTTCTTTACTTCATACAAACCCCAAATTTATTAGTTTAAAAAAAAAAGATAACATGCCCCTCAATACTGTAACACATCTGTTCTGACTCTACCGATGTGAGTGTGAGTGTTTATGTTAAAATGTTTAAGTGAGATATAAAAAAAAATGGTCAGCTTGAAAACGCGAACCAATACTGTGACGCTCAGTATTTTGATGTGGTAAGAAGAAATGGTACAACACACACAAAGAGGGCTTGTAAGTTCACATTTCAGTCTGTCTGCACTGTAATGGTAACAACGCAAGAACATAGGGATTATTATGCCACACAGTCCTAGAACAAAACAATGCATCACCCGTTGTAAGCCATTTCATTGGCTATACTTATTTTCTTACCGCGTTCACTTCGAATTGACTTGAGTAGCTATTCACACAGTGACGAGAATGGCCATGCTCTACTGGGTCTATCCTATAGGCGATTTATATAAAAAAAAATATTTTAAAAAATTAAACTAATGCACGAACAATGGTTCCATGGGCGATCCCATGGAAATTGTGTCCGTCTTATTACAAAATACATCAACATTTAATTTAACCGTGCAGATCGCTAGAACAAACCTCTGATCATATACATTTTGAAAAGTGTTGTGTGACACGGATCGCCATTGTCGCTTGGTGTCTGCTTTCTTCTTCGAAAAGAGATCGTTTTGTCTTGGCTATAAAAATTTAATTTGACTAAGTTTTACGCACTACTTGAACTCATACATTTCACGTTGTAGGTGTAAGCCGTCGTTCTCAGTTTTCTGGAAGTTCGTTTTTGCGTTTCTCAGATGTGATACTATTTTTTATGGACCGAACGAAATTTCTTTTGGCGTGAATCAGGACTCGTGGTTTTGTGGCATAAATGGAGAGCATTGATGAAAGCTCAGTTACGTCGTCTTCGAAATCGCTGACACGGATCTGAGCTAACACTTCAGGTTTTGTGTGAGGCGATACGGTACATCATTGCCTTTTACTTCCTCAATGAAATCGTTTCATCTTATTGCAAAATTACATTTGACTAGGTTTCATACGCAGCAGGTCCCTGTATATAAGGAGAGTGTCTTAGCGTCAGAGTATTCATTCCGCTCTCAAACGATCAAGAAGATGGAAGAGTCAGCACAGATCGACCTGCTGGTCAAATATTTGCTAAAAGTCATACGAAAGCATAATTCACAGGCGAAAGTGGCAACAAAACTTACTCTTTTGGTCGTTGATTTGATGAGAGTCATACGAAAGTGTGTGCTAATGAAGTTTGCTATATCTGCAAAGGTAAATGGGTATTTGTCTCCAGAATACCTGCTTCGTCTAAGAAAGAGAGACAAAAGTCAAGATACTTAATATCGTTGTCAGGAGAAAGGACACTGGAATTCAGAGTGCCCTACGAGAAAAGAGAAGAAACAGAAACAAGACGAAACAGAGAAGAGGGATTCAGAAGAAGAAGAAGAAATTGAAGATGATGAAGAACTTGTGCCAGTAAAGACATGGAAATGGAAAAAATTGACAATGTGAGCCGATGCGTTGGCCCTGATGTGAAATTTCATACTACCTTCTAAAAGAGAATAGACCAGAAAGAAAACGTAAGTGTCTCTTGGTCTTGACATTGTATAATAAGGATGGCGTGTTTTGTTTTTACTCACACTTTATGAAATTGTGCTCTTTCACCTCTCTCTATCCCTCTGGATCATGTTTTAGTTAGAATTGAAATGGAAGGATGTTTTCCTTCACGCACGCTCTTTAGGCATGCAAGTCCGTAAACAATAGTCAGTCTATTCATCCATCATTTTGTGTC
Organism: Sinohyriopsis cumingii; assembly: GCA_028554795.2. NCBI lineage: Eukaryota > Metazoa > Mollusca > Bivalvia > Unionida > Unionidae > Sinohyriopsis > Sinohyriopsis cumingii. Next base: position 70,767,323 of record CM068838.1, on the reverse strand, counting down.
TTGATGTTTCCTAAATCACACACTGATGCCATAAAATAACGGGTTAAATGGGTTTTGTAGTGTTGGGAGTGGGGTGGGGTGGGGTGTAGGTGTTTGGCAGAGTTGGTCATTGCAGGTGAGGGCTTAGGTGCTTTCAAAAAACTTTTTCTTCTTCACTCTGTGTTGATGGAATATAATGGGTTATTTTCTTCACTCTCTGTTGATAGTGTATATAAAGGGTTATTTCTTCACTCCGTGTGGATAGTGTATAATGGTTTTCTTCTTCCCTCTGTAGTGTGCGTGTGTGCGTGTGTGTGTGTGTGTGTGTGTGTGTGTGTGTGTTCGCGTACGTTGTGTAGATCGTATATTTGGTTGTTTTTTTCTTCTTCCTCCCGAGTGTGGATAGTATATTTGGGGTTTGTATGCGTTCGCGTACGTTTGTATGGATAGTATATTTGGGGTTTGTATGCGTTTGCGTACGTTTGTGTGGATAGTATATTTGGGGTTTGTATGCGTTCGCGTACGTTTGTATGGATAGTATATTTGGGTTTTTTATGCGTTTGCGTACGTTTGTGTGGATAGTATATTTGGGGTTTGTATGCGTTCGCGTACGTTTGTATGGATAGTATATTTGGGGTTTGTATGCGTTCGCGTACGTTTGTGTGGATAGTTTATTTGGGGTTTGCATGCGTTCGCGTACGTTTGTGTGGATATTTTATTTGGGGTTTGTGTTATCTCCCTTCTGTGTTGATAGTATATTTGGTTTTTTTTTCCTCTTCCCTCTGTGTGTGTGTGTGTGTGTGTGCGTGTGTGCGTGTCTGCGCGCGTATGTTGTGTGTGTGTATTGGTCTCTGTTTGTCCCTATAAAACTCACTTTATCCCTATCAGATACACTCTACCTACCTACCTACAGTAGCACGTATTCAGGTCAGCCACTTGCAACACTGTTGCCATTTATCCCCTAGTGTTCAGTACAGTGACGTCACTGACGCTGGAAATTTTGAGATTATAAATATGGACTTTGGGGATTTCCACATTTTGTAGCTATACATATATACTAGAGTTCATAAACAGGAACGTCACTCAAGCTGAGGCTATAAAAAGATAGTGGGATTTTCCAAAGGAATAACCCACAAGTTGGAGCTATAAATAGATAGTGGGATTTCATAGGAATTTCAGCTGATTATAGATACATAGGTATTTATCCACGATCGTCACACAAGTTGATAGTGTAAGTAGTTACTAATTTTATCCATTTTAGCCTAAACCATTGTAACTTAATTTTCGGGGATATGTTTATTTTCCTTTAAATTCTGGGACAGTTTCGTCATTTTAGCGTTACTTTTAGTCACATCCATTTTGTCGTTGAGCATTTCCTTGATTATAGCTATTTATAGCATCATTACAATTATGCAAATTTTTGAACACTCCAGCAAGATTTCAGGTCTTGGTAATGCTTTATATATAAATCTCACGTTTGTACTAGTGTATGTATGTTTCTGTCTCTGTTGTGTTTGACCCTCTAACATCATTGTCCCTAGACAATCCCACCATGTTCAATTCCCCTTGACGCTATACAGACCCACCATGTTCAATTTCCATATGTTAAATTCCCCTAGTCCCTAGACAGAGCCACACTCTATTCCCATGTTCAATTCCCCTTGTCCCTAGAGTGACCCAGCAATTTTTCCCATGTTCAATTTCCCTTGACGCTATACAGTCCCACCCTGTTTAAATTCCCTTGACGCTATACAGTCCCTATTCCCATGTTCAATTCCCCTTGTCGCTAAACAGTCCCACGATTTTTCTCCATGTTAATTTCCCTTGTCGCTCAACAGTCCCACGATTTTTCTCCATGTTAATTTCCGTTGTCGCCATATGTTCCCACGATTTTTCTCCATGTTAAATTTCCCTTGTCGCTATATGTTCCCAAGGGGGTCTGTAATGCTAATTTCCATTGTCGCCCTAGTATCCCTATATACTACTCACGTGTTACGTTTGATTAATTTGCACGAACTTATCAGTATTGTGAAGGGCAAGATCTAATGTTGCGAGAACTTGCATGCCGACCCCGTTCGCTGAATTTAGCAGTTACGTAGCAATTAAATTATGTTTAAACAAGAGGTCGTCATTTGTTTTCAAAAATAAATACAGAGATTAAATTAGAAGAAGAAGAAAAAAATCAAATTGTGGAAACAAGCTGTCATAAATTTAGACTCGGAATGCGTGTGCTAATCGCAAGAAAGAACAATGCACAAATGATAGGTATTGTGTTGAGAAAGTTAGAAAATTTAACTCTTTATGCGGATATTTTGAGGCGAAAATAAATTCCAGGACAGTATTTGCCATGAGGAAGCAAAATTTCTACAGTACCATTTCGGCGAGGAAGCAAAATTTCTACAGTACCATTTCGGCTTGGAAACCATTTGCCCTGTTTCCCTCTGTTCGACTTCACCATGAGTCATTGCATACCCCCTCCTGCAACCCCTGAAAACAATGAAAAGGGAATCCTTCTTCTGTCCTTGAATCAAGAAGGATTCCTTTTCATTGTTTGCAGGGGTTGCAGGAGTGGGGTATGCAATGGCTCATGGGGAAGTCTATAGAGGAAAACCAGCACATGGTTTGAACCGTTTTTAATATTAATAACAAAATGTATATCATTAAAAAACTTTCATTGAATTATACATTACTGCTGAGAAGTCCTGACTCTAAGTTTACACATTCTATATTCATAAATACAAATACATATATCATGTTCTCATATTCTCTCTCTCTCTCTCTCTCTCTCTCACACACACACACACACACACACACAGAGAAAATATATGAGTCGTAACATTGGTAAATGATACCTTTTTAAAATACAAAACTAGGTAGTAGATACATGGTTAACTCTGTATTCCACAGGCTGTGAACACTTTATAAAAGTCCAATCTGTCTAAAACATAAATGTTTTCTTTGACAGCCTTGCTAAATAGTTTTTTCTAGTTGTTTTCAGTATAGAAACGTTTTTTTTTTAAACTTGTAATTTATTTGTTTTCTTTAAAGCACAGTGTGATCTGTAAATTGTATATTTTGCAACCAGAATTAATTAACAAAATTATATATTGTCATTTAAACTAATTACATAGCTTTTTAAAACCGCAATATATGATTTACAATTGCAATCATTGCAATAAAGTATTTTAAAAATAATAACTGGACAATCATTAAATAAGTATTCAATATTTTGTAATTTCTGTTTACAGAAAGTACGTGTATTATCATCAATGAATTTTTATTTCAAAATTTGATTTGTTAAATTAAATCTGTGCATGAATTATAACTGAAATCTATTAAATTTGTATCATTAGTGCATTTCTGAACTAATTTTAAATATATTTTTGTTCTCCGGTTCTGATTAATTATTCAGCACCTATATTGCCTGAACTAAGTATAATGTTTTCCATGTGATTTATTTATTTTATTATGTACCGAATATTGATAAACAGATTTTAAATTCTTATTTGTTGAGAGCAAACGTTTGTCTGAATTATCATTGTAACAACATTTCCTAGTTGATATAAGTTTTGATTTTTCTTTTCTCGTAATCAGTTGTTTTTGAAATAATTAATAAATATTCAATGAAATTATTAGTATCAGCCTTCTGACTAATTCGATCGAAATTTAGTAATGATCTTTAGCTATCAAAAACATAGTTATTGCAGCAAAAACAAGCTTTGATTAGACCACTGAAAGTATCAGCTGAAATGAGCTCTTCAAGATTTAAAAAAAAACTAATGTCAAGGAATACGTTTACAGCACTTCCAAATACATTCTCTCATTTTTACCCATTTTATAAATCTTTGGTATGACTCGGCCGGGTTCGAACCCGCGACCGTCCGCATTGGAGACGGATGCTCTAACTACCTGATCGGTCCATTTTGTTGTATTGTTCACCTTATCTTATTTTTCACTTGCCAGCCGAAACGGTGGACTGTTACGCAATTACTGGTATATACTCCTGGAAGCATTATTGAAAATTAAATTTGATGTCGTTTGTACTGCCACAAAAAATCAAGGTGTAGGTATCTACGTTTTAATGGACCGCTCCGGTGGCCAAGTGGTTAGAGTGTCCGCCACGGATGCGAGAGGTCGTGGGTTCGATCCCCGGCTGAGTCATACCAAAGACTTACCTTACAAAAATGGTACTAACAGCTGCCTCGCCTGGCGCTCAGCATTAGGAGGTGAATGTTGCCAGCCGAATTAGGAGGTGAATGTTAGGACTGGTCGGCCTGGTGTCAGGATAATGTGACTGGGTGGGACATCATGCTACATGTCTGCGGCATGATGCCCCAGTGCTAGACATCATTATAAACTGTCACACTGCAGACATGGTAGCGATATGACTGAAAAATTGTTAAAGCTACGTTAAAAATCCAAATCACACACACACACACACACACACACAAACACACACACGTTTTAATGACACCTTCCATAAATGTCAAATTTAACGCTCATGCTTTGGGATCAAATTGCCTGACATTGTCGTACGAAGATTTTGCAAAAGACGTGAAGTAACTGACAAATTACAAATAAACTGCACATATACAAGTTTACTGAATTGTTAAAATGCAAAATTAAGCTGATTTTAGATTGAAAAGGAATATACAAAGACTGGTTAATACCAATATTAAGAGACAGCATTTCTTTACCTCATCTTGTATATTACTATGTTGGGGGGGTTTCTCAATTCCCTTTCAAGCTTTAATTTTATTTGAAACAAGGAACTATGTCATTATATCACCAGAACAAAAACAATTTCTCTTATAAAGACTTTTTTTCTACTGCCGATCTATGATAATTTCAGCAATGATAGATGACAATGTTCAACTGATATTTTTTGTTCATTTGCTTGAGAAACTGTATTTCTGCTACTCACGATTGTAACCATTCTTTTAACAAGCTGATCTTCTAATACCCCACCCCATACAAAATTTCTTTGTTAGGTCGAAGTATACACTCAGAGGTTAAAATAAGTTAGAAGAAAAAAAAAAAACAACAACAGAAAGCCGATTTGTGTTTCCATATTTAAGATCACACTATTCGGAAAATTACTGTTGAAGGTATTATCGAACAGGCACCCACACACTCCAATTCTGAATTGGTTATTTGTTCTTTTTGACATATTTATCTACGTACATTCAACTTCTGAAAACTGGCAAAAAGTGTATTTATGCCTTCAGAAGAGAAACGATGTTTTTCCGTGAAAAACAACTAGTATTTGCAGGTAGAAAATTATCATTGGATGCTTTAGACACTAAGGAGATATAAGTAACCCAAATCACAAAATAAAAAAATATTAAACGCTACAACCTGGCTTGGAAGTTGTCTAAACGACTGTCATGGTGCTTTCATTCCTACATCATCCTGTTGTTTTTGTAAAAAAATTTTAATAGACGTATTATTAGGCTTTCTCTGTTTCTCTGGGTATAGAAATTACAACAAGTTTCCGCCCCCTCCCCTCCTTCCCACGCACTCTCCACCCTACCCACACCCTCATTTGCAGGTAGTGCAATTGGATCCGTCGAATCCACCAAGGTAAACACGTTCCTACGCATGACTGGCCAAACCTGATACGTAAGAAATTCGTTCGTTTGCTGATATAATTACAATAATGTATACCCTTTCGGAATATTCATTTGTTAGGAGGAAGAGTGGGTCGGAAGTTTAGTTTAGACACAGATTTTATCTTTAAACACGTCTGGATATATTTTAGGCTTATTTTCAAACGCAGAAACGTCACACTCGTGTGTTTTAGAGATCAAAATCTGGCGAGAATCAGTTCTGAAAAAAATATTGGTTACGAAGCTGTTAAATATTATTTTCTAGTCTTTATGCCAATCATCGTTGTTGTACAATACTGGTATTTGGAAATTACAGCACATAAAGAAGCATGTAAGGACCAAATACAGGCGTCTGGATATTTAGTGATTTGTATCAACACGGCAGGAAAATGTAACCCTTCTACTTCAGAATATGCATTTTGAATAACCTTCACTTAACTAATGGACCTGTCATAGAATACATTGTAAATCAGAATTCAGTGTGGATTATCTTGTATGTAAAACCTGATGCAATACCTTGCCTAGGATTCGTGCGAACACGTACCCCTCTCCCCTTCTTTATTTTAGACAAGAGAAAATCCATGCGAACTAGAACCAGCTAGAAAAATCGTATCGTTGCTTTCATTATGCTTTGTATGACCCATTTTGTTAAATATGACTTGAAATAATTTAGTATAAGGCATTATAACCCCACCCGACCCCCTATTAAATAACTTTGGTACGGATCAGTTCAGGTAAAAAAATTTGAGACAAATTGTGAAGAATAAAAAAGTGAGACGTAATTATAATGATTAAGGTTATATTAGTGGGCGATGTTTAAGAAAGCACAATAATCAAAGTGCATCAGAACTGCTTACATAAATATAATTCCTGACCATAATGTTAACATTTTATGATTCTATTGTTTTTAAGATCTTACACAAAAAATTGATTCCTTTGGTTTTAACAGTTTGATAAATCGTTCAATTTAAAATTTCAATTTGGTGATTCTTCTCGGGGTGTACGATTCGAAGGCAGGTGAAGCAAAAAAAAGGCACGGAAAGACTGAAAATACTGTAACAAGTATATGATTTTTGTTATAGATCTCGTTGTTTCTTTTCCGTTTGACCGATTTGGAATTTAGGTTTAACGCCATTTCTCAGTGCATGGTAGGCTGTACGTGGCGGACAGTATAAATGGTGGAAGAAGAATAAGGGAAAACCTCTTTAGGAACCAACGACCCACAGGAAGCTACCGGCAAGCTTTCTCGTATATCAGGGCTAATTAGGCCCTATACATTGCCAGTCAGAATTGAAAGGTAATTAGGTAGTGCTCAATATTTCTTACTTTGTATAGGGTTAGATTTTTTAAATTTAAAAACAAATCCCCGGTCTTCCTAATTGATTATACTGGATATTTCAAAAGACCTTGTATATCTTAAGCAGGGGAGTACCTAATTTTTAGTATTTGGCACCTGGGGCGGATATTTTCTTTGGCACCCCCCACAAATAATTTTAAAATGTAAACAAACAGAAAAATGTGTTATGTTCGCAAGCAGATTTTTAAATAGTACAGTGCTGTCATAAGCCAAATGGAAATAACTTTTACTTTGGCGAATTTTTCATTCGGTTTGAAAACTTGTATTGGTATTTCGATCCTCCCGATGCCTCCCCCCCCCCTTTTTTTTTGTTCTCTTTCTTTCTGGCTGTCACCTGTGATTATCACTTCCTGGATTTCAAGCGTAAATTGTAAAGAAAGAACCGATAGCTTTGTTTTTACATTTTATGTATTTGATAGTTCATTTATTGCACTTTCAGAATCTGGTATTGTCTAGTCTGGCAAAATTCATTTTCCCTATTTTAATACTTTAGACTAATTCATGCTGATTTTTGTATCACATGGGAGCAGTCATTTTAGTTAGATGTATGCTTAGATCATGTACAATTCCACAAGTACAATATCCACATGTACAATATTCACAAGTATAATATCCACAAGTACAATATCCACAAGTACAATAACCACATGTACAATATCCACATGTACAATATTCACAAGTATAATATCAACAAGTACAATATCCACAAGTACAATATCCACATGTACAATATCCACAAGTATAATATCCACATGTACAATATCCACGAGTACAATATCCACAAGTACAATATCCACAAGTATAATATCCATAAGTACAAGATCCAATATCCACATGTACAATATCCACAAGTACAATACCCACAAGTACAATATCCACAAGTATAATATCCACAAGTACAATATCCACGAGTACAATATCCACAAGTACAATATCCACAAGTATAATATCCATAAGTATAATATCCACATGTACAATATCCACATGTACAATACCCACAAGTACAATATCCACAAGTACAATATCCACAAGTATAATATCCATAAGTACAAGATCCAATATCCACATGTACAATATCCACATGTACAATATCCACAAGTACAATATCCAAAGAAATTTCAGCCATAAAATTAAAGTACATAGAGGTATGTCAACATTGTGCATGTTGTAAATGTAAACAGCTTCACTACATCTCAAAGGAGTTAATAATATCTGTAAAGCGACCACCATAAAGACCACGTAGGTATTATAATTGTATGGTTAATTTGTGTTGTATTGCTAAAGGGACCACTATAAAGACCACGTAGGTATTGTAATTGTATGGTTAATTTTGGTTGTATTGCTAAAGCGACCACCATAAAGACCACGTAGGTATTGTAATTGTAAAGTTAATTTTTGTTCTATTGCTAAAGCGACCACCATGAAGACCAAGTAGGTATTGTAACTGTATGGTTAATTTTGGTTGCATTGCTAAAGCGACCACCATAAAGACCACGTAGGTATTATAATTGTATGGTTAATTTTGGTTGTATTGCTAAAGCGACCACCATAAAGACCACGTAGGTATTATAATTGTATGGTTAATTTGTGTTGCATTGCTAAAGGGACCACTATAAAGACCACGTAGGTATTGTAATTGTATGGTTAATTTTGGTTGTATTGCTAAAGCGACTACCATAAAGACCACGTAGGTATTGTAATTGTAAAGTTAATTTTTGTTCTATTGCTAAAGCGACCACCATGAAGACCAAGTAGGTATTGTAACTGTATGGTTAATTTTGGTTGCATTGCTAAAGCGACCACCATAAAGACCACGTAGGTATTATAATTGTATGGTTAATTTTGGTTGTATTGCTAAAGCGACCACCATAAAGACCACGTAGGTATTATAATTGTATGGTTAATTTTGGTTGTATTGCTAAAGCGACCACCATAAAGACCACGTAGGTATTATAATTATATGGTTAATTTTGGTTGCATTGCTAAAGCGACCACCATAAAGACCACGTAGGTATTATTATTATATGGCTAATTTTGGTTGTATTGCTAAAGCGACCACCATAAAGACCACGTAGGTATTATAATTGTATGGATAATTTGTGTTGTATTGCTAAAGGGACCACTATAAAGACCACGTAGGTATTGTAATTGTATGGTTAATTTTGGTTGTATTGCTAAAGCGATCACCATAAAGACCACGTAGGTATTGTAATTGTAAAGTTAATTTTTGTTCTATTGCTAAAGCGACCACCATGAAGACCAAGTAGGTATTGTAACTGTATGGTTAATTTTGGTTGCATTGCTAAAGCGACCACCATAAAGACCACGTAGGTATTATAATTGTATGGTTAATTTTGGTTGTATTGCTAAAGCGACCACCATAAAGACCACGTAGGTATTATAATTGTATGGTTAATTTTGGTTGTATTGCTAAAGCGACCACCATAAAGACCACGTAGGTATTATAATTATATGGTTAATTTTGGTTGCATTGCTAAAGCGACCACCATAAAGACCACGTAGGTATTATTATTATATGGCTAATTTTGGTTGTATTGCTAAAGCGACCACCATAAAGACCACGTAGGTATTATAATTGTATGGTTAATTTGTGTTGTATTGCTAAAGGGACCACTATAAAGACCACGTAGGTATTGTAATTGTATGGTTAATTTTGGTTGTATTGCTAAAGCGACCACCATAAAGACCACGTAGGTATTGTAATTGTAAAGTTAATTTTTGTTCTATTGCTAAAGCGACCACCATGAAGACCAAGTAGGTATTGTAACTGTATGGTTAATTTTGGTTGTATTGCTAAAGCGACCACCATAAAGACCACGTAGGTATTATAATTGTATGGTTAATTTTGGTTGTATTGCTAAAGCGACCACCATAAAGACCACGTAGGTATTATAATTGTATGGTTAATTTTGGTTGCATTGCTAAAGCGACCACCATAAAGACCACGTAGGTATTATAATTGTATGATTAATTTTGGTTGTCTTGCTAAAGCGACCACCATAAAGACCACGTAGGTATTATAATTGTATGATTAATTTTGGTTGTATTGCTAAAGCGACCACCATAAAGACCACGTAGGTATTATAATTGTATGGTTAATTTTGGTTGCATTGCTAAAGCGACCACCATAAAGACCACGTAGGTATTATAATTGTATGATTAATTTTGGTTGTATTGCTAAAGCGACCACCATAAAGACCACGTAGGTATTATAATTGTATGGTTAATTTTGGTTGTATTGCTAAAGCGACCACCATAAAGACCACGTAGGTATTATAATTATATGGTTAATTTTGGTTGCATTGCTAAAGCGACCACCATAAAGACCACGTAGGTATTATTATTATATGGCTAATTTTGGTTGTATTGCTAAAGCGACCACCATAAAGACCACGTAGGTATTATAATTGTATGGTTAATTTGTGTTGTATTGCTAAAGGGACCACTATAAAGACCACGTAGGTATTGTAATTGTATGGTTAATTTTGGTTGTATTGCTAAAGCGACCACCATAAAGACCACGTAGGTATTGTAATTGTAAAGTTAATTTTTGTTCTATTGCTAAAGCGACCACCATGAAGACCAAGTAGGTATTGTAACTGTATGGTTAATTTTGGTTGTATTGCTAAAGCGACCACCATAAAGACCACGTAGGTATTATAATTGTATGGTTAATTTTGGTTGTATTGCTAAAGCGACCACCATAAAGACCACGTAGGTATTATAATTGTATGGTTAATTTTGGTTGTATTGCTAAAGCGACCACCATAAAGACCACGTAGGTATTATAATTGTATGGTTAATTTTGGTTGTATTGCTAAAGCGACCACCATAAAGACCACGTAGGTATTGTAATTGTATGGTTAATTTTGGTTGTATTGCTAAAGCGACCACCATAAAGACCACGTAGGTATTATAATTGTATGGTTAATTTTGGTTGCATTGCTAAAGCGACCACCATAAAGACCACGTAGGTATTATAATTGTATGATTAATTTTGGTTGTATTGCTAAAGCGACCACCATAAAGACCACGTAGGTATTATAATTGTATGGTTAATTTTGGTTGTATTGCTAAAGCGACCACCATAAAGACCACGTAGGTATTATAATTATATGGTTAATTTTGGTTGCATTGCTAAAGCGACCACCATAAAGACCACGTAGGTATTATTATTATATGGCTAATTTTAGTTGTATTGCTAAAGCGACCACCATAAAGACCACGTAGGTATTATAATTGTATGGTTAATTTGTGTTGTATTGCTAAAGGGACCACTATAAAGACCACGTAGGTATTGTAATTGTATGGTTAATTTTGGTTGTATTGCTAAAGCGACCACCATAAAGACCACGTAGGTATTGTAATTGTAAAGTCAATTTTTGTTCTATTGCTAAAGCGACCACCATGAAGACCAAGTAGGTATTGTAACTGTATGGTTAATTTTGGTTGTATTGCTAAAGCGACCACCATAAAGACCACGTAGGTATTATAATTGTATGGTTAATTTTGGTTGTATTGCTAAAGCGACCACCATAAAGACCACGTAGGTATTATAATTGTATGGTTAATTTTGGTTGTATTGCTAAAGCGACCACCATAAAGACCACGTAGGTATTATAATTGTATGGTTAATTTTGGTTGTATTGCTAAAGCGACCACCATAAAGACCACGTAGGCATTATAATTGTATGGTTAATTTTGGTTGTATTGCTAAAGCGACCACCATAAAGACTACGTAGGTATTATTATTATATGGCTAATTTTGGTTGTATTGCTAAAGCGACCACCATAAAGACCACGTAGGTATTATAATGGTATGGCTAATTTTGGTTGTATTGCTAAAGCGACCACCATAAAGACTACGTAGGTATTATAATTGTATGGCTAATTTTGGTTGTATTACTGACTCAGCTACGTATCAAGCATCAAAACAGTCCTTTTTAATAATTCTCATGTTTTCCTTTTCCGCAGAACAGTATTTGTACCAAATTCCCCAACAAGTCCAGCCCCACCACCACCCCATTATGAAATGTGAACTATTTTAAAAACGTACATTGCATTTTCTCAGCATAGTAACAATGTTATGCTGAAAGGAATATGAAACCTACCACAATTATTCCCGAGACGTCGCAAATAAATTTTACACTTTGAAAATTGACGGAACAGATGAGAGTAGTGAAGTGGGGCACTATAGGGACAATGGGACTTACCATTAAAAGCACCCCTGGGTCACTATAGAGACTATGTAAATTTAACATGGGGAAAATTGCTGGGTCACTATAGGGACAAGGGAATTTAACATGGGAATAGATTTTGGGTTTGTCTAGGGACAAGGGGAATTTAACATGGGAGAAAAAAAACTACTTTAGGGACAAGGGGAATTGAACATGGGAGAAAAAAAAAAAAGCAATTCTAGGGACAAGGGGAATTTAACAGGGGATTTTTTTTAAATAAAAAAAATAATAAAAGGGTAGGCAATTGAAAGTCTATCTCTTTTCGAGAGATGTGAGTGGCCCTGAAAAGGGCCTTTGGGTTTCTTCTTCTTCTTCTAACTCCTCCACTTCTTCCACCATCCCCTTATCTTTCCTAAAATTCCTTTCTTCTTCTCCTTCGTCTCTGGCATCCAGTCAGGATGGCCTAGCGCTCTGAATTTCTCCTGTATTCGTATCCAGTTATGGTTGAGTTTGTCTAAGTTTTCTGTTCTCTTTCTATTTTCTTCTTCTTTTCTTTCCTTAGACCACTTTTCTTTGATGTTCTTGACCTCTTCGGTCAGCACTTTCCTCATTACTTCTTCCGCTTTCTTAAGCTTGTCTAAGCCCCACTTCACAAAAGACCAATCTGTCCATTCTACAATGTCTTCTAATAAACACCTTACACTCGTCACATAAACTATGGCTTCTTTCAACTTGCCCACTTTCAAATACGGTGGGTTAATGAAACCTCTGATTCTCTTCTCCTCATCCTCTGTCATTTCTTTCACAATATCGATGGCTAAGTGGAGGCTGGTTACTTGTCTTGAGACGAAGTCTTTTGTCAGTGCATGCCTCCAGTCCTGTTCAAGCCTTTCTGCTACATTCAATCCATCCACCATCCAATACCAACTTCCCATAAGGTTGTTATACAAAGCTGAAGCTGCTGGCATCTTCTTGTTTGCTTATTCCGCGGAATGGGCTCCAATGGCAAACACTGTTAGTTTTATAGTTAAAGCGCGGACGTGAAGGAAAACATCCCCTACTTTTCTCATTTCATATTATATATTATCCACATACGTGAAGCAGCAATAAACTAACCCCAAATCTACTATCCACACACGCAAAGCATTAAAATGAAATCCTAATCTACTATCACACAAACCAACTTAAGCTCTTACATAACCCAATAATCTACTATCCACACAAACGTACGTGATCGCTTACAAACAAACAAACACACACACACACACACACACACACACATAAAAAGAGTCAGTGTTTATATTCACACTACTCTACATACACACACATTGGCAAATCGATTACTATTTCTTTTCTAAAGGTTTGGATAGCCCTGAAAAGGGCTGTTTCTTTTTGAACTCCATGTCACCTGGATAATGATGGCACCTTCCAGGCCTGGCACCACACACAGATCTTCTTCCCCAGTCCCTTTTCACTCTTTTTTGGGGGAGAGCAGAGGCGGGATAAGTGGCTTCAGAATCCCAATTTTCTGTCTCTGGGATTCTGAAATTTCCTCTCTCCTTTTCCTCCTTTTCTTTTTTTCTTCTTTCCTCTTCCTCTTTCATCCTTCCCTCTTCGACAATGGCCTCCGCGGCCAGTTCATTTAGTATGCGCCTGGCATATTCCAGGTGCATCTGGAGTTCTAGAAGCTTTACAGTTCTGGTATTCATTGTCTTGTTAACGAATGAACAGGGTAGCTAGACTGCCCAGCGATTTTCAATTTATACTAAAAGCGCGGACGTGAAGGAAAACATCCCCCTAAAACAAAATTGATATTACCTAGATCATGACCAAACAAGGACCTAAAAGAAACACTCACTCACTTTTTTATACTACCCATTACTAATTTAAAAATTTTCATTAATCACTTCAATATACTATCCACATACGCAAAGCAATCAAACCCCAAATCTACTCTCCCCACACGTCAAACAGCAAAAAAAAAACATGATCATGATCTACTATCCACAAAAACTTACGTGAGCACTTACAAACACACAATCATATACACAAACACATACACTCACACTATAAAAAAGAGTCAGTGTTTATATTCACACTACTCTACATACACACATTGGCAAATCAATTGTTATTTCTTTTCTAGAGTATTGGGTAGCACTGAAAAGGGCTGTTTTTTTTTTGTTTGCTATGGCAATCTTTTAGTTTCTAAGAATGCGATGTCCTCTGACGATAGACTTTCTGACGATAGGTCTGCTTCTTCGGAAAGAGAAGAAGAACTCTTTGGTGTCGATACGACAATCGACAAAGCCTCTGTCAGGTTCAGGTTGCTGCTGCTATTGCTGCTGTTGCTGCTGTTGCTGCTCTCTCTGCTTTTTCTGAAGTCTGTACTTCTCTGTCCATTCTTCTTTCTCCCTGTTCACTTCTTCTCTGAAGAGCTCTTCTATCAGGTCTTCAGTGACTTTTAGCATTCTCACATTCTCTATCTCTTCTGGCTTCGGTATCAGACTGTGTCTGACCCTAGCTTAGCTAGTCTGGAGCACATCTTCGTAGCAGGATGAGTCGACAATGGATGGTTAGACTGGAGGCTACCCCGGCATTAAAGTCAAAGCGCGGACGTGAAGGAAAACATCTCTACACGGTTTTCGAGCCGGAACGTTCAATGAGTGCCATGAGATGGATAGTAAGACGTCAAAGAGCATGAATCAAAATTCTTATAGCCAAACAAACCACAAAGGCATTTTTTTTCAAAACACAACATTTTTTATTCAAAATCACTTAATACTAACAAACAACTATAACATTTTTAATAATAATAATTCAACAATATAACATCAAACATTTTTTTATAATTACAAACATTTTTTTCAATTATCACTCTACTTTAAACAGGGTTGACAACGTTGTGAATAAAATTGTGTTTTCCACTGTTGGAAGTCATTAGGCCATTGATGGACACTACGTTTCCTACCTTGAGACAAAAGATAAGCATATTGGTCACAAAACCATCGATCTACTTTCATATCGTTTCTAGAAGAAGAACGAGGATCAAAATGAGTTACTAAATGTTCTAAGGAATAGCCCAGGCTGCGATGATGCAGAAAATACACACAATATTGTCCACACATCAAGGAATCTGTGCCTTGTAATTTCACATTATTGAATCGGGTGGTCTGAGCATTTCTTCTCATAAAGTCAATGATATCGTCTTTCAAAGGAGGCAATCCGTAGGAATCGAAATATTCCACGCATCCTTCTTGAGGAAAGTAGACGGCTACCCAGTGGGTTCCTGGGAGATGACTGTCGTCCGTGTTGATCACATAAACTTGATGGTCTTGAGGTTTGCGATGAGAGAGTTCATCTTTAGCACAGACGACAGGATTCCAAGAAGCAGTGTACGAACTGTGGTTCAAAAAGTAATAAAGTTCCCAGGTATCCATGTTTTGTGTGGTTTTTTCTTCTTCTTCTTCACAGGTAATGATAAGTGATCAATTCGATCCTGACCTTTTGCTTGAAAATGTCTGACAAGTAAAAGGCGTTTAGCTCCGACTTCTTATTCTGGTCAAAGAGAGATTTGATGCGACTGCGATCCAGAGACGTTAATGGAGGAAAAGAATGTTTATCCAAGCCTTTATACCACTCGTTCAACACGAATTCTATCTCGATGACACCCCAAGCTTTGTCCAGATATTCGTCCAATTTTTCTTCTTGGCTCAACATCAGACATTTGTCGTGTTGAATTTGACTGGGATGATCGTTGTGACATCCATAGCATTCTTCCTTGATCAATTCTTTCATTACATCTGTCAGGACTGTAGCAAAACAGGAGACTAAATGGGCTTCTTGTTCTGGCCATCTTGACTTCATCATGATAACTTCTTCGTCTTGGGATTCTTCTTCTTCTTCCATGGTCTCCTCACATTCCATCTTCAAAGTTTCTCCACTAGGTAAAGAGGGATAACAGTCTTCCATGGCTTCTAATAATCTAGAGTGACTTCTCTTAAACTGTTGATTTCTATGGTATTGTCAAATTCTGCATACAGGAGGACGTTCACTGTGTCAGGTAGAGGATTAGTAAACTGAAGTTCCACACGAATCTGGCCGGATTTTATAGGGTGGAAATGTCCCTCGTCGCTGCCTTGGTCTGGAGTGAAATCAAACGCCCACAAACCGTAGCCTCCTGTATAATCCTCGTACGATATGCCGTGACTGGTGTTGGTTCCTAACTGTCCGGTGGCTTCGTACAGGGACAAGTACGACCTCAAGTAATTCCTGTCACCAAACTTAGGCTCAAACGGTCGGGTACACAGTGTCTTGCCATCGCGACTGACTTCGATCTTGGCTACGTTGTAATGATGAAACAGGAAAGGATTTTCGTTGTGGACTCCGTTGAAGGCTGAATTCTTGACGATACCAAGGATCAAACGCTTGGGTAACTGGCCTTGGAACAGATGATCTTCGATCATGGATCGCTGTCCAGCAGGAATGGTGAACGTTTTTACTTCCACGCGTCGTATGGGATACTTGGCGGTCGTTCTGCTCAACGTTTGACTGATGTCGTTTCCCACTTTGGGTAACACTTCCACGCGTCGCACGTAGAGCCTGGCTTCTTGGATGATGGTTTTGTACTCGTTAGCATGGGCCAACAAATGGAAAGCGGTACTGCTACGATTCAGTCTCAGGCGAATATCCACTCCGTTCAGTAAATACTTTTCTTGTAACCACATGTCCAAATGCAAACGATCCATCAGTTCTAAACTACGTCCTTGCAGAATTTTATTTCTACGTGTATTAAACCCCACATTGTGAGGATCGTCATCTGCTGTGAGGGCTGTATCGTTAAACGTGTTATCACCCGCTGTGTCAGGCTTCCATACCACGCAAGCATCCACATGAGTATTCTTGGCTTCTTTTCCGTACGTCAAGAGATTTTCCAGGTAGGCACGATACGGGTAAGTATCCATGCTGCTGCTGACCAGTTTGTTATTCAAGCACAAGTCCACTTCGCTGAACAAGGAATGCATGAAATTGTTGACAGGCGCTACCCTATCATTGGCTCCAGGATTGGTGTTGTCCGTTTTGATCACTCTGACTTTCAAATACAGGTAACTGCTATTCAGATCGAGGTAATCTTCGGGCTGACCTTTGGTGTCAAACTCGATGGGAGCAGAATCCGTCAAAGAGGAGACGGGATGAAATTCCACCCACTGGGATTCTTGCATCGTCATCATGGTGGGTGGCATGGCAAACACATCCAGTTCCGACTTGGAACAAGCGCAACTCTCGGTGCATCATTTTTTCTCTGTGTCTCAATAATCGAAAACGTCTAAGTCTCGAACGGTTCTTCTTTTCTTTGTCTTTCTAGCTTTAGACGTGTGAAGTCTGATGAAAGGGTGTTTTCTTCGTCGTCTCTTTCTGCCTTGTCCTTACTGAATGCCTGATTCGGTAGCGTGCAGGGCATTTATAGGTGTTTCTCGTCGACCCAAAAGGTCTTTACCCGTTTGCAGCAAGACATTTTTGCCTGCCCTCAAGAAAGCTTCTTTGGGGTTTTGTTTGTCGATGATGACATTTTGGAGAAATTCTTTGTCTTGTGTTAGTACCGCATCTTTCAAGGCGTGCAATCCGCGTGTCACCATCGGTTTCAACACCGGAGCCACCGAACAAAAAGCCGATTTTAACATATCTCCTAAACCGTGTCCTCGCTGTCGAGCCACCCCTCGGTACACTGGATACATGACTTACGAGTCGTGAGAGAACCGTTTTCGAAAATGGAGTTTCACCGTGACTTTCCCTTTGGTGAATGAAATATTTTGTCCCAGATCTCCTTTTATAGCAATGTTGACCGTGTCCAAATAAGACTTGCTGACAGGCAAATAGTGAGGATGTACAAATTCGCGGTGAACGTGTTAAGTGTTTCCACCTTCCTCGTCAGTGGCAGAATCCACTTTGAAAGGAATGCCACGCAAGTAACGGCACGGAGGTGTGTCCCACCACGTTACACTCCACCACATCGGAGTACACAAACATCAAATTAAGTCCTTGGTTCAGTTCTACCGGGGAACGAAATAACTTGCTAAAAGACTCTTTGTCGTAAATGATTGGTAATTCGTTTTTCTTGAGCATGACCATTCTCATGTCCATGTCCCCGTCCAACATGTCAAACAATTCAGGACAAAATAAAATGCACACGATTTTACCCCCGTCAAATTTCATCAGGAAGCGACGAACTGCTTTGTGGTACTCCATGGTGACACTTTTTTTGACACTTTCCAAAGCTTTCAGAAACACGACATTAAATCTGGAGGTAATGGTGCTGACCAAATGTTGACCACTAAAATAATAGCCTGCGGGAACGAACAAGTGGTAGGACCACTTTTGAGTTTTGTCATCATAGGTTTTGTGATCATATTTGACGTGGGTATTCAAGTACTTTTGCACTGGCTCGTCATGAACTTCCACCGTAAAAAAATTTTGATTAGGAAGGACATTGAGGACTTGGGTCGGGTGAATGATTTCCACTAAAGCCACTTCCCAATGGGCTTCGTGATCTAATGGGATGGCCTGAGGTAATTTGGCCGTGTAACAGCACAACGTGTTCTTGGGAAACACCTCCATGGAACTGTCACTGGGTAAGGTTAAGTAAAATTGGTTGTTATTGCTCATAATTACAGAGTTCTGTGGCTGTCCGAGGAGTTACTGGACGTCAGAGGCGTGTCTCCTCCCAAAATGGGGTTATTGTTGTTATTGGAGTGGTGACTGGCGCTGACACTGGACACAAGGTTCCCGTTGTTCCCGTTCGAGGTGAATTTCAGGGAGGGATTAGGAAACAGGTAACCGATGCAACTGCTCAATAAAATGGTCCACAATTGTTTGTCTCCTTGTTGCAAACTCAAATTGGCGATGGCTGCCCCGATGACACAATACACCACGAAGATTTGGCAGAAAAAGACGATTTGCGTTTTAGGCACGCGTTCCCCACACCACACCCACAAGGGTTGTTTTTGCAAATCTTGCAGAGAAGAACTGGGTGAAGGAGTGGTAGCAGTAGTAGCTGCGTCTGTGTGAAAGGGCATGATGGTCACTTCTTTTTATAGTCGATGACTTGCGAAGCGTCGATCCAAGAATCAAAACTGGGTGGATATCCTTTCCAACGTACTTTGACTTCTTTGACATATCGTTTGCCTACTTTATGGGTTCTGCGTTCGAGAATGCTTTCGATGTCGTACACGCCGTCTTCTTTTTTGGTGACACGTTGTAACTCGGGCAAATAAAACGTTCCTTTGAGCACTTCTCCGTTCATGTCTTCCAATTTATAGACGGCAGGATGACGGCCATGCACTCGTCCAGTGACACGAAACAATTCGGTCGTCCAGTTAGGTAAGTAACCTTTGTCGAAAGTGCGTTTGGTTTTGCCAATTCGCATCCAATCTCCTACGGTCAACACTCCACTTTTCTTGGGGGCAGCCCTCGTCGGGGACGTATCAAACAGGCGCTCAAACACCAACACTTCGTTTTCGGGAGTCACCTCTTGCGGGGCACGTCCGATGCTTCGATGGTAAGATTGGTTGTACGCTTGCACTAGGTGCGGTAAGAAGTCGATGTACTTGAGAGTGTGGTGATGCGTAAAATATTTCCACATGCGTTCTTTCAAAGTACGTTGAAAACGTTCCACGACGCTGGCTTTGGTTTCGGGATTCTCGGTGGTAAAAAAATGAATGTCACGTTTCTTTAATTTTTTTTGGAAAGCTTGGTTCAGAAATTCGGTGCCTTTGTCCGTTTGCCATCGAAGAGGGTGACGACCACTTTGTTTCAACACCCGTTGCAGGCCTCGCACTAACTCGCTGCTCGATTTTGAAGTCAAGGGTACGACCCAGGCAAATTTGGAAAAGACGTCGATGACACAAAACAAATATTTGTAGCCGCGATTGTAGCTGGCCAAATGAGAGACATCGGCTAAATCGGCTTGCCATTGATGATCGATGCCTTCCACTTGGGTGCGACTTCTGGCAAACTTGCGTCGAATGGGTTTGTGTAAAGTGTAGGTAGCTTGTTCTTGTAACCATCGTTGAACTTGAGGTAAACGGAGACTTTTCAGTCGAGTTTTGGCAGCACGATACAATTTTTGAACTCCTCCGTAACCTGCAGGATGGGATTGATCGTAGTAAATGCTGGCTAAGACTTTTTCCATTTTTTTTTTTTTGGTGTGTTAATAAGTCACCCACTCTTCGATGATGCTACTTTGGGTGGGACGAAAGGGTGGTTTGGAAACGGATTTACGTGTCCGATGGGCTATGGGAGTAGAAGTCAAAGGTAGTGGTGGTGGAGGTGGCAATGGAATGGCTTTGGTCTTCTTTTCTTTTTTCACTTCTGGTTTCCCTTCTTTTTTTTCACTTCTGTCGAAGGAGGAGTGGACATCATCTTTTTAACCCAAGCTTTCATTTCTTCTCGTTGGGGTGTGGGGGACGGGGTCAACAAGGATGCTGCAATCTTACTTGACATGGGAGCTGCTGACGGTGTTTGAAACACTTCTCGCATCTCTTCTTCCTCAGGTCTTCGTGGGGTAGCATCTCTGGTGACCCCTGGGGATGGTAGTAGTGGTGGTGGTGGTAGTGATGATGGTGCTGGACTTTTTATCAAGGTCTTAAAATCTTTCAGAGTGGGTAGAGATGTTTCGTCTAAAGCTTTCTGGTGAAAGAGTTGCAGTCGTGGCAAGAGTTGACCGTACTTTTGCGATTTTTCTGTTTCGGACAAATCTTGGCGATCCATCAAGGACTGCAATTCGTGTTGTAACTGGGACATCTCACTCAAATGGGGATTGGGAGGTAAATGCGGGTGCGTTGTTCTTGCCAACGATGGTATTCCATCCATCGTTTGTAAGGCACTAAAGCTAGTTTTCTTCCTTCACTGGGATGTCAGGGGTCGATTCTGAGATCTTGGGACTTCAGAGGGCCTTTTTATCTTG
Organism: Sinohyriopsis cumingii; assembly: GCA_028554795.2. Lineage (NCBI taxonomy): Eukaryota > Metazoa > Mollusca > Bivalvia > Unionida > Unionidae > Sinohyriopsis > Sinohyriopsis cumingii. Next base: position 70,746,218 of record CM068838.1, on the reverse strand, counting down.
CTCCCACCAGTCCTCCTAACATGGTTCCCAAGACTCCTTTCAGCAATGGACCTAACAAGAGGGGTAAAATGCCTCCACGTTGGACCAACATCTTCTTCTTTTGACGAATGGGGATTTTCTTTTGAACCATTTGGCAAAGAAATTGACGATGTTTGCCTAAGCATTGTTTCTGGTGTTTGGACAAAGGGATCGTGCCTTTCAACACGTTCAAACAACATTCGCACACGGTATCGATGACCTCTTTGGAGACTGATTGTATGAGTTGTTTTAGTAGGGGTGGAGAAGCTTTGGACAGGACAGATAACATGTCCCCATGTTTGACTAAACGTGGTGGCAGTCCTTTCCTTTTCTTTCCTTGGGGTTGTTTAGAAGAGGGATGTTTTCTGGAGGGTTACATCTTCAGGAGCACCAAAACACTGATATCCTACTTGGTCACACACCTTTTTTATACTGGAACGCGTCGCCACTGATTGTCTTTACGTCGTATCAACTTGAGGACAGGCATGACACGTCGTGCAGGGGTACGTAACGGACTAAATCGAGCCAGTTCTTGCTTGGACAAATCCAGTAAACTTTGTAACATGCCCGATCTTTCTTGAACTTTGATTTTGGGAGAAGGTACTTTGTGAGCAGCAGCCACTGCCACTAAATTGGAGGGTCCTGCCACTGGGGAAGTTCTTGGGGTCATCAACGGAGAAGTTCTTGGTGTGATCAACGTCTCCAAGTACTCTTCAGTTCTTGGTGTCATCAACGCAGAAGTGGATGAACTTGAGGCTGCCGGAGACGCAGTCACCGCCGTGGCAGGTCGTGGTTTGCGAGTGTAAGGTTGCGTCCTGGCCGAAGTGCCTCTCTTGCGACTAGTTTTCTTCTGTGGACTTTTCTTTTTCTGGGGACTTTTTCTCTGTTTCTTTTTCTGGGAGCTTCTTTTCTTTTTCCGGGGTGGTGTCTGGTAAGAGGAGGGTCCCGCCACTGGAGAAGTTCTCCTTGGGAACCTGGTCTTTTTCTTCTTCTTGGAACTTCGTTTGACTTTTTTCTTGGGGGGATCTTTGGGGTCATTAGGATCCCATCTTAAGAGAGAGCGAATGATGACCCCTCCTAGAGTACTGCTCCCTCCAGGTTTCAAAATGATTTGTTTTTTGGTTTGAGTTTCGATGCGGGGATCGGCCAGTTGGGTCAAAGCGACCTTGTTTTGACCAAAAATATCGTTTGGTTTGATGAGGAATCTGAATGATCCCTTGGAGTAATTGACGTGCCGTCACCGTGAACCATCGTAAGACTTCTCTGAGACTAGCTTCTAAGACACGAGCTCGTGTTTGTGGATTTTTTCTCGACTGATGCCATACAAGGCACGAAACAATTTGACGGGAAGATGCGACTGAAGGGACGTCATGTTGACGTTATGTGAGACAGACGAAAAGTGTCTGAGGTTTTTATAGATTTTTTTTGTGGAATGAAATTAAGTCGAGGACGGAGACGTGTACAGGACAGGCCCTCCGTCTTGGCACCAGTGGTGAAACAAGTGGGTACGAAATCGCAAATCCTCGGGGGTGGTAGGTTTCAAATCGACGAGTAAATAGGCGTGTGGAGTTTGAGTGGCATCGTCGTACGCCTGAGTCAGCCAAGGCGTTCCTAACTGTTTGGCTAAGACTTGCACTTGCGATTTATCTCGAGGGCTTTTAAACAAGACCACGTAATGCGCATTGAGACTGATGGTGCGATGGGCTTTACTTTGTTGAAACAAATTTTGAGTGATGTAAACGACACTGGCATTACGATGATGCCCTTTGCGCGTGAACCACAGTTTAATTTCTTCTTCGTCTTCTCCTAACATGTCGTCGAAAATGACCAAATGGGTTTGACGAGAGTCAGAGACGATGCCGTCGTCTTCTTTAGGAATGCCTTCCACAAACACGATGGAGTCGCCTTGACTTTCTCGCAAGAGGCTGTACGCCGATTGCCACTCTTTGTAACACCACACGATGCGCTGAGGTGGTCGATCGATCAAATGATGTTTATGTTCGATCAAGCGTTTGACGAATTCGGTTTTGCCTGAACCGCTAGGTCCAGCAATGAGCATGTTAAAGGGATGGCGAAGATACAAAGCCTCCCAACTGGCACGATCTAAGTGTTCGTCGATGACTTTGACAGTAGAGGAAGAGGGAGCAGAGACAGCAGAGGTAGCCATAGTGTTAGGAATGTCACTTGTGACACGAAAACAGACAAGACAAGAGTTTATATACTTTTTTTCAGGACACGTTTATTGAATGTTTTAAACATGAACACGAAAGACAAAAATACATAAAAGCCAAAGGCTTAAGTACAAGGATAAAATGCACATGATAACCATCAACGTGGAATAAACACAAGTGTCTGTAGAACATGTTTTGGGTAATGTTCTGACCAGTTCTATAGGGAGTAAGGTCACACAAGTGTCCTCCCGAAAGGGTCTTTCAGGCATGTCCACGACAGTCCTGTCCTGGGTGATGGGTTCTTCTGACACTGTCACTAACACAGGTTGTAAAGTAACTTTTTTCCTTGAACAACTCTCGTGCATACTGGGCCACTTCTTGGGTCCAAGCCTCAAAACCCTTTTTTCCAGTCACGGACATCTGTCCAATGGGGGTGTAAGTCACAAGCTACACACACATCGTCATACACGTCTTGGGTAGCTAAAAGTTGACGAATCTTTTTTTCCTGTAGAGGCCGAGAAGTATCCAGATGAAAACGCAAGACTTTGAGCAAAAGGAGTCTTTCGTGACCATTTAAGGCCATTGGGGTGGTAAGTACTGTTCGTAAAGAGTCCACAAGGAATCGGCTGGTAAACGAAATCCCAGAAAACAAGTCACTAAGACACACACCACTTGTCGACCCAAATTGAATGGATACAGTTCTTGTAATAATCGATGGTAATGATCCACGGTTTGAATATGGTCATTGAGTTCCTTCCACGGAATCTGTTCAATTACATGTGACATAAGTCGTGGCATGGCAGCCTGTTTTTATAGTCTCTTTGTTTCGGAAACAATACACGTACTTTCTAGCCAGAGATCTTCGTTCTCCAGTGGGGAATCTAAATCTTGCATACTGTAACCGAAACGTCAGACTTCGTTTAGAAGTTTCCTCTTCCGCTAAGTAGATTCCACGTAAAATATGTTGGTAATCCTTTAACTTGTCTTCCCCAATGCGTTGCACTAGGTGAATCTCGAAGGAACCAAAATGATGAACACGTGGATCATCGGGGCCCTGGAAGTATTGAACAAGGTCTGACCACTGAAACAATTTCTGACGAATCAGTTCTCTTATACCATTCAGGTACCAGTGGTTAAAGATCTGGTGACGTAACGGATGCAACTGTTCTTTACGTTTGACTTGTATTTTGACCAGCTCTCGGTAAATCCTTTCTCTCAACTCCACTGGCAAAGTGCGAATGTTCTCTTGTAAAGTATCCATAAACAGATTATGGTAAGTTACTTCAATGTCTCGGTCCCACTAAGGGTAAGTAATGACAATTCGGTGACCATCGAGCATGTTCTACGTAGGCCGAATCTTGTGGTTCCCAGTGGTGAAGTGACACACCGCAACTGAAGCACTTGACTTTATCTCCTTCGCCCATATAGAACAATCCGGCTCTAGCTAATTCTTCGGGGGTCGGTCCTCCCAGATACTTAGGCCATTTTCCTTTGAACGGCTGAAGACGATTTTCAAAGTCGCAGTATTCCTACAAACGCACAGGGAACGAATATTCGTCTTTCACAGGTTCGTTTCGATGAGGGTTGGGTGACATGGACAGGAGTTTGCTCAGGGCTGTATGACATCCGTAGGGGGGTAAACGTGAAGGTGAACATCCACCTTTAAAACGAAACCCAGTAAAGTGTCCAAGAGAACGAGCGGCATCGCTTTCGCATCCCTCAGGTTTGACACGCACAGCATCACTTTCCATGATAGGGGTAGTGAGAACAAAGTTCCCATGATGCTTTACGGCATCGCTAAGGTCACAGCGTACAGCATCGTTCCCATCGCAAGGCTCACAATCGCATTCCACTTCAGAAGCCCCAAACTTGAATTGTGCCCTTCTAAACTTGTTTTGTGTTTCTCTGAAAGTATTCATCTTGTTCGCTTGGTCTTGGTAGTCTCAATGAACTATTGATCTTGCCTAGGGTTCCTTTTTATATACAGACCAATACCGACGTGTCCATACGGTAAGGTGAAATGATTGGGAAGTCGCACTCACTTCTGGTACACGATTTGATAGACTTTTTCCAAGGGTCGACTGACGATGTGGTGAGTGGGTAAACGTACAATCTTTTTGGGTTGATAGGTGGTCACTTTAAAGTGTTCATCCTCTCCAGATTGCAAGGCTTCTTTCAATACCCCAAAGTTGACCACACGACTGGTACGATAATTCAGAGTCAATCCTTTCACTTTACACTTCGTGTGCACTTCTCCTTGTGGGTCCCGGTATTCGTAGCCGTAATTTTTTGGACCGCCACTGACGAAACGTAGAATCTTATCGTCGGGATGTTCTTCTGTCCAGGCTCCTAAACGGTCTCCTTCGATATCAGGGTGCTGTTGACTCGGGTGATGGATGTAAATGCAACTGTCCGTGTCAAAGTACAGGACGCGTTCCCCTAACAGTTCTAAAGCTTAGTACAATTTTAAGCGAGCATGAGCTGTCACGTAAGCCGCAATGATGACATTTCCAAAATGGTCGTCTTGTACAAAGTCCAGATCTTCTTCGTAATTGACCAAGATCAAATCCTCGCGAACGACGTCCACGTGTTTCATGAATTTGGTTTTGTCGTGAATCATCTGAAAGTAGCGGGAAGGTTCTGTTCTGTCAAATACTCCGTCTTGGGTAAACACGGACGTTGTGCCATTTTACCCCACAAGCAATTTAACATCACTTTGGCAAACGATCGCCTGCCTTCGTTTTTCTCGATGTGATCTAAAGTAATGCCTTCTTGTGCCCAGTATTTCTCTTTGAATATCTTTTGTTCTTCGGGAGTGTGACACCAGGAAGGATAGCCACTGGCTTCTTGTTTCAGTTTCAAAAAGGCATCCACGTAGTCGGCGAAAATGCCTTTCTGCGTGGGGTCACCCTTGTGGTATTGTTATGTCTTGGGAAAGTGACAAATTTCGTACACTTCTAACAGTTGATATCCCATGTCCAGAGCTTTGAACAATTCTACGCAGAGCCCGTTCTTCCTGGGTGTGCTGACAAGGTTGGTCTTGGTTGCACGTTTCGGCACAAGTACGGCACAAAGGAAACATCAGTTTGCCTTGACAATGGTGAGGTAAGACGGGATGGTACAAGTCCTTGGGAGGCAAAACTTTGCACTTGATCAAGCCTTCGTATTGTCGAATGTTTTTCAGGTCGATGTGTTCCGTGAACAATAGTGGGTGCCCTGCAGGAAAGTGACAATATTTGCATACGTAGGGATACAGCGAACACACGTCCAAGTATTTGATTTCTTCTCCTTTCTTTTCGTCGGCTTGGTACAGCAAACAGGTGGCATTGGTCCTCCCTCCGTACAAACTATCCCTCGGGTTCAGGGGGTCCACCCACTGGTAACTTTCCTCGAGGAGTTTAAACTCGGGATCGGTTTTCAAACGGTGATCGTACTCGTGTTCCCACATTTCCACCACTTGGTATCCTTCCTGTTTAGGCGTCGCTGACAAGTGTCCATTGTTCGTTGTAAAAACTGATTTTTAGTGTCACGGTCAGGGTAGCAGACGGGGCATCCGTGAAATAAGCAACCGTTAAACTCGTACACGATCTTGGGGTTTTCTAAGTCCCAGCCATCGACCGAATGCGTTCCGATGGTCTTTTCGCCTCCTCCGTTGCGGACATGCTGAATCCATTTGTCTTCCTTGTCACACAAGTAATGTAACCAGCGTAGGGCTTTGACCGAGTATTGACGTTTGACATAGTTGGTCGTTTGAGGGCTGATGACAGCCACGGTGTTTTCAGGCATGAACCGTTGCCGGTACACTAAGGAACACGCTTTGGCAATGGTGCAAGCTTCTTTCAAAGGATCGACCCCTCCGTGTTCCATGAACAGTTCTCGAAATTTTCCACAGCAACGCCGTAAAATGTCCACGTCGGAACGACAATACTTTAGCATTTCTTCCTGAAAGTCGAAGGGTTCTGATGCGTGAGCCTGGTACCAAGCGTAGAAAGCTTCTCGTTGTTCGGTACGCATGTTGTCAGGGTCGTAATAATGAGCCTCAGGCAAATGGGGTAGAACGGCGTGTTGATTGGCTTCCGTATTGAAAAAGTGTGGAAAGTACCCTTTAGCCATTTCTGTCATTCCAAACGTTTTAGGCATTCGGTTCAAAGGCATGGCCAAGTAACTCATCGAATCTTTAAACTGTACTTGTCCCACTTGCATGAAAATGATTTTGGCTCCGTTCAAAGTCACTTTAGGACGCTCGGTGCCTTGTTCCGTATAGGATCTCAAAAGAAACTGTCCATCGTATCCGGAGAAATTGTGAGCCATCACTGTGGCATGACGATGACAATCTCCGTAACGTTCGATGTCCTCTTGGCTCCACGTCTTGTCGATGGGGTCTAAGACCGTTTGTGCGAAATCGGCTAGCGTGTTCGGTCCTCGAAAGATTTTTTCACGCCCTCCTGGAATCTTACTGCAGTGAGGGCAATAACTGAAGATAGGTTCCTGAATGCACTTCTCGCACGCTCGATGAGCCACGCAGAAATTAGGAATGTGAATACCGGTCTCTTGCATGCATTCGAAATCGAAAAAGATGAAATTGCCTTTCTTCTTGTGTCCATCCTCTTTCTCTGGTTGGGATTGGTATTTTTGCACGTATCATTGGTGTTCCAAGTCCACGATGTGGTGACAAATGTGACATTTTTTCTTTCCTGAACATACATGTGCCTTGGCATTATTGGTACGTATGCCTTGTCCACACGTAGGGCACAATCTAAGCAGTTGACAAGCACATTTCTGCTGTGAACCTTGCGTCTTCAAATGTTGTTGGTAAAGGCAGGGCTGACAAACGTACGCAGACAAGCTGGACAATGCATTTGTTCTTGCCCTTCGTCCAGACAGGGTGGCGAGGCCAAACATCCTGAGCATTTCAATCCACAATGCTTGTGTTGCTCTCGATTGTTATAACCATAGTCACATTTCTCACAATAATAAACATATCCCAGGAATCCGGTGATACTGGTAATGGTATCGAAATGGTCATCGTGATGATAGACGTGAATGTATTTTCCATCCTTAAAATCTTGGCCTCGAAACAACAGAGGCCCGCGTACTTCTTGAGGGTACACTTTCAAGGTGTAGCGTGGAGCTAGGATATCTTGCAATTTTTGCATTTCAGGAATGCCACAGGGTGTGTCTTTGGGCAAGTCGGCTTGTTGCAACAGGAGTTCGGCTTCACTTCGTTGTTTGGCTCGGTTCGATTTTCGAATATTCTCCCAGGCTCTTTTCCATTCTACCGTGTCGATTTTGTTGGCATAGGTTCGTCCCACCACAATGGCACGGGCTAAACACATCTGGTCTTGAGGGTTGTTAATTCGGACGAGGCTCTTTTTGGTGGTGCGAAGGTCGTTCACCAATAAGACCTTTTTGCGGCCAGTCCCTTGAGGAGGAGAGACGTGGGTCATGTCCAGTGTGGCTTTTCCATCGGTGATGTCAAACTGGTCATTGGATTGTTGCACGTGTTGAATCTTGTCCATGACTTTGGAAGCGGTCAATTCTGCAGGGCTGCTAAACTCGATCCAAACAGGGAATTTCAAACCGTCGTGTTGTATGGAAAGTCTCAAGCGATCGTCTTCTTTGGGTTGACATTGTCGCTTGAGTGTGGTGAGTAAAGAATCCCACACCCCGGTGATGAACCCTTCTGCTTTCTCTAACGGTACTTCGGACTTGAAATCTTTAAACTTCACCGTGTATTTGTAAGCCGTGGTTCTAAATTTTCTAGAGGAGCGCTTTTCTGTCTCTCGAATGTCATAGTACTTTTCAGGGTTAACTAAGGGTGGTGAACTTTGTTTAGAGGGTTTGGATTCTGGTTCACTCATGTCCTCTTCAAATCACTGGCATGAATTTGTGCCAAGACTTCAGCTCTGGTACGAGGCGATAGATCACGTTTCTGCCTCTTACTTTCTTCTCAAATGAATTGGATCGTTTCATCTTGATAGAAAAACGTCAAATGACTAAAGTTTAAACACCATGGACTAATTTATAGTCCTGGCAGACCAGCGTATATAAAAGGGTGTGTGTCTTGTCCTTTCACTATTCATTTCACTCTCTAACCGAGCACAACGATGGAATAGACTACCCAAATCGAACATTTCATCAGAGCTTTGCGAGGGGTCATTAGAAAATTTTCTTCAGACCAGCCGACGGACTACTCTCCTTCCTTGCGAGATAAAAGTCAAGATACTTGCTATATCTGTCAGAAGAAAGGGCATTGGTCTTCAGAGTGTCCAGACCGTCAAAAAAGAAAAAAAGGGGCTAAAAGAGACAAAAGTCAAGACACCTGTTATTATTGTCAAGAAAAATGACATTGGTCTCCAGATTGCCCAAAAAAGAAATAAGAGGAGTCAGAAGAAGAGAGGGATTCTTCAGAGGAAGAAGAAGAGGAGGAAGATAGCAGACAGGTGAAGAAAAAGAAACAGGAGAAGAAAAGAAGAAGGGAAGAAAGTGAGGAGGAAGAGGAAAAAAAAGACTGTGACGGTGAAGAAATTCAAAAAAACAGAGAGAGTGAACAATGAGACAGAAGAAGTCTGTGAACTTTTTAAAGTGATTTGTTGTGAATTGTGAATTGGATTGTAACTATTTATAAAAGAATAAATTAGGTATAAAAAGGTAAGTGTCTTTGAGTTTTGATTTTAAATAAGAAGCTACACTCACGCACTCATATACACGTACTATAGGGGTAAAATAGGGTTGTTTTTTTTTAGTTATTGGCAATTGAAAGTCTATCTCTTTTCGAGAGAAGTGGGTGGCCCTGAAAAGGGCCTTTGGTTTTTGGTGTAGGGGTGAGTTTAAGCAATCAACTTTAACTGCCTTAAGCCTTTGCCACGGCCGAGGCCTACTTTTGATGATGATGATTTGGTGAAATCACTAAGGGTGGTACGGTAGGCTTAGTCACAGGGTTGACGTGTTTAGCTCGGGAAGATCGTATTCTCTTCGGTCGTGATAAAGGAGTCTGATACATTTGTTTCAGACTTCTTAACTCAGCTAAAATGTCTAACAGTACCGTGACCGTTTGATTTTCACCCTCTTGTTTCTTTGCTGCTGCTTCTTCTTGTTGTTTTTTTTCTTACCTCTTCTTGCTGTTGTTGCTGTAAAAGAAAAGCTTGTTCCGCTTCCTTTTGTCGTTGTATAAATTTCTCCAATTCTTCTTTCTGTCTCTGTCTAAAATTCTCCACGTGTGGTAATGAAGGTGACGAAGGTTCCGGAACAAATTCTTGCGAGGTAAGAAAATCCGCAAAATCCCAATTCACCTCTTCTGAAAGTAAGTCCGGGTTCCCTTGTGTAGTCTCCACTGCTGGTGCACCCCAATTGATCGTTTTCTGAGTTTCCGTCATGTTGAATAACTGTCGCATGGATTGACAGCGCACAGGCGCTAGCGAATCTATATAGACCACGTGACGTCACAGACTGTTCTCTTCGGATTGGATGCGAGCTGACTGAATTTTGTCACGCGTGTTTGGATTGGTGAATGAACTCAATCCGTTTCAATCTTTCCTCTACCTATAAATAAGCGCAGTTCACTGCATTGATTTACCTGTTCTCGTCGCCTCAGCATGTGGAATGACGTTGAATCTTCCACCCTTGTGTCAACAATGATGTTCAGGACGGACATATCTATGTATGTCCGATCCGAATGGACAGTTGTCCATAGGACCGCCAGCAACCTATGGATACGTAGGATTTACGTGGAGAGGCAAGGATGGTTCAAAAGAGTCCTGATTTACGGTCCTACAGTGAGACGAAGCCTAAGGACAAGAAGAAGTCACAGATGCCCTTTATGTTAAGGGCATATATAAACCCAAAGGCCCTTTTCAGGGCCACTCACATCTCTCGAAAAGAGATAGACTTTCAATTGCCTACCCTTTTTTTTATTTTTTTTTATTTAAAAAAAATTCACCTGTTAAATTCCCCTTGTCCCTAGAATTGCTTTTTTTTTTCTCCCATGTTCAATTCCCCTTGTCCCTAAAGTAGTTTTTTTCTCCCATGTTAAATTCCCCTTGTCCCTAGACAAACCCAAAATCTATTCCCATGCTAAATTCCTTTGTCCCTATAGTGACCCAGCAATTTTCCCCATGTTAAATTTACATAGTCCCTATAGTGACCCCGGGGTGATTTTAATGGTAAGTCCCATTGTCCTTATAGTGCCCCACATCACTACTGATGAGGTTCCTGGAGGTCAAAGGTTAAAACGATTGCTTATTTTTTAACACTAGAATATGGAAGAAAGAGATTTGTTGTCATTATTTATTTGTTGATTTCATTACAAATGAATGAAAAGAAACATTTTCACTTTACATTTCATTAACTTAATGTAACAGTTTTAAAATTAAGTTGACATCACTTCTGTGTTGTAAGACTTCTATTTATCTTCCAGAATTAAGGTCATTTCACACACAATACTACCACAAGGTGGCCTATTTACATGAATAACATCAATGTTAGGGTATCGTCCTATTGAGAACATCATACATGATAATATTATTTTTTGTTAAAAATGCACAAATTTTCATATATGTTTTAATGTCGCGCTCTACAGTTGAAATGTAATCCGTTTGAAAAAGTAATGTCAATGCATCACGTTTATAAAACCCGTGTTTAATGTCGACCAGTAATATTTAATATTTATTAAAAAACTATATCTCAACTCCACTATTTTTAAATATATTGGCTCTAAATTAAAGACTCAGAAGAAAAGTATATCACGCATCACAATTGTAATCCAAGGGTGGCGGGTTCTGTATCCGCCTATGCTGACATTGTGTCCTTGAGAAAGGCAATTAGCTCCAATTTCCTCTGCATGACACAGTCAATAACGTGTTAACAAAAATAAAAATAAAACTCTTCAAAATGAAATACTTCGAAACGAGTATTTCCCGTCAAAGTTGTGATGAAAGTCTGTTTACCGGCTTTTGTGAAGTCATTATAATGTTATTCTATTATCAGCAGTGTTGGCCAGATTTAATGATGAATCGGCGTCATTTGTCCTTGCATATTGCGATTCTGAGCAAAAATGTCAGAAAACATCTAAAACAAGAATCTCTTGAAGGAATATATGAGATGCTGGCCAAAATAATGAAATCGTAGGAATCCTTATAAAATCCGATTTTTTTTTATCCTTGTATTCTGTGAATACTGAAACTAAATAGGACTTACTCCAGAAACTCCAGCATGTTTAATCTAATTTTATGAAGATGTTTGTTAATAAGGTCAAATAATCAATGTCACAAATCAAGTGCAATATACAAACTTAGTTATGATTACAGACTATTTTGTCACATCTAAGAACTAACATATTAAAAATATGAGTAGAGCACCAAAACCAAAGTTAACAAAATTAAGGACGTATGCACTCTACTTATGTATATCAATAAAGATGATTTAATAAAAATATATTCATACATGAATCTGTTGTCAAACACACAGATCATTAAATATATAGTGTTATGGTTAGGTCAGTGAACACCCACATATCTGTTATGAAGAAACAGTTCAAGGGGAGTTTCACGAGGGACATTATGGTGGCCATACCATAGACCAGACTGGCACCATGGTAATCGTAGAAAGAATATTTAATTGAAAATGTCGTTTCAATACGACCATCCATTCAGGTTTGTTTAGTGTTGTAAAACACCACAGCACAAGCAGGTTATTTTAGTGCCGAGGCGATTGGACATTTTCAGGAATACTCCGATGTATTCGATCCGTGCTGATCTGATTCGGAAGATTCAAATCCGCATTCTTGTAGCTGTGATACGGGAACAACAATCACTGACCCACCAAAACACATACCTCAATTTGATCAACCTCTTATGACATAATTGACATGATCACCATGGCGGAAAAGATGAATATTAGGTCGTCATCACTGTCATGTATGCTGAATTACACATAAAACCTGTTAGTGTGCACATCCCCCGCCCCCCCCCCCCCGCTCGTTATACCAATCTATTCGGGATGAAAGAGACAACATAATTTCCAAGATGGTTACTACTGAAGCCATAATGAACTATAGATCAGCGCCATGTTCATTTGGGACCAATTACGTATAGAAGGTCTTGGATTCGGCCAATGTGGGTATGTGAGAAAGCTTGCCAGTAGCTTCTCGTGGGTCGGTGGTTCTTACCGGGGTTTTCCTGGGTTCTTCCTCCAGCATTAATACTGGCCGCCATGCATAGCCTATCGTGTGCTGAAAAATGGCGTTAAACCCTACAACAACATATAGAAGGACGCGGTTTGCTGAATAATTCATGTCGATAAACTACTCAAAAACGAGAAGCGATAACAAGATTTTAAGTACGGCCACAATGATGTCCATATTGGATGTCATATTGGGAACATTGACAGGCAGGCCCAGCTACATGCATTAAAGGATGCTTTAGTGTAAACCATACGACTATGCTTTCTGTATGAGAAGCAACACCCCAAATAAATATTTTCAAGAAAGCCGCCATGGCATTATAACGAACTTCAGATAGGGACTTTTATTTACATTCCATACATATGCATTTTGGCGACAGCTCCAAGTCATTACTAGCCTCGTTCCTACATTTCAAGGACAGACAAATATTAGTGCACTTGGTGATTTGGAGTTATTTCCTCACAAACGCAGAAAGAGCCACTTTCGTCATCTATATGTTTCACACATCACATTATGTTCCTCACATAGATAAAAACTAAATCTAAATTAAAGTAGTGAAAGACATAAACCTATTTGTTTATTTTGTCAACATTGTGAGGATTATTGAGTAATTTTGCCCTTTGACATACCAGCATTCAACGGTGCTCCGGAAACCTCTAAGCGAAACGAAAAGGTGTTTAACAGACAGCTGTCTTCAATACGACAGTTAGTCGCGTTTATCCAGACATACCCCTTGGGTCATTGAAATCTATGCTATGCGCGTGTTTGGTAGAAGTTACGCCAACACTTCATAACTTTCGATGTTTTTCAAAACCGATCACTTTTTTTATTACCGATTTTGGGTATTACCAAGTTCCAAAATTGAAGAGTTTGACAACGTGCAAAAATTACTTACCTTCAAAACTGAAGATCTGACAATATAAGTTCTCCAATTAGCATGGACAAATTTACGTTTTGCAACACCTTTGTACGAAAAATTTTACTTAGTTCAAACATCAGCTAGGAGATTCATTAGGTTGATTTTAGCAACTCATGGCAACAAAATAGGCAATGGGGACAATTGTTTGAAACTATTTTGTTTGGTTCGTAACATACGTGTCTCCCAAACTGTTCTGCGTGGGTATAATACCCAAAACGTAGTAAACAGCCACACAGCTGAGACGCTCAGAGGGCACAGAGCGTATTGACGTCAAGTTGGTTACTTATTCCTTATTCCCTATTGAATAAGGAATAAGTAACCAGTTACTGATTGAATAAGGAATAAGTAAACAGTTACTTATTCCCGATTCAACTATTTATACATACATTTGGCTACTGATTCCTTATTCACATCCAGTTGGGTATTCCTTTTTTTATTTATAGTTCCATAAATAACTGGTTTTAACTTATTGACGATTAAAAGCCCTTCAGGGCATGCATTGGTGTTATTCTAACCCAGTTAGAGAAATAAGAGTCCTCTTTGGTGCCAGCTATAAATAGCTGACTAGAGACAAATCACGGACTATGTGGAGGAAGGGGTTGAATATGTAATACTACATAACGTATAAATAACGATTAGAAGTACAAAGTACTACGGTACATCAATCAAAACTTAATACATCTCAACTCTCTGTTTGACAAACGGGGAAGGGAGAATTACTCCTAATTAAGATATACGCACTAAAATGTGCCAATGTCTGAACTATAAAAAAAACCCCTCACCCTTTAAAAAATCTAATAATATACAGTATGCTATGGCATACCATAAAACCCCCTACACCACATACAAACATACAAACATATATACACACTTATTATTCTTATATACTTGCTTAAGAAAAGACTGGAACCATTTGATATAGATAAGCCAATAAAAAAAATACATACGTGGGAAAAAAAAAAGGAGAAAGGAGAACAAGATAATAAAATAATAATAAATGGGACTAAATGACTCTGGCAAAGTCAACTAAATAAAAAACATAATAAAAGAAAAAAAAAGGGGAGGAAATTGGCCCATGAGATTAACATGTCACTGGGGTAATAGTACGACCCTAAATCGGAAGTCCAACTTATGGAACTCGGACCTCTAAAAGTCCTAATGGAGGTCGGAAAGTACATAAGCTTTTGGCTTCATGGGATTTTAAAAAACTTACAAATATGATGATATAAAAGAAATTAACCCTGCAAAATTTATAATTAACATTATTGTTTTATTGTTTTATACAATGAACATATACAGATGTATTATGGGAGGACAGGGTCAACCCACACTAAATACACTTTTAGATATAATCAGGGTGTCACTTCTAAGTTCTAACCAGCTCTATGTGCTGGGATGGGGCTAAAATGTGTCAACAATAGGATATTCGTGGGTATACATAATTAGTAATTTGAGATAGGATTAATTAGTTGTGTTAGATGTTGGGGTCGCGTCCTGTTGTGCATGGCGCAAAATATTTGTATTTGTGTTCGAAAAGCTTACTAATGGCTCAAGTAAACGTGAAACCACAAAAAAACCCATACAAGTGTGAAATTGGAGATTTCACTTATAAGATAATATCTTACTTATACAGGTGGGTCAATACGTCTCCTCTTTAAAGAGTTTTGACATGGACTTTTCACTGACATTTTATATCTAGCGGATAGTGTCGAGCCACGAAAGAAGTCCTGATGAATCTCATCGAGAGGAATCGGCAAAAAAAAAGGGGCAACCTATGGGCACCGGGTATGAAAAAGATGCACAATTTGGATCGATTGAATAGATTGTTATTATTGAACCCCTAACTAGAATATATCGATTTCAACGCCTCTCGGAGAACATCTAGTTAGGGATCTCTTCCAACTGTATGAAAAGCTTAAAGAAAATTCGTCGACCCGATATCTTGGAATCCGGAGATTAATATATGATAGTTGTAACAAAGTCCATTAGCAGATTACCTCTTCAGTCCATATCTGGTTCCTACAGTTCACGACTAAAATGATATTGGCATTTATTATTGTATGATATCTTCTAAACAGATATATATTTGACTCCAAAAAGCATTTTTTACGGCGTTTGTCTAATGCAAGCGGAAAACATAAGAGGGTCTTTACGGATACCAGCATTATTTGAAACCGTTATAATCTATGAACAGATTGCAGCCAAAGATTGCGATGCTTTAATTTTCATTTCAACCCCTGTCTGACATTCGGTAAAGAGTAACCAATCCCAAGAGTAGGAAACCTTAGAAGACAAATAGTCGAGACGATTTTTACGAATTTGCGGTTAAATAAAAGAGGTCGAGCACAACACATGCGATTAGAATATTATACCTTACGTATATACGTCTCCTCTTTAGAAAGTTCTGACAATGGACCTTCCTTGATATTTTATCTCTGTGCGACAGAGTCCACCCGCAAAGGAAGTCCTGACGAATATCGTCGATAGGAAACAACGATGGGTGTAGGGTATGAAAAAACACTAAAATGTTCATAGATTGTATCAAACTAAATGAACCTCTACTAATATGATTTTGATTACAACGCCTCTTGGACATTATGTAAATAACAGAAAGGAAAAGTGGAAGAAAACACACGGAGCCAATTTCCAGATATTCTCGGCTAGATAAAATTAATCGAGCACAAAACATGACGTAAGATTTTTTATATTAATTTTTACATTTGAGCTATGACGTCTCCTCTTTATACAATTTTTATACAGATCCATCGTTGATATTGTAATAAACTGAGTATCAGACATTTGCATATAGCTCTCCATTTTAAGGATTTCATACATTTAAGTGATCACTTGGTTGGTTTTGGGAAGTCGGTGTCCTCAATCCGACCAATTAGCCAATTCCTCGGGCAAAACATCACAGATTGTAGTGTGGATGAGATTCCAGGAAGGATGGTTTAATTCTATAGCGAGTTCAGGTTAGAGTACCATAAGTGTCCATGGAGATCAGTAGTCCCTATTAAAAACTAACTGCATGTAACGAATATGTGACTGCATTGGCAGTATTCGTGATGGGTGATTGGTAAATTGTGTAAAAGAGTAATTTAGAAGGGACGGTTCCCTTCTCTGGAGACGTCATGTGTTGTTGTTATCATGGAAGATATGGTGGAAGGTCATAGGAGAAATGAGGCTTCAAAGAACAATTTGACTGGCCTGAGGTAGCACAGGTAAAATAGGTCCGTGAATAGGTGATTGAGTTGTAAATTTTCACGGTATGATGTTAATAAACGGTATCAATAGTTTGTACTCATGCAAACCTTACTTAGAGAATTTTGATTTCAACGCCTCTTATACTGTTTCGAAACAAGATCCCATTCTAACAGCACAAAAGTTTAAAGAAAATTCGTCCAGCCGATTTCGAGAAACTTGCGACTAAATAAAGGAAGTCGAGCAGATCACATGCCTTAAGATTATATACATGTGGGCCATTAGTCCCCTCTTTATACAGTCTTGACACGGCCCCTCCATGAATATTCTATCTCTAAGAGATACAGTCCACCTACGAAGCAAGTCCTGACGAATTTCGTGGAGACGAAACAGCGATGTAAGGGGCGCCTTAGGGGGGTACCGGGTATGAAAAACACGCAAATGGTAATAAACGGTATCAATAGTTTGTACTCACGGACACCTTACTTAATGAAATTTGATTTCGATACCGCTTATACGTTTTTGAAAGAAGACCCATTTCTAACAGCAGAAAAAATTTAAAGAAAATTCGTCCAGCCGATTTCGAGAAACTCGCGACTAAATCAAGGAAGTCGAGCAGATCACATGCCGTAATATTATATACATGTGGGCCATTGTGTTCCCTCATTATACTGTCGTGGCTAAACCATTTCGTTAATCCTCAGTAGGATTTAATAAATTTACGTCAGATAATTTTGGTCAAGTGGCTTTTGGTCAAGTGGCTGTCATAGTGAACACATAATGTCATTCATTTATATGACGTAGTCATTGCTTTTGCAATTCAGTATCTCGACATTTCTCACGTACCGGTTTATGTTCGTCAATGCGCTTAGGAGGTGGTTGTGTTTATCTCTCGTGGCGTTGAAGCTGTCCACTGGAATGGCCTACATTCCTTAATCCGACCTGTTTCAATAAACAGCCTCGTTGAAACAAATCCGTCGACATCAGCTCACCTGACTTCAGGTCGTTATCGAGCGCATTTGCTATCCTTATCGGCTCTTCAGAATTTTCTGAATAGAGATTAGTAGCCGACACTGCGGGCAAGGCGGTGGTACGCGACTATCTCTATGATCCAAAACCATCCTTTATGTCACGCACTTTTGCGAGTTGCCAAGGTTGACAGTGCCTACCTTTGTAGACCTCTGCATGGCAGATGTTCCAGCTCGTTACTCACGAAGTGGCCTGATAAGTGTTTTCGGGATGAGCGTTTCGGAGCCGTTTAAAGCTGGTGATGGTGCTCACCGTCTCCCAATGCGGTTGATGGACTTTAGGGCCACACCAGCTAAGGCGCCTATTGGCGGACATGATGGTAGCTAATTGCACCGCGGTCACCACCGCCCTGGTAGCAATAGCCAATGACGTGAGACAAGCTAATTTGGGAATCGAAAAAGATACCGACTTCTTTGTGATTTAAGACGACAAGGAAGTTTAATTTGTTGGACACCCGTATGCGAATATCCATGGCCAATTTTCCATGTTGCGAGTTTCTCCATATGTTAGAGGATGAGGACTTCAAAATTTCTTTTTGTTGGGCATCACATGCATGTATGTATCATGGGTATGACATCAAATCATTTTTGAGGCGGCAGATTGAAAAATAGTTTTTAGTTCTCCACCGCAAAAGAAGGACTGAAGTTGTGATCTCCATTTGTTCTTTGTTATACATAACATATATTGAAATCCATATCTCTAGAAATCGGCCCCATAAATTTTCAATAAATTTATCAAGTGATGGAGCAGATCCATAGACAGAATTCTCCAAGAGGAGCTGATATCAAACTTCTCGCAGTACAGTATCTGTAGGTTCACAATATTGATACAATCGACAGCCATAGAACGTGTTTTTCATATCCGATACCCAGAAATACACCCCACCCCCCATTTCAGTGATTCCTCTCACTTTGTCAAGATTTATTTCGTGGTTTCTACATATTACCAGACCTAAAGACTCAAGAATGGCCAATGTAAAACTCTGTAAAGAAGTATTAATGGGATTATGTATATATATTCGATTTAATCAGACAACTTTTTCGAAAAGTGTTACTAAAATCTGCTAAAGGGCTGTAACACTCCACTACTGTGGGTATCCATAATGACTTTCCCAGTAATCACTTTGTTCTCGATTAATGCAGTTAATATATCTTGTAGGAGTCAAACATATCCATATGTACAATCTTTCAAAAGAAAGGCGAGAACCTTAGGATCTAGATAAGGATAGAAGAGGCAATATCCTAGTGGTCATCGTTATAACGATCGTATAATGAGCTCCTCGGGTTTGAAGGGTTGTCATCGCCGGGGGCGGATGTGGGAGATAAGCACCCACTTCCCTTGGAAATCTCATAAATCTCATAAATGGCTTGCATCTGATAGAGCCTCTGAATCCAGCTCCAGGCCTTCACGAGTGGCGGAACCTGTTTAAACTGACTGGAGAAGGGATGACAGGCGAGCTTCTAGCGCCTCAAAACCAGATGCTTCGGGCAGATGGGGCTCGTTAACCTTGGGTGGTCGCCCATCTAGGAGAAGGTAAACTCTGATTTCAAACCTTCGCTGCCTTGCGGCTATACCCTCTCATGGGAAAGGCTAAGGGAGTAAACCCCTACAGAAGATCCGGAGACGGAGTCCCTGAGGCGACTTGGCATTGATTTCAGTGTCATCTCGGCAACTCCTGCGACGCAGCTGGTGCCATGACGTATCGGCTTGTCCTTTCCCTTGGATCCATCATCTGCGTGGAGAGGGGGGATCAGCTGCATGGGCAACAGTTGATTCTCCATATCACCCTGCCCAGGCTTGCGCCCTGGAGAGGACACTTCAACTTCGCTCCACAGCGTCGACATAACACGGGAAGCAGCAGTTTACCGGTTATAAGTCACCGCTCGATTGGCGTAGAGCCAGACGCCAGGGGTTGCTTCTGATGGTGGGAGAGACCAACTTGATTAACTGGACAGATACCGCCCGCCTCAAACTGGGCAGCCCCCCAGCCAATAAGATGCCGCCCCGCCACAGTTCGCCTGCCTTGCTGGGTGCATAAGGCTTACGGTACGCGAGTACCTGACAAGCGGACTGCAACTACTGCACCAAGAAATAACAAAATAAAATAAAAAAGAAGACTTCAGTCCTCAAGCTAGGTACCTGGAATGTCCGGACCATGCTGACTGGGCTTTCAGATGATCTCCAGACAATCAGTGATGTTCGTAAGACTTCATTCATCAACGACGAACTTGCAAGGCTCCAGGTCGACATTGCCTCACTACAGGAGACACGACTACCCAATTCTGGGTCCCTCAAAGAAAAGAACTACACATTCTTGTGGCAAGGAAAGAGCGCAGATGAAGCCAGAGAGTTTGGTGTTGGATTCGCTGTCAGGAACCCTCTGCTGTGGATGATAGAACCCTGCCAACAAGGAAATGGAAGACTGCTATCCCTCCGCCTCCACACGACAAATGGGCCTGTCAACCTGATCAGCGTTTACGCTCCCACACTAAGATCCTCCACAGATATCAAGGATGAGTTTTATCATGAGTTAAACTGTTCATCGACAAAATTCCCATGGAAGAGAACTTGATTTTGCTGGGCGACTTCAATACTAGGGTGGATGCCGATCATGACTCTTGGCCCTCCTGTCTTGGCAAGTTTGGCGTTGAGAAGATGAATGAGAAAGGGCAGCGCCTTCTAGAGATGTGCTCGTCCCACGAACTCAGCGTCACCAATTCATTCTTTCAGACAAAGCCACAGCACAGTGTCTTGGAGGCATCCCCGGTCTAAACACTGGCACCAGCTGGACTTGATCATTACAAGACGGTCAGCCATGAAGGGTGTGCTTCTTACCCGTACCTTCCACAGTGCTGACTGCGACACCGACCACTCCCTGGTGTGCCTCAAAACGAAGCTTCAGCCAAAGAAGATCCACCGTTCTAGGAACGAGGGTCAACCAAGCATTTATGTGAACAAGACATCGAATCCAGACAAGGCTGAGGAATTCACCTATGCTCTTTCCAGGACGTTTGACTCAGAACCCCCCAACGGCAGTGCCAAAGAAAGATGGGATCACATCAGAGAGACTGTATACAGCACAGCCACATGGATCTTTGGTAAGAAGAAATCAAAGAACAATGATTGGTTTGAGGCTAACTCTGCCACACTCATGCCATCCATAGAAGAGCGTAGCAGTGCTCACCTGCAATACAAGCGATCCCCCTGCCAGAAGACACTTCAGGCATACAGGTCTACCAGAAGCAAAATGCAGAGATTAGCACGGCAGTGTGCCATTGAATATTGGCTTCAGCTCTATCAGAGGATTCAGTTAGCAGCATATATTGGAAACATCAGAGGCATGTACGATGGCATAAAGAAAGTAATGGGTCCTACGAAGAAACTGACAGCACCACTGAAGTCTGCCACAGGCGGTACCATCCACAACATGGGCAAGCAGATGGAGAGTTGGGTGGATTACTACTCCGAACTGTACTCCAAAAAGAACCACGTGACCAATGATGCCCTCAACGATATTGAAAATGTCCTTCTCATGGCCGAACTGGAGGAGAAACCTACTGTAGACGAACTAAAGAAGGCCTTAGAGAAACTGTCCCTAGGTAAAGCCCCAGGGAAGGACGGCATCACAACAGAACTCAACAAGTGCGGATGTAGCGTGCTGCTCACACACCCGCGCGACCTCCTCTGCCAGTGATTGGACGAAGATGCAGTGCCTTAGGATATTTGAGACGCTAACATCATAACCCTGTACAAGAACAAGGGCGACAGAAGCGACTGCAAGAACTACAGGGGCATATCACTTCTCAGCATCGTGGGTAAAGTTTTCGCACTCGTCATCCTGAACAGACTGCAGACGCTTGCTGATAGAGTTTACCCAGAGTCGCAGTGTGGGTTCCGCGAAGAGAGGTCCACAATCTACATGATCTTCTCTGTCAGGCAACTGCAGAAAAATGCAGAGAACAACACAGACCCCTCTTCCGGGCTTTTATAGACGGACTCTTCACAATCCTGGCGAAAATTGGTTGCCCTCCAAAGCTGCTAAGCATGATCCAGTCCTTCCATGATGACATGAAAGGCACAGTGCAGTATGATGGCTCAACATCCGACCCCTTTCGACATCCGCAGTGGAGTTAAACAGGGCTGTGTCCTTGCCCCCACGCTCTTCGGCATCTTCTTCGCAGTCCTGCTCAAGCACACCCTTGGGACGTCCACAGAAGGGATTTACCTGCACACACGATCAGACGGCAGACTGTTCAACTTTTCACGACTGAAGGCAAAGAGCAAAGTGCGTGAAGTAACCATCAGGGACATACTCTTATTAGACGATGCTGCTCTAGCCACCCACAAATGATCTGAGCTTCAGCGCCTGATGGCCCGCTTTGCTAAAGCATACCATAAGCCTAAAGAAAATAAACGTGATGGTTCAGGACGCAGCCCCCCCAAGCATCATCATCAACAACTACGAACTTGAGGTGGTGAGTCAGTTCATGTACCTCGGCTCTACCGTCACCAGCAGCCTCTCACTACAGGTTGTCGCAGAGAGTGTGGAACAACAGCATGCTGACCATGAACACTAAGATCACAGTGTACCGTGCCTGCGTGCTAAGCACTCTCATGTACGCCAGTGAAACCTGGACTCTGTACGCCTCACAAGAGAAACGACTGAGCGCCTTTCAAATGCGATGCCTCCGACACATACTCGGGATCACCTGGAGCGATCGAGTAACAAACAACGAGGTGCTTGAGCGTGCCAAGATTCCCAGCATGATCACACTCCTCTGCCAACGCCGCATCAGATGGCTGGGCCATGTACGACGGATGGATGACGGACGGATCCCCAAAGACATTCTTTATTCGGAACTCGCCTCTAGCAAAAGGTCGATCGGACTGCCACATCTCCGCTTCAAGGATGTCTGTAAGCAAGACATGAATGCCCTTGATATCGATGTCAACACCTGGGAAGAGCTCGCTCTAGACAGATCAAGCTGGCGACATGCTCTGATCACTGGTCTGAAAGCCGGAGAGGACAAGCAACGCTTGCTAGCTGATGAAAGACGATCACAGAGGAAGAAGAAGCAGCTCCAACCAACACCAGACGCAACGTTCAAGTGCAGCAAGTGCAGCAGGGATTGCCATTCCCGCATTGGACTACTTAGCCACATCAGACGCTGCACAACCACCAACCGGGACATCTCTCATGGGTGCAGTTCCATCGTCTCTCGAGACTAACGGATGCCAACATCAACAATGAGCTCCTTTTTTCTCGTAATCAGCTCGAAAATTCTCATTTAAATGTTTTCTACTGTTAAAATGGGTCCCTAACTAGATACTGTCCAACAGACACCGAAACCAAAATCCTCTAAGTAAAGGTACAATTAGTACAGTATTGAGATAATTTATGCTCAAGGTGGGTGTTTCATATCTAGTACCGAAAAAAGCGCCTCTTATTTCTCTGATTCGTCTCGAATATATATATATATATATATATATATATATATATATATATATATATATATATATATATATATATATATATATATATATATATATATATATATATATATATATATATATATATATATATATATATATATATATATATATATATATATATGTGTGTGTGTGTGTGTGTGTGTGTGTGTGTGTCAAAGAAGGGCCCATGTCAAAGATGCTTAAAGAAGGGACGTAAGGGCCCAACTTGATACGTAAAATAAGACATTCTAACGGCATGTGCTGTACCGGCCACATTTCTCTAGCCGAGAATTTCTTGACAGCGGCTCGACAAATTATTTTTATTGTTTCCTACTGTTGCAACAGATCCGAGCTAGATACTGTCCAAGAGGCGTTGAAATCAAAATCCCCTAAGTAGTCGTCAAATTACTACAAATTATTGATATATTAGATCAGGGTTCTCAAACACGCGACCCGCAAGGCCGTATCCTGTGCCCCGCAAAATGATTGGTGTCACAAGGTGTCATGAGAGATAACAAAAATGGTGCAGCCCTTGGGCCATCAAAAATATCCTAATGCGGCCATCAGGGTGGTTAGAGTCTGATATCTCTGTATTATATGTAGATTGAACGTGTTTTTCAAACCAGGTACTCATAGGGTGCCCCTTAATTCGCTGATTCCTCTCGAACAAACTCATCGTGGGTCGACGCTGACCCATAGAGATTAAGTGTCAAAGAAGTGTCCATGTAACAAATTTATTTTAAAAATCTTCTTAATGCATGCATTGTATCCAACCCCTTGATATAGCAGACAATTTTGGGAAATCGGTTCAGTAAATATTAATCAGACCTTTCCTACAGTTGGAACACATACATAGCTAGGCATTCCCGAAGAGACGTTGAAATAAATAGTTTATAAGTAGAAGTTCAGTTAGTAAACAGATATTGATACAATTGATGCGTGTTTCTCATACTTACACCCGCAAGACGATCCTATTTCAGCAATTCCTCTGCACGAAATTTATTAGGACTTCCTTGTTAGGTAGACTTTTCCATTGTAAATAGGGTACGACGTAATGTCTCAACTGTATACATCGAATAAAATCTTCCAACGGTATGTGTTGTATGCGACAAATTCTCTACAAACTTTTCCTACTGTGGGAACTGATTCCAAACTAGATGAAATCAAAGTCCTCTAAGTCATTTTATAGTTAGATCAAGTTTTAGCTCAATTTGATCCACATTTTGCGTGTTTTTCACAGATGGTACCTCCTAAGGCGCCCCTTCATTCGCAGTTTCATCTCCACGAAATTCGTCAGGACTTCCTTCGTAGGTGGACTCGATCTCCTAGAGATAAAATATCCATGGAGGGTTCATGTCAAGACTGTGTAAAGAGTGGATGTAATGTGGCCCACATGTATATAATCTTAACGGCATGTGATCTGCTCAACTTCCTTTCTTTAGTTTCTCGAAATCTGCTTGACTAATTTTCTTTACACTTTTTCTGCTGTTAGAAAGGGGTCTTATTTCGAAACAGTATAAGAGGCGTTGAAATCAATATCCTCTAAGTAAGGGTCACATAAGTACAAACTATAGACAAAGTTTATACACATTTGCGTGTTATTCATACCCGGTACCCCCTAAGGCGCCCATTTATTTGCTATTTCGTCTCCACGAAATTCGTCAGGACTTCCTTTGTAGGTGGACTTCCTAGAGATAAAATATCAATGAAGGGTCCATGTTAAAACTCTATAATGGAGGTACATAATTTCCCAATTGTACACGTAATGTAAAATCTTCTTACAGCATAAGTTGGTATATATATATATATATATATATATATATATATATATATATATATATATATATATATATATATATATATATATATATATATACGGCATGTGTGATACCGAACTTCTTTTTCTAACCGAGAAAATCTTAAAATCGGCTGTCGAATTTTTTTAAATTTTTCCTCATGTTGGAAACGATACCGGGTTAGATATAGCTGAAGATGCGTTGAAATCAAATTCCTTTTAGAAGGGGTTTAAATATTACAAATATTTAACGAATCTGTCCACATTGTGCGCAAGTTTTCGTACCCAATAACCATAGGAACCCGCTAATTTCGCTGATTCTTATCGACGAAATTCGTCAGGACGTCCTTCTTAGGTCGCCTCTATCCAACAGAGATAAAATCGTAAGGAAGGGTCCCTTTAAAAACTCTTCAAAGAGTGTACGTAATGTCCCAACTGTATACGTAAAATATAATTTTCTTACGGCAGGCAGTGTACCCAAATTCGTTATACAGCCAAACGTTTCTCGGAATCGGCTTGACTAGTTTTCTTTTAACATTTTCCCACTTTTGGACGCACTGTTGTTTATATTTGACTTAATTTATATCTTATTTATTTATTTGTCAGCATTAAAATCTTTTCATTTTTTAACGTAATGATATGTTAAAATAATGTAGTTTCGTTTACTAGGAAATAGTATTTTTTCCAGAAAATAGTTTGACCTTGACTCTTCATTTTTGTAAACATAAAGCTGACCTGTTTCTCGACCTTAGTTCAAAATTAGTAACAGTCACGCGAACAAGTTATTTTTTATTTATTTTTATTGTGGAAATAATAAGGTTGAGATGGTGGCTGTTTTGGATATATGACCCTAAACTTGTAAATAGCTTTTAGTGAAGTAAATAACTTTTATTCTCGGAGTGATAGGGATACAGGGGCTACGTGATATTTTATATATAAACATGATCACGTGATCCTCTATTTTGTAATTAGACATTTCCAAAATTGCCCATTACTTAGATTAAATAGTGATGTTTAGAGATCGATCTCACAGTTTGGGCTTAAAAACGCTTGATGTCAAGTCGTTTGCGTTGTAGCCAGTTTTTGAATTATATGTTAATTTGTCTTCAGATTATTTGGATTCTAAAAGATTAATTCGTTTCTCTGGAAATATTTGTTGTGTTCATACAGAATTCTTGAAATAAGACATTTCGTAAAAATATTTTTGGGATTTCAAAAACCGGAGGATTATTTCTTGTGTTTCTACAAGGAACTGTAGACAACAACATTGAACAGGATACAGCATACGTCATCGCCTTCCATCTTGGATTCTTCGTCGGGACTCGAACTTGAAATCATCAAAACATTTTATTATTACGACTTCTAAACTTTTATTCGTGGATTATTCTTGGAGTTTGTTTTTTTGGCTTTGATTCTTAAAACCGTAAGTTCTTATTCTTTTATTTTTACAGCATTTTCCCAGGGAAATATATTATTTGTTAAATTTTTCAAAGTTTGTTGTTTTCATTCTTTCTTTCCATGCTGTTTATTCGAGCCTAAACATGTAACATAAGAATTGGGGGCTCATCCGGGATTTTGAATTTTGGCTAAGATATTTTAGAAAAGTTTGTTGTCTTTTTTATTTGAATTCCCTAAGTTTTTGAAGTCTTAGTGAAATTGACCAACATTTTCTACAACGTCAACAAAAGTGGAAATCTTTTTTTTCAAATCCTACCCAGAAACAATAAGATCTTTTCAAAAAAGATAAATTGATTCAACTTTCCAGAAAATACGATATTTCTGAGGTAAAGGCTTCCTTAACGAAACAAGAAATAAGAAATATTTTGGTTCAGCTTTTGGCAGAAAAGAATGTTTTGGATAAAAATGCTTTGTTTTCGATCAATAAGTCTGTATCAGACTCTGAAATAAAAGTGAAAAAATTAGAATTAAAGTACAATATGGAATTGGAGTTGAGGAAGCTGGAGCTTCAGAAAGAAGAAAGATAAAAACAAACGCAAATATAAGCGGGAAAAAGAGAAAAAAGGACAAATGCAGTTACAAGAAAGAACAAATGCAGTTACAATGTGTGTGTGTGTGTGTGTGTGTGTGTGTGTGAGAGAGAGAGAGAGAGAGAGAGAGAGAGAGAGAGAGAGAACTTGGAAGCGTTATGCATAGCCATTCCGATCTATGAACTTACGATTGGCAATGTACAAGGATCTAGGCTCCCGACCTGTCAGACTTCCGATTCCCGATCATCCAAGCTTTGTAAGCTAGGACTCAGGTAAAGGAAGATAACAAACCTTTACGTAAATTAAAATTACCGGAAGCCATTACAGATATCCGCCGCGAAGATTTCAGAATCAGCAAAAATGTGACGCGTCTCTACGTGCAAACGCGAAGAAAGCATTAACGGGTACCGTGAGGAAGTGTAAGAACGGGCGTTCCTCTAAATTCCTTACTCGAAAAGGTTTAATGTATAGGGAATACTCTACACTTGATAAGAAGATCTTGCAACTAGTGGTAACCCATAAATCAAGGTCGCATGTACTCGAGGTCACGCAGGAGTCGAGTATGGCGGGTCATTTAGGCATGAAGAAAACAACAGAGAGGGTATTAAGATAATTTTATTGGCCTGGTGTCAATAGCGGCGTAGCGCGGTTCTGTCGCTTGTGCGAAGTTTGTCAGAAAACTTTCTCTAAGGGCAGGGTAACTAGAGTACCGTTAGGTCAAATGCCATTGATAGATACTCCGTTTAAAAGAGTGGCCGTTGACATTGTGGAACCTATATGTCCACATACAGGTCGGAAAAACCGACACATCTTGACGCTGGTAGATTGCGCTACCAGATGCCCCGAAGCCATAGCTTTGCCATCGATTGAAACCGAACGTGTATCCGAAGCGCTCGATGACATGTTCAGCAGGGTCGGAGTGCCCGAAGAGGTTTTCACGGATTGTGGAGCTCAATTCACCTCAGATCTCATGGCAGAAATTAGAAGGCTTTTGTCCCTTAAACAGTTGCGCACGACACCCTACCACCCTATGTGCAATGGGTTGGTCGAGAAATTCAACGGGACGTTGAAGCAAATGTTGCGACGGAACAAACTTAAAGACCTAATAATGTTTCCTACCTTAAATAAACTCAGAATGTTTTGTTTCTTCTATGTTTTTTAATTTCATGGTGTTTGTGTTCGTAATCTTATCATTATATATGTTGTTTTATCTTGCAGGTGTTGTCTAATGTTGTAAAGCGCTTAGTAAAGATTAGACGCTATACAAAGTCCTTATTATTATTATTAGTATGTATGTGGAAAGACCTAAGAATTGGGATAGGTATCTGAACGCAATTCTGTTCGCGTATCGTGAGGTTCCTCATAAAAGCTTTGGCTTCTCCGCGTTTGAACTATTGTACGGTAGGACAGTTCGTGGTCCTATGCGCATTTTACGCAAACTGTGGTAAAACGAAGTCGCGGACGAAGAAGTCAAGACTACTTACCATAACGCAGTAGATTTGCGTGAACGATTAGAGAGTACATGTCGAATGACGCAAGACAAACTCACGAAATCTAGTCATAGGTACGCAAAGTACTACAACCGAGGAACGCGGAGGAAAACGTTTGATGTAGGCAATCAAGTGTTCGTGCTTCTCCCAACAAATAAAAATAAGCTGCTATTCCAATGGAAAGGGCCATACGAAGTCAAACAGGTGAAAGACAAAATGGACTAAATCATTGACGTGGAGGGTAAGTCCAATATATTTCACGCCAATATGCTTAAACTCTACCTAGAAAGACCTAGACAAACAATAGATAAAGGAGTCTTGAATGTAGTGTGCATAGCGGTGATAAAGGATAAGTCGTGTGACGAATCGGAATCGTCTCCAGTACAGAAATGCCCCTTGAATACCCCATTGACGTAGGGAAAGAAGGTTTTGACCAGATCAATGTGTGCCCGAATTTATCAGTGGGTCAGCATACACAGATATTGGAGGTTTTGTCCCAATACCCTGACGTGTTTACGGACAAACCGGGCTGTACTGGATTGATTCAACACGAGATCAAGTTGAATACCTCTGAGCCGATCAGGATTAAAGGATATCCAATACCCTTTAATGTGCGGGAGACAATCAACGAAGAAGTGGGGAAAATGTTAGACAAGGAAGTGATAGAACCTTCCAGTTCCCCGTACTCACCCCCTGTTGTGTTAGTCAGAAAGAAAGACTGGAAGAACCGTTTTTGCATTGATTTTCGGCAATAGAAAAAAATCACCGCGTTCGACGCGTTTAGGTATGGAAAACGTCGACAGTTTTGTAGATGATATCTTTGTTTATACACATACCCATGTATGAACAAGTTAAGGTATTACGGGATCTGTTCGATAGACTTCACACTGCAAATCTTACAGCTAAGCCCACCAAATGTAGTATAGGGTATTTTAGCCTAGACTGCTTGGAACATCTCGTTAGTGGATTCGGTCAGTTGAAACCTCACCCGGATAAAATAGGAGCAATCAAAGATGTACCTAGACCATCAACTAAAAAACAAGTACGATCTTTCCTAGGTTTGATTGGGTTTTACAGGAAATGTGTCCCCAATTTTGCGGCTATTGCCAGCCCATTAACAGACTTGATTAGGAAAAGGCAACCAAATAAAGTTCCCTGGGGGGTGTGCCAGGAAAAAGCATTTAATGCTTTAAAATAGAAACTGGTAAGTGCACCAATCTTAAAGTTACCAGAATTGAACAAAACTTTTTTGCTGACGACAAATGCGTCAGATACGGGTCTTGGGGGTGTTTTACTACAGGAGCAAGAGGGGATGAAATTGCCCATTGCTTATGCAAGTAGGAAATTGCTCCCTAGGGAGCAAAACTACTCCGTGATTGAGAAGGAGTGCATAGCCTTAGTATAGGGGATAGGAAAATTCCATACGTACCTTTTCGGGAGAGAGTTTACCTTACAAACGGACCATCAGTCGCTCTTATACTTGAACAAAGCAAAGGTCACCAATGCAAGATTGGTGCGTTGGGCGTTGTCTTTGCAATCGTATAGTTTCCGGATCGAAGCGATTCGAGGATCGGAAAATGTGGGTGCTGATTTTTTAAGTAGGGTGTAATTAGCAGATCATTTTCGTTCAGTATTCAAATTGGTAGTTTTAACAATTGTTTATGTTCACATTCCGTGATTTTTCTAAAAGTGTTATCACTTCTTTTAGGGGGGAGGTATTGTCACGGAATTAAATTCTTGTATTTATTGAATACATGTACTCGGGTTTCGTTTTTTGTTACAATACCCGAGGATGATTTATGTATATTGTGTCGTATTTCGAAATAGTGAGTTCGGTTCATCCCATGCCGCACGTGCGAAGTGCTCTCGATGGGACGAACCAATGCATATAATGCACAGACTATGTTTGTGTATAAATACTTCACCGTACGTAAGTTTCTTTACAATACTGGAGAGTCTTGTCAGCCGGCAGTCTGCTTCAAAAACTTGCACATCTTCAGCTGTCGAGGTCTGTAAGATTATTAATTTCTAGTTTATAAGCTATAACTACTGTACTACCACGTTTATTTTTTAATCTTTGCTATGTAGCTTTGGTTTACGCAGTATAATGCACATATTTCTATTCTCGTTTTCTACTTAGCAAGGGATTTATATTAGTAATGAAAGGCTACATTTTCTCAAAAAACTGTTTAATATAGTAGCATTCTTATCGAGCAAGATTAGGGTATTTTTAACCTGTCATTTTGTAATTATTGTGCTGATAATGTAATCTATATAACTTACCGTGTATAACGTCATTACGTTATTATACCCGTGTCATGTATAGTATACGGCATTGGATATATTTTCAGCTGTCTATAACTGGAACGTCTGTGACCGAAGTGCCTGTGTCTGTGTCTGTGACCGGAGTGTCTGTGTCTCTCTCTGTGACCAGAGTGTCTGTGTTTGGAGTGACCGGAGTGTCTGTCTGTGACCGGAGTGTCTGTGTCTGTCTGTGACCTGAGTGTCTGTGTCTGGAGTGACCGGAGTGTCTGATGTCCGGGGTGTCCGGAGTGTCTAATGTCCGGAGGGTCTAATGTTCGGAGTATTCCGAGTGTTTCGAAGTGTTCGGAGTGTCCAGAGTCTGTAGCAGCTGTGAAGCTGAACTGTAGCAGCCATGGAGCTGAAACAAAGTGTACTGATGACGGAGTGTCTCCGTACATGTAATTTGTTAGCCGTGGGCTAATTTTGGGGTTCGTAAAACCCAGCGTATCTTTGGGGACTTTACAGATAAGTTGTATATCTGTTCCTCTTTTTTATCACCATAATTTCGCTACCCGAGTGAATGCATTTTACTACTTGAGTAAAATTTTGCATTGTTTACTACCCGAGTAAACTATATCTATCGTTTCATTGCCAAATCGTTGTGAACCATTCACCTCTTGTCTTTATATTTGCTAAATTAATTTTTTATTTTTCATCAAGTCTGTGCGTTCTTATGTTAATTAAATCCAATACTCGGATTATATATACACGTACGACGTATTCATAATTAATTGCTCATGCAAGTCATCCATTATTAAACCTAGCAGTTATATCATCGTCAAAAGTGTTCTGTTGTGAATCCGAAAATCCCACCCGGTTATCTTGTTACACCATGGTGCGCCCTTATTTCGCTGTTTTCTCTCGACGAAATGTCAGGACGTCCTTGGTTAGTGGACTTTATACCCTAGGATTAAAATATCAAAGAAGGGTCCATGTAAAAACCTAATTAAGAGGGGACGTAATGGCTCAAATGGAAACGTAAGATATAATCTTACAGCATCTAAAGAGTTCTGATTGCTTTATCTGCGCTTATTTATAGGTAGAGGAAGGATTGAAACGGATTGAATTCATTGACCAATCCAAACACGCGTTACAAAATTCAGTCAGCCCGCATCCAATCCGAAGAGAGCAGTCTGTGACATCACGTGGTCTATATAGATTCGCTAGCGCCTGTGTGCAGTCAATCTATGCGACAGTGATTCAACATGACGGAAACTCAGAAAACGATTCATTGGGGTGCACCAGCAGTGGAGACCGTCCAAGGGAACCCGGACTTACTTTCAGAAGAGGTAAATTGGGATTTTGTGGATTTTCTTACCTCGCAAGAATTTGTTCCGGAACCTTCGTCACCTTCATTACCGCAAGTGGAGAATTTTAGACAGAGACAGAAAGAAGAATTGGAGAAATTTATACAACGACAAAAGGAAGCAGAACAAGCTTTTCTCCTACAGCAGCAGCAAGAAGAAGAAGAGGTAAGAAAAAAACAGCAAGAAGAAGTAGCAGCAAAGAAACAAGAGGGTGAAAATCAAACGGTCACGGTACTGTTGGACATTTTAGCGGAGTTAAGAAGTCTGAAACAAATGTATCAGACTTCTTTATTACGACCGAAGAGAATACGACCTTCCCGAGCTAAACACGTTAACCCTGTGACTAAGCCTACCGTACCACCCTTAGTGATTTCAACCAAATCATCATCATCATCATCAACATTACGCAGTCCAGAAGTAGGCCTTGGCCGTGGCAAAGGCTTAAGGCAGTTAAAGTTGATTGCTTAAACTCACCCCTACACCAAAAAGGCCCTTTTAAGGGCCACCCACGTCTCTCGAAAAGAGATACACCTTCAATTGCCAATAACTCAAAAAAAAAAACCAAACCATTTTACCCCTTTAGTACGTGTATATGAGTGCGTGAGTGTAGCTTCTTATTTTAAAATCAAAACTCAGACACTTACCTTATATAATTAATGTATTCTTTTCTCAATAGTTACAATCCAATTCACAATTCACAACATAACACTTTAAAAAGTTCATAGACTTCTTCTATCTCATTGTTTACTCTCTCTGTTTTTTCAATTTCTTCACCGTCACAGTCTTTACCTCTTCTTCCTCCTCGCTTTCTTCCCTTCTTCTTTTCTTCTCCTGTTTCTTTTTCTTCACCTGGCTGCTTTCTTCCTCTGAAGAATCCATCTCTTCTTCTGAAGAATCCCTCTTTTCTTCTGACTCCTCTTGCTTCTTTTTTGGGCAATCTGGAGACCAATGTCCTTTTTCTTTACAATAATAACAGGTATCTTGACTTTTGTCTTTTCTAGCCCCTGTTTTTCTTTTTTGACGGTCTGGACACTATGAAGACCAATGCCCTTTCTTTTGACAGATATAGCAAGTATCTTGACTTTTATCTTGAAAGGAAGGAGAGTAGTCCGTCGGCTGGTCTGAAGAGAATTTTCTAATGACCCCTCGCAAAGCTCTGATGAAACGTTCGATTTGGCTAGTCTCTTCCATCGTTGTGCTCGGTTTGAGAGTGAAATGAATAGTGAAAGGACAAGACACACACCCTTTTATATACGCTGGTCTGCCATGACTATAAATTAGTCTATGGTGTTTAAACTTGAGTCATTTGACGTTTTACACTCAAGATGAAACAATCCAATTCATTCGAGAAGAAAGAAGAAGAAAGTAAGAGGCAGAAACGTGATCTATCGCCTCGTACCAGGGCTGAAGTCTTGGCACAAATTCATGCCAGTGATTTTGAAGAGGACATGAGTGAACCAGAATCCGAACCCTCTAAACAAAGTTCACCACCCTTAGTCAACCCTGAAAAGTACTATTCCATTCGAGAGACGGAAAAGCGCTCCTCTAGAAAATTTAGAACCACGGCTTACAAATACACGGTGAAGTTTAAAGATTTCAAGGCTGAAGTACTGTTAGATAAAGCAGAAGGGTTCATCACTGGAGTGTGGGATTCTTTGCTCACCGCACTCAAGCGACAATGTCAACCCAAAGAAGACGATCGCTTGAGACTTTCCATACAACACGACGGTTTGAAATCCCCTGTTTGGATCGAGTTTAGCACCCCTGCAGAATTGACTGCTTCCAAAGTCATGGACAAGATTCAACACGTACAACAATCTAATGACCAGTTTGACATCACCGATGGAAAAGCCACACTCGACATGACCCACGTCTCTCCTCCTCAAGGGACCGGACAACGCAATAAGGTGTTACTGGTGAACGACCTTCGCATCACCAAAACGAGCCTCGTCCAAATTCACAACCCTCAAGACCAGATGTGTTTAGCCAGGGCTATCGTGGTGGGACGAACCTATGCCAACAAGAACGACACGGTAGAATGGAAAAGAGTCTGGGAGAACATTCGAAAATCCAACCGAGCCAAACAACGAAGTGAAGCAGAACTCCTGTTACAACAATCTGACCTGTCCAAAGACTCACCCTGCGGTATTCCTGAAATGCAAAAATTGCAAGATGTCCTAGCTCCATTCTACACCTTGAAAGTGCACCCTCAAGAAGTGCGCGGACCTCTGTTGTTTCGAGGCCAAGACTTTAAGGATGGAAAATACATTCACCTTTATGATCACGATGACCATTTCGATACCATCACCACTATCACCGGATTCCTGGGATACAAATATTACTGTGAGAAATGTGACTATGGTTATAATAATCGAGAGCAACACAAACATTGCGGATGGAAATGCTCAGGATGTTTGGCCTCTCCACCCTGTCTGAGCGAAGGACAAGAAACAGTACATTGTCCTGCTTGTCTGCGCACGTTTGTCAGCCCTGCCTGTTACCAACAACATCTGAAGACGCAAGGTTCACAGCAGAAATATGCTTGTCAACTGCTGAGATTGTGCCCTACGTGTGGACAAGGCATACGTACCAATAATGCCAAGACACACGCATGTTAAGGAAAGAAAAAATGTCACATTTGTCACCACATCGTGTACTTGGAACACGAATGCTACGTGCAAAAATACCAGCCCCCACCAGAGAAAGAGGACGGTCACAAGAAGAAAGGCAATTTCATCTTTTTTTATTTCGAATGCATGCAAGAGACCGGTATTCACATTCCTAATTTCTGCGTGGCTCATCGAGCGTGCGAGAAGTGCATTCAAGAACCTATCTTCAGTCATTGCCCTCACTGCAGCAAGATTCCTGGAGGACGTGAAAAAATATTTCGAGGACCGAACACGCTAGCCGATGTTGCCCAATGGGTCTTAGACCCCATCGACAAGACGTGGAGCAAAGAGGACATCGAACGTTACGGAGATTGTCATCGTCATGCCACAGTGATGGCTCACAATTTCTCCGGATACGATAGACAGTTTCTTTTGAGATACTATACGGAACAAGGCACCGAACGTCCTAAAGTCACTTTGAACGGAGCCAAAATCATTTTCATGCAAGTGGGACAAGTACAGTTTAAAGATTCGATGAGTTACTTGGCCATGCCTAGTGAGTCGAATGCCTAAAACGTTTGGAATGACAGAAATGACTAAAGGGTACTTTCCACACTTTTTCAATACGGAAGCCAATCAACACGCCGTTCTACCCCATTTACCTGAGGCTCATTATTACGACCCCGACAACATGCGTACCGAACAACGAGAAGCTTTCTACGCTTGGTACCAGGCTCACGCCTCTGACCCTTTCGACTTTCAGGAAGAAATGCTAAAGTATTGTCGTTCCGACGTGGACATTTTACGGCGATGCTGTGGAAAATTTCGAGAACTGTTCATGGAACACGGGGGTGTGTGTGTCTATCCTTTGAAAGAAGCTTGCACCATTGCCAAAGCGTGTTCCTTAGTGTACCGGCAACGATTCATGCCTGAAAACACCGTGGCTGTCATCAGTCCTCAAACGACCCACTATGTCAAACGTCAATACTCGGTCAAAGCCCTACGCTGGTTACATTACTTGTGCGACAAGGAAGACAAATGGATTCAGCATACCCGCAACGGAGTAGGTGAAAAGACCATCGGAACGCATTCGGTCGATGGTTGAGACTTAGAAAACCCCAAGATCGTGTACGAGTTTAACGGTTGCTTATTTCACGGATGTCCCGTTTGTTACCCTGACCGTGACACTAAAAATCAGCTTTTACAACGAACCATGGAAGACTTGTACCAGGCCACTTGTCAGCGACGCCTAAAGTTAGAACAGGAAGGATACCAAGTGGTGGAAATGTGGGAACACGAGTACGATCACCGTTTGAAAACCGATCCCGAGTTTAAACGCCTCGTGGAAAGTTACCAGTTCATGGACCCCCTGAATCCAAGGGATAGTTTGTACGGAGGAAGAACCAATGCCACCTGTTTGCTGTACCAAGCCGACGAAGAGAAAGGAGAAGAAATCAGATACTTGGACGTGTGCTCGCTGTATCCCTACGTGTGCAAATATTGTCGCTTTCCTGCAGGGCACCCACAATTGCTCACGGAACACATCGACCTGAAAAACATTCGACAATACGAAGGTCTGATCAAGTGTAAAGTTTTGCCTCCCACGGACTTGTACCATCCCGTGTTACCTCACCATTGCCAAGGCAAACTGATGTTTCCTTTGTGCCGTACTTGTGCCGAAACGTGCAACCAAGATCAACCTTGCCAGCACACCCAGGAAGAACGCGCCTTGATGGGAACCGGGGTCAGCGTAGAATTGTTCAAAGCTCTGGACATGGGATACCAACTGTTAGAAGTGTACGAAATTTGTCACTTTCCCAAGACACAACAATATAACAAGGGTGACCCCACTCAGAAAGGCATTTTCGCCGACTACGTGGATGCCTTTTTGAAACTGAAGCAAGAAGCCAGCGGCTATCCTTCCTGGTGTCACACTCCCGAAGACCAAATAAAATTCAAAGAGAAATACTATGAACAAGAAGGCATCTCTTTAGACCACATCGAGAAAAACGAAGGCAGGCGATCGTTTGCCAAAGTGATGTTAAATTGCTTGTGGGGTAAAATGGCACAACGTCCGTGTTTACCCAAGACGGAATATTTGACAGAACCTTCCCGCTACTTCCAGATGATTCACGACAAAACCAAATACATGAAACACGTGGACGTCGTTCGAGAGGATTTGATCTTGGTCAATTACGAAGAAGATCTGGACTTTGTACAAGACGACCATTTTGGAAATGTCATCATTGCGGCTTACGTGACAGCTCATGCTCGCTTAAAATTGTACGAAGCTTTAGAACTGTTAGAAGAACGCGTCCTGTACTTTGACACGGACAGTTGCATTTACATCCATCACCCGAGTCAACAGCACCCTGACATCGAAGGAGACCGTTTAGGAGCCTGGACAGACGAGCATCCTGACGACAAGATTCTAAGTTTCGCCAGTGGTGGTTCTAAAAATTACGGTTACGAATACCGGGACAATCAAGGAGAAGTGCACACGCAGTGTAAAGTGAAAGGACTGACTCTGAATTATCGTACCAGTCGAGTGGTCAACTTTGAAGTACTTAAAGAAGCCTTGCATTCTGGAAAAGATCAACACTTTAAAGTGACCACATATCAACCGAACAAGATTGTACGTTTACCCACTCACCACATCGTCAGTCGACCCTTGGAAAAAGTCTATCAAATCGTGTACCAGAAGCGAGTGCGACTTCCCAATCATTTCACTTTGCCGTATGGACATGTTGGTATAAAACTTTGGTTGTAAGCGGATAGCCACCCACCAAGAAGGATGACTTTTCCACAGCAAGAATCGAGTGAGAAACCCGATGAGAACTCCAAGTTCAAACCCTACCATTTTCCGGTTTTCTTGCCTGACTATTGTGATTGTGCATGTCGATTGGACACGTTTCAAGCATGGCCTACGGATAGGAAAGGATTACCTTCTTCGCATATTTTAGCTAGAACAGGATTTGTCTACTTGGGACCTAAGTCAGGATTGGGATATGAAGTACAGTGTTTCGCTTGTGGCCTGAAGTTACGAATGGATCTATGTATCTATAAAGATTCAGCTCTTCTGGAACATACTCGATGGTCTCCGCACTGCCCTTACCATTCTATGGCCTTTCCACCCATGACATTACGGTACAATGATGACGGTACCTTAGAGACGGTACCTTCCAAAACAAGACATAAAAAACATAAAAAGGGAACGATGTACAAGCTTGAGACTGCATTGCGACTAGTATAAAAAGGGGCTATGGTCAAGATCGATAGTTCATTGGGACTACCAAGACCGAGCGAACAAGATGAATACTTTCAGAGAAACACAAAACAAGTTTAGACAGGCACAATTCAAGTGTGGGGCTACGGAAGTGGAATGCGATTGTGAGCCTTGCGATGGGTACGATGCTGTACGTTGTGACCTTAGCGATGCCGTAGAGCATCATGGGAACTTTGTTCTCAGTACCCCTATCGTGGAAAGTGATGCTGTGCGTGTCAAACCTGAGGGATGCGAAAGCGATGCCGCTCGTTCTCTTGGACACTTTATTGGGTTTCATTTTAAAGGTGGATGTTCACCTTCACGTCTACCCCTCTACGGATGTCATCCAGCTCTGAGCAAACTCCTGTCCATGTCACCCAACCCTCATCGAAACGAACCTGTGAAAGACGAATATTCGTTCCCTGCGCGTTTGTCGGAATACTGCGACTTTGAAAATCGTCTTCAATCGTTCAAAAGAAAATGGCCTAAGTATCTGGGAGGACCGACCCCCGAAGAATTAGCCAGAGCCGGATTGTTCTACTTGGGCGAAGGAGATAAAGTCAAGTGCTTCAGTTGCGGTGTGTCACTTCACCACTGGGAACCGCAAGATTCGGCCTACGTAGAACATGCTCGATGGTCACCGAATTGTCATTACTTACCTTTAGTGGGACCGAGACATTGAAGTAACTTACCATAATCTGTTCATGGATACTTTACACGAGAGCATTCGTGCTTTGCCTGTGGAGTTGAGAGAACGCATTTACCGAGAGCTGGTCAAAATACAAGTCAAATGTAAAGAACAATTGCATCCGTTACGTCACCGGTGTTTGAATCACTGGTACCTGAATGCTATAAAAGGACTGATTCAGTTGAAATTGTTCCATTGGACAGACATTGATCAACGATCCCCTGGTTTTAAAAAGGATTGTTTTGTTATTGACGATTCTATCTACTACAATGTAAACGTACTGCATCGAATTCCACAGGAAGAGTTAACGAATTACCGACATCTTTTACACAATGTCAACTTAGTGAAAGAGGAAACTTCTGAACGAATTGTAATGTGTAAATTAGTGACTAAACGATTTAAATTTGGCACTGAAGTAAAACCATGTCTGTGCAAACGGTACATTTCTTGTGTCAGACAAAAGAGGATTTAGTATGACCTGTTTATGGATACTTTACAAGAGAACATTCGTGCTTTGCCTGTGGAGTTGAGAGAACGCATTTACCGAGAGCTGGTCAAAATACAAGTCAAACGTAAAGAACAGTTGCATCCGTTACGTCACCAGATCTTTAACCACTGGTATCTGAATGGTATAAGAGAACTGATTCGTCAGAAATTGTTTCAGTGGTCAGACCTTGTTCAATACTTCCAAGCCCCCGATGATCCACGTGTTGATCATTTTGGTTACTTCGAGATTCACCTAGTACAACACACTGAGGAAGACAAGGTAAAGGATTACCGACATATTTTACGTGGAATCTACTTAGCGGAAGAGGAAACTTCTAAACGAAGTCTGACGTTTCGGTTACAGTATGCAACATTTAAATTCCCCACTGGAGAACGAAGATCTCTGGCTAGAAAGTACGTGTATTGTTTCCTAAACAAAGAGACTATAAAAACAGGCTGCCATGCCACGACTTTTATGGCATGTAATCCAACAGATTCCGTGGAAGGAACTCAATGACCATATTCAAACCGTGGATCATTACCATCGATTATTACAAAGAACTGTATCCATTCAATTTGGGACGACAAGTGGTGTGTGTCTTAGTGACTTGTTTTCTGGGATTTCGTTTACCAACCGATTCTTTGTGGACTCTTTACGATCAGTACTTACCATACCCCCATGGCCTTAAATGGTCACGAAAAACTCCTTTTGCTCAAAGCCTTGCGTTTTCATCTGGATACTTCTCGACCTCTACGGGAAAAAAAGATTCGTCAACTTTTAGCTACCCAAGACGTGTATGACGATGTGTGTGTAGCTTGTGACTTACATCCCCATTGGACAGATGTCCGTGCCTGGAAAGAATGGGATTTTGAGGCTTGGACACAAGAGGTGGCCCAGTATGCACGAGAGTTATTCAAGGAAAAAAGTTACTTTTCAACCCGTGTTAGTGACGGTGCCAGAAGAACCCGTCACCCAGGA
This sequence comes from Sinohyriopsis cumingii, assembly GCA_028554795.2. Classification (NCBI taxonomy): domain Eukaryota; kingdom Metazoa; phylum Mollusca; class Bivalvia; order Unionida; family Unionidae; genus Sinohyriopsis; species Sinohyriopsis cumingii. The sequence continues at coordinate 70,706,317 of CM068838.1, read as the reverse complement.
CGGGACTGTCGTGGACAGGCCTGAAAGACCCTTTCGGGAGGACACTTGTGTGACCTTACCCCCTACAATAGAACTGGTTAGAACATTACCCAAAACATGTGGTTGTTGTACAGACACTTGTTTTTATTCCACGTTCATAGTTATCATGTGCCTTTTATTCTTGTACTTAGGCCTTTGGCTTTTATGTATTTTTGTCTTTCGAATTCATGTTTGAAAAAAAAAAAAAAAACATTCAATAAACGTGTTCTGAAAAAGTATATAAACTCTTGTCTTGTTTGTTTTTTCGTGTCACAAGTGACATTTCTCACACCATGGCTACCTCTGCTGTCTCTGCTCCCTCTTCCTCTATTGTCAAAGTCATCGAATTCGTCAAACGTTTGATCGAACATAAACATCATTTGATCGATCGGCCACCTCAACGGATCGTGTGGTGTTAAAAAGAGTGGCAATCGGCGTACAGCCTCTTGGGAGAAAGTCAAGGCGATTCCATCGTGTTTGTGGAAGGCATTCCTAAAGAAGACGACGGCATCGTCTCTGACTCTCGTCAAACCCATTTGGTCATTTTTGACGACATGTTAGGAGAAGACGAAGAAGAAATTAAACTGTGGTTCACGCGCAAAGGGCATCACCGTAATGCCAGTGTCGTTTACATCACCCAAAATTTGTTTCAACAAAGTAAAGCCCATCGCACCATCAGTCGCAATGCGCATTACGTGGTCTTGTTTAAAAGCCCTCGAGATAAATCGCAAGTGCAAGTCTTAGCCAAACAGTTAGGAACGCCTTGGCTGACTCAGGCGTACGACGATGCCACTCAAACTCCACACGCCTATTTACTCGTCGATTTGAAACCTACGACCCCCGAGGATTTGCGATTTCGTACCCACTTGTTTCACCACTGGTGCCAAGACGGAGGGCCTGTCCTGTACACGTCTCCGTCCTCGACTTAATTTCACTCAACAAAAAAATCTATAAAAACCTCAGACCCTTTTCGTCTGTCTCACGCAACGTCATCATGACGTCCCTTCAGTCGCATCTTCCCGTCAAATTGATTCGTGCCTTGTACGGCATCAGTCGAGAAAAAAATCCACAAATACGAGCTCGTGTCTTAGAAGCTAGTCTCAAAGAAGTCTTACGATGGTTCACGGTGACGGCACGTCAATTACTCCAAGGAATCATTCAGATTCCTCATCAAAGCAAACGCTTTTTTGATCGAAACAAAGTCGCTTTGACCCAACTGGCCGATCTCCGCATCGACACTCAAACCAAAAAACAAATCATTTTGAAACCTGGAGGGAGCGGTACTCTAGGAGGGGTCATCATTCGCTCTCTCTTAAGATGGGATCCCAATGCCCCCAAACTTCTCCCCAAGAAAAAAGTCAAACGAAGCTCCAAGAAGATGAAAAAGACCAGGTCCCCAAGGAAAACTTCTCCAGTGGCGGGACCCTCCTCTTACCAGACACCACCCCGGAAAAAGAGAAGAAGCCCCCAGAAAAAGAAACAGAGAAAAAGTCCCCAGAAATAGAAAAGTCCACAGAAGAAAACTCGCAAGAGAGGCACTTCGGCCAGGACGCAACCTTACACTCGCAAATCACGACCTGCCACGACGGTGACTGCGTCTCCGGCAGCCTCACGTTCATCCACTTCTCCGTTGATGACACCAAGAACTGAAGAGTACTTGGAGACGTTGATCACACCAAGAACTTCTCCGTTGATGACCCCAAGAACTTCCCCAGTGGCAGGACCCTCCAATTTAGTGGCAGTGGCTGCTGCTCACAAAGTACCTGCTCCCAAAATCAAAGTTCAAGAAAGATCGGGCATGTTACAAAGTTTACTGGATTTGTCCAAGCAAGAACTGGCTCGATTTAGTCCGTTACGTACCCCTGCACGACGTGTCATGCCTGTCCTCAAACTGATACGACGTCAAGACAATCAGTGGCGACGCGTTCCAGTATAAAAAAGGCCTGTGACCAAGTAGGGTATCAGTGTTTTTGGTGCTCGTGAAGATGTCACCCTCCAGAAAACTTCCCTCTTCTAAACAACCCCAAGGAAAGAAAAGAAAAGGACTGCCTCCTCGTTTAGTCAAACATGGGGACATGTTATCTGTCCTGTCCAAAGCTTCTCCACCTCTACGAAAAAAACTCATTCAATCAGCCTCCAAAGAGGTCATCGATACCGTGTGCGAATGTTGTTTGAACGTCTTGAACGGCACGATCCCTTTGTCCAAACACCAGAAACAATGCTTAAGCAAACATCGTCACGTTCTTCGCCAAATGGTTCAAAAGAAAATTCCCCTTCGTCAAAAGAAGAAGATGTTGGTCCAACGTGGAGGCATTTTACCCCTCTTGTTAGGCCCCTTACTGAAAGGAGTCTTGGGAACCATGTTGGGAGGACTGGTGGGAGCAAGATAAAAAGGCCCTCTGAAGTCCCAAGATCTCAGAATCGACCGCTGACAACCCCATGGAAGGACGAAAACTAGCTTTAGTGCCTTACAAACGATGGATGGAATACCATCGGTGGCAAGAACAACGCACCCCGCATTTACCTCCCAATCCCAATTTGAGCGAGATGTCCCAGTTACAACACGAATTGCAGTCCTTGATGGATCGCCAAGATTTGTCCGAAACAGAAAAATCGCAAAAGTACGGTCAACTCTTGCAACGACTGCAACTCTTTCACCAGAAAGCTTTAGACGAAACAGCTCTACCCACTCTGAAAGATTTTAAGACCTTGATGAAAAGTCCAGCACCATCATCACTACCACCACCACCACAAATACCATCCCCAGGGGTCACCAGAGATGCTACCCCACGAAGACCTGAGGAAGAAGAGTTGCGAGAAGTGTTTCAAACACCGTCAGTAGCTCCCATTTCGAGTAAGATTGCAGCATCCTTGTTGACCTCGTCCTGCACACCCCAACGACAAGAAATGAAAGCTTGAGTTAAAAAGATGATGTCCACTCCTACTTCGACAGAAGTGAAAAAGAAAGAAGGGAAACCAGAAGTGAAAAAAGAAAAGAAGACCAAAGCCATTCCATTGCCACCTCCACCACCACTACCTTCGACTTCTACTCCCGTAGCCCATCGGACACGTAAATCCGTTTCTAAACCACCCTTTCGTCCCACCCAAAGTAGCACCACCATGGAGTGGGTAACTTATTAACACACAAACAAACACAAAAATGGAAAAAGTCTTAGCCAGCATTTACTACGATCCCTCCCATCCTGCAGGTTACGCAGGAGTTCAAAAATTGTATCGTGCTGCCAAAACTCGACTGAAAAGTCTCCGTTTACCTCAAGTTCAACGATGGTTAGAAGAACAAGCTACCTACACTTTACACAAGCCCATTCGATGCAAGTTTGCCAGAAGTCGCACCCAAGTGGAAGGCATCGATCATCAATGGCAAGCCGATTTAGCCGATGTCTCTCATTTGGCCAGCTACAATCGTGGCTACAAATATTTGTTTTGTGTCATCGACGTCTTTTCCAAATTTGCCTGGGTCGTGCCCTTGACTTCCAAATCGAGCAGCGAGTTAGTGCGAGCCCTGCAACGGGTGTTGAAACAAAGCGGTCGTCACCCTCTTCGATGGCAAACGGACAAAGGCACCGAATTTCTGAACCAAGCTTTCCAAAAAGAATTAAAGAAACGTGACATTCATTTTTTTACCACCGAGAATCCCGAAACCAAAGCCAGCATCGTGGAACGTTTACAACGCACTTTGAAAGAACGCATGTGGAAATATTTTACACATCACCACACTCTGAAGTACATCGACATCTTACCGCACCTGGTGCAAGCGTACAACCAATCTTACCATCGAAGCATCGGACGTGCCCCGCAAGAAGTGACTCCCGAGAACGAAGTGCTGCTGTTTGAGCGCCTGTTTGGTACGTCCCCGACGAGAGTTGTCCCCAAGAAAAGTGGAGAGTTGACCGTAGGAGATTGGGTGCGCATTGGCAAAACCAAACGCACTTTCGACAAAGGTTACTTACCTAACTGGACGACCGAATTGTTTCGTGTCACTGGACGAGTGCATGGCCGTCATCCTGCCGTCTATAAATTGGAAGACATGAACGGAGAAGTGCTCAAAGGAACGTTTTATTTGCCCGAGTTACAACGTGTCACCAAAAAAGAAGACGACGTGTACGACATCGAAAGCATTCTCGAATGCAGAACCCGTAAAGTGGGCAAACGACATGTCAAAGAAGTCAAAGTACGTTGGAAAGGATATCCACCCAGTTTTGATTCTTGCATCGACGCTTCGCAAGTCATCGACTATAAAAAGAAGTGACCATCATGCCCTTTCACACAGATGCAGCTACGTCGACCACTCCTTCACCCAGTTCTTCTCTGCAAGATTTACAAAAACAACCCTTGTGGGTGTGGTGTGGAGAACGTGTGCCTAAAACGCAAATCGTCTTTTTCTGCCAAATCTTCGTGGTGTATTGTGTCATCGGGGCAGCCATTGCCAATTTGAGTTTGCAACAAGGAGACAAACAATTGTGGACCATTTTATTGAGCAGTTGCATCGGTTACCTGCTTCCCAATCCCTCCCTGAAATTGTCCTCGAACTGGAACCACGGGAACCTTGTGTCCAGTGCCAGTGCCAGTCACCACTCCAACCACAACCAGAACCCCATTATGGGCGGAGACAGCCTCTGACGTCCAATAACCCCTCGGACAGCCACAGAACCCTGGAATTACACTGGTCAACAGTGAAATCATTACTGACTTGAAAAGGCCCTAATCTGTAGTATTTTGGTGTGCCGAACACGAATATAACCGTGAAAAATTTGTATTGGCTCTCGTTTTGAAGATATTCATATACCTCATTTTCTATGTTTCACTGTGTAAATTTCTCCAGTAGGACTGCATCAACATCCGGAATAATGATGCAACATTGCATAATACCATCATGCTCACATCATCCACAGTTGATTGCATCATTTTCTGATGCAATGCAATACTAATGCCATGCGGCTGCTGAAGTAAGTTGACGTCAGCAGTGTACTATACATGTGTAGGCCTATTATACTAATGCCAGGCGGCTGCTGAAGCTGACGTAAGCAGTGTACTATATAAAGCCCAATCAGATAGGTTCAGCATTTAAAATATTTTAGACGTTGTGCGAGACAGTTCAAGCTACTGTTACATAAAACTTATTATTTTATCCATTTACGTACAATAAAGAACAGTAATGCCTCGAAAGTGTGTTAATACCGCGGACAATTTTTGCTATATTTGTGGGGAAGTGACATTTGCCAACCAGAAGAAAAGTATCAATTCTCAAGTGAAGAAGGCATATCATCTTTACTTCGGATGCAAGGTTGGTGACCAAGACAAGCCTTGGGCTCCGCATATATGCTGTGCTACATGTACAACACAGCTTTCACAGTGGTTGAATTGCAAAAGGTCATCAATGCCGTTTGCAGTCCCAATGGTGTGGAGAGAGCCAAGCAACCACCTAAATGACTGTTACTTCTGCTTGGTTCCTCCTCTTTCCGGCGGAATAACGAAGCGAAAGAAGTCGAGAATAGTCTACCCAAACATTCCGTCTGCATTGAGACCAGTTCCACATGGTGAGGGACTTCCTATTCCAGAACCTCCAGCAGAATATTCTCTTGATTCATCTGACGAAGACAAAGGTGAGTTGACCTGTTCTTCTCCTGGTCCATCAGCATGCAGTGATCCAGATTTTCACTGTGGTGCATCATCAACCCCACACAGAATAACACAGGAAGAACTAAATGACCTGATTCGTGATTTGGACTTATCAAAGAACAAGGCAGAATTGCTAGGATCAAGACTCCAACAATGGAATCTTCTAGAAGAAGATGTCACAATTACTGCATATCGAAAGCGCCACCAGCAATTGGAGCCTTTCTTCAGAAAGGAAAGTAATCTGATATTCTGTTCCGATATTGAGGGCCTCATGAATGCTTTAAAAATCACTCATGACCCACAAGAATGGAGACTATTTGTGGACTCTTCGAAACTGAGTCTCAAGGCTGTGCTTTTGCACAATGGAAACATTCTTCCATCTATTCCAGTAGCGTATGCTGTCCACATGAAAGAGACATACGATAACTTAAGGCAGCTACTGAATTCCATTGAGTATAACAAGTACAGCTGGCACCTCTGTGGTGATTTGAAGGTAGTTGCCCTTTTAATGGGACTGCAGCAAGGATATACAAAATACATGTGTTTCTTATGCGAGTGGGATAGCCGAGCAAGGGAAATGCACTACATGAGGAAGGAATGGACTCACAGGCAGAATGTAGCCATTGGAGAGAAGAATATCCAACACCCAGCTCTGGTTGAGGCTCAGAAAATCTTGCTACCACCCCTTCACATCAAACTAGGTTTGATGAAGAACTTCGTGAAAGCCATTGACCGGACTTTGCCAGCATTCCGATACCTGCATGAAAAATTCCCTCGACTCAGCGAAGCAAAGATTAAAGAGGGAGTTTTTGTGGGTCCTCAGATTCGAGAGCTTTTCAAAGATGACCGGTTCAACAACTTGCTGGAAGGTGACGCGAAACAAGCATGGAATGCTTTTCGCCTAGTTTCTACAAACTTCCTCGGAAATGTTAGGGCAGAAAACTATAAGGAACTAGTAGAAGACATGTTGATGAAGTATAAGAAACTTGGCTGCAATATGTCTCTAAAGATTCACTTCCTTCATTCCCATTTGGATTTCTTTTCTAGCAACTGTGGTATTGTTAGTGATGAACACGGCGAACGTTTTCATCAAGATATCGCAACAATGGAACAAAGATACCAGGGAAAATGGTCCACTACAATGCTGGCTGACTACTGCTGGACACTCCTCAGAGATGCTCCCGAACAGCTGTACAAGAGACAGGCGAAGAAATCTAAGATGTAGTCAATGACTTGATTTTTTATAGGTAGGCTATTACAGTTGACCTTTTACTATTGGAATGCATTTCGTTATGTAAACATTAATTTCTTGCAGATTACAAAAAAACTAGAGCCAATTTTGCAATTTGACTGTCATATTCGTGTTCAGCACATAAAAATTGATAAGAATTGACTAATTTTATTTCAGTAACATGACTTTTGTAAAAATTTGTTGTCCAGTGTTATGAGTCACCAAAACCAATTTTACTTAACCTTACCCAGTGACAGTTCCATGGAGGTGTTTCCCCACAACACGTTGTGCTGTTACACGGCCAAATTACCTCAGGCCATCCAGTTAGATCACGAAGCCCATTGGGAAGTGGCTTTGGTAGAAATGATTCACCCTACACAAATCCAAAACATCACTGAAAAGCAAAACACTTTTGAGGTCGAAATCCTGAACCAACAATTGCAAGAAACCATGAATGAAATCGGGTTTTCAGGCGACGTAAAACCAGCCAACAATCCACTCTTCAGTATCTACACCTTGAAAATTCCGTCAGGGTTTTATTTTAGTGGCCAACATTTGGTGGACACCATTGCTTCCAGGTTCGAGTTAGCCTTTGGCAAAGCCCTGAACAGAATCAAAAAAAGTGTCACCCTGGAGTACCATAAAGTGGCTCGTCGCTTACTGATGAAATTTCAGGATACCCAAACGTTGTCCATCAGTTTTAATCGTGACTTGTTTGATATTTTAGGTGGAGACACAAAAATGGCTCCAAATTTTAAACCGAAGATCAACAGCAATACGGAATTTTACAAGTTTTTTCGATTCCCTGTAGAACTGAACCAAGGACTGAATTTGATCTTTGTGTATTCCGATGTGGTGGAGTACAACGTGGTGGGACACACCTCTGTGCCGTTACTGCGTGTCATTCCTTTCAAAATGGATAGTACCACGACCAGTGACCAGGAAGGTGGAAACACCTATCACGTTCACCGCGAATTTGTACATCCTCACTATTTGCCCGTCAGTAAGTCGTATTTGGACACGGTCAACGTTGCTATAAAAGGAGATCTGGGACAAAATTTTGCATTCACCAAAGGAAAAGTCACGGTGGAAACTCCATTTTCGAAAACGGTTCTCTCACGACTCGTAAGTCATGTATCCAGTGTACCGAGGGGTTGCTCGACAGCGAGGACACGGTTTAGGAGATATGTTAAAATCGGCCTTTCGTTCGGTGGCCCCGGTGTTGAAACCTATGGTGACACGCGGATTGCACGCCTTGAAAGATGCAGCACTGACGCAAGGCAAAGAATTTCTCCAAAATGTCATCATCGACAAACAAAACCCTAAAGAAGCTTTCATGAGGGCAGGCAAAAATGTCTTGCTACAAACGGGCAAAGACCTTTTGGGCCGACGAGACACACCTATAAATGCCCTGCACGCTACCGAGTCAGGCATTCAGCAAGGACAAGGCAGAAAGAGACGACGACGACGAAGAAAACACCCTTTCACCAGACTTCAAGCTAGAAAGACCAAGAAAAGAAGAACCGTTCGAGACTTAGACGTTTTCGATTATTGAGAAAGAACAGAACAAAATGATGCACCGAGAATCTTGCGCTTGTTCCAAGACGGAATTGGATCTGTTTGCCATGCCCTCCACCATGATGACCATGCAAGAATCCCAGTGGGTGGAATTTCATCCCGTCTCCTCATTGACCGATTCCGCTCCCATCGAGTTTGAAATCAAAGGACAGCCCGAAGATTATATCGATGTGAATAGGAGTTACTTGTACCTGAAAGTCAAAGTTCTAGATAAGACAGGAGGTGATATAGACACTGAAGCAGTAGCTCCCGTCAACAATTTCATGCATTCCTTGTTTAGTGGAGTGGACTTGTATTTGAATAACAAACTAGTCAGTAGCAGCATGGATACTTACCCTTATCGCGCCTACCTGGAAAATCTCTTGACGTACGGAATAGACGCCAAGAACACTCATCTCAATGCCTGTGTGGTATGGGAAGCTGACGAAGCTAACGAGTTTGAAACATTCGAAACTGATACAAAGGATAAAAATAAATCAACAAATGAGGGATTTCTAGAACGAAGAAACAGAATCATGGGAGTCGACACAAGTTTAGAACTGATGGATCGTTTGCATTTGGACATGTGGTTGCAAGAAAAGTATTTGCTGAACGGGTTGGATGTCCGCCTGAGACTGAATCGTAGCAGTACCGCTTTCCATTTAATGGCTGGTGCTGACGATTACAAAACCAAAATCCAAGAAGCTAGACTCTACGTACGACGCGTGGAAGTGTTACCTAAAGTGGGAAACGACATCAGTCAGACGTTGAGCAGAACGACCGCCAAGTATCCGATCCGACGCGTGGAAGTAAAAACTTTCACTATTCCCAAGGGGCAACGATCCATGATCGAAGATCATCTGTTCCAAGGACAGCTACCCAAACGTTTAATCGTTGGTATGGTCGAGAATGAAGCCTTCAACGGAGCTATCGCTAAAAATCCTTTCTACTTTCGACACTTTGGCGTGTCCAAGATCGAAGTCAGTCGCGATGGCAAGACCTTGTGTACCCGACCTTTCGAACCCAACTTTGACAAGAAGAATTACTTGAGATCGTAATTGTCCTTGTACGAAGCCACCGGTCAGTTAGGAACCAACACCAGTCACGGTATTACGTACGAGGATTATGCAGGAGATTATGCTTTGTGGGCTTTTGATTTCACTCCAGACCAAGGCAGCGACGAGGGACATTTCCACCCTATAAAATCCGGCCAGATTCGTGTGGAAATTCAGTTTAAAGACCGAGACCCTGATGTAACGTTGAACGTCATCCTGTATGCAGAATTCGATAATACGATAGAAATCAACAGTTTGAGAGAAGTCATTCTAGACTATTAGAAGCCATGGAAGACTGTTATCCCTCTTTACCTAGTGGAGAAACGTTGGACATGGAATGTGAGGAGACCGTGGAAAAAGAAGAAGTGATCATGATGAAGTCAAAATGACCAGAACAAGAAGTCCATTTAGTCTCCTGTTTTGCCAAACACTTGGTGGAAAAAATGACGGAATTGATCAAAAAAGATTGCTATGGATGTCAAAACGATCATCCCAGTCAAATTCAACACGATAAATGCCTGATGCTGAGTCAAGAAGAAAAATTGGACGAGTATCTGGACGAAGCTTGGAGTCTCATCTCGGACGAAGTCGTGTTGCATCAGTGGTATAAAGACTTGCGTGAACATTCTTGTCCACCATTAACCACTCAAGAAATCCATCGTATCGAAGCTCTCCTGAATCAGAGTGAGGAGACGAAACGAAGAAACGGTTATTTGTCAGACATTTTCAAGCAAAAAGTCAGGATCGAATTGATGACTTATTATTACCTGTGAAGAAGAAAAAAACCACACAAATCAATGGATACCTGGCAACTTTATTACCTTTTGAACCACAGTTCGTACACGGCTTCTTGGAATCCTGTCGTCTGTGCTAAAGATGAACTCCCTCATCGCAAACCTCAAGACCATCAAGCTTATGTGATCAACACGGACGACAGTCATCTCCCAGGAACCTACTGGGTAACCGTCTACCTTCCTCAAGAAGAATATGTGGAATATTTCGATTCGTACGGACTGCCCCTTTGGAAGACGATATCATCGACTTTATGAGAAGAAATGCTCAGACCACCCGATTCAATAATGTGAAATTACAAGGCACAGATTCCTTGGTGTGTGGACAATATTGTGTGTATTTTCTGCATCATGACCTCCTGGGCTATTCCTTAGAACATTTAGTGACTCATTTTGATCCTCGTTCTTCTTCAAGAAAGGATGTGAAAGTACATCGATGGTTTTGTGACCATTATGCTTATCTTTTGTCTCTAGCTAGGAAACGTAGTGTCCATCAATGGCCTAATGACTTCCAACAGTGGAAATCACAATTTCATTCACAACGTTGCCAACCCTGTCCAAAATAATGTGTAAATTGAAAAAAATGTTTGATGTTATAGTGTTGGATTATTGTTAAAAATGTTAGAGTTGTTTGTTAGTGTGAAGTGATTTTGAATAAAAATGTTGTGTTTTGAAAAAAAAATGCCTTTGTGTTTTGTTTGGCTATAAGAATGTTGATTCATGCTCTTTGACTTCTTATTATCCCTCTCATGACACTCATTGAACGTTGCGGCTCGAAAACCGTGTAGGGGTGTTTTCCTTCACGTCCGCGCTTTGACTTTAAGAACCGGGGAAGTTTCCAGTCTAACCATCCATTGTCGACTCATCCTCCTACGAAGATGTGCTCCAAACTAGCTAAGCTAAATGAAGCCTACGTGAATTTGCATAGGGTCAGACTCAGTCTGATACCGAAGCCAGAAGAGATAGAGAATGTGAGAATGTTAAAAGTCACTGCAGACCTGATAGAAGAGCTCTTCAGAGAAGAAGTGAACAGGGAGAAAGAAGAATGGACAGAGAAGTACAGACTTCAGAGACAGCAGCAACAGCAACAACAACAACAGCAGCAGCAGCAGCAACCTGAACCTCACAGAGGCATTGTCGATAGTCGTATCGACACCAAAGAGTTCTTCTTCTCTTTCCGAAGAAGCAGACCTATCGTCAGAAAGTCTATCTTCAGAGGACGTCGCATTCTTAGAAACTAAAAGATTGCCATAGCAAACAAAAAAAACCCCCAGCCCTTTTCAGGGCTACGCAATACTCTAGAAAAGAAATAACAATCCATTTGCCAATGTGTGTAGGTAGAGTAGTGTGAATATAAACACTAACTCTTTTTTATAATGTGAGGGTATGTGTTTGTGTATAGGATTGTGTGTTTGTAAGTGCTCAAGTACGTTGGTGTGGATAGTAGATTAAGATCATGTTGTTTTTTTTTGCTGTTTGACGTGTGGGGAGAGTAGATTTGGGGTTTGATTTCTTTGCGTATGTGGATAGTATATTGAAGTGATTAATGAAAATTTTTAAATTAGTAATGGGTAGTATAAAAAAGTGAGTGAGTGTTTCTTTTAGGTCGTCGCGTTGTTTGGTCATGATCTAGGTAAGATGAATTTTGTTTTAGGGGGATGTTTTCCATCACGTCCGCGCTTTCAGTATAAATTGAAACTCGCTGGGCAGTCTAGCTACCCTGTTCATTCGTTAACAAGACAATGAGTACCAGAATAAGCAAACTTCTTGAACTCGAGATATATTTGGAATATGTCAGGCGCATGTTAAATGAACTGGCCGCGGAGGCCATAGTAGAAGAGGAAAGAATAAAGAAGGAAGAGGAGGAGAGAAGACAGAGGGAAGAGGAGGAAAAGAAAATAGGAGAGAGGATGGCTTACAAGATACCAGAGACAGACGATTGGGGTGCTGAAGCCAATCATCCTCCCTCTGCGTTCTCAAGAAAAAAGTAAAAGGAGACTGGGGAAGAAGATGTGTGTGTGGTGCCAGGCCTGGAAGGTGCTGTCATTAACCAGGTGTCACTGGAGTTCAAAAACAATCAGCCCTTTTCAGGGCTACCCAATACTCTAGAAAAGAAAATAACAATCGATTTGCCAATGTGTGTAGTGTGAATATAAACACTGACTCTTTTTCATAGTGTGAGTGTATAAGTTAATGTATATGATTGTGTGTTAATAAGGGCTAGCATAGGTTAGTGTGAATAGTAGATTAGGGTTTCATTTTAATGCTTTGCGTGTGTGGATAGTAGATTCGGGGTTTGAATAGGATTTGATTTTGATGCTTGGTTTGTGTGAATGGTAGATTTTGGTTAGTTTATTGCTGCTTCACGTATGTGGATAGTAGATCATATGAAATGAGAAAAGTAGGGGATGTTTTCCTTCACGTCCGCGCGTTGTTTGGTCATGATCTAGGTAATGTCAATTTTATGTCTTAGGGGGATGTTTTCCATCACGTCCGCGCTTTCATTATAAGAGCCCACAGTATTCGTCGTTCAAACCATTCTACAAAGAATTAAAAAAGAAGATGGCTTCGAACCAGCTTGATAAAATGAAAACATTGCAAGACGTCCTGGACAATTTGGGTATGATGGAGCAAATGTTAGTGAGGTTAAACGAGGATCACTATTCTTATAGCCCACATCGAGTGAAGATGGAGATTAACAACTTAAGAAAAGTAAAGGAAATGATAAGTGCTGTGATGAAAGAAATAAAGGAGGAGAAGGAGGATGAAGAGGAAAGGATAAGGATAAGAGAATGGAATGAAAAAATTGAAAAAGAAGAAGAAAATGAGAAGAGGAAGAAAGAAGAGGAGGAGAAGAAGAAAGAAGAGAAAAAAAAGGAAGAAAAGAAAGAAAAGAAGAGAAAGAGTGTAGGACAGAAAATAAGAAGTTGGTGGAGAAATATAAGAAATTGGAAGAAGAAACCCAAAGGCCCTTTTCAGGGCCACCCACATTTCTCGAAGAGAGATTGACTTTCCATTGCCTACCCCTTTTTTATTTTTCTTTTATTTTTTAATTTTTAAAAATCCCATGTTCCAATTGCCTTTGTCCCTAGAATGGATATTTTTTTTCTCCCATTGTTCAATTGCCTTTGTCCCTAGAATGGATATTTCCTTTCTCCCATGTTAAATTCCCTTGTCCCCAGAGTGGATACCTTTTCTTTCCCATGTTAAATTTATATAGTCCCCAGAGTGGATATTGCTTCCCATGTTAAATTTACGTAGTCCCCAGAGTGGATATTACCTTTTTAACATGGAACTCCCCTAGTCCCTAGACCGTCCCACCTTACTACTAGTTCAGTTAGTACAAACTCTTTGATTCAGTCTATTAATCTGTGCGTGTTTTTCATACCTGGTACCCGTCGGACGCACCTTATATCGCGGTTTGCTATCGACGAAATTCGTCAGGACTTCGTTCGAGAGTTGACTCTATCCCCTAGAGATAAAATATAAAAGAAGTTCCATGTCAAAACGGTATAAAGATATAATATTCTCACGGCATGTGTCTTACTCGACTTTCATCTAGCAGCAGATTTCTCGAAGTCGCCTCGACGAATTTATTTTATATAAAAAAAAAACTTTTAGAACGTGTACCTAGTTCGACAATATGCAGGAAACGTTGAAATCAATATTCCTCTTAGCAGGTGTTCAATTAGTACAAACTATCGATGCAGTATATTTGCGTGTTGTTGTTTTTGTTGGGTTTTTTCGGGGGTGGGGGTGGGGTAATACCTGATACCCATAGGGCGCCCCTTATTATGCTGTTTCCTCTCTACGAAATTCGTTAGGTCATTTTTTGTGGACGGATCTCTATCCCCTAGAGATAAAATGTCAAAGAAGGGTCTATGTTATAATCTTACGGTATGTGTCGTACGAGACCTCCGTCATCTAGCTGATTTCTCGAAATCGGCTCAACGAAATTTCTCAGGACTTCTTTCGTTACTACACTATCTTCTAGAGATAACATCTCATGAAGGGTCCTCGTCAACTCTCTTTAAAGACGATACTTAATGACCAAACTGTATAAGATTTCATCTTCTTGCGTCATGTGCTTTACCTGCCCTCCACTCTCCTTTATAACCCCAATTTCTGGAAATCGGTTACAAGTATGCTAAGTTCCCCAGTTCCCCAGTTCCAAGGACTTCAAGACAATATTCAAGTCAACTGAAAGCTTCTTAAACTCGTAAATACTTCACATAATTCTCATCTAAGGACATGACGACCACACACGAGAAATCTCCAAGTTCACACTTGTATGTTGTTTTTTTTTTGTGGTTTCCCTTTTACTTGAGTCATTAGTAAGCTTTTCGAACCCGAATACTAATACTTAACGCTATGCAACACAAGACACGACCCAAATGCCTAACACAATTAATTAATCCTATATCAAATTACAAAACACGTATTCCTATCAATATCCTAAACGATTCCTACATAGAGTCAGTGATCTATCTATATTTAGCTTCATATATCACTCTCCAATCAGGTTAGAATTACACCACCGCATGCCCTAAAAAGCTTTCATCTGCATTAACTAAGTGGTAACCAATTACACACTGAATTGTGAATAATGAATCAAAAAAATTAAAAAAAACCGTGTGAATAAGGAATAAGTATTAAAATGTATGTGAAAATATTTGAATCGGGAATAAGTAACTGGTTACTTATTCCTTATTGAATCGGGAATAAGGAATAAGGAATAAGTAACCAACTTGATTTCGCTACAGAGCATAGGATACGCTGCATAGTTTTCTACAAAACTCACGTGTTTGCATTTTGGTCGTCTCCTGAGGTTCAATATTTACGGTGAAATATAACTGGTTCATTCCATGGAATCTGAAATAAACTTATCTGAGTGTTACTGGTGATTTTAAAGTATTTTAAAATATTTCCTTTGCACTGCTTTAAATCCAGTTTGCAAACTAGCCAAAATGCTTTGACAAATAGCCGATTTTCCGGCTTTTCTTCCTGTCCCTATTCTGACACTAAAATGTCTTAACATCTACACTCGTGTGGATTTTTATGCACCTAACGTTGCTTTTCTCCAGACGAAATTTAAAAAATCTGTCTAATCTGTTTGGACATGCTCTTAAAATTTGGCACACATTTTTGCTTTCATAAATAATGGGAGGAGCCGCAGTGGCTTAGTGTTAGCGTGCCGAGCTCAGGACTGGGTTCTAATCCTATTATAACAAAAGCCTATGTCAGCTACCGTAAAGTGTTTTGGGCAAGTCACTTTACTAAAATTACCCCGGCGCTAAATAACGTATTGTTTTTTTTCTGTGCCGCAAGGCACCAAACCTAAAGTTTGGAAATACTCACAGCATCTGGTACATGCTTAATGCCTAAATGAAAATGAATCATGCCACCCAAAGCATTATCGGATTCGTCTATAAATAATCCTTAGTCCCATAGGTCAAATGTCCAAACCTCGGATGACTAGAGTGGTATGTATGTATGTATGTATGTATGTATATATGGGTAATCACTTCAAGCACATTTGCTTTAAAGATTCGTCCTTTCAAAGGTTTAAAGTTACGTATGATTGTACTAAATATTGTAGCCAGGTTTCTAGTCATTCCATACAGATTGAATCATCATACTTGTTAGCATTGCTTATCTCGTGTTCAAAAATAAAAAGAACGAGGGAGCTGGTTTGGTTCATACGGTCAATAGTGTTGATATTTTACATGGTACATATCTTCATAATATATCTGACGAACAATTTGTCCACACATGTGGACAGAACGACCCCCGCACCTACAGAAAAGTTGATAATATCAACTGCAATATTTTCTGTTGGAAGCATGCATGAATTGCGTAACTAATCGTAATGATTGTTTGTGTTACTGTTCTTTAAAAGCTAATTAAAGAAATGATGATAAATTAATGAATTAACTCACCGACGACGTGGCTTCAATGCATTGATTACGTCATTATATAACTGATCATACTTTTGATGCAATATTTATCTAAGTTTTCAACCTCGAAAATGTTTTGCATAATATATATATATATATATATATATATATATATATATATATATATATATATATATATATATATATATATATTGCGTTGGAGAAGACATGAATTATACATTTATCTGTAGATAACGCCATCTAGATTAGAATGATAAAACTCACGTCAGCATTTGACACATAGAATGGAAAATCTCGACCTTAACATTTTTTGCATAATGCCTTCGTAATTGATCACGTTATTTGATCTACTGGAATGTACTCGCTAAGAGCGCTTACCCAGTAGGCAACGACCTTTCTCCATACAATAGGAGACTTTAACGATTGTCAAATTGCCGGGGTCATTCATTATCGGGTGACACTGGTAAGGTACGAGGCTTCATACTAATCAAATATATTTAATTTTTTTTTTTTACATGTGTTTGTGATTTCTATACGCACTTGTACGTAATGTCCATGTCATCATCGTGCCCATACCATTTTCTGTGTTGTTATTAATCTCCTCAAGAAGCAAATACAGATGGATGAATGTATTGATGTCTGTCAGGGACTCCGTATAAAGGATAAGAAAATTATGTCTATTTTACATATTTTCATGAAGGCATACACATTCTAATTTCAATGAATCGTTGGTTTCAACTGTGTAAATATGTGTTAGCTAACAGAATAACAGATGGGCAGAAGAATATGTGGATGGTATTAAACTCACGTCGACGCTTTATTTTAAAAAATTGCGGAGAAGATAATTAGAGCCTGAATATTTTCAACACATGTAATTGAAATTAAAAGTCAAAATGTGTTTTAACGTTAAATATGAAGTTGATGAATGCTCTGCAATTTTGGAAAATGTGTGCAAGGTTCGCTTGCAAGAACTGATCCCTACAACAAATTTAGCGAATTCCTATTATGTTTGTTTAATCTGCCGTAACAAGGGAACGACATGAACGTGAGGATTCATGTATGGTAACTAGTAATCGCAAGCAAGCGATCGGAAAGTTGTACGGGTACAGGTAGAGAAAAGTAAATTCATTCCATATGACCTTTCGTTGTTACAAGGTTAGTATTCAAAACATTGTTTTACTTTGCTATTTTCTTTTCTTTGCGCTTCTCATAACACTTTCTACTGACCGATCATTTTTGTCTGCCATGCGAAGTAAAGCCAAACGATGTGGTGTTTTATTTCGACAGTGTTATTGCTGTTGATGTTGGAGTCAACGTTAAGTTTTGTACATTTAGACCAGTTTCTCTGACACCGTTGTATATACCTGGGCTCATATCGTTACTTACAATTTAATTTTATATCGTATATGTGCTTAACATAATAACCATATGGAGGACTCCCCCATTTTCTTCTGTAACCTATTTAGGAATTGATACTGTTATCCCAGGCCACACTTTGCCTAGCCTTATAAATTTCGCACACATGTTTAGCTCCGAGATTCGACTTTGCAAACCTATATCAAATTTGACTTTAAACATGTCAGCCCGTTTTCCATTGTTACCGCTGCAGATGACCAAGACTGAGCCCGCTTCATGTGCAAGCGTAACCGGCTAAAGGAATACCACCCGCAAAATAGAAATTACTTAGTGCGCCTACTAATAACCTTTTCTAGTGGAGCAATGAGAAGACAGTAGTCCATTCATGTAAATATATCTTAGAAAATGTTTTTGCTTCAAAACTTTTTTTCATCTGAATTCAAATAGACATTTTAGCAATGCACAGTCAGCACGTCGCTCTCGCCATCGCACTGAAATTGCCTTTCTAGAGAGTATTGACGGTATCTTTCTGCTTTGGATGGAATAATGATTAGTTTTCACCCTCCTGACTGGTCTGCAGCATTTGACACAATAGACCATGATCTATTGCTTATCCGTCTCCAGCATGTTTTTGATGTTGACAATACAGCCTTTCTATGGTTCAAGTCGCACGTATTCAACATGACATAAATTGTATCCGTAAATGGAAAACACTCCAACCCAGTTGATCTATGTCTTGGTGTTCCAAAAAGCTCTGTTTACGGCCCTGTTGTCTTCATTCTCTTCTCAGGCGCTCTTAAGTGTCATTGACTGAGAGCCACTGTCTCACAAACTGTACGCTGATGACACTCAAACATTTAAATACCATCCAATGCGCAGAGAGGTGCAGTTCTGGTGTGAAGTCATGGAGGACATATAACAAGCTGCAGAAGAATGATGATAAAACGGAAGCCATCCTGATCACCACGCAAAGACTTTCTCATTCAAATCCTTCATCTCAAACAATAAGTATTAAAAATATCAACTTCAAATTCAAACAGTCAGTACAAAACCAAGGTGTCATTCTCAGAGATGTGTGAGCACCATTCGCAATTTTCTTTTGGTTAATGCCGCTAAAACACAAGACTCAAATATTATAATTCCCTTCGATCTCGTTCTTCTCAGTGTCTATTACAGAAAGTTCAAAAAGTTCAAATCACAGCTGCTCGGAATATCATTAGAGTACGAAAAACTGAGTACACCTTCACTTGCTCTGAAACCTCCACCGGCTACCTATTCGATCCAGAATAAAACATAAAACCTGTTCACCAAGCTACATTTCGTTGACTGGCTACAGTCTAATCTATCTGATCACATACCATCAAGAAACATACGCTCCTCTCCCGACACTCGCATTCTCATTGTTCCCCCCTGTTAAAAACGAAGTCTCACGGACAGCGCTCTCTTACGTACCAGGGCCAGTTACCTGAAATGAATTGCACTTTGATCGTAGGCACAAGGACACTTTCATCTCATTTCAGAGTGCTCTTGAAACTCAATCTGTTTCTGCTACAAGAACAAACTTCGTGTCTTAATATTTACTTCGTTAATTAGTGTCAGAGAGTTTTTTGTTTTGTAATTTCATTGTGGTTGTTTGTCGCTATTTATGTTTAATGTGAGCAGCAGGGAAGTTCTACAGACCCCCTGGCACAGACTAAAATAACCCTTCCAAACAAACTTTATCCGTAGAAGCCTCAGAAAGCAGAAATAACGCCTCCTACGAAAAATAATCCGCAAAATTTCAACCCAAAGTGCATTTTCAGACATAAAAAAAAACAGCATTTTTTGGGGGGGGGGGTATTGTAAAATTTGTTTGTGCCATAATGAATTATGGTGGGCTGCAATTTTATGAGTAAATTTGATCAAGACCGACTCGATACCTACTACGTGGATCATGAAGATTAATCGTGACAAAACCGTGTGGTGTTGCCTGAGCGTGACTGAAGAAATTTTTAAACTTATTTATGTCCATGTCGCCATTGCACCAAGTTTGATGAATATTTCTCAGCGTGTGAGTATCAACGCCATTGAAAACTGATAAAATATTACAATTATCTCTAATCACCTTTGGAATTTGCGTATATCGCTGTGTCACGTAAATCACATCGGTGTTCTTGTGTCGGCCACGCGAGAATATCCTAGCCGGATTAGTTTGCTTATCCAGCATCACATCATCAAAAACGACAAGATTATTAGCATCGCCGTCTAAACTTTCCACTGATGGAGTTTCATTTATGTCCGTTATAAATTCTATTGTGCCATCCTCAGTATTATCGCTAAATTCTTTTAGTACTTGATAACATCGTTGATCATCAACGGATGGCGCAACCAAATATAATTTATCCCATTTTAGCCATCTCATTATCAAATTTAGCAACAACTGCGTCTTTCCAGAACCAGATGGTCCAATGATTATCATTCTTATCGAATTTGGTAATGACGCGGTGTGTTTCACTTGCTCGCGTTTTTTCGTGGCTGAAAAATCAATTACATTCATGTTATTAGAATATTATGGATTCATATTGTGTTAAGTGTCGCATTCGAACTGCTACGCTAAATCCAATCGAAGTCGTTACACGCAACAACAGGAATGCAATCAAAGGTGAATGCGCGGTTTGTGGGACAAGCAAATTTAGATTTGTTAAAAAAAAGATAGAAGAACCGGAGGAGATATTACCGCCTCCTTAACAAATATACCAGGATTGCCCTGGGCGAAATATCCCGGAGAAAAACATCTGCCAGGATACAATTATTGCGGACCTGGTACAAGACTAGATATAAGACTTAATAATAATAATCAACCAAATCCTGGTGAAGAACCAGTAAACGCCATTGATAAAGCATGCTACTATCACGATCTTGCGTATCGCAGCGGAGATTTACAACAAAGACATCTCGCTGATGTGAAGCTAATTCACGCAATAGACGCCATTCCTAATAAAAAATTCAAAGAAAAATTGGCAACTTGGTTGATAAAAGGCGCGATGAAAGGTAAATTAGTTTTAGGTGCTGGTTAATTTATAATGGAGCAAATATATTATTCTCCGCGAGGATTTTGGCGAGGAAAATCAGCAATTGCCAAACTTGCTAAAGCGGCAAAAGTAAAACAATCCACCGCTGCATCATGGTTATCAAAACAAGCTATTTGGCAAATTTATCTTCCTCCGCCTAAGAAAATACCATATGCGAGTTTCTCTGTCAGTGTACCTAACGAAGTTCATCAAGCCGATTTAATGTTTCTTCCTCACGATACCGTTAATGGAATCACATACAAATATGTGTTAACTGTTGTTGATATTGCTAGCAGATACAAAGAAGCAGAACCACTATCGAATAAAACAGCAACGGAAATAGCAAATGCATTTGAGAAAATTTACTCTCGATCTCCACTAACATGGCCGAATCTTCTTCAAATTGATCCAGGACGAGAATTTCTTGGCGCGGTTACTGCGTTAATGAAAAAGAATAACGTTAAAATTCGGCGTGGCGTAGTTGGTGTTCATCGCAATCAAGCTATCGTTGAGAGATTCAACAAAACACTAGCGGAAAGATTATTCGGATATCAATACGCGAGAGAATTTATCCAAGATAAACGATCTCACGATTGGGTAACAAGATTGCCTCACGTGATTAACGCACTAAATAATGAAGTAACACGAACGATATCAATGAAGCCTGCAATTGCAATTACAAAACCAAATATACCACTAAAGCGAAGTTCAATAATTTCGCCGGTGTTAGGTAGCGTCACGGTTAGATATTTGTACAAAGAAGGAGAAGCCGAGGGTGGTAGAAAAAGAGCAACCGATCCAAACTGGAGCGTTACAACGCATAAAATATCAGCCGTAACAAGATCATCGGGAAGACCAGCAATTTATTTTCTAGATTCATTAGCACCACAACGAGGATTTACCAAAGAGGAACTACAAGTAATTCCAAAGGATACTCAATTACCACCAGCTTCGTTAATGTGAAATTTAATTCTACCTAGCTGAGATAATTTTCTTACTCGAGACACGGCTAGATAAACTAAATTTGACCAGGAAATTCTATCATCAACAATCCAGACTTGACCATCTACTGTTAATCCCTGTGACGAGTGAATCGTTGCTGCATATCCAAGTTTCCATGGCGATTTTTCTGCGTTTATCGCATTATTGACAAGATTGATATCAACGAAAATAATATCGTTCAAAACTAATATTTTTTCTTCTCCGCACGGCAAAGTAACATTAATATTTTGTTTCCTAGTATCAGCTGGCCTATAGCATAATGGTACCTGCAACGTTGGAAATTTCTCGCAGTGAAGCTTAAATAGTATTTCTTGAATAGCATCGCGAATAATTCTCCTACTAGCAACAATCAAATGATCTGGACGCCACAAATTTAGAAAAAGATCCATCGAAGTCTCGTCAATTATTTTTCTCATCACATCACACTGAAACTTATTAGGTTGCAACCGAATCATTTTTTTAAATTCAGTCAATAAATTATCATTAGATCTATAATCAGCATCAATCTCTTCATAATAATCTACAAAGTTTCTAAGCCATCCATGTGGAGATTCTCCATCAATAGGATCGGGCTGCCCATGATCGCCGCACATTATTACTGCGGTATTTTTTTTTTCTAGCCAATTTAGGAATGATTTTAGTATACCTAAATTTACCGTGCAAATTTCATCAAATATTATAATCTTGTTGATATATTTGTTTCCCATTCGAGTTGGATCCCACAATCCGCCGCTGTACTTGAAATAGCTGTGATAAGTACAAGAACTAACGCCACGCTGCTTTATTTCTCGCGCTAACCTGTGAGTTGGAGTTAACACGATCATATCAAAGTTTGAAAATAAGTTTATCGCTCGTGTGGTTTTACCACTACCACCAGGACCATTTAGGTAAACGAATTTGTTTCGTGAAATCGGATCAAACGCAGATGCTGCTGTTGATACTTCATCGCATTGGTTTTTATGAAACTTATCGCAATCTTCCACATCAGCGTCTTCGCAATAATCTAAAATATCCTCGTTTTTTATTCTCCAAGTTCCCCATGAACCATCGGTGATTAAATTTTCTAATCTGCATTGAAATTTTTTATCGATATAAAACGAATCCGTTGCAACCCTTACCGCGATATCGGCAAATTTATTTATCATCGACAACAAATTGATACTCACATAAGCGAGCATCGATGATCTTAAATGAGTATACTGCGCTGACTCTCCATCGAGATAAGTGATCACTGTACCCAACTTCGTTCCATCAATAATAATATTTTCTCTGTTGCAAAATATTCCACGCGATACTGTATCGGCAATAATAAAATCCATCTCAGCATCATTGATGAATAATCTAGCGTGTCTATGCTTATGATCAACTGATCCTCCTTGAGTGAATTTACCAATTATTTTTCTTCCGATATCTTTCGCGTTTTCACAGTCCGTCGGCAACCACACTTCAGTTTGTTTCCTATAGGATATAATCGCTTCACTCACCATCAGCGATATCAACATCGACGAATCCAGCATATATCTCAATAATACCGTAGGGACCCATCTTCGCTGAGATAAATGCCTACCAAACCAAATATAACAAATCTTATGTAAATTCTCAGCAAGTTCGAATGAAGTAACATGAGCGAATCCGGTCATAACAAAATCAGGTAACGGTCCGTTAATTGCAACTCTAGTCATCTCGCTGGTAGGATGGCCAAATTTAGCAAAATAATCCGCACAATCGCCATATCCGAGGAAACTTCCAGGATAGCACGCGCTCATGTCAACGGAGATCATATCTTCGAAATAATATTTGGTATTCCACAATCCTCCATGGCCATATTCGATACAGCTAAGTTGAATATCATTAAGAAACTCATTCCTTGTAGGTTTCCACGAATTTCTTTCTCTGGCGGCGTGAGCAGCAACAGACGGAACAGTAAAACAATTTGTCAGTAACTGATTTGGATTTGATGAATATTTCTCTGCGATATTTTTCATCGATTCATGTAATATTTCATCACGGTAAATATCTCCTCGTGGCAAGATAAATTGATCATATTTTTCTTCGCTCGAGAATAACCAAACTGATATTGGATCAGACTTAGCTAATAATTTGATATATCGGAACATTGCATCGGAATTGTCTTTTCCAACATCCGTGGAAAATTCCACGGGATAAAATTTAACAACACGATCCTTCGGGAATATCATCACTGACTGGGTCCACGCATGTGAATTATGATCAACGATTTCGATTGGTGTTCCTCGAGATTTATACGGAGACGAATATAATACTTCACCCGATAGTGTTTTTACTGTGATAGGAAATTTAAGTTTCTTACTCAGCGCAGCAACATCATCAATCGATGCACCATCAGCAACTGTCTTTGCCCATAAATTAATTTTATCCAATCTCAATTGGGTCAGACCAGATCCGCGACGAGCATTTTTCATGTGCTCGATGACGCGCTCGGCAACGCAATTTATCATCGGTGATTCTTTCATCGCGGGTAAATTTTTCGCATCAGGATTATTATTCAACCGATAAATTCCATAAACTACAGCACTGGAAGGATAAGCTCTAGCGTAATAAGGACCATCAATCCCTAATAACAATCCCGGTTTCGAATTCTTATCAAGAACGACATTTTTCTTACCGCCGCGCACTGGATCTCGTTTATCGCGAATAATCCAAGTGTCATCGGGCATTTGTGCAATAAATTTTATTCCGAAAATAAATCGCTCCTCTTTGTGTTCAGATTTTATGTGTTCGATTATCTTTTTCGCTCGCTCCAGATTCATCGTAGCATCAATGAAGTTAGTTTTCCAAGTTGACCAAACATGAATTGCTCCATCATCGAAAAATTCTTTTTTTGCACGATCAACTTCAGGAACAATAAATTCTGCCTCATCAAGATCAAATAAGTCCATTATTATATTTTAGACAAATATCTAATTATAATAATGAAGCAATGCGCTTGGATAATAGTTGGATCAACAAAATCATGTGACAAATCTTGCAGAGGTGAATATTGCGGCGCTCATATATACGAAGTTCGACGAGGCAACAAAGGACCACAACGATGTTTGGTTTGCCAAGTTGGTATTCGAGGAAAGACAAGATTGTGTTTCTCCTGTGGAGGAAAGAAATATCGTGAATTACGAAGATATTATGAAAAGAAATCTTCCTCAGTAATTTCTTGTGAAGAAGATTATATTAATCGTTTCAAAGCAAATTATGATTTAGAAGTATAAAATATAGTATATGGAAATGAAATCAACGATTCCTATGAGTGAATATAGATCACATCCTACCATTGATGATTATGAAGCATCTACCGATGGAAATGTCAGACACATCAGAACAAAAAATCTTGTTGGTAATGTTAATTTGTACGGATATCTTAAATTCACAATCGGCAAAAATAATAGACGAAGAAAAACAAATTACTTGGTTCATAGATTTGTGTTTGAGTGTTTCAATGGACTCATCAAGGATAATTTGGTTATAGATCATATCGATGGAAATAAACTCAACAACAAACTTTCCAATCTTCGGGCTGTGACTCAAAGTGAAAATTGTTCCTTCGGTAACACTGGAAAACATCCGAAAGATGCCAAGTCAGTTAAGTCGGTAAATCAAGAAACAAATGAAGAAATTATATTCGAGTCGATATATGCTGCTGCGAAATTTTATGAAATTACTCCAGTATCGATATGGCGAGCAGCAGAGGGAATAATCCACAGAACATTTTCCTACAATCTCGGCGAGTGGATCAGATTCTTCTATATCCCAATAATATTTGATGACGACGATGAAGAATAATTAAATACTACAAAATTAGTATAATGGACGAAGAAACAATAAACGATATTATGGGAGAGATTAATAATTTGAAAAGAAAAATAGATCTCCCATCGGATCTTGATGTAAATAAAATCAGATCAGAATTCGAAACAATTATTCTAGGGAGACTCGAATATAAATATACCCTGCCGTCAGAATATAAATTAATAAAGAAAATTCAAATTGCAATGTATCAATCACTTGCGACAGTCAGCGATGATCACGTCGAGGATTTCGTTAAATTATCGACGCTGGTAGAAAAGGCTAGGTCGGTTTTATCTGACGCATACGAATCAAGAAAAATTACAAGTTCACGCGTTAGACAGTTGAAAAAACTTGTTGATGAGAATAAAGCAAGAGAATCTCTGATTCCTAAGACGGTATAAATTTACAAAATAAAAAAAAAAGATTAATTTTGAAAAATTTTCCTGGGTTTTATTTATTTTTTTCGTTGTTTTTTCCCCGGGATATAGATTTAAAAGTCAAAGACTTTCGCTTACGATTTTACCAACAAACTAATACTTAACGTTTCTCTGCGAATATCAAGTAAATTTCCATCTTGATTTGTTAGTCTGAAATTTATTCTTGATAATATTCGATTATTACATCGTAGGTAAAACGGATTAACCGGTTCTTTTATTATCAAATAACCCGGAGAGACTGTGGGAGAAAATGTATATAGTACAAAACCCTGTTCCACTTTTGATATTGCAGAATCAACATTATAACTCCCTTCTACAACATCAGCATGAAGATAAACAGCAATAACCTCGGTTATATTAACAATGTCAGGAGAAATGTGTCTTCCTTTTCCAAATCCATCATTATCATGAGTTAGGATTGTTTTTATCTGTGATTTCTTCCTAACCCACGCGTCGTGTAATTTAGGAAATAACCTATCAGTCGTATCAGTGACAAATTTTCTCATCTCATCAACGTTATAGCCGGGAAACTTATAATTTGGCAACGTCCTCTCGGTTAGGTTATGTCGTTTCTTGAAAGCGTCAATAATATAACCAAATTTACCGCCCATACCAATGACAGCACTATCTTCTATATAATCTATCGCTTGGTTGTTAATAAATTCCATATCGGCAGCTATTTTATTTATCCGTTCCGTTGTTATTATAATTTCGTTACACGAAGTTTGTACATTAAATACGCACTCTTGGAAATAATGTTCCAGCAGATTCTTTTGTTCTTCGTATTTGTCTATAATTCTAACGAATAATATTATAATGCCATCCTCGAACAAATCCAATTTAGAAACTGACCCTAATAAAAAATCAGCATTATCTTTTATTTTTTTATACTGACCAATAAAATCCGGATCGATTCCGTGGTAGTCTTTTTTATCGCTGATAAAGTCGGTCTTCGCCGGTTCTGGTGTTATTATTCCACCGGGCGGAATATTAGGCCAACCAAACACTGACCTGATCGATGAACGGTAAATATCTACCATATACGGCGATTTTACTTCAATGATTGATGATAACGTTGGTTCGTGTGCTGATATCTTTATTCCTGGATGAGCATCGCCAGTAATATTCGATATTCTAGTGTTGAATTCTTTATCAATTTGTTCAATCTCATAGCTGCCAGTTGGTATACTAACGACAAACCAACTAGGAGTTCCATCGGCGTGTTTCTTATCAGCAACAACAAGTGAATTGTTTGATAATAATTTACCGAATGATTTTGATCGGATATTAGGCCAGCTATTATAAACTCGTAACTGTATCAATGCTATTTCCTTGACGCTAATTGGAGTTGGAAAACTAATACTAAATTCTGGATTAGTTGAGCTTAGTGATATTAACGTTGTTGTCGGCGGTGTTGTGTTTGTCACGATCTGGGTCAACTCGGACATTATTATTATTCATTTGTTCAATCTCAGAGTAGATACTGATCATCGAATAAAATTCTATATCGGATATAACTCCATCGTTGAGACTTTCGGAAATCAGCGATGATAACTTCGAATATGCGTCATTGATCTTAGTTAGTTTGTTTTTGTACGATAATAGTTTCTCACTTGTGCACGAAGATATTTTTCTTGCAATAATATTGAGAACGCCGGCTATCGTTGTTGTTGATGAAATTATTATCGTTGCTACGATTGGCGCGATTGTTGTTACCACGGATAAAACAATACCCGCACCAGCGATTATAGCTGATGCAGTATAAACAACAACATCAATAGTAACTAATCTGCGTTGGTACTTCTTTATTTTTATTTGATACTCGTCTATTTGTTTTTTTAGCGAATCTTGCCATGATCGCGCAAGATTATATCGATAATCTGATGCGGTCATTTATTAGTTATTTATCTAGCCAATTCTTAGTAAATTTTCAGCTAGTTGGTTTTTTATCTAGCTATATTTGATTAATGGAATTTTTTCAGCTGGTTGGGTTTTCCCTATTTCAACAACTATTGTTGATGGAGGAATTTCATGCCACGTGGCTAAAAATTCGAAAATTACAAAATAAAACACTTGTCCCGTGGTGGTTCTATCCGGTGGTGTTAATCTGAAAGTCTCAGTATCATTTTTGTTCATGGAAATAATAAAAAATCCAGGATAATATTCACAAATGCTGTATTTGACAGCCTTCACGCTAAGTTTTGTTTTTCCGGCGAGAATATATATTCGATAAATACCTTGTATCGGCGCGGTGAAGGAAAAAGAATCATTTTCAGGCGTCCAGGTAAGATCTTGCGCCCCCAATACAAATGACACGTGACAGGATAAATTATCTGCCACTACTTGATCTGGTATATTAAATTTCGAAAGTTTATTAATTTTCAATTTTGATAATTTTGTGTTGATACTTAGAATTTCTTTGTCGTACAATGTCGTATCAACTTTTTCACTTATTGCTTTATTTACCTTAGCAATTTCTTCGTTGATAGATTTTACTCTCTCGTCAAGATCGTCGTGTGATGTTTTATCGACCTTTCCATTAATGATTTGACGTATCACGGAAATTTCTTCATTAATTTTGATAATATCCTCGTTGATTTTTTTTGTTTTCTCGTCAAGAAAATTATGTGATGTTTTATCAACTTTTTTTTCCATTACGGTATTTATCTTGGTAACATCTGCGAGAATACCAGTAACATCATCGCCGATTTTCTTCGTTCTTTTTAGGAGGTTATCATGTGATGTTTTATCAACTTTTTGATTTGCTAATCCACGAACTGTTTCAACGTCGCTGTTGATTTTGGCGATATCTTCAACGATTTTCTTTGTTTTCTCGTCGTGTGATGATTTATCAACTTTTTGATTAGCTAATTCACGAACCGCGTTAATATCATCGTTGATGGATTTTGTTTTCTCGTCGTGTGATGTTTTATCAACTTTCTGAACCATTGCGGTATTTATCTTTGTAACATCGGCGAGAATATTAGTAACATCCCTGGTTGTTCTTGTTAGTTTTTCACCAAGATCGTCGTGTGCTGATTTATCGACTTTCTGCTGTGTTAATCCACGAACTGTTTCAATGTCCTTACTAACCTTAGTAATATCCTCGCCGATTTTCTTTGTTTTTTCATCGTGTGATGATTTATCAACTTTTTGATTTGCTAATACACGAACCGCATTAATATCCTCATCAATCTTCTTTGTTTTCTCGTCGTGTGATGTTTTATCAACTTTTTGATTTGCTAATCCACGAAATACTTCAATGTCTTTGCTAATCTTAGTAATATCCTCGCCGATTTTCTTTGTTTTTTCGTCATGTGCTGATTTATCGACTTTCTGCTGTGTTAATCCACGAACTACTTCAATGTCCTTACTAACCTTAGTAATATCATCACTGATTTTCTTTGTTTTTTCATCGTGTGATGTTTTATCAACTTTTTGATTTGCTAATACACGAACTGCGTTAATATCCTCATCAATCTTCTTTGTTTTCTCGTCGTGTGATGTTTTATCAACTTTCTGCTGTGTTAATCCACGAACTGCGTTAATATTATCATCAATTTCCTTTATTTTTCCGTTGTGTAATAATTTATCGACTTTTTCACTTATTGAGGTATTTATCTTGGTAATGTCGGCAAGAACACCATTAATATCCTTGATAATTCTTGTTAGTTTTTCGCTAAGATCGTCGTGTGATGTTTTATCGACTTTTTGATGCGTTAATCCGTGAATTGTTTCAACTTCCTTACTGATTTTAGTGATATCTTCACCAATTTTCTTTGTTTTCTCGTCGTGTGATGTTTTATCAACTTTTTGATTTGCTAATACACGAACCGTTTCAACTTCCTTACTGATTTTAGTAATATCATCACCGATCTTCTTTGTTTTTTCATCGTGTGATGTTTTATCGACTTTTTGATTTGCTAATACACGAACTACGTTAATATCTGCGAGAATGCCAGTAACATCTCTAGCTGTTCTTGTTAATTTTTCACCAAGATCGTCGTGTGATTTTTTATCAATTTTTTCATTTGCGATTTGGCGTACTGCGTTAATGTCTTCATCAATCTTCTTTGTTTTCTCGTCAATTTTTTGCTGCATTAATTCACGAACCGCGATAATATCTTTGCTGATTTGAGCGATATCATCATTTATTTTCTTCATTTTATCGTCGTGTGATGTTTTATCAATTTTTTGATTTGCTAATCCACGAACTGTTTCAACATCACTGTTGATTTTGGCGATATCATCGTTGATGGATTTTGTTTTCTTGATAAGATCGTCGTCGCCTTGACGCGATAATTCACGAATCGCTTCAATGTCGTTGTTGATTTTGGCGATATCATCGTTGATGGATTTTGTTTTCTTGATAAGATCGTCGTATAATATTTTATCGCTTTTTTGTTCCGTTATGTTTTTTATTTCAGTAATGTCGGTGATAATATTAGCAATATCTTCGTTGATTTTATTTACCCTATCGATAAGATTATCATGTGATTTCTGATCAACTTTTTTCTTTGTTAGTTGATCTGCGGCGAATGAGGTATCGGTAGTTTTCTTTATATTCTCATCGACTTTCTTGCTAAGTTGTTTTAAGGTTTCATCGAGTTTTTTAAGATCGTTAGTTAGTTTGGTTAGTTGTTTTGTAAGTTTTTCTTGATCTTCGTCGTAAAGCGACTTATCCAACTTTAACAACAACGTTGCTGATAGATCTTTATCGGATTTTTCTACGTCCGCGATATTTGCCTTCGATGATAATTTCGTGATAATACTATTTATGTCAATGATGTATTTTGTCACCGAATTCGATAATTGAGTAAATTGATTAATATGTTCATTATATTCGTCTCGTTTGATTATATCAGCTATTTTGACGTTGCTAGTTTGTAATCGCCCTTCGGTATTCTGAAAAACAGCAACTTCGCCAGGATCTACCTCTGACAGCGACAGAAGATTGTTAATATCACTCTTGGTTGCAAACTTTGATTTGTCAATGTCTTCTTCGTCTGTTTTCTTTCTAAAAATAGATCTGCCGTAAATGTCAACCATGATATTTATCTACGGTATATTCAAATAAAATTTTGTGATAAGGACGAGATGATTTTGAAATTGCATCAAGAACGTTAATTGATTCTAAACCGCATATTGGTGGATCGGTTGATGTTTGCGTTGGAAGTGTTGAATACCAAACTGGAAGTTTCAGCGAGGAAATATATTTGAAAAATTCGTTTGGTGGTGCTAGTCCATACGAATCAAAGTAAATGATTTCGCGAGGATTAATCGCGTACGCAACCCAGTGAGTGCCAGGACCAGAATTTTTATCAAGATTTATTATTCCTGTCTCGGTAGAGTTTGGTTTGTCCGGTAATTGATCTCGCATGAATACTCCTCTGAAAAATCTTATTTTCTTTTTCTTTGCTTCATTTATTAAATCTAAATTCGATGATGGCGTGATGATCTTAGGCCGGATCCATATATTGGAGGTCGTCCTAGTCTCAGGCCGGATCCTTGCTTTTGCTGTTGCTGTCTCTGTAATTTTCGATACTTTGCCAGGGCTATAAGAGCAGGGAATATCCCTCCCTTTTTTTTACCGTATCTTCCTCCTGTAACTTTTTCTAATAATTTAGTAGTCCCAAATCCAGCTGCTGCTGATAATGCCCCCGTTATTAATGGCATTAGAAGGGGAAGGAAGCCACCTATCTTGACCATATCTTTTACTGCACCAATGGAGAGAGTTACACGAACACCAGAATTCGCTGATCTGGCTTTGGTAAATCGTCCGTGTTGACCTCGTGTCAGTGATAGTTTGTTAGGTCCACCGTGAATCTGATTATTTTTCAAAGTTAATCTCAATCCTCGCCGTGCTGCTTGGAGTTTTTTTATCTGACCTGGAGTCAGAGTTACGCTGACGTGTTCGTATGGCATATTAATAATCACTTTATCTAAATTTAGAATTTCTCACATATTTTCCACGGGTGCATCGATAACTCTCATTCTGCCACTAATGCCTTCTAGGATCATAGTTCTATCACTAAGAATAACCGCAATTGCTCTTGCCAATCCTCCAGTGTTAATTCTTGCTTTGAAATGAATATCGACAACCGACTGCTTCACCAAATCAAGATGTTCCAGAGAAAAGTAATAGATAGGATATAGAGTATTAAAATCTAACTGTGATATTTGCAATCCAGTATCAATATTTTGATCGCGACCCATAAAACTTAATAATCGATGATACGCGCGTGCAGTAGAATAATTAGTAAAATTAATAGCTATTTCCTCGGATGGTTCTTGTTGACCGTTTATTCTCAATGAAACGTTTGTTGCATCAAGATGATCAAATATCATATGACTGTGAGTTTGATCGTATCGATCTGCGCGCTGAAGAACAATGAAGATATGCCTGGGCGCTGAAACACCTTGCTGTGACGCAATTCGCCAAGTATATATTCCATTAAGATTAAAATCAGCAGAAGAGTCGGTTGTTGTTGTTAGCCAGGACATGATGGATTTTCCTCCTTGATTCATGAATGATAATAATTTTTCCTCCTCGCGAATTGATGGTGTTACTGCTGGCATCCACAAAGTAATTTTAGTTAATGTTACCTTACCAGCATCGCCGGCCACACCCAGCTCTCGCCAGATGGCTCTATCATTACCCGCGGCATCTCGAATAAAGGAAATTGTATGCTTCGCTCCATAAATAACTTTCCTGAAATGCCGGCAAAATCCAAAAATGTGAGACAATGGAATTGCACAAGAGAAATTATTTTGATCTCCAACTAACATTTTCTTTCGCGTGGCAAATCCAAGATTATAATTTTCAGTTTGATTAATTATCATATTTTCAACATCAGCAGCAGCATTACCGGCGTTATTATTCGGTCGTCTAACAACAAACGGTTTAAATATCGGTGCATCAGAATTATCCTTGGCAAACATCATGCTAGGACCAGCTGATCTGGTGAAATCATCCGAGTATCTTGCTAGACCTATGATCGTTGTTGCTACATCAACATTTTCAGTGATTGATTCAATCTCTCTTCCATCAATCATGTAAGTAGCACTCTTGAATAATGCCATGATACCGTTATTGACAAATCCAACGTTAAAATCTGCAGCGTAGTTGGTATTATCGGTTTTATTAAGTATCCCAACAACCTCGATATACGCCTCAGAAGGAAGAAAATATCTTGTTGTGTCGTGAACTTGAATTTCCTTGCGGTTGGGTGTATTTGGTTCAACTACCTCGTACGAGAAATACTGAAAATCTCGCACTGATGTGTCTCTACCCACAGGCTCGTCCATGTCAAACACTTCATTTGACACTTGTGAAAACATTATTACTAATGATATCGTCTAAAACGAAGACCATCTCCTGAAACAAAACTTGTATTTCCAAGATTTGTGTTTGCAATTTCATGCGCCAGATTTGTGTTTGCAATCTCATGAGCTAGATTTGTGTTTGCAATTTCATGTGCTATATTCGTCTTAGCAACTTCCTGCGCCAGATCATTTATTTTCTTATTTGCTGCTTCATTTATGGTTTTGCTAATTTCGGGCGGCATCTCTCTAGTGATAGGTAATCTGACTGGTCTTTTTTTACGTATTAAATTTAATATTTTACGTTTGACAGCATTAAAGCCTTTACTAGCTAAATTACTAATACCAGAAACAGCGGTCTCGCCAATCTTTCCTATTGCTTTTAATCCTAGTTGTTTGAACACGGGACCAATTTTAGGTGCTACTCGAGTAACAAGGCTTTTAACGATATCGCCAAATCCATTACCGTGAACGTATTTATATACTGGCAATCTAGAATTTACTACGCGGACCGGTGCTGGTCTGCGTTGATGTTTGTGAATAATCATATTATTTCAATTATGTTGTTTTAATCAATAAGTTCATCAATAAGTTCCTTGTAAATGCGAGAATCAATTACACCGCCGCGAAATAACCGCTGACAAATATCTGAAGCTTCGTTGATTATTTCACGGGAGTTATTTCCGGCTCGTTTTCCTCCGATTAATACTTCAAGACGAGAAACATCGTTGACAATATTGTCGGGACAAATGGTATATCCACTTCCTATTTTTGGTTTAGGTGATGCCGATGGCGAGAAAAATTCTCCTTCTTCTTCTTCTTCTATACCCATTTTTTTCGCTTGATCATAAAATTTTTTGAATCCAGGATTATTATGGTCTATTTTTTCTCCTCTTGTGGCAAAATACACAACAGGTATCCATTGTTCTGGGGTATATTTATCTATTTTGTTAGGTTGTAAATATTTACCTCGTTCGCTATATTTAGTGGCAATTTCAATTGGTTTATGATGTTGTAATTTTCTAAATCCATCTGTTGTAAAATCTTCTTGGGGAGGTTTGTTATAAAGTTCTGAAAATTTCAGTTGTCCAGTAGGAGCCGGTTCATTTGCAAATTTTTCAAATGTTTCATATCTTTTATCATCACTTTTAACTTTAGACAAATTAAATTTTATCCGATATATTGCTTTATTCCATGTTTCCTTATTATTATAATATTTCTTTCCTTCCGTCGTTAAATACGAGTCATTAACGTAAAAACTTCGATTTGCGAAGTATCCAAGTTCATCAAGATTATCAGAAGCAATTTTTTCTAAATCTTCATTTATCGCGGTAAAACCTTCGGGTGTAAAAAATTTAGTTTTCATACTCGCGAGAGGATCGGGTTTTGCTAATTTTGTTTCTAGTTCTTTCTCTTCTTCTCTTTCCTTTTTTAATCGTTCTTGTTCTACTATTATTCGTTGTTGTTGTTCTTTTTCTTCTTCATCTCTTATTCGTCGTAGTTCTACTTTTTCTTCTTCTAGTTCTTCTTCTTTCTTTTTTTTTAGTTTTTCTTCTTCATATTCTCCACTTAGATCTCCAAACATCTCTTTTTGTCTTTCTTCTTCCCGCCAATCCGGTGATAACGGTTTTCCAGATCGATATAATTCCTCTTGAAATTTTTCTCTTTCTTTTCTTAATAACTCTTTTATTTGTTCATCTTGTACTTGTTTTTGTAACTCTAGTATTTGTTCTTGCGCTTGTGCTTGACGCACTTGTGCTTGACGCGCCTGTGTTTGTTCTTGATGAATTTGATCAAGCTGACCAGGAACAATTCGAGCGTGTTGCTCAATATCTCTTGTCATAGGAATAAGCCCGAGCTCTCTAAGTTTCTTATCTTCTTTTTTACTACCATATGCGACTTGTTCGATCACTCCGGTGACTGGACTTAACCACTTTGACGATACTTCACCAATATGATGTTGTTCATCATCGTACTCACGAACTTTTTTCTTAAATAATCGTTTTGTCGGAATAAGTTTCCTTACTGCCGCTAATTGCTCCCGCGCTAATCTAGCAGAATGAGGTTCTCCGACTGTGCTAGTTTTTTTACTCATCTTATTTTCAACGATATTGTTTTATTGTAAAATAAAATTAGCATCCGCAACCCAATCTTGCAATCACAAACAAATTTTACAATACCCCCCCCCCCCAAAAAATGCTGTTTTTTTTTATGTCTGAAAATGCACTTTGGGTTGAAATTTTGCGGATTATTTTTCGTAGGAGGCGTTATTTCTGCTTTCTGAGGCTTCTACGGATAAAGTTTGTTTGGAAGGGTTATTTTAGTCTGTGCCAGGGGGTCTGTAGAACTTCCCTGCTGCTAATGTGTTATCTACTATTGTAAAGCGCTTATGACTTCACATGATTAGGCGCTGTACTAAGACCACATTATTATTATTATTATTATTATTATTATTATTATTTATAAGATACTTGTTGTTTATAAGATAGTTTATGTAGTTTATAAAGTTTATGTAGTTTATAAGACAGCATATAAGCCTTAGGCGATATCTTTTAAACTTTAATTTCTTATCGATTGCATAGATATGTTGAAAAGGTTATGAGATCAAATTAGTCTAAAAGATGCCTCATACTTTTATAAGATATTTTATAAATATTGTAAGACATTATCAACAGAATTAAAATAGATATCTTATAACATTTATGAGTTATGCTATAAAGTTTATAAGATATTTGAAACAGTTTATCTAGATTTTGGAATGAATAGTAATTTGAGTTGCCCCAATGCTATGGAAAATACAAATCATAAGTAAATAGTTTTTTTTTGGTATGATATTTTCAAACTTTTGACAAGGTGTAATGTGTCAGCATAACTAGGAGATTCCATTACTCGATGGATACGAATTTTCGAACTGAGTACGTGCAGATAATTGCAGATGTGTCAGAGTTAAGTGCCCTTTCTAGTTTCTTATCAGTATTAGTAACACAGCAGTCAGTTTAAAATCTTAACATAACATACATTTCAACACTGGAATGTTCTGCTAGCGAACGTATGACCCACAACCTGGTCCTCTTATTGTGTCCTATATTTTTATATAAGGTAGAGGTTAACAAACATTATTCATCCCTAGTTTAATTGTTGCAAACGATTATATTAAATAAATGAATCTATCTCCTCACATTCTCTTCCAAGACAAGTAGTATGTCAAGAATAGAGAGTAAACTAACACAATGACTAGGCTGGCATAAAAAGATTTTTGAATGAATCTTACTGTATTTCCAAATATTGATTGCAGTAAACAAAATCAATTATTCAGTTCTAGCCAATCAGGAACTAGGCCATTATGACCTTTTAACCAGTGCCAATGTCCTTGTTGATCACATAATGTTTATATCGACCTTAAAAGTTTATGAATGAAATCAGTCTACGCACTATACATGACTCTTCTCCAAAAGTGCAAACTACATTAGAATATTTGCATTGAAAATATCGTTGACTAAATGATCCTTACTAAAATCATTATAATAAAAATAATATCGATAAAAATAACAAAATATTAGTTTAGTGAAATCACTTTTAGTTGTGTTAAGTTATAATTTGAGAGGAATTATTTATTTAAATTATTCTTTCGAATAAAAACGTTCTTATTAACCGTTGGATTAAAATATTGCCCTGGAATTATGGAGGACTCATTCAAAGACTTTCTGGATTATATCATTGTAATACATCAAGACCGTAAGTATATCAGCACATTCAAGATGGGAATTCATTGAGGATTTAGTTCACTATACTGTAAGTTCCTCTTAAATTGTCATTTTATAATTTAAAGAATTAAATAACTTGTTGAAGTTTACTAATCTTGCTGGATTTGCCTTCCTGTTACTTAGTTTAAGACCATAGAATCGTAACAATATATATACGCAAGCAAGCACACACACACACACACACACACACACACACATACATTGAAGCTTAATCTTTGAATTTCAAGACGGTTTTAATCTTGTTTCAGGCTCATATCGCTATGTCAGAGAAGCCAATATCAGCAACCTTGAAAGTTTTCTTTCTGGTGCTGGCCACTGTATCATTAGTATATGTTGGATATGTGGGAAACTATTTAATACCAATGAACGTTTCTGTCAGCAAAGAAAGGTCTGTATGCACACTGACACACACACACACACACACACACACACACGCACACATGAAATTATAACGACTCCATGCCATATCATTAGTAAGCTAAGCTGTACCTTGATACCGGTTAAGGTTTTGCTTCTCCTGCCTACATATTTCTTAATTGTAATCATTATAACAAAGCATGACCGAACAATGCCCATTTCTCTGAAACACAAATATGACCTCATAATCTAATAGGAAGATACCATGGCAGCTCCATCTGATAAAGTCACATATAAACTATTTCAGTGTCAAATAACGAAAGAAAACATTTTGCTTGAAAAAAAACACATATTGGTTCATCATTTCAGACAGCTGGTTTTTATCTTTATGATTCAGAAGAAATGATTTTGGTCCAACATGTGTGTTTCTTCTATAAAGCAACATACAAATACAAAGTTAAAGGCCATATCGACGGCATCATTGTATAAAATAAATGAGAACAATAAAGTAGTTAACATATGTTTGCTCCAAAATTGTTGTCAACTTAAGGCTGCCAAATTATAACATAAGTAAAAGATGCTGTTCAGCCTTCATATTTGCCAATGCTAAAAATGTTGTGGGTTTTTAAATTTTAATTTTAAAAAGAGAAGAAATTACAATGTTACTGGTAAATAATGAAAGAGGGAAACGAAAATTGAAACTTTTTTTGTCATTTGAAAAACTAAATGTGAATTTCAAGTTCACCGTTCCTCCATAACGAATCCGGGTTAGACATTGCAACTAAGGATGTCTTGGATCAAATTTCATCTTATTTTATGTCTCTTTGTTTCAGTTTCACAGCGCTTTACAGATTAAATGGATGTAAACAGGAATATAACTGGATCAACGAAAATTCTTCCTTTATGAATGATAACCTAACGGATCCCAATATGACAGCCTTTGCCCATAAATCAAGAATTTATCTGGTTAACAACAGTCGTTTGTTTTTAGTCGGAGACACAATCGAAGTGCATGTTGATCTGTTTGATGGTTATGGTAAACCAAGAAAAATAGGAGGTGACGATCTTAGAGTAAGGATATATAACAATAAGATGAAAGCCTATGCTAGTGGCCAAGTTATAGATCATGGAAATGGAAGTTATACCGCTAGGTTTGCTATACTGTGGGAAGGAAAGTCTAGGATTGATGTGACTCTCTTCTACACGATTGAAGCAATTAGGGCCTTATACCACATACGTGAACGGGTACATTTTCACTTTAAAAACAAATACAATTGTAAGTCGTTATATAGTACTGTAACAAAAGTTTCTGATCAAATGTCATAATTTGATTATCTTTGAAACTTAGAAGTAAAAAAATACTGCTTTGTGAAATCAGTTTTCATCAACAATTGCAATCCACATCCTCAATGATAACCTTTTGCCATGAATCAAACTTGCTGCTTTGAACTAAACATTTATCTGAATGTCGATTATTTTTTCTTGCAATCACAGTCAAACAGTATTTGAGTTAGTTTAATATTCCTATTTTGAAATTACACAGTCAGTACTATGAAAAGGAACGAATTTAAAAGACAAGACTGAAACAAACATTGTAAGACTGGAGAGGACAATCTAACACTAAAGCAAAAATTCGAATTACTACATGTATCTGTGAAAACATTCTGTTATGGATACAGAGATTATCATCCAAGTTTGTGTTTGGATATTGTCAAATTCATCATAACTTTGCTCTCAGCTAGACTATTCTCTAAATACGTAACTTTA
The DNA here is from genome assembly GCA_028554795.2 of Sinohyriopsis cumingii. NCBI lineage: Eukaryota > Metazoa > Mollusca > Bivalvia > Unionida > Unionidae > Sinohyriopsis > Sinohyriopsis cumingii. The sequence goes on along the minus strand of CM068838.1, from coordinate 70,667,232 downwards.
ATTTCATAAAAGGTTTTCGCCAGGAATAGAATTATACATTTAATGCTGCTTGAAAATATATAACGCTTATTCTAAATTTCATTAATTTTTCTACAGATTGAAACAGTATTTTTTCTCTCACATGAACCTTGCTTTTAACGACAATGCTTTTACTGTTCAAATGTTTGGAAATAAGTACGAAGATTTATATTTTTTCAGATTCTCTCTACGAGAATTATTCTTGCGAAATTCAAAGCTGGAAATGTGGAGGAGGAATCACGTTGTCATCCGTTTGCAAAGAAACTTAAAGGGAAAGACGTATGCAACCTTACACTGGAAAATGGCGGTTTGTCCTGGTATTGTGTAAAACCATCAAACATCAATTTACTGTGTCATGACTGGACTGAAGTGAAGATAGAGAAACTCAATCAGACCTATCCTATAACAAAGGCAGAAAATGCACTTATTTCCAAGTGAGTCTTATTACCGTAAAAATGCATTTACCTTCTGTCAAGATTTTTCTTTTTAAATTTATCATACTGTATATTTTGAAAGGAAACAAGTTTAGTTGCGATTTAAATATTTTGACTCGGTAGAGGTAATTTCAATTAAATCTGGTGAATTTACTACAGAACAATATCGTGTCCGATTTTATTCCGTAAAACATTACGTTATAAAAACCTGAGCCCATGATAAAAAATGTCTTGTTACAAATGAGTGTATATGCACTGGGAAAGGGAGAATATAGCTTTCTGCAGTATGTTTTTTTTTCTTCACCTCTTTCGCTTGCTGAGCTAACATAGGTAAACATCACTTCATCAAAACATATCCACATCCTGGTCAAGACCATGAAAATGATTTTGCAAAGTATTTGTGAAATGATACATTTTAGATGTTACCTTTCATAAATAGCAGTGACTTAGATTCATTTTAAGTCTGATCTATATTAAGTATTTGAAAGAAATACTAAATATGTTCTCAACATTAAAGACGTTAATGTACTCTCCTTTATTGTTCAAGACACTGTATACCTTGAGAGTGAAGTGTACAACTAAAATACCGAAAATCTCCTTCTCCTTCAAGACACTGTATACCTTGAGAGTGGAGTGTACAACTAAGATACCCAAAACCTCCTTCTCCTTCAAGATACTGTATACCTTCAACTCATGTTCTTATAATAAAGGATGAATAAACTTTCATTCAATCAGTCCAAGTATTTCATTACATATTTACACTGACGAAAATGAGAACCATCCATTATTTATTTCTTAAGAGAACCTTTTTGCTCGTCAGCACCATCCATTTAAAAACATCGCTCCAGTTTTCTAGCTATTCTGGTCTTGGAGGAATTATAATGTTATTTGGCTGATTCTCGTTACCTTTGGACCAGTTGAGTTTTCACCAGAAAGCACTGATCTCCTTGGTAAAATGACAGAAAATGCCTTAGATCACCAGAAAGCACTGATCTCCTTATTACAATGACAGAGAATGTTTTAGATCACCAGAAAGCACTGATTTCCTTGGTACAATGACAGAGAATGTCTTAGATCACCAGAAAGCACTGATCTCCTTGGTACAATGACAGAGAATGTCTTAGATCACCAGAAAGCACTGATCTCCTTGGTACAATGACAGAGAATGTCTTAGATCACCAGAAAGCACGGATCTCCTTGGTACAATGACAGAGAATGTCTTAGATCACCAGAAAGCACTGATCTCCTTGGTACAATGACAGAGAATGCCTTAGATCACCAGAAAGCACTGATCTCCTTGGTACAATGACAGAGAATGTCTTAGATCACCTTTTATAAGGAAGGTTGTTTATTACGAAATTCTATTTAATATATTTGTCCTAAAATCTATTTCTACCTTTCCAGGAAAACACGATGTCATCCTATTGAATAAAATGCATATTAAATAGAGATTTGTATGCATAATTAACTAAATTTTTAGACGGGTGAAGGTTTACAACGAAAAGACAGATAATGTTATGCATCTCCAAGTTTAAGTCTGGTTGATACTATTTACCGACGAGGAAGTATATGTAAAATTATGCGAATTCTCTATCATGACACATGATGCAACTATTCCAACCAGTACTAGTTGAGGTATTTACACACAGGCATTTGAAATTCATTCAGAGAATTTTTAATGTTACTTTTACATACATAAGTGCATATATACTCCATGTAATTTCAAGATTTTGGTTTTCCCCTTATTGAAAGGTACGTTTTATATAACAGCTGCAAGCGCCACACTTTGCTCCACGCGATGAATTTATGCCTGGAAGAGGATATTCTTTCAATCGTTAAATACTACAACAGTTTCTTCAAAACAAAAAGACAGTAATATTGAATATTCAGTAACGTTTGCCAATGACAACATGTAACCATGAATGTTTTCATTAGAAAGAAATATCTTTTTGTACAATTTCCTATGTTTTTATTCTAGGGACGGTTTCGGACTCTCCATACCTAGTAACATTGAAGTTGAAGCCACAGGACGTAAGTAACATTACTGACAGTTGAAATCTGTATGTAAGATTTTTAACTCAGTTATTTTACTTCACACTGTTTTGCAACTAGAATATATAAATGATAACATTTAAGTCTATTTTATGTCTCGCGAATATATGTTAAATTATTTTTCTGTTCATTAGATATATTATCATTTTTCTGTGCGGATTGTAATAAATTCCTTTTATTTAAGATCTTCTTCAATCCTCGAAGCGAAGAAGGAAATGCACAGTTTATTTTTCACGAACATGGAACTGATTACACCTTGTCGGCTCTTCGTAAATGGTCCATTTTTGTCAACGTCCATGGCACCATATGGTCGACACTTCACATTTTTAGTCATTGTAGCATCTGTAACTATTCTTTCCAATACAACTCAGCCCCATATTTTCAACACTCGATTTTTTTAAACAGGATTGTTTTTGGTGTCTTCTGTTGAGTTTCGTTTTCTTTTTGTTATCAAACCTTTGTATCGTCTAAAGTGAAGTTGTATACCTAATGGTTATGACGTAACTCGTTTTCATATTTTTCAGGATCAAACGTTTATGAGAATTTAACGGAATGTGCTAATGTACAGCCGTCAATAACTTGGAACCAGAAAACACCTTCTGGATACTATTTCAGCGGTGAATGGAAGCCCATTCATTGTAAGAACTTATCAAACCTTACGAAGATAAAGAAGTGTTTGCAAGGAAGAGAACTCATAATATTTGGAGACTCCACGACACGGCAATGGTTTGAGAACTTAAAGTCTCTTTTGAATTGCACTTTAGTAACAGAAGGTTGGTCTCAGGTCAATTGGCACAAGCCAGCTAAAGCAAGCAGTGCAAAGTGGAACTTTTCTATTCAGTGGCTTCCACATGCCATGCCCTTTTATGTAGGGCTTGAATGGGCACCACGTCGTTATACAAGACCAATATCAGCTTACCTGGATGAGATCGGCTCAAACGCAAACGTAATTATTGTAATTCACATGTTTGTGCATATGTTGGCATTTACTCCCGATGTTTTCCAGGACAGGGTTCAAATTATAGCTCGTAGTGTTAGGCATCTCTTGCACAGAAATCCAAAAGCAAAAATATTCATCAAAGGTTCACATACATTTTATAGGCTACCTGCAGGGTACAGTTTGATGAATGATTACTTTGGATATATATTTGACGACATGTTATATAAAGAATTTAGAGACATGCACGATAAAATAGTGTTCTTAAAACTTAGAGATTTTACTGATGCAAAGAAAGTTGTCGAAAACCATCCTCCTACAGAAGATGTTGAACAGATGGTGAAATACATGCTGGCTTACTTGTGTTAGATCCTGTTAGTTTAAGATAAATACTATTATAAACGTCAATAACTTGTTTTGCTAAAGTTAGTACCCTACATTCCTTAGTCTTCCTAATGGTGTAATATGCAGTACCTTCTCACCATTAACCAGAAAATGTTTGATATTCGAGTATTTATAAAACGCAAAACACGCTTTTACAGAAGTTTTGTACCAAATTACTTTCATAGTCACTAAAATGTTTTTCTGGGGCAAATGAAAAAGACCTTTATTTATTTTGAGTAACAAAGTGTATCCAAGTATTACCTACCTATTTACACACACACACACACACACACACACACACACACGCACATGCATACACACAAACATCCATATATACATACATACATACATACATTTTCAGCAGATGTGTCAGATCGGGTAGAGGGTCTAAAGCGCTCTCGCTACGGATCACTGCCATCTCACCTCTGTCTGCGTTGGTTCGAGACTCGGATTCAGTCAATGTGGGTTTGTGAGAAAGCGTGCCAGTAGCTTCTCGTGGGTCGGGGTTTTCCCGGGTTCTTCCTCCACCATTAATACTGGCCACCACGTATAGCCTATCGTGTGATGAAAAATGGCGGAAAACCCTACAACAACAACACCAGATCGGGTAGATCTGGCTTTCGTTGTTGGAGCTTCGGCACGCCTAATTTAACGAAAGACAACCTGCTACTGTATTAAACAACCGTTTTTCACCTAATTTTAAGCACTGATGTTACATGCTATTGGTCGCCTAAATGACAAGAGTAAAAGCTGAAGTGGCGGCGTTCGGTAAAGGAATCAATGTGATTAGATCAGTTGGCCTCTGTGTGAAATATGTTGTATGGAAAAATTGTGATGAGTCTTTATTCTTCTTGTAACGTTAGATATCTTACGGAGAGGAAATAGTCGAGATTTGTGATTTTAATTTCATATGTTTTCAAGAAGAAAATAAATTTACAAAAGCCTATATATTTTCCCTTACGGCTTGACCACACGTGAAAATATAAGGCTGGACCCAATGAAATATATACTAAGTCTCAAAAAGAAAGTATCCTCTATGCACAAAATGTAGGTTTTCATTCATTCTTGTTCTTTCAAGGTAAACTTGCAAATACAAATAATATATCGCCTTTGTAACTCATCTTGCAATTCTAAGTAAGTATTTCCTCCCTCTAATCTGCATCTCATTTATTGTGTTTTACAATTACTAAACTGACTGTTTAGATTCATTGTATACGTTTTCCTTCGCAATTAGAAAACGATAATACTCAAATGGGGAAAATGTTCTGTACCCAGCTGTGATTAACTGTGCATTTAGACATAAAGTTGCAGTAAATCAGAATAAAAGCTAGGTAGGTATACGTATTCTACATATGTGAACATGGTTTTATTCACTATTTCACGCTTCGATATGCATATTTTTCCTATTTGTGAGAATACCGATGTATTTTTTTTAAAATCCCAATCATCCGTTTCTTATTTCCATTTGACAACTTTTTATACTTTTTTGTTCTTGTTGTTGGGGGGGTGGGGTGAGTCAATTTTATCTTGTTTCGATACAAAATAAACTTTTCAGCTGTGACTGCATGTTCTTTGCAGAAGTAATGGAAGTTTGTTTACTACTGATCGACAACTACACTATGTTGCTTATTATTGACTACTTTATGTAGCTGATTATTGATCACTCTATGTTGCTTATTATTGACTACTCTTTGTTGCTGATTATTGACTACTAAATGTTGCTGATTATTGACTACTCTATTTTACTGATCATTGACTACTTTATGTAGCTGATTATTGATCACTCTATGTTGCTTATTATTGACTACTCTTTGTTGCTGATAATTGACTACTAAATGTTGCTGATTATTGACTACTCTATTTTACTGATCACTGACTACTATATGTTGCTGATTATAGGCTACTTTATGTTGCTTATTATTGATCACTGGACGTTGCTTATTATTAACTACTTTATTTTTCTGATTATTGACTACTCTTTGTAACTGATTATTGATTACTCTATGTTGCTAATAATGGACTATTCTATGTTTCTGAGTAATGACTACTCTTTGTAACTGACTACTCTATGTTGCTGATTAGTGACAACTCCATGTTGCTGATTGTTGCCTTCTCTATGTAACTGATTACTGATTATGATGCGCTTTTAGTGAACGAAATGGTATGCCTAGAGTAATTGTTTTATAATAGGATCTACAAAATCTGTATCGCATACTTGCGCAGCTGCTTGCTTTTAGTGACGCCTTTAATCTCTCTCTCTCTCTCTCTCTCATCCAATGTAGATTAAAATTGTTAACCAAAAACATTTAGGTAATTATACAACTACTACAAATAAACAATTATATCTACTGCAATGGCAACAATAACAATAAAGAAGAAAGGATGAAAACCAAGAGGAGCAACTTGAAAGAGAACGTGATGGGTGATCTTACGTATCGTAATCCATTCAATAAAATCAACAGGAATGTTTTTGCTGCACAATAGACTTCTAAGCTCGTATGGTTTTAAATGATTCGGTCGAATGGGTATGTAGCACAGTGTCAGTAAGTCTCACTAGGACATTTCATGATGTCATTCTGGCCAGTAAATTTAAACAGCAGAGGTGCTATCAACTAGAAGCTTACTTCGCATGTCGGATATTCATCAAACTATAAAAGGAGAAATACGTTTATGAAATACAAATGCCACACTACAGTGTGTGAAAACTGACCAAAACGCAAGACCTAACCAAGGCGACGCATTGACGTACGTGTATCAAATAATACATCTAAAACAGATGTTAATAATAGGTTTATCCTGCTAAACATTATAAGAGGCTAGCCATAGCATTCAGGAATAAATCGACTTGATAGGAGAACCTGTAATCATCAGCAGATCCCACATTTGTAATTTTGTCGAAGGTCTTATCAAAACAGTCGCATCAAAATGTAAGAAAAAAATTACAAGTTTGTTGGGTATATACTTGTCATCTGTAGATTTATTGCTATTTGTTGTTCGATCCTTAAATCGTATACCATCAGTATTTACACCATGTACGGCATCTGACTGGTATACCATCTGATTAGCTAAAATAACAATGATTTACGTCCATAAATCTCATACTTTGAACATACCGTTCTATTATTTTGACTGGTCATAGAAGGCCAATGCAAAATTTTGTACAGTAGTTACAAATACCATCGTTAAAAATATAGAAATTTATCATTTGCATTTATCTCGGTCTTATGCTGCACCGTCATCATACTTATTCAGTATTAGACACAGGGGCTCGAGTCGTTGCTTACAACTGACCTGTCATACATATACTATATAATAAGTACAATGGAGAACACTTATCTCCTTACACGTGCGACCTATTTAGGAATAAACGCTGATATTTCAAGCTACGTTTTGCGTAGCTTAATACATGTGGTACTGATGTTTAGCCCAGGCATTCGACCGTGTATCCCTATCAAAAGTTTGAGTTAATATCATACCTTTAAGGTTTTCAAATCATTTACCCATCATTTATCTCTATTCCGGGAAGCGTTCAGGTGGAATTTAAGTTCACAGGCAAGGTTATTTCAAGACCTATTACTTTTCTCCTTTTTTCTTTCTTCTTTTTTTGCATTGTCCGTTTATGTGTGTAAATGACTAACAAAGTATTATAAGTCATATATGATTTACATGGTACAGAGCTACAACAGTTTATCATTAATACACTAATAAATGTGTAGCAAACATCTGGTCCAAATCACTGTTCATGTAATAAACAAGTAAACGTCGAGTGACGCACAACATCTATGTGACTTACACGCCTGAATGTGGTTGTTGTTGTTGTTGTGGGGTTTAACGCCATTTTTCAGCACGATAGCACGCCTGAATGTGAAAATGTGAATTATGTCATTATCCGAAATCATCAATCACCTGCCGGGTATTACTGTAACAATGTATGCATGGGTAAGGGTATCACAGTGGTCTTAATATCAAGGCAATGTATACATATTGTATAAAATTATAATAAAATAATTGATATTTTGTACATCCTTCATAAATATATAATTGTAGGTATGACTGTTTCTACTTTATTATTTCACGAGAACAGTTGGCAAATACTGTTCAGTGTCCATCGCTTACATGGACTGGCCTGAATGTGAAATTGTGAATTCTGTCATTATCTGAAATCAGCAATCACCCAAGGGGTATTACTATAACAATGGGTCTGAATACGCCCCAGAGGCTGTTTTGCCGCCCAACGACATTTGGTGCCCAGGTCAACCACCAGTCAGCCGCCCCACCCCCCTTTGATACTATGCTACACAACGTATCGAAGCCACTTCACTGAGCTTTTCTTGCGATTTTTTTTGTCAGCATGAGCAATTTGCATATAATTAAATGACACATTGTGAATTTTGAGTAATTAAATAACATACCGTGCTTTAAACAAAGATAAGTAATACAATTCATCTTACCAAAGAGGTGACAACACAATTTTCATTATGTTATTATTTTATTTATTATAATTTATATAAGGTCCACAAAAATACCAGATTGTGGACGTACGAAATTCCACTGAATTTAACGAAAATTTTTAGAGGAACCCAGTTTCATTTTTTAGTATAAGTATTAACTGGCACTATTGGTATTTGGTATGATATACATAATAACGATATATATATGATACACTTTTTAAAAACTGCATTGGCCCGTTTTCGTGAATGTTTTTCTTCAGTTTTAGTAATTACCAATTATTTTTTTCCCAGTCAAAGATGTTTCTTCGATAGTATTTACCCAATCACAATACCTTAGGAGAACTTCTATTACGTCACAGATCCAATAAATCGGGTAAACCGTCTAGCTAAAACTTATCACTAGGAACTGACCAATGCTTGGGACAGAGAGATGCAGTTAAGTCGTGCCGTTGCTCTTGCTTTGGGGTGATGATGTCTTTAATGCATGCGTCAGCAATTTAAAGAAAGGTTAATAATCGATGGATACACGAGTTCTGACTGGGGTCAATGCTAAAAAATGCCAGTGTCCTGAAGAATTTAATGCCATAGGTCTAATGAAGAGGCATTTTACTTGTCATATGCATACAAAGGTCAGTCAAAATAAATTTATTAATTACTAGGGAGCGACCGATCATCCAACCTGAAAAGGGTCTGAACACTTCATTCCAAATAAATAGTGCCAAGCAATATTGCTCTCCGCTACCAGTAATGTCAGAAAAGAAGCTGGAGAACTACTTGCTGGTGAAAATGCCTTATGAGAATAGGTAAGAGGTGTAGGGAGATATATCCCATCATCCCGAAAAGAACATATTCTGGTTCCTAAAGTATGTGAGATACCTTCTACATAACCCAACTGAGAAAAAAAATCTTACTGGAAAATTATTCATTCGTGCTTTAAGATCTAGCAGAATTAATTTGTATTATTGTTATGTCCAGTAGTTCTTTTGGACTGGAATTTATTTCTTCAAATTATTTAATTCAAGGTATATTTCTCTGGATATGCAGAGTGCTCATAAAAATTAATATTCTTGGACAGAGACATCCACTGGGATTAATAGTGAATTCAAACCTGGAATTATATTACATTGTTTCAAAAAAAGACTGTTGGTACAACAACACGATACAGACCGCCATGGGCATATCAACACCATCAGTATTTGACTTTATTTTGGACTTCACCTTTTATTCAGAGTTTATTCAGAACTTTTATTATTAGGACTTGTGTCTATAAGTCTAGGATTATTTTGGGGTTTAATTCACAAAATTTTAAGTTCTTTTTTATTTTTTCTTTGTATTCTAGGGAAATAAGTTATCTGATGAATTTTACAAAGCTGGTTGCTTTTCACTCTCTTCTGTTACTTGTTTTAAGAGCATAGATTCGTAATACTGGGCAGGCTGAGACCAATTCCAGACAACTGGGAAAACCCACTGTCTATTTTCATCCTATGAATCAATTGCTTTGATTAGATGTAACAAAAAAAACCCCACACATCATGATTGAGCTACAGTTTTCGCAAAATGTTATTTCCTCATAAATTATCTTGTCTGCACGAGATTCAATCTTTTCAATGGAAACTGTGCAATACTGAGACTCTTTCATATCTTATAATCAAAAATAGAATTATGTCTCTGTGCTAGTTTTATCACATTTTAAAGTCAGTTGTTATTCAGTAATAGTTTAAATGCAGCTTGTGAACAAGCAAAAATGCTTTTAAAAAATAGCAAAAATTCTCGTCCTGCTGCTTTTCTGACATAACATTTTCATACAGTCACACTCATATAAAGTTTCATTGCTTACTTTTTAAAAAGTTATAAAACTTGCCATAGCTATACTAAGCTAGACACCCAAAGCAGTGGTACGTATTGAACGCTTTCACAAATACTGATTCATGCTGACATAGCATTCCTTTATTCTACTTTAGATAACATATGACTTCAAATGTCTCGATTTCATTTTATTTAGAAATTTAACCCTGTACAGTGTAAGAAACTGTAAAGCTGAACATAAATGTCGCTGATACCTGACCTAAATTGGCAAGGCAATGTCATTGGCTTGTAACTAAATAATTCTGTCTTTGGTTAGTGAGACTATTCACACAACAGTGACATTGTTCCTATTGTGGCTAGGTTTGAAAATCCAGCCTGAACTGCAGTGATTGGTTGGTAGTTTCATGTTAGTGCTGTGCATGATGGGCAAAAATTATTAGATTTTTGTACTTTGTTCAAAGATGGTGGCTGATAGCTATCTGTGATATTGCAACTAGCTGAAGCGTGATGCAGCAGTCAATGAAGCCATAAACAGGAAAGAGATAATCTCACAACAGACACCAACACAACAACAGCAGAATATCTAAATATATTTTCATAGGAAATAGACAAATTCATTATTTCCAAAGTTTGATAGGATGAGTGATATTTTTTCATAGCATTAAAAATAAAACATTCAGTTATTCCCAAACCTCAAGATCCATTTGATGAGATCACCATTAAAAATATCAGCACATGCTAGTTCACATTTTTCAATGAAAAAGCATGACGCTAATAACAAACCTTCATCGATTACAACAGTTGTCCACATACCTGTCAACCTCCCAAACAGTGTCTGGAGGGTGTCGAAATTCAAAAATGTGTATTGAGTTTCCATAAAGGGTGAGTGCACATGACCAATACAAGTGACATTATACAATTATAGATAACTTTTGTAATTATATAGGCCCATAGAAAATGACTGGAAATTTAAAATTGAATAAAATAAAATAAAATATGTTTTCTTTCAAGCAATAAAATAGTTTGTAGACTTATCATTGTCAAATATCATTATCACACACTCATATATATGTACAAACACTAAGAAAATCAGAACCAAAAAGACATTATTCTAAAAAATATATGGGGCCCCGAGTGGCTGAGTGGTCTAAAGTGCTCTCCGTTATGGAACACTGCCATCTCACCTCTGTCTGCGTGGGTTCGAGTCTCAGATTCGGCTAATGTAGGTATGTGAGAAAGCTTGCCAGTAGCTTCTCGTGGGTCGGTGGTTCTTTCTGGGGCTTTTCCAGGTTCTTCCTTCACCATTAATACTGGCCGCCATGTATAGCCTATTGTGTGCTGAAAAATGGCATTAAACCCTACAACAACAACAACAACAATAAAAAATATACTAAGTTTCTGTCTTTAATATCCACTGATCAGTGGAATAAAGTATTAATTAGATGCAGTCTTTGCTACTCTTACTAGTTCACTGGGTTGGAAAGTAATGTATGTGTCATTAGGGTTCAACTTTTCACTCATCAGTGACTAAATTTTACTGTTGTTCAAACGTCCTTGAAGATCTTGTTGAAGTTTCTTCTGCATAGAAAATGATCTTTCTGTGTGTGCATTACTGTGAGGAGTGTCAAACACACTTGTCTGAATATTTATTAGTTACTTTGAGAGTGAACTGTGCATCTGCACATTGTCTCAATGCCGGAGGGTGTTACTACATCGATTGATGTCGGTACACAAGCCAGGAATGGCTAATATCGATATGGTGTTTGCAGTTGCTTCCCCTTACTGCTGCACCTCACAAAGTGAAAGTCCATGAACCTGGGGTTCTAAAATTTTGTTTTACTGGGCTTTGATTTCTTCACTGATGGCTGATCCATGAATCACAGCTGCATTTTGACATTTCGCCTCAAAAAATGAATGACACTTCGATTCTATTCCAACTACCAAAATAAAACGTAGAGTGCAATCCGACTTAAAGAAAACCATGCTGTTGATCGTGAACTAATAATTTAAATAAAGATGGCTGAAAAGTTCAAGGCAATGAGTGTAATAACTTTAGTTTTTTCAACACATTTCTTTGATTTACATACTTCAAATGAAATGGGCTGTTCCAAATTAGCTTAATGGGTTCTCTCACAAAAGATTGTTAACACTACATCACTCTATGCATTGTCAGTCAGTTAAGTAATCTGGAATTGGGGGTTTTTATCATCAACTGACCAAATGTTTAATCATCTTTATGAAAGTCATCGGTACATACTGCCACAAGATGATGACAGTTTTACATAAGCATTATGCACAGCTGTTTACTATCTGTACAAGTTATGGGCTTATACTGTGGTGGGTCAAGAAAGCAAACTCTCTCTCTCTCTTTCTCTCTCTCTCTCTCAAGATTACTGTAAACTGTTTTTCTAAATGTGACAATGGCCAATGGGGGAGTAAAAAAATAATGTTTTTTGCATGATACATATTCTCACAAATATGTTTTGATGTTAGCATTTACAAACAGTTTATTAAACATCAGTTTCTATGGATACAGCTATAATTGTTTGGGCAACATAAATGATTACTACTTAAGCTTTTCACCTTGAAATCAAAAGGCCTAGCTGGTTCAATGATAACATGCTTATCTTGGACCAAAGATGTTCTGGGTTTGATCCCTAGCTCTAACACATGGTGTTTATGGAAGTCTATACAAGGTCAGGGAGTCCCCTTAAGTTGTGTTTTTCTACATTTAGTTACTTATTTCCAGGGTGACCACAAAACTCCAAAAATAATATCTTCTGAACTTCTCAGCACTAAATTTTAATCAGAAACTATGTAGTCTTCTATTTTCCAGGACTTCATATCATACCACAACTGTTGGTACATAAAATCTAGCAATCTAAAATCATTTTCGTACAATCTAGCAATATAAAGTCATGTCTGTACAATCCAGAAATTGAAAAATCATTTACACACAATCTAGCAACCTACAATATTGTATATACAATCATTCAGACTAAAATTGAGTACATACAATCAAACAATCAAAAATAACATGCACACAATGTATCAATGTTAAACAGTGTATGTACAATTTAGCAATAGGAAATAGTGTATGTACAATTTAGCAATAAAAAATTATGTATGTACAATTTAGCAACGTAAAATAGTGTATGTACAATTTAGCAATAAAAAATTATGTATGTACAATTTAGCAACGTAAAATAGTGTATGTACAATTTAGCAATAAAAAAATGTGTATATACACTGTAGTAATGTAAAATAGTGTATAAAATGTAAAATAGTGAACTTTGCTCCACAATGGACATTCATATTTAACTACAGGTTAATATTTAAGTGATGTACTTCAATAATGATTTTAAAATAACATGACATTCTTCTATTATCAGTGTAACTTCAATCATTGAAACATGTTCAATTATTCAATTACTTTAACTTGTTCCATGGTTCAATCATTGTAACCTGTTCCATTATTTAATCACTGTAACTTGTTCAAATGTTTAATCATTTTAACTTGTTCCATTATTTAATCACTGTAACTTGTTCAACTGTTTAATCATTGTAACCTGTTCCATTATTTAATCACTGTAACTTGTTCAAATGTTCAATCACTGTAACCTGTTCCATTATTTAATACTGTAACTTCTTCAAATGTTCAATCACTGTAACCTGTTCCATTATTTAATCACTGTAACTTGTTCAAATGTTCAATCGCTGTAACCTGTTCCATTATTTAATCACTGTTACTTGTTCAAATGTTCAATCATTGTAACCTGTTCCATTATTTAATCACTGTAAAATGTTCAAATGTTCAATCATTGTAACCTGTTCCATTATTTAATCACTGTAACTTATTCAAATGTTCAATCATTGTAACCTGTTCCATTATTTAATCACTGTAACTTATTCAAATGTTCAATCATTGTAACCTGTTCCATTATTTAATCACTGTAACTTATTCAAATGTTCAATCATTGTAACCTGTTCCATTATTTAATCACTGTAACTTATTCAAATGTTTAATCATTGTAACCTGTTCCATTATTTAATCACTGTAAAATGCTCAAATGTTCAATCATTGTAACCTGTTCCATTTAATCACTGTAACTTATTCAAATGTTCAATCATTGTAACCTGTTCCATTATTTAATCACTGTAACTTATTCAAATGTTTAATCATTGTAACCTGTTCCATTATTTAATCACTGTAAAATGTTCAAATGTTCAATCATTGTAACCTGTTCCATTTAATCACTGTAACTTATTCAAATGTTCAATCATTGTAACCTGTTCCATTATTTAATCACTGTAACTTATTCAAATGTTCAATCATTGTAACCTGTTCCATTATTTAATCACTGTAACTTATTCAAATGTTTAATCATTGTAACCTGTTCCATTATTTAATCACTGTAAAATGTTCAAATGTTCAATCATTGTAACCTGTTCCATTTAATCACTGTAACTTATTCAAATGTTCAATCATTGTAACCTGTTCCATTATTTAATCACTGTAACTTGTTCAAATGTTCAATCATTGTAACCTGTTCCATTATTTAATCACTGTAACTTATTCAAATGTTCAATCATTGTAACCTGTTCCATTATTTAATCACTGTAACTTGTTAAAATGTTCAATCATTGTAACCTGTTCCATTATTTAATCACTGTAACTTATTCAAATGTTCAATCATTGTAACCTGTTCCATTATTTAATCACTGTAACTTATTCAAATGTTTAATCATTGAAACCTGTTCCATTATTTAATCACTGTAAAATGTTCAAATGTTCAATCATTGTAACCTGTTCCATTTAATCACTGTAACTTATTCAAATGTTCAATCATTGTAACCTGTTCCATTATTTAATCACTGTAACTTATTAAAATGTTTAATCATTGTAACCTGTTCCATTATTTAATCACTGTAAAATGTTCAAATGTTCAATCATTGTAACCTGTTCCATTATTTAATCACTGTAACTTATTCAAATGTTCAATCATTGTAACCTGTTCAATTATTTAATCACTGTAACTTGTTAAAATGTTCAATCATTGTAACCTGTTCCATTATTTAATCACTGTAACTTATTCAAATGTTCAATCATTGTAACCTGTTCCATTATTTAATCACTGTAAGTTGTTCTATTGTCCACTCACTGTAACCAGTTTCATTGTTCAGCCATTTTTGGGAACTGTGGTAGCACAGTTGGTGAAGTGTCAGACTTGTAACCCATGGATCATGGGTTCAGTACCTGACCAGGCCAGCCTGGGTTGGATACCTTGGTGTATCCCTGGGAAAGGCACATATTACCCATTTTCTCATCATGAAAAGCCAATAATGTGTTTAAAGTTCCATTAAAGTACAACATAAAAATCAAATTCAACAACTGAAACATCGTCCAAAATCTAATATTGTCTTATTTACTGACAGAGAATGTAGAAAAAAAATACATAATATGTGAGAAAATTATATACATTTCAAAATTAGAAAAATCTGCATAATTATCAGATCTGCCGCAAATCTGCAAACTGTGACCCCCCCAACTCAGTTTTGTGGAAACATTGAAAAGTAAGGTCTCATGGTCAAACACAAAGACTAAGTGACTGACAGTTCGCTGTCAAAGCTTTTAGAGCTTATGTGATCAAGGCAGATTTAAAAAAAAACAACAAGACTTTCCTCAAACTAGAATCTCATGCATCTGTGTCAAGTACAAATGGTCACTCCCTTGCCATGGATTTTGTTTGATAAGGATTCATGTCATCTCACCATACTGTCAAGAAAAGGAGCAAACCTTATTTTTCTTCAAATTAAGCATTCATAATGGACATATTTGCAAAGTTTCAATTTAAGATATATTATGGGGAAAGAACAACTTACATTATTACATTTGGATGTAAGATATATTATGGGGAGAGCAAAACTTACTTTATTACATTTGGATGTAAGATATATGATGGGGAGAGCACAACTTACTTTATTACATTTTCATGTAAGATATATGATGGGGAGAGTACAACATACATGCACTTTATTACATTTTGATGTGGGATGTACAATGTGGAGAGCACAACTTACTTTATTACATTTTCATGTAAGATATATGATGGGGAGAGTACAACATACATGCACTTTATTACATTTTGATGTGGGATGTACAATGTGGAGAGCACAACTTACTTTATTACATTCTGATGTATGATATACAATGGGGAGAGCAAAACATACATTTTTAGGCTTTCATCTTTCAATGAATATTCTTAAAAAACAAGGAACTTCAAGCAATACTTTTTATTCATCATATGAATAAGATAATCGAGAATACAAGAAAGCATGAATTCTGTAGAATGCTATGTCTACTCTGGCATAGTACAAATACCTAGCAAAGTCCCATGGCATAGTACAAATACCTAGTAAGGTCACTTGGGATAGTACAAATACCTAGCAAAGTCCCATGGCATAGTACAAATACCTAGCAAGGTCACTTGGGATAGTACAAATACCAAGCAAAGTCAATTGATGTAGTATAAATATCTAGCAAAGTCACTTAGCATGGTACAAATACCTAACAAAGTCACTTGGCATAGTACAAATACCCAGCAAAGTCAATTGATATAGTATAAATATCTAGCAAAGTAACATGGCATAGTATAAATATCTAGCAAAGTCACATGACATAGTACAAATACCTAACAAAGTCACTTGGCATATTACAGATACCCAGCAAAGTCAACTGATAAAGTATAAATATCTAGCAAAGTTATTTCGCATAGTACAAATACCTAGCAAAGTCACTTAGCATGATACAAATACCTATCAAAGTCACTTGGCATATTACAAATACCTATCAAAGTTGCTTGGCATATTACAAATACCTATCAAAGTCACTTGGCATATTACAAATACCTAGCAAAGTCACTTGGCATATTACAAATACCTAGCTAAGTCACTTAGCATATTACAAATACCTAGCAAAGTCACCTGACATATTAGAAATACCTAGCAAAGTCACTTGGCATATTACAAATACCTAGCAAAGTCACTTGACATATTACAAATACCTAGCAAGGTCACTTGGCATATTACAAATACCTAGCAAAGTCACTTGGCATATTACAAATACCTAGCAAAGTCACTTGGCATGGTACAAGTAATTAGCAAAGTCTCTTGACATATTACAAATAACTAGCAAAGTCATTTGGCATATTACAAATACCTAGCAAGGTCACTTGGCATATTACAAATACCTAGCAAGGTCACTTGGCATATTACAAATACCTAGCAAAGTCACTTGGCATATTACAAATACCTAGCAAAGTCACTTGGCATATTACAGATACCTAGCAAGGTCACTTGACATATTACAAATACCTAGCAAAGTCACTTGACATATTACAAATACCTAGCAAGGTCACTTGGCATATTACAAATACCTAGCAAGGTCACTTGGCATATTACAAATACCTAGCAAAGTCACTTGACAAATTACAAATACCTAGCAAAGTCACTTGCCATATTGCAAATACCTAGCAAGGTCACTTGGCATATTGCAAATACCTAGCAAAGTCACTTGGCATATTGCAAATACCTAGCAAGGTCACTTGGCATATTGCAAATACCTAGCAAAGTCACTTGACATATTACAAATACCTAGCAAGGTCACTTGGCATATTACAAATACCTAGCAAGGTCACTTGGCATATTGCAAATACCTAGCAAGGTCACTTGGCATATTGCAAATACCTAGCAAAGTCACCTGACAAATTACAAATACCTAGCTAAGTCACTTGACATATTACAAATACCTAGCAAGGTCACTTGGCATATTGCAAATACCTAGCAAGGTCACTTGGCATATTGCAAATACCTAGCAAAGTCACTTGACAAATTACAAATACCTAGCTAAGTCACTTGACATATTACAAATACCTAGCAAGGTCACTTGGCATATTGCAAATACCTAGCAAGGTCACTTGGCATATTGCAAATACCTAGCAAAGTCACTTGACATATTACAAATACCTAGCAAGGTCACTTGGTATATTGCAAATACCTAGCAAGGTCACTTGGCATATTGCAAATACCTAGCAAGGTCACTTGGCATATTGCAAATACCTAGCAAAGTCACTTGACAAATTACAAATACTGTACATGCAGTAGTGTTTGCAAAATGCAAAAATATGATTTATGCAAAGATCTCAGGACCAGTTTAAGGACTTTTTAAGGATGTGTTATAATAATTTCAACAGGTTGCTATAATATTTTCAAGGGATTGTTATAACATTTTCAAGGGTTTGTTACATTATTTTCAAGCATTATAATACTTTCATGGGCATGTTATACTAATTTCAAGGGGTTGTTATAATATTTTCAAGGGATTGTTATAATATTATCAAGAGTTTATTACAATATTTTCAAGTGTTGTTATATTTTCATTGGTTTCTTGTGATATTTTCACAGCTTTGTCTTAAGATTTTCAAGGGCTTGCTATAATATTTTCCAAGGCTTGTTATAATATTTTCAATGGTTCTGTTATATTTTCAAGGGTTTTTTATAATATTTGCAAGATTTTGTTATATTTTCAAGGGTTTGGTATAATATTTTCAAGAGTTTGTTATATTTTCAAGGGTTTGTTACAATTTTGTCACTGACTTGTTTAACTGAACTTAATCACTTTAAAAGGTGAGTTCTAACATTGTTTTTTACTCTAATGT
This sequence comes from Sinohyriopsis cumingii, assembly GCA_028554795.2. Taxonomy (NCBI): domain Eukaryota; kingdom Metazoa; phylum Mollusca; class Bivalvia; order Unionida; family Unionidae; genus Sinohyriopsis; species Sinohyriopsis cumingii. The sequence goes on along the minus strand of CM068838.1, from coordinate 70,648,433 downwards.
AGAGTGCATTATCCAAATTATAAAATCAAGTGTGACAAGTTTAGGTCTTCAAATACAAAGATTAACACACATATATAGATACACACATAGAACCATGGCACTGTCAACCAAAATTATTGTCATTACTAATATACAATCATAGCACTGTCAGCCAAATGTAATAATTACTAATATACAACCATAGCACTATCAGCCAAAATTACTGTCATTACTAATATACAACCATAGCACTGTCAGCCAAAAGTAGTCATTACTAATATACAACCATGGCACTGTCAGCCAAAATTACTGTCATTACTATAATACAACCATGGCACTGTCAGCCAAAATTACTGTCATTACTAATATACAACCATAGCACTGTCAGCCAAAAGTAGTCATTACTAATATACAACCATGGCACTGTCAGCCAAAATTACTGTCATTACTATAATACAACCATGGCACTGTCAGCCAAAATTACTGTCATTACTAATATACAACCATGGCACTGTCAGCCAAAAGTACTGTCATTACTAATATCCTGATAACTTCTTAAGATATTCACATTTTTCTACTTAATCTTAACCAGGATAATTTGCATACATTTAATTTCTTGAAATTAAAATAATTAAACAAGTCAACATGGCATAATTACAAATAAACTTCTCTTATGTTAATAAAGCACATGTCTTTATATTCAATTATTGAACCTCAAAAACATGATATCACAGTTTTCAGAATACAAAATATTTATTGGAATGTAAATAATCATGACATTGACAAATTGTTTAAAAAGAAATAATTGATTTGTGGCACACATCTGAATATATAACACAAGTCTATAAAGATACACACCATAATAAGCATATAGATAACTTTAATCTGAATATGGGACTTGAATAAAGAGTGTGACTTACGTTTTCTACAATATAACTTTACCTGTAAGATGTTCATTAAAAACTGTCAATGTTACCTGATAAAACAGTGTTTTTACTAATAGCTGTCACTATATAAACTTACTGTTACTATCCTGCCATGTCACACTAACTGTGAAATTGATCACCTAATATATGCTGTGAAGGGCATTTGAACAGTTCTGAATATTTTGTTCTAACCTTCTTTTGACTTGTCTAAAAATTTAAGTGGGTGCTGTAGAGGTGCAATTGATGAAGATGATAGATATTCAGTGGAAGAAATTACTATTACCACTTGCAAACATTTGTTGGGCTTTTTTCCAGTATAGTGAAAAATCATTTGAAGCACAGAAATGTTTTGCAAGATGGATCCCACATTGTCGATGTCTGACTGAAAACAGATCGAGGATGAAATCAAGAAGCTACTCATCCCATAAGAAAAGGTAGACCAGAGATGTTTGAATGAGGTTGTCACATGTCACGAAACATGAATGTACTTTCTGAACTGGACTCAAGAGAAAATAATAAAGCCTGAATTGGAGAAAACAAGCAGCGACCACAAAGAAATGTCGTTCTCAAGAGTTTTATTTCTTGATGCAAAAGGTCCAGTCCTCCAAATGTACCTGATTCTTTTAGTGCCACTGGCCATTTACATGCCACCATGTCAAAAGATGTGGAACTGAACCACCTGTCCAAGCACTGATACCTGATATATCCATCTACTCGATGTCAATGCATCAGCACATAAATCTGCTGTTATGACAGAGATCCTGCAGAAGAATGCCATCCAAACTTTGCCACATCCTTACAGCCATGAATGAACTGCAAGAGTTTTGACTGAATCCTGTTATTACACAGGGAAAATTATTTGAAAGTTGCCATGTGGCTGGAAGTGTAAGTTTCCAGTGTATGAACAACACTGAATGTGAAATGGCATGTAATAACTGTACATTTGACGGAGAAAGCACATACATGGGGATTTATAAGAACTTTTTTAAAACCCCATTTTAGCACTCTATAACTTCATCTGAATGATGTGATACCATAAATCTTTCATTGTATAGTAGTTCCTAGACCACTGAAGAACTTGGTACATATGGTAATGCATACGATCTGTGCATGGCTGAGGAATGAATGAGATAATCTATTTACACCATGGCTAAGGTATGAATGAGATAATCTGTTTATACCACTGATGAAAAGTAACAGTGAAACATCTACACATTGATTTTTGGAGTGGACTGCTTGCAAAGTTATATTTCACTGTAGGATTAAACTGTTAGGTGATCAGAAACCACAAACAGTTTATGAAAAGTTAAAAAAAATAAAATAGAAAAATACCAGTATATTGATGGTATATATATATATATATATATATATATATATATATATATATATATATATATATATATAAAGGATTTTTGTTTATTTTCTCCTTTATTTTTCATCTTTGTTTAATGAATGAAATGTCAAAGCCATGTCTTTAAACCTACTGTTTACTTGATACCTGTTTGGTTGAATTTTAATGGCTTTTTATAGACTTTTTATTGGTCATATCAGGTAGATGAAATATGAGCTAAGTGTCTTTCTGCATGGACAAAAAGTCTGTTTTGAGACCTCGGGGGAGGTGGAGTCATTGCATGTGCCCCCCACCCAAAAAGAAATGTTGTCTATTTGAGAATAAGTTATCTTTCATACATGCCTGCAGAAAATGACTAAATTCAAAACTGAATGAAAAGAGGATATTTTCTCTTCCTATGTTAATACTGGATATATTTCATTGTGTGTTACCAAAAACATGATATTTTAAGGAGTGGCAAAGTCATGAGATAAAATATACAGTATTTGGTACCACAAAATGAAATATATCCAGTATTAACATAGGAAAAAACTTTTTTTTATAAATTATATTCCAAACTTGTTCCAAGATAAATGTTTGGAAGATTAAACTCACTCTTTGGCACAACACACTCACCCCAACCCTTTTCTCAATAACTCACCTGACTTTCATATCCTGATCATATAGATATGACTTAAGAAAGCAATAAGATGTGGTTGACCTAAAACTATCTGACCTTATCTGAAAACAATGCAAGTCCAATTCAGCAATACATCACAACAGGTTTTTGTTGTTGTCAAGTAAAGGGAAATAACTTCAGAAAGACATGAAAGGCCTAATGTCAAATTTCTTAATCAAAGATCAATTTCCATGTCTGAAATGTAAGGCAGTTTCTATGTTCTAGCTTTGTAGGCACACATCATCAAGCATCATATGGCATGATGGGAAATCTTATGTTTTCTCATGTGAAAATATAAGGATATATTTTTCACATGTTAAATTATAGGAATGAAAAAAAAATATTTTGCCAATAAGTCTCTATATTTCACACTTAAGTGTATAATAAAAGAAAATAACTTGTCTATTTTCTTTAACGCGTTTAATACACTTAACAAAAAAAAAAAATGGGTAGACTTTATAAATGAAAAACAGTTGGCAGACTTAGCACTGTCAAATATCATCACCACATATACATGTGCACTCACATTATCACAACCACATTGACATTAGGTAAAAACATGTTACACGAAGATTCTGTCTTTAAAATCCATTACATCAATGAGTTCATCAATAACCCAGACCCAATGGGGGACAGATAGATTGTAAATTGCCCAGACTCAATAGGGGACAGAGTTCATCAATTACCCAGACTCAATGGGGGACAGAGAGTTTGTCAATTGCCCAGACTCAGTGGGGGGCAATAGAGTTTGTCAATTGCCCACACCCAATGGGGGACAGAGTTCATCAATTACCCAGACTCAATGGGGAACAGAGAAGTCATCACTTACCCAGACTCAATTGGGGAAAACAAATTTCATTTTGGTAATAAATCATCTAGAAAACTGAATTTTAGTCCAAAAGGAGCACTGTCAAAGGAAATATCTATATTAAACTGTATGATAATAGGATGCTTGTATATGTATCAGTAACTAAGTAAATATTAACATTTTGTGTTCATGCAACATATTTAAAAGCAAAAGAAACAGAAATTATAAACCCCATTAAATAAAACCTTAGCAAGTCTGAAAATTTCATAAATTTCAAGAATACAACCATTTAGGAATTAATTGCAGTTGTACAAAGGGTACTTGTTTCTCTAATAGTATTTCACCAATTACACAAATACAATTACTAATTATTATTAATTACTTATAGACAATTAGATACTCTGGATAATACTGATTTTGATTAAATACACAAAATATCCTTGGAGTAAGTACATCATCTACACAAGAGTCAAATAATTTGGATTGTGGATCCCTTTCATTTATAGCAGGAGGTCGTTTGTAGCTGGGGTCTCCGAGGGTCATATTTCCTGCAAGGACTTTCGCTTGGAAAATGTATTTCATCCCATTATCATCTGGAGCTGCATAACCATCTGAGTACTTGGCCTGGCTGGCAAAATAAGTACCTTTTCCGAAAAGAGTTCCAACTCTCTCACCTGCAAGTCGGAAGTCAAAGTTCTGATCACAAATTGCATGAACAACGTCGAATGCAGTGCCGTGATACAGATCTAACTCATTAGCACACCCGGGTCCGTACTCTGCCTCAAATCTTCGCCTTGTCCTGGCATAAAAATAGGAAAAAAAGCAAAATATTTGGTTTGGTTTTGCATTTTACAGTATAAAAACAGAAGAAGGTTATTTAGTGCAGATGCTGTTGGAGTAGAGTACATTGTTCAAGAATACACCATAGCAGGTGACCCAGGCAATCTGATTAAAAATATAAATATTTAACAGACCTTGATAAAATGTCAAGTTCTGCTGACCTTTAAAATTTCTCAAAGTGACACACATCATTTGGAACCTGTCATTAATAACAATAACTCCCCCTAACATGAAATGGAATACTTTATCTGATATTCCACAATTAACCTTTATTGTTTTTGATCAAATCTCCACATAGGACTGCCAAGATCTGAGTTTAATGAGACTGTCAAGATCTGAGTTTAATCAGACTGCCAAGATCTGAGTTTAATCAGCCTGCCAAGATCTGAGTTTAATCAGCCTGCCAAGGTCTGAGTTTAATCAGACTGCCAAGGTCTGAGTTTAATCAGACTGCCAAGGTCTGAGTTTAATCAGACTGCCAAGATCTGAGTTTAATCAGACTGCCATGGTCTGAGTTTAATAAGACTGCTGGCCTAGACTGATGCAACTGTAGGATACAAATCAATAAAATGAATAAAAAGTAATATTTATATAGCGCATTATTGTAATTAGCACTGGACTTTCCCCATTTTTTTCTTCTCCTTTTCCTGTGATTGTATACAATAAACACTATGGCAATGTTCGTAGGTTTTAAACTTTCACTCTTGAAGATTTAAACAAAATGTCACATGACTCTTGAATTTTCTAAGAACATAAAAAGACACTGTATTGCACTTGTACATTTTTGTTTCTTTCTTCTTAAATCCTCAATGAATATGACTTTAAAAAACTTTCACGCAGATCTTAATACAAACTAGTAGTAGTGATGGTGATATCTACATCTTTCTATCTTTTAACGCAGATAATCACTCATGTATCATGTCACTTACAGGAAGTAGTGTTCCCACAAAAATGGGTTCTGTATTCGCTCAATTCTGACAATTTCTGCCTGTGGAAGAGTTTGACGAAATGACTTTATAACACTCTCCTTCTCTTTCCCATGTAGGCTGTTGCCACTCTGTAACTCAACTCGCTTAAGTGTTTCCTGTCTTTTCATTGGTTCCCAATAGGGAGGTATAGTTACCCCCCTCTGGGTTGTTGCAAATGATTTGGTTTTAGCTTGTTGCGATATTCTGAAAGAAGGTAAGAGAAAAATCCAGGAATGAAGACAATTTTTTAAATATTGCAATGAAAATGAAGTTCAATACTTGCATATGCCTTAACAAATGCACAACAGCCTCTTTGGTTGAAACTCTGATAAAATATGCAGGATCACCTAATGTGTCTTGACACACTCATGGCAGATGGCAGGAAAATAGCCACTAGAACCTGCCAAGAAGTCTAATTTTTGTTGAACTTACTGTCATGCAAGCCAGGTGTATACTTAGACCTTGATCTGTTGGTTAAACCAGTCTTAATGCTTTATTTATTGTGACCCTGCTGGGAGAAAGAATGCATTTCTAAAATGACGAACTCATAACAAGTCAAAGGGAGCTAACTCCTTATGACTCATGGAATAGTCCTTTTTTAAATACAAATTTGCAGTGTGCTTATTCTGATGAACTTTAATCTCATGAAAATTACTTAAATATTTTAAAATTATTTTAAAATTTATGCAATCCCTTCCCAATCAGCTTTACAATAAAAAAAAGTAAAATCTTTACTTTTATTTCTATTGCACAAATTTTATTCTGTACCACATTGCAAGTGTTGTGGTGTTAAACTACATACATACATACATACATACAATCTATTATAATTAAGTCTGAATGATTAAACCATTGGACATCAAAGGATCTTCCTACCTGTGTTGTAAATACCTGTAATGACTTTCACTCTTATCAGAAAATTTAAAATTCTAACATTAACTCATTAACCCCTGGTGCCTCGTTTATGCATCAGGAGGTAGTAGCCTATTTCCGAGCTCTGTAGCATCAAAGTCATGTATGATACACTAAAGCAGTTGGTATTATAGAAAGGTAGACAGATGTAGGTAGCTCAACAATGATACCAAATAATCTGGACATTCCATCTGCACTACAAAATACAGAGGGAAAAACATAATTTTGGACCCGATTTTTATCCCACCAATAATTTGCCCATGGTCAGAATCTGATTTTGTGTCTGGATTTTAGATTTTTTGGCCTCCAATCTAAGGCAGACCAGTCTGAACTGCCACAGACAGGCGAACCTTTGAAAAAAGTAGGATAAAATGGGCATTTGGAATTTAGAGTGGTCTCGATATGAAAAAAAAGAGGTCCAACTTTTACCCTTCTGCTCATGCTTGACCAAATTAGCCAAGGAAAAACAATGTTTCTAACACAACTAGGCATTAGGTTAACCGGAAATCTCTTGCAAGTCGATGTATTAGGATGTATTCAGAAATAGCCCCCAAAATGTATTTCCTACTCGCATTTCAGGCAAAAATGACAAAAACCTCCAGGGTTAATGAGTTAAGTTGAATTAGAAAGTACAGAATGCAAACATTCATGAAAGCACACACATAAAGACACAAAAAAACGAATAGTTTTACATCTTTTTTGTTTTGCTGATTGGCATACAGGTGTATCCACAAGGCATATTCATCCCTGATAAACAATTTGTGCTAAAAATATTTACATTTTGGCTTGACTAGATCTGAGATAAGGAAATAAATTCATGAAACATTGAATGGTCTTTAAAATTCATTAGGAATACATAATAACACTGTCTGAGATTATTGTGATTTACACACTGCTTTATAATAATATTTAATAACACTGTCAGAGGTTATTATCATTTACACACTGCTTTATAATAATATTTAATAACACTGTCAGAGGTTATTATCATTTACACATTGCTTTATAATAATATTTAATAACACTGTCAGAGGTTATTATCATTTACACACTGCTTTATAATAATATTTAACAACACTGTCAGAGGTTATTATCATTTACACACTGCTTTATAATATTTAATAACACTGTCAGAGGTTATTATCATTTACACACCACTTTATAATAATATTTAATAACACACTCTCAGAGGTTATTATCGTTTACAAACTGCTTTATAATAATATTTAATAACACTGTCAGAGGTTATTATCATTTACACATTGCTTTATAATAATACATAGTAACACTGTCATAGATTATTGTCATTTACACATTGCTTTATAATAATAATACATAATAACTGTAGGAGGTTATTATCATTTACACATTGCTTTATAATAATATTTAATAACACTGTCAGAGGTTATTATCATTTACACATTGCTTTATAATAATACATAGTAACACTGTCATAGATTATTTTCATTTACACATTGCTTTATAATAATAATACATAATAACTGTAGGAGGTTATTATCATTTACACATTGCTTTATAATAATATTTAACAACACTGTCAGAGATTATTATCATTTACACATTGCTTTATAATAATACATAGTAACACTGTCATAGATTATTATCATTTACACATTGCTTTATAACAATACATAGTAACACTGTCATAGATTATTATCATTTACACATTGCTTTATAACAATACATAGTAACACTGTCATAGATTATTATCATTTACACATTGCTTTATAATAAATGCCTTTATACATCTTACTCAGGCTGCTAAACATGTATTTGCATTAAGGTATGCCTTGTACTTATTGGTACAGCATGGATGCATTAGCATTAAGGAATGCTTTACACTGACTGATACAGCATGAACATATTAGTGTTAACGAATGCCTTGCACTGATTGCTACAGCAAGAAAATATTAGTGTTAAAGAATGTCTTGTACTGACTGCTACAGCATGGAAGTATTCGCATTAAGGTATGCCTTGTACTTACTGGTACAGCATGAAAATATTAGTGTTAAGGAATGCCTTGCACTGACTGGTACAGTATGAAAATATTAGTGTTAAGGATTGCCTTGTACTGATTGCTACAGCATGAAAATATTAGTGTTAAGGAATGCCTTACACTGACTGATACAGCATGAAAATATTAGTGTTAAGGAATGCCATGCACTGACTGATACAGCATGAAAATATTAGTGTTAAGGAATGCCATGCACTGACTGGTACAGCATGAAAATATTAGTGTTAAGGAATGCCATGCACTGACTGATACAGCATGAAAATATTAGTGTTAAGGAATGCCTTGCACTGATTGCTACAGCATGAAAATATTAGTGTTAAGGAATGCCTTGCACTGATTGCTACAGCACGAAAATATTAGTGTTAAGGAATGCCTTGCACTGATTGCTACAGCATGAAAATATTAGTGTTAAGGAATGCCTTGCACTGACTGCTACAGCATGAAAATATTAGTGTTAAGGAATGCCTTGCACTGACTGGTACAGCATGAAAATATTAGTGTTAAGGAATGCCTTGCACTGATTGCTACAGCATGAAAATATTAGTGTTAAGGAATGCCTTGCACTGACTGGTACAGCATGAAAATATTAGTGTTAAGGAATGCCTTGCACTGATTGCTACAGTATGAAAATATTAGTGTTAAAGAATGCCTTGCACTGACTGGTACAGCATGTCAAACTTTTCTCTGTAAGCCATGGCAAGTGAATATTCAGTACAGGCATATCATCTCAGAAATGGTCGTATGAAATCTATCAAGACATAGTTATTTTCTGGGTGCTGAAAGTTCAACACCATCATAACCTAGTTAAGGCATGTAACCTTTAGCTATAGAAATATTCTTACTGTATTAAAAATGCAGCATATTTTAAGGGAAAAACCCAATGAAATTTGCCATATGGAATTAACTATTTTGAACTCAGATTTTGACATGATCAAGTAAAATTTTCAGCTGTACTTAAATATAAGATTGCTTTGTATTATATAAACAGCATATCATACAACTTTTTTGATGATATCATTAATTGTGTAGATTATTTGGTTAAGAAAAAAAATACACCAAACCAGAAAGTGATTTATAATAAATGTAAAAATGATACAATACATATATAAGCAAAATCTGAATAAAAAGGTGAGACATTTTTTCATTCTTAACGACATGAGCAAAATAACACACTTTTTCAGATATTCTTTGGTACTATCATCCGTGCACAGATCCAATGGTGTCATTCCCGCCTTGTTTTTCTTACTGATGTCACTACCAGCCTCAATCAGAAGGGAAGAGATTTGTAAACCAGTCTCATCATGTGTCTTCACACCCAGGAGTCGAGCAAGCTGAAGATGGAAAATTCAGTTAAAATGGTTGAAGATGCTGAGCTTTCCTTTGCAACAAGAATGCTTCTTGATACAATTTTTAAACAAACAGAGAAAATCTTGTTTTACCAATAACACTTTTAATTGTGTTTACCAGTAAAACTTAAATTATGGATCCTGTTAACCAGTAACACCTTAATATCTGAACAATGTCAACCAGTAACACTTGAAAATTTGAACCATGTTAACCAGTAACACCTTTAAATATGAACTTACAATACTTTAAAAACATAAATCTTTTCAGAAAAGTAGTTATGTTTCCTGCATAAATATGAACCTCTATTTCAAATAAGAGTCTTAAAAATTGTGAATAATTGTTCTAATAATCTGATTTTATCTTGTCATGTGAAAAAAACTGTACACACGAAATCTCTTATAATGAATGTGGTTATGCTGACTGAATGTGGTTATGCAGACTGTGGTTATGCTGATGACTGAATGTGGTTATGCTGATTGAATGTGGCTATGCAGACTGAATGTGGTTATGCTGACTGAATGTGGTTATGCAGACTGTGGTTATGCTGATGACTGAATGTGGTTATGTTGATTGAATGTGGCTATGCAGACTGAATGTGGTTATGCTGACTGAATGTGGTTATGCTGACTGAATGTGGTCATGTTGGCTGAATGTGGTTATGTTGACTGAATGTGGCTATGCAGACTGAATGTGGTTATGCTGACTGAATGTGTTTATGCAGACAGAATGTGGTTATGATAGTGTTGGTGTTGTGTGGTTTAACACCATTTTTCAGCACATGATAGGCTATACATGGCGGCCAGTATTAATTGTGGAGGAAAAACCCGGGAAAACCCCGCAAAGAACCACCCACCCATGAGAAGCTACTGACTAGAACCCATGCAGACAGAGGTGAGATGGCAATAATCCGTAACGGAGAGCGCTTTAGACCACTCGGCCACTTGGGGCCCCTGTGGTTATGATGATGACTGAATGTGGTTATGTTGACTGAATGTGGTTATGTTGCCTGAATGTGGTTATGCTGATGACTTAATGTGGTTATGTTGACTGAATGTGGTTATGCTGACTGAATGTGGTTATGTTGACTGGATGTGATTATGCAGACTTACTTTGGTTATGCTGATGACTGAATGTGGTTACTTTGACTAAATGTGGTTAAGTTGACTGAATGTGGTTATGTTGACTGAATGTGATTATGCTGACTGAATGTGGTTATGTTGACTGAATGTGATTATGCAGACTTACTTTGGTTATGCTGATGACTGAATGTGGTTACTTTGACTAAATGTGGTTAAGTTGACTGAATGTGATTATGTTGACTGAATGTGATTATTGACTGAATGTGATTATGTTGACTGAATGTGATTATGCTGACTGAATGTGATTATGTTGACTGAATGTGATTATGCTGACTGAATGTGGCTATGCAAACTGACTTTGGTTTTGCAGACTGAATGTGGCTATACTGATCACTGAATGTGGTTATGCTGACTGAATGTGGCTATGCTGACTGAATGTGATTACGCTGACTGAATGTGGCTATGCTGACTGAAAGTGATTATGCTGACTGAATGTGGTTATGCAAACTGACTTTGGTTTTGCTCACTGAATGTGGCAATGCTGATGACTGAATGTGGCTATGCTGGTGACTAAATGTGGTTATGTTGACTGAATGTGGTTGTGTGCTGACTTAATGTGGTTGTGTTGACTGAATGTGATTATGCTGACTGAATGTGGATACACTAACAATGGGAAGAAAATGAAAGTCAACATAAATAGGTATACTGCACAATTTGCAATACAATTATTAAGTTTGATGGTGCTGATTAATCATATATTTGTTTTTTAACTACATTATTTACTTTAAACATTTTATTATCATCATTTGACGAATACATTTTTTAAAATTCGGATAAAAAACCACTTCAATCATTTAAATCCTGTCTTAGTTTCTACTGTTTATTGTAGATCTGATGAAAGTTGACTACTAATGTCTTCGGTAACAAGATTGTTACAGACAAATTGAAACTGATTTAGTGATAATTATATTATTTCATATTTTAATGTGAAAAGTTCAAGGCAGACATTGATTCCCTATTATCTTAACAAGGGTATTGAATATGAATGTTAAAGTTACCTAACTAATGCCATTCTCAGTACGGGATAACACTACTGAAACATTGTCCAAATATATTTACACACAGGTGTTTTTGTGATACCTTTTTCAATTGTGAACTGATGGTCAAATGTCAGTGGTGAAGTCTATTCTCAAAAACAGGTGCAAATTGTAAAACAATATGAAAAAAGCTTAAAGTTATATCATAGCCTACATTAAAGTTTTGAACATTTTAATGTTAGGAGAATAGATAGGGGTGACAGGAGTTACATCCCTTTCCTGGACATAGCCATGACTCTGCTCTCCTAGTTTATGTAAACCAGTTTCTAGTCCTGTTTGAGAAATTGGCTAGGGTTAGAATAGACCAGTGAATAGATATTGTCTTGTGTGAGATATAAGTTAGGGTTAGCACAGCTCAATGAACAGAAAGAGTCCTGTGTGAGATATAAGCTAGGGTATAGGAACCCGCATTGCTATGAAGTTGCTGACTGACCTGAGAAGGTAGTCTGTTGTGCAGCTGTTTTATAGGTCCCACCAGGTCAAGATGAACCATTTGGGATTAAACATCTTAGGTAATGGTTGGAAAATGTCATATCAGACCTCCATTCCAAGGCCTGAATAATGCTGGCTGGGAAGTCGTTTTGCATGAATGCTATGATGGCAGTGACTGCCTTAACCTCATCAGGGTTGCCGAGTGGACTAAGGCCCTCAACTTTATAGATCACTAAAACATCTCACCTCTGTCTGCATCGGTTTGAGTTTAGTCCCTGCCAATGTGGATATGAGAGAATGCTTGCCAATAGCTTCCTTTGTGTCAGTGGTTCTTCCCAGATTTTTCCTGGGTTTTTCTTCCAGTAAATATATACTGGCTGCCATGTATAGCCTGTCATGTGCTGAAAAATGGCATTAAACAAAACAAACCAATCAAACCCTAACCTCATCAGCCAGTATGCAAAAGAAATTCATCTTGTCCTAGGTGGTTCCTTATCAGTTAAACCAGTGAATCCAAGACAAATGTGTCGGAGTGGAAACATAACATTCTCTTCTAAAAGTGGTAAGAACAAATAGATCTTTCTGTTCAGATCGACTCATGATACTTCATTTACCATTTACGTAACCTAATGGAGTCCTGAATGTACCCTTGGAAGCATGGGTCTTTAGAAGACAGTAGTCTCGAGACTGATTTCACATGAATGGGAGACCAATCATGGCAATTAAATTAGGGATCATAGTGACGGAAACGAAACCTTCATGGTAGAACTGAAGACAACTCAGGCTGGCCGAGATACAATTAAAGTTACTTATGGTTGACTGATATCTCACTTATTCCATCTGCCAAGGCCAGCATGGCTAGGAATCATGCATTTCTTGTTACGAAAGGTGAACCAGTAAGGCTTAAGACAGTGGTTTGAAGGGTGTCTTGCTCAACCATGTCAAAACCCAATGAAGGTTCCATTGTAAACAAATGTTAAAATTGGCAAGAAGGTCAGAGATGTCCTTAATCTGGTCTGTGTTCTTTCTTCCATGATGGCAACATACTATATATAATGCCAAAGAATGAAAGTCTTTGATTGTGATCAGAGTTAATTGCTTCTCTTTGAAAAGACATAGCAAGAAGTCAGCTATTTCTAGTACTTTTAAAGGAGAGATGTTTCTCTGCATGCATCCCCATTTCCCCTCATAAGCTTTCAAGGTGATGGGTTGTCTTGTCTGCAGTTGTTGCTATTTTTTATTTCAGATCAGAATCAACTACATAAATCTGAAAGCCTTCAATGTCCATGTTTTTATCAAACTTGGTTGAATTCATAGTTTAAAGAATTTTCCTGGATTTGGTAATGGTGGCCATTTTTTTATGTTGTATTGGGATTGTTTATACATAAATTGACAGTTCTTCATACTTGGATGCTTTCTGTTGAGTTTGATCAAATTCTACTGAGCTGTTTTGAAGAAGTAGTCATTTAAACATCACATTTTTAGTAACAGCTGCCATATTTGAAGGCAGATTGGTACCATTTGTTCAAACTTTCCTGCCAAGATGCTTTTCCTGAAATCTGATAAAATTCTGCTCAACTCTTGTTAAGAAGTATGTTTAAGAGATTTTACTATTTTCAGTAACTGCAGCCATTTCTGAGAACCAAGCAGCAGCATCTGAACAGGTGTCTGAGTGGTCTAAAGCATCTGCCTTTACCGATCACTGTCATTTCACCTCTGTCTGTGTGAGTTTGAGTCTCGGGTTTGACCATGGGTATGTGAGAAAGCTTGCCAGCTTCCCATGGGCTGATGCTTCTTAATGGGGTTTCCCCAAGTTCTTCCTCCACCAGTTATAATGACCAGCATGTATAGCCTATTGTGTGCTGAAAAATGTCATTAAACCCACAAAAATAAAATCTGAAAGAACTTCAAGCTAAGATGATCTATGCCAAATTTAGCAAAAATGGTCCAGTGGTTTTTATTAAAGCTTAAAATAGCAGTTCTGATGCATGCACAATGCACAACAGACACAGACACAAGGTAACAAAAGAAGCTCACATAAGATCAAAATAGTTGCCTATCTCACAGATCGGTACATGAAAAGTATCATATACATCATAAGCAATCAAGAGCTAAAAATAGCTCCCTATCTCAGACTGGTACCTGAAAAGTATCATATACATCATCAGCAAACAAGAGCTAAAAATAGCTCCCTATCTCAGACTGGTACCTGAAAAGTATCATGTACATCATCAGCAAACAAGAGCTAAAAATAGTTGCCCATCTCAAAGACTGGTAAATAGAAAGTATTACACACATAGCTTAAACAAGCCAAAATTTTGCCTGATCTCACAGACTAGTGATGGAAAGTGTCATAAACATGTAGAAACTTATAAAATTTTACTCACCACTGCTGGTAGTGCATTGGACATCTGGGCCACATGTAATGCTGTGTTTCCCAGCTCATCTTCTGCACCTATATCACAACCTAAAAGATCAAAGATCAGAGGTCAATGTCAAAGCTATAAACATTCCATACATTTAAGATCCTGACTGAAATGAAAGTCTTCAGCAAAAAAAGTACTGTTACCATGGTTTCCATAGTTACCCGTCTACCTCCTCTTTTTACACTTATGTGCATGTGTACTCCCAACTCATAAAAATCTCTATCAAGGAGAAAATACACAACATTAATAAAGCACACATGTACACATACAAACAGTCCAGATGGATATTAATAAAACATGTCACATGCACCCTTTCAAGCAGACCAAATGGATATTATTAAAGCACACATGCAGTCATACAAACAGTCCAAATGGATATTAATAAAACACACATACACTCATACAAGCAGCCCAAACGAATATTAATAAAACACACATGTGCACAAACAAACAGTCCAGATGGGTATTAATAAAGCACACATACAAACAGTCCAGATGGGTATTAATAAAACACACATGCACCCTTTCAAGCAGACCAAATGGATATTATTAAAGCACACATGCACACATACAAGCAGTCCAGATGGATATTAATAAAGCACACACACACATACAAGCAGTCCAGATGGATATTAATAAAGCACACATACAATCAGTCCAAATGGATATTAATAAAGCACACACACACATACAAGCAGTCCAGATGGATATTAATAAAGCACACATACAAGCAGACCAAATGGATATTAATAAAGCACACATACAAGCAGACCAAATGGATATTAATAAAGCACACATACAAGCAATCCAAAAGGATATTAATAAAACACATATGCACACATACAAGCAGACCAAATGGATATTATTAAAGCACACATGCACACATACAAGCAGACCAAATGGATATTAATAAAACACACATGCACACATACAAGCAGACCAAATGGATATTAATAAAACACACATACAAGCAGACCAAATGGATATTAATAAAGCACACATACAAGCAGTCCAAATGGATATTAATAAAGCACACATACACTCATACAATCAGTCCAAATGGATATTAATAAAGCACACACACACACTCATACAAGCAGTCCAAATGGATATTAATAAAGCACACATACAAGTAGTCTAGATGGACATGGTTTACATAATCCCCACCTTTTCTTCATGAAGCCTGGAGATAACAATCTCCTATAGACATTCATCATCTGACTGGCCAGTTGCAAAATGTACTTGTAGAATTTAAACATATAACAAAGCTGAATCAAGTTGGGCCCCCACAAGAGAAAACCTGGAGGTTTCACACCACTAATTCCAAACCTACTGCTGCTGCATCCTGTTGAAGTTCCTACTTTTAACATGTACTGCTATATATGTACTTCAAGTGACCATAGCTTTAGTTTGCTTACAAACATATTATATGTCAAATCTTTGCATAGCAATTCTGTATGTAGGTAATAGCAGAGAATGGTTGATGCTGGACAACAATGACTGATGGCCAGAGACAATGAGCTATGGTACCATTTGTTGCAGAGGAAAGTGTCAGATGTGCACAGACAAGTGGACAATCAATCATGACAGATGAGTATATCCTAATTATTGAATTAATAATGTTCCATGGCTTCTTCCAGCAATTCAGTGAAAAACTATGAGTAATTAAATATATTTGAAGATAGCAATATACATATATATATATATATATATATATATATATATATATATATATATATATATATATATATATATATATATATATATATCACATGGCTATTAGTAGTCTTTGAAATTGCAATGGATCAAAAAGATCTCTTCGGCCGGGGAAAAACTAATTATGTGAAGCGAAAGCTGATGACTGGACAGTGAAAAACTGGTGTCAAACCAGCCCAACCTGGATTTAAATTTCAAAAACTTGCTTTATGAATTGTATTTCAAACTACAAATTTAAACATTTATTTAAATGTTCTCATGATATTTACACACCTGGGGAAAAAATACTTGATTCAAGTTAAAAAGACACTAACATCTTTGTTTCTTTTCCGACTACATAAATATTGCTTCTTTTTTGTTCATTTTGATGTGATTTGTTTTATGGGAATTTCATTCTGATGGGCTGCAAACAATCTTACACAGATCAGCAATGTACATTATGATGCCAACTGAATTAGTGTCTTTCATTACAATAATGACATGTCAAAGTAATTAGAGTTTAATCCAAGCTAACTATAGTCCACTTTTTGTATCTAAAATGATCCCCACCCCAAAACTATAAAATAAAAAAAATATATAATGCAGTTTACAGGAGGGCACAACTCTTCGAAACAGCATGTATGAAACCTCTTTGCTTCAGGTACAAGACCACTCATGTTTATGAAACCTCTTGGGTACAAATACACTAGAAATTGTTTTACCAGGATGTTCTTGGGGAGTGAGGTATAATTCATTTAGAAAGAAAGAATTTGGCTTTTGTGAATCTTTGATTGTTATAGTAACATGGTTTTTAAGTTTAACAATACTTTGAAGCATGTTTCACATACTAGCTGAGATGAGCAGCTCAACAGTCCGTTTGTGTCTCTGTGCCACGGCAATATGAAGTGGAGTTCTCTGATTCTTGTCCCGTGGATTTATCTCTGCTTGGGCCTGAGGTATGGAAAAACAGGAAATAGAGTTTAGCTGTGAAATGTTGGCTAAAGCTAGCTGATAAGTACAGGTACCGGTATATTCAATAATACTAAAGTATATAAAGCTAGATAATAAGTACAGATATATGGGGGCCCCGAGTGGCTGAGTGGTCTAAAGTGCTCACCGTTACAGATCACTACCATCTCACCTCTGTCTGCGTGGGTTTGAGTCGCGGATTCGGCCTATGTTGGTATGTGAGAAAGCTTGCCAGTAGCTTCTTGTGGGTCGGTGGTTCTTTCCAGGGTTTTTCCGGGTTCTTCCTCCACCATTAATACTGGCTGCCATGTATAGCCTATCTGTGCTGAAAAATGGCGTTAAACCCTACAACAACAACAGATACATGTATATTCAAAGAAAAGAGGCCCTAAAAAAAGGAGTGTTTCTAAGTAAAGGAAAATATGGTGAAAATGTAACCCATGTTGCAAGGCAAAATGGCATCTTATCAGAGGTGGTTTGTCATGACAGGTGCATCACACAAGGACGCCATTGTACAAATAACTGAGTACTGTTTTTTGTGTGTTGATTCTTATCTGATCAAAATCAAATTATTCTGTGTTTCACAAATAATGTACCTGACTTTGCTGTGTGGATTTGTGTAAAATGGACCTTAAAAAAAACAAGAGTTCCTAGAAGGGACTTATGTTCTATTGTCTGAAAAGAATTTTCACGGAATCCATAACAAGGCTGTTTCTTCTTTTTAAATGATGAGTGTTGAAAGAATTTCTGATATTCTTGAGCAATAACAAGATTTCAAATCAGCCACTGTTGTGGCCTGTAATGGATGTCAGATCAATTCAGTCTTCATTTAGAACCAACCAGACATCATTAGAAGTCTTTGGGTCAAAACTATCTGTCAATATAACCATCCACTCAGGAGATGTTCTTGAAGCAAAAAGAACTCTAACACTGACATGAAGGAACCATTTCCAAAGCCAAAATAGATCTCATTCTGCCTGTTTATAAATTATAATTTTTCTTGTATATGCAATATTTTGCAAGTGTTATTGTCAAATCTTTCTCCATAGTATGTACAGATTCAGTATTTTTTATGAGTTCAGAATTACTATTAGCCTCAAATGTTTACAGCTTTTTCATGATACGACTATTAAGCTTATGCCAAATAATTATCTTTGGTCTCCAAAATAAAAAGTTCATTCATTATACTGTACATTATTTGATTTCACTTTAAACTGTGGATTCTGTTTTTCTCTTCTAATGCATATTAATGCATCACCCAAGTTACTGGATCAATTTTTATTTATTTTAAATTACCTATCTGTCAAACTTTCCGAAGACCACAACAAAACACATTCATAATTAGCACAGTGTAAGTACGTATCATAAAAATGTATCTGCATAGAATTAGGAAAAAGCAATTGCCTAATGAAGTCATCCATATATAAGTACAATTAAGACAAAGGGCTCTCATGGTGTGGGGGGACGAAAAACAAATACGATCTCAGCATGTGGCTGTGTATGAATTGTTACTCAAGAGAATGTAATTATTTGTTCCCATGTCTCTACTATGGATATTTTTGTTTTGCAATATCCTAATCAGTGTCAGAAAATAAATTTGCCTGCTGACATACAGCTCTGAATAGGCAATAGCCAGCCCTATATTTGCAATAGCTAGCCCTGAATTTGCATTAGCCAGCCCTGTATTGGTATTAGATAGTCCTGAAATGGCATTAACCAGGCATGTATTGGCATCTGCCAGCCCTGAATTGGCATTAGTTAGCAGTGTATTTGTATTAGAAAGCTCCGAAATGGCATTAACTCCCCCTGAATTGGCATCAGTCAGATATAAATTTGCATTAGCCAGGCCTGTATTGGCATCAGACAGTCCTGAATTGACAGGTGATGACAGGAATTAGGATTACTATGCATGGATGACTCTGCCAGGTAGGTACCAAATACTGAGCAGACATATAATGTCTGGCATAAATAACAAATAGAAGACCTGCCCACTAAAACAGACTTTTTCATGACAATATTTAGAAGCATTAAAAACCATAGCCATCAATATCTAGTTGCCTGATTGGGTTGTAACTGTGACAAACCTAGTTACCCAAGGATAACAATTAGTTGCCCCAGGTTGCTGGGCAATGAATTTTTCTACCCCAGGTTAGTAACTTTAGAGGTCAGTTGGCATTTTTGACTAAAAAGTACCTGTCTAAGCAATTGTCTCAGAGTATCATGAACATTTTTTTAGTTTATGTAATTAATCAGTACAGGGTATCTTGATGAAGTGTCTTCTAAAATGGTTCTTTGCTGTATTGTAAAGCATTTGGTTCCCATAGTATGTTGTACTTATTTGACAGCCATATAAAGTAGTTAATTTCTGCATCGAAAAGCATTTGGTTCCTGGAGTAGGTTGTGCATATGTTGACAGCCACATAAAGTAGTTCCTTGCTGTATTGTAAAGCATCTGGCACCCAGAATAGGTTGTACATATCTGACAGCCATATAAAGAAGTTCCTTGTTACATTGAAAAGCATTTGTTTCCAAAAGTAGGTTGTGCATATCTGAGAGCCAAATAAAGTAGTTCCTTGTGTATTGTAAAGCATTTGGTTCCCAGATTAGGTTGCACATATTTGACAGTCATATAAAGTAGTGTAGGTCTCAGCCAAGAATTAAACAGATCATATGCTACCATGACTGGAATTTTCCTGGCTTGAAAACCAACTTCTCAAAATGTTTCCTCAAAGAGAAAACAATCAAAATATCTATCTGTATTCTATCATACCATTATTTTCCTTTGATTACAGTAGTGTGATTCCTGAGGAATACTATGATAGCATCAAAGTATCTTACAATGTTATAACTAAATTACTCAGTTGTGACATGTCAGTCAAACTTCATAGTGTTTCCTCATCCCTTTACCTACATGGAAAGTCTGCCAGTAGCTTCTCATGGATCGGTGTTTCTTCCCTGGGTTTTCCAGGGTTCTTCCTCCACCAGTCATACTGGCTGCCATGTATAGCCTATCTTGTGCTGATAAATGGCTTTAAACCCTAGAACAATAACAACAACAATTACCTAAAGCTAAAATCAGAAGGGTTATTATACTAAGCCTGGTGTTACATGTAATAATTTTACATGTAACAATGTTACATGCAATAACTTTACATGTTATATAATGTTACATGTTAAATAATGTTACAGTTCACCATGTGGGATATGCTTCCACATAATCCTCAAATCTGGAAATTCATTTTCTTTAATTTAATGCAAAATGACATTATAATTTTTAAAAAATTGTGGCATATAATAAATGATTTATACATGCAAACAAGAGTGGACTGGACTTTGAATTACTTTTGAACTACCAATCAATATTTGATTCAATAAGACATTTAAGACAATTAGTGAGAGACCAGACTAAAAAGAAAAACATTTTGGACTTAAATCCATGTGATATCCCTGTCACATGGATGAGAAGTAATAATATTTTACCATTCTGATGAGAAAGCTGGCAATCTCCACATGGTCATTAGCAGCAGCAATATGGAGGGCTGTGAATCCTTCACTCATCTGTACATTAACTATACCTTTCTTCCTTGAAGCAATGATTTCTACAGCCCTTTGAAAATGATGAAAAACCTCTCATTTATTTACCTACTCATTTTTGTATTTAATAATAATTTATAAATTTATTTGTATTTACTTATTTTCAATAAACATAAAACTGGATCTATATATTTTTCAATGTCTTCATCATCATCATCATTATTATCACCATTTCCATCACCATCATTATAATCAGCTCAGAAGCTGCAGCAGGGAAACTAGTTATTCAACACTGTTGCAATGAGAGGCAAGGATAATATTCCAGTAGAAATTTTACTCTGCATAAATCTTTGTAAACTTTGAGTAAAATATTCACTCTGTACAATTCTTTTTAAGCTTTGAGTTAGAAAACTCACTTTGCATAAATATTTTTTAATATCACATATAAAATTCACTTGGCATAAATCTTTGTCAACTTCAAGTATAAAATGTACTTTTCATAAATCTTTGTTAACTTAAAGTATCAGGGTTCATACAGAATTCTGAATAATAAATTGAAAAACTTTTCCCAAACCTTCAAGGACCACAAACATAGATTTCCAAGACCTATTTTCACTAACATTTTGTACACAAGTTATGTTTAATGAGAAAACAACAAAGGCAAAATACTACAATATTGTTTAATGATGAAATTCAAACTATAATTAAGCAAAAGAAAGAAACGAGGAAAACTCAACTACATCTGAATCTAACAACCTTGGACAATATTATTCATGATTATGAAAAGAAATTAAAATGTTTGGGTTTATTTAATTTTCAAAGACTTTTAAGACCTCAGGGTAATCTGCTCAATTTTCCCAAAATTTCAAGGCCTTGAAAATGCTACCTCATTTTTCCCAAACTGTCAAAGACCTCCAAAGACTGTAAGAACCCTGAGTATATAATGCGCTCTGCATAAATCTTGTTAACTTTGAGTATAAAATTCACTCTGCATAAATCTTTGTTAACTTCAAGTAAATAATTCGCTCTATATAATTCTTTGTTAACTTTGAGTAAAAGATTGAGTCTGCATATTTCTTTGTTAACTTGGAGTAAAAAATTCATTCTAAAATTCTTTGTTGACTTTGAGTATAAAATTCACTATTAATTCTTTGTAAACTTTTAGTAAAAATACACTCTGTACAATTCTTTGTTAACTTTGAGTATAAAATTCACTCTGAATAATTCTTTCATTAGCATGAGTACAAAATTCACTCTGTATAATTATTTTGTTAACACTGAGTATAAAATTTTGTTAGCTTTGATCTGGGAGGATTAATATCTCGTCTTCTGTCATACTGTAAACATCTGACAGATTTCTGACAATTTAAGTCTCGGACATCTTGTACAAATTATGAAAGTAAATTTAATTTGAGGAAGAAAAACATGTCTAGTAAAATAGTCTATTGCCAATAACTATTTTCTGATACATACTGTTTGAAATTTCTTAATGTTGCAAAGTGAAGTATGTTGAATCCTTTTTTGTTGATGACAGTATAGTCTGCAGTTTTGCTTTGAAGCACGAATTTGACAAGGTCGGGCTGACTCTCCCTTTGTATAATTGCATCATGCATAGGTGTGTCTTGGTCTTTGTCCTGGAAATGAGTCATGCATCAGAAATAAGATATTTTATTGAATATCTACATCAAATAGCAGCTATAACTCAAAGTTTGCCGAACAACAATTAAACGAAAACAGGACCTCATATTTATTTTTAATTAGCTCTAAAATTAAATTCTGGTGCAAAAAATATCAGGTCAAAAGAAAATAACTCCAAAATATTTCTCTGCATGTCAACTCAATATCATGCATCAAAACAACTATGATCATGATGAATTTTGGACTCTAATATTTGTGTGTGTGTGTGATTTGGATTCTTAAGGAAGCTTGAACAATTTTCCAGTCATATTGCTATTTTGCCTGCAGTGTGGCAGTCTATAGTGACATCTAGCACTGGGACATGATGCCACAGACATATAGCATAATATTCCACTGAGTCACATTATCTTGACACCTGGCCAACCAGTCCTACCATTAACTTTTTAATGCTTAGAGCCAAGCATGGCAACTTTTAGTACCATTTTTATAAGTCTTTGTTATGACTTGGCTGGGGTTTGAAGATGCGACCTCCCGCAACTGAGGCGGATGCTCAAACCTAACATCTGGCAAGAAAGGATTTAAGAAGCTGCATAGTACTTGCAACTAATTAAAAAAATGTCCTTAGTATTTGGGGAAAAAATCCCAGAAATGAAATCATAATATCCCTAAAAGTTTTTTAAGATGTGTTACATATTATATACTTTGATTTCACCACTGATGTGGTGATGGGTTTCAATTTCTATTCATTTCATGGTCACTACAACTCCAGTGACAATAATCCTTCTGCAGAAACAACAAGAACTTTAACTCCAGCCAAAATTTTAAGTCCTGGTTAAAAGCATGAAAATCAATACCCATCAAAATTAATTTTAAAGTTAATTAACAGTATGCATGTACAATACCTTGATGGTCACATTAGCTCCCTTCTTGATCAGCTGTCGGGTGCAAGGGAGGCTGGCCTTCCCTATAGCAACATGCAGCGCTGTTTGACCTTTCTTATTCTGTTTGTCAATCTTAGCACCATGATCCAAGAGTACTGACAATGTCCCTTCCTCCTTGCTGTGAAAATAGATGACTGTGTTTTATTAGTATATGCAATAAATTGAAGGGCTTTCATGAGCAGAACATTTCCACAAAGTTAACAAGAAATTTAACTTTGTGTACAATATATTTGTAGCATAGACTGTGATGGAACAAAGTCAATTTACATGACAATGTTATAGTAGTAGAAGATTAATTCACAAATAAGAGGCACAGTCTTGTATTACTCACCTGACTGAAATTTTCCTAATAGCCAAATGCAAAAGCAATTGACCCATAAATCTAGATTAGTAGGAATCGTTCTGCCAAAACATCTTCCATTGCTATTGACTGGTTATGCAGCTGTTCTCATTCTGCAGAAACGTCTTCCATTGCTACTGACTGGTTATGCAGCTGTTCTCATTCTGCAGAAACGTCTTCCACTGCTACTGATTGGTTATGCAGCTGTTCTCATTCTGCAGAAACGTCTTCCATTGCTATTGACTGGTTATGCAGCTGTTCTCATTCTGCAGAAACGTCTTCCATTGCAATTGACTGGTTATGCAGCTGTTCTCATTCTGCAGAAACGTATTCCATTGCTACTGACTGGTTATGCAGCTGTTCTCATTCTGCAGAAACGTCTTCCACTGCTATTGACTGGTTATGCAGCTGTTCTAATTCTGCAGAAACGTCTTCCATTGCTATTGACTGGTTATGCAGCTGTTCTCATTCTGCAGAAACGTCTTCCATTGCTACTGAGTGGTTATGCAGCTGTTCTAATTCTGCAGAAACGTCTTCCATTGCTATTGATTGGTTATACAGCTGTTCTAAGATTTCTTGTCTTTTTTTTTAACCATCATCCATATTCAATGGCACAACAACGTCATTTGGTGTAGACAGAAAGAACTATGTCATGATACTTACTCTCCAATGTTACTTTTACTGATGTGTAGATTCTCAGAAGTCATTTAAAGTTTTTTATTTTTATTAATGTTGCTCTTATCTGATGGAAGATTGGCATCATTTGCAAACATTTCAAAGGCTTTTATGTTCTTTCAAGTACAGTTAAATTATGTTGAGCATGTTTGCGATGAAGTGATTTCTATTTTTAGTAATACCAGCCATATCTGATAGTTGATCAAAATCATTTATCTAGAACTGAAAGACATCTATCCCATGATGCTTTGTGCCAGTTAGGAGAAGGGAGGAGTTGCACCACCTGGTGTTTGCACTGGACAACTATTTTAAGGGTCAGGGAGACTATATGTCTACACAATAATGAAAATTTGAAAAAGGTACAATAAATATTGGATTCTTAAAAAAACTTTGTTCCATTTATTTTACAAATCTGTGTATTCTAAAATCCTTATATATATATAAGGATTTTAGAAAGAGTTAGACTTTGTAAGCTTGATTTTGGCTGGAAATAGGATGATATGCGAATCATGGCATTAAGGAGGCCTTTGAATCTGAGCCATTTTCTGCACCCATTTTATCAAAGAGTAAAAAGTGATAAATACCATGTTGTTTTTCTGACATTCAAGATACAAATCAGATTCTTATACATTTACAATTTGTACAGATTTCTATCTTGATTAAAGAGTTTTCTGGATAACTAAATCATGCAGATTTTAATTTTATTATGACATCATACTATATACATGTACTGTACACAGGGCCGACAAGAGGGGGGACAACTGGAGATATATCCCCGGGGCCTGGACCCATAAGGGGGCCTGGACCAAACATCACTTTTTAATTTTATAAAAGAAAACTTTTGTTTGAAGAAGAACTAGGAGAGGCCCTGGTGTTACTTACCTCAGGGCTCGTGATCACTCTCTACGGCCCTGACTGTACACATGTTCTTTTCTAAGCTTTACAATATCTCTACTCAATTACGCATGCTTGATGCTGTTGCCATAATGACGTAAATGTAAAAAGGACAACAAATACCAACTGATATCTCACAGTTGAATGCATCGAGGTAACTAATAAATGCATTCCTTTTTAAAAGTCATATTTTACAACTGTTAAAGCTGCTAAAGACCCCATAATTGACATTGCTTTTCATTCTTAAATAAATTCCTAAACTGTCCAATGCTTAAATCAGTCACCTTTATTTGAACAGCCATCAACAAAATGTGATTGTTCCATACAACTGGCAAACAAGATACTTAATGACAAAATTGATTTATTAACCATATGTTACGTCAAAGTGTTGATGATTTGATCCCGGTTTGTTTATTTTATTATTAACACTCCTGTCTGTGAGTAGCAAAAACAAACATTGTTTATACAATCACAGGCTATAGTACAGTCATGCTACTTTAAGTTTTTCCACACACATGATCATGTGATCAATTTATAACATTAACGAATCACTAGAACTGGACCAGTCAAAAGATGGAATAAATTGACACACCTTTAAATTTGCATAGGTCAGTATGTGTTATCCAACTGACTGTATTTTCATATATGATTCTTCAAATTTTCTTATTTGCTGGACAGATTATTTCCAGATTATTGAAGCAAATTTTCTAGCAATTCTACACCTTGGTTCCCAATTTTGATTTCCAGATCTAGAACATTGATTTCTGGATTAAAGGAGTAAACAGACATTTAAGAATTCATTCCCATTGATCAATGTCTGTATAGTGAGGTTTCCAGATAAACAATGTCTGGATTAATGAGGTTCCTCTGAATATCATCAGCAAACTTATGACAAAAATGTAATTATGGAGCAAGGTTGTGCTTGTGTCTAAAAACTAAAGTATTTACAATTTTTTGTATAATATCCACTTCTGAGTAGGATATCTACTCTGTATATATATATATATATATATATATATATATATATATATATATATATATATATATATATATATGAAAGGAACTGCACTATAGTTGCTCATTGCCTCTATGTTCCTAGCAGTATTGTAACTAATAATATTGAGAAACAAGTAAAATCTGACTGTCTTAAACAAGTAAAATCTGTGTATTCAACATGTAAAATCTAACAGTGTTTTAAACATGTAAAATCCGTGTATTCAACAATTAAAATTTGACTGTGTTTTAAACAAGTAAAATCTGTATATTCAACAAAATAAAATTTGACTGTGTTGTAAACAAATAAAATTTGACCGTGTTTTAAACAAATAAAATTATAAAGTGTTTTAAACAAGTAAAATCTGTGTATTCAACAAAATAAAATTATAAAGTG
Organism: Sinohyriopsis cumingii; assembly: GCA_028554795.2. Taxonomy (NCBI): domain Eukaryota; kingdom Metazoa; phylum Mollusca; class Bivalvia; order Unionida; family Unionidae; genus Sinohyriopsis; species Sinohyriopsis cumingii. The sequence continues at coordinate 70,621,499 of CM068838.1, read as the reverse complement.
TTTTAAACAAGTAAAATTTGTGTATTCAACAGTTAAAATTTGACTGTATCTTGAACAAGTAAAATCTGTGTATTCAACTTGTAAAATTTGATTGTGTATTAAACAAGCAAAATCTGTGTATTCAACAAATAAAATTTGACCGTGTTTTAAAGAAATAAAATCTGACTGTATTTTAAACAAATAAAATTTGACTGTTTTAAACAAATAAAATTTGACTGTGTTTTAAAGAAATAAAATCTGTATTTTAAACAAATAAAATGTGACTGTGTTTTAAACAATCTTATTCATATTTTTATACATCATTTTTACCTAAAAGTCTTTTCTTTTTTATTTACATTGTGTGCTTGGCTTGACATATTTGATCTCAGTAGGAGGTGTTCTTTAAAGTCGAATAATGTTGTTTATCAAACCTTAATATTGCTATCTTATCACAGAAATGATGCTAAAACTATTAGAAAAATTAGCAGATATGCAATTAATTTTCAAATTAAAAAGACAAATATTAAAACAAACAAGTTTTATGCTCATTTCTGTTATGAGAATCTACCACCAGTATAGGGGGTGGGGGTGGACATTAAAGACATTATATATTGTTAGTATCTAAAGATTAAGGTTCAACTTGAAGTAAAATGTAAGGAAAGTTTGTCAAGTCAATATTTAAAATCATAACGACAACAATTTAGAAATTCAATTAAAATACAGTGCAATTAAATATACTGAATGTCAGTGTAAACAAATAATATATAGCTTTAAATCATGTACAATGAACAAGATGGTTTGTAGCTCACAAGGTATGGTTGCAGTTATGGGATTTTTAAAAAATATATTTACTTTTGCAACAAACTTTAACCTTTCTATTACTTGACTTGTAGTTTGGGGATATTGATTGTTGACTGAAATCCATCAGATTTTATCCATTTTGTCCCTTAACTCTTAATATGCAATAAAAAGGTAAAAAAAAAAATAATATATTTATATCATTTTAAATCAGAATAATTGAAAAAAATTGAAATAATTTCATTTTTTCTATTATATTTTTTAACATACAATGTCCACAGCAACTGGGATGTAAATACAAAACTTCTGTCAGACATGAAATAGCAACACCTCACTAATGTAATAAATTACATTACATCAAGAAAATTTGAGCATGAGCAAAACAATGACAATTACTCAGTATTGTATTTTAAATTTTGTGCTGCATTTGTAATCTTGTTCCAGCTATTTTCCAGTGCTTGACCAATTCTTGCAGCTTATGCCAATTAAATTAAAACTGATATTAAATTCTTGTTCCAGCTTAGACAAATATCTGAAATACAGCCAGCTTCCATCTTAGACAGACATCTGGAATACAGCCAATTGTGATGCACATTATTAGGTATATCTTGGGTTAACGCTGTTTTAAGTTAGGTCAGCATTAGTTGCCATTATCTACAGTTATCTTACCCATATGCTGCATAGTGTAGAGCTGTATCTCCTTCATTGTCCTCCATTTCTATATTTGCCTTCTTTTGTATGAGATATGTGACCACCTCCTTTCGACCCTCGTAAGAAGCCAGGTGTAAACTTGTCTTACTCTCTATCTGCATGTTGACCTATGGTTTAAATGAGCTTTGGGTTAGTACACATCATATAAGATTCTAATCTTTCTTGGAGACAACTTCTTTGTTTCTAATACTGTATCAAAAACATTTCCATTAAGGTTCTTCTAGAAGGAGTGGGACAGTTCAGACTGGTAAGCATCTGACTTGTATGAATCATGCCACATTCATGCACACGGCATTCAAAACTGGCTTGCTCTTTAAAGCACTCTTAGAGATGGGTACATAAATTGACTCAAGTCTATTTGTTGTGTCTGAAGTGTGTGCCAAAAATAGCTGATAACAGCAGCTCTTTCTTGTTTAAACTGAAAGATCTCATTCAATATAGATTATGTAATAATAATAATAATAACAATAATAATATTCTTCTTATTATTATTATTATTGAGAATGGATGTCAATAACATATTAAAGAGAAAAAGGACACATTTTAAGATGATAAAAAAGTTGCAGGGCAGATTAATGAGACGATTTGAGAATCCTGCAGAGAAACCAAGCAATACATCATATTCATTAAATATTAATAACATATAAATAACAATTATCCATGACAAGCTGTCATACATCTGCACATGGTAATTTTCCTTAGACATCTCTGATTAAATGGAATTATTGTGGGATTTAATTTGTTTTCTCATTTTATTTAATTAAAAAACTCACTTTAATATCAAGAATGCTGCATTTTTTTATGAATTAAGAAGTGACTTATTTTACTTTCACCAGAGTGTGAAGCTGGTGTGTAAAGAACAATCATAAAATGATGTGTTTACTTAAGAATTACTTCAATTAAGAATGGATGAATAATAATAATAATAATAGTACAGTAGTCGATGATTATAATACTGTCACTGAGAGTCACTGTGTAGACCACCTTGTTACTGAAAATGCATTTTAATGCTGTTCACTGTACATGAAATCAAAGTACTACACAATGAAATGACCTAACTGCCTTACAACAAGATTAATGAAACCTCTTGCAGTGAGAGTGTGCTCTAAAAATGATAATAATAACAACATCAACAACAACAACAACCATAATCCCTCAAAGGGTCTGACTCTCATCTGTCAAAAACGTTTTGTCCAGGAATTTATGATAAGACCATATCTTCTTTTTAATTGCTGAGTTTTACAATCATCTTTGGTATTCTTGAGCGATAAAAGATCAGCACCACTTTCATATATGCCAAACTAGACACTGTTTGAAGACGTTTGGTGGAAACTCCATGCTGATGTAACCATCCATTCAGAATAATTAGTTAAAAGATTTTCAATATGTTCTTTGTGGCAGCTATATTTGAGGTCAAACTGACACCAGTTTCATTCAGGACCAAGTAGATCTCACAATTAGTCTTCTGGTGAAAATTCTACATCAATGTGATTTTCCTTTCAGAGGGAATAGACAAAAACAAGATTTTTAAGATGACTGCCATGGCCGATATAATAGATGTCTGATTGGAACCATTTTCATTTAGTACCAACTAGACATCATAAGAAGTATTCTGGTGCAAATGCAATGCGGATATGATGTTCCCAATCTACAAGTAGTAGTATAAGATTTTCAAAATGGCAGCAATTGCAGCCATATTGAATATCAGACTGGTACAGTGTTTTAATTTAAGACCAATATGACACAATAAGAAGTCTTCTGGTGCTAACATCAAGCTATGACTTTTTGTTCAGGAGGAGTAGCAACAGCAAGATTTTCAATACTTGATGGACAAATGTGGATGTCAGACTGGCACCATTTTCATATACAGCCAAATAAACATCATAAGAAGTCTTCTGGTGAAAACCCCATGCTAATATGACTTTCCATTCAGGAAGAGTGATAACAAGACTTTCAATATGGCTGCAGTGGTGGCCATTTTAAACATCAGATATCACCATTTTCATTTAGGATCATCATAAAGTCTTGTGGTGAAAACCATATGTTGATATGATCATCCATTCAGGAGAATCAGTGACAAAATGGCTGCTGTGGCAGCCATATTGGAAGCCTGAGCAGCATAATTTTCATTGAGGACCAACTAGATCTTGGGATAATATTTGTGTAAAGTTTCATCACAATCCTATAAGTAGTTTCAAATTTAAAGCATTAAGAAACTTGTGCCAACAGATGGATGAATATCATCCCATAAGCTCTAGTGGTCTATAACCAGTACAGATGGAAGGATGTCAGACATAATGCTATCCCATAAACTCCTCTAGTCTATAACCAGTACAGATGGAAGGATGTCAGACATTATGCCATCCCATAATCTCCTCTGGTCTATAACCAGTACAGATGGAAGGATGTCAGACATTATGCCATCCCATAATCTCCTCTAGTCTATAACCAGTACAGATGGAAGGATGTCAGACATTATGCCATCCCATAATCTCCACTAGTCTATAACCACTACAGATGGAAGGATGTCAGACATTATGCCATCATATAATCTCCTCTGGTCTATAACCAGTACAGATGGAAGGATGTCAGACATTATGCCATCCCATAATCTCCTCTGGTCTATAACCACTACAGCTACTGATACCTTGTCAGGAGACTTTTCTAAGATGGATTTCACAGTTTCCAAGTCTCCCTTTGCTGCTGCTTGTACAAGAGTTATTTCCCCTGGGACAGCCCCGGGTACTCCCCGAAGGAGATCAACAAACAGCTGAGCAAGGGCATCGGCTACAACTAAAATCAAATTGAAAAGAATGTGTTAAAATGTTGAGGTTACTAATGTTCAAATTTTATAAACTAGCTAGTATGTAAACGGCTTGCTTTTAAATGCATACTGACCTAGCAAGTATGTAAACAGCTTGCTGTTATATGCATACTGACCTAGCTAGTATGTAAACAACTTGCTGATACATGCATACTGACCTAGCATGTAAACAGCTTGCTGTTACATTCATACTGACCTAGCAAGTATGTAAACAGCTTGCTGATACATGCATACTGACCTAGCATGTAAACAGCTTGCTGATACATGCATACTGACCTAGCAAGTATGTAAACAGCTTGCTGATACATGTATACTGACCTAGCAAGTATGTAAACAGCTTGCTGATACATGCATACTGACCTAGTCAGCATTTAAGCAGCTTGCTGCTACATGCATACTGACCTAGTTAGTATGTAAATAGCTTGCTCTTACATGCATACTGACCTAGTTAGCATATAAGCAGCTTGCTGTTATATGCATACTGACCTAGTATGTAAATAGCTTGCTGTTACATGCATACTGACCTAGATAGTATGTAAACAGCTTGCTGTTACATCCTTACTGACCTAGCAATTATATAAACAGCTTGCTGTTACATGCATACAGACCTAGTCAGTATGTAAACAGCTTGCTGTTACATGTATACTGACTTAGCAAGTATGTAAACTGCTTGTTGTTAGAGGCATAATGACCTAGTAAGTATGTATACAGGTTGCTGCTCATGCATACTGACCTAGTTAGTATGTAAGCAGTTTGCTGTTACATGAATACTGACCAAGTAAGTATGTAAACAGCTTGCTGTAACATACATACCGATGGACACCATACAATATCATGAAGACATGTCATGTATTAGATGCAGAGGTTAAACAACTGAGTTAATGCACCTGGGATAAAATAGATTTGTGACTAAAAAGCACACTGTATCCAAATTATTACACTTTTTCATTAGATTTAAACAAATATGTACCTTTCTTAAAATTTTCTGTGGCTTTATGTCACACTAAGCATTATACTGTAGGAGTAAATGGTCAAGAACATTGTATATACTTGCTTATAAGTGGAGTCCAACTGAAAAAAGCCATACAGACCCTGATCTGCTATCACACGACACACCTGCAGATTAGGGGTCAATGTTGTTTGTTTTACTGATCACTCCTAATAAACTGCATAGACCCAGATCAGTCAGCACTTTATGGACTCCACTTATAAAAGAGCATATATGGTTAATATTCAGGTTAATATCCAATCATTTTTCTAATACTGTAAGGAGTCAATAAGGGCAAAGCTTCACTGAGAAGCACTGGGAACTATCACATGACCATTAATAGCCAATCACATTAGAGAAAACATGGCTGATTAAGTATGAATTACAGCAGAATGACAGACAAGTTTCTGAGAGTTTATCATGGATTGTTATGCCTGAAAAGTTTCAGTCAGAAATCATACTGCATAACATCTCACCGATCAGAAAGCAAATTACATTTACAGATGTGATTAAAGTTTGCTCAAACAAGGAGAAAGATTATAATCATTTATGCAAAGGCTAAAACAAAAATAAAACATTATGAGAGAGAGACAGGGAGAGAGAGGGGGAGGGAGAGAGAGAGAGGGGAGATCTCAGGTGTTATAGTGAAAAATTACCATTCATGTTTCTTGATAAATCTTCAGCATCAACATCTTCTTCATCATCGCTGTCTTCTTCATCTGATGCATTGACTTGAGGAGCACCTTCTTCCTTTAGCTTATTTTCACAAGGCATACAACAGGTTGGATTAAGAACCCAGATATGACCATCTGGAACTTTCACCTTCAAATCACCATCTTTGTCAATCCTTACAATCCGTCCCACTTGGCCAAGTGCCTGCAAAAAATGAGAGCCAGTCCTAATGCCAAATGAAACAGTTACTGAGTTGATACCAGTTTATTTCAAAGGAAGATTATATCTTCAGACTTGTCACTCAATCTTTTCTCCAAGGGTTTAACAGAATTGTCATTCCTTTCCTGAAACCCTTGTTCTGCCTAAAATTGAAACAGATGGTACCAATGATAATAAAAAGAGTTATCTATCTATCTATCTATCTATCTATCTATATATATATATATATATATATATATATATATATATATATATATATATATATATATATATATATATATATATATATATATATATATATATATAACAAACAATTAGGTTTGGAGTAAAAACACAAAAATCATACTTAGTTACATATAATCACAAGATATTTTCAAAACTTTGTCAAAGATTGCCGGTAGTATTTTTTAATACTGCAGAAGCAAAAGTTTATGTGGATAAAATTTTCTTGATATTCAACATGGACTATGCTAGATGGGACACAATTTCATGGACTATGCTAGATGGGACACAATTTCATGGATGTGAACCTATTACAAGTCTCAAAATAGCACATGTAGGCTTTGTGTCTAATTTTGTGAAATTCTAAAAAACTAACAAATCTCCAACAACATCTTTGATTTTTCAGTATCTGATGAGCTAGATTTATTAATTTCTGTAAAATTTTCATTTTATGAATATAATTTTCTAAGAAGAAAAAGACAAAAGAATTGTCAGACAATGGCAAAAGAAAACCTGGACAAATGAGGGATCCTATTCCATTAAATATAGTTTTCCATAATAACCAAAAATTATGGATTCCAAACAGAAATTACTCTGACCTCTTAGAAAACCTCTACCATAGTTCTTGATGATCAAAATGCAGTTTGGATCGACTTACATCTTTCATCTCATCATTCCATCCACCATGTCCTTCCTGTAACTCCTTTACAGCATTATAGGAATCCAGTATCTCTACTGGCTGTCCATTTGAAAAGCTGTGGACCTACAATGCAATACAGCAATTATCAATTAAATGTGTCAATGTTTCTCCCATGATCCTAAGAATCATCATACAACTCAGGGTACCAGTGCCTGTGATTTGCTTGTGTATATATTTCAGATGCATTGTTTGTTTGTCAGTGGTTTTTTTTTATTTTTAAGTTTCATTATATGCTACAAATAATTATATTTTGGACTTGACCTTGTCCAAAATCAAGGTCATTTTCTACCTGACCCAAGTCATTGATTTTGGTTTTGTAAACATGTTTATCTCAATCTAAGTCCAGATCATTGGAAATTCCCCATGAAATGCCAGGTCTATCTATTGTTTACTACATTTGATATTATAAGTTTAGAAACAGACCTTTTCATTATAACTAAGATTTTTTCTTGTACAGAATGAAATTTTCCATTATAAATAATATTTACCCTTGTAGCCATAGTAATTACCCTTGTAAGAGCAGTAGAATTTACCATTGTAAGAGCCATAGTATTTACCCAAGTAAGAGCTACAGTATATATCATATAAGAACCATAGTAATTACACTTGTAAGAGCCACAGTAATATCCCCTGTAAGAGCCTTAGTATTTACCCTTGTAAGAGCCATAGTAATTACCCTTGTAAGAACCATAGTAATTACTCTTGTAAGAGCCATAGTATTTACCCTTGTAAGAACCATAGTAATTACTCTTGTAAGAGCCATAGTATTTACCATTGTAAAAGCCATAGTATTTACCCTTGTAAGAGTCATAGCAATTATCCTTGCAAGAGCCATAGTATTTACAATTGTAAGAGCCATAGTAATTATCATTGTAAGAGCCATAGTATTTACAATTGTAAGAGCCATATTATTTACAATTGTAAGAGCCATAGTAATTACCCTTGTAAGAGCCATAGTATTTACAATTGTAAGAGCCATATTTACAACTGTAACAGCCATATTATTTACAACTGTAAGAGCCAAAGTAATTACCCTTGTAAGAGCCATAGTATTTACAATTGTAAGAGCCATAGTAATTACCCTTGTAAGAGCCTGTTTGTTGATAGTCCACTTCTTTGCATCTTCATACTGCACCTTGACAGTTTTACCTCCAAAATGTAGGTCAATCACTGTTCCTAATTCTTTGGTACACTAAAAAAGAAAAGATGGACATTTAAACAAATAAATAAGAAGCACACCAGTTGTAGCTGTGTGTGTCTCTTCTACCCCCACCCAACGCCACCCCACAGTGAAACCTGTATAATACAGTCAAGTGACTAAGGGAAGGTAAAAATGTCATTTACAGATAGGTGTCGAGTGATTTTGCTAGGCCAAAATTGCAATAGGACACTGATTGGTCAAATATTTTGAGGTTACAATACTTGAGGCATTGCTTAAAACAAAAGAAAGAAAAGTTAAATTCTTCTTCATGCTTAAGATGTATTAGAGAAATAATAAAGAAAAAAAAAACATTGAAGCCAGTGAGTAATACTCGAGTCCAGGAAACATTTGCTAGACTTGAGAGTTTTCTTTCTCTAATGATCTCCACTCCTTAACGGCTTGTAACATAAAGTATGTTGTATCTTTAGCACCAGTCTTCCCCATGATGAACATGGCTTGGGTCTCTTGAGTAAGTCTATTTCTTAGAGACTTGTGGATTGCTTTCAGGTCATGAAGTTCCTCATACATTTCTTTGGCAATGTATAGACCTGTTCTCTCACTAATCTAAGCATATGTGATAAATTCTCTTGAAACCTGCATGCTTTATGAAATAATTACCTGGATACAGGCAACTAAATATTTATTTACAATTATATCAGCAAGAATTATTACAGTTGGTGAAGTTGCTAGCTTTTCTCCGGGTTGGTTTTTCAACACATTTGATAAAGATTGCAGAAATAATTCCATACAAGAGAAATATGATTCAATTGATGCATTTTCAGACCAATGCAAATATTGGGTACCTCTGAAATCTGAAGCACGTGAATTAGAGATTGGAACTTATTCAGTGCCTCACTAGACAGACTGTATCCTGCTTTAAGTTCAACTAGAACTTCCTTTTCTTCATCTGGTAGGTTTCAAAAGGCTGAAGTCCCATATGAGACTGAAGCCCATGGGCTAATCAAGCTGTCTGGTGATCAACTGTTTTTGCTGATCATCCAAAGCAGAGATGCAATGTTTTGTACAACCTGTAGTAAAACATTCTTCCTATTTTGTGCCATACAAACTGTGCTAATCGTGCATTCTCCTGTTCCTGGTTTGATAACCATCAATATATCCCCAGCCAGACAGATCTGAACTTTTGTACAGATTTCAGATAGCTAGTAATTTGTTTCTCATCACAACCAATAATTTTGTGATAATGGTCAAAAGACTTGACAAAAAATTCATTAATTTCAGTGGGGACACTTGATATCTGATCAGTGGCGGGCCTGCACTTTCATGCATAATGTAACACCTTCACATGTATGTAAGGCAACTACACTACATATTTCATACATATCGTTAGCCTAGTGTTTGAGAAAAATTGGTATTGACTGGTTCACTGTCACTGCTTTACAACAACAACAGAGGTAATGGCCAATCAAATCTCATGTTATCATGGATTGATTATTAGTACATGAAACTGGTCAAATCTGATCAATTCTTATTCTGATCTCTGGAAAATTGATAGGCCTATGCACAATGATAGATTCTAAAAATCCCTTTGGTGTCCTTGTGTTATTATTCAATGCTAAATGAACTCACAAAACTGACATAAGTACAAATAATAATTAAAATGAAATGTAATAAGAAAATGAATCATAAATCTAAGCTGTTAACTTACCTGCTTACTTCTACTCAATTCTCCAAAATTAGTGCACTACAGTTATTATTTATCACTATTTAGTTAGTTCATTAAATGTCCTATCAGAGCAAATGCAAATGAAGAAATGATGAACTTTTAGGTCACATTGAATGATGGACTTTTCAGTCACAATGAATGATGGACTTTTAAGTCACACTGAATGATATTTTTAGGTCACATTGGATGATAGACTTTTAAGTCACAATGAGTGATAGACTTTTCAGTCACAATGAATGATGGATTTTAAGTCATACTGAATGATGGACTTGAAGTCACAATGAATGATGGACTTTTAAGTCACACTGAATGATGGACTTGAAGTCACATTGAATGATGGACTTTAAGTCATACTGAATGATGGATTTTAAGTCATACTGAATGATGGACTTGAAGTCACAATGAATGATGGACTTTTAAGTCACAATGAATGATGGACTTTAAGTCATACTGAATGACGGATTTTAAGTCATACTGAATGATGGACTTGAAGTCACAATGAATGATGGACTTTCAAGTCACACTGAATGATGGACTTTTAAGTCATACTGAATGATGGACTTGAAGTCACACTGAATGATGGATTTTAAGTCATACTGAATGATGGAGTTGAAGTCACAATGAATGATGGACTTTTAAGTCACACTGAATGATGGACTTGAAGTCACATTGAATGATGGACTTTAAGTCATACTGAATGACGGACTTTCAAGTCAAATTGATGCAATAAGCTCATAATCAGTTTATGTAAACAAAGCATTTTTACATGATACAATTAAATGAATCTGCTAATCAATGAGGCATACATGAAAATAAGGAAAGAACACAGCTCAAGTCCATTGTTTTGAGCCAGGTGTACTGTAATAGTCTTTATCAATTGGGTAAATGACTGTTTAAATATAATGGACTTCACAAATCTCTGTACAATAGATACAGCCTGTTTACATACAAATGGCAGATTCAATTATTTGTCACCAAAATAACAATTTATCAAGTAATTAATGAATAATAATACAATAATCAATATCAAAATAGCAGTTTGCTTGGAAGGTGAATTAGTCAAATATTTTAAGGGTGGCTGTTTGTTGAATATAATTTTCTTTGGAAAGTAGATTACGTTCTTAGGGAAGTCTGATTAGTGGTGGTTGTGTTTAAATTGCTTTCCAACAACTATAGTGTACGTTCTCTCTGGAAAAGCGCTAAGCATACAAGAAAACATTTTCTATACTTAGCTGACATTTAAAGCACTTAAAAATATTTAAGATATATCTGTACAGGGCAGGTAAAATATGCATCTTAAAGAAATCTGCACATAATATCACAAGCACCTGTCAAGATTTGCAAGACTGAATAATTCTTGAAATGTACCTCTAATTTTGAAATGTACCTTTATTCCTGAAATGTACCTAAAGAAATTCTTGAAATGTACCTTTAGTAACATTAAATCACTGTTAGTAAGGACACAGAGGCAACTTATTTGCTATTAAGTGAGTTCAAACATTCACTGAAGAGTAATATTTATTTCAATTGACAATGATTAATTATGGATAAATAGAAGTCCTTCTAGAAGTCCTGATAGCTTTGCTATAGAAGTCTGGGTTGTATGTATATTGAATGGTCACTTCTGTCTTCAGTATGAAGGTGTCCACATAATACAGTCCTGTTTGTGATTAGAAAGGTCTTTACCTGTTCCATATCTTTATTCCAGCCACCATAGATATCATACTTCTGCATTTGTTCAAAACTTGTGATGTCTAAATTCACCCTGACTTTGTCACTGCGCTTCAGGACAACTTCCCCAGGTGATATCACATCTGAAGTTAAGATAACGATATAATTAAACATATTTTACAGACATTAATGCTTTCATCCAAAACTGATTTTTATCTTCTGACTTAGTGATCCCTATGCAAGATGGATACCAGACACATTATCATGAATGTATCATATCTGTCAGAATTCATTAAAGGCAAGACAAATTTTAAAGATTTCAAAAGTGAGATAACAGTTGCTACAAGGACACGGAGCTTGAATAATCTACTCCTTCACTTATTTGCCAAGTGGTTGGTGGCTTTGGCTGAGCAGACTTAAAAAAAAAAATAAGTAACACAAAATTAGACTAACAGAACAAGACCAGTTTCATGTTTCAGTTTCAAAACAATAAGAAATAATTTAAAACTTTTACAGCCTGGCAAGCTGTACTTTTGACTTGATGCAGCCAGTAAGCTGAACAGTGAGCTTTGATACCTGTCCCAAGATTATGTCATGTTTATCTAAATTGTATTGGTGACTGACCTTTGTCCAAAATTGAGGGTAATAGCTGGGCCACCCTGGCTAATGTCTTTTCTTTATAAACAATATATTATAAGTTACACAGCTAATATTTGTTTATGATAGTATCTTATATATTATGATTATTATTATTGTAGGTAAACATGTTTACTTGAGTTTGAAGTCAGGACATCGGTATTCCCCACTAGAAGACATGATCTATATGTTCTTGGTCAGATAGCTTAGTAAAACTGAAATAACAGACCTGATCTTGTTGACAATTTTGTATGTTCTTGAAATGAACTTTTGACCCTCATTCTGGTCCTCATATTGTCCTCTTAGCTTTTTATATAAGCGAAAGTAAACAGAAATTCTGCATTGTAGCATTAATCTTTGCGGAATCAATTCTAGTTATGTTCAGTTAACAGGATTCAATTTATTTATTCAAATCATTCATTGGAATTACAAAGAGATTTTTAATTTAGGTCTAAATTACTAATTTGGAATTACTATCAATTCATTCAAAGACATTTGAATCATATCATTGTTATACATCAAAACTGTTGGCACATGAGCACATTCAAAACTGGAATTAATTCAGACCACTGGAATTCATTTGGAATACCCTATACTGTTGGACGAGTGATAGAACATTTAGTACTATCTGGTATTTAATCCACAATACTGTAAGTTCTTTGTAAATTTTCATTTTTTCAAGGGAAATAAATTATTTGTTGAATTTTACAAAACTAAGGGTTTTTTGCTCTTTTCTGTTATTTAGTTTAAGACCATAGAGTTGTAACAGTTATAACTCCAAGAACTGTATTATTATATCCATGAAAGAAAAGATATATATGGATATTAAAATAAATAACAAAAGTCCCCTGAAGGGACTGACAACTTCACTGACTGAAAAGAATCTCCTGGAAATCATGATATAACCATTTCTTCCTTTTAACGGCTGAGTTTTGAAATCATATCGGATATTCTTTAGTGATAGGATTGTCAAATTAGCTACTGTGACTGCCATACTGAATGCAAGATTAGCATCATTTTCATTTAGGACAAACTAGACATCATTAGAAAACTTTTGGTGAAAACTCCATGTTAATATTGCCTTCCATTCAGGAGAATTAGTGATAAGACTTTCAATGTGTTCAATATGGCAGCCATACACAAGGTCAGATTGATATTATTTTCATTCAGGACCAACTAGATCTCATATTTGTCTCCTAGTGAAAACCCACATTGATATGACTTCTGTCTAGGAGTAGCAATAACAAAAATTTCAAGATGGCTGCCATGGTGGCCATAATGTCAGATCAGCACCATTTTCATTTAGTTCCAATTGGACATTATAAGCCTTCAAGTGAAAATCCAATGTTGATATGACTTTTTATCTTCCAGAAGTAGCAATAAAATTTCAGGATTGATGGGAATACCGGATATCAGATTGGCACAATTCTTATGTTGGACTAGACACCAAATAAGAAGTTATGGTAAAAATGAATTTCTATTCAGGATGAGCAGCAATAACAAGATTTTCAATATGGCTGTTGTGGTGGCCATATTGGATGTCAAATTGGAACCATTTTCATTCAGGACCAACTGGACATCATAATAAGTTTTAGTGAAAGCCCGATGTTTATATTACTATTAATTCAGGTGGTGTAGTGATAATATTGTCAAGATGGCTGCTGTGATGGCAATACTGTATGTCTAGGTGAAATTATATTCCTTTAAGACCAACCAGGGTTCTCAATAGATGCACACCCATAGCTCTTGATGCTGACCCATTTCTGACAAACAGAAATTCCAACCTGTGCATTTTTATGACGTATATTGATTTGTACCAAAGCATCAGTCTTAACTACCTTGATTCACCTCTGGGTCATTTCATACAGAGCATGCACTGTTCGTAACAAATTTACAGTATGCACCAGTGATTGACATTTGCCAGACTAATGTTACACTTTATCTGCCGATATTACAACACCTATGTAAAGTCAACATGAACTGGGTGAAGCAAACTCCTCATTGATGTCACACTTAGGAATGCATAACTGGATGAAGGTTAGATTCTTTGGAGATCATCGACTGACATTTATGACAGAGAAAGATGGAACCACTTATATTAGCATTTGTTTGCCCATGAAATTATAATCAATTAGACAAAACTGGAAAATACGATAGCTGGTAAGGCCAGTTGTCAAAGGTAAGTGGACAAACTTGAATTGTGTTTTATTGGCAAATAAATTTGCTTTAATCAGTGCAATGCTTAAAATTCAGGTGTTTTACTAAATCATTCACAAAGAATTTACCGTACATTAAACTCAATGATTTAATTCATGCTTTGGAATTACTTGAGATTGAATACAGAGATAATAATATTGCTATATCAGATCTGTGAACTGTTAAATCACAATGGCTCACTGTAGTATATTTTTTTCCATCTCAGTCTCAAAGATGACCTACCAGTCATACATAATTGGAAAGAGAAACACTTACGCATAAATCAGTACTAATGGCCATGTTGTCTGCTTGTATGTTTCTCACAAAATACAAGTATTCTCTTTATTCAGCATGAGACAAGAAATCTTAAACCTCAATTTGTTTCAAGAATAGCAAACAATTCCAGATATGAGCTCATGACTGTTAAAAACAAATGACTCTTGAGATTTTGGGGTCAATGGTTAAATTACTATTCTGTTTTGAAATTTATTGAAAACCCCTTCCAACCCCGTCTTTTGGTGAAAAACCCATGTCAGCATGTCTTTCTATTCTGGAAGAAAGTGGTGACATGATTTTCAAGATGGTTCATAAGGTGGTCATATGGATCATTTAGGATCAACCTGACATCATGAAAACCCAAGTCGACATGTCTTTCTATTCAGGAAGTAAGTGGTGACATGATTTTCAAGATGGTTCATGAGGTGGTCATATGGATCATTTAGGATCAACCTGTCATCATGAAAACCCATTCTGATATGACCATCCATCCAAGAGAATTTCAATAACAATATTTTCAAGATGAATCCTGAGGTAGTCATATGGATCTTTTAGGATCAACCTGGCATCATGAAAACCCATTCTGATATGACCATCCATCCAAGAGAATTTCAATAACAATATTTTCAAGATGAATGCTGAGGTGGTCATATGGATCATTTAGGATCAACCTGTCATCATGAAAACCCATTCTGATATGACCATCCATCCAAGAGAATTTCAATATCAATATTTTCAAGATGGATGCTGTAGTGGCCATATTGGATATCTGAGCAACACTGCATAGGAACAACTTGACCTTGGGATGAATGTCTGTATGTAAAGTTTCATGGCAATCCTCTCAGTAGAGGAGTAATGTTAACAAATATGTACCAGTGGATGGATAGACATCAGACAACATAGAACTTACAACCAGCCACCCCATTAATTCTACTGTTTTATGACCAGTAGAGCTAAAAATGAACAAATAAATGCCATACACTCTGTGAACACTTGTGGTCATCAGGGAAACACCAACACATGCACACAAATGCACAGACAGGGGTAAAGCCATTATATTTGATGATAAATCCAAAATCATTTGCAAAATTTCGAGGACCTTGATTTGAAAAAGTTTTGTGCAGTGGTTATGGAAATGAAGTGGTTTGAATGGATTTCTATTATTAGTTATTGGAGGCCATATATGGCAAGTCTGCACCATTTGTTCCAATTGAAAGGTCTTAGTGCCACTAGCTCCATGTCATACTGGGACAAACTCTGTTCAGTAGTGTTGGATAAAAACAGTTCACAAACCAACAACTGGCAAGTGTGTTGGGTAGTAGGCATCCCCTTGGCCAGGTTTGGTGTAGATTAGGTCAACAGATCCTTCTCCTCCCAGTCTGTATGTTCCAGTTTTTTTTGTCATCTGCCATTTTACCTCCACTCCCCCATGGTATGATGTAACTCCTTTATCTGTCCAATCTGTCATCTTTATAACTGAAGCAACCTGTCCTTCACCACCTGAAAATTAAAACAAGAGTTATAAGTGGGCTTCACATTCCTCATCTTCCTAACAGCCAAAAGTAACAACAGTTTACAAAGAAATCTAGGTCAGTAGGATGCATTCTGTTGAAATTTCTTCAAACGCTGTTGACTGCATATATTATAAAAACAAATTGTTTTGAGGGTTCTACTTTCTGTACCTTCATCCATATCTGATGGCACATCAGCATCATTTGTTCAATACCAAAATTCCCCTACGCAAAAAGTGCTTTGAAAGCCATTACCAGTTTCTAAGAAGTCATTTAAGGTTATTCTATTTGTAGTAATGGCTGCCATATTTGATGGTGTACATTTGAAGATCTTTATACCACAATGTTTTCTGTCAAATATGGTCAAAGTATGTGTAGAAGTATTTAAGAGGTTGTTTAAAGGCTTATTTATTTGTAACAATGGCCATATTTGATGGCACATCATCGTTAGTTGTACAAAACTCTACAACCACCATGTCCGTATGTTTTCTGTTAAATATGGTCAAATTCTGTTATGTAGTTTTTCCTAAGTTGTTAAAAGCCAATCTATTGTTTGTACCAGTGGCCACATTTGCTGGCAGATTGGCATCATTTATATAAATCGGACAGGTTTTCATGCTTTCTATCAAGTTTGGTTACATTCTATTCAGTGGTTTTAAAGAAGTCATTTAAAAGTTTTGTTTAAACTTTTAGGATGGTGGCCATATCTGATGGCAGATTAGCATTATTTGCACAAAGGTCTTCTTTCCAAGATGCTTTCTGTCAAGTCTGGTCAAATTCAGTTCTGAAGAAGTTATTTAAATACCCTCTATTATCAGTAAAAAGTGGTAACATTGTAAGGCAGATTGGCATCTTTTGTACAGTAAAACCTGTCTTGAAAGACCACTGCTATGAGAGACCACTTGTCTTAAGAGACCAGGTTCTCCCTCTACAGAAGGGATGGTCTTTCGATGCAGGTTCTACCATATGAGCATATATAATAAGGTATTCAAGCCAATATTTTTTGGGCAAAATCTGATTCTGTTCAGCAATTTTTGAGAAATCACTTAAACTTTCTCTGGTTTTGCTTTGGTGACAACACCTAATGTCAGAGGGGCATCATGTGAATAAACGAGAAAGCACTAAATAAATGAGAAAGCACTAAATAAATGAGAAAGTACTGAATGACAGAATACTCTCTGCCAAATTTTGTCAAAACTGGTCCAGTGGTTAGTGAAAAGCAATTGAAGAGGGATATAAAATGCAGATGCTGGATATGCGATAAACTCACTTGACTTTATTGATAGATGAACAATATGACAAACATTAATTGTTTTCTTTATGAGACGGTATATGTCATTCTGATGACCCTGACCTATGGCCTTTGGTTGACTATTTGCTTTCTTTATGAGACAGTATATGTCATTCTGATGACCCTGACCTATGGCCTTTGGTTGACTATTTGCTTTCTTTATGAGACAGTATATGTCATTCTGATGACCCTGATCTATGGCCTTTAGTTGACTATTTGCTTTCTTTAATTGATGGTATATGTCATTCTGATGACCCTGACCTATGGCCTTTGGTTGACTATTTGCTTTCTTTATGAGACGGTGTATGTCATTCTGATGACCCTGACCTATGGCCTTTGGTTGCCGATTTGCTTTCTTTATGAGACAGTATATGTCATTATGATGACCCTGACCTATGGCCTTTGGTTGACTATTTGCTTTATATCCTCCATGTTCTGAGGTCCCCCACTTCAGCAACCCAACCCCCCAATCCACTGACCAACAGCAATCCACTTTTTAATTGGAGGAATCCCTTGACACCAAAACATTTTAAAAAGTATCCTAATAGGACAGCCATCCCTCTAATATGGTCATATTAGTACATAAATGACAAATTTACCCCTCACAAACAGTCACATTAGGGTTTTTGATGGAAATCTCTAAAATATTTGTTGATTTCTAAAGTTCAACAAAATACCACTTGTTTTGACATGCCAAATAAAGTATCTAACATAAATCCATACAAACAGATAAGTAATTCAATTATCCATGCTGACGGTGGCAGGTTTAGTCACTTTGATAATTACTAGTTATTATTACCAATTATCAACCTCTGGCTGTGTGCATTCGAGTCTAGGATTCGGCCAATGTGGGTATGTAAGAAAGCTTGGCAGTAGATTCTTGTGGGTCAGTGGTTCTTTCCAAGGTTTTCCTAGGTTCCTCCTCCATCATTAATACTGGCCGCCATGTATAGCCTATCATGTGCTGAAAAATGGCGTTAAACCCTACAACAACCACAACCAATTATCATTCGTTACTTTGATAATTACTAGCTATTATTACCAAAGATAATTAGTCACTTTGATAATTACTGGCCATTATTACCAAAGATAATTAGTCACTTTGAGAATTACTAGTTATTATTACCAATAATTATCAATACGACAAAAGCTAACTTTCAAGCAGCACAGTATTGTTCACCTCAAGTCAGACTGTCATCCATGACTGAATTTTAGCCATCACGGATTGTCTCTCTTACATTGCAAAAGAACTGTATGAGAAGGTACCAGGCTATAACAAATTAATCGAGTTACAAGCTCACTTCCTTTGTAAACACAGCATTTTGTGTAATAGGTAGGTAGGAATACGAGTTTAATGTAACACCTGCAATTTAGTTTCAAAGTGGTATGGTTGCCACTGACAGAATAAGTTGCTGCAAAACGTTCAGATATTCTCAGTTTAAAAAGAAACATGAAAGTAATTGGACTAAATAAAAAGTGTGACAGTCCTATTATCATGGTAGAGAAATTGCATATCAGAAAGATTCCAGTCAAAAGCATGATAATATTTCAGTGTTCATTTACAGGTAACAAAATTCTGGTTGCATTTCTGGTATTTGCTTTTCATTTTGTTTGTAAACTATCTATTCATTGTATGCAGGTACTGCCATTGGTGATAAGTCTTCCTAGAAACTTTTCTGTGAATGTAACTAAGTTCTATCATTGGTATTGTTTCAAAACATACAAAATGTCTTTGCCAACAAAATGTATAACTCAAATAATATACATCTATTCATATTAACTTATCTCTTAAACTCAGAAAGACTATCCATATTTTCATAAAAGAATGCTTTAAGTGACCTTGACACTAAAACTCCAAATATGGCAATAACTACCTTGAATATGTAATGGAGCCAAACTGCTCAGACTGGTTCAAGAATTTCATCATGGAATACCATTATTTGTACTTTTACAATAGGTATGAAGACCAAACTATGCCCAAAATGAGGTTATCAATGAAAAAATAAAATTGAACAAAACTGAAATTACAAGAATTTGTGAAATTTACCTGTTGCAGACATTGACTGCTTTATTACAAATGTAAACCCATTTATGTTTACTGGAAAATGATAACGTGGAAATATTAATCTGCATACATATTTAAACACTTTATATCATAGAAGTTAATCAAGTTTAGCAAGAATAGGAACTGTGAGCATTTTACTTCTTTATCTCCCTTGGTAGTATTTGGTAAATATAAATGAGGCTCGCATGTTGTCTCCATGTAAAGCTGATTTTACAGATATCGAAGTGATTCAGAAATTAATTATGCCATCTGTCTCAGGATGAAAGGTTGTTTACTTGTTTGTTATTTACAATCAACATGTTTATGGCTCATTGGGAATTGACTGATATAACTGATTATTAAGTGTACCATAAAATATGTCATTTTCATTTTCACACTTGTTGCTGTTTTAGTGTTAGTATTATATTTCCATGATTTCCTCTCAATCTTTGTTAATGACACCTCTACTGAAGAAACAAATTAATGTGTAAACTAAACCTGGTGACCTCTGAATAAGCTTACTTGGCAACATCGTCAAGGAAACAATCTGTAAACTACATCTAGTGACTTTAGAAAATTAATTTGTAATGGTGTTTATCTGTCATTTTAATGGATAAACAAATCAAAGACTGGTTGATATTATTTGAGAACTCCCATGGCCCATGTCTTCCTGTTGCTACAAGAAAAGTAAAAATGGGGAGTTATTTTAAAAGAATGCATGAAAAGAATAATACAATTATTATTATTATTATTATTATTATTATTATTTTTATTATTATTATTATTATTTTTATTATTATTAATATTATATTATTACTATTATTATTATTATTATTATTATAATAAATTTTCTCAGAGAGAATGGGTTGAAAATATTTGCCATATATACTTCCTCATAAGTTAATTCCAACTGGAAACAACACAAAGCCATATTCATCACATAATGTACAGACAGATAACGGTCTATCTTGTTTATTCTAATGATTACTCCTAAGAAACTGCAAAGATCCAGATCTGTTGGTGGATTATGCAACAGCACATCTGGGTCATTAAAATTTGCAGTTTGACACATAAGTGAGTACTGGTATCTATGGTAACCATGGCAAATATTACAATTCCTACCATCATCATTCTTCCACTTCCAATGGGGTCCTCTCATTATCTCAGCTCCTTGAAAAATTCCATAAGTCTCCATCTTTTTACTGTGCAACCTGGGAGGTAAACCCACTCTGAAAATTTAACAAAGAAATCTTCAAAGCACCAGACAATTTTTTTTCTTCAAATTGTATACATGCAACTGGACTCTGACTTTAAAGTAGAATGTTAAGCATGAAGACATAGGATGGTATTCACTGGCTCAGAATTACCCAATACAAATTTAACTTAGCACAGGTCAGCAGTTTTAAAGTTATGTAAATACATGGTCAGCAGTTTTAAAGTTATGTAAATACATGGTCTCTAAATACTTGTATTCTTCCATCACATGTACATGCAAAAGTAAGCGGTAGCCAAGCCAAGCTTGATGTTTTTTCTCGCCAAATTTTCTGGTTTCCTCCTTGAGTTGTACTTGATACAACAGCTGCAATGTGTGCTTAAAAAGGCATTATTTAGGTTAAATGCATGACTCTAAACCTCATTATAATAAGTGCACGCCGACAATGTCATAAACTATGTCAAGTGTATATACATGCTAAAATAGTTATCTCCCTTTGTCTATGCTGGACTCTCTTGGTATTGTTTATTCTCTTCCAACATGGTCACATCAAATAAAACACATGCAAGATATGTTTCTGAGACTGAATTGATGAAGAGAGTGGAAACGACACACCATACATGCATGTCTGTAAGATTGAAGATAATGATGTTTGAACATTATTTAGTCTGTCATTTCCCTGCAATAGCACAGCGGGGATTGAGACAAGTCAACTTAGTAAATAGCCTTTCATGTGGATTTTGACTAAAAAGAGGGGCATGTGATTGTTATGAGCCAAAAAATACTGGATGACTGAGGCCTCTCTAACAGAAGATCAGACTCTTCCTGTATTCCAAATGATTGCTCATTGGTGTTATCTAAATTTGCCTCAAGGATCCTTGACCCTGACAAAATATGGCATTTTGAAAGACTCTGGAAATTTATTAATATTCAGCCCACAACCCAGCTGAGGTTAGGTCTGTCAGTCCCTCCACATTAAGAAGGAGGTTCTGCTTAACTGTATCAAAAGCTATAAATTTTGTGTACAAAGTAATACACGTGACCAATCAACTGAGAAAAGTTCTGTTTTTGTTCTTCATCTTTCATAGTTTACCTACTAATAGTGATCACTTTCGTCTGTATGAGCTGTCCGTCCTTTGCTCATGCTCACCTTGTAATGCATCACTGGTTAAATACATTTAGTGGTAACCATGAGATTTTGTGACACTTAAGTTATGGAATTAATAACATATCAAACCCTGAAATACAAAATGAACTGGGGCCCCAAGTAGACGAGTGGTCTAAAGCACTCTCCGTCACAGATCACTGCCATCTCACCTCTGTCTGCGTGGGTTCGAGACTCGGATTCAGCCAATGTGAGAAAGCTTGCCAGTAGCTTCTCGAGGGTCGGTGGTTCTTTCCGTGGTTTTCCTGGGTTCTTCCTTCACCATTAATACTGGCCGCCATGTATAGCCTATCGTGTGCTGAAAAATGGCATTAAACCCTATAACAACAACAACAACAAAATGAAATGAGATAACTGCATTGTATTTTAATCCAAATAGTTCCATAAGTTAGTAACCCCTAGTTCTGTTGATACACACAGTGAGTGTTTCCTTTAACTGTGATACATTCACTTTAAATATGATGGGAACAAATTATAAAATGGTCAGTCTTCTATTAAAAAGACCAATGCTTCTCCAAATTCATTTCTGTGTTCAACTATCATAGAAGAACATTTCTTCAGATGATGAAACTACTGGATACAGGTTTACATAATGCCCTGCAGAAAATGATGCTTTCAATGAAATAAAGAAAAGAAAATTTTGTTACACAATGTCACACACAATGTTTTTCTGAAGTACACTATGGAATAGGTTACCATGAAAAGATTTGGAAAAAAATGGATGGATAATGTAATTCCACTAGAGATAAATTATTGTAGAGGCCAGAGAAAAATTGCAGTTAAAAAAAAATCACAATTTCCTGTGTCTATGTCAATTCTTTTTTTCTTTTTAATAATGCTAACAATATTTTCTGACACATATAAGACCAACACAATCTCATGTACCAATGACAAGTGTTTTTTTTGTTTTTGATGTAATAATGCTAACAGGCTTTCTGAGACAGACAGGACCAACAAAATCTGATTTGTCTGTCTGTGTAAATGTCTCCTGTGAAACATACTGATTGGACAAATCTAGATACAATTCCAAAGTTGCTTATTTATGTGATACATACGCAACAGCCATGCTTGTATCCATACGAACAAAAGCATGTGCAATGTCATGCTTCCCTTTCATGTAGCAGCCTGTGCACAAATCATAATCATCACACAAGCTGCATTTCCAGCGCATTCCCTGAATAGGGCTCTGACTACATTCATCACACGTTATTCCTCCTTGGATGATACCTGAAAATCAAAACAATTTAAACATAAGATTTTATTTATAAATGTTTATCTATTCATGATATAGAACAATTTAAACAGAAAGACTTAATTTTTAAGTCTTCATAAACTCATGGCACAAATTCATACATACATTTGCTAATTGGCCATTTACAACTCCTGTCACCATGTGTTTGATGAAAGATAAATTTTTATGGCCATTTGCAATGAATAAGTGGTGATATTGTTTAAAATCCTGCCCGTTTTTGGAAGCTATATAGCTCAATTAGCAGAACGTCAGATTGGTAATTCTAGGGTCATGGGTTCATTGACCTCCCAGGGAAATGTGTATTTGGGAAAGGCACTTAGCTCCCATTTCCTTGGCATGATATAGCCGATACTGTATTAAAAGTGACTTTATCTTTTTATACTTGCCTACTTACTTGGGCTAATAGATTTGAGATTTTAACTTGCCCATTCTACTTTAAATTATAACTTTTATACTGTCAAGTGAGAAAGCCATGTATTTATAACTTAGTGAATTTGCCTATTAGTCAGAGCACAGAACACATGATAAATGACAAGTGGGTGTGTACCCTTCTGAATTTTACTGAATTAGGTGCAAGAGTGCATCCAGGAAAATCGACTGGTACATGGATATGTTATCATTACTCATACATGGTCTGTTACTAGGTACATACATTTTAAACCAAACACCCACAAAAATGTGATTTTAAACTTGAAAAATCCAGCACTCAAGCA
Organism: Sinohyriopsis cumingii; assembly: GCA_028554795.2. Classification (NCBI taxonomy): domain Eukaryota; kingdom Metazoa; phylum Mollusca; class Bivalvia; order Unionida; family Unionidae; genus Sinohyriopsis; species Sinohyriopsis cumingii. The sequence goes on along the minus strand of CM068838.1, from coordinate 70,597,533 downwards.
GGATCTGTGAAGGATGTGAAAGTGTGTACTGGTATAACGGACGGCACAAAAAAACCACATGACAACATGATGTGATGTTTGTGGACTTTTTGTTATATTTATTTAATCTACCATTGTTTGAAATGATAATAGTGGATAGTTGCTCAACTGTTGATATTTCTGTCCATTTAGTATTTTACATGCTTAAATCAGCTATATTCAAATTCTTCTGACATGAGATGACAATTCTGGATAAGTCTTAGTATATCCCAGGTTAACCATTGCTAAGTATATCCCATGTTAATCATTGCTAAGTATATCCCATGTTAATCATTGCTAAATATATCCCATGTTAATCATTGCTAAGTATATCCCATGTTAATCATTGCTAAGTATATCCCAGGTTAATCATTGCTAAGTATATGCCAGGTTAATCATTGCTAAGTATATCCTATGTTAATCATTGCTAAGTATATCCCAGGTTAATCATTGCTAAGTATATCCCACGTTTATCATTTCTAAGTATATCCCAGGTTAATCATTGTAAGCTTTATGTGTATATGTTTGCTTGAGCAATAAACAAATTATCAGTATTGATTCTGAAATAACATTAAGGAATAAATAGCAAAGTATTAGAATATCGACAAGCAGGTTACCTGCAGTGGCATTATCCAGTACCCTTAGGTCATATTTTCCATTTTTTCCTGCTCTATACCTGAGCTCACGGCCTGAATCCCACACTACTGTAACCATGCCATCTGAGGCATCTTGTTTTGGTACATACACAAGTGTGCCCACATGGCCCTCTCCACCATCTTGCCGTTTTGAGAACCAGTCAGGTCCACGTACCACTCGCATCCCAGGCTGCATCTATATTGAAAAATGTTTGAAAACTGCACTACCTTATATACTAAGTATGCATGAACATGGAGATACACAAGTTGTATGTCTGTCTGTTCATTTGTCAAAAGTGTCTGTCTCTTACACTGTCTGCTGTGATAAAATTTACCATAACTGTAGGTACAATGAAACTTCCCAAAACCAGCTCCAGATCTGCAGTCCAGTCTAACTCTACTGACTACTTATATCCTTCTTTTTACTCCAATATGACTTTATCCATTTATGACTTTACTCCAATATGACTTTATCCATTTATGACTTTACTCCAATATGACTTTATCCATTTATGACTTTACTCCAGTATGACTTTATCCATTTATGACTTTACTCCAATATGACTTTATCCATTTATGACTTTACTCCAGTATGACTTTATCCATTTATGACTTTACTCCAATATGACTTTATCCATTTATGACTTTACTCCAGTATGACTTTATCCATTTATGACTTTACTCCAGTATGACTTTAGCCATTTATGACTTTACTCCTATATGACTTTATCCATTTATGACCTTACTCCAATATGACTTTATCCATTTATGACTTTACTCCAGTATGACTTTAGCCATTTATGACTTTACTCCAGTATGACTTTATCCATTTATGACTTTACTCCAGTATGACTTTATCCATTTATGACTTTACTCCAATATGACTTTATCCATTTATGACTTTACTCCAGTATGACTTTATCCATTTATGACTTTACTCCAGTATGACTTTATCCATTTATGACTTTACTCCAGTATGACTTTATCCATTTATGACTTTACTCCAATATGACTTTATCCATTTATAACTTTACTCCAGTATGACTTTATCCATTTATGACTTTACTCCAATATGACTTTATCCATTTATGACTTTACTCCAATATGACTTTATCCATTTATGACTTTACTCCAGTATGGTTATTATTCTAGTAGTACAGTAAAACCTGTTTTTAGAGACTGCTGCTATGAGAGACCTCCTGTCTTGGGAGACCATGTTTTCCCTTCAGATTTATTGATTATATGGTATTAATACCTCTCATAGAAAAAAAAACATTATTTTTTTGTCAGAAGGGGTGGTCTTTCAAGACAGGTTCTGCTGTACATAAAACTCCAAACATGATAGGCCAGTCTGATATATTTAGCACACATGAATCTATTTTAGTCCCGACTTTCTTTCTTGTTAATTTGTCTTTCCTGGCATATCTGTCAGAGTACAAGAGTCAGTGCCGGATTACCAAATAGGCAGAAGGCATTAACCTAGGGGCCCCGTGACAATGGATCAAAATAATATTGATAAAACGTATTAGGAGATAATTTGCAAGATTTTGACTGCCTTAGGGCATCCACAGGGGTTTAATCCGGCACTGACAAGAGTAGTAGTAATGCCACATCTCCATGAATGGAGGTAAAACATACATACTAAACTTTTCCATTCTATTAAATTCTAACTACTCAAAGGACCATTTATAAAAATGACAACAAAAGGACCATAAAAGAACACTGCAAACTAGACTTACATAAACACTGTGCATTTACACACATACAAAATAACACACTACATGCTAAACCTACATTCACATCATGCATTTACACATGTACAAATAACGCATTGCAAGCTTAGGCCTACGTTCAGATCATGTCTTTATAAACATACAAATACAAGCAAAACAAGACCTTTGTGTATTTGTCCACTCAGGAAGCATACAATTGCTTTCAAAGAGTTTTACAAACTGCAATATTGTCAATCATATTATCTATGCTGTGTGTTTCTAAAACTGAGTTAAACTTTCTTTGCACTCTATTTCCTTGTGAGGAAAACACAGGCACTTGATTCCGGGGTAAACTAATGTGTACACTCACCAATTGGTGAGTGTACACATTAGTTTACCCCAGAATCACGTGTCTGTGGAGGAAAACGGAAACAAGGGAGTACCTCGGTTTATTCAGTCTGAACTATGTCGGTATATACTTATATTATGCATAAGAATTTCATTGCTTAAAGAGACAATCCCTTTTAGCAATAAGCCTAAGCTATAAATCTGCAACTTTACCCCGGACCATTGAAACGACAGATTATTAGCATCATATGGGATAAAGTAATGTAAGTGTATGCAAAATTCATTAGACCTGTGTGACTTACTTGAGCCATGGTTTTAAAAATACACTTATCTTGAATAATATTTACAACTGTGTATTGTTCAAAATCTTTATTTGGCCGCACTCTCTTAGTGTTACGACGCGCACTGCATACCACTTATGTCCACACTATCTAAAGGGAAATCGAAACAGTTGGTATTTCCACAACCAACCAGGAAGAAATAAACTCGTTAAAGTGCTTGTTTTTACCTGTCCGTTGTTAAGATGTCAGCGTGCAAGAAAGTTCAGCTTCATCCATTCATGAATAGCTAAGTGACTTCTGACGTCGTTGTAAAAAAGTCATAAAATTCTCAAAATAAGTGCTTTACAACCAGTGTTTGTAGTGGTTTTACCTAATGAACGAGATAGCGCTACAACGGCACCGTGCACGGGAAACTCTTCACGTAACGCCATGACGGATACATTATTCACTATGTGTCCCTTTGTGGCACGTCTACTAAGCCTATAAGTCTGTGCCAAAAGCAGGTTCCCACTATAAAAATATCATATCATTAAAAAACAATTATGTCTTTTTAAATTACAGTGGCAATTATGAATTTTGTTATATTTAATTAATAAAATACATCAAAATACTCAGTTATGTGTCATTATTTTCTTTTCATATGTCCACACATTAATTTTTCAATACTAGTTTCCATTTCCTGTAAGACAATAATCAATATTGTGAAATTACAATTATAAGCTCATCCAAATTCTTATTTCTCATACAAGTCTATGAGATTTTCAACAGAGGGAACTTATAGCAGGTCACAATGCATGAGGATGAACAAGTGAGATGAATCCAGAACATCACTTATGATCATGCAGTTTTGTCTCCCTGAAAGAAAAGTGATCAATTTAGTTATGAAAAGCAACAGAAAATGTTGCTGCACTCAATTTTTTTCTTTTTTTTTCTTTCAGGAGTGTACATGTTGTTTCTAATCCATCTGACAGAACACGAGTATTCTTACATCTTACTTAACATTATCTACTGATAATTTATAATTACTAAACTTTTGTGAATCACTGAGAGCAAATGCAGTAAAGTTCCAAATTACTTGCAGTAATTTTGGTGATGAGAAAATCTGTAGAATTCCAGCTTCATTGCAAATCCACAAACAAAAATAGCCAACAGTTTGCAGCAAATTCCCCAGGTGTTGTCACCTAATAATTCAGTTACAACTCTGTAGTTTTAAACTAAGTAACTGAAAAGAATTAAAACCAACAAATTTTGTAAAATTCAAAGAACAATTTATTTCCTGAGAATACAAAGTAAACATTTAAAAAGAAATGACAGTATTGTGAATTAAATCCCAAGTAGTCCTAAAAGTTCCATAACATGCCCAAATGTATTGAGTTCCAACTGAATTCCAGTGGTATTCCAAGTAATTCTGATATTGAATACATGGACATGTCTGTAGGTTTGTATATTGCAAATGTGCCAATGGCCTGGAATGTGGCGATGAGTTAATAGTCTTTTGATGTATCACAATGAAATGATCCAAAATGTCCTTCTCTGAATTCACTATAATTCCAAATTAATGTTTTAGTCCAAGAATATTATTGAGCCCTTTGTAATTCCACTGAATAATGATTTGAATAAATAATTAAATCCAACCAAATTAAAAACTGATTGTAACAAAAGAGATGATTCTGCTTCAGATGTTAAGGCAAGAATGAATTATTTCCAAGTAAACAACATTATATTTAAAGCTGTGACAAAATAACAGACCCAGGATATAGGTTAGTTGCCTTTCTAAAACATTCAAAGTTGTCAACAAGTTAAGGAATTTCCATGTGAAAAACTAATATGCTACATTTAGATAGAAGTGAACATGTTTGCTACCATTGATGATGATTTGAATATTTAGTTTATACTCATAGAGAAATAGTAACAGTGTATTATGTTGTTTACAAATATAAATGTCACTGATCAGGTACACTATTAACTTGATTTTGGACAAGGTCAAGAACAAAATATAGATGTACATAATATATAATCATGGAGAAAAGATGCAAAATAATACAAATTAGATATTCATAACAAATACTTTCTCTGCATTTAATTTTATTTGTCAAACTGCCCTGTCAAACAATAGCAGAATTTATCAGATGACCTATGATATGGCTGCAAATGAAACAAAATGTAAAAAGAATATTTCACTCAACAGTTTGATGTATTTTACATATGGATTAACATTATGTAACAAATTTATCACAAAACTCTACAAGAAAAATAAAATAAACAGAAAAACCAGCCAAATATTGTAGTGAATGTGCTTTACACAAACAGGACAGTTATACAGTTAGATGGGATGTGCAGTAAAATTTCAGTAAAACAAAAAATTGCATATTGAACAAATCTGGAAGAATACTGGAGAAATACAACTTCAAGTTAAATGACAGATATATTGAAATACACAGAGAATGTAAGTACTTAATCCATGGAGAAATTCAAATTCATGTTAAATGATGAATATAGTGAAATATGCAAAAGTTACAAATTTTAGTTTTTCCAGTTAGAGGCAATGGTAAATTATAGTATAGTACCAACAACAGGTTTTCCACTTAGAGGCAATGGTAAATTATAGCACAGTACCAACAACAGATTTTCCACTTAGAGGCAATGGTAAATTATAGTACAGTACCAAAACAGATTTTCCACTTAGAGGCAATGGTAAATTATAGCACAGTACCAAAACAGATTTTCCACTTAGAGGCAATGGTAAATTATAGTACAGTACCAACAACAAATTTTCCACTTAGAGGCAATGGTAAATTATAGTACAGTAACATCAATGGTTTTCCAGTCAGAGGCAATGGTAAATTATAGTGCAGTACCAACAATGGTTTTCCAATCAGAAGCAATGGTAAATTATAGTGCAGTACCAACAATGATTTTCCAATTAGATGCAATGGTAATGTATTATTTATAGTACAGTACCAACAATAGTTTTTCAATTAGAGGCAATGGTAAATTATAGTACAGTACCAACAACAGGTTTTCCACTTAGAGGCAATGGTAAATTATAGCACAGTACCAACAACAGATTTTCCACTTAGAGGCAATGGTAAATTATAGTACAGTACCAAAACAGATTTTCCACTTAGAGGCAATGGTAAATTATAGCACAGTACCAAAACAGATTTTCCACTTAGAGGCAATGGTAAATTATAGTACAGTACCAACAACAAATTTTCCACTTAGAGGCAATGGTAAATTATAGTACAGTAACATCAATGGTTTTCCAGTCAGAGGCAATGGTAAATTATAGTGCAGTACCAACAATGGTTTTCCAATCAGAAGCAATGGTAAATTATAGTGCAGTACCAACAATGATTTTCCAATTAGATGCAATGGTAATGTATTATTTATAGTACAGTACCAACAATAGTTTTTCAATTAGAGGCAATGGTAAATTATAGTACAGTACCAACAACAGGTTTTCCACTTAGAGGCAATGGTAAATTATAGTACAGTACCAACAATGGTTTTCTAATTAGAGGCAATGGTAAATTATAGTACAGTACCAACAATGGTTTTCTAATTAGAGGCAATGGTAAATTATAGTACAGTACCAACAACAGGTTTTCCACTTAGAGGCAATGGTAAATTATAGTACAGTACCAACAATGGTTTTCTAATTAGAGGCAAAGGTAAATTATAGTACAGTACCAACAGTGGTTTTCCCATCAGAGGCAATGGTAAATTATAGTACAGTACCAACAATGGTTTTTTAATTAGAGGCAATGGTAAATTATAGTACAGTACCAAAAATGGTTTTCCAGTTAGAGGCAATGGTAAATTATAGTACAGTACCAACAATGGTTTTCCCATCAGAGACAATGGTAAATTATAGTACAGTACCAACAATGGTTTTCCCATCAGAGGCAATGGTAAATTATAGTACAGTACCAACAACAGTTTTCCAATCAGAGGCAATGGTAAATTATAGTACAGTACCAGCAATGGTTTTCCCATCAGAGGCAATGGTAAATTATAGTACAGTACCAACAATGGTTTTCCCATCAGAGGCAATGGTAAATTATAGTACAGTACCAACAGTGGTTTTCCCATCAGAGGCAATGGTAAATTATAGTATGGTACCAACAACAGTTTTCCAATCAGAGGCAATGGTAAATTATAGTACAGTACCAACAATGGTTTTCCAGTTAGAGGCAATGGTAAATTATAGTATGGTACCAACAATGGTTTGAAAACTATATTTGATATGAAACAGCAAATACACTGCCTTGAGCTTAAGGCAATATCAGCATTAATTTCTATCATAGTTTTATTAGACCTAATGTTACATATGGTTGTGAAATTCTTAACACTAGTACCATTAAACTGAGTGGTCCTCATCCATTATTAAGGACTGCTGTGCTCTCATCCATTACTGAGAACTGATATGCTCTCATCCATTATTTATAACTGCTATGCTCTCATCCATTATTAAGGGCTGCTATGCTCTCATCCATTATTGAGAACTGCTATGCTCCTACTTCACATCATACTAGCATACTCATTAACACAAAAACCTAATTTGAATATTTAAGTGAGTATTTTTGTTGTAAGCAGTTTTAGCATAGCAGTTATTAAGGACTGCAATGCTCTTATCCATTATTTAGAACTGCTATGCTTTCTTCCATTATTGAGGACTGCTATGCTCTCATCCATTATTGAGAACTGCTATGCTCCTACTTCACCTCATACTAGCATACTCATTAACACAAAAACCTAATTTGAATATTTAAGTGAGTATTTTTGTTGTAAGCAGTTTTAGCATAGCAGTTATTAAGGACTGCTATGCTCTCATCCATTATTTAGAACTTCTATGCTTTCTTCCATTATTGAGGACTGCTATGCTCTCATCCATTATTAAGGACTGCTATGCTCTCATCCATTATTAAGGACTGCTATGCTCTCATCCATTACTGAGGACTGCTATGCCCTCATCCATTATTAAGGACTGCTATGCTCTCATCCATTATTAAGGACTGCTATGCTCTCATCCATTATTCAGAACTGTTATGCTTTCTTCCATTATTGAGAACTGCTATGCTCTCATCAGTATTGTGGACTGATATGCTCTCTTTAATTATTGAGGACTGTTATGTCCTCATCCAGTATTGAGTACTGATATGCTCTCATCCATTATTGAGGACTGCTATGCTAAAATTGCTTACAACAAAAATACTTAAATGTTCAAATTAGGTTTTTGTGTTAATGAGTATGCTAGTATGAGGTGAAGTAGGAGTATTTCTATTAAATATGGCTACTATGCTAGTATGAGGTAAAGTAGTATTTCTATTCAATATGGCTACTATACTAGTATGAGGTAAAGTGCTACTATTTCTATTAAATATGGCTACTATGCTAGTATGAGGTGAAGTAGGAGTATTTCTATTAAATATGGCTACTATTTGTAAAATTGTTGAATATTCTCTTGACTATTTATTGGAGATTCTAGTAAATTCTTTGACTTCCCTGTATTTTTATGATTCTATTTCCAATCAATATGGGTCTTGGACTTGAAAAGTAAGAAAACTGTTTAAATTATCTTAATCAAGTCTGGATAAATAAAAGTAACTTTAGTGAGACCAAACTATAATCTTCCAAAAAAAAACAGAACTGGAAAAATAGATTTACTTTTATTTTAGGAAAGCAATATCATGTTTCCAAGTTAAAATCTTTCAATACTCCAGCTTTAAAATTTGACTTTAAATTAAAAGAGTTATCTACTTTCCTCAGTGGAGAAGAACTAGAACTGGTTACCTACTCATTTGACCCTGGTTACCCTGGTTACCTACTCATCTGACCCTGGTTACCCTGGTTACCTACTCATTTACAAAACTCTGTTGAAGTTCACATTGTCTTGAAACTGAACAAGATCGGTATAAATCACCTATCATAACTAAATAACTGTCCTATTGCAACAAGGCCGATAGAAAATCAATATTATTTCTTACTTCATTATAATTCACATAATATGTTAATGTCATGATTATTACATATAAATCTTATTTATGATGATATCTTTTATAATCATAATAAATTTTCATTTATTTATTTTATGCAGATAATTTAACCAGAACACTACTCACTTTATTTACTATTATTTTTCTGGATTGCTATTTTCTATTTATATATTTTATACCAAAATTTGATTAGAACATCACCCGACTTTAAATTAAATTTGTACGGGGTTCTTTTGAAATGAGAAAATATAAGCTTTTGGTATGTCTTCTCCTTCACCTTGCCACAAGCTTGTCACATATGTGGCTGTTTGACTTGAAAAAAGAGGTCTATTAGAATTTCAAAACTTGGAGTGCAGGACTCATAACTTACAATAAATTGAGTCCAAGCTCAAAAACTACGAGTCCCACCACATGTACTTGCATTATTTACCATTGATTTTGCTCTTTTAATTGCAGTTTTGGTTGAAACATAATCTAATGGCACAAAAAAAGAATGTGCTTTTTTCTATTTGGAATTAATTCTAACTTAAACATAAGAAAAAAATAATGAAAATACTGTAAGTGAATGAATAATTAAAGCAACAATATTTGACAAGATGATAGGAATGAAATTATCTGCTGCATGATTTCAACTCTTTTGCAAAATCTGAATAAAAGCTAAATAAATAAAATGAAGTGACTTTGTCTTAGGTTTGACAGAGAAGTCTTTTGCTTGCCTAGAGCAAATAAAATGAAGTGACTTTGTCTTGGGTTTGACAGAGAAGTCTTTTGCTTGCCTAGAGCAAATAAAATGAAGTGACTTTGTCTTAGGTTTGACAGAGAAATCTTTTGCTTGCCTAGAGCAAATAAAATGAAGTGACTTTGTCTTAGGTTTGACAGAGAAGTCTTTTGCTAGCCTAGAGCAAATAAAATGAAGTGACTTTGTCTTAGGTTTGACAGAGAAGTCTTTTGTTAGCCTAGAGCAAATAAAAACAAGTTTGCCTTTAGTGGCTTAACTTGTTATCCTAAAGACTATATACAACAAAAAGTCATCTGAATTAATTATAGTAACTATAACAGTCTCAAACAGCTTAGAAAATATTTGACATAGAGACTTATTTAAAGTTGTAATTGATTTTTTATTCAATTCATTTTAAGCTACGTTTCTTGAAGATTTTTAATTGACTTAAATAAGAAATAAGAAAAAATAAGAATAACCCTGTGGTGTTTTGTTGTGATCTGTGAAAGTGTATTTATCAATTAACAGATACATTTTTTTGATGCGTATCATATTAGGTTTGTAGATAGTGTAACATGACTAAAGTGCCGATACACGCCCCTATAATACATTGTGACATCAATGCAGAGTTTGTAATACGCTGTATTGCTCGGGACTTTCCGGATACTTTAGCCGAGTAGTGTATTTGCCCTGTCTTTTCAGTGCTCTGCGCGTCTTTGCGTTGTTAGTTTTGACCGGTGTAAAGACAGATTTTATCGGTGTGAAATTATCCGATAAAAACAAATATCACGCTTTAGTTACATTTATACGTTTGAATATCGCACATTAAGTGGAAATATTGTGAATTGTTATGGTGAGTTTGATATTGCCCAGTAGATGTTGCTAATCGGGCCATTTTTTGTTATTTGAGTGCAAGGCCTACCACTAATGCGAACTTTCTCCATAGCAGATGACGAGAGGCCTTTGAAATTTAATCACTGTAAAAAGAATCAGTCAGAATCTCTGAGAAAAAAAGCACGATATATTGTTTTTCACCCTTATTTTCTCGGATATTTTGACATTTTTTTTAACTACAGTATTCGCACATACACCAGTTTATTTGAATCCCTCCACCCATTTATTTTAAAAACGAAAAGCATACAGGACATACAAGTGCATACAGTGTAGTCATATCAGTCATCATGTGATTTCTGACATGTCTGTCGCCAGGGCGCCAAACACTGTTAACTCGGTGTTTCAAACCAAATGGAAGTATTCCTTCCTCAGCTGTGTGAGTTCCACTTGGGGCTGCTATCTGGATGTTGAATTTGGCCAGTCCTCTACCAGCTAGGTCAGACTCCTGGAGAGTGAGTCTGTTCTTCCCTTTGGTCTCTCTGCTGATGTACTGTCCATTAGCATGTGTACATTCTGACGGTAAGTTGCGTCACTTTTGTCTTGTTTGGTTTTCAACTACTTAGGTGTGATCTCCATCAGCCACGATATGCTGACCAGGATTAAGGTGAAGCAGGCAATGTTTAGGGCCCCTTCCTAGCCCCTTTCTCATGCTGCAGAGATGAGCAGTGTGATTCTAAAATAGGCTGTTCAGTCACACATTGGACTACAGAGTTCCACTGCTTCTTATAATCTGGGCCTCCTTTGTGTAGGTCTGCAGCTGCAGCTGCCAGTGTATCTACACTTCAGCAGCCTTGCAACTCAGCCATTGCTACAATACCTGGCCTTTCTGAATGCAGTTATGATATCCATAGAAGTCCAGATACAGTGGATTGGCATCAGTTCCTACATGTAACTGTACCAGAGCTGATGTCCTGCATGTCTAAGACAGCTTTTGCTATCTGTCTTTAGAGCCAGATGGTTCAGCTTCTTCCCACATACATTAGGGACTTGGAACAAATTACCATCAATAATTGCAGAAGCTCCTGACATGGTATCTCACAAACAGGAGCTAAATTCCAAAATCACATTCTAATGAACTAGTCAGCTACGAGTAAGACCTAGTGATTCTCAGGGCTATGCTGATTGAGGTTCATTATCTCATTGCCGCTACAGTAGCCAGTTTGTTCTTAGTATATGAAGGGATGAAAATGTACACTGACACTCTTTTACTTATTTCTGCCTTTCCTATCATTACTCTTCTATCCTATCACTTCCATCTTTACTTTATCTTTGACTGGTGCTTTATAATCAAGTATGACTGCATCAGCAGACAGAGAGAGGGAGAGAGAGAGGGTATGAGCATATCTGCCTGATTCCCTAGAAATTACTATCCAGAAGAAGCCAGGTGTAGTTGTCCACTTTGGGTCAGAAGTCAGTGTTCCATCTACTGTTACTTAAAGTTGCAGGCAGTACCAGGTCTAACACAGTGAGATGAGTTATGGACAGGATTCTTTTCTCCATTTCTGTTTGCACTAAATGATTTACTTGTTTGCTGTGCTGCAAAAGACAGTACCAAACCAAACAATGTACACTTTGATATTTACACACACCCCCGTTGCGAAGATGCACTGACAGCAACACAGCCGATTGTATGTAAATTGTAATTTAAGGGCTCTTGCATACATTTCGGGATATTAAGATGTAAAATCAAATGAATATGAGTGTTATTTACCTGTATTGTTTCAGTAAATGTACATTTATCTTAAAGAAATTTGTTCACAATAAAAATACTATCACATTTAGCCAGTTTGATTTAATGAAACTAGGATATTGTTGATTAATTTGATATACCTCTGTTCTATACCTTGTTCTTTAGGATATGTTGATTGATTTGATATGAACTCTGTTTTATACCTTGTTGATTGATTTGATATACCTCTGTTCTATACCTTGTTCTTTAGGATATTGTTGATAGATTTTATATGAACTCTGTTCTATACCTTGTTCTTTAGGATATGTTGATTGATTTGATATACCTCTGTTCTATAACTTGTTCTTTATAAGCTTACAATATTATATGTTATCTTTTCATAAAAAAATTATCATTGCATAGGTTTTATTTCACCTGGCATAATTGTCCACAAATATGCTGCCAAACTTGATAGGTAAACAAACAAATTTCTATTTGAGTATATACAAAAAGTATTATGTTCAGTTCTAGTTGTGAGGCCTAATATTAACAAAACTTTGGAAAGAATTGGATCATATTATAATGAGTTATTGCCTGATTACATTCAGTTTGGAAAGAATTGGATCATATTATAATGAGTTATTGCCTACAACTGACTGATTACATTCAGTTTTCATTGCTCCAGCATTTTAGTGGCAAGCAACAGGGGACATTCTCCATGTTAGTGACGCTCTTTTCTTCAGTATCAGGATTTATCTACTGTTGTGACCAGCCCTGCCAGTTATAACAAAAAATGATTTGCTCTATATGTTTACCAGTGTGTAAGTATTAGAAAGGATGTATGTGTATGTGTAAATTCTTTAACAAAACATATATGACAAAGAGCATTTTAAAACACATTACTTGCAGAAATTTATATGAAAGTTTTCTTACTAGTAACAGTATTTCTTTTTTCAGGACCATCACAGCTATGAGTACACCATGCAGGTTTGACGATAAAGAATACAAAAATTGGCTCAAATGTAGTGTAGCTCTCATACATTTCAAGGAAGGTCTCCATGATTACATCAACAAAGAGATTAACAATCTCCATGCAGACATCCATCACACAATCTCTGCCATTCCTGTTGGAGCTTCAGTTCAGACCCAGTGTTCCTCTTGTTCATGGAGAGATATAAAACAAATAAGGACACTTGGACTATCAATTGCCAAAGTCAGATATGTGACAGATGGCTGTCTTAAGATTTGAGCAAACCATAGTGACCTACAAAATCGACACATTAATTGGAAGAATGCTGATATTACCAGGTGGCCTACAGATGCTTATAAGGTGGCAAAAGTATACATGCCCAAAGGCCAGGATCAAACAAAGAACCTCCCCTAGAATTTTGTTGCTTGTACTGCAATTCCGACTCTTTTAAAATATTGTTTGTGGTTTAGTCAAAAGATGCCAAACACAAGTATTCTCTCTGAGGTAAGTTAAAATACAACCCTCTAAATCAGATCTCGATTTGACAGAATCACTGATATAATATTTTACTTTGCAGAATTTAGTTTCCTATGTTTACAGCTGGACAATCACAATAGCAAAAGAGTTGATTAAAAATAGCACTGCAATGACTACTCATCTACATGAGTAAGAGTCTGGTACATCTTAGACTTGAGTCTAAATATGCACATAAATTTATATTTCTTTTCAACATACTGATGTTTCATGTTTGAATTTTGAAAACTTTCCTTGAATTAGAAGTTTTGGGTAGCTATGTTCACTGTGACGTTTGCACATATTGGGGTGGGGTTCTTCCAATATAATTTAATTAAATTATGATGAAAGTTCCACCCTGGCTCGTTAGGTTAGAAAGTTAAATTAGTGACGATGTAGATTTACAGCTCTGAGCCCCCAGTCAGCAATGCCGACGGTTAAATTATAGAGAACACGAAGATGAAATTCAATCAATAACAATTTAATAAATTCGATAATTTAAAACAATAACTTCCAATCACTCGTCTTTCCCTCGACCAAGTGACAGCCTAATTCATCCCGTGATTTACAGTGTGAGTTCGATTTTCCCCCTGTCCTTGCATCTACTCATCTATTTCTTCCTGCTGATTCCTTCCTTCTTTCCATTCCTCTAACTCCTCCTTTGTCTCTGTTTCCCTCTCTACTATCTCCTCCTCCAGTTCTGCTCCCAGACTTCAACTTCACCTTTCTTCTCCTTTCTTCTCCTTTCCTCCGTCTCTCTATCTGAGACTACGGGACCAAACTTTAACTGGTCTGTCCCTCAAAGCTTCCTGTGAAAAACCACAAGGCGTTAACATATGTTTTATCGAATCTCACCTCACACTATATCGACAATTAATCATTAGATAGCTGTCACTGTTTCGGCCACGCATGCATACACATCGAAATTCCCACACACTTCTTGCAGGGTAAACAATGGCGTAATAACACGGTATCAGTGAATTGTTATACAGACATCAATACATTGCGTCACGTCAGTATATACACATATATATTTAATCTCATCGTGCTACAATCTGACAACAATCAGACGCATGTCTGTACATTACAAATATTCATCAATGGCAAAATCTATTATCATATGAACATATGTGTTAGTCTACTATAAAATACCCACATAGCAAAGTACAATATTAACTCTTACGACGGCTAGCAAGCTATATAATTCTTTACAAATCTCAACTCATTTCTTCAAAATATGCAAACATATTAACAAAACAAAGTAATTCTTCGTACTACGATTCTAGTAATAATAAAGTATACATACGACCTACAATTAAAATGCAGTCGCATTCCACAAAGACCGAACAAATATCTACTGACCTTATTTGAAGCTTTCTACTTAGAATTTCCTGCTCTAAGATTTTTCCCGCCAATAACGAATGGCTATTCGGAGTTACACTAACCTCTTCTCTGAGTAATTTCTCTCAGCGAACTAACTCTTGCCGGGAAACGCGGGGATATCATTCTACCCAAATCAAGGTCTCCCCCCCATCTCGATTCTGATTGGGTGGCGCTGTGCCCCTGTCCAATCGTCTTAGCGGCCAGTTCAACCTGTCTGTCTGTTTGCAGGGGAAAGAAGTTAGTACACTCCCACTTCTTCAGGCAATTTCTTTTGATCTTGGAAACATTTCGACACCTAGGTGATAATTGGCTGTCTGTGACTTCGCAACTCCGATGTCCGGTTTTTCAATTCTAGCCACAACAATCTTACGTAACGGATTAGTGCTAGCCTTCGGCAATGTTCGACATCAAACAATGGCCTGTCAGAATTACCTTGATTATACATGTTTCAACTGGGCTACTCTGGGTCGGGGTAAACATGACATTCACTGACCTGGCTAGATATAGTGCCATCAGAAACTGCTATTTCAAGTGCTGGAGGCAGAGTCGAGTCTGCCATATTGAGTGCTTGAATCCTAAATTTTGGTTCCCTTTGCAGCCCTAGTTCAAAACTATCTTTTCATCACACACAATCAGATTAGTTTTGTTATCTTTGGTGCTCTATATGTGGCTTCAACAGCAGAAATAAAAATAAAAGGAGCTTCCTTCTTTGGTTTCTGTCATAGAAGTTCTAAAATGGTTCACATAATACATATTCATTATTATAAGGACCATACGTATATTATATGCCCTACATGTTGTCTCTTTCAGCAAAATGACCCTTATAGTGATATGGTGGTCATTTAGATCCAGAATTGTGTAGTTTTATCAGTGATATGCATGTATAATAATAATAATAATAATAATAATAATAATAATAATAATAAATATGTGGACTTAGTACAGTACCTAATAATAATGTGGACTTAGTACAGTACCTAATAATAATGTGGACGTAATACAGTCCCTAATAATAATGTAGACTTAATACAGTACCTAATCTTTAGAAGCTTTATGCACTTTACAATATTAGATAACAGCTTAAAACATATACGACAGTTACAAAAACCAAATACCTTGAAATTACAAAAGAAAAAGCATGCTGACAATAATTAAGTCAACATTATTAAGTATAACAATTATACATGTATTTCCTACATAAATTGACCCTTATAGCAGTATGAACTAGTGGTCATTCAGACTCAGAAATAGGTACTGAGAAATACTTTAAATTAGTTTGTTCAAATTTTCATGGTTTTGGTATGTGAGCTTGACTTTGGATTTAAAGTTGCAGTAAAATATATGTCGAAATGATGTTCCCCTACTTTATATGCACTGGAAAGGCATCACCTGCTTTTTTTTTTTTTAATGCCAAGGCTATCTATAGTGCTGAGAATATGAAATATACATTAGGATAAGTACATGAATGATGAGGAACACTGGAAATAACTGATTATAATTTAATTTGAATGTAGAATTTCATGAGCATTAAAAGTCTAGTAAGGTTGAAATGACTCTACCTGATGTGTAGTAGTAAATGCACATATACTCACTGTCTGTGGTTTATTTACTTTATTTTCCAAAGCACAAATTATTCTGACTTGTAATTACTTTTTGTGCATGTCAGCTAACTGTTAAATAAACAATCAGCAGATTTGTCTCGCTTTCTCAAAACCCATTTCAGTCAGGGGTCACTGTTGTGCTACTTTGTCATGTGTTGAGATAATTCATGTTATATGGCTCAAGGGGAGATAATTCATGCTATGCGGCTCAAGGGGAGATGTTTTCAGGTCAGAATGTTCATCTTTGCTGTATCTTTGTTATGTTTTGCAAATTTTGTAACAATTAGTTCAGCATCAGCGTCAGACTGCACACATTTATTGGTACTTTATGAATCCAGTTTTGAACCTCAAGGTCACCCAGTAGCAACAAATTTTCATGGATCGATTTTGGCAGGATTGCTTAGAATAAAAGTAGGTTTACAATCATTTTCATTGTTCAGGTGAATATTCCCTAATTGTTGTGAACTTTATGCTTTGAAAGCTGTCTTTAAGAACACATGAATTAAGATTACAATAGTAGTATTAAAGATGTTAACTCAGACATGAGTGAAAAAAGTAGACATTTTCTTTAGGATTTCCGTATTTATGCCTAATGTTAGCAATGAATAACTGAATTAATCATCTTAATAACTGTAGTATGGATTACATGTGTGTGCTCACAAATGCATGGAAATGAATTTCAATATAATTCTTTACAGAGACATTAGACATAAAAAATGTTTGTGGATAACTGATAGATCCACAAAATTTGGTACACATGAATACATACATTTTACCCAAACCAAGAAATTTGAAACCCATGAAAATATATTTTTTACAGTAATTTTAACAGAGAAATTCATGTTATTATATGCTGTAGATATTAACCCTTATGACGTGAGTTTATTGCATTATTAAAATTTAGTTTTAGATATGGTTGCCAAAGAAGGAAAAAATTGTTGCAAAAAAATGGAACTCGAAGGAATATTGAAATAATACATGAATGGAGGGAGATTACTACAGTACTGAGGAATTAATATCAGAAATATTCGGATAAAATGTCAACAATATACATTCTGCTTCAGTGTGACTGGACAGCGATAGCTACTATAAGCTAGTCTTAACTTGATAGAGTTATGTTGGTATCCTGATTTTCATTGACAACGTTTTCAAAAGGTTTTGTACTACATTTGATGGTTATTTATAATCATTTTAAATAACTTTAATGTAAGTTATATGACATTCATTTCTTTTTAAATGTGATTTTTAAATTAAAAAATTAATATTTAAAGCTTAGTTATATTTTTCTTACTTTGCTGGTATGTATTACTAATATGGGTGACTAACATCCAGAAAGGCCACCTGTCTTTAAAGGCCACTCTCTTGCTGCAGAAGAGTTGGTGGTTTAAGAGGCAGAAGAGGAGTGGAGGTCACTCTTGATCTTGTACTTTAAAGGCTAAAATTGGAGCATAATATAAAATTAGTGTAATAGCCTAATTTTCAGATTTGACAGTTACATGTCTTATTTAAAATTAGTCAAAATTTCTTGAAAGTAAAACTGATAAAATTAGCCCAGACAGTAAAATAATTTTTAATTTTCAAATGAGGCTCCGTAATTACAGCTGTTGGCAAATGTGCAATATCTGAGGTATTTATCATACCTCAAATTGTGCGACACTCAAATTCAATGTTCCCTCTGACTTGTAATATTGCAATACACATGATTTTGTTTGAATTTGAAGAAGTGAAACAGTTGTTGAGTTTTCAGCTATAGAGGATATTTTCTTTTCATACATTAATACTGGACATATATCATTGTGTGGTTCAAAAATATATTTTTAAATACATTGTTTTTGGTACTCAGTTATAAATCAATATTAGTATAGTGTCACATTTGCCTGCCCGCGATTACGTAAGTCAGGAACAAAGGAATGGGTTAGCGCAGTGAGTATGTCGATCCTGCACTGTTATGGCGATTTTGTTTGTACAAGAACCCCTGTTAGGTGTTAAACCTCTCATGTAGATGTTAGAAGCTTTGTTCTAAGAAAAAAGGACCTTCAATGCTATTGTAAATCTCCCCGCTTTGGCAGATGGCCTGAGGCTCGTCTGTTAAGTGAACCGACTGGGGGTAGAATTGATATTCAATCAGAACTGAGGAAGGGTGGGGCCATCAATTTGAACCAGAATTTAACAGTCATTTGGACTGATAACGAATTAGTGATTTGTAAGCCGTCGAACTGGTAAAGCAGAATATACTCACTCCGAGGGAGCCACTCGTGATTTGGCGGGAAAACTTTTAGTACATTCTAAGGACAGAAAGCTTCGTAAAGGAAGCTTTCGGGGACAGAGTAGTCAAGTCCAGAGTCTCAGAGAGACAGGATAGAAATAGGTGGAGAACAAGCTTCGTTGAAGGAGAAATAGAGAATAGAAGTAGGCAGAGAACAAGCCTTGTTGAAGGAGAAAGAGAGAAAGAAAGGAGGAGGAGAAAAGAAGACAAAAGGGGAAGAGGATAGGAAGAATCGGAGAACGCCGGAAGGAGGAAAGCAATTGGCGTAGTAAACACAGATGAGTAGAAACTAAGTACAGGGGAAAGCCATCTCACACTCTAATCACATGATGAAATAGGTTGTCACATGGTCGAGAGGAAGCAGATTGGTTGAGAACTTAATATCGTTTAATTTGTATTAGATTGTTATTCTTTTGGATTTCACCTTTGTGTTCTTAATAATTTAATTGTTGATATTGCTGACTGGGGGCTCAGAGCTTTACCTCTCGCTATCACTAATTTCACTTCCTACAAAAATGAGCCAGGGTGGGAATTCCACAGTAATTCAAATAAATATTGGGAGCACCCCACCCCAACGCATAACAGTGAGTCACATAGAACTTCATATATAGGAAAAGAGAATTTTTGTTTTCTTTATGTGCAAAGCTTCTGAATGGAAGCCTTAAAGATTAATCTCCCTTTTCTGCACACAACTTTCACTACTCTTTTGATAAGTTCACCATGATTTTAGTCAGATTCATTGACTGATAAGAAAAATTGCAGCAATTTGAGAGAACTATTGGTTTGTGGAAATTAATATGTTGCAAAAAGTAAAAATGTTGACACTTTGTAAACTATCTTACTCTGTCTAACTTCAAAAGTAAGTATGATTTGTGATGCAAAACCATGTTTTTTCACCTTGTTGTCTGGTTATTGTAGAAGCGATATGACTTCATAAAGAATCAAATGGTGACAAGTCATCTCTTTGCCAAATAATAATTTCCATACCTGAGAGCTAACACAGTTTCTATTTATTGCTTAAGCTCACAAAACACTTGTTTTAAATAGATTATCTTATCACATTACTTCAAGAAACTTTCTCTGCTATCTCCAAATCCAGCTCTCCAGGAAATGTGAAAAACTGCTTTCTGTCAATACCATATACAGACAAGGGGAAGCAACTCTTACAGCTTAACTCCCCTTTCTACCCATTAGATGACTGGCTACCGTTATACCTTGATGTAATTAGCTTTTACTTGAGCAAGACCTTAAAGGATACATGCAATGCCGGCAATAATAATAATAATAATAATAATAATGAGGACTTTGTATAGCACCTAATCTTTAGAAGCTGTAAGCGCTTTACAACATTAGACAACACCTAATAGATAAAAAAACACATAATGATATGATTACAAAAACAAACACCATGAAATTAGAAAACATTAAAAAACATGCTGAGAATATTTACGGTAGGAAAGATTATTAGGTCTTTAAGTTTGTTCTTGCAGTTGAAATAAGTGAGTTTTGAGAGCCCATTTGAATGTGATCACTGTGTCTTTGTATCTAAGTTCAGTGGGCAATTCATTCCACGTTGCTGGGCCCTGGTATGCAAAAGAACACTGCCCATATGACTTTGTTTTCATACTTGGAATAATGAGTATACGACTGTCAGAAGAGGAGCATAAGTATCTTGCTGTTGTGTACACATGGGTGAGGTCGAATAGGTATGTTGGACTAGAGTCCGACAGTGAAACGTAGCACAGAGAACAAAGTTTGTGCTTGATTCTGGATCAAATGGATAGCCAGTGTAGGGTACAGAGCAGCGGGGAGGGGTGCTCTGATTGTGGCACTCTAAGTATGATCCGAGCAGCTGTGTTTTGAACTTTTTGAAGTTTCTGGAGTAGATACTGAGATGAACCAGACAGAATCGAGTTACAATAGTCCAGTCTTGAAAGTACTAATGAACACACAAGTGTTTTAGTGGCATCAACTGAAAGATATTTGCGAATTGAGCTGATGCGTCTCAGCTCAAGATATGCAGCCTTGCATATATTCATGACATGTTGGTGCAATGTGAGAGTACTGTCCAGAGTAACACCTAGGTTTCGTACTGATTGTGTGAATTTAATGTTGATGTTGATGATATTTATTGTTTGAGGTAAAGGATGTGAATGAGAAAGTGTTTGTACTGTGATCAGAATGGCCTCAGTTTTATCATCATTCATCTGCAGCTTGTTACATGCCATCCATTATTTCACATCTGAAATGCACCTCTCTACACCTGTCATCAGTGTACAATTGGTGAGACACTTGATGATGATCTATGACACTTGAGAGCGACTGAGTGTACAGAATGAAGAGAACAAGTCCAATAACAGACCCCTGTGGAACACCACAACATAGATCAACTGGGCTGGAGTGTATTCCATTTGCAGATAGAATTTGCCTCCTGTTGACCAAGTATGACTTGAACCACAGTAAGGCTGTATCATGAATGCCAAATACATTCTGGAGACGGTGAAATAATATATCATGGTCTATTATGTCAAATGCTGCAGACAAATCAAGGAGGGTGAGGACTGTAATCTTTCCTCTATCCAATGCAGAGAGAATATCATTAACTACTTTAAGAAGAGCAGTTTCAGTACTGTGGCAAGGGTGATATGCAGACTGTACATTGCTAAAAAGACTGTTTGAATTTAGATGCGATAAAAGCTTGGATAGAACAACCTTTTAAAAGATTTTTTATATGAATGGGAGATTAGAAACTGGGCGGTAGTTCTTTAAATTGTTATGGTCTAGTGTTGGTTTCTTCAGCTGAGGCTTTACAATGGCAGTTTTGAAAAATGATGGGAATTCCCCGGATGAGAGAGAGGTATTAATAACATCAGTTAGTGAAGGCAATACTGGATCCAAGCACTCAAGCAGCAGTGATGTTGGAATTGGATCAAGTTCACATGATTTTGGTGCACTCTTCTTCAGGATTGTATGTACCAAATCCATAGAGATAGGTTCAAATGCTGTTAATGGTTGCCGCTCAAATTCTGTATCCCAGCTGTATGGTGATGATGAGTCAATTGAAATTGTGGTGTCAGACTTATCTCTAATGGTTTATACTTTGTCACGGAAGAAATTTGCAAACATGTCTGGAAGGTCGACTGGAGAGAAGGTAGTTGGAAGTGGTGTAGATTTGTTCCTTGACATTAGCTTGTTAGTAATCTCGAAGAGCTCTTTGCAGCTGGAACTTTCCATGATCTTATTTGTATAGTGGGCTGATTTTGCTGCATGGACTATATATAATCATATTTGTGACATTCTTCTTAGCGGCTTCATAGATTTGCTTAT
The DNA here is from genome assembly GCA_028554795.2 of Sinohyriopsis cumingii. Classification (NCBI taxonomy): domain Eukaryota; kingdom Metazoa; phylum Mollusca; class Bivalvia; order Unionida; family Unionidae; genus Sinohyriopsis; species Sinohyriopsis cumingii. Next base: position 70,575,199 of record CM068838.1, on the reverse strand, counting down.
GAATAGTGAACCTGGTGGAAAGCCAAAGCCTCTCAGCTTTACGGCGGTCTCTTTTAGCAATGTGAAGCTGGTCCCTAACACTGCTACACCATGGAGAACACTTTTGAATTGATACTCTGCACTTGGTAGCTGGGGCATGTTTGTTAAGCAATGAACACAGGCAGTTATCAAGTTGTTCTGCGGTAGGAGGTAAGCAAGTTGTTAGGTTAGCTTGGATGTCGCGCATTAGTTTGGTTCTATTTATCTTATGGAGATTTCTCTTAGTAGCAGATAAAGGTGGAAGGTTAGGTACTGATACGTCAAGATGGCATATAATGCAGAGGTGATCTGATGCAAGGTCATGGGATACCAGGGAGGACCGTAGAATGTTATCATCAGGTCTATGAAGAATCCAGTCTAAAATGTGACCATGTTTATGGGTGGGTTGGTTAACTGTTTGAGGTTTAAAGCATTAATGTAATCAATGAGTTTTGATGTATTTGGGTTTCTGGGACATTCAAAGTGAAAGTTGAAATCTCCAAGAATAATCAGGTTGCCACCTATCAAATTTCCATACTCCAGGAGATTCGGAAACTGCTCCAAAAAGAGAGAGTCAGCCAGCTTGTTTTTTCTACTAGGAGGAGGGCGATATGGGCAGGAAAATGGACTGACCTTTGCTCCAGTGTGAGTGTGGTTTGGACTAGTTCAAACGATGTGTGGTCAAAATTGAATGTTGTGGTGTGGTTAAGCTGTTTTATTATGGAGTTCTTTGTGATGACAGCAATTCCACCTCCGCGAGAATTACAGGGGAACGACTTGATGGAGTAACCAGTGGGTGTTAGATCCACACACTTGGGCTCATTGCCTGATGTTTTTAGCCATGTTTCTGTCAGGAAAAAAGATGTCAATATTCTGGTCATTGATAAAATTAACTATTTCTGTGCGCTTTTCCGGTGGACCTACTGAATGGGCATTGAATAATGCAATACACAGATGTATCTCTTGGATAGTTGACACAAAGGTTGACAAATTAATTGGGATATGAATTAGGTTATCTAAATTAACGGTGGAACTTTTTTTAAATTGTTGAGCCAAAATAAGGGAGATAACTGGAATTCTGCTTCCTGTTCTACGCCAGCCAGCTTTGAAGCAACGTTTCTTTTTCCGCTTCTGTTTACATTTAGGTAATGATGAATGTAGTCCTAGTTCGTTTAGTCTAGAGCACAATGTAGTGTGGAGAGCCAAGGAGTGATCATTTAAAGCAATTAATAATGGTCCATCATAGCATAAACAGGTTGATGGGAGATCACGTGATGGTGGTTTGTTCAAAAACAGTAGAGCAAGACAGCTGAGAAAAAGTCTAATTATTCTCATTTCCAAAACAAGGAGATGAAGAAACACATATGAATTTAACAGCCAATACATAATGAACACAATAACATAGATGAAAACAGGCAACAAGCACAAATATCGTGAAAACAGCACTAGGTCGTGCAGTATTCCATCCAAACAACTCGTTCATATTTTCCATACAAATGCAGTAACCTATAATTCTTTCCCTCTCCCCACATTACTCATTCTCCCTATTTTAATCGTACTCACACTCATGTGCAAGATCACTGTCAAACCATTTCATGCCATATGGTTAAATCTGTGTGGAAAGTTTATTTCAATAGACTTAAGAACTGTTTGGGTCTTGGCAATCATGACTTAGGCAGGTTATGAGTGAACAGTATGAAACTGTATACATCCAACACTGGTTTCCTTCAAGCATCTTGAAAAAGGATTTGTTGAATACATTATGTATTTTCAACTTCGATAAAGGTAACATGTGTAGTTAAATTTTCAAGATGCTGCCTTTACCGTCACTGTCATCTCACCTCTATCTGCGTGGGTTTGGAGTTTCAGGCATTGCCAATGTGGGTGTTAGAGAAAGCTGCCAATAACGTCCCATGGGTTGATGGATCTTATTGCATTTTCCCTGATTTTTCATCTACAAATTATACTGGCCACCATATGTATAGCCTATCTTGCACTGAGAAATAGTGCTATACCCAAAACAACAACATACTGGACAAAATTACTTGCATATAAGTGACATGGTTAAGCAGCATACCTGATGAACTGTACAGTTTTGCTTTTTAGACTTGCTGAAATGTGTCAGAAGCTTGTTGCTCACAATATTCTTGAACTTTTAAATAGTCCATAGGTATGTACTGTTATTGAACAACAGTCCACCTGTATGTACTGATGCTCCACTCCTAAACAGTCATAGGCCTGTACTGTTAACTCCACTTCTAAACAGTCCATTACTCCACTCCTAAACAGTAAATATGTATGTACTTACTCCTTACCTAAATAATCTTTATATATGAACTGTCACTCCACTCCTAAACAAGCTATAGGCATGTACTATACTCCACTCCTAAACAATCTATTGGTATGTACTGTAACTTTATTCCAAAGAAATTTGAGAGTCAGGATGCTGAAAATAGTGTTACTTGCATTTGTTAATGACTGCTGTGAAACTATCAACAAGAAATGAAAGAGAAGCAGAAGATTGCCTCAGATTAAAGCATATTTATTATTGAAATCTTTGCACAAGCTGACAATAACAAATGAGGAATGTGACACTATTTCATCTTTCTATTTTATTGATGTGTACTGATTGCCAGTATGTAATATTTATCACTGAATGTAAAAATGTTTTTTTTCTTTGAGCTAAATGACTTATTATTACATACCAAAACTTATGTTTCAAAACAGAAAACTCTTTAAGATATGTGGCTGTGCACTTAAACAAAATTTTTACCTGTTGTGTTTGAATCGTCCAAAATGGAAGTTTGCACCTAGAATGCAAGCTAACTTTACATTTCTCCTTCAGATATATTCCCCAATCACATTATGTTAAGAATATAGCCTGCTACCTTGTGAATCCAGCTCTACTAAGAGATGAAAAATCGACTTTCCCTGTCTATATCAATAGACTAAGGGCAATAACTTTTGCTTTTACTTCCCCTTGACACTGCCAGGTGCTGCTAATTTTTGTCCAAAATGGAAGTTTGCACTTAGAATGCAAGCTAACTTTACATTTCACCAATCTATGACAGAATCTTGTACATGTATTGAACACAACGTCTTCACTCCAGGTCAATAAATCTGCAATTAGAGTAAATAGGTAATCGATTGGCTATTCATTTGCAGATATCAAACTGATCAAATCTTATATCATTTACTGATAAAAGTCAGGGGCTAGAGACGTTTGCAAAAAATGTTCATTCCTCTGATTTATACTATTAGAAAATGGGCCTTGATTCATAGATTCTTTTTTAGTTATTTCCCTTTAAAAAGTTTGTTTTCCTTTGAGCTCTCTTAAACATTTAATAATATTTAATAAAACTTATCATGTATGTATATCATGATCATGTTCAATAAAAATATTACTGTTTCAAATACCAGGTAAGTACTTCATATGAATATTAATTGCTGAAACTTCATTAAAATGGAGATAGTAATTTTTGCCAAGAATTTATGGTATAACTTTTGAACTAATTATTGCTGCATTTTGTGTAATAGTTGCCCCTTTTCTGCAACTTATAAGCAAGCTTTATTTGTTCTCATTTTAGTTAAGATTCCTACATTCTTGAACAAATTTAGCAATTGTTTGCAATGGTTTAGATGTGATCAGCAAATATTCAGTATATATTTGACATCAGTTCATAAATTACAGAAAGATTCAGAAACTGTTCACAAGTTTCCCCATTATCAGACATGTGCATTGGGAGACGAAAGACAATTTTTGAATTCCTCTATTGAAAGTACTTTGTTTTTAATCCAGGTTGTGAATTAAATTAAAAATCTTTCAAGTAATTATGTTTAAGCTAAACATTTTTGCAAAGTGAGCATTTATTGACAGGATCAGGTGCATTAGATAGTAGAACTATTCACATTTATGAAGAAATAAATAATAAACACGCTATTAAGTGAAAGTCTGATCAGTTGCCAAATACGTCATTTTTAAAGTCTAGCCTATTCTTTTCAAGAATACCAAAGTAGTAGTAATTGTAGTTGTCGTAGTAGAAGGGATCTTTTGCTTACAACCTACTCTGGTGGCCTAGTGGTTAGATCATCTGCCTCAGATGCAGGAGATCATGGATTCGCACCCTGGCCAAGTCATACCAAAGACATAAAAATGGTACAGTAAAACCTGTCTTGAGAGACCACTGCTATGAGAGACCACCTGTCTTGAGAGACCAAGTTCTCCATGTTGTACAGATTTAGAGATTATATAGTGTTATAACCTGTTATGAAAGACCACCTGTCATGAGAGACCATTATGTTTTGGCAGAAGGGGTGGTCTTTCAAGACAGGTTCCGCTGTAACAGGCTCACTACTGGTCATTCAAGTGGCTCCAAATCATGGCTTCCACTGTAGGAAAATACCTCTTCTGCTACTAATATAGTTATTCAGCAAGTCAATTTTACATGTTTTCTACAGAAATTGGACAATCAGAAGGTTTTATTCAGCAATTCATTATTTTATAAATTCATATGTCATCATTTCTTAAGTCTTGAATATTGGCTCATATGACTTCTATTTTTTAATTCTTGGATTATTCTTGTATTATTTTTGTATTGGATTCTTAAAACCGTAAGTTCTTTTTCTCATTTTACCTTGTTTTTCTAGGGAAATAAATTATTTGTTAAATTTTACAAAGCTTGTTGTCTTCACTTTTTTCCTGTTACTGTTTATGAGAGCCTCAACATGTAACAGGACTTTCATCAGGAATATTGATATTACATCAGAATTTAAAACTTCATTACCTTCCTGACTATTGTACCTTCCCTGTTTTCTTTAAATGCATTGGTTGATCAAAATGTTTGTAAATATTCATTTGAATTACAGGTGAACTGATGTAAAACAAAAGGTCAGCCTTCAGAAGAACATTTTCATCTGCTATGACATTGGAGCAGTTGTGGGTTGATGGTCCCACTACATTTGATGAGTCACCAGTTGATGAACCAGTTCCAGGCAGTTTTGTCTGTAATTTGCCCCTGAGATGCTGACAGAATGTGCAGATTCAGGAATCACAATTTTTTTTTATGAATTCGCACACTTAGAGAGCAATGGTGTGTGAGAACTGCAAATTAGTTTAAAGTTGTGCACATAAAAGTGTACATGTACTCTGTACAGTATAATTTTTTTAACTGTTAAACACTTAAAACAGTAATTGCAACATTAGTCATGTTGCCGGTAGAAGTATTATAGTGCTTGTTGTGACAGAAGTCTCTTTTGGGTAGGCAACTGTTTGCACATCCGGGTTCTTTGGCTTCACATGAATGGTTGTTAAACTAAATTTGATTGGCACATTGTGCCCTTGAACAAGCATACTGTCACAGTTTCAACCTTGTTTCAAGGAAGTTTTACAAGTACCTATTTAATTTAATATGGGCTACATAGAACACCAAAATGATTCCCAACTTGAGTTATCTTAAGATGATGATTTCGTTCAGCAAATAATGTCTGCTGTTGTGTACTATATCAGATTATTGGAGTTGGAAAAATGTTTATGAAGATATCAATGAGTGATTTTGAACCCCATAATGATTTTGAACTTGAGTCCAGTTCATGCCGGATGGACAAAAAGAGACATCATGCAGGTCAGGCCCTGCTTCAGTGGTATTTCAAAATGAATTGTAGAAAAGGCAGAATACCAATCCTAATTATAATACAGACAATTTAAATGTAGAGTACAATTTTCATTTTTTTTCTCAAACAATTTAACCCTGTGGGATCTTGTGCTACAAAACTATGCAGAACTATAATATTTAAGATAAATAAATAAGAATCCAAAATTAAATTAAAAAGTTAAGATATTTATTTGATCAAAATATCACAGTCTTTAAAAAGACACTGTAACTTTGTTGGACTTAATCTCTAATATAGCATTATGGCACGAGTAAAAAGTTGTGCATAATACCATATATACTTGCTTATAAATTGACTTTTTTATGTACTGAAAATCTGATTAATGCAGAGTAGGAGTAGTCTTTATAAGCACAACATAAAAAAAAATTGGATAAAATCTAGGGGTAATGTTGGACACACTAGATGATAGCAGTAGACAAAAAACTGTTAATTCAAGTATTTTTCATTTTCATGCCACTATTTCCATTCAGAAATGCACTGTTTTTATCAGTTTCATACTGATATTCGTTACACTATACTTGTATCTACAGTTATTTGGATTTTAAGAATTTCACAATATTAGTGGTACATTAAATACTACCCACTGCAAAGTGTGATGTCCATTAGTGTTGTTAACCGTGGGTGCTTGTTAGCATTATAGTATATTGCTTCCATTTTCATGCAAGTCCTAACAGCCTGTATTTGTTTTAATATTTGTATTTTGCTGTATAAACACCCTCTTTATTTTCCCGCATGATAACCCTTTGATTAAACCGTAAGTTTGATACTTGCATGTCAAGACTTACGTAACAGAGGGTGGTTGTTTTAACTCCCTTTGATCTTGCCACAGCACCACTCAAGTGGCGTAAGTGGTTAGAGGATCTTCCTTGGATGCAAGAGGTCATGGGTTTGAACCCTGGCCAAGTCATACCAAAGACTTATAAAAAAAGGTACTTGCAGCTGCCTTGCCAGGTGCTCAGTATTAGGAGGCTAATGTATAATAGCTGGACTGGTCAGTTTGGTGTCAGGATAATATGACTGGGTGTAACATGACGCTATATGTCTGCCACATGATTCTCTTGTACTACACATCAATAAAAACTGCCACAATGCAAACATTGTAGTGATATGACAGATTGTTAAAGCTAAGTTAAACATCTGAATCACACACACTTTGACATGTGCTCAATTGCATAGTTTAATAGATTTCACAGACTGTATGATCAAAGCCCAAACTCAATCTCTACATAAGCAGCCGAATATGACAGCAAAGCCAAAGAAACGGAGTCGGACGATAGATATGTTGACTAGATCACAACAATGTACAATGACCAGACAACAGTGGAGGATTTCAGAACTTAATTTATCAGACAATGAGGATGAATTCTTAGACTTTGTACCAGATGACATTAGACTGTGACATTTAATGGTAATGAGAATCACAAAAATGTGGACTCAACTTGCATTGTTTATTTGTAAGATGCGTGGAATGAACATATTATTGGAAGTGGTGAATCAGATCATTCTGAATTATTTTTATGTCAACATGTGACCTATGATTGAATTCATGGATTTATGAAATAAATGGATTTAACATGTAAAGCATTATTGATTTTAATCGATTAATTGGGACAAATTTTAAGTTATCATTTCATTTGTGACATATTCCACTCAATTATATAGTTGTATTTCACATTGGTTCAGTCATTATATCTATCTATCTATATTTTAGTCTGTCTGTCTATCGATCTGTCTATCTGTCCATCCGTCCATCCAGTTGAGCTTGCTTATTTTTCTAAAGTGCAACTCTGACTCACTGACAACAAGCCACACATTCAGATGGATCTGACTTGCACAATACACCCCTGCTTACAGTAGGGTCAAAGAGATATTGGCTATTTGTAGCCCTAAAAAGGGTTGGGGGAGGACTTGACTCATACTCAAGCTGACTTATAAGCACGTGTGTATGGTAGTCAGCAATGCACTGAAACTTTGGCAGGGCTTATGCTAGTGAAAAATGTTTCTTCAATTACGTTACCCAATCATAGTAACTTAGTAGAACTACCACTACCTCGCAAATCCAACTCTCCTAGCTAAAGGAAGCTAAAAGTTGTCTGCTGACCTATTTGGTGGTCGGGCAGAGTGATCTCCCGTTACATATAAAACTTAGCGGCACAGTGTAAGAATATTCCAGTTATTACTACTGCTCATGCCAAGAAGCATGCTTTCATCATGAGAGACCTTGTAAAAGCCAGAAGCTACATGGAAGATATACCACAACCAGTTGGAGAAGTATTCACTTCTAAGGAAAGTATACTCCATCTATATTTCCAACGTTTTCTCTCTTTCTATCACGACAAAGTTCTGCCATTATAAGTTGCCACACTTTGTTGTCATAACACATTTAGGTACTTGCATGTAGAGCCTAAGCGAATTCACAGTCTGCTGCTACAACATTTAATTTATACGTGCAAGTCTCTAGTGCTCATATAACTCCAATATATGTTTAATTCCTTTACATAATTGGCGAGTTTCTATCCAAGGCTTTCATAGCATCTGGGCACCTACTTTAATGTATTTACTTGTACGGGTAGTCGGGGCTTTTTTCCCTACCAGTATTGTCTCATAATATATTTTGTTGCACCTACTGTGTACGCGAAGGTTTTTTTGTCTGTAATGTAGACACACTGGTGCATTTCTGTATTTCTTCCCTTTTGGTCAGACAAGTACAGGTCAGTGCTTTATACATGTTTCTATAGGAGAACCTTGAGTCATGTTTATATGCACAAACTTTAAGTCATATTTATCGAGCACTTAGTCACTCGTACGTGTAGCCTATGCGAATTCATAAGTTAGGTTCGGGCTACATTATTTACATGTGTGTATTTCTTTATGCCCTGAAGAACTCCTTTTATGTGTATAATTTCACCCTTTCTTGTATGTAAAGATGAGTTCTTTACCATGGTATTTTTAGCCTTGGAATACCATGCTTCAGTGGTCCTATGTGTACAGACCATCAAGGACCTTACCTACAGGTAAGCATTGTAATTGAAATTGTCTGCTTTCACTTTTTCCAGGTAACTATCATTTCATATAGTTATGCGCCCGCAGTATTCAAACATCACGTGTAGGCACACATGTTTATTAACAGTTGGTACTGTCATTAGATTTTGCCTGTAAGCTTCCTTGCTTTATTAGAATTATAAACTTCTTGTTCACCTTTTTAATGATTTAACTCTTAACTGATATTGCATTCTAAAACAAGTGCAGGGCTACAGTTTTATCCGTTTTGCTGTTTCGTCGTACAGATTAGAACTGAACAAAGCACAAACAACATACAGCTCAGACTGAAGACATCACCAGTCTGCATGCTGATTTTATCCTCAGTGTGAATCTTTATTGGAACAAGGGAGATAATTCAACTTACCCTGTAGCCACGAAGCGCCAGACATTGACATGCCTGGAAACAGCTCCAACACCCAAGTCACTACCACAGGGCTCATCCGTTTTGGAATTTCCCCTACTGTGCCTCGTCGGGGTTCAACTTGATTCCTCGTACAGAATGGGACAGAGCTAACAAACAGCCAAGTTCCTTCTCATTCAGCAGACATACAGACAGGTTACATGGATCAAATATACCACAACCCGACCCAACTGATTCTCCTAATGATATCCTCCTCACATTGATGTCATATTTCCATTGCGACCTGCCTAGGCCATAGACTAGGGATCACAAAGGGCTAAACATCAAAATATTACGGGCTCAATCAATAACAGCCCGAGCTTCCAGTTGTCGAACTCGCTTTTGCAGACACATTGAGGGACCAATCTAACTCGTACCACCTCGTGATACTCATTCGGCATGATACGAGTAGATCGTCCGGCCTCAACAGATGTCGCTTTGCAATTTCCCTACACTCTGCCACGAAAAGAGCCTCTTTATCCAGTGACTGTCTTGAAGTCACGGTTTCTAATTCAGGGTGTTCTCCGAGTTTATTGAGCGACAGATCTCGTCCCTCTCTGCCTTCCGAACCTCCAATTAGGACATTTTTCTCCCCCCACCCGAGCTTTGTCTTCCTCCTCAGACTCCATCAACGATATGCATCAGCGCTGTAGCATCGATTGATCTTACGACGAACGGAAGGTTCTGGCTTAAGTTACGTTCGCAGTCTGGGAGAGTTATGCACTTTTTGGCCTGCCTTCTTCGTCAGTTCGAGCTTTCATTTGGACCCCCAATATGGATAGAGGCCTCACCTCGTTATGGATGACATAGCCACACTCCATACGTAGGGAACAGATGGCCTTTGCTGACACTGCGCAGTTAGTGAGCAATATCATTACCGTGATTTCGTTGTTGGACTTTTGTTCTCTCTGGCTATCTCCCAAAATAACGTATCTTCTCCCACTCACAATACCTCAGGGCATGCATGGGAGTCAGTCTCAAGCTAAGTTGAAGACCTTTATCTTCTACCTTATTTTTAATGTCCAGACGGATGAAGTACGCTAACAAGCCATTAAGGAGACACATTTCCCTCACTTCCACAACCACTGCGTCGATACGGGCATAGTACGGGGAATCAACAAGAGGACCCAAGGACCACTCATAGTACACGAACCTCTGAAAGCTGTCCTGTCGAAGCACCAACAATTGCATACCATACGGATCTAGCACGAGAGTGTTCTATCGTTCGTTCCACACCTTTTTCTTGGTCCCAATGGCAAAGGACCCTCTACGTCTGTTCATCTGCCTAAGCACCCTCATTCCATTTATCCACACCCCTTGGTGCCCACTGGAAACAGCACAGCGCATTTTTAACGACATCCGTGAGAGAATCTTTGTCATCACTGTGGGTTCAAATGGCGCATACCTTCGTGACTCTATTCAGAAGACTCATGTGACCATTCATACCATTCAGGGTACCACAATTGAGGCTCAGCTTCGGCCCGGGGTCTTCCCTCATCTGACGAATCGAGTAAAGGCGCATGTCCGAACCATTTATATGGCGACAGCGTCAAGTTACCTGGACAACATACTGCAGCAACATAAGCGAGTTAGCTTAACCAGTCATGATAGTCCTTGTTACCAATCAGGAATTCTCATCACAAGGAAAAATCCTACCTAGTAGCATCTCAATGGTTCGTTCGCCTAGGTATGGACTTTAATACACAAGCACAATATTTTGTCTCCCTCAGGATCGGGAATTGAAACAACACCTTACTTTCGAGGAATTCAATCCGCACGGGATTGCGCAACGTGGCAGCGGATATCGTGGTCCTAGGTCGCCTTTTACTGTGTTATCCGTTTTTTTCTGTACGAATGGAATCCTCATGTTTTCCCACTGGAGCAGCCTCAAGATCTGAACCCAATTGAGGCACCATTGGCGGAATTAGAAGCAACCTAACTTGGCTCACGGCAGGTTTGCATATGCGGGTACACCCGCTCGAGATTACAGTCTGTACCGATGCATGTACTAAAGGCTGGGGAGCCCTCCCACTGCCATCATTTCCGTACGCCAGCGGTGCATGCTCTCCCCAAGAAGGGCATCTTCTTATAATTAATTCTGGAGAAGATGGCCGTTATGAAAGTCAATCATGGAGGTGAGTAGGGCAAGAATATTTAGAGGGCTAGGTAGTTCTCATTCTGTCTGTCAACTCTACAGTCTGAACAACAAATGTTATCTCAATCCTGCAGTGGTGATTTATTCCCAGTATCAAGAAGAACCCCAGTTTCCTACCCTTTGCATCATGGTATGGAACTTTTCCTAAACAGCAAGAAGGAGCTCACCCTACAATGGTGATTGTTCTTCCACAACGGCGATGACCCCAGTCCCAAGATCTTTGCGTAATGATGTGGGACTTTATTAAATGGTGTTGTCGTTAACAAGCCACACAGATTCACCATATCGCGGGACTCCTCAACGCACTCGTCACGGAACAATCGACTAGTACTGAAAAAATGGTCTCTCCATTTCTCGGTTCTCACTCAAATCTGTATCCGATAGCTTTTATCTCCGAGATCTGTCATGCCAGAGTGGCCAGTTCGAGCTGGTAGGACCTATACCTGCAGCTCAACAGGTCTCCCTTCCATATCAGTCAACAACTTCTTAAGACGCAGTTCACCACTTCCGGGTTTATCTGTGGTCTTTTTCCCTTTGGAAACCATGCTCTGACAAATGGAGTCTCCTCAAGTAGGGTTACCTAGAAGCTGTCTCAATACTTTAGGGGACCGGAGATGGCATCTTCGCGGTAAGGGGATGTACCTCCATCCACCTCTTACATATTCTCCAAGGTTATTATGATTGGGTAACGTGTTCGAAGAAGAAACCATTTTTTCCTAGTAAAATATCTTCTTTTCAAAATACTTACCCAATCATGATACACATACACCCTCCCTGCCTCTCCGCAATTACATCCATAGGGAGCGTGCGCTCTGCTCCAGTAATAACTGGAATATTCTTAAACTGTGCCGCCAAGTCTCATTATGTAAGGGGAGGTCACTCTGCCCGACCTCCAAACAGGTCGGAAGACAACTGTTAGTTCCCTTTAGCTTAAAGTAGTGTCCGGGAGAGCTGGATTTGCGAAATAGTGGTAGTTATCCAAAGGTATTATGACGGAGCAAATATTTTCGAAGAAACATTTTGCTAGGAAAAAATTGGTTATTATGGAACAGAAGTATCAAGAAGACAATACCTTAGAGCTGTGGAAAATTGTATATAACAAGATAAACTGTGCTATTTATTGAGAATTTTTGATGTGCTGAATTCAAATACGACAATTAAAACAATTCAATGGATACTGTTTCCAAGATACTTAAGTGTTTACATTTTACGACTATGTATATTGTGTAGATAGTAGAGTTTTAATCATAAATAGTAACCTAGCTCTTTTCATCTCTTTATGGTTGCTTTAGAGGATACTATTTTTCCTGTATGTGTATTTAACACTCAACAAACAGAAAAATGGTTATATGAATAAAATATATTATGAAACAATAGGCAAAAAATCTATTATATATATATAAGTACATAGTTAAATTCTTATCCAGTGTTTACTCGGCGCTTCTTGGCTTGTCTCTTTTTTTCATTAAATGGAGCATCTCTTGTCACTGTCCAGCATTAGTCTGCAAGCATTGTCCTGATAGCGTTTCTCTATTGTTGCCATATCCTGGTGAAATCACTCGCCTTGCTCGTCGCTGACTGCTGCGCAGTTCGGTAGAAAACAAATCTAGATGAGTGTGCAAAAAGGCATCTTTATTGACATTTTGCAACCAGGTCTTCTGTATGCACACAAACTTTGCCTGTCCTTAATCACTGTGTAATTAATATTATAATATGTAGGTTCTTGGCAGTGCATTAATCACTGGTATAGGCGATTCTGACAACGATGGTTCATACGTCTCCAACGTAGAATCAGACTAGGGTTTACACGACCCAATAAACATATTACGTTCAGTACAAGACCATGGCCAAATTGTACTAAGAACTTTTGGAGTAGCTCTCTTTGTATTGTTTCTCAATTTATACCCTGCAGCAATCAGAAATAATGTGATTTTTCTTTCGTAATAAATGCGTATACAAAGCAATAAGGACTTTTGGAAGTCTAAAATAAAATCTGATTTCTAAAAAAGGTGTCGGATTGAGATTTAGAAGTATGCGTATGAGGCTGATAAGAATTGTTCCCGGATATTATTGTGAGAAAGATATGCTGACTAATGATACTTTGTGAGTTGAGGGATCACCATCAGCTGTGCGACTAAAAACAGTTTCCATCTTTTAGGGACCAAGATCATAATATCACATTGAATGCAAATCTGGAAGTCTTCAATTAATATGAGCTATCTCGGGTAATGTGCAATCTTGTACTGCACTTCTCGAGACGTTACAGGTCGATTTTGTATGTCAAATTATATGCATTAATTTAAATGGTATAACTGCCAGCATAAGAAATTAATATCAAAGTTTTCTTTTGAGTTTGTATGTATCTACCTAAATGTGAATGTGAGGCAGTATTATCACTGGATTTGTCACAGCAACGAGTCAATAGTCAGCATAGGATATCTGATATGCAGTTACATGCTCAGAAATAGGCAGGAGCTGATGATATTTTTAGGATGTATCTCAAGCCATAAATTAACATTGTAATTTAATCAGGTTTTCTTACCTCCTGTCTTTGTCAGTTTTTATTATGACTACTATAGTAAGTATTTTTATAGTGGTTAAAGGAAATCCTTAAAACTCTCTTGCAATAGGAAAAACTAATGAGTTACAAGGTTTTCTTTCTAACAATACTGTTAAAAATATTCTCATGAATGATTGAGTATGGTAGTATACGAAAACATTTGTCAGGAAATGTCAACAACTACGACGAACCTGTTGTATACCAATGTGGGAAGAATGGAATTCTTCAAGGCATCAAAAGTGTCCACGACAACTATTATGAAGACAGACGTTGGGATTTTTATTGTTGCTCATCTTCAGGTAATTAATGAAATAACTTGTTACATCCTACCTTACCTACGTTGTACTGTATCGGAGGGAAAATTCATCCAGAAAGTACATGCGCACGAACCTGCCATACCTGGGACGTTCATCCGTATGTATGTCCTTCTGCGCACTTGCTTTAGAAGTAGCCTAACAGAAACAAAAATGTAATATATGCATAATAAAAACACAGGGAAACGCAAGGTGAGCTACATTTTCTTAAGGACACATACACAAAAATTAAGCAGACAATTTTCTTTTTCAAATATAGTGATTTCGAAATGAATATTCAAACTTTCCTTCTTCCGAAACCTAGAAACCAAATTGCTGGTCTCATAGATGCAAGCAAATATATAAATAACATATCGTTTTATCATACATTAACTGAATGGTTATTGCTTGTCACGAATGCATACGCTGTACAAAAGTGATCCCTGTAAGTGTGGGACGAGTCAGCATCGCATAAATGCTAATGCTGATATCATGCAAGCACATACACATACCGTTGTTTACTTTTCTGCATTTAGAACTGATTGGCGTTAATAACGTGTTACCTTATTCATGAACTCGTCATTCAGTAGGGACAGTACATTGGCCATATTGAAGACAACTAGACTATTTGCAGAAATTTTAACTTGGAAAATGGTTTCTATCAAGTTCTTATGTGTGTCATTGTCTAATTAATGCCGAACACCTACCAACAATATCATTATGCACGGTCCATCAAGTACGGTATTACATATGTTAAATAGTGAGTTTAATACGCGTATACTGGTACTCACGCAATCTCCCACGTTCATCATAAACCAATCTCACCTAGTACAATGGTCCTTTTCCATTTGCATAGTATACCAATCTAATTTAGTTCAATTACACAATCATCCTCTACCAACCTCCTCAGGTGCAACTGCCTTCTCCCAAGCTTATCATATACCATTCTCATCTAGTGAAATGACCATCTCCCATGTTTATCATATACCATTCTCATCTAGTGAAATGATCATCTCCCATGTTTATCATATACCAATCTCATCTGCATCTCCTTCCATTTCCATCATATACCAGTCTCATCTACCACAATGTCCCTCTTCTACATTCATTATATACCCATCTCTTCTAGGACAATGTCCATTTCCCACGTTCGTCATAGATCAATCTCATTTAGCACAATGACAATCTCCTCCGTTCTTCATATACTGACTACTGACACTGTACTTGTCTATATGCAAACCTATACTATAATTTTCATAAAGGTAAAATGTAAGGTCTTGAATTATTGGAAGCAACAAAGCCCCATATCTAAATTGCATAGTTTAGTGTAGAACTACATTAGGCATAAAATGCTTCAAGTAAAACTTTGGGTGAAAAAATATGTTTCTATTGAACAGGAATATTCAACTATACTCTATGCACCATTGAAAATAAACATAATTCTCAAGTATGTAAAATTAACAATTTCTAATCCTAGAGCTTCACAGTATTATTTTCCATCCCTATTTCCTACATTTCCTCAACAAATATATTGTTTGTTTATGTTGTATGTATTTACCTTGAGAGACGATTTATCACTGTAATCCTTTTCCTATCGAGCTGATTATGTACATCATTTAGTGTTATCTGATAATGAAACCACATCCTCAGTAAATAATAGTAGGTATACCTTAATGTAACCTGCAAACATTGCTCTATCGACATTTTTCGGTAAGGAGGAAACTGTGTCTTCTAAATGCAAACAAGAAGCAATATTGGTGTCATTACCTCTCTTTGATTTATAATTTTAGAACACTAAAAATCTCATTAAATATTAGCGTAAAAGTGAATACTGCTTATCCGTAATTTATACATATTGGAAAGAAATATCAGTCACATATTTTGCATAAAATTCCGTACTCAACTCAAAGAAAAATATTATATAGTTTTAAATTCACAGTTATCAATGGGTGCAATATAAAAGAGTATTACTAGAATTTAAATGTGCCCATTTATTTTATAAACACATGCATTAAATAAGCTGATGATTGACCAAAGATGTGCAAGTAAATCAGGTAATTTGGAATATTTCTGCAATGATGTTACGATATCATAGTACTCGAACCTCGATAATACATAGGGTTAATTGTTCTCTTTCTACAGAATATTCACTCACAGACTGCTACAAGACCCACCAACTCAACCAATATGACAAACCACTAGAATACAGCATTCCAGATGGATACGTTCCTCATGGAGTTACCAGCTTTCATGATAATACTTATGAGTAAATACATCTGTCTGTATGTCTGTCTGCCTGTTTCTATCTCTGCCTAGCTTTTACTATATATCAATCAGATACTTAAAGGAATTTGATTCCTCGGAACTTTGCTTACACTGTAAAAATGTAAATTAATTCTTGGTGTTATATGCATATCTAAGTTATGGATTAAATCAGCTTTGAATACAGTGTAAGTATATATGTTATATATAACTTTTTAGGGGACCTCTTTAAAAACATAGCGCAATGAACATGAGTTGTTTTGCAATTTATAAAATTGTCCTGTTAATACAACTTAAACTATTTAAGCAACATCGCTACAAAGGGATTCGGTTTTGTTTCTTATTCGACCATAACCAATTACAACTTATGGTTTGTTTGTGCACAAATTACCAGTATCCAGATAGACGACTGTGGTAAATATGTGCTTTTAATGTTCAGACTTTTCAATTTATCAAAATGCTAAGTAACTTACTTCCACCTATCCCTTTTAAAATAAATATGTATAAAAAATGCCAATCAATGTGGGTATCTTACCTTGAACATATACACGTTTATCTCTCTCTCTCTCTCTCTCTCTCTCTCTCTCTCTCTCTCTCTCTCTCTATATATATATATATATATATATATATATATATATATATCTTCAAGCAGTTGGAAATAAATGTTTATAATTAGATTTTACGATGTTGGCATATGTAGTCTTGACCACCTTGTCATTCTTGTTTTTAGTATACATTACATCTTTCAATAATCCAGCACGTTCACAAATGGCTCAATTGTTTCAAAGTTCACCAAAAACATCATGTCAGCTGTGCTGGCAGAATTCTTTCTTTTATCGAAGATAATATCACAGCAAGTGTGTTGCTGTGATAAGTTTTATGGATTTGTTTAAATTAAAGAGTGTTTACCATTCCAAAATAACTCAAACGTCTGGTGATATCGTATTGGAATTACAGCTAACAAATGTCATTATATGTTACTCTTTTACAAAATATTTCATTGGACCTAATTACCATACGTTCTTCTTCGGAATCGAACTGATGTTATGTAGTTTACGTTAAAGAAATTCCTCAATATAGCATACAGAGGGTGTGAAAACGTTTGCAGATTATATTACGACGCAAGTGTATAACTTTTAACCTGTATGCTTTCTTTTATTTCAGAGATAGGGTTTTCTGGTTTCAGATATGCAAACTGAATTTAAATACTTAGCTTAATGGGACCGACAAGGATGTGAGACAAAAATGATAAAACTGAATGTGCAAGAAATCAAGAACCAGGATTACCAATAGAAATTGAAATGATGCCAAAAGTATCATAACAACTGGAAATTTGGGATTGGCGTCAAAATAAAACTATGTTGGTTCTATTGGCAATACAACAAAATGCCATTTTATTCATTACTTTAGACAATGAATTCTTTCGTAGTTATTGTTTTTAATATCGAGATTTGTTTGGTTTGTGATACTAGTAACAGTTCCTTGTAAACTGGTAATTGAAAAGAACACACAAACTGTCCATAATTGATTAATCTCAAATATTTCAACATCTTTAAAACAAATATTTACTTTCAATAAATACGTACAACCAATAAAGACCTTAGCATTTATAATTATTTAGATTTTACTTTACTGCTTTTCTTCTTTAAAACCGAGATAACACTATGACGTTTATTTTATCTACACTAATTGGATTCTAATTTTTCTTCATACATTTATCATAAGCTAACACATATTCTTCATATAATTTTTATAATAAATCTTTTGTTGACTTAAAATGAGTAAATCCTTTACTGATTATTTATCCAGTTTAGAACTTGCTCTAAATTGAAAATATGTTCTGTAGCTTTTCTCATAAATCAAAGCAATGTATCTTAGCATAACCATAATAATTGTTCCTTTCAACTGATAGCCGTTTTCTACTTTTTTGTACCATTAAATGTATTATTTTGATATACCTTGTGTGTCTTGTTCTCTAATTTCGTTTCTGCTATTATGAATATTTTATTATATTTCCTTTAGGTATTTCAAAAAAAAGGACTAAATAAACTGACATGTTACATTTTTCCAATTCATTATAGTTTTTCTTTTTTAAATCAATATATCTACAGCATATGTTGACATCTTGTTGATATCTATGTGTTTGAGGTCTGATTGAACAGTGCTAGATAACTAAACTTCATTTTACTTTCATAGTAAACCCCCCACATGTCGAGCAAACTGAACACACACACACACACACACACACACACACACACATATGTATCACCACTGAACCTATTTTTTTTTAATCAAAGTTATTATTAGATAGATTTGCTATCGCTCTACTATGTAAATAGTAGAGACCCTTACTAACGGGTATATATATATATATATATATATATATATATATATATATATATATATATATATATATATACTTCACAACGAACATTAAGACATTTGAGCTGTTGATGTACTAGTAAGTTTCGAAAACGACATCTTGGTGTCACACTAATTTCCTATCGTCACAGTATTAATTACAAAAATCAATAATATTTTGTTCCATATTTTCATATAATGTTCAATCGTTTTTGCTGATAAATGTTACTACCTTTTCTTGAATTTCCAGATCAATTATTAATAAACCCCTCATTGTATCACCACTAAACCTTTGTTTTTCGTAATCAAAGTTATTAGTAGATAAATTTGCTATCGCTCTACTATTTAAATAGTAGAGACCCTTACTAACGGGTCTAGCAAACTTAAGTTATCTTACCTGCCATGAAATGAATATTTATATCATTTTTTCCCCCAGATTATAGTATATGTAATGTTTTAATCGGCTGTTAGACAGGATGAAATTATAGGTTTCATAAAATATGAGCTGGTACTTGACATTTGCATTGCTGGTCAGTCACAGGACTAATCAAATCTCGCAGCCTTCAAGTCTATGACATCAGAGGTCCATTGATGTTGTCCAAAATAATTTGAAAATACTACAAAGTCTTATAATGTTTTTCAAAAGAACAAAAACATAAATAATTATTAACATATTTATTGCAAATACAGCGATAAAAACCTGTCTCTGTAGCAGGAACCTGGAGAAACCAGATTCGTGAAGCGAATGCGTGATAGTCGCGCGATACCAACAAAACATCGCTGGCAAAAACTCTTTACTTCATAAATCTAGCTTCTCCAGGTGGCGGTAAATTCCAAATTTGCAATAGCTAAATGGCTCTTACCCTATGCTCCAACATCAATGTCAAAATAATCTAAAATGGGGTAGGAAGTGCCAGAAGTAACTCAGACTAAGTAATCCGATTGCACTAATCCCACTCCATTGTCAGTCACCAATGTAATCTACACACCAGTGAAAACTTTATTTCAGAATTCACTTATGAAGTAAATACCTGGCGGCAAATTCCAACTTTTCGATAGCCAAATGGCTCTTAACCTATATTCAAACATAAATCTCAAAATAATCAAAAATTGGGTAGGAAGTGTCAGAAGTAGCTCAGACTAAGTAATCCGATTGCACTAATCCCATTTCACTGTCAGTCACCAATGTAATCTACACACAAGTGAAAACTTTATTTCAGAATTCACTTAGGAAGTAAATAGTTAAAGTGCTTACAGGCACCGCATAACGTGTTTAATTTTATTGGCTTCGTTCGAGTGAAAGCCTTCAACTTTAGCCTAACTTATGAGATAACAAGTATTAAGAAGCAGAGTCCTAACCAAGCTGGTCAATCGGCAAACAAGCATATTGTTATTAATTTGTCTTGAACAAAAAAAGACTACAAAAAAACTTGACTTAACGTCTTTGATGCAGAAATATGGGTGTTTTCATTTTAGTCACGCACAACACAATGGAAGGAGAGCCGGCGTATCTCTTTGATGGTCAGGCATTGTATTGACAGCAACTACACGTGATGAAACAGGTTTCTATGCTCTCCCCTTAGTTAATGCGCAGCCGCAATCCAATACTGTGTTCATTAATTAACTGACCGTGTCATCTCCAACTCTAACTGTAAGTTATCTATTTAAACAGGCTAGTAAAGCAGAATCATACCTTGGGTAGATACCATTACAGCGCTTAAATCCATGAAAGAGATAAAACGACATGAAAATAATATATCAGATTTTGACAGACTTTGACTTTGATTAAAATATTTTGCAAGATTTTGTACACATTTAACTGTTTGATGGTACGCCAATTCTGACAGTCTTTTTTTTCAGGTACAAGAAGAATCGTTAGCAGAAAAAAAAACTATACCGTGTAACGGAATCCCGTTTAACATAATATTTTCTAGTAGATAAGACCCTGCTACAGTTTTCTTCATGTCAGCCACATGTTTGCGTATTCTTCCCTAAGATCACTAGGAATACGTTCAACTTGTAAAAAGACTCTTAATTTTGCCTCAATTGACAGGAGGTAATGCTGAGCAAGCAACGTGCTATCTGAAACTCTATTTGACTTAAATTTCCTTCTTATAATTTGTCCAATCTCCATAAATGAGAAATGCTTCTAAATTTGCCTAAAATTTACTTTTGATAAAAAAAAACATCTTGAATAAGTAACAATTTACATTCTGTTCGGTTTTTTAACTCTTTGATGAACCTTAAAGCGTATCAAGTAAAATAATTGCTCATATACAAGAATAAGGTTGAATCTGCTGAAAACCCAAATAAAACCATCAAATAGGAGAGACAATACATTGAGACCTTTTAGGATCGAGTTTCCCGCAAAATAAGCCAACATATTAATGATTGGTAACTTCTGAAACTCTACTTTTTAAAGAAAAATTTGTTCAGTACATTTTTGTACATGTTACTTGAGGTAGATAAATTAAACTTAGTTGGCATCCTATTAAACATTTCTATAAGGTACACTGGTATTTCACAGACTATAATGACGCTTTTAAACGCTTATTTATTTTAAAACATTTAGAACTAAGATGTGTAGGGGTAAAGAACATACATAGTTTGTTATGTTATGTTTTGTAATGATTCAGTGTTAAAGCAAATGCACCAATGTGCATTGTCACAACTTAATACAATGTATCTATGAAACCATATTGCTGTAGGTTTGTTGCAACATTATATTTTGAAGTGTATTAAACAGTAAACGTACGATAAAACTAAAATTGTATGTGTACACTTGCAATATATCTGACAACATGGGAAAGATACTGTGTCCACAAATTAAATGTTTACACTGAAGCCGGTATATTCAAGATTGATATAATAGTACGGAAACCTTCGAAAGTAATATCAATATCTAGCGCAATACATTTATCTGAGAGGGCAGGTAAACATAAACACACTCAACAAAGGGAAAAATATAATTGGAATTGAGAAATTACGTACACAATTGCTCTCCTGAATATCGTTTCACTATTCGCAATCTTACACAAGAATGCAAATGCTTAAAACATTAACATACTTTAATAAGTCAACAATTGCATATTTGTTAATCTGTGAAATATTTCGAAAGGTTGGAATTGGCCCGAATAACGTTCACAAAATCCCCCTTAGCCATTATATTCACAAACATGCCACGTGCCAAATATATGATGAAAGGAGTATATATATATATTTA
Organism: Sinohyriopsis cumingii; assembly: GCA_028554795.2. NCBI lineage: Eukaryota > Metazoa > Mollusca > Bivalvia > Unionida > Unionidae > Sinohyriopsis > Sinohyriopsis cumingii. The sequence goes on along the minus strand of CM068838.1, from coordinate 70,553,215 downwards.
TGACATGCAATCTTAATCTGATACGTACAATGGTATACCGCAGTTATATTAAGCTCGAACAACTGAATATAATACGTGAAAGGTCTGAAGACTTATTTTACATTTCCATCTTTCAATAGTAGGAATAACATCTTGGCCCAGTTTATGGCAATACGAAGCTTTATAATATAAACTTTATTTTTTATACTACTACTACTACTGCTATCACTACCACTACTACTCTACTACTAATGATTATAATAATATAAACTATTATAATATTAATACTAATAATAATAACAATAATAATAATGTTGATAAACATGATAAACGTCTTTGGATGAAAAAATATAAAATATATCGACTCCAAATATACACCCCAACTTCGCAACACAGACAGTCGAATGCGCAGTACCTTATAGTAAATAATCATGCTATGCGCGTGATCGATGTTGAATAAGTTGTAAATTTAAACTGTAACTAAAGTGAGACGATTACGCTTACACTGTAAATGAACCCTCTGTGAAAGATATTGTTCCGACCTTAGTGAGTAGGTTGATTACGTTTGAAAATGTTTCCACTGAAGCATAGATCTTCAATATTGATATAAATAGGTAGAAAGAAAAAACATTGTGTGATGTTAATCCTAGGGTCACATATTTATGAAACTGGGACAGTAAACATAAAACGAACTTACTTAACCAACGAAAAGATATTTAGTGGACTTAAACAATTACATAAGCTAATGCTCTCCAGAAGATCTTTAGCTTGTTCGTAGTCTTACAAAGAATCCGAAATGTGTCCAAAAGTTGGATTCTCATCCAATAGCATTCATAAAATCCCATTTCGGCACGATGTTGGAAAACATGTGATTAAAGTAGCATAAATATATGTATAATATTCAAAAAAATATGACAAAATAAAATGTTTGATTTCTTTTCTCACGGAAACCTAAAGGAAAACTTGTTATCTAAACGTCATACCTTTATTAAATTTAATTTCTCGGATAGGCCTTTTTATGGCGTTTCCTCTTTTGCTATAGACGTCGTGTCATACATTTTAGCTATTAATATAAGCTGCCACTGAATATCAGCCTGTAGTATTAATTTTAATGTTTAGCTGCACCTAGTGGAGAAATGAGGGCACCAAATTAGTCACGGATCTAAACAAATATGATCTCTGTTCTTACAGTTTCTTCAAACGAAAAGTACATGGACATTTTAATGATGTTCTGAAGCAATGAACAAAAATTTGAAATCTGATTTTCGACAAACACACTTTGGAAATAATGTTTAAAAAACATACTTAATTCATTAGGCAATAATATGTCCAGTGACCTTTGTTCACTTTGATAAAGTGTAGAGAATCTGAGATATAAACATTGTATTCATCCATCCAAATCGTTTCCCATAAGCCCAGTGAAAGTATGGATCATTTTATTCACTGGGGATAGTGACATATATACATTGATAGCATCTATTTAAATTATGGTCAGAATGGACATAAAGACAATATGTTTAATAGGTGAAATTATAGCAAGGCTGTATGATCAGGTCTATTCAGGTGTGTTTGAATGCAATTCAATATTAATGAAAAAATAATAATGTAATGTAGTGTAATATAATTTTGAGCTAGCGATATTTAATATCTAGGATTTTTTATACTACGCAGCAAGGAAGTTATAATTTAATTACAAGTAGGAGTTAAACTATATCATACGCTTTGACATAAACAGCAATGCTACTTTCAAACATAATTGTATTGTCTTATCAAAGTTATGATTGCTATTATTGAGAATGTTCTTATGACATTGCCATATTAGTATATCGTTCTCAAGGTGGCTGTTGCAAATAAACATTTCTTAATTCAATGTAGTTGGCATACTGTAGCCTAAATATTATGAACCAACAACTACGCTGGAATATTCATTAAAACAGACGCAGTTGTCGTAATTGTATTGACATTGTACCAGGTTAAAAGGCATTATAACTGCACAAATAAGTACCTATAAATGTCAACATAAACAATGAGGTTACAATTATGGAACTTTGATCCAACATTGTCCACCTCCTACAACGATCCCTTACAAGCTAATCGCTGGAACGGGTTGTATTATTGAGATAATGTTTGAGTAAACTTTTTGCTGTAAATGTATACTCTTCTTTCAGTATCAATAGGGGCATACAAAAATAAAAAATTGAAAAATGAATTTCTATAATGTCAACAGCTGTGCAAGCAATTGTCAACAATTTACAAAATAACGCGATTAAAATGTATAAGAATGATGCAGACATGACTACAATCATAACAGTCAAACCCACTATGCGAGGAACAGTACATACAACGATGGCACTGTGACGTGCATCAAACGGGTGATTAACCATGTATCATGCTCAAAATTAATTTTTGATACATTCAAGTGTCAAGCAGAAAAAGTTAAACAAATTATATATTTTTTGCAATGAAAATGGAAACATGATGTTATCATCATCACATTTGTAATATAATAAGTTGGTCATTTTCGTACCATTCTTCGCGCACAGAAACATGCATAACTATACCAAACATATCTAATCACATAACAAGGGTAGACAATAAGCGTAAATGAACAAGAATTTACTATTATGCATATGATTTAATTTCCATTTATTGAAGATTATACAGCTAGTTAATCTATAATACTAAACGTTGTTACAAATAAATATTAGTAGAATAAGAGTTATAAAGCCGAATATTGTCAGGGTTAATATAATGACATGTTTAGATTTTAAATAATTATCAGTTTTATAAAATAAAATGATTTCAGGAAATGTAAAAAGTGAATCAATTATCTTACCAACTACTACAGATGGGTAACCTGAATAATTTTGTGCAGTCTATTTCTGGACAAAGAGAGACACAAGTAATGATATACTTTGGTTAAATTAGGCACCAACACTTTCGTATAACAGTGCAAGGGCCTAACAAATTGCTTTAAATATCCGTCTGTTAATACAGGAAAGATTTCTTATAATGATTTATAGCGAAGTGAAGCTATATAATATTTATTATCTTATATGAAAATAAGAGTAATAGTAAAAGTACTACTACTACTACTAATAATAATAATAATAATAATAGGAATTATAATAAAATTAATCAGAAATAAAAAATCAGACCCCAAGGTAACCCAAAAGTTAAATTGTCAGAACTTTCTAGTAAATTAATTTACTGTTTCTGTGCTTATTGTTCAGTACGTTGTAAACTGAAAACTTAAACTAATGTGGGATGAGTACACTTACAATGTGTCTGATACCATGTGAAAGAGATTGTGCTGGCATTGGAGAGCTTGTGGCTAAGATAAATGTTTGTACAGAAGTCTGTATCTTCAATATTGATATAATATGCAAGAAACATTTGACCGATTTCAATACCCGGGGCAAAATATTTATCGCAGACGGCAGATAAACATAAACACAATCCACAAAGAAAAATATTTCGTGAACTTGAGAAATTACGTAAACAATTGCTATACTGAATATCGTTGCATTATTCACAATCTTATAAAGGAATACGTTGGCTTGACACATTAACGTCCTATAATGAATAACTAAAGGATGGCACGTTTCTTCACATGTGAATAAGTGTAAAGGTTGGACTTGACCCAAATAACTTTCACAATATACCATTTCCCAATTATATTGGCATACGTGCCACGTGTCAAACATAGGATTAGTGGAGCATATATATATATATATATATATATATATATATATATATATATATATACATAATAACATATATATATTTTATAATATTCAAATATATATATATATATATATATATATATATATATATATATATATATATATATATATATATATATATATATATATATATATATATATATATATATATTTTATAATATTCAAATATAATTTGTGACCGATTCAACTGTTTTGTAAAATTCGTAAGACTATTACTGGGAAATTTCCGTACATGCTTTACTCATGGGAGCTACGAAATTACTGCAGTACAGAAATACATACTGCTGAAAGAAAATTAGGCCGAAAGCTAGAACAACACTAAAACATCACCCAAACAACCCGTGCTGTAATAATAATTTAGCTAAGAGTAAAAGATCCTCCGAAAATCTAATATATTACAAAACGAAATGTGAAATATTGTTGCTGTGTTTCTAGTAACAACAATACATAAATGTTATGCATTTTTAGAACTGATCAGTCCATGTTCCCGTATAACATATATCCTGCTATTTGTTTCTAGATATTTTTGGTATGATGTCCCTATATTGCAAGTACAAAGGGAAACTGATTTTGAGCAACAGCCTTTTATTTCAATCTCCAAACTTACTTGCACTTTTTTAACATAAAGATTTGGAGGTAAAGGGGAGTCTGTTACATTACCAATTATCAGGACAATTTTATATCGCGGTATTTCTGAACACACCTCAATACGTCCAATGGTAAACAGCAATTGTATTAAGCCCAACAATGTTAATATCATGGGAGAAGGGTCTGAAACTTTTTTTACATTTACGGCCGTCAGTAACAGGACAAACATCTTGCTCTAATTTGTAGCACTATGAAGCTATATAAAATGAACTATATTTATGATGGTAGTAATAATAATAATAGTAATAATAAGAAGAAGAATAACAAGAATAATAATGAATGTCATAAATATGATAGATATCCTTGGATAAAAGAAAACAAACTATCTCGCCTCAAGATAAAATCTCATCTTCCGCCACAATGACAGTTGAACGGTCATAACCTTTTATAAAACAAATTGCTATGTTTATGTTAAATGTTGACAAAGTTGTAAATTTAAAAATGTAACTAAAGCGAGATGATTTCGCTTATACTGTATCTAACCCTCTGTGAACGACATTGTGCTGAGCCTAGAGAGTTTGTTGATTAATTAAAGAAATGTTTACACTGAAGCCTCAATCTTCCATTTTGATATAATATGTATGAACACATTGTGTGAGATGCCAATACTAGGGCAACATATTTATCAGAGAGGGCCAGAAAACATAAAACACACTTACTCAGCGAACAATACAATATTTAATTATCTTGAACAAATGCTTTCGTAAGATCTTTAGCTTCTTCGCTGTTTTACAAAAAAAATGTGTTGGTACCACACTAAAATACCATAGTAAGTAGCTAAAAAGAAACTTAAATGCCTTAAAATCTGAAATTTGTGCATTTCACAACTTAATATAATTTATTTCGTGACATAGTCACTAGGAAATTACTGATAATATTTTGCTCAGGGAAATTACTGAAGTTCCTGTGTAGACAATAAGTAACGTTATGGTATCACCAAATGCAACTTTCACCGGAATCCGTTATTCCGATAATACAGTGCTTTTCAACCAATTATAAAGTAAAGTTGATGATGTATTTCAGTTAAGATTATCAAATTCTTAGTAAAACTATTTATACTTTTATTGAATTTAATTTTCCGGATAAGGTGTATTATGGCTTTTCCTTATTTCCTAAAACAGTATATATTTTAACAGTTAATATAAACTTACACTGAATATTATACTGTTGTTTTAGGTTTAATGCTTAATTACACCTAGCGTACAAATGAGGGCAATTAATTAGGCACGGATCTCCACAAACGTAAACATGGTCTCTGGGCTTATCACTTTGTTCAGTTGAAAGCACATGTACATTTTAACTGTGGAATGAGGCACAGTAAATGAGCTCGCTCTTTCTTCTTAAATAAACAGACCTTCCAGAGAATGTTTTATAAAATAAAACAATGCATTAACGTAATATAAAGAGGTGAAATTTAATAAAGTGTCCAGTAAATTTTGATCACTTTTATGCAGCGTAATGTGCTTGAGGCGTAAACATTATATATGTGCATGTATATATACCAATCTCGCTAAGTCCATTGAAAGTATGGATTATTTTATTTTGCTGGGCATAGTTATATGTATTAATTTCTAACAGGGTGCCCCGAGTGGCCGAGTGGTCTAAAGTGCTCACCGTTACGGATCACTGCCATCTCACCTCTGTCTGTGTCGGTTCGAGTCTCGGATTCGGCTAATGTGGTTATGTGAGAAAACTTGCCAGTAGTTTCTCGTCGGTCGGTGGTTCTTTCCGGGGTTCTTCCGGGTTCAACCTCCACCATTAATACTGGCTCCATGTATAGCCTATACATGTGTTGAAAATAGCGTTAAACCCTACATCAACAACAACAACAGCAACAACAACTTTCTAACAAGCTCTTTAAATTAAAACCATAATTGACATAACGACAGTGTGTAGAATAGGTAAGAATTTTATGATGGGTGTATGTGCAGGTGTGGTACAATGTAGATCACCATGTATGCGTAATAGCTATTATTATTTTATGTAACACACTGAAACAAAATTCGAATTTCATGACAAATATGAGTTCAACTACAGACGTTGACAACCATGCTATGTTCAAATGAAATATTATTTTATTATCAAAGTAAAGATTGATGCTAATGAGAAGGAGTGAACAAACTTGTATAGTTATATTTCCTTCCTTAAGCATTACGAAATTCTAAAATGGAAAAATCACATACACAGGAACAACTACTAGGATTGCTACGTTATCGTAATTGTACGGAGAGTTGACACCGTGAAAAGAGTGTATAACCGAAAAGATATTTACTAATAAAGACCAAATGCAAATAACGAGGAGAAGATCATATACCGCATTATACGACATTTGATACAACTTTGACCATGATTTCCTGAAAATAGTTCGATTATCTGCAGTCTTACCAAGAAATACATTTTACTAACCCATTAACATCTGATAGTAACTTACTAAAATGCTATTTTACAATCAGAACCTTGTCCAGCAGTTGAATTTACCCTAATAGCTTTCATAAAATCCCACATAGCCACCTATCTGGCATATTTGCTACGTGGCAAACATATGATTAAAGACGCATAAACATATGTGTGATATTTTAAAATAATTTGTGACAAATTCAATTGTTTTGGACAAAAAAGAAATTTGGTTTATTCCCAAATAAGCTCTTATGTGGTGGTTCCTTTTTTCTAAAAACAAAATCGTGAAATATATTTTAAAAGTTGATACAAACTGATAGTCAAAATCGTTGTTGGTTTTCAATTTTAATATTTACATGCACGTAGTGGACAAATCATTGAAGTTATTTAGGCACGTATATCTATCTTATCAATGTAATTACGATATCTGGTCTAATACCTTTCTTCATTATCAAGGTACTTCTACGAAGTTTTATCAGTGTCCTTAGCCTTTGTACGCGAACTCTCCGTTTTTTTCTTAGACAAACACGCCTTGAAGATATTCTTTTTAACAAATTGGCAAAATGCACTCACGTAAATTAAAGAGATGAAAATGTCCCCTGAAATTTCTTAATTTAATATATTAAACATGTATGAAGTATAAAAAGCACATATGTCCATTCATATCAATACAGCCCATTTGCAGTCGTGGATTATTTTATTTATTCGGAATCGTTACATGTCTGCCATGCCATCAACTTCTTTAAATAATGGTCAGAATGGTTGGATATATTATGTACACTAAGGAAGAATTAAAGCAAGGGTGTATGTGCAGGTGTGCTTCAATGCGATGCAACAGGAGTGCAAAACGTAGCAATGTAATCAAATTTTAACCCAGTAAGGTACAATAGCTATTATTATTTTAGCAGTTAGAATCTCATTACAAAATGGTGTGCAACCGCATCATATGCTTATATATTGAAATGGAGCTCAAATTCAAGTGTAGTATTATTCTATTTTCAACGTAAAGATTAATGCTGCTGTGATGAACATTATGCCATTGATATACTTGTATCTCCTCCCCCAAAATGATGTTTGCGATTAAAGATTGTGACTACAATGCAATTGGTGTAAAATACTTATAGCCTATATATTATGTGATTCCGGAATGGAAAATCATCAGTATCCTGTAAAGTAGATCAATCACTCGATGGAAGTGGGATAGTGCAAGAAGCTCAGTGTGAATGTGAATGTGGTGCCTGACATGGTCGTCAGCTGAATGCAAACATTTTGTTACGGTTTTAAATGCAAGTTTCAGGATTTCAAAATATGGAATCATTTTCTCTGAACTGACATGCACTCAGATAATGTAGACATTTCATAAAGCGAAACCTACGCATAGGGTCTCCTCTCAAGGCACATCACCAGCATTCCATTCGAGGCAATTACAGCAAAAGGCAATTTGACAGGTGTAAAAGACTTACTGCCCCTATGTTTGGTTCTATCAGTAAAGCTACTGAAAAGAAGGACAAACAAGTTCTGGCTAAATAACTCTGCATTCGTATGTCAATCCGCACTGAACCTATTTTCCATGGCATAAACTATGAATCAGTAAGCTTAACAAAATCTGAACAATTAGACGGTATCAGGACACATCCATGTGGTTTATTTATTAGTGAGGAGATTTCTTTTTGTCAGAAACTCCATAAAGGAAAGAAAATGACACTACTCTTATATAAGTGAAATGCCCATATGCAAGCAAAGACAAGGTCATTAACTACAACGCTGTGCCTTACCTCAAGTTCTCAATATTGGGTTTCACAATGAAAATCAATCATGATTATTGGTAGAATAAAAAAGCTCAGATTTGTTGCCTTCCCTATGGAGGATTTAAAGGTGGTTTCAGTCAGATTTGGCAACGACTTTGTCGACAAGATGGTAATTAAACTTAAATAACTTTGCGAAAGTAACTTCAAAGAAGCATTAAAACATCACTTTTACAAACAATATTACAATTATGACTTTTGAATTTTAGGATGTAACATTATTTTATATTCGTCCTAGTGTTTACATACAGTGAAGCCAAGGATTGAAGTGGAAACAAATGCAAATATCGTGTTGTTTCTTTTTTGTAATGGCATATTAATCTTTTAATACGCAATCAAGATAACCCATATACAAATGAAAGAGTCCATACTAGTATATGACCTAATTTGTTTAAAACTTGTATGTTACCTGTGGCCCGTATAACATCATCGTAACATATGCATCCTTATTTTAATTCAATTTCGTTAAATACTGCACTTAGTAGAACAAACAGTAAAGAGATTCGTGTATGATATACCTGAAAAATGATCAGAGTGAGCTAGAATAATGTACCTTTTTGCTGAATTTAAATAAAAATATTTGTTCTGAAAGAAAAATATGTCTTGATCAGGTACACATTGTACTTCAAAAACTAGAATAAGACGAGATATTTTTACAAACACTTAGTGTTCTCTTAACAAACATACTTAATCTCGTCTCGGTACAGTTCTCCGGGATCACACTGCAGATCATGTTTCAGATGAATTATAATTTTAAAGATTAATAAGGCAAACTATTAGGTATTCGTGACTGTGGGTGATTCAAATAACCTGCATATGATAAGTTTCGTTTCGTATCGATTTTCCGTCTATTGTGTCGATGTGTATCATTACAGCAAAAGTATCGATGCATCGATCTGTCATTACCAAAGCATGAATTCTGGGAATCATCAGCCAAATTTGTATCACAATATTATATAGCAATAAATGTCTTTGATTCAATATGTATCATGATTATAGTATTTTAACAAGAAAAGCCCATTCACAATATTTTTGATTGCGTATCAGATACTTTTCGTTTCGTTTCGTTTCAGCTTATGTTTTGATTTTAAATGTTAGTGGGCTTTGTAATGCCATCTAGCCTCATTGTTTAAGGGTGACTTTATGCCGCCTGGGTATATATATATACGTGCCAATTATGGCTGCAATGGTGGTATGTGATGAAGCGGCATTGTGTGAAGACGTCCGTTTGCAAGTGGAACAGTATAACCACCCCGCAAGAGCAAGCACATTTGGTCGTATTTCACGGGCAGGAAACAGCCAGGCCAGGAATTATGAAAAGTGTAGGAGCAAGGTATTTCGTCGACCAAGATACAGGTTCTACAAGGCTTGTCCAGGAAAAGCAGAGATAGCACAATATACATTTTGAATCTCGTCATTTCGCACTGTTCGTCTCCTTCTGTCGATCTTGATCGAATGACAATGCGCGACTGCGACCTAGTCGGTTCCTCAGTCAGCGACACAGTCGGCTACTCTGCGACTCACTCTACGACTATGAAGGCTATCATAAATGCTTTTTAATTCTGGACGGACCAACTCTGCGGACAATCAGTCCTGATTATGTTGGACAACTGTAGAGTTGACTTTCCACAAACACGGGAACCAAATTGTCTGACCTGAGCTTGCTTATTTGGCAGTTTCTACGATGGTGCTGATCAACGTACAAGCAAGGCACATTCTTGTCAAAATCATTGTCCTGGCCAACTTCCCAGAAAGGGTCAGGTTATTCATACAGAATGGTACATTCAGCCACCAGGTTTTCATTGGATTTGTACACTTTGGGGGGGGGGACGTTTTGCGACAAGGTGGAGCAACAAATTACCCAACTTATCAGTTCTGGAACCAGAAGCTTGGGCTATAGATAAACTGTCAATATCAATCAGTTTGGGATGGGTTGTGCGCTTTTGCCAAGCCCCACCTCACTCCACCCCCATCCTAGTACTGAAAATAATATAGAAGATAAGGGGTGAGAATAGCAAGATAATTCTGATAGCTCCATATCAGATGGGACATGTCCTGAGCCAACAATCGATTTTAAAATAGACATAACCAGAAAGATTCCGACCAAACCGTGTCTTCTCAAACAATCACAGATGCAGGTGTTCCACCCCTGCTCAGACTGTCTTCCCCTTCACGCCTGGCTCTTGTCAGGACAGCCTTACGAAAGAAAGACTTTGGACCTCTCATGAAGAGAGTCTCGCAAGCAAGATCTTTAACTCTGAAGGTATATGAGGGAAAAGGAGATATTTTCACTGGTCCCAAATCAATCGTTTAGTTATCCCCTTTTAGTTTATCGATCTCTAAACTGTATGGTTCTTTTCTCTGAGACCACTCTGATGGTCTAAGTCGTTAGAGTATCAGCCTCGGATGCTGTAGATCGCGGGTTAGAACCCCGGCCGAGTCATACCAAAGGCTTAAAAATGGTACTAAGGTGGCCTTGCTAGGCGCCCAGGATTAAGAGGTTAGAGTTAGGACTGTTTGGACTGGTGGAACGATAATGTGACTGGGGGGGCATTAGGATACATGTCTGGCATGATGCCCCAGTGCTAGACATCAATATAAACGCAGACATCGTAGCAATATGAAAAATTGTTCAAGATACGTTTGAAATCTAAACCACACATGTACACACACACACACACACACACACACACACACACACACACACACACACACACTTTTCTCGGGTTCTATAAGGAGTTAGCCCGAATTACTATCAGATGCAACTGTTCATTGATATCTGGCACAATCGGGCATCATGGCCAAAGGATTAACAGACTTAATAGTCAGTTTAGATTTGAATAGGCCATAACCCCTCGCCATGTTTCCATTTGGAATCTTGCCTGTTAATTTAGCTCAGTTCAAATAAATTCAAGCGATTATCCTGGACTTCGGTGAAACTGCTATCATTCAAAGCATGTTGACAGATAACTTTAGTTTCAGCATGCAGGTGAGCGAAATAATGCCGTTTCAGTCAACCCGAACTCTCTATTGCTCAGGTCGGATGGTTCAGTCATCTTCATGACATAACTGAAGAGGGGAGTGGTCTAAAGTGATCACCATTACAGATCACAGCCATCTCACCTCTGTCAGTGTGGGTTCTATGCTCGTGCTCGTCTAATATGGGAACACGAGAAAGCTTTCAGCAATTTCTGTGGGTTAGTAAGTCTTTATGTGTTCGTGCTCCACTAGTTATACTGGCCACCATGTATAGCCTATCCTGTGCTGAAAAATGGTGTTAAACCACATAGCAAGATCAACCATATTTTATGATTTGTAGCAAAGAACTGATTAGCATTAGTAGGTAATCAGTAAGTCATTGTACACTCCCTATTGTCTATTGTTAAAAAAACATAAAGAGAACGGGTCATGCAAAATCATCCTTGCACCTTCAAGCACTACTTGAATCACACAGAAACATGTCATGGTAACCACAAACGACTCTTTCTCCACATCAAAGGTGGGAAATTGGGACGATTTCCATTCATTAAATTATAGCAATCTGTGCAAGCCACACACTTCTAACATAATTTTGTGAACCAAGAGGTCATAGAAGCTGTTGGCCAACACAAAGTCAACCGTCTTGGGCTTTTATCTCAGGACCTAGCTTCGCAGAGACAAAACCTGAATACGTGGTCACATGGGAGTGTTCCAGATAACCGCGAGTCCCAGATAAACCAAACACTGGCTTTGCAAGATATGCTAGTTTAATTATGACAGTAGCAATCAAATTAATCAGATATATTAGTTACTCATCATCTTACAATAGACAGTTTTGTTTTAAGTATGCAAGCTGGTTATCATTCACAAAGGGAATCCAATCTTTCTTGCCTAGAAGGATTCAAGAGATAAAGGTAGGATGCTCATCATTCCATCTTCCCTTCATCTATTTTCCTAATTTCAGTTTGACTAGGGAAACTATTCAAAGTAGAAAGCAAAGGTTTCTAGTAAATTATGTTTCTCTGAGAATAATTGCTCGATCATATTACTTGAAAAACACTTTCAGCCAGTCATCGCTATATGAGCATCGTCATTGGCATTTCATTCATCTTAAAATCTAGTGACAACAAATGTTGGCAAGGGGAGATAACGTGCATGAGCTACTGCCATTTACATGTTAAAGGTAGAAGCTGAAATATTTTGTCTTGTTGTAAGGCTGGATTTGGGTCAATGAATGTGATCGTGTAAGTATTCTCAGAGAAACATAATTTACTAGTTAAATTTGCTTTTGCACTATTTTAATCTTTTGTTATGATATGTTAAACGGTAAAACCTGTCTTGAGAAACAACTGCTATTAAAGACTGCTCTTGGATATATTCTGTATATATGAAGAAATGCAGTGTTGGGAAAATCTGTATACTGCTTTATCATTCATAAGCCTGCATGTACTTACAGTCATATTTTTTCTTCTTAATTAACAATATTTATGTTGGTTCCTTTTAACTGGGTAAAGTCTTGTTCAAATTTGGTTGTATATGTACAACTGAAAAGTTTGATCAAGTCTTTAATAAGATGTGTTACTGTATACATAGTTATTTGGTTGGGACAAAAACAACGTTTGTGCAAGGTTTTCGTTCACGTCAGTTTTGCCGTTCATATCCTATAGCTGTATAAAAAATTATATTGCTTATAAATTTAATGACTGTTTTACTGGACATTTTTCAGATACATCAAGCTGCTGTTCTGATGGTTTGAATGCGATCACATTCAATATATAGATATTTTTAATAATATTAGCCAAACTGAATTTTTTTTTTTAAAGTTGTAAATAATGAAATTAAACTCTTGGGACCAAAATATGCATGCTGCTTTTTCATCTAATGTTCTGCGCATGTCTCAAAAGTAAAGACTGAAATTGTCAAAGGTCAAACGTCACATGGTCAGTGGGTAAATAAAGTGATGCCATTAAAGATACATCGATTGGCTTTGCATCCGATGTTATAAAGGATTAGTGAAATTAACCTAAAAGTAAAGCTAAAATGTCGGTTACATGGTCAGTTTAGTTTTATGAATTTATTTGTATAGGGTTTTCAGTGTAGTGTTATCTCCTATTACTTGTTAAGAATTGTTATTCAGCTCTTAATACTAGCTTGTCAAGAGACATGGAATATTCAATGCAGCAAAGTCAAAATGTTCAGGTTACTTTTACTTGCGATACACAGAAGAAACGCATATGTATTAGGAGTTTGATTTAGATGGCTGATGCTAATACCAATGCGAAGGAAATAAAATCATTATTGTATTTGCAGAGTTTAAATGCATCTGAAAGGAAGCTGTAACTCTGATTTTTCAATGTGATTGTCATAAATTTGTTTATAATTGAGAAAGAAATATATTGTTTTTTTGTTGCAGCTGACAGAACTTTATCTAAAGATAAAATCTTGCATTGCAAACAACCCTGACCTAGATGACAAGAATATCTCAGGAAACATACAGAACACTGAGAAAACTGTTTCCACTCTGTAATCTAAATAACAGGAAAATGAGAAGGAGATGACTTTTCTGGGAAGAGAAATTAAAGGAATAAAAATAAAATTTTAAGAGATTGAAGAAAAGATGAAGAAAAAAAACATTCACCTGTTGCAGAAGGTAATTCTAGGCATTTAACCTATCTGTGTAAACGTGAACAATAATTAGCGATTTTAAATTAAATATAAAGTGTTCGTTTAAAATTTAACACTAATTTTCTTTAACCAAAGTGTATTCAGTCCTGATTATTGAATGATCTGCACCTTAACTGTCAGCGAGAAACTTACAGACGAAAAGTTTCTATCGCTATTGACCTTTTCATTGGTGGCAATGTACTAACCTTGGGTCAACATAAGAGTGCGTCGAGTGTAATCGTCACGATGGAGGGTAATACGATTTTTTTTTATTAATATGTGTAGTTTTCATTGTGACATCACATTGAGCGACATTTGATCCAGGTAGTACTGGATCACACTTTTAGGTTCATTTCGTCCAAAAATGTCTACGTACTTTAACATTTATTTTGCGCACGTATCGGGGCGTCCAGATAATGACCTTCAACAGGAATATGGATGTACAGTATAAGAATTCAAATGAAATGAACACTTGCCACATAAAGGTATGTAGAATAAAATTCCCAAAAATGACACCCATTACTGAAATAGTCGGTGTTGAATGCCTACATGACCCGTGTGACTTGTACTATAGAAGTGGACCTAAAAAACCTCGAATAACCTAATATTCAATTTTTGCCTTAGAAACCTGAACACAAACCCTCAAAAAATGAAGGAAACCTAAATACAATTTTAAAAACAATATTTGAGTAAATGATGAATGGGTTTTCTTAAAGGCTAGCCGAGCGGTCGAGAAAGCGTAGAAATTATGCAAAATAAAGACATCCGATAATTGTATTCTATCCTTCTATCATTCTCATGTCATCAACAGTGTTAGCTTCAATCTTTGCCTGGTCTGAGGCATATTTGCTAGAACCTCAAAGCATACTTTATCAAATCTTACATGTTATGACATTATGGAAATAATCAAATAACTGCTTTGTGCATTGAACCTATAAAAAACAACAACAAAACAGAAAAAAAACAACGTAAAACCTTGACAATTTTTTTTAAAGAAAACCATACTCAAGTTTTAAAATTTATTTTCTCTTCTATCTCTAACTGTCCATCTATCACACCTCCAATGAGTTTCTTATTTAGGTATTTTCAGATGGCGAGGCATCTTTATTTCTATTCTTGTACTAAAATTCCTGTTAAAGTTCATAAGAAATCATTTCCTTTTGATTGTTTTCTTTGATACGTAATGAAAGACCTGATACACTAGTTGAGGAAAGTTGAGGAATCATGTCAAAAAGAGAAACCTATATTTGTTTGTTATGGACAATGTTCTTGAGATAAAAGTGAAACTTGCATATAAACTGTGGGTGTATCAGTATTGTACTTATTTAGCAATTCTCTTTTATATGAAAGTGTCTGCTACGGCAGGTTTGACTTTATATTCCATTTTTCTGATGTCTGTTTGCAACGAAGGGAAATTGATAGAATTGCTGAGCGATAATAGTTGTTGTTTTTTGGCACTTCAGTTTCCTTAAAGTTAGTTGTTACTTCAGATACTTTTATTTACCATTTAACATTTCTAAAGTACCTTTTACTTTTTATTCCGTTTCAGAATTGGCGAATTTGCGTAATGAGCTCCTGCACAGATAGAAGTCCACTAGAACCATTCCCTTCCTTCTCAGTTGATGTGAAAGAAGAAGTTTCACTGGAATACTTATATACTGAAGTTGTGTTAAAATGTAAAGGCCAAGATAATGCCTCTGTTAACAGGAAGTCAGACACAGAAGGAATAATGAACTAGAGCAAGAATAAAAACTTACCTTTATAGACAGATTTTTGGATGTAGAATGAGAACAATTTTGACAGTCTCTCTGGTAGTGGGAAGTCTACTTTTGTAGGAAAATTGTCAATACATGGTGCAAACTACAGGAAAACAAGATCGGAACTAGCATGAAAGTGAATGGGTCATCAAGCCCTGACTTCTCACATGTGGCAAGACCATGAACTTACAACATTTTGCAAATCATATGACTATCGATCTATAACACCAAAAATGTGGCAGAACCATCAACCATGACACGTCACATGTGACAGGATCATCAGCCTATGACTCAGTTAGTATTATAGCATGTTCTTCTGAAATTTATCTTTTATTATATATCAATTCACCAGCTAATTCAAATGTAAGAAAACTTACAGCTTTTTGTGCAACCAGTGCATACAAAGAAAAGATGAAGGGGAGAGAAATATAATGAAGAAATATTGTCAAAACTTTTAAATGATCAAGCAGGAAAGCAGAAAAAATCTTGATAATATTTGCTGCTTGGACGAAATTAGGCACTTCTAATTAGTTGTATTGAATTATACCCTGGAATCTCAGTTTTAATGGTAATGAGACTCTATATATTTTCCAGACTCGGATAAAAGCCTCATTATGAATTGCTTTTAAAAATCCAGGGGTTTAGTTGATAATGCTCCAAAGCTTGTTCAAAAGGTGTTAAACACGAACAGCAGTATGTACAGAGAAAAAAGGAAACTATTTATGCTGTAAGGATCAAGAGATTTTGACATCCTTCAAAAATATAACCCTTTGCCTCGTATTTCTTGCACACATCTGGTATATGGATCAGTCTCTTCTTGACAAAGACAAAGGCTTGTACAAGAAGATAATTGACTTTCTTATTAAAAGGTTAAGAAGGCAGGAAATAAAAATACTGTCACCACTTCAGATGATGACACCACTGACCTGACTGTACAATAATGTTGGGAGTATATTAGCAGTGCATGTAAAGTAGCTTACCATTTCTTATTAAAGAGGAAAAATGTCCAGTTTGTTGTGATATCACAGAAGGAGTTGGTTAGGGAACTTGGAGAAAATTCTGAAGCGAAGATCAGCATTCTGTTGAACTGTGGAATAATGTCAAAAGCTGACTTTTTCTCTCAACTGGTAAAGACTGTTTCTGTTATGTTTCCTCATATGTCATTCAGGAATATTTGGCTTCCATCTATCTAGTTCAAGATGAAGATGCATTCCAGAAATTTCTCAAATCGCTTGGAGGAATAAATGATTTCCTCAGATTCAGATATGAGAACATTGGGCTTTCACTAGAATATGTGAGGTATATGATAAAGATGCCCTAGTTATTCAGTATAGGGAAAAATGGGATAATCAGGAGGTAATTGAGCAGGTAATTAACCATATGAATCACATGTACAATTAGCGAAATGAAGGTTCAGGAACTGATATCGTCGTCGTTGTAAGGTTTAAGGCCATTTTACAGCACAAGATAGACTATACATGGCGGTAAGCATAAATGGTAGAGGAAAGAACCACCGACCCACAAGAAGATACTGGCAAGCCTTCTCACATACCCACATTGGCCGAACAGAAGACTCGAACTCACGCAGACAGAGGTGAGATGGCAGTGATCCGAAACGGTGAGCGCTTTAGACCACTCCGCCACTCGGAGCCCCCAGGAACTGATATAATAAGCTGATATTACCAGCGTGGAATTTGTTTACTACTCTTTGTACAACCCCTAATTGTCAAGAGAAAGGTTTTGTTTTGTCGAGTCTAAAAATGTTGGTTTAATGGATGATGTCAAACTTAACTTGAGTACCCTGACCTCACTCAAGCTAAGACATGTGATCATGTCCGAAGAGTGTCGATCTTTGTGTAGCAGTATTGGTGGTTATATTCATCTAGAGATCATTTATCTGAAATTCATTGATCTGAATAATGTTGTACTTGACATGAATGTCCATACTAACTTGACCTCCCTCACACTGGATTATGTAAGCATATCTGACGATTGTTTGCATCTTTGTTTAGCAGTATCAGAAGCCTTACTGTACTGGAGAAAACGAAGCTGGACAAGATAGAATTACATGATGGTGTACTTGACTTGAGTTCTCTTATTAACCTGATTCACCTCACACTGAAGGATGTTACGATGTCTTAGGAGTGCGGTTGATCTGTCTAATATTATCTTTGGTTGTGCTCACCTAGAGAGCTTATATCTGGTACTCTTCAAACTGCACAATGATGTACTTGACCTGAGTTCCTTGTCTAAAGTGATCAACCTCAAAGCAGATCCTGTAACAATGTCTGAGGAGTGTAGCAGATCTCTCTGTCTTAGTATCACTAGCTTTAATAAGCTTTATAATATGTGCCTGTCACACGTCACATTACATCATGGTGTACTTGACATGAGTTCCCTGACTAACATGACTAAGCTCATACTGTTCCATATAACCATGACTGAGGAGTGTACTTGACCTGAAGTCTTTGACTAAATTGCGTTCCCTCAAACTCCATAATGTAACAATGTCCGAGGAGTGTAGTAGATCTCTGTGTAGTAGTATTAATAGCTGTATATTCCTGACACAAATCGAGTTGAAGTGTACTTAACCTGAAGTCCCTGAATAAACTGGCTTCCCTCCAACTGGATGACGTAACAATGTCTAAGGAGTGTAGTAGATCTTTGTGTAGTAGTATTAATAGCTGTACCTCCCTGAAACAGATCAAGCTGAAGAATATCTCACTACGCGATAGTGTACATGACCTGAAGACGCTGAATGAATTGGATTCCCTCAAATTAGATAATGTAACAATGTCTGAGGAGCGTAGTAGATCTCTGTATAGTAGTATGAATAGCTGCACTCACCTGAAACAGATCAATCTGGTGCAGATCTCACTACATGATGGTGTACTTAACCTGATGTACCTGACTGAATTGGACTCGCTCGAACTGGATAATGTAACAGTGTATGAGGAGTGTAGTCAATTTCGGTGTAGTACTATAAATAGTTGTACATACTTGAAATATATCACGCTCCATGATTATATTGCATTTACACACACTGGGTAATGTTGCCATGTTGGTGGAGTGCTGCATATCTCGGTATAGTAGTATCAATACCAATTATACTTTGATGCAACTGCATCTATGAACCATCACACTAGAGAATGCAGTATGTCACTTGAATGTATGAGTCTATTAAACTTAAGCTTAAAACATTGCCACACATGCATCCGTGCGTGTTAATGATAGTGACACTGATTCTGATTCTGATTATGAAGATTACGGTTTAGGATCAAACACAAACTTAAAAACAGTAAATATATCAAATTCTATGTTATGGGAAAATCCAACGATAAAGTTTTAATGTTAATAATTTATATCTAGACCTATTATCTTGATCAAAGCACAGAAAGCCGGGTCATACAAGTGGCAAACGTTTGTTAATAATGAAATAGCTTTAAGAAAATTGAAATTTCATTTGGCATAAACAGTAGAATGCAAACAAGAGACTGAGGGAAAAATATTACAGTATGGATCGATGTAATTCGTTATAGATTCTGAAGCAATATTCACTAATTGAAGCATATAAATAAAGCATAATTAATAATATCAATTGTTATACTTATTTATTGTCTTGCAATTGAGCGAAAATATAATCAACTGTAATTAATTGTTTTTCGAGCTCAAGTCGTCATTGATTTGTGGAAAAAATCTTTGCTTAATATCTTGGACCCCTCTCATATCTAGCATTTGCATTAAAATATTTTAAAAAATCATTTTTATTTTTGATAGCCCTATCAGATTTTTATGAATTTTGGAGAAACAATGATTGGATATTTCAAAGCTGATAAGTGTCCCGTTTTCCTCGTATTTAAGGAACTGAATATGGGCATACGTTTTGGATGGTTAAAAATCCGTTTTTTTTAAATTAAAATATTAAATCAAAAATGTCCTTGCAATTTTTGGTTAGAATATACACTCAGATTCAGTCTGAGAGAAAATTGTCACATGTGTATAGGGACATAGAGTTCTAAACTATGATTGGTTCATTTAAAATCGAGATTTCCTTGTCAGTCTTTAACCACGATCTTGGTTTGCGCAATCGGTTGTCGCTATCACTTTATCTGATCTTAGTGGTACTCAGCTTCTAGTCATGTCAAAAAGGAAAGCGGAAGATTCAGAAATTTCCACAGCAAAGAAGAGAAAACGGAACTGGAAGGACAACTATGCCATCGTGTTTAGATTTATGAATCAATCTAGTGAAGGAGAAAACTTTGCGTTTAGCAAACTGTTAACTGTGTTTGCTCTATTGGGCACTGAGGCACCCGTGACATAAAACAGCATGAAAAAGCAAACAAACATCAGATTGCTGATTCATCATCAATAGCACAACCTGAACTTACAATACATATACATATCAGAGAGATCCTTGATGTAATTCAATTATAAGTTTGTTTTACTAAATTTCTTTAAAAAATGAACTTTATTTTGTATTTTGCTAGTGTTGTTGGCTATTTATTTCGTACACCTTTTCCAGACAGTAAAATCGCAAAAGGATTACTCGTTTTCTAGAAAGAAAACAGTTCATAAAAATATCGCACATAATTCAGATCATTAATGAAAGATGGTACATTGGAATCGATAAAGATTGAGAAAAAACAAGGTGTGGATAAGACTCCTATAAACAGCTTTTGATTGTATTCTGCACTCTTGCACCTTGTGAATGGGCACCCAAATGGAACAGGGTGCTCGTTCAGAAGGTGCAAGAGGACAATACATGAATCTTTGACATTAAGTAATTAAATTACTGTTCCACCTTGCTGATGGATGTAGATGTTGCAAATACTTGCATATCCATTGAAATTTTAATAATCAGTATTTGTTCCTGAAAATGAGAATGTTTGTCATAAGCTGTCAGTATTTTTGCACGGTGGGGTTGGCAGCTATGTAATGGTCTAACAAATGGTTTCTGCACAGTAAGTTTATTTCAAGACTGCATACTTTGAACAAAGGTGCAGGTCCATTCATCAATAATTTCCCCGAGTCATCCATGCTCTATTAGTGCCTTCATTGCCAATTATTAAGCACTGGGGGGGTATACAAATATGCCATTCACCATTCTTTTGTTGCCAATATTTAAAGTACTCTTGAAGATTATAAATAAATGTTATAGCAGTCATTAGTGTGTCCGTGTGCATACATCAAGGCAAATATTAACAACAGGGTGGGTGTATAATGTGACTTTTTCCTATCTTTCTTAAACTATGTGTAACAAAGACTAGATAAGTGTTTATGCTTCTATCTGTTTATTAATCTAACTAATATTGTTATTATGCCAACCCATATCTATGTTCAACCATAAAATTCATAGCAAGATATAAATTACACCATTAGGTAAACCATTTTGTTGGTGGTTCTTACTCTGGTTTTCCTCCATCAGTTATACAGGCCAACATGTATAGCCTATTTTGCACTGAAATGGCGTTAAACACAGAACAACAACAACAACTGATATTTAAGTGAATTCCAATAGATATTTGCTAGGGCAGCCGCCATTGTTACCAAATGTACAGAAACTGTGTATACGTTTGACTTTCACCATATTATAATAAGTTGTGGATTGTTTGGAATATGCATGCAATAATGACTCTAGTTATCCTTTTTACAGTCCATCTAAAACTGATTTATTTATGCAACTCACTAGCAATATATGTTCTTTTGGCTTTATGCATCTAATGATTAAAAGACGAAACAAAGAAATATCACTGGAAGAAATAATTGCAAAATAAATGTATTGTTCATTGAGACACTGAACTTGAGAAGTAAGATTCATAGCCCTACATTCTGAGAATTGTCTTCACTAATTGTATTGGTAATTGATATAATATGTTACCTGGATAAGCTCATTCGGAACTTTAGTTGGATTTATTTATCTTGCATATAATTTAATTCAAACACCTATTGATGTGCATGTTTTACATTTTTATATAGAATAAGATACTGTACTTTCTTTTCGTTGATACTGTATGTAACAAAAAGATTTTAAGCTTAAAAATCTTGAAGGAAAATAATGATTATTAACATTTCTTCCCACTAAATTCTGTCAATACTTGATGAAAATAGTGCACTTTTTGTTTGATGAGGGGTGGATGTTTAACTGGCATGTAATTCATAATAGACTGTAATTAATAAATAAGTACGTGGACATATGATTGTGCACACACATTTTTAGTGTAAGGCTTTCTTTCTTTAGAGTTATGCATTACATTACTAATATATGTGTAAGGCTGTGTCTCTTTGAGTTATGCATTAGATTACTAATAGATGTATAAGGCTTTCTCTCTTTGAGTTATGCGTTACATTACTAATATATGTGTAAGGCTGTGTCTCTTTGAGTTATGCATTACATTACTAATATATGTGTAAGGATGGGTCTCTTTGAGTTATGCATTACATTACTAATATATGTGTAAGGCTGTGTCTCTTTGAGTTATGCATTACATTACTAATATATGTGTAAGGCTGTGTCTCTTTGAGTTATGCATTACATTACTAATAGATGTATAAGGCTTTCTCTATTTGAGTTATGCATTACATTACTAATATATGTGTAAGGACGTGTCTCTTTGAGTTATGCATTACATTACTAATATATGTGTAAGGCTGTGTCTCTTTGAGGTATGCATTACATTACTAATAAATGTGTTAGGACGTGTCTCTTTGAGTTATGCATTACATTACTAATATATGTGTAAGGACGTGTCTCTTTGAGTTATGCATTACATTACTAATATATGTGTTAGGACGTGTCTCTTTGAGTTATGCATTCCATTACTAATATATGTGTAAGGCTTTCTCTCTTTGAGTTATGCATTACATTACTAATAGATGTGTAAGGCTTTCTCTCTTTGAGTTATGCATTACATTACTAATAAATGTGTTAGGACGTGTCTCTTTGAGTTATGCATTACATTACTAATATATGTGTTAGGACGTGTCTCTTTGAGTTATGCATTACATTACTAATAGATGTGTAAGGCTTTCTCTCTTTGAGTTATGCATTACATTACTAATAAATGTGTTAGGACGTGTCTCTTTGAGTTATGCATTACATTACTAATAGATGTGTAAGGATGTGTCTCTTTGAGTTATGCATTACATTACTAATAGATTATAAGGCTTTTTCTCTTTGAGTTATGCATTACAGTACTAATAGATGAATAAAGCTTTCTCTCTTTGAGTTATGCATTACATTACTAACAGATGTGTAAGGATGTGTCTCTTTGATTTAAGCATTACATTACTGATAGATGTATAAGGCTTTCTCTCTTTGAGTTATGCATTACATTACTAATATATGTGTAAGGATGTGTCTCTTTGAGTTATGCATTACATTAGTAATAGATTATAAGGCTTTTTCTCTTTGAGTTATGCATTATAGTACTAATATATGTATAAGGCTTTCTCTCTTTGAGTTATGTATTACATTACTAATTGATGTATAAGGCTTTCTCTCTTTGAGTTATGCATTACATTACTAATAGATGTGTAAGGCTGTCTCTCTTTGAGTTATGCATTACATTACTAATATATGTGTAAGGCTGTCTCTCTTTGAGTTATGCATTACATTACTAATAGATGTGTAAGGCTGTGTCTCTTTGAGTTATGCATTACATTACTAATATATGTGTAAGGCTGTGTCTCTTTGAGTTATGCATTCCATTACTAATATATGTGTAAGGCTGTGTCTCTTTGAGTCATGCATTACATTACTAATATATGTGTAAGACTGTGTCTCTTTGAGTTATGCGTTACATTACTAATATATGTGTAAGGCTGTGTCTCTTTGAGTTATGCATTCCATTGCTAATATATGTGAAAGGCTTTCTCTCTTTGAGTTTTGCATTCCGTTACTCGTGCATTACTACAGATGCATCAAAATTGATTCCTTGATGATGATAAATAGTTTTACCGAAATATATTTAGGTATTCCAAACTTTGCTTAATTTTTGGTATAAATGAGACCACACAAAATAAAATGACCAAAACTTTGTAATGATATTATTAAGCTAGCAAAACCATGAAAAACTGGAAAAGAAAATACGAAATACAGGTTTTGAAACAAAATTATGCAAAAAAGTTTAAGACACGACATTTATTTGGAACGCAGAACCTGCTGTAGGAGAGAATTGTCAGTAAAACTGCTGTAATGATATGGAGATGGCGAGCGTCATATATGTAACCTATGACAAATGAAGACGTACACCTTGCTACCATAGTAGGTCACTTTGACCAATATTTTCAGTGTTTATTTTGTTTGGTTTGAATTTAGGTCAATTTGTTATGCACATTAGACTTCATCAGAATATGTAAAGGGTTTCATCGACCAATCACCTTTTTTTAGTATAAACCCATTTCAGATGTGTATAGAAATGATATCGATTGAATTTTTCCACCAACCATTTGTCCTGCATGCTATCTGATATCGGTCAAGCAGTGTTTATATTAAATGCTGTCAACTCATAAGCCAGACTGTGTCTGATGTATTACTTAGTACTTAGTACTTAATATTTACTTCATAAGTTTGAGTGCTAAGCGTGTTAGCCTTTTAACTGATGGTTTGTCACCGTGACCAATTAAACTATACCTCGGGTACAAATTCAAGCTCTCAGAACATTAATATCAGTCTGCATGAAATATTTACTATGACTCAGAGGTTACTATGCAATAAATTAATACAATTAGAAAATAAAGTATTTGATTTTAAAGAAAAATCTTGATTTTGGCCTGTTTGTTCCTCCATACATTCTTTCAGAGAAGCTTGTTAGGAATATTGACAAAAATAAGAACATCTCCCGTCCCCCCCCCCGCCTTCCAAAAAAAAAGAAACAACGCTCAACATACACGAATGAAATTTTGGCTGGCATATAAGTAATTGTCAAATGACTGATTAAAGTTTGAGGCTATTACCACATTTATTTTCTTTTTGGATGTTAACATGTTTGCAATGACTGTGAGGATCATGAAGTGAAATATGCCTGTGGTCGACAAATGATTCTTGTTAGTACAATTACGTAAAAAAGACTTAAGAGAGAAAAAAAATTACTTTGTTATCACTGTAATTTCTTGCAGATAATGACATTATTCAAGGTTTTGGAGTTGGACTTGTTCTGCAAAGAGAGCACATTTCTAGTTAATAATGCAATGAAAGTGTTGCACTAAATGTACTTTGCATTGTTTCTACATGATAAACTTCAGAGACATATGATATGTTTTTTGTGTTTTGTAAAAACTAGATTTCGTTGGAGAGATATGGATTGTGTCCGGCATGGATGCATGGTTTAAAAGAATATACAATAAATTATTAAAAGTAGCAAAAAGTCTATGTGCAAAGTTATTGAATTTAGAAGACATGGATCATTACTAAGAAATTATGAATTTAAACATCATACGGCAGATCACAACAATCGGGCACGAGTAAGCAAGAAACATGACTCCAAGATGCCTTTTCCAAGCAAGTTGGATATTTGAGTTGCCAATGAGTAACATTAGATCCCATGCCTATGTTAAGCTTTACTGGAAATAGGCAAGAAACGTTATGGCTTGACCTGTTATTATCATATGTTGTCAATCATTCATTCATGCATTTGCCCAGGTTTGTTATCATTACCACAGATCTTTTAATCCCGTACGGTTTTGCCACAAGTCTTACTGAAGCTATAGACTTTAGGGAAACATTGGAAACTATTCGAAAATATGATGATTGCGCCTATGTTCCAGATATTGGCTTGTTGTGGTTTTTTTGTGTGTCTAAATCTGAGTTTTCATATTGGACTCAGTGTATACAGCTTCTGATGATGATGTTCATGCAAACTGATATTATTATGCGCATCTACCCACTACATATCATTGCTGGATTGTACAAGTACTATTTTAGATTGCTACATTCCATTAGGAGATATGGAATGATATATAATTCAAGAGCATTTAAGACTTCGTACTTTCTGTTTGGACTGTAGTACAGTGAAATTCAAACAGTTGTATTTGTATAGTTTTTTGAGATATTTCGGTCAAGTTCAGGTGGACACTGTGGTTTGAAGCAGCTGAATGTACAAAACGAGACAATGACTGACCTTGAGTGGACTTCAAGAAACATCATGCATCTTGGCTGTGGATCATATCAGGACTGATGTGGTGCAAAATAAGCATGCTGCTACTGAATCAGCCATGTCACTTATTATTAGTTGAAAACCTCAAGTAATAATCACGTACGCAACTATAACCATCATCTTTATATCCATAAATGCTACTGATTAATAGAAATGTATATATGCCGAGGTAAACACATACCTACGAAAACACTCGTCACTTGAAAACATCATTTTGACTCCCTCTCCCACACAACCATTCAAACATTGTCGTGTTTAGAAGAAGAAAAAAAAAACATGACTTTCAGTAATCTGAGGGAGTTATAGACATTTCTGGACACCACGATATATGTCCATAACCTGTATGAACAGTGAACATTGGTGCTTTGGTGCTTAATGCTCATGGAAAACTATCATCTAAGAGCAGTTTATACCATTGGTTGTTACAGATAATCTACCACCATTGTACCGATTTCTTAACGGACTGAAAATACGTAGGGAGATTAGTGTTGTGTGAGAGAACCCATGCAACTAATCTGGAAAAAGCCAATTTATTTGAACATAGGAAAATCAAAGAGATATATGTTGAAGAAACAAAATTTATTTGACTTCATTGCCCCGAATGATAACGTTTAATTCTATTAAAAGTTATTGGCTAGTTCATGATCAGTGCCAACATTTCTTTGAAAAGTTTGATTGCACTAAGTATGTATTGTTGGTAGCTGGATTAACGTGGACGTGTAATTCACCTTTTAAAGGCAAAATGTCAAAACAACTGCTGTTAAGGGAAAGATGAGCAATTGGTGACGCTAGCGAACGAAGCGAAACAAACCTTTTAACCACGTGGTTCGTGGAGTTCGACGTTGTAAAGGGCAGTAGTAAGGGGAAGAATTTTGTTCTTTGCACATACCGCAAACACCATATCATTTTGGCTTGTATGATAATCATCAGCATAATAACACCACATAGCATTGTGGCAGTTAACGAATGAAACCTTAATCCCAAAGTAACTAACATGTTTAAATATCTAAAAAGTCTGACCATGCATATCATATATGTCAACGTTTCAAAAGCCAAGTAGGGAGAATGCATAAAAAATGGGGAGATTGGGAACTAAAATAGGAAGGTTTCGCGGCTTTTTTTTAAAGTTTCTTTTTCATTAAATATTGACAGATCTTCCAGGTACAATATACCTGAAATGCTCAAAGGACGTGCTGTTACTCCTTTTGACACGCATTATTTTCCCCCAGGAAGTTCTCCTTTTTCATATTCTGATCAGCTGTGGCCCAATTGCACAATAGCTAAAGGTTAGTCTTAAGTAAACAGGCAAGTATGCCAGTGTGACTAACAGTTAATCATTATCGTTGCAATATCTTGTGAAAAGACTGGTCCTCCAACATACTTCATAGAAACCATGTTTTACAGTGTGTGTTATGTAAACACCAGCAATTGATTAGCAAATAAATGATACTCTAATTTTGTTGTAACTGACGTAGTCCGATAAATCAACCGCGCACATCTGTGTTGATTCTGATGGACGATATGTGGGTCTGATGTCACATGTTAATTAAAATATGCATATTTGCTGCATGCAAATCTTTCCGGAACAAAACTGCATACACTTTAGATACATACCGGTAATTGGTAACAGCAATAGCCTGTGCGAAATTCAAAATGGCCAAAGGACAGATGGTTGTACTATTCAAACTTTGATTTACAAGTAACTAAACATAGGAGTTACAATGGACATGTCACCAAAAGAATCATTCAGCCGACGCTAGCTCCACAACCAAGAGAAATGTAGGTAAGTGTAAAAAAAAATGTACATCGATGTGTGCAGTCAAAATTGGCTGCAAATAATTGTTGCTTTTAATGAATAAGTGGTATCAGCCCCTAACCAGAAAATAAATATCATCACGGGTGAGGGGCTGAATTATCGGCATATTACTGACGATACCTAAATGTGCACTCTTATGCTACCGTACATGTGGGAAACAATTTTTTTTTTATATCCCACCTTATATCCTTATGGTCAACTCGTCACTGATTTAACATTGTTTACTAAATAACATGTATTCTGAATTATGTTTTTGAGAGCACATATGCTGCGTTGCTTTTTTATACCTTCTTTTAATTTATTGATGGTAACTAACATTTGCGTATACGGTATAGTAATGCCAGGTGTTTACTGGTTTAAGATTCTTTTGTGAGAATGGATATGTATCATGCTACATTATTCACATTGGTCATTGTTAGGATTGAAACCAATTGCAGACAATTTTATTGTTACGGTTTATTTTTTTGTTGTGGTTTATTTTCTGACTTTTTAATTGTTGTAGGGGTAAAAATAATATATTTACGTAAATAATGTTCAAACTTAACATTCTATTTACTGAAGAAAAATAATTTCTGTAGCGTGATAATAATTATTTCGTCACAACTATATTTGCAGGTAATAAAATATAACATGGTTTCTGTGGATTGCATAAGATATGACTATTTATAAAAGATTTGTTTTAAGGAGAAAAGAAAATTTACAGACAATGTAATAATCGGGAGTTCTCTGAAAAATCGGGATAGAACGACGCTAAATATTAGGAATTTATTCCATGGGTGAGAGTTGACAGAAATGACATGCTTGAAACTCCCTCACAGTAAGGCAGATGCATAAATTCATTTTCGAAGTTTGAATAACAGTATCGTCCACTCTCCAGTGAGTGCAAAGATCAAATCTAGTGACACTCATACTATCTTCGAATCCAGTTAACTATTGAGAGACTTGTAATTATTGTTGAAGTTTGAAAATATCAGTCACCATCTTTGAACAAATTACAAAACATTATAAATTTACTCACTATCCACCAATCACTGGATTTTAGGGTTGATTTTCAAAATTAGTCATATTAGGTTTCCTATCAATGCTATGTAAATAATGTCACTAACCAATCAGAACACAGATGTTACTAGTTACCGGCCTATGTCAGTGTCTTGCCACTTCAGGTCAGGGGCCAGTGAAATTTAGGTTCCACTTTACAGTTTCTTGCTGTAAAGACGGTCAGATTTCTAAATAAAAAGGGAATCAAGGCATTTGACATATGGGGTCATGTGTATTTTAAAGTACAATATAAAGGAATGTTTTGTTGGTATGAATCAAATTTATTTACGCATTCAATATGGACCGGATGCTAAGCTTATACAGCTCAGTATGATTACGATAAGATTCGAGTGCGAAACTATGAGCTTGAAATCAATGCTGGATTTTAGGAACTAAAAATGTGTATCAGATGTTTGAGCTGGGATTAAAAGAGTTTAGGTATTCAGTTTTCCTTGAAACTTTGTGCAGAGAAAGGCAATTCATGTACTAAAATTTTCATGGGAAATTTGATTGTCGCAGAATAAAGAGCGGGGAAAAAACAAAAAATAACAACAGCATAATTGTCTCTATTTTTATCGGAATTTCGTTAGTTCAAAAGCTGGATTTAAATAGGTGAGAAATAATACTGACAAACTATGAAATAACATTGTTAAGACGCATCTTTTTTTTCGATTGTAAGTGGCGAAAACAAGCCTAATTATTGGACAGGTTTCACTGCAAAATTTGAGCCTCAGACAGACAACATACGTTGTGAGGAAGTAAAGGTTCTTTTTAGAAATGTGGAATACACCCTTATGGACAGATTATGATGTACTATGTAATGGTAACGTCGAACACTTCTAATATACATATACTCGAAGCGACGCATCAGCAGGTACATAATGGACAGTATGAACAATAATACAATCCACTATCCATACATTTTCATAGTACGACCTGGTCACTTTGGCGTTGATAATATTTACATAAACATCAGATTAACACGATGGGAAATTAAACACCTTACCTAGCCAACTAAATATCACCCTTTTCTTATTGTTATGCAAGCGAGGTTAATAGTACACAATAAGATCATAAGTTGAATTTGTTGAAGTGATAAGCAACGATCATTTATGATACATATTTTTAAAAACACGTTAATACTTTGTTTCTTTTATTAATATGAGATATGAAACTCTCACTTTACAGGAAAACGATGACAGACAATGTTGGTGAAATTTACATAACTGGAGAAAATATTTGGATAAAATGAGAGATAAAAAGATGACTTAGCGAATGTGCGAAGAAATCTGCATGGCGTTTGAACTTCATTTTACAAAATTTGGTTGCAAGATACAATAATAAATATAACATTTATATACTCTCTGCTATTTATAAATTCATTGCTATAAATTGCAAGTCAACAGTTTACCTTATTTGCTCATTGTAGCACTTTAAAATGTAACATTAAGGAGATATTTGCAACGGTATTATCTTTGTCATCTTGTATCGTAAGGCTACAGCAATGCTTCAAATCCCTGCCGGCGTCTTTCACGTTGTTCGACCCGCGGCCATGCAAGCAATCCTTTTGACAATATGCATTTTAATTAAAAACTTGTTCCATTTTTTCAGTATTGGTTTCTGGTGAACTTTAATGTATCTACCACAATATTTAGCATAATTGTTGCAATCATCACTTAATAAGAATGTTATTAATGTCATGAAATAATAACATGTTGTCCCTCCATAAACACATTACAAGTTGGTTTTGAGAGCATGTGTTGCATTCAAGATCCCAGTTTCAAAATCATAGTCACATCTTAGTGTTGTTATATTGAATCAAATATTCGGACCACCTCAGATATTTCTGAGAGACGAGACAAAAATATGCACCGGATGTATGATGGTATAGTAATTTACAGATAAATCATATATTTTGCTCGCCATATATTTCTTCGCCAAACAGTGAGATTAACCGAGACGGTGAGAATGGAAAACAATTTCATTGCTTCGTAAATTCTATGTGAGTCTGTATTTCATACCTAGCCGTCGTGATCCAAATGGTAGTTATCGGCACACACTCAAGGTAGGGTCAGTTTAATTGATCTCGAAATTGTAAATATAAGATAAGCGGTGTGTGCAGTACCTGGTTATCTTTTCTACATGACTACAAAGTTTTTCTCGATTGGTTTACGCGAGAACGCTTGCATATAAGTACAAGGTACAAAGTACACGCATCGATCCTGTGGAAAATGTGTTGTTAAAATGTGGACTAAATGTAATGTTGTTTTGTAGCTTGGAGCTATAACCCAAAACGTTTACTGATAAATGTGGTAAGTTAAATCTAATCTACATAATTCTATTTATCATATCATGGGAGGGTGAGGCGTGGGGTGGGATGGGGTGCAGAGATTTAGAACAACCCGACAAAATGCACTTGTTGTCGATACTTGGAAATTTCTAAAAATGGATGTATGTTCAATACAATGGTATGGAACAGTACATCAACCGTACAAGGATAATACTATGACCAACCAATTTATACAGTTGCTAAAACAAAGAATACGTTCAACTCAAGAAAGCACGCAATATGGACAGTGGTGGTCATTATTCTTCCTCTTCATTTAGAGAATAACTATTCCTGACCATAGAGTTTTACTTTTACAGTTAATAATGCCAAGTAACTATTAGGTGCCATCTGCGCACACCATTTCTCATATTTTCTTTTGAGAGCCTTTCTGTAAATATATACGTTATACAATGGACACGATTCGGATAACATATATCAGGAGCGCAATAGTAGGATAATGTATAATGCAGCAAGCAGATATGCTTAATTACCTATGATGTTCAAAACATTATTTTCGTGGAAGAAATTCTTTTCTGTTCGGGCAAAAACTTTCGTTTCTGTCCTTAAGGCCAACTACAGATTCGATCACTGTGCTTACATTAGCATCTCTTGGAAAAAAGATTATGAAAGAGTGCAAGTTGTATGAAAATATAACGTAGTACACTTTGTAAATTCGGAAACAATTTTGTTGCTGCTTGCATGTAGTCACACTTGATTCAACATTGATACCCAAAGAATTGCTGCAACGATATGTGACGTTTTTCGAATATAGGATATAACATAGTTTATTTACCAACTGTGACGTCTGTTGATGAAATGATTGATTGATTTTGATTGGTTGGTTGGTTGTTTGGTGTAGAACTCAACAACAGCACTGCCACTATTTATCGAATGATAGAAAAATTACGCATACTAAATGTATGACATTTATAAAAGGGAAGGAAACATACAAGTAGCTGTCAGTGTGCTTATGGATTTTTTCTGGACAAGAAGATCATCCACAACATCGGCTTTTAATTAAGAAGCCGTAGGACAAGATAGTTTTGCACTGTTTTCCGGCACCATGTACAGACTCGTGGCCCGTTTGATTTAGTACTTTGTGCTGAACATCCTGCTTAGTGACATTTGAAGTATGTAATGGATTAATACCATTTTGTAGTAGGTCTTAAATTAAGAAGACCTTTGATATATTCTGGAAAAATGTTATTGAGTTGTCGCTTCGGTTTGACTTAAAACTTACCCGATCAAATTTGTTTAAGCTTAAGAACTATGATGAACTTCATGGGGGATGTAAATCTTGGGATGAGGCTTTCAATTAAGACCTGAGTCAAGTTTAATTTTCACTCTATTTCCGGAAAATTGTTATTTGCCCATGGCCCATATTTAACTTTGCCGTTTAAATTCTACTGATTGCATCATGCTGACGGGAGCATGTATGAGGTATGGACAATTTCCAGTTTTAAATAAAAAACGAAAGCACTTTTTTAAACAGCAACTTTAAATAATGATCAGAGCAATATACTTTCATCAGTTTTCGTGACACCTTAATGCTAATTTTAAGTGAATAAATTTAAATTCTTGTCACATAAACCTAACACTAACATATTGTGGAATCGGAAAATATTATTATTTGGTCCATCAAGTATCACCATTTTCCAATTGTTTGCAAGTAAAGATCATAGTGTACTGTAAGATTTTAGGCTGCATTTTTGAAGAGAAGTTCATTCATGGTACATATTTTGTAAACAATACTGCTTCTATATTTCATTTTGAATTTGCTCAATGACATTTCGCAAACCATATTACCAACTTGTTTTTGCAAGAGACATTAAAAAAGTTCGATTTATAAACTTCCAACAATTAATTTCTACGTGCTTTGATTCAATAATACATTTTATTTCCCCAAAATGTATACTTTAATATTGAAAATGTTGAATTAAGAGTAGCAAAAGTTAATCTTTTCACTTGCATTATTGTTGTCATTGTGTGTCATAAAATTGTTATACTATTATTAGCAAACTATTACATTTTGACGTAAGACATGAAAGGTAGAAAATACAAATATCTTTTCAACAGAACAATATCAATTATCTTCAAATTGTTATTTCGCTAAGCAAAGCTATGTTTTAGTATGTGTACAAATCTAACCCTGCAGTGCCTTTGAGTTTTTGTGTTAAGCGATTGCTGGGAAAATAATCTGAAAAATGAGATAAGAACGTATTATAACTAGCGGCTCTAGTTTATCTAATTTCCATGATATTTTCTATTCATTCATAAGTACATTGACGAGTGATCTGAGTGAACCAATATAACGTCTGTCACATCGGAGATCCTATCTTCAGTGCCAAGTAATAGCCTCCGCCAGCTATGTAACTCATGTGCTGAAACAGAAGGCTCCAACCTGTTAAACTAAT
This sequence comes from Sinohyriopsis cumingii, assembly GCA_028554795.2. Lineage (NCBI taxonomy): Eukaryota > Metazoa > Mollusca > Bivalvia > Unionida > Unionidae > Sinohyriopsis > Sinohyriopsis cumingii. The sequence continues at coordinate 70,519,489 of CM068838.1, read as the reverse complement.
GAATCTACGATATGATTGAATGGCATATTACATACAACAGGGTAGGATCCAGTAATGTTACTTTGTTTTGGTTATCAGCTTTTCCATTTTTCATGTAAATGTGTACTAATTTAACTAGAAAACTAAGGTTTGATTAAAATCCTAACCTTTCAGGATTAATGTCATAAGGTTAAAGATCACAGGTTAAAGGTAGTACTTAAACTTTAGGATACAAACTTTACGCTAAACATGGTGTACACGGGTATTACTATTTATAGGGAATGTGTCGCATACCGTATAAATGACCACCTGCATGATATATGGGTAACATAAATTCACCCACTTTCAAAACCGTATCCAGGGTATTTGGGGACATGTGTTAGATATCAAACCAGCTGCCACAGCCCATGTATTTTTACTGATTCAGCAGCTATTTAGAGCCCCTGAGGTAATACTCAAAGCAGGTGCACCGTCACACTCCCAGCAAACCCACCCCATTAGCCATGTACAGTTGTGACCACTTCGCTTGTTAGATGATAATAATAATTGCGTTGTCAGTAAAGACTAACTTTCCTAATCTCTTTCTTAGCATGAAGTTTTCAACGTAATCCTGACACGTTCTACGCTGTTATCGTAGTGCTTCCCTCCATGTCTCCCCACCAATGCAATTTAATTCCATTTGTCGGCCTTTAGAAATTTGTTTTGTACTGATAAAAAATTAATTAAATGTAATTGTTTTACTAGGCTTGGCATCGCACTACAGGGAAACAATGTAGGACTATCAAATTAACAATATTTCACGATATGCTGCAATAATAAAATGCGTTTGCACTCTGAATGTTCAAGGATAACACGCAGGTTGAGACGTCATGCATTCTTAGACCCACGTTTTCAGAAGTTTACCTGAAAATATCACTTTTTCCTGGCTCTTTAAGTATTACAATTTCGTTTCTTCTAAAACTGATACATTACAATAAAAGAACATTGAAGCACAACAGGCCTTAGTTATGTTGCATCTATTAGGCCTTTACGACAGATTTTGTTTACCTGGCTCTATTTTATGAACGGACACCACTGTGTTGATAAGAAACAGGACTTTTCTTCTCATAGATATTAAAAGAATTATAAATCTCAGTTAAGTATTATTTCTCTTTCTGGTATATAATTGCAGTGTAAAGAAATATTTTGAAACATTTATATTAAAAGAAAATCGTCGCAGCCAGATGGCAAATATGTTCGTTTCAAACACCAGTCAGTCATCTTGATACGTGTTTCAGTTTTACTCTGAGCAATGAACACTCGACTAGATGCTATATCTGTAAGCAAAGTACTATGGATATAAATTGTTTTTTTTTATGTTTGCTGTTTTTGTGTTCATTCTAATCATACTTGCCTTATATTTTTAGAGGTCATATTTCTTCTTATATAAATACATGCATCAATGGACATACAGGTTTGGTCATCATCCTTGAGGTTCACTGTACTTTCGTTTCTTTGCTTCATAAAACCCCAAATTCACTAGTTTGAAGAAAAACCACCGCTCAGTACTGTAACCCTTCTCTCTCGTCCTCTGTGTGTGTATGTTTCAAAATGTCCAAGCGAGAAACTTTTTTATCCATTTCAAAACGCGAACCAATACTGTGACCGTTCAGTTAGTACATAGTATGGTAAGAAAAATGGTACAATACACAACATAAGGATTGCAAATTGACATTCTAGATAGTCTGTCTGACCTGCAAACGCTCGGCAATATATTGGCCAGAAAACATTAGAACAAAACTATATGTCACTCATCATAAACGATTTCATTGGCGATACCTATTTTCTTACCGCGTTGCTAAGAATTGACTTCAATAGCTCTTCACACTGTGGCCCGGCTCTAGGATGTGCGGGGCCCAAGGCAGCAAGCGATGAGCGGGGCCCCCAAGCAAAACAATTGCATTGCGGAGTTGATTTCCCGAAAGCGCGGGGCCTAAGGCTGTTGCCTCGTTCGCTTTGCCCTAGGGCCGGGCCTGTTCACACAATGACGAGATAGGACATGTTCTTCTGTGTCTCACCGCTAGGCAATTTACGAAGTAAAATAAAAAATAAACCTAATGCACGAACAATCGTACTATGTGCAATCTCATGGAGATTGTGTCAATCTTGTTGCAAAATACATCACTGAATGTTTGTATGTACTATTCTGTGAGAAGATTTTAGTCGCTTTCGTCTTCAGCAGGGCTATTTAAAATGTTGGTTTTTTTTCCAATGGATGTGATTTTCTAAGCAGAATGTTTGTTTCTTTGAAACTTTCTTAATGAAAATATACCATAGAAAACAAAAGTAAGTGTCGTGATATTTTCAAATGTAGGAATAAAATATTTCTTTCTCTCTCGTAATAAGTTTTATTGATATGCTAATGGTATCTGTTCCAGTTTAAAAACGGAAGAAGGATTTTTCTTCTACATGTAAATATAAAGCTTGACTTGTGCTCGTGCATGTTCGCTCTGCCCTATTTTGGCACTACAATGTGTCAAGGAAGAAATTTATAATATTGGATCTACCGTTTTGGGGGAAAGAAAAGCAAACACAAGGCTTTTTAACAAGGACACTAGTATAACTGCACTGTTTGACACGCCCAATGGCAAACTGTCATCATAATCCCAATACATAAGTAGTAAGGTGGGATACCGTAGCCTCAATGGGAATTAACATAACAGACACCCCTGGGAACGTATAGCCTCAATGGAAATTTAACATGGAGAAAAATCGTGGGAACGTATAGCCTCAAGGGAAATTAACATGGAGAAAAATCGTGGGACGATATAGCCTCAAGGGAAATTAACATGGAGAAAAATCGTGGGACGATATAGCCTCAAGAGGAATTGAACATGGGAATAGGGGACTGTATAGCGTCAAAAGGAATTTAAACAGGGTGGGACTGTATAGCGTCAAGGGAAATTGAACATGGGATTTTTTATTTTTTTTTAAATTTTTTTTTAAAAAGGGGTAGGCAATCGAAAGTCATTCTCTTTTCGAGAAATGTGGGTGGCCCTGAAAAGGGCCTTTGGGTTTATGTTAGTATGCCCTTAACATAAAGGGCATATGCGGCATCTTCTTGTCCTCAAGCTGCGTCTTACTCGAGGGCCATAAATCAGTGTCCTCTTGAGGCAACCTTGTCTTTCTACGTACACTCTTCTTATCCACAGACTGGTGTCTGACTTGTCGACAACGGTCCACTTGGACCGGACATACATGAGCATGTCCGTCCTAAACATCATTGAAGACACAAGGGTGGATGATTCGACTGTGGTCCACATCTTGAAGCGACGAGAACAGGTGAATCAATGCAGTGAACTGCGCTTATTTATAGGTAGAGGAAGGATTGAAACGGATTGAGTTCATTCACCAATCTGAACACGCGTTACAAAATTCAGTCAGCCCGCATCCAATCCGAAGAGAGCAGTTTGTGACGTCACGTGGTCTATATAGATTCGCTAGCGCCTGTGTGCAGTCAATCTATGCGACAGTGATTCAACATGACGGAAACTCAGAAAACGATTCCCTGGGGTGCACCAGCAGTGGAGACCGCCCAAGGGAACCCGGACTTACTTTCAGAAGAGGTACATTGGGATTTTGTGGATTTTCTTACCTCGCAAGAATTTGTTCCGGAACCTTCGTTACCTTCTTCATTACCGCAAGTGGAGAATTTTAGACAGAGACAGAAAGAAGAATTGGAGAAATTTATACAACGACAAAAGGAAGCGGAACAAGCTTTTCTCCTACAGCAACAGCAGCAAGAAGAAGAAGAGGTAAGAAAAAAAACAAGAAGAAGAAGAAGTAGCGGCAAAGAAACAAGAGGGTGAAAATCAAACGGTCACGGTACTGTTGGACATTTTAGCGGAGTTAAGAAGTCTGAAACAAATGTATCAGACTTCTTTATTACGACCGAAGAGAATACGACCTTCCCGAGCTAAACACGCCAACCCTGTGACTAAGCCTACCGTACCACCCTTAGTGATTTCAACCAAATCATCATCATCATCAACAGTACGCAGTCCAGAAGTAGGCCTTGGCCGTGGCAAAGGCTTAAGGCAGTTAAAGTTGATTGCTTAAACTCACCCCTACACCAAAAAAGGCCCTTTTCAGGGCCACCCACGTATCTCGAAAAGAAATACAATTTCAATTGCCAATAACTAAAAAAAAAACATTTTACCCCTATAGTACGTGTATATGAGTGCGTGAGTGCACGTTCTTATCTTAAAATCAAAACTCAAAGACACTTACCTTGTATAATTAATTTATTCTGTTATCCATAGTTACAATCCAATTCACAATTCACAACAGAGCACTTTAAAAAGTCCATAGACTTCTTCTGTCTCCTTGTTTAGTCTCTCTGTTTTTTAAATTTCTTCACCGTCACAGGCTTTTCCTCTTCTTCCTCCTCACCTTCTTCTTTTCTTCTCCTGTTTCTTTTTCTTCACCTGTCTGCTTTCTTCCTCTGAAAAATCCTTCTCTTCTTCCGAAGAATCCCTCTTTTCTTCTGACTCCTCTTGTTTCTTTTTTGGGCAATCTGGAGACCAATGTCCTTTTTCTTGACAATAATAACAGGTATCTTGACTTTTGTCTTTTTTAGCCCGTTTTTTTTCTTTTTTGACGGTCTGGACACTCTGAAGACCAATGCCCTTTCTTCTGACAGATATAGCAAGTATCTTCACTTTTATCTCGAAAGGAAGGAGAGTAGTCCGTGGGGTGGTCTGAAGAGAATTTTCTAATGACCCCTCGCAAAGCTCTGATGAAACGTTCGATTTGGCTAGTCTCTTCCATCGTTGTGCTCGGTTAGAGAGTGAAATGAATAGTGAAAGGACAAGACACACACCCTTTTATATACGCTGGTCTGCCATGACTATAAATTAGTCTATGGTGTTTAAACTTGAGTCATTTGACGTTTTTTACTCAAGATGAAACGATCCTATTCATTCGAGAAGAAAGAAGAAGAAAGTAAGAGGCAGAAACGTGATCTATCGCCTCGTACCAGAGCTGAAGTCTTGGCACAAATTCATGTCAGTGATTTTGAAGAGGACATGAGTGAACCAGAATCCCAACCCTCTAAACCAAGTTCGCGACCCTTAGTCAACCCTGAAAAATACTATTCCATTCGAGAGACTGAAAAGCGCTCCTCTAGAAAATTTAGAACCACGGCATACAAATACACGGTGAAGTTTAAAGATTTCAAGGCTGAAGTACCGTTAGAGAAAGCAGAAGTGTTCATCACTGGGATGTGGGATTCTTTGCTCACCACACTCAAGCAACAATGTCAACCCAAAGAAGACGATCGCTTGAGACCTTCCAATCCCCTGTTTGGATCGAGTTTAGCACCCCGGCAGAATTGACCGCTTCCAAAGTCATGGACAAGATTCAACACGTGCAACAATCTAATGACCAGTTTGACATCACCGATGGAAAAGCCACACTGGACATGACCCACGTCTCTCTTCCTCAAGGGACTGGACGCAAAAAGATGTTATTGGTGAACGAGCTTCGCAGCAATAAGCGTAGCCTCATCCAAATTCACAATTCTCAAGACCAGATGTGTTTAGCCCGAGCCATCGTGGTGGGACGCACCTATGCCAACAAGAACGACACGGCAGAATGGAAAAGAGCCTGGAAAACTATTCGACAATTGGACCGAGCCAAACAACGAAACGAAGCAGAACTCCTGTTGCAACAAGTCGACTTGCCCAAAGACAAAACCTGTGGCATTTCTGAGATGCAAAAACTGCAAGATGTCCTTGCTCCAAGATACACCTTGAAAGTGTACCCTCAAGAAATGCGTGGACCTCTGTTGTTTCGAGGCCAAAATTTTAAGGACGGAAAATACATTCATGTCTATTATCACGATGACCATTTCGATACCATTACCAGTATCACTGCATTCCTGGGATACGGTTATTACTGTGAGAAATATGACTATGGTTACAATAATCGAGAGCAACACAAGCATTGTGGATTGAAATGCTCAGGATGTTTGTCCTCTCCACCCTGTCTGAGCGAAGGACCAGTGCCTTATTCAACTTGTCTGCGCACTTTTGTCAGCCCTACCTGTTACCAACAACATCTGAAGACGCAAGGTTCACAGCAGAAATGTGCTTGTCAACTGCTGAGATTGTGCCCTACGTGTGGACAAGGCATACTTACCAATAATGTCAAGGCACACGTATGTCGAGGAAAGAAAAAATGTCACATTTGTCACCACATCGTGGACTTGGAACACCAATGCTACGTGCAAAAATACCAACCCCCACCAGAGAAAGAGGACGGTCACAAGAAGAAAGGCAATTTCATCTTTTTCGATTTCGAATGCATGCAAGAGACCGGCATTCACATTCCTAATTTCTGCGTGGCTCATCGAGCGTACCAGAAGTGCATTCAGGAACCTATCTTCAGTCATTGCCCTCACTGCAGCAAGATTCCCGTAGGGCGTGAAAAAATCTTTCGAGGACCGAACACGTTAGCCGATTTTGCCCAATGGGTTTTAGACCCCATCGACAAGACGTGGAGCCAAGAGGACATCGAACGTTACGGAGGTTGTCATCGTCATGCCACGGTGATGGCTCACAATTTCTCCGGATACGATGGACAGTTTCTTTTGAGATACTATACGGAACATGGCACCGAACGTACTAAAGTGACTTTGAACGGAACCAAAATCATTTTCATGCAAGTGGGACAAGTACAGTTTAAAGATTCGATGAGCTATTTGGCCATGCCTTTGAGTCGAATGCCTAAAACGTTTGGAATGACAGAAATGGCTAAAGGGTACTTTCCACACTTTTTCAATACGGAAGCCAATCAACACGCCGTTCTACCCCATTTACCTGAGGCTCACTATTACGACCCCGACAACACGCGTACCGAACAACGAGAAGATTTCTACGCTTGGTACCAGGCTCATGCCTCGGATCCTTTCGACTTTCAGGAAGAAATGTTAAAGTATTGTCGTTCTGACGTGGACATTTTACGACGTTGCTGTGGAAAATTTCGAGAACTGTTCATGGAACACGGAGGGGTCGATCCTTTGAAAGAAGCTTGCACCATTGCCAAAGCGTGTTCCTTAGTGTATCGACAACGATTCATGCCTGAAAACACCGTGGCTGTCATCAGTCCTCAAACGACCCACTTTGTCAAACGTCAATACTCGGTCAAAGCCCTACGTTGGTTACATTACTTGTGCGACAAGGAAGACAAGTGGATTCAGCATGCCCGCAACGGAGGGGGTGAAAAGACCATCGGAACGTATTCGGTCGATGGCTGGGACTTAGAAAACCCCAAGATCGTGTACGAGTTTAGCGGTTGCTTATTTCACGTATGTCCCGTCTGTTACCCTGATCGTAGCACTAAAATCAGTTTTTACAACGAACCATGGAAGACTTGTACCAGGACACATGTCAGCGGCGCCTAAAGTTGGAACAGGAAGGATACCAAGTGGTGGAAATGTGGGAACACGAGTACGACCACCGTATGAAAACCGATCCCGAGTTTAAACGCCTCGTGGAAAGTTACCAGTTCATGGACCCGCTGAACCCGAGGGATAGTTTGTACGGAGGAAGGACCAATGCCACCTGTTTGCTGTACCAAGCCGACGAAGAGAAAGGAGAAGAAATCAAATACTTGGACGTGTGTTCGCTGTATCCTTACGTGTGCAAATATTGTCGCTTTCCTACAGGGCACCCACAATTGTTCACGGAACACATCGACCTGAAAAACATTCGACAATACGAAGGTCTGATCAAGTGCAAAGTTTTGCCTCCCACGAACCTATACCATCCCGTCTTACCTCACCATTGTCAAGGCAAACTGATGTTTCCATTGTGCCGTACTTGTGCCGAAACGTGCAACCAAGATCAGCCTTGTCAGCACAGCCAGGAAGAACGGGCCTTGACAGGGACGTGGGTCAGCGTGGAATTGTTCAAAGCTATGGACATGGGATACCAACTGTTAGAAGTGTACGAAATTTGTCACTTTCCCAAGACACAACAATACCACAAGGGTGACCCCACGCAGAAAGGCATTTTCGCTGACTACGTGAATGCCTTTTTGAAACTGAAGCAAGAAGCCAGCGGCTATCCTTCCTGGTGTCACACTCCCGAAGACCAAATACAGTTCAAAGAGAAATACAATGAACAAGAAGGCATCACTTTAGACCACATTGAGAAAAACGATGGCAGGCGATCGTTTGCCAAAGTGATGTTAAATTGCTTGTGGGGTAAAATGGCACAACGACCGTGTTTACCCAAGACGGAATATCTGACACAACCTTCCCGCTACTTCCAGATGATTCACGACAAAACTAAATACATGAAACACGTGGACGTCGTTCGCGAGGATTTGATCTTGGTCAATTACGAAGAAGATCTGGACTTTGTACAAGACGACCCTTTTGGAAATGTCATCATTGCGGCTTACGTGACAGCCCATGCTCGTTTAAAATTGTACGAAGCTTTAGAACTGTTAGGGGAACGCGTCCTGTACTTTGACACGGACAGTTGCATCTACATTCATCACTCAAGTCAACAGCAACCTGACATCGAAGGAGACCGTTTAGGAGCCTGGACAGACGAGCATCCCGACGACAAGATTCTAAGTTTCGTCAGTGGCGGTCCCAAAAATTACGGCTACGAATACCGGGACAAACAAGGAGAAGTGCACACGACGTGCAAAGTGAAAGGACTGACTCTGAATTATCGTACCAGTCGAGTGGTCAACTTTGGGGTACTGAAAGAAGCCTTGCAATCGGGAGAGGATGGAAACTTTAAAGTGACCACTCACCAACCCAACAAAATTGTACGTTTACCCACTCACCACATCGTCAGTCGGCCCTTGGAAAAAGTCTATCAAATCGTGTACCAGAAGCGAGTTCGACCTCCCAATTATTTCACCTTACCGTATGGACACGTCGGTATTGGTCTGTATATAAAAAGGAACTCTAGGCAAGATCGATAGTTCATTGTGACTACCAAGACCGAGCGAACAAGATGAATACTTTCAGAGAAATGCAAAACAAGTTTAGAAAGGCACAATTCAAGTGTGGGGCTTCTGAAGTGGAATGCGATTGTGAGCCTTGCGATGGGTACGATGCTGTACGTTGTGACCTTAGCGATGCCGTAAAGCATCATGGGAACTTTGTTCTCACTACCCCTATCATGGAAAGTGATGCTGTGTGTGTCAAACCTGAGGGATGCGAAAGCGATGCCACTCGTCCTCTTGGACACTTTACTGGGTTTCGTTTTAAAGGGGGAATGTTCACCTTCACGTCTACCCCCCTACGGATGTCATCCAGCCCTGAGCAAACTCCTACCCATGTCACTCAACCCTCATCGAAACGAACCTGTGAAAGACGAATATTCGTTCCCTGTGCGTTTGTCGGAATACTGCGACTTTGAAAATCGTCTTCAATCGTTCAAAGGAAAATGGCCTAAGTATCTGGGAGGCCCGACCCCGGAAGAATTAGCCAGAGCTGGATTTTTCTACTTGGGCGAAGGAGATAAAGTCAAGTGCTTCAGTTGCGGTGTGTCACTTCACCACTGGGAACCGCAAGATTCGGCCTACGTAGAACATGCTCGATGGTCACCGAATTGTCATTACTTACCCTTAGTGGGACCGAGACACTGAAGTAACTTACCATAATCTGTTCATGGATACTTTACACGAGAACATTCGTGCTTTGCCTGTGGAGTTGAGAGAACGCATTTACCGAGAGCTGGTCAAAATACAAGTCAAACGTAAAGAACAGTTGCATCCGTTACGTCACCGGTGTTTGAACCACTGGTACCTGAATGCTATAAAAGGACTGATTCAGTTGAAAGTGTTCCATTGGACAGACATTGATCAACAACCCCCTGGTTTTAAAAAGGATTGGTTTGCTATTGATGATTCTATCTTCTACAATGTAAACGTACTGCATCGAATTCCAGAGGAAGAGTTAACGAATTACCGACATCTTTTACACAATGTCAACTTAGTGAAAGAGGAAACTTCTGAACGAATTGTAATGTGTAAATTAGTGACTAAACGATTTCGATTCGACAATGAATTAAAACTATGTCTGTGCAAACAGTACATTTCTTGTGTCAGACCAAAGAGGATTTAGTATGACCTATTCATGGATACTTTGCTAGAGAACATTCGTGCTTTACCTGTGGAGTTGAGAGAACGCATTTATCGAGAGCTGGTCAAAATACAAGTCAAACGTAAAGAACAGTTGCATCCGTTACGTCACCAGATCTTTAACCACTGGGACCTGAATGGTATAAGAGAACTGATTCGTCAGAAATTGTTTCAGTGGTCAGACCATGTTCAATACTTCCAGGCCCCCGATGATCCACGTGTTGATCATTTTGGTTACTTCGAGATTCACCTAGAGCAATACATTGAGGAAGACAAGGTAAAGGATTACCGACATATTTTACGTGGAATCTACTTAGTAGAAGAGGAAACTTCTAAACGATCTCTGACGTTTCGGTTACAGTATGCAACATTTAAATTCCCCACTGGAAAACGAAGATCTCTGGCTAGAAAGTACGTGTATTGCATCCGAAAAAAAGAGAATATAAAAACAGGCTGTCATGCCAAGGTTTATGTCACATGTCATCCAACAGATTCCGTGGAAGGAACTCAATGACCATATTCAAACCGTGGATCATTACCATCAATTATTACAAGAACTGTATCCATTCAATTTGGGTCGACAAATGGTGTGTGTCTTAGTGACTTGTTTTCTGGGATTTCGTTTACCAGCCGATTCTTTGTGGACTCTTTACGATCAGTACTTACCATACCCCCATGGCCTTAAATGGTCACGAAAAACTCCTTTTCCTCAAAGCCTTGCGTTTTCATCTGGATACTTCTCGACCTCAACAGGAAAAAAAGATTCGTCAACTTTTAGCTACCCAAGACGTGTATGACGATGTGTGTGTAGCTTGTGACTTACATCCCCATTGGACAGATGTCCGTGCCTGGAAAGAATGGGGTTTTGAGGTTTGGACCCAAGAAATGGCCCAGTATGCACGAGAGTTGTTCAAGGAAAAAAGTTACTTTTCAACCTGTGTTAGTGACGGTGCCAGAAGAACCCGTCACCCAGGACAGGACTGTCGTGGACAGACCTGAAAGACCCTTTCGGGAGGACACTTGTGTGACCTTACCCCCTACTATAGAACTGGTCAGAACTTTACCCAAAACATGTTGTACAGACACTTGTGTTTATTCCACGTTAATGGTTATCATGTGCCTTTTATCCTTGTACTTGAGCCTTTGGCTTTTATGTATTTTTGTCTTTCGTATTCATGTTTAAAACATTCAATAAACGTGTTCTGAAAAAGTATATAAACTCTTGTCTTGTTTGTTTTCGTGTCACAAGTGACATTTCTGACACTATGGCTACCTTTGCTGTCTCTGCTCCCACTTCCTCCACTGTCAAAGTCATCGACGAACACTTAGATCGTGCCAGCTGGGAGGCTTTGTATCTTCGCCATCCCTTTAACATGCTCATTGCTGGACCTAGCGGTCAGGCAAAACCGAATTCGTCAAACGTTTGATCGAACATAAACATCATTTGATCGATCGACCATCTCAGCTGATCGTGTGATGTTACAAAGAGTGGCAATCGGCGTACAGCCTCTTGCGAGAAAGTCAAGGCGATTCCATCGTGTTTGTGGAAGGCATTCCGAAAGAAGACGATGGCATCGTCTCTGACTCCCGTCAAACCCATTTGGTCATTTTCGACGACATGTTAGGAGAAGACGAAGAACAAATTAAACTGTGGTTCACGCGCAAAGGGCATCACCGTAATGCCAGTGTCGTTTACATCACCCAAAATTTGTTTCAACAAAGTAAAGCCCATCGCACCATTAGTCTCAATGCGCATTACGTGGTCTTGTTTAAAAGCCCTCGAGATAAATCGCAAGTGCAAGTCTTAGCCAAACAGTTAGGAACGCATTGGCTGACTCAGGGATACGAAGATGCCACTCAAAATCCACACGAATATTTACTCGTCGATTTGAAACCTACGAACCCCGAGGATTTGCGATTTCGTACCCACTTGTTTAACCACTGGTGCCAAGACGGAGGACCTGTCCTGTACACGTCTCCGTCCTCGACTTAATTTCACTCCACATAAAAAAGTCTATAAAAACCTCAGACCCTTTTCGTCTGTCTCACACAACGTCAACATGACGTCCCTTCAGTCGCATCTTCCCGTCAAATTGATTCGTGCCTTGTATGGCATCAGTCGAGAAAAAAATCCACAAATACGAGCTCGTGTCTTAGAAGCTAGTCTCAAAGAAGTCTTACGATGGTTCACGGTGACGGCACGTCAATTACTACAAGGGATCATTCAGATTCCTCATCAAACCAAACGCTTTTTTTATCGAAACAAAGTCGCTTTGACCCAACTGGCTGATCCCCGCATCGACACTCAAATCAAAAAACAAATCATTTTGAAACCTGGAGGGAGCGGTACTCTAGGAGGGGTCATCATTCGCTCTCTCTTAAGATGGGATCCTAATGCCCCCAAACTTCTCCCCAAGAAAAAAGTCAAACGAAGCCCCAAGAAGAAGAAAAAAACCAGGTCCCCAAGGAGAACTTCTCCAGTGGCGGGACCCTCCTCTTACCAGACACCACCCAGGAAAAAGAAAAGAAGCCCCCAGAAAAAGAAACAAAGAAAAAGTCCCCAGAAAAAGAAAAGTCCACAGAAGAAAACTGGTCGCAAGAGAGGCACTTCGGCCAGGACGCAACCTTACACACGCAAACCACGACCTGCAAAGGCGGTGACCGCGTCTCCGGCAGCCTCAGGTTCATTCACTTCTCCGTTGATGTCACCAAGAACTGAAGAGTACTTGGAGACGTTGATCACACCAAGAACTTCTCCGTTGATGACCCCAAGAAGAACTTCCCGAGTGGCAAGACCCTCCAATTTAGTGGCAGTGGCTGCTGCTCACAAAGTACCTTCTCCCAAAATCAAAGTTCAAGAAAGATCGGGCATGTTACAAAGTTTACTTTATTTGTCCAAGCAAGAACTGACTCGATTTAGTCCGTTACGTACCCCTGCACGAAGTGTCATGCCTGTCCTCAAGTTGATACGACGTAAAGACAATCAGTGGCGACGCGTTCCAGTATAAAAAAGGTGTGTGACCAAGTAGGGTATCAGTGTTTCTGGTGTTGAAGACTCAAAGATGTCACCCTCCAGAAAACATCCCTCTTCTAAACAACCTCAAGGAAAGAAAAGGAAAGGACTGCCTCCTCGTTTAGTCAAACATGGGGACATGTTATCAGTCCTGTCCAAAGCTTCTCCACCCCTACGAAAAAAACTCATTCAATCAGCCTCCAAAGAGGTCATCGATACCGTGTGCGAATGTTCTTTGAACGTCTTGAAAGGCACGATTCCTTTGTCCAAACACCAGAAACAATGCTTAGGCAAACATCGTCACGTTCTGCGTCAAATGGTTCAAAAGGAAATCCCCCTCCGACAAAAGAAGAAGATGTTGGTCCAACGTGGAGGCATTTTACCCCTCTTGCTAGGCCCCTTACTGAAAGGAGTCTTGGGAACCATGTTGGGAGGACTGATGGGAGCAAGATAAAAAGACCCTCTGGAGTCCCAAGATCTCAGAATCGACCCTAGACATCCCATGGAATGACGAAAACTAGCTTTAGTCCCTTACAAACGATGGATGGAATACCATCGTTGGCAAGAACAACGCACCCCGCATTAACCTCCCAATCCCCATTTGAGCGAAATGTCCCAGTTACAACACGAATTGCAAATCTTGATGGATCGTCAAGATTTGTCCGAAACAGAAAAATCGCAAAAGTACGGTCAACTCTTGCAACAACTGCAACTCTTTCACCAAAAAGCTTTAGACGAAACAGCTCTTCCCACTCTGAAAGATTTTAAGACCTTGATGAAAAGTCCAGCACCATCACTACCACCACCACCACCACTACTACTACCAGTGACCAAGACAGATAAAAGAGATGAAGAAGAGGAAGGGTTTCAAACTCCACCAGAAAAAGTACGCAAGTTAACAACACCACCTACCTCCAGAATTGGATGGATTAAAAAGATGATGACCACCCCTTCTTTATCAGAAGAGAAAAAGAAGGTGAAGACAGAAGTGAAACAAGACAAAATATCCCATGTTCAGGCATTCTCCTACTCCTCCTCCACCTCGACACCTATTGCCGGTCGCACACGCAAAGCATTACAATCCAAAAAAATACCCCAAGAGAAAAAGAGTAGCATCTTCCAAGAGTGGGTGCCTTATTAACACACAAACACAAAAAATGGAAAAAGTCTTAGCCAGCATTTATTACGATCCCTCCCATCCTGCAGGTTACGCAGGAGTTCAAAAATTGTATCGTGCTGCCAAAACTCGACTGAAAAGTCTCCGTTTACCTCAAGTGCAACGATGGTTACAAGAACAAGCTACCTACACTTTACACAAACCCATTCGACGCAAGTTTGCCAGAAGTCGCACCCGAGTGGAAGGCATCGATCATCAATGGCAAGCCGATTTAGCCGATGTCTCTCATTTGGCCAGCTACAATCGTGGCTACAAATATTTGTTTTGTGTCATCGACGTCTTTTCCAAATTTGCCTGGGTCGTACCCTTGACTTCCAAATCCAGCAGCGAGTTAGTGCGAGCCCTGCAACGAGTGTTGAAACAAAGCGGTCGTCACCCTCTTCGATGGCAAATGGACAAAGGCACCGAATTTCTGAACCTAGCTTTCCAAAACGAATTAAAGAAACGTGACATTCATTTTTTTTACCACCGAGAAACCAGAAACCAAAGCCAGCATCCTAGAACGTTTTCAACGCACTTTGAAAGAACGCATGTGGAAATATTTTACGCATCACCACACTCTGAAGTACATCGACATCTTACCGCACCTGGTGCAAGCGCACAACCAATCTTACCATCGAAGCATCGGACGTGCCCCGCAAGAAGTGACTCACGACAACGAAGTACTGGTGTTTGAGCGCCTGTTTGGTACGTCCCCGACGAGGGCTGTCCCCAAGAAAAGTGGAGAGTTGACCGTAGGAGATTGGGTGCGCATTGGCAAAACCAAACGCACTTTCGACAAAGGTTACTTACCTAACTGGACGACCGAATTGTTTCGTGTCACTGGATGAGTGCATGGCCGTCATCCTGCCGTCTATAAATTAGAAGACATGAACGGAGAAGTACTCAAAGGAACGTTTTATTTGCCCGAGTTACAACGTGTCACCAAAAAAGAAGACGACGTGTACGACATCGAAAGCATTCTCGAACGCAGAACCCGTAAAGTAGGCAAATGACGTGTCAAAGAAGTCAAAGTACGTTGGAAAGGATATCCACCCAGTTTTGATTCTTGGATCGACGCTTCGCAAGTCATCGACTATAAAAAGAAGTGACCATCATGCCCTTTCACACAGACGCAGCTACGTCGACCACTCCTTCACCTAGTTCTTCTCTGCAAGATTTACAAAAACAACCCTTGTGGGTGTGGTGTGGATAACGTGTGCCTAAAACGCAAATCGTCTTTTTCTGCCAAATCTTCGTGGTGTATTGTGTCATCGGGGCAGCCATTGCCAATTTGAGTTTGCAACAAGGAAACAAACAATTGTGGACCATTTTATTGAGCAGTTGCATCGGTTACCTGCTTCCTAATCCCTTCCTGAAATTCTCCTCGAACGGGAACCACGGGAACCTTGTGTCCAGTGCCAGTGCCAGTCACCACTCCAACAACAACAACAACAACCCCATTTTGGGCGGAGACACGCCTCTGACGTCCAGTAACCCCTCGGACAGCCACAGAACTCTGGAATTATGAGTCGCACTAACCAATTTTACTTAACCTTACCCAGTGACAGTTCCATGGAGGTGTTTCTCCACAACACGTTGTGCTGTTACACGGCCAAATTACCTCAGGCCATCCCATTAGATCACGAAGCCCATTGGGAAGTGGCTTTGGTAGAAATCATTCACCCGACTCAAGTCCTCAATGTCCTTCCCAATCAAATTTTTTTTTCAGTGGAAGTTCATGACGAGCAAATGCAACAGTACTTGAATACCCACGTCAAATATGATCACAAAATATATAACCCAGAAACTCAAAAGACGACCTATCGCTTGATCATTCCCCCAGGCTATTATTTTAGTGGTCAACATTTGGTCAGCACGATAAGCTCTAGGTTTAATGTCGTGTTTCTGAAAGCTTTGGAGAGTGTCAGAAAAAGTGTCACCATGGAGTACCACAAAGTAGCTCGTCGCTTTCTGATGAAATTTCCTGAGGGGCACAAAATGTTGTCTTTCTTATTTTGTCCTGAATTGTTTGGTATGTTGGGCGGGGACATGGACATGAGGATGGCCATGATGAAGAAAAACGAATTGCCAGTCATTTCCGACAACGATTCTTTTAGCAAGTTCTTTCGTACCCCAGTAGAACTGAACCAAGGACTGAATTTGATGTTTGTGTATTCCGATGTGCTGGAGTACAACGTGGTGGGACACACCTCCGTGCCGTTACTGCGTGTCATTCCTTTCAAAGTGGATTCTGCCACGCTCGCTGACGAGGAAGGTGGAAACACTTATCACGTCCACCGCGAATTTGTACATCCTCACTATTTGCCCGTCAGCAAATCTTATTTGGACACGGTCAACATTGCTATAAAAGGAGATCTGGGACAAAATATTTCATTCACCAAAGGGAAAGTCACAGTGAAACTCCATTTTCGAAAACGATTCTCTCACGACTCGTAAGTCATGTATCCAGTGTACCGAGGGGTTGCTCGACAGCGAGGACACGGTTTAGGAGATATGTTAAAATCAGCCTTTCGTTCGGTGGCCCCAGTCTTGAAACCGATGGTGTCACGCGGATTACACGCCTTGAAAGATGTGGCATTGACACACGGCAAAGAATTTCTCCAAAATGTCATCATTGACAAACAAAACCCCAAAGAAGCCTTCTTGAGGGCAGGCAAAAATGTCTTGTTGCAAACCGGCAAAGACCTTTTGAGCCGACGAGAAACACCTATAAATGCCCTGCACGCTACCGAGTCAGGCATTCAGCAAGGACAAGGCAGAAAGAGACGGCGAAGAAAACACCCTTTCACCAGACTTCACACGTCTAAAGCTAGAAAGGCAAAGAAAAGAAGAACCGTTCGAGACTTAGACGTTTTCGATTATTGAGACACAAAAAAATGACGCACCGAGAGTCTTGCGCCTGTTCCAAGTCGGAACTGGATCTGTTTGCCATGCCACCCACTATGATGACCATGCAAGAATCCCAATGGGTGGAATTTCACCCTGTCTCCTCTTTGACGGATTCTGCTCCCATCGAGTTTGAAATCAAAGGTCAGCCCGAAGATTACATCGATTTGAACAGCAGTTACTTGTACCTGAACGTCAAAGTTCTTGATAAAACAGGCGGTGTAATAGATGACGAGCCAGTAGCTCCCGTCAACAATTTCATGCATTCCTTGTTTAGCGGAGTGGACTTGTACTTGAATAACAAACTAGTCAGTAGTAGCATGGATACTTACCCTTACCGTGCCTACCTGGAAAATCTCTTGACGTACGGAATAGACGCCAAAAACACTCATCTCAATGCTTGTGTGTTATGGGAAGCTGACGATGCAGGCGAGTTTGACAAATTGGAAATTGATACAAAAAAGACTACAATGAGGGATTTGTAGAACGAAGAGACAAAATCAAAAATGGCCAGAGTTTAGAACTGATGGATCGTTTGCATTTGGACATGTGGTTGCAAGAAAAGTATTTGCTGAACGGGGTGAATGTTCGCCTGAGACTGAATCGTAGCAGCGTCACTTTCCATTTAGTGGCTGATAGTGACAATTACAAAACCATCATCCAAGAAGCCAGACTCTACATACGTCGTGTGGAAGTGTTACCTAAAGTGGGAAACGACATTAGTCAGACGTTGAGCAGAACGACTGCCAAGTATCCCATACGACGCGTGGAAGTGAAAACCTTCACCATTCCTGCTGGACAGCGATCCATGATCGAAGATCATCTGTTTCAAGGGTAGTTACCCAAACGTTTAATCCTTGGTATGGTCGAGAATAGAGCCTTCAACGGAGTCCACGATCAAAATCCTTTTGAGTTTAAACATTACAAAGTGTCCAAGATTGAAGTCAGTCGCGATGGCAAAACCTTGTGTACCCGACCTTTCGAACCTGACTTTGAGAAGAAGAATTACTTGAGGTCGTACTTGTCCCCGTACGAAGCCACGGGGCAGTTAGGAACCAACACCACTCACGGTATTACGTACGAGGATTATGCAGGAGGCTATGCTTTGTGGGCTTTTGATTTCACTCCAGACCAAGGCAGCGACGAGGGACATTTCCACCCTATAAAATCTGGTCAGATTCGTGTGGAACTTCAGTTTGCAGAAGCTCTAACTGAGACGGTGAACGTCATCCTGTATGCAGAATTTGACAATACGATAGAAATCAACAGTTTGAAAGAAGTCATTCTAGACTATTAGAAGCCATGGAAGACTGTTATCCCTCTTTACCTAGTGGAGAAACTTTAGAGATGAAATGTGAGGAGACTGTGGAAGAAGTGATCATGATGAAGTCAAGATGGCCAGAACAAGAAGCCCATTTAGTCTCCTGTTTTGCCAAACACTTGGTCGACAAAATGACGGAATTGATCAAGAAAAATTGCTATGGATGTCAAAACGATCATCCCAGTCAAATTCAACACGATAAATGCCTGATGTTGAGTCAAGAAGAAAAATTGGACGAGTATCTGGACGAGGCTTGGAGTCTCATCTCGGACGAAGACGTGTTGCACCAGTGGTATAAAGACTTGCGTGAACATTCTTGTCCACCATTAACCACTCAAGAGATCCATCATATCGAAGCTCTCCTGAATCAAAGTGAGGAGACGAAACGAAGAAACGGTTATTTGTCAGACATTTTCAAGCAAAAAGTCAGGATCGAATTGATGACATATTATTACCTGTGAAGAAGAAGAAAAAACCACACAAATCAATGGATACCTGGGAACTTTATTACCTTTTGAACCACAGTTCGTATACGTCTTCTTGGAATCCTGTCGTCTGTGCTAAAGATGAACTCCCTCATCGCAAACCTCAAAACCATCTAGCTTATGTGATCAACACGGACGAAAGTCATCTCCCAGGAACCCACTGGGTAGCCGTCTACTTTCCTCAAGGAGGATGTGTGGAATATTTTGATTCGTATGGATTGCCCCCTTTGGAAGACGATATCATCGACTTTATGAGAAGAAATGCTCAGACCACCCGATTCAATAATGTGAAATTACAAGGCACATATTCCTTGGTGTGTGGACAGTACTGTGTGTATTTTCTGCATCATCGCAGCCTGGGCTATTCCTTAGAACATTTAGTGACTCATTTTGATCCTCGTTCTTCTTCTAGAAACGATGTGAAAGTAAATCGATGGTTTTGTGACCATTATGCTTATCTTTTGTCTCAAGCTAGGAAACGTAGTGTCCATCAATGGCCTAATGACTTCCAACAGTGGAAATCACAATTTCATTCACAACGTTGTCAGCCCTGTTTAAAGTAGACTGTAAATTGAAAAAATGTTTGTCATTTGAAAAAAATGTTTGATGTTATAATGTTGGATTATTGTTAAAAAATGTTAGAGTTGTTGGTTAGTGTTAAGTGATTTTTGAATAAAAAATGTTGTGTTTTGAAAAAAAATGCCTTTGTCGTTTGTTTGGCTATAAGAATGTTGGATTCATGCTCTTTGACTTCTTACTATCCATCTCATGTCACTCATTGAACGTTCCGGCTCGAAAACCGTGGAGGGATGTTTTCCTTCACGTCCGCGCTTTGACTTTAAGAACCGGGGCAATTTTCCAGTCTAACCATCCATTGTCGACTCATCCTCCTACGAAGATGTGCTCCAAACTAGCTAAGCTAAACGAAGCCTACGTGAATTTGCATAGGGTCAGACACAGTCTGATACCGAAAGCTGAAGAGATAGAGAATGTGAGAATGCTAAAAGTCACTGAAGACCTGATAGAAGAGCTCTTCAGAGAAGAAGTGAACAGGGAGAAAGAAGAATGGACAGAGAAGTACAGACTTCAGAGACAGCAGCAACAGCAGCAACAGCAGCAGCAGCAACCTGAAGCTGACAGAGGCTTTGTCGATTGCCGTATCGACACCAAAGAGTTCTTCTTCTCTTTCCGAAGAAGCAGACCTATCGTCAGAAAGTCTATCCTCAGAGGACGACGCATTCTTAGAAACTAAACGATTGCCATAGCAAGCAAAAAACAACCCTTTTCAGGGCTACCCAATACTCTAGAAAAGAAATAACCATCAATTTGCCAATGTGTTTAGGTAGAGTAGTGTGAATATAAACACTGACTCTTTTTTCATAGTGTGAGTGTATGTGTTTGTGTATAAGATTGTGTGTTTGTAAGTGCTAACGTACGTTGGTGTGGATAGTAGATTAAGATCATGTCTTTTTTGTTGTTAGAGGTGTGGGGAGAGTAGATTTGGGGGTTTGATTGGATTGCTTTGCGTATGTGAATAGTATATTGAAGTGATTAATGAGAAATCTTTTAGAATAGGAATGGGTAGTATAAAAAAGTGAGTGAGTGTTTCTTTTAGGTCCTCGCGTTGTTTGGTCATGATCTAGGTAAGATCAATTTTATGTTTTAGGGGGATGTTTTCCTTCACGTCCGCGCTTTTAGTATAAATTAAAAGTCACTCGTCAGTCCAGCTACCCTTGTTGATTGATCAACGCCAGAATGAATACCAGAATAAGCAAACTTCTTGAACTCCAGATACATCTGGAATATGTCAGGCGCCTGTTAAATGAACTGGCCGCGGAGGCTATAGTAGAAGAGGAAAGAATAAAGAAGGAAGAGGAGGAGAGAAGACAGAGGGAAGAGGAGGAAAAGAAAATAGGAGAGAGGATGGCTTACAAGATACCAGAGACAGAGGATTGGGGTGATGAAGCTAATCATCCTCCCTCTGCGCTCCCAGTCAAACGAGTCAACTGGAAAGATTGGAGTAGAAGATGCGTGTGTGGTGCCAGGCCAGGAAGGTGCCAACATTAGATAGGTGCATCTGGAGTTCAAAAACAAACAGCCCTTTTAAGGGCTACCCAATACTCTAGAAAAGAAATAACCATCAATTTGCCAATGTGTGTAGGAAGAGTAGTGTGAATATAAACACTGACTCTTTTTTGTGTGAGGGTATGTGTTTGTGTGCTTGTGTTTGTAAGCGCTCACGTACGTTTGTGTGAATAGTAGATTATGGGTTTGTTTATTGTTTCTTAGCGTATGTGGAGAGTATAGTTAGGGTTTTATTATATGAAATGAGAAAGTAGGGGATGTTTTCCTTCACGTCCGCACTTTAACTATAAGAACATACAAAGTTCGTCGTTCGCACCATTCTACAGAATAATCTAGACAAGATGAGGCAAGTGACTGATTTATTTAATCAATTGAGGCATATCTATTTCTGGATGATAGATGCAGAATATGTTATAGAAAGGATACAAAAGGAATGGAAGTATGAAGATAAAGAACACTTGGTAACCAGTCAAGTCGAACGTCTAAAGGCCGCCAGACATATAATAGAAGGAATGATAGAAGATGAAGTCAACAAATCAAGAGGATTTATTGACCCACCTTATGTCAGAGTGGGGAGTTTGAAGGAAGCACTGGATTATGTCATCCAAGTCCGGTGCTTCCTAGAACATATAGTGTATTGGACGGAGTTGTCATATGTGAAGAGGGGGCTGGACAGGTTGAAAAAAGGAGAAGAAATAATGAAACAAGTGATGACTGAAGAGGTGAAAAAGATAAAAGAAAAATGGAGTCAAGAAAGACAGGATAAGGAAACAATAAAGAAGAAAGAGGCCTTTGACAAAGTCAATCAAAATTGGATCAAGATACAAGAGGAGTTCAGGGCTATGGGTCACCCAGACTGGTTACCAGAAAAAGAAAAGAGGAAGAACAAAGGAATTTGGGGAAAGATTAGGGGCTGGATGAGGAAATGGAGGAAATAGAAGAAGAAGCAGAAGAAACCCAAAGGCCCTTTTCAGGGCCACCCACATTTCTCGAAAAGAGAATGACTTTCGATTGCCTACCCCTTTTTTTAAAAAAATTTAAAAAAAAAAATCCCATGTTCAATTTCCTATGACGCTATACAGTCCCACCCTGTTTAAATTCCTTTTGACGATATACAGTCCCCTATTCCCATGTTCAATTCCTCTTGAGGCTATATCGTCCCACGATTTTTCTCCATGTTAATTTCCCTTGAGGCTATATCGTCCCATGATTTTTCTCCATGTTAATTTCCCTTGAGGCTATATCGTCCCACGATTTTTCTCCATGTTAATTTCCCTTGAGGCTATACGTTCCCACGATTTTTCTCCATGTTAAATTTCCATTGAGGCTATACGTTCCCAGGGGTGCATGTAATGTTAATTCCCATTGAGGCTACGGTATCCCACCTTACTACTTACATACGTTGAAGGCACATAACATGTAACAATGTTTGACCTTCGTTTCTCTCAGTTTCTTTATGAATGCAGTAGAAGACATTGTTTTGGTGATGTTTTTTCCCGTCGTTGGTTTATGGAAACTGTGATACATTATAAGTCTCTGGGTGTATGCTGCACAACACCACATCTCTTACATT
The DNA here is from genome assembly GCA_028554795.2 of Sinohyriopsis cumingii. NCBI lineage: Eukaryota > Metazoa > Mollusca > Bivalvia > Unionida > Unionidae > Sinohyriopsis > Sinohyriopsis cumingii. The sequence continues at coordinate 70,496,818 of CM068838.1, read as the reverse complement.
TGGGATATGTTACGGTAGAATTAACAATTGCAAATGAACATTTATCGCATAGAATATATATCGCTTCTGTAGAAACTCAGGGTAAACTCACGTGAATTTCACTTGTCCTATACAAATTATCAGAACCAGATATGATGTCTTACGTTTCTGTTTTTTACCATCCTTCCTTTCTTTCCCTCTGTGCAATTTAACGTTACTTTTGTCTGCATATCTCTTATAACACTAGACTCTAAAGTACCGCCCATTATACTGTCACCCAATGCATTACACGCGCGCGTGTGTTTGTGTGTGTGTATGTTAGCTTACATTACAAATTAATTTGAAAAGTCTTGTGTATTTTGTACATTTAGAAAACTTACACGCTGACGTGACGAGAGGCCCACCTTGTTGAGCTTCTTTTGAACAGTATACATTTATCCTATTGTTTGAACATGAAATGTAATACTCTGAGGTATGGAAAATTAAATTCCACGTATCAGCAGCTTCTGTTTAAGAACACAAACAACAAAAAATATTTTAAAAAACTGAATTTACACTTAAATCTAAACCACGTGTTTAGTCCTTAAGCAGTAACGGCCCTCTTACCAGATTGACTATCCATGCAAACAACTATAAAACTAGTTTAATTTTGAATGCACATGTACTGTATGGGACTACCATTTAATTGTAAGGAGCTAAATTATTATTTCTGACTGTGGTACTTTTTGTTTTATTCCATTGATCGCACGATAAGTTATTTCAAGTAAAGAAAGGGATGGCATAGTATCCTTTTTATACCACAAATCAGAATAAGACAGTAGTTTTTTAGCATTCGTCACTCTCCCCCTTTAGAAACTTAAACGGCCTCTCTATAATAAAGACTTGGCTTCAGTGGATGTACAGCAGAAATCAAAGCAGTTACCATTGTAAACACCGTTTTAAAATGTTAGCACCAAAAGATGTGTATTTCATCTTGGTAAAGGTGCGTTTCAATCACACGAATGACTTCGCGCGTTGCACGTAATACATGTAGCTCAAACTATGTTCCCGTTAACAACAACGGAAGATTTACTGATTTAAATTTGAATAGTTAATGGATGATGACCATCCACGGAAAGACTGAAATCTCATGCTTTTTTTACAATCAGATACTATTTCAAGAATCAAGTGATTTTAATATCCATAAAATAATGAAAGAAAAATGTCTTGTATATTCTGTACATTTAGAGAAGGTTGATTGACTTATTTTGCAATATGTTTATACTTTTACTTTATTCAAAGAAATCTGAATCAACTTACAAATACTTAGGTATAGATAATTAAATTCCAGTTGACAGTCACTTTTGTTCAATTTCTTTTTAAAAACTGAACAAATTTTGAATTTAGAAATCATTTAATGACCCAGTCACAAGGCTGAATATACACACGTGTTCAATTTTAATTACGTGTGTAGCAGCAGGAAGCAGGGTGAGAGTCAACAGACCTTCTTTTTGGGGGAGGGAAGCGATAATTTTGAAAATCAGGCCTTCTGTGAAATGGGGTGTGGAGGGGTTCATACCTGTATAAGAAATGCTGATCAGAGCCTTGTATCGACTCCATAATCAATCCTTGGTGATATCTTTTAGGTAAAGAAATTCCACGATGGTTAATACAATCCCGCTATTTATTTTTAAAGGTCCGTTAATGTCATCTAGGTCTTAAAAAAATATTGATTTCTTAATTACCAAAAGCCGATCGGGGCATGTCTGTAAGCCTAACTGTGTTTTGAAATCAACACGGTCCAACTATTTCACTGAAGAAGAATTAAGGCTCAGATGTGGTCTCATTGTGCAAAAACAGTTTGTATCATGAGTGATTCTGCACTTAATATGGTATCTCGTATGGCTAAATAAGCTCTACAACGACTATAAGCTATTAATAAACACCTTCCAATACTTGATTCTGTCAAACAGGAGTTAAAACAACATCAGGAAACTCAAGTGGAATTTACAGAAGGTACAGAACAGTTATTGAAACCAATAGTCGAACCAACCAAAACAATTGTTACAGCAACTTAGACAACTAAAAAGCTCTTCAAACATTACCAGTGGATATTTCTGATCCTCTTCAACCCGCTCCACCACCCCATCAACCGCTTCAACCACCACCAAAATATTTGATATTTCTGCATTTGGATATGGTGGTACATTAAAACTTTAAAAGGTGCCGATAAGTTTAAAATTGTATATCACGTCGCTACTAATACTAAGCAGATCAAATCTGAGGAAGATATTAATAATTTTGAAATCTTTAACCAGGCAGTAAAGGGACATACTGCAATTGCAAAATAGAAAAGGGAAGAAAAACAGGATGAACTGAATCATACATTAAAAGAAGCCAAAAAAAAAAAAAAGATTAGGCATAAAAGCTAGGTCTAAAACAATGAAAGAAAAAGAAAAAGCTGAGTCATAGTCACTCCAGCAGCACGTCAGGAACCACATCACTATCTATATCTATAAACACATTGACGCAGTCACACTTGATATTAAGCAACGGGTGGTGCGTGGTCAAAGATAAAGTGAAGACGGAAGTAATAGGACAGTCAGAGGAGTAATGATAGGAAAGGCAGAAATAGGTAAAAAGAGTGCCACTGTACGTTTTCGTCCCTTCATACTCAGACCAATATAGCTATCGTAGCGGCGATGAGATAAGGTGCCTCAAACGGCATAGCCCTGAGAATGACTGGGTCTTAATTGCAGGTGACTAGTTCATCAGAATATGATTTTAGGAAGCTCTTTCTTATTGATGGTAATTTGTTCCAAGTCCCTATTGTACATGGGAAGAAGCTAAACTTGAAACAATGTTTCGATGCTGACTTTAATTGGAACTTTTTCCTGTTTTTTGCTATATGCTAGGGTCAGGTATTTGTCCGCTGGTATGTCCACTAGGTTGTTCTCACTCTTGTAAGACATGGTCAACTGAGCCTTGGTTCGCCTGGATTCGAGTGATTCCAACTAGAGATGGTTCAACATTGCACTGACACTGCTAGTGTTAAGATATTTATATGTGGTGAATCTAGTAGCTCTCCTCTGAACTATCTCTATCTTAATTATTAAATCTATATTATGTGGGTTCCACACAGTCGAGCAATACTAAAGACCTGGTCGAACCAGAGTGAAATATGCTACACTTATTACTTCTTCATTGTTGATTTGGAGGTTGAGGCGCAGAAAACCAATGTGACGTTTGCACTTATTGGGGTGGGGTTCTTCCAATATATTTTAATTAAATTATGATGAAAGTTCCACCCTGGCTCTTGACGTTAGAAAGTTAAATTAGTGACGAGGTAGATTTACAGCTCTGAGGTCCCAGTCAGCAATGCCGACGGCTAAATTATAGAGAACACGAAGATGAAATTCAATCAATAACAATTTAATAAATTCGATAATTTAAAACGATAACTTTCAATCACCCGTCTTTCCCTCGACCAAGTGACAGCCTAATAGTGCGAGTTCGATTTTTCCTCTGTCCTTGCATCTACTCATCTCTTTCTTTCCCGCTAATTCCTTCCTTCTTTCCGTTCCTCTAACCCCACCTTCGACTCCGTTTCCCTCTCTACTATCACCTCCTCCTCCAATTTCGCTCCCAGACTTCAACTTCTCCAAACTTCTCTCCTTTCTTCTCCTTTCCTCCGTCTCTCTATCTGAGACTACGGAACCAAACTGTAACTGGTCTGTCCCTCAAAGCTTCCTGTGAAAAACCACAAGGCGTTAACATATGCTTTATCGAATCTCACCTCACACTAGATCAACAATTAATCATCAGGTAAGGCTATCACGGTTTCTGTCAAGCATACGTACACATCGAAATTCCCACACACTTCTTGCAGGGTAAGCAATGGCGTAATAACACGGTATCAGCGAATTGTCATACAGACATAAATACATTGCGTCACATCAGTATATACACATATATATTTAATCTCATTGTACTACAATCTGACAACAATCAGACGCATGTCTGTACATTACACAAATATTCAACAATGGCAAAATCTATAATCACATGAACACATGTGTTAGTCTGCTATAAAATACCCACATAGCGAATTACAATATTAACTCTTACGACGGCTAGCAAACTATATAATTCTTTACAAATCTCAACTCATTTCTTCAAAATATGCAAACATATTACCAAAACAAAGTAATTCTTCGTACTATGATTCTAGTAATAATAAAGTATACATAAGACCTACAATTAAAATGCAGTCGCATTCCGCAAAGACCGAGCAACCAGCTCACTGACCTTATTTGAAGCTGTCTGTACTTAGAATTTCCTGTTCTAAGATTTTCCCGCCAATAACGAATGGCTATTCAGAGTTACGCTAACCTCCTCTGGGTAATTTCTCTTAGCAAACTAATTCTTGTGTGAAGACGCGGAAATATCATTCTACCCAAATCAGGGTCTCTGCCCTATCTCGATTCTGATTGGGTGGCGCTGTGACCCTGTCCAATCGTCTTAGCGGCCACTTCAACCTGTCTGCCTGTCTGCAGGGAAAAGAAGTTAAGACACTCCCACTTCTTCAGGCAACTTCTTTTGATCTGGACAAACGTTTCCACAACAAGGTGATAATTGGCTATCTGGTGGCTTCGCAACTCATAGGTCCGGCTCTCCACTTCCAGCCACAGCAATCTTACGTAATGGATTAGTGATAGCCTGCGGCAATGTTTAACATCAAACAATGGCTTGTCAGAATTACTTTGATTATGCATGTTTCAAACTGGGGCTACTCTGGGTCGGGGTAAACATGACACCCAAGTTTACTGTTCCCTTTATTCACTATCTTGTCTATGTGTCTTTTCCAGGAGAGGTCTCTGGACAATTTAACCCAAGATATTTTCTTGCCTGCTCATTGGCTAACTTGTGCCCTTTAAGACTATATTCGGACAAGACTGGTTATTTCTCCCTGTAGACTCTTAGGATGCTGCATTTTTCTGGGTGGAACGACATACCCCAAGTTCTTTCCCAGAGGGCCAGTTGGTTCAGGTCTTCTTGAAGGATCTCACACTCCTTGGAGACATTTATTTCCCGGTAGACTATACAGTCATCTGCAAAAAGTCATGTATTGGATTTGACACTCGCAGGCAGATCATTGATGAACACTAGGAAGAGGATGGGACCCCAAACCCTCCCTTGAGGTACCCCCACTAACAACCACAGCTGGGTCAGATGTTCCTCCATCTACAATAACTTTCTGCAATCTGTCTGTCAGAAAATCTCTGATCTACCTATGGGTATTACCAACTTACTGAGGAGTCTTTCATGGGGGACACGATCGAAAGCCTTACTGAAGTCAAGGATAGTAAGGTCATACTGCTTTTCTCTGTCTAAGGATTTGTCGAACTCATCCACTAGGGTTATGAGCTGTGTTTAAAAGCTTCGTCTGGCACGGAAACCATGCTGGCAGTCTGTTAGAATGTTGAAGTAATCTAGATGTTGCATCAAGTTGCTGACTATGATGTGTTCAAGCAGTTTTCAGCAGATACATGTAAGGGAGACAGGTATATAAATGCTGGTCTTGAATCTTTCTCCATTAACGTTTGTTGTTTTCCACACATCACGAGCATAACCTGTTGAGAGGCACGTCAGGTAAATATAACTCAAGTATGGTGCACACTCTTCTGCTATATCTTTCAGGATCCTGTAGCCTTCTGTGGGTTAGTTTTCCGCAACAAGCTGTATACACATTCTTCAGTAACTTGGATGTCAGGCATTGGTGGGTAACGATCTCCATGTAGGCTTGGTAGATCACTCTTATCCTCTTGTGTGAAGACTGACTGGTATTGACGATTCAGTATGTTAGCCTTGTCGGATGTCTCTGAATGAAGTTTCCCGTGTTCCCTGAGTGGTGCCACGCGTCAGTTCTCTCTACGTAAGGACTTAATGTAACGTGGCAAACATCATCAGATACCGTACTAATTGTAACCGGTTCAACCTCAGGAGGCTTCAAGAAAAACTAAGGTCACGACCTTACTATTCGATGATGACTGTGCCCTCAACGCTGGCTCTGAAGGTGATATACAACGCAGCTTTGACAAGTTATCTGACGCTTGCAAAAATGTTGGCTTTACTATCAGCCCAAATAAAACTGAAGTAATGTATCATCCAGCCCAGGGAAACAGTATGTTGAGCCAAACATAACAATCAACCGTAACAAACTCAGTGCAGTGAATAGGTTCACCTATATTGGCAGCACTCTGTACCAGAATGTCGGAACCGTTAGGAAAGCCCTAACCAACGACCCCACGATCTGCGTTGCTGCCATCTTTTGTCCACACTGCCATAGAACATTCAGGGCGCACATCGACCTCTTAAGCTACCTGCGCACCCACAGAAATATCGATCCCCTTCAGACATTGGATGACAAAAGTGGTCCTCGTCGTCTCGATTGACGAAGACCATACTTGTCTAGTCCAGTGGCAAAGGTAGTTCAGTCAACTCAATCTAAGCACGCTGCTTGTTGTGTAAATATTGCCATGTCAATGGATTATACACGGATGCTAATATAACATGTTTATCCATCAGTATTGTAATCAGAGACCTACACATCTGAGGATAGAAAGCCTATGCATGTTAAAAATGTTCAGACATTAAAAAATAAGAGAAAGAATACATTTATAAAGTTTCCACTGGCAGAATTAAATTTGATGTATTAAGAAAGTATAATAAATTATTAATAGAACCACAGGGATTAAAATTTTCAAGAACAAATATCTAAGTTGTGATCAAATCTTTCAGAGAGATGTGCTATTATTGTTCTCTGCATTGCTTGTAAAGAATATAAATAAGTAAGCTAGAAAGACACAAAAGTGAATGAATGAATTAAGGAAAATGTAGAGAAAGGAATACTTACCGACTAAACGTAATTATGAAGAAAGAGAAAAGAAAGAAAGAAAGAAAGAAAGAAAGAAAGCTAAAATAAAGAAAGCGAAATATTCGAGAATTTAACTTAGCAAGAGTCATAAACATTTTATTTTACATGACAAATAATGTATCATGCTTGATCAGTGAACAATGAGAAGCACTGAAAATATTTACGAAAATTGCGTTATGTTTTATTTTGTGAGTGGTACCATGTGTAAGGTTTAACAGAAATATGGTATTTTTCAATTAGATCAAGATCAACTTGTAAAATTTACCATCTAAACCTGTAAAGTGGAGGACGAAAGGAACGGTTATCAATATCATTTACTTGATTTGTATGTAAAGGATGCATTGACATGCTACTTTTAAAGGCTGAAATAATCTCTCTCACACCTCTCTCTCTCTCTCTCTCTCTCTCTCTCTCTCTCTCTCTCTCTCTCTCTCTCTCTCGAACATTATCACAAAGGAAGGATATGGACTTTGGCGTATTTATAACTGGAATTTTATATCCATGTTTCTCCGGCACATATTTGAGCTGAAAAATTTACGGTCTCTCAAGACTGTACAAACATTGTCCGATATTTGCATTCCATCGTATGAGACTACACTACTGTAAAGATTTTTATATGCAAATAAAGTACATGGACCATTCGACTAAAATACACAATAAATCAAGTTGAAAGCAATATCCTACTCTGTTAGAGGTCCACCTTATTTGTGTATGTTCGTACAGGGCAGTGGTAGACAGAACAGCGAGCAAAAACTAGACATCAATTACAACCCTTTACGTATATATATATATATATATATATATATATATATATATATATATATATATATATATATATATATATATATATATATATATATATATATATATATATATCCATTATTATTATTCTTAATATTAATATTACAACTAATCATGAACAAAGTTTTCACAACAAAGTTTCACAAAAATGCGTCACGAATATTCTTTACATAAATAGCTTCACAGATATATCTATTTCGTATTTTTCCGAACCTCTATCTCTGAACTGTTGTTTGACAAACAAAACCTGCTGCTATGCGACACTTAATGCAGTATGTTTGATATGCGAAACATTGCCCTCACGTGGAACCTAATGCAGCCTATATGGAAATATCAACCGTTGCTGCTTCCCGATACCTAATAAAGTCTGCATGGACATTACAAACCTAAGTAATATAGAAAACCTAGGCAATGAGCCACTTAATCTGTCTTATTCAGTTTAAATCAGGTAATAGATTCTCATCCACTCTAAACAGTTTCCGAAGATCAATCCCCTTCTTATCCTCCAAATGTTTATTGAAAACTCATAGACACTTGTCCTCAAAGTAGTTATGACATCAAAATAGACGATTACGTGCACCACTGACCAACAAAAATAACAATTTTTACTAAAATTACTGTATATCTTGGGCAAACTAGATATGTTCTAAAACTACTAATTTTCTAATGTTAATTCCATTGTAAAAGTATACTGTCCGATACTCTAAAATTGGTTAATTGCTACTTATTGTAATTCTAATTTTTCTCCTCATCATTACGTGGAGTCATATAAACATATATTTGTCTCGTGCCGCTATGAGTAGGATAATGCCCTCTTCTCAGTGCAGATGGAAACACACTGATCATTGACAAAGAGAAGATTCTGGAAAGGTGGCCTGAACACTTCAGCTGCATCCTGAACTGTCCAACATCGACCAACGATGAAGCTAATGATTGTATGCCCCAAATGCCAGTCAATGAACCACTGAATGACCCACCAACCTTGTTGGAGAACCCAGAAAGCAATACATCTCCTCTATAGCGGCAAGTCTCCTGGCTCAGACTGAATCCCAAGAAAGCTCTAAGTAAAAGGTTTCATCAGTTTTTTCAGTTCATGTTTTCCACCATGCAGACTGATTCATCCGCCATGCATCACGAATCGCCATCTAAAGAATCAACCGGAATTAGCCTTGCAACTCGCGTGGTTCATCTTCACATCGGGCAAATGTAGTAAATACAGAACAACAAGCCCAATTAAACTACAGACAGTTTCGAAGTTCGATGCAATTTTAATTTCTTTTCGCAAAACAATTTATCCCTGAGGGATCATGCGCTCCAAAACTATATATCCCTATCCGAGTTTAGACAAACTGAATAAATAAGGATGAACCAAAAAAGGACATTAAGAAGTGGATGAAAATATTGGATCCCAATAGCTCTGTCTGGTGGTAAAGTAAGTCCTACTTCTGATCAAATGGATCACCCTTAAATGGCCTAAAATGTTCATTAAAAAATCACTGACAATTAAGACGTAGTATGTTTGAAAGCATTTTTAGCTGCCATGTCATGGATGAGAATGGCGTAACAATAGATTCTAAGTATATTACATGCTAAGCATATATCTGTAATATGCATACTGGGAATACAATCAGTATAAGGGCACATATATCACTCAGACCTCCTAAAGATGTAAAGATCATCAAATTCATGTGTATCGATAATATATCGTTTCGTACCCTGTGTATCTTGAATCGTTTTGATACGCGGCACAGGTGAAATGTTTCACCCATATTGATATTTGAAGAATAGTAATTTCATTGCATCGTAAACTTGAAATTGCTAATTGTTTCTTTGATTATAACAAAGATAGCAGTCGCTCTAAAGGAAATGGTGTTCTACTGGCCAGCTTAGTTTCTCCCCAGTTATCAAAGATAAAACCATCTCTTTTCTTTAAATTGCTTGGTGTTGCAACTATCTCTGATATTCTTCAGTTATAACAATAGTTTCAAAATGGCTGTCACAGCAGCCAAATTGGATGCAAGATCGACACTTTGTCACTTTAGACCAACAATATATCATTAGAAGTCTTGTCGGGATACAGCAAGAAATGTGCTACTTCAGCCTATGATAAATAATGCTAGTCAATGTTTAGAACATAAAATAAAAATAAAAATGTGCTTGCTTTGAGTAAATAATGGATGTATTTCACTAAAATACTTTCATCCGCCCGAAAGAACAGTCTGTTATTCACGCATTTCAAGAAAATTTCTTATTGAGGACACTTCAATATGTGGGATGGGGGAGGAATTAATTTCATCTACTAATGGGTCCAAAAGCTAATATGACCACACCATTTTAGGAGTTAAACAATTTACTATGGATTGAAAATGATATTGCAGCTTCTGTATTCCGTCTCCTTGGCTGCCTGTGACACCAATTATCGAGGAGGAAAGTATCAGAATATTTTAGCTATGGCGAGAACTCAGCAAACTTCGTGCAAGTCCACTGGGATTAATTGGTAAAGACCCTTTGCTAACCAGCTGCACACATAAGAATAAGTTCATTTTATACCCAAAAGAGTACGATGAACCATTTTAAATATTTCAGAACTAGAAATGAAAGGTCAAGTGGCCAATATATTAGAGGCCAAGGTATCAGATATCTACGTATCAGGCCTCCCCTTGGAAATTGTAAAAATGGAGAAATAGAAAATAAATTCGAAAAAAAGCTGAAGGTCAAGGTTAGAAAGAGCTGGATGGCAACAGTGTGGGGTTATCATACTGTTAAGATTGGTATAAGAGTACTTACTCTAGTAAAAGAGGATGCCGCCAAGATCCCGTTTTTCTGTGTGATGGGATTTCGCTTAAAAACCGTGTACAGGGGCTGCGAGAATGACCGGCTCTGCCCCAGGTCTAAGCAGACAGGCCATGGCCCAAAAGAAAGCAAAAATCCCCCAGCCCAGAATACGTACACTAATCAAATTTATAATAACTTCATCAACGTGGTAGAAGGAGTTGAGGGAGAAGTACGAATAGAAGGGGCGATGGGGCCTACAAACGCAGAAATAGACTAATTGATAGCATAGTACATAAATACCCAAGTAAACAAACAGCATGATACGGGTAAAAGCACATAGGGCAGTCAGGAAAGTGTTAAACAGGCTCCACTAATAAACTTGGGGTATGTTGTTACACCCAGAAAATGCAGCATCCTAAAGAGTTTAAAGAAAGAAATCACCAATGTTGCTCTTAAGGGGCACAAGCTAGCCACTGAACAGGCAACACAATATCTGGGGGTGGAATTTTTCAGAGACCTTTCTTTGAAAAGGCACATAGACAAGATAGTGAAAGAAATGGAAGTTACAGTAACCGTGGTTTCCTGTGCCGCAATCTCCAAATCAACAATAAGGAAGTAACATGAGCATCATATTTCACACTTGTTCGACCAGGCCTTGAGTAATACTCAGCCATGTGGCACCCACATAATAAAGAACAAATAAATAAGACAGAGCTGCTAGATTTTCATAGATACAGTAACATTATTTGTGTCAGTGCACTGTTAAGCCATCTCCAATGGGAATTGCTCGAATTCAGGTGAACCAAGCAAAGCTTTCCATGTTGTACAAGGTAATGAATAATCTTGTGGACATACTAGTGTACAAATATATTACCCAACAAATTGTTCCAAGTTCAGATTCTTCCCATGTACAAGGACACTTGCAACAAATCACCATCAAGCATTGTGGAAGTTCTTGGCTTTGGTATCTCACAAGCAAGAGGTTTACAAAAATCGCATTCTAATAAACTAGTCAGCGACAAGTAAGGCCTAGTGATTCTCAGTTGAGGTCCAGTATCTCATCGTTGCTATGGTAACCGGAGACTATTGAACTGTTCCTTGAACTGTTCCTTCGCAACAGGCGCACATCAGAGAGACCTGCAGCTCATGGAGGCATCTGACTAATGGACTCCCACAAGGGTCTGTTATTTCTCCAAGTTTGTTCAATATCCATATTAATGACTTACCTGTAACACAGTCGCACACGTTCATGTATGCAGATGACATTGCTCTCTTGACCCAAAGTCACAGATTTGCTGAGCTTGAAGGGGTACTGAACAAGGATCTGGACGATATGATGAAATTCTTCAAGAAATGGCGCCTGCAGCCAAGCGCAACAAAGACAGTCTTCAGCTTCTTCCACCTTAATAATGCAGATACGAACCGTGAGCTTTGCATCCTCGTCAATGGGCAGCAAATAAAACATGACCCAACACCAACATACCTGGTTGTGACGCTGGACAGATCACTGACATTCTACAACTACCTGAAGAAATCTTCAGCAAAAACTAGCACTCGAAACAACCTACTCCACCAACTGGCTGGCTCAGGCTGGGGTGCTAGTGCTCAGACACTCAAGATATCAGCACTGGCCCTCTGTTATTCGACAGCTGACTATTGCGCTCCTGTCTTGGCTCGATCATCCCACACTAAGTTAATTGATGTCCAGCCCAACACAACAATGTGCATAATCTCTGGAACACTATGTCCTACTCCTTTACCATGGCTGCCGGTACTCAGCAACATTGCTCCTCCACAGCTGCATTTCCAGGAAACAGCCACAAACGTGTTGGCTATGGTCTATGCCAGTGGGAAACTTCCACTCTACATGGTCATCATCTCACATCCAGCAGTCCGCTTGACTTTGAGACGCCCAATCTGGTTAGGTCTGTTGCCGGAGGATATGACAGCTATTTTTGCATATTGTGTTGAGTGGTCTTCAACAGATGTTGTAAACCGCTCGCTCTAAGCTGAGCCATCTGTCTGCCCACCTTGCGTCAACCTTCCACGTCATCTGTGGACCACACTCATAGCTGCCAACCCTCCATGTTCGCAATTAGTAAAAATAGGGATAAAAATTAGTGAATTTTCATCTGAATTCATAAATGGATCTTCGAGTTCAGGAATATTTATCGGAACAAATCTTTAGCATGGTCTCCAGGTGATGAAGGTTAATTGTGTTCAACAATAAAACTCACAAACACTGCTTCAGCGTTTGTAGCTTGCAGGTCTTCTGTCGAAGACTTCAAATATTCCAGAGCTTAAATCTGTTGCGAGTTCTTAATTTTCCCAACCTCCATGTGCTTTTTGCTACCAATGTGCTTCCTCACATCGTCTCTCCCACCATGCACACTGCTAAAATTTGTGGCACGCTGCGTGCAAAAAGCATCATGTATATCAGTGTTTGATGGATGAATGCAAGGCCATTTTTGGTATATCCCAAACTAAACTTCACTTATTGTGCAATACATTCCTTTTTCCTTGGTGGTGAAGTCATTTGCACGGAGCAAAATTACGCTTAGGCCCCAATTTCTCTCAAAAAGCATTTTTAAAACTACTTTTATACATACATATTAAAATACGCTAACATGCTTTCTACCGTGCCAAATGTACCAATCAGCTATAGTTCCACTAATATCGCTACCAGCAGTACCAGACCGTTTCGGCAACTGCCGATATCATGACTAGCGCTTAACGGGAAATCGGTAATTTTATTAAAGATTTAAAAATAATTGAGAATTGGGGAATTCATGAATTTTTTGCATGTGGCGTGAATCCTTAAATCGCAGAAAAAGTCGTGAAATGCACGCCAAAACCTTGAGGGTTGGCAGCTATGCACTCTGAATCGCTTTCGGAATAGACAGGGTTGTTGTGTAGTCAACCATGTCCAATGGGGCCAGGCCACGAACTCTTCATGTTGCTGTGAAGCTCTTCAGGCCATGTCACACATTGTGGACAACTGTCCACTGAAAAAGTTCCCCGGTGGACTGCAGGCTCTGCACATTGCTAATGATATCGTTGTTAAATAGCTGAGCATGCACTGTACATGATAATAATACTTGTGTAATTAAGGATCAGATATGGCAAAATAAATATGAGGATAAACAGTAATATACAACACACACACACACACACACACACACACACACACACACATATATATATTGTTAATAATTTCTTTGCAAAGTCTACCTGTATAAACTTGGCTACATTTTAAATTTTTAATATTTGTAGGTGAGTTTTATATTTTTTAGTGAAACAGAATTTGACACTTGCTTGTATCACCATGTTGAAGTGTCTAAGTGTTGAATGTTCTGAAACTACTCACAAATTATTGAAATTTATATTTTGTCATTCTAGCTTTTAAATAAAAAATATCCTAATATACTTTCATCCTGTTACACTTCCATATTTAATTAATGGTAGATAGATTAAAGAAACCCTTGGTCTTAAGAAAAACAAAATGCTGTGAATTATAAGTTTTGTCATAGTGTTCATAGTCTATCATTATGTCCATTGAAGGTTGTTTTAATAAATTCAGTGAATTTGATATGAATTTAAAGAATTATTTCTTATTACATATACAAACTTTATTGAAATGTTTTGGTAAATCCCGTATGACATGTGCATGGTTTAGCAAAATTGTACTCCGCAATGTCCTTCATTTCAATATAGTAGCTTCCATAGCAATACAGGTTGACTTTGAAGCATCCTGGGGTAAAACCTTTTGAGTTTATCTGTCCTATAGAAAATAAATAAATAAATTCCATAAACAGGAGTGACTTATTAATTATGAGAGTCTTCATTTCTCTGTGTGACCAATATTCCATCAGAAATCCCCTTATCCACTGTTTGAGATTTGCTTTTGTTTTTCTTTGCAGGTGTGATGCTTGCACATTAATTGACTTGCTCATGACTTCATCTTGTCAGGTTAGGCAGCCTCATTCAAACAGAGACAATGTAGCTGGCCCTATTTTTCATTGGGTGTAATGGGTTAATGTTTGACACTTGAAACTGGAAGATATGTATGTAAGTAAATTTCTAAGCATGAAGACTTGCTCAGTTTTGTTTTACCCATGTCCATGCAGACACACACATACACACAAATATTTTGACCCATGATATCTAGTTTCTGTCTCAATGCTACCATACTCTGTATGTGATAAAAGGAATAATCTCAATAAAACGAAGAAGCCTTTCACAGTATGCAAGTTCAATATGTGTTTTATTATAATTACCGATGCAATTCAGGACCTGTATTCCTGATGGCATTTTGCAAATATTGTATCTTGGAGGTGCACTGTTAGATTTTTGTCTTTAGTTTAAATAAATTTAGTCCTTAATCTGTTAAAATTAGTTTAAACTGCTTTATAACAGGAGTTAATCATTGTGTACAGTTTTTCAGCTTGCATTATTTACTGAGAAAAATATTGACTCTTATAAAGAGTTGGTCATCATATCTGTATAGACCTTAAAACTTTCTTATATTTTTCATAGCTGCTTGAGTAATACTTTTGTTTACAGTAGGTAAACACACAAAAATTCCATTTACATGTACATGTACTTTGTTTCCTTATGTTTTTATTGTGGGTGAGGTTATTTAAGGCTTGATTCAAATGTTAAGTCCTTAAACAGGTTATTGACCATGTGATATCCTTTGATATGCCTCAGGTTACATCAGTAAGTATGTGTATATCATTTTTACTGTATGATGGTAAATTGCTTTTTATCTCACTCATGATGAATGTCTCAAATGGCAAGATATAGTGGTCACAGTATCCACTCATTAGTTAGATGGCTGTCTCTCTGTTACTATCTTGTGTCCAAGTTTTGTTAAATTGACTAGAACGTTTTTCTCTCTAGTTTGTATGTAATAACCCTCATTAAACTTAACTCAAAACATTATCAGATATCAAGAACCATCATATGGGATTGTTGCTCGTACAGTCACAGCTCAGGGTTACAGGGAGTTATATTCATGTAGGCATAGCACACTTTCTGTCAGCCAGGGAGGCATAGCACACATGGCGTAATTCAGGGACATGATTTCATAAAGTCATACCACACATGCCATCTTGGACATATACCTGTTGGCACAGCACACATGCCGTCAGTCAGTGACATATTCATGTAGGCATTGTACATGTGCTGTCAGTCAGAAACATATTTGTGTAGTCGTAGCACACATTCTGTCAGTTGGGGACATAGCACACATGCAGTCAGGGACATATTCCTGTAGAAATTTTTTTTTTGCATACATCCTGTCAGCCAGGGAGGCATAGCTCACATCATGTAAGTCAGGGACATATTCATAAAGTCATACCACATATCCTATCTTGGACATATTCTGGTTGGCACAGCACACATGCTGTCAGTCAGGGACATATTCAGGTAGGCATGGCGCACATGCAGGCAGTCGGGGACATATTTTTTGTAGGCATAGCACACATGCTGTCAGCCATGGACATATTTGTGTAGGCATATCACACATGCTATCAGTCAGAAACATATTTGTGTAGGCATAGCACACATGCTGCCAGTCAGTGACACAGCCCACATGCAGTAAGTCAGGGACATATTCCTGTAAACATAGCACAAATCCTGTCAGCCAGAGACATATTCGTGTAGGCATAGCACACATGCTGTCAGTCCTGGACATATTTGTGTAGGCATATCATGCATGATATCAGTCAGGGACATAGCACACATGCAGTCAGTCCTGGACATAGTGATAGAACACATTCATCACAGGCCAGTATATGTAGCTTTGCAATCTCATCAACAGACATTTATTGACAACTCTGTCGGAGAATAAGGACCATTTCTCAAGAGGAATACCTAAAATGGTTAATTCGACTAAAAGGCCACAGAGATAAATTGTTTACAGAAATATTCAGCGTTTAAAGATTTTTGATTGGCATCTCTCTTATGTGTAAATAAAAAATTATGTTACAAGTTGTCATCTTGGTATAAAGAACATGTGATCTAGGAATATAGGGCCAAATGTGAAAGGTCAACATTACAGTGATAGAAAATAACCCAAATGCCTGGTGCAGATTGTATATTTTTTATCTGGGAACTACAGTGGCCTCTTATTTCATGATAAGCAAGCAATGAGCGTTTCATCCATAATACAATTCTCGTATGAAGAAACAGATATGAGTTTTCCCTGATATTTCCGTATATGGAACATTATTCATTGGATTTTAAATTCGATTTGTGTTTTGTACTTTATGAAAACAGAAACAACAACAACAATAGTACACTGTGTGTAGATACAGTACAAAAGTAGTGAGACAAATGTGAATTCATGAAATGGGATTATATAGTGTCAAGGCTTCACACATCATCATCCAGCATCTTTTTAATAGAATTTGTATGGATCATCAACTCAGAGTCAGTTGTACTAAATACATGTAATCAATATTGTCATCTAACATCATCATAAAATGATGCTATTCTCGTTTAACATTGTTACAGTGTATTATCTTAAATTTAATAAATAATAAATCAAGAAAAAGTGTAATTGTTTGTTTTTATACACACATTTATATCTCAGCTGGACAATATTAACACCTTTCAAAGTTTATGTTTTCATATTATGCATTGATTCACTAACAACATTAAGAGTGTGAAATATCTTGTCTATTTACAAACAAATCAGGAGCAGGTTGGTTGGTATATATGATGTGAAACTTGTCAAAACTATGCATATTTCTCTTTCATTTACTTCAAACAAAATGCACTCGTACCTGACTTGAACAAAAAAAACATAAGTATGACATATATCAACATCTGACTACTTTTCATTTCAGAACCTCTACAGCCATGTGTACACCATCCAGGTTTGGTGACAAAGAGTACACAAATTGGATCAAATGTAGCCTAGCTCTTACTCATTTCAAAGAAGGTCTCCATGATTTCATCAAAACAGAGGTTACAAACTTTCATGCACACATCAAGCAAATAATTGCCAACATCCCATGTGGATCATCTGCTGGGAGTCAATGTACCTCCTGTACATGGAAGAGTATTAAACACAGGGGTTTCCAGCATGGAGGATGGTATATCAACTGCCAAAACAAGATCTGTGACAAATGGCTGTCTCAGATTCTATCGGAACATAATGACCCACAAAATCGAAGCATTAACTGGAAAAATGCTGATATCAGCAAGTGGCCAATAGATGGATATGAAGTGGCAAAAGTTTACATGCCCAAAGGCCAAGAGAAAGCGAAAAACCTGCCAGATGATTTTGATGCCCCTGCAGTACTGTCACTTTTAAAGTATTGTGCATGGTTTACCCTAAAAATACAAACTACCAGTATTCTTTCTGATGTAAGTTAAAATAATATTCCCTGAATTTGGCCTGACCCAGTCATATATTTAGCATTAGTAATATAAATATTTATTTTGGAAAAGAATATTTTTGTTGCAAATATCTTTTACTTTGTCATTTGCTGTCTATAATAAGTTTGAACAGGGTTAATATCAGTGAATGATTTTTTTCTTCAAATATTTAGAAGAAAATGTTTAGAACCCATCCACACATTACTCCTGCATATGGTAAATGTATTATATTTACCCATATTGGTTCCTGTTTTAACAAAGTCACAATGAACACACTAGTATCTGAACGATTATCAATCTGTTTTTTTTTTTTAAAGTTCATCTCTTTAAAATGATGAAATGAAATCATGCTCAATCTACAACAGAATGTCATTACTCATTAGCATAAAATTTAATCTGATTGGATATGAGTTGATGCAAGGTCAGTGTTGTTGTGATACACTGAGTGCATCCTAGACTATCAGTGAAAGTCCTAAGGGAAAGAGATTTGGTGTACCTAATTGCATGCATCTATTGGAATCAGTACTAGTGCCTTAATAGGTGTTTTACCTCCAACGTACCACGGTATCTGGAAAAAAGAAAGTTGGTTAGGTCATGTGTCTTGATTGGCTCCACATCCTAATCTCAATAGTAGGTCACTGAAATCCATATCTTATGCTTCACTGACTTTGATTATATTTTGTGTGCTACTATATATGCTTGAATAATTAAACTTTATCATTGTATACATCTCTTTTATTACCATGCCCCTGCAAAAATGTCACAGTGTACTACACTTGACACTGATGTAGGTTAAGTTTTTATTTTTTAACTCATGACTGTATGTTGCTTGCATCCTATGCAGTAAATAATGTCTTCTCTAGGCTCATGAAACATGGCGAAGCCCGGAAATGTCTTGCTGACCTCTGTTCTCAAATTTCAGTAGTAGGTCACTATGGCCCATATTATATGCTTTATTGACTTTTGTTAAATTTTATGTTGGATGTTCATTTGTTAGTCATTGTTCATGCTGGAATCATGGAATAGATAATGATATGCATGGAATAGATAATGATCTGTATGGAATAGATAATGATATGCATGGAATAGATAATGATATGCATGGAATAGATAATGACATGCATGGAATAGATAATGATCTGCATGGAATAGATAATGATATGCATAGAATAGATAATGATCTGCATGGAATAGATAATAATATGCATGGAATAGATAATGATATGCATGAAATAGATAATGATATGCATGGAATAGATAATGATCTGCATGGAATAGATAATGATCTGCATGGAATAGATAATGATATGCATGGAATAGATAATGATATTCATCTCTCCCTCAGAACAAAAGCAGATAATCGGGACCAATAATTCATCTTTTACTGGCTGTAGCAAAGTTTGTATCTGTCTGCAATAACGTGAAGAATTATTATGATGTCTAGATAGCTGTTTGCTACTAAGTTGGATTTTGTACAATAAAAATTGATTTCTGAACAATCTACAGTTACCAGACTTTGTTGATATCCTGTAGTTGGGGCAAGAAATAATCCTATTTTATGTTCAAGGTCAAGGTCATTGTGAATTGAGAAGAAAAATTATTTCTGTCAAATAACTTGCGTCATCCACCATCTACAGTTAACAAACATTTATTGATGGTCTGAACTTGGCGCAGGGAAGAATTCTCTCTAAATAGGGTTAAAAAAGTAAATGTTATACTGAAAAAATATAAATTGTTCTCAATTCACTACAGTTAACAGACTTTGTGGATAGTTTGCCCTTGGAGTAGTGAAGAATTCAATTTTTTTGTGAAGTCAAAGGCCAAAGTCACATATCATTGTGACTGAAAATTGTTTCCACACAATAACATCTTTTCTACATGATATACCTCAAGGAAACGTTGTGGATGTCTTGCAGTTGGGGAAAGGAAGAGGCATATTGATTTTGGGATTAATGATCAGAGATAAAAATATATATATGGCTATAGGAAGAAAAATGTTTTTGTACAATAATTTATAAAGACTTAGTGGAATTAACTGAATACAATCTGGTTTTCTTTCAGTTGATAGACCTTCGAAATGAAGTAATGCACTCTGGTGACCTCAGAGTTACAGACATGAAGATGAACAGTTGCACTGACAAAATGATTCAGCTTCTGTCAGAGCTAAAAATACATGGTGATGTATGTACAGAATTGATAAAGGTAATTCTAATATGATGTTTTGAATGCAGGATGATTTTGTCTTTTTGCATGAAACTTACATGGATTATAGTTATGTTATTCATTAATGACTCCAGGTTTGATTGGCATTAAAAAGAAATTTCTTTGTGTCTTACAATTCCATGGACCATCTAGAGGGCATCACTGTTTTAATGACAACATTGTATTTCCTATGTGTTGCTTTCACCAGGTCTTGTTTTTCAAGTGTAAATGACTTTTTCATAAAGATCGTTGCTCTATGTCTATTCTCAATCAAGTAGCCAATTAATAAATTCAAAATGAGCATTTGTGAACATGTTTAACTAACATGCAGTTTGTCTTTGGTCTCTCATCTTTAATAGACAAGTGTGTGAATTAGAATGTTTGTTATCTATTTGTTCTTGTTGGATGGGTGTAAAAATGTTTTCGTTTGTGACATAATGTTTACCTGCGTATTAAACACTGAGCTTTAAATAAATAGGAAAAGCCTAGTAACAGACGACAGAGTATCAACAGTTGTCAGCTTTAAATAGATAGGGAAATCCTAGTAACATATGACAGTGTAGCTACAGTAGTCAGCTTTAAATAGATAGGGAAAGTCCTAGTAAGATATGACAATGTATCAACTGTTAGTACTCAGCTTTAAATAGATAGGGAAAGCCTAGTAACATATGACAGTGTAGCAACAGTAGTCGGCTTTAAATAGACAGGGAAAGCCTAGTAACAGATAACAATGTAGCTACGGTAGTCAGCTTTAAATAGATAGGGAAAGCCTAGTAACATATGACAATGTATCAACAGTAGGCAGCTTTAAACAGATAGGGAAAGACCTAATACCAGATGACATTGTATCAACAGTACTCAACTTTAAATAGATAGGAAAAGTCCTAGTAACAGATGACAATGTATCAATAGTTGTCAGCTTTAAATTTAGTTTACCAGGAAATAAACCACTATTTTCAAAGTTCAGTATAATGAGAAGAAAATCATTCTACAATATTAAAATAAAAATATGGAGAAGAATTTGTTTTTGAATACAATATTTCTTGTAAGAAGAGTGTCAAGTGGATGAAATCTTGCTGGATTACATTTATAAAGAATTATTTGGGAGAATAAAAGCCTAGGACTGTCTTTTACTTGATTCATCTTGTCTTTGGATTTAATTTTTCAGCCAACTTTGGTGGGTTGAAATATGCTTTACACAACTAAAGGTCCTAGATGACTCATAGCTCCCTGTCTTTGGGCTTTTTCTATTTGGTCTTTATCATTTAGACAGATGTCAGTTTTCCTGTAGGTAAAATGATCATGTGATCCCTTGATTTTATCTTGTACTGTTTTAATTACTTTCTTCTCCATGTGGTAGTGACATAGGAATCAGTGTCAATGTTATTGCATTTTGTGTCATTTCCTTGACAATGCTGCATCTACAAATGTATAAAGTAGGTCACAACGATATACTTTACATGTTCTAGTGATTAGTTATGTATTTGTGTTTGTTTCCTTTATGCAAGGTCAGTTGTATGTACAGAAGCAAAATTATTGCCATACATTTATAAAGGGAACATCTGAAAGGAACATAATTCCTCAATCATTCATCTTGATGGTTGCTTATAACATATAAAAAGTCATTGAAATAAATATAGAACCTAATGACATCACAGACTATTAGTATAATTAATCAATAAAATTCATAACTGTTAAAAAAATGAAGAATGATTCATATACATCTGAAATTGCTTCTCTTTAAGATCCTTCCTTTAATTTAAAAATGTTTATTTCTAAAATCTTTTTCTACATTCTCCATGTTTGTATTCAAATTTGTTTAGAGATGGCTGCCTTATATCATTAAATTTTAAAAAAATACTTCTTTTTGTTAAAGGTTGACAATATGGAGTTATTATGGAAAATATTATGGAGCATACATGTACCTTAGAGTTTGTACCCAGCATTGGGGATATTGCCAACAGTGAGAACTAACTTCACAAGCAGGAAGCAATGAACACTGTCACATGTCTTCCGTTCAGCTCCTATGTTATTAATACAGCTTTTATAAATGTGATCAGAAGATATAAATGTAGGAGACACTCGATGCATTGGATTTCTGCAATTTAACTTTTCCTGAGGAATTTCTAAAATTTTACAAAATTTTGGTTGTATTAACCCAAGGGTCACACTACTAGGCAAAGCGGGTGACTGAGTCACCTATATATATGTAAACTTTGCATTCTTATTTTAGTAAAGTGAAAACAACTTGTCCTTGTGACTTTGTAGTGCGAGTGGCAGTAGTTTAAAAAAATCGGTAGTAGTTGATCAATGACTTTTACACAGTTGCAATTAGCAGAACTATACTGTAATGATCTTGTTACTCTTATCATCTAAAATTAAGTACAGTGTATAGTTTCAATTACACTTTTTAAAAGTCATATGGCCAGAATACACTGCATGTATCTTTCCAATCAAACATATACATCTTCAAGATTGACTACAATGAGGGGGCTCTGAGTGGCCGAGTGGTCCAAAGCGCTCACCGTTACGGATCACTGCCATCTCACCTCTGTTTGCGTGGGTTCGAGTCTCGGATTCGGCCAATATGGGTATGTGAGAAAGCTTGCCAGTAGCTTTTCTTGGGTCGGTGGTTCTTACCGGGGTTTTCCCGGGTTCTTCCTCCACCATTAATACTGGCCGCCTTGTATAGCCTATCATGTGCTGAAAAATGGTGTTAAGCCCTACAACAACAACAACGATGAGTACAATGAGTATGAGTGTAATACATTTCCAAAAAAGTTTTAATTATAAGCATATACCATAGATTATATACATATATTGTGTTTCTTGCTTTTATTTCACTTCTCCCTAAAATTCAAGTCTAGCGTGATCCTTGTAAACCAGTTATGTCATTATATTCAGAGATCCATATTATGGTCATATCCGTTTCTTATTGTTGGATTACATTTCTTTATACTAATTTGCTTATGACGATCAATAAAATAGCCATAGAATGGTTTCAACAGGAGGGCTTGCCATTAAATGAAGTATGTAAGACTCAGTGAATTTGTTTGCAAACAATACCTCGTATGTCACAAGACAATCATGAAAAGAGAATAAAGTGGTTTAAGCAGGAATGCTTGCCAACAAAATGAAGTAAGTAAGACTTAGTGAATTGGTTTGGGTACATGAACAATACGATACCTCTTATGTCACAACAGATCAAATGGCAGCAATGCACTGTGGGGACCAAATATGTTGTTTTGTGGGTAGTACTTCTCAATAATAAGGGTTGGAGAGATTGGCTTGGGAGGAACTGGAGTTCCATAAATCAGTGTATGAAATTGTTGGGTTACTGCTAGTTGTGGGCAAAATACCTTACAGTAAAGATTATGTTTGTTGTATGTAATATCAAGAATAAAACACGAAATGATTTTGCTGTAAAAATCTATGTCGAATGTTTATTAACATTTTTTTCATGAAGACAAAGACAGAAGACGTTGATATAAACTTTCGAAAGACAGAAGTGAGAGCTCTCCATAATCTTGTGTCGTCTATCAAAGAAAAAATGGATTCTCTACAAGATGCACAGACTCAACAGATACATGATATAGAGAAGGTCAAGAACAAAGCCACAGAGACTGAAGGAAAAGTGGTTACTATGGAAACAGAAATTCAAGGGCTCAAATTAGAAGTTGTACAGGTAACTCATACCAGAAGAAAAAAAAGACTTGTGAAAGTTAAGAAACATTGTATAAATTTGGACATTTATGGGTATTTGTCTTGTATTTTGGACCTGAATACATGTGTACCTTTGTTGTTTGAAAACCCTTTTTAAAACAATTAAACAAATTAAAACTTTCCTTGGAATTTCTTTATTTTTACATTCAGTACTCAGTTCCATTCATATAGTAAATGTATTGCATGTATATAGGGATACAGAGTTTCAGAATCTGAATGGCTCATTTGAAATCAAGCCTATTATTGAGTCATTAATCATCATATTGAATAGCACAAAGTATTTGCCGCTATCGCTGTATCTCATCTTCGTAATATTCAACTCCTAGTCATGTCGTAAAGAAAATCAGAAGATTCAGAATTTTTTCCAGCAAAGAAGAGAAAAATTAATTGGAAGGACAATTATGTGGTCATCTTTAAATCTGTGAAACCATCCATTAAAGGAGAAAACTCTGCGTTTTGCAAGTTGCGTAATTGCGATTTAACTATTGGACATGGAGGCGTCCATGACATAAAGCAGAATGTAAAAGCAAATATACATCAGCTTGCTGCTACAACAGTAACAGCACAGTATGCACTGGCAATGTTTATAAGTACCAGAGAGAACCTTGATGTAATTCGATCAGAAGTTTGTTTTAATAAATCAGCAATGATTGAAAAAAACAAGGTGAGGAGAAGGCTTCTATAAACGGCACGTGTTTGATGACTTACTCAGAAGATGCAAGTGAGCAACAAATGCATCTTTGACATTAAATAATTAACTAGGCCTATCTTGCAAAAATAACAAATTAATTTAATATCCTAAACAATTAGTTTAATATCCTAAAATCTACTGAAAGATTAAAAATATTCTCTTTCTTATTTGATTTTCTGGTCAATTACAAATTGATTATTTTGCTATTGTTCTGCCTGTCTCAAATATCAATAAAATTGAGACATACCATATCCAATGTCTTTCCATCAAATGTAAGGGATTGTATCCATGTATTCAACTGGAATCAACATTTGGTTTAGAGATGACAGATTAAAGATAAAGAAAACCTAATACATTACATTAGGAATATTAGCCCACTACCATGCGAATCAAGCCCTATTAAAAGATGAAAATCATTATTTTCTATCTCATATAGACAAAGGGCCATAACTATTGCCCATTACCTCCCTTGCCACACCAGGTTTTATTAGGTTTTCAGCCTCCCTGCTATACTGATAACATTGTACGTTTTACCTCCTACAATCCAAGCCATTTTATTTGTCAAATTGGACCATTCAACCTTAATTCTGGATTTATTGTGTTGGACAATCATTCTTTTACATGTTGTATACATTAATTTTGCAACTTCTGAAAAATGTGAGTCATTTTGTCACCTTTATGGACTTAGTCCATTTAAGAACACATTACACCACACTATCGCTGACCTCATATTGTCATCTATGAATTAGTGCAACCGTAATTTTGATTTCTATATTAGTAACAGAGACGGTTTAGTAAGTTCATAACATGCTGAATTGTTAATTTATCCTTTGTCTTCTCTTCTTGTGTTGTTTAAGTAGAAATGTCAACTAAATGATTAAAATTATTAAGTTCAAAGCATAGTATAGGAGGCATCAAAATGTGACTGTGACTATTTTTGATAACTCCGTTGGTAATGGGGTGATATTAGCGAGTTTGTAACATGTTGAATTTCTAATTTATGTGTTATTCTCTCATCTTGTGCCATTTCATTAGAAATTTCAGCTATTAATGCACAAAATACAAATTCAGAGCAAAGGAAATCAACTATAACTTGTTTTGTATATATTAAGTGTATATTGATTGTCTGTGATATGAAGAGTATGTAATACAAAGACAGAGGAAGTCTGGGCTACAGTATTAGCTAGTCAGTAACATGCTGAATTGCTAATTTATGCTTTGTGTTCTCTTCTTGTGCCATTATAGGAAAATGTGAACTAAATGCATGAAATGCAAAGCTCAGAGCAATAGTCCAGAGGGAATCAAGGGGAAGGAAAGACAGAACAAGTAGAGCAAGAGAAGGTTGACATCCTCCATATACATCCAAAGTCAAAGACAACCTAATATTCATCGCTTGTAATTCAGACTTGTTGGGGAGCGACCTCTCAATTTTTGTCAGCTCAATGGGTTTAAGTCCCGAATGTTCGAAAATGGCCTTTGGACCTGTAAGTCTAGATGCATGGCGTTTGTATGGTATCCATTGGATCCATTTCATAATATAGCCTCACCACCACCAGTCGTATAGCCATCACTGACCGTTCAGCATTGAGAAAATGTCCAGCCAGCTTGGATTTATGGGTCTTAGTGATATTTGTCTGTTAAGCCATACCATCGGCAACATAACCTTAATATGACATAGATTTCAGTGAGAAATCTGTTCGTCCAGACAGGCCTGTGGAATGGCTGGTATGAGTGATAACCATCCATCTATCTCAGCATGGGGACCTTTTGAACAAATGATTCTGCATACTAGGATTTAAGGGAATCTTAGTCAGAGATCTGTCTGTTTAGACATACTGTCAGCTATATACCCTTACTATGATGAAGAGTTAAGTGAGAAATCTGTCCATCCAGTCAGGCCTTTGGAGAAGCTGGTACAAGTGATAGCCAGACCATCTTCTTTATTGCCAGAATCCAGGTTGTCCATATGCCAAGCAAACCAGCTGGCTGTTCCTGCAGGGCCGGACTTCGGTATATTCATTATTTATCCACATGAGAGAGCTAGTGACATTTTCAAAGAAGCCGCAATCGTATCATCGATGCCACTTGGTATGGCTTATATCCCAATATGTATGTGGAACCAGGTCAGGATTCGACACACTTTGAGTATGACAAAACTCCTACAAACCAGCCATACTTAGACCTGGCCTGTAATTTAGCCTCAAGGCTGCAGTCGAGGACATGTATATGGTGTTGGGAACTTGAAAATGCCCTTCACCTCCTACTGCTACTTACGACTATAAAGTTAAAGCATCTGTAGATTTAGACCCAGAGGAAAAGATGTCATCCCTTTGGCTTCTTCCCGTTCAGCAAATATTAAAGGAGATCAATGACAGCCTGTTGTGCAGAATTGCTGACTCAGGAAATTCTAATTCTTTCTTTCAGGGAGCCAAGTACTAGTGACATTCTCAGCTCTTTGGTACAACACTCAGATGCCTTCAGTACTGATTTCACATCCCCTGACAAAAAATCTAGTAGCAGGTAACATGTCCACTCTACTGCTTTTAGAGTGGAAAAGTGTGTTCTATGCCACATCAAAGCATGGTGGTACTACTTTTTCACTGTTAGATTTAAAGGCCAATGCATTGACTGCTTTGGCCAACTTCATTCTAATACAACGTGATGCATGTCTGCTGTCCACGGCACTCAAGCCTTGTCATACCCTGGCTTTATGGATGACCCTGTTTGGGCTACCATTACTGTTTGGAGGAAAACTTAAAAATGTTTGGAGGCAGGAAGCTCAGTAACTGCCACTCCAACTCGCTGCTCAGCCCACATGGGCGTTTCGAAACAATCAGCCCCTTAAATGCGGTGGGACGATAAGAGGATTAGAGACAAGAAATCTTTGCGTTAAATGCAATATAGATCCCAGCACAATGCCAGGGGACAACAGTCTAACCAAGCTAGGAGGCAACCATACAGAGGTGGCAAAAATCCAAGGTTCTACGCCTTCAAGAATCCTAACTCAAAACATTGACCTACCCTCCCCATTGTCTGTCGACAGCCTACCTGTGGGCGGCTGTCTCCTTCAATTACAGGCTTAAGTTAGTGGATCTCCCTATTCCCTGAGACTGATTGGGTGATCCTGTCCATTTCAGAGGGGGTTCAGATTTCATTTATACTACCCACTCCCTTTTCTTTCTTTTTCTCTTCACGGATGTAACATCAGATCAGTATAAGGATGCCTTTCTACAACAGGAGATACGGTCACTAATCGAAAAACAGGCAATGGAGATTGTGTAGAGACCACAGTCTCAGAGTTTTTATTCAAGGCTGTTTGTTGTTTAGAAGGGAACAACAAACTGAGATCAATCATCAACCTGAGTCGCCTCAACCAATTCGTTTCACCAAAGAAATTAAAGATGGAGATGGTGAGATCAAGTAATCTCACCATCCGATGGGATGACTTTGCCATCGATCTCTATCAGATCGACACATATTTTCACATCCCTATCCACCCTACGTGATGGAAATGTCTCCCTTTTGCTTACCACGACACAATTTATCAGTTCAAAGTCATGCCCTTTGGCCTCAGCATCATCCCTTGGGTTTTTACAATGGTTATGGATCACGTCGTCATCCAGTTCCGATTGACTTCATCTACAACAATGACAGAGTACCTGGATGACATTCTTCAGAAACATGTTAAGTTATATTCTACTCCAATGAGAAACAATTGTCTCTCACATTTACATGATCTAGGCTTTCCAGTGAATTGGGAAACGTCCGACCTGGGTGTGGGTATGGTATGGTGTTCGCATAATCAAAAGCGTCAAACTCATCGAGTCTCTTTCCAACAGGACTTTGATTTCAGTGAGAGAATTCTTGCAACTCCTCGGATTATTCAATGCGGCAGTGTACTTTTGTTGTACTCCATAAAAATGACGTTGCTAGCACAATGGCCCCTCTTTCCAAATTCCTCGATCCAACAGTTATGATCATTTCCTAGATACAATCATTCCTGCATTAGTGGGGCGACCCAAGTTGGCTGACCATGGGGATTCCACTGGAGAAGTCTCAAACAGAAATAACGGTATGTACTGATGCCAGTACGTATGGGTGGGTTTCCCACCTGTTGGCAGACTTCACTACTGTCAGTGACATGTAGGAACCAGGAGATTGGCCTCTACAAATCAACCTTTGAGAATGCAGTCTGTCATCAACGCCTTTCACTTCTAAGAAAATTGACTATCAGACAAAACGGTACTCATTATGTCTGACAACCCTGGTGGTGTCCTATCTATTCAAACAAGGGAGGACTAAATCACCTAACCTGTGTGTTCTGGTTTGGCAGTGTCTACGTTGGTGCGACAATCTTCATATCAACCTAAAATTAACTACATTCCTGGCAGACTCAATGTCTTGGCCGACATTCTATCCAGGAAATGGCAATCCTTCACATGGAATGATCACTCTATCAATTGGTCTTTACTCATATCTGCCCACTTTGGGGTCGTTTGATGATCGATCTTTTTGGATGCTCTGTCAATCAGTTGTGAGGGGTTGTGGTCATTTGACCCCACCCCCCATAGACTGGGTACAACAAATAATCCAGAAGTTATGGGTCAGAAATGCAAGCTGATTGTAATAGCCATTCCCAGATGGGACAAGTCCTGGGCTACCGATCTACTGAATCTAGCGATCGCTCTGCCCAGGAAGATTCTGGCCAACCCGAATCTCCTTATGCAACCATGGTCATGGGTGTTTCCTTCCAACCTGGACTGTCTTCTTCACACCTGGCTCTTGTCCGGACAGCCTAGTGAGACAATTTAATCCTTTGATTATGGAGATAATTTGTGGAACAAGAAGGTCCTCCACTCTAAAAGCTTACGATAGAAAGTCGCATCTTTTCAGGGCTGGTGCCATATCAAGAATATCACCCCTCAACTGGCCGACTTTTTTTATCTGGCTTTTTGAAGAGAAACAGCTGGCACAAATTACTGTCACAGGCTACCAGTCCTTGATACTGGACAAATTTTTGCATCATGGAGACTTGGTATTGGGCCTGATAAAGATCTGTCGAATCTTTTAACTAAGTTTGATCTCAACTGAACAAAACTCTTCACTCTGTTTCCAAAATGGAATCTTTCTTAGGTTTTAACATGGCTCAATTCAGATAAATTTGGGCCTTTAGCCCACACTTTCACTAAAGTTACTAAAAATTGTTCCTTATATTTTAGCTTCAGCCAGCAAGGTGAACGAGTTCCATGCACCTTCCATCAACTCAAACTATCTTCAGTTCAGATCCGATGGTTTGGTGGTCCTGTTGATTCAACCGGCTTTATATCCAAAAATAGGTTACCATCCGTCGGCAATCAAAGAGTCCTCATTTGCTTGCTCTCTTCCTTAGACAGGTAGAGGACAGTGGCCATGCAAGATCCTGTTTGTGCATTCAGTCACTACTTAAAACACAGAGACAAGCCATGGCACATGCACATGCCTTTTTCTTCTGGTGAAAACCAGGAAACAGGATATCACCCCTTAAGCCCTTGCTTCATGGCTGAAATTGGTTATACGCTCGGCGTACTCGGAGGTCTCACAAGATCAGAGTTGCCTCATAAAGAGTACTGCTCATGAGATTAGATCAATCTCTGCAAGTCTCGTGTTCAGCATAAGATTTCAATCTGAGTTACAGTAGAAGCCGTTGCCTGGCATGTAGAGTCAACCTTTTCAAATTTTTATCCGAATGATTTAGCTTCCTAGAGGCAAACCTTGAATCTGGTAGGTCCAGTGGCGGCAGACCAAATGACCATCAGACCCAATTAAAACAATCAAGACAGCCTATCAGCTTTGCTGGACTCATCATTGGACATTTTTACGTAAGAAGATTTCAGTAAGTATCTTCTTAACCAATTGTAGTGGGCACAGATCAAGTGACCCTATAATGTGTTTCTTATTTAATTATGAAAACGGGTTATCATTTGCATGGCAAACCAGATACCATTACCTAGAAGGATAGACAGATAGATAGGTAGAGGTTGGATGCTCAGCATTCCCTCCTACTATTATGTATTCTCCTAATGCAATGTGATTGGGGACATATTTGAAGGAGAAAGCAAACTTTTAAGTAAAATGTTTATCTTAGAATCCATACCCAATCACATTACTTAAAAACCCTCCCAACCATCCTGCAATGCAAGCAGGCTCATTAGTACATTGCTCATCTAAAACAAAATTGCAACACCTGGTGGTGGCAAGAGGAGGTAATGGGCAAAAGTTATGGTCCTTTGTCTACATGAGATAAGTGGATGATTAGTCTTTTAGTAGGCTGCATTCACGAGGTAGCAGGCTAATATTCCAAATGTAAGGTGATTGGATAAGAATACTTGGAGAAACAAAATTTGTTTAAAAATTTGATTTTCAAGGTTTAAAATTGTAGGGATATTGATGCACTTCTGTCTTAATAAATGGACTGTAATCAGGATTTGTTTTACCTGCAACAAATGTAACAAAAGTCAAGACGTTGCATACATAAAAGTCATTGATCCTATATCACATTTTTCAGAAGCAAAATTTAATTATTTTTCTTAAAATACAGTGTCATAAAAGATACATAATATTGCCTTGCACCAAAATTAAGAAGGGTATGTGAACATCCATCAGAAGTAGGTCAGTGCCCAAGGTAACGTGGGCATTGGATAGTTTATTAGAGTTCATTGGTACAAGTTTTTGGAAGTAATATTATGAGTTAACTATTGTTCCTATATATGTAATAGTGTCTTGTTTGAAATTATGGAGCATTCAAGATTTCATGCAGGCAAGGTCAAAATGTTTCAGTTTCTTATTGTTCATAGAAGAAATGCAAGTATATGAAGGAGTTACTTCCTGTTGAGAAGAAGAAATTAACTCTGAAGTCAGCACATGATTAATGAAAATGTTGTTTTTATGTTGCAGCTGACTGAAAGTTACCAAAAGATTAAATCGTTCCTGGCAAACAACCCAGACATACATGACAAGAATATCTCAGATAACATACAGGCAATTGAAAAATCTGTCACATCACTGGAATCTAAATTTGAGAAAAAACATGAGGAAATAGAGAGAAAGATAACTTCGATGGGAAGAGACATGAGAAGAATTACAAAAGGAATAAAAAGAAAATTGAAAGAAACTGAAAACAATACTGAGGGAAAACATCAGGAAAGAGAGGCAAAGATAACTTCGTTGGGAAAAAATATTAGCGGAATAAAGAAAGGAATGAAAAGAAAATTTAAAGAAACTGAAGAAAAACACCAGGGAATAGAGACAAAGATATCTTCGATGGGAAAAAATATTAGTGGAATAAAAAAAGGAATAAAAAGAACATTTAAAGAAACTGAAGAAAAAACCCAGGAAATGGAGACAAAGATAACGTCAATGGCAAAAAACATTAGTGGAATAAAGAAAGGAATAAAAAGAAAATTTAAAGAAACTGGAGAAAAACACCAGGAAATAGAGACAAAGATAACTTTATTGGGAAGAAACGTGAGAGGAATAAAGAAAGAAATAAAAAGAAAATTTACAAGGAAACCAAATATCCAAAAAGGTAATTCGAGATATTTAACCTGTCATTGATTTTCATCCTATTATAATAAATGCAATTATAAACAGCTTGGTGGGTACTTTTGTGCACAACACCTTGCTACGAGTTGTACTAGGCTCTAATAAACAGTTATAAACAGCCGAGTTAGGTATCTTTGTACACAACTCCTTCCTAACAAGGACACACTGCTTTAGAATAAGAATTAAATAATGTTGAATGAAAGAGGAATTCAAAATACATATTTTTGGCAAAACTGCTACAGTTGCTGAAAACTTTGTATTGCAGTCGGATTTCTACATGTTTTGTTTTGTGCACCTATATTAGACAAAGTTTGGATCATTTGTTCTTCCCTTTTTTGTTCCGCAACACAAGAGTTGTAAGGGTAGATTGTGTTACCTTGCCTGTCCATCCATACATACATCCATCACTCACATCTTGCCCTTGTCCCCCACCCACCCACACACTCAAGAGTGGTAGGGGCATATAGTGGTACCTATGTCTGTCCATTTCTTAATCTTGTACTTTGATTTGACCCAAACACTTTGGTTAGATTTTTTTTAGGTTATGTCAGGCATTGAAGTAGAGCACATGTTTACCATGGACACTTTTCTAGGTTTATTCTGAAATTTATGTAAACATGCATAATAATTCATTTTCTTTTGATTGCTGTCTTCCATGTGTTATGACAAGGCCAGATGAACAAGATGAGGAAATTCAATGAATCCTGTTTTGAGAGGACACTTAATTTTGTCTTTTATCTTCAGAGACAAAACTTGTATGTTAACTAAATACTGCAGGGTTGTGGGGTTCTATGACGCTCTGCTATGAGTTGGGGTGGGGTGCTCCCAATATTTTATTTAAATTGCTATGGAACTCCCCCCCCCCCGGCTCGTTTTGTAGTAAGTGAAATTAGTGACAGAGAGATGTAAAGCTCAGAGCCCCCAGTCAGCAATGCCGACAATTAAATTATTAAGAACACAAAGGTGAAATTCAAAAGAATAACAATTTAATACACTTTAGACGATATTAATTTCTCAACCAATCTTTTTCCTCTGGACCATGTAAAAACCTATTTCATCACGTGATTATAGTCTGAGATGGCTTTCCCCTGTACTTGGTTTCTAATCATCTGTGTTCTACTCTGCCAATTCCTTTCCTCCTTCCGGCGTTCTCCGTACTACGATTCTTCCTATACTCGTCCCCTTCCTTCTTGTTTCCTTTTCTCTCTCTCTCTCTATCTCTCTCTCTCGCGACTAGGCTTGTTCTCTGCCTACTGCCTTGTTCTATCCTGTCTCACCTCTCTGAGACTCGGGACTTAACTACCGGGTAGTTCTGTCCCCAAAAGCTTCCTGCGAAAAAACACAAGGACGTTATCATGTTTCGTTAGCCACCTCGCCTCACACTAAATCAACAATGAATCTTCAGATTAAGGCTATCTACATCTTCGGTCACGCATTCGTGCACATCGAAAAACCCACACATTCTTATAGAAAACACCATTGCAATAAAGAGGTATCCTACTTATCATACAGACGTCACTAAATTGCGTCACATCAATATATATATATATATATATATATATATATATATATATATATATATATATATATATATATATATATATATATATATATATATATATATATATATATATATATATATTCATAATCTCATTATTCTGAACAATATCACGTCAATCAGACGTTCTGTACATTACACTCACACAAGTGTACACAAATATTCAAATATCCATATAATTTAATTTTTCACACTGCAAGCATTTCCAAAGTTACAATTCAATTCAACATTTGCAAAATCTAGAATATCACATGGATAAATACACTAGTTTACTACGAAGTAACCAGATATCGAATTACAATATTAATTCTGACTACGAGCCAGCAATCTACATAATCATAGCTCATTTCTCAAGTACCATGTGAATTAAACAATACAAAGGTAATTCTAGATACTAACGATTCTATTAAGTAAATATACATACTGTACATAATTACAATTACAGTACAATACTGTAACATTCTGCAACAATGGAGCAAATAACTCACTGACCTTTACGAAGCTTTCTGTCCTTAGAATTTACTAAGGGTTTTCCCGCCAGTTCACGAGTGGCTTCTCGGAGTTATTGTTACAGCTTCTCAGCACGATGTCTTACAATCACTAATTCGTTCCCAACCCAAATGACTGTTAAATTCTGGTTCGAACTGATGGCTCCACCCTTCCTCAGTTTCGATTGGACATCAATTCTACCCCAGTCGGTCTAGTTTAAAAGACGAGCCTCAGGCCATCTGTCATCGCGGGGAGATTTACAACAGCAACAGGGGTCCTTTGTTCTAGAACAAGTTTACAACGTCTACATGTGAGTTTTGACACCATCTTGTACAAGCACGAATCGCTACGATAGCCGCAGGGTCTACATATACACAAGGCTGCTAACCCATTCCTTTGTTCCTGACTTACATAATCGCGGGCAGGCAAACGTGACAAGGGTTGTCATTATCGTTCTTTTTAAGAATGTTTGTTTCAATACAAACACTGTTGGGACATACTAATTTGAGTAGTCAACTTCTTTAATCCCTGTTGGCTCTCTTGCTTTCTCTCTCAAACACACAATATGAAAAAGCAATAGCCAAAAGAATTCCAGATTGGTGACTTTTACAACTGCTTCTAAAAAAAATCAAAAGCGTGATGCGTATTTTGAATTATAACAAAAACAAGGAATAAAAGCAGATATCTGGCACATCCGTGTTTGATTTTGATCTGGATTTCATATTAGATTTAGTGGAGTTGGTCAGGGAACCAGACTATTTCTGCCAGGGTATCTCAGACACTTTAAACTTCACATATTTGTTCACTTCACATATTTGTTCAAGCAATATTCAGGATGATCAAACTGTTGATTACATAATGTTTTCCAAAATTGCGACCAGCAAGTGACACTTGTTGAAGATGAAGTGGAACAAAAATCCTCTTATAAAGTTAAAATAATCCATAAAGAAGAATGAAAAAGAATATTCAGATTCTTTCGAATAAAAGCAGGAAGGGAAACAATTAATTTATTGGGCATCACCTGTCCATTTGAGTATGTCTCATGGCAGGAGATATGATTCATCTAATTGTCATCATCATGTGAAATCGAATAAAAACTCGAAAGAATTACATCACATTGAGAGATAGCAACAAGCCATTGACCTCCCTAGGGTTTGGAACTGAACTTTGTGCAGCTACTCTAGATGTAAATAAGATATACATGTACTTCACAAACTTTAAAGCTAAAGGTAATGCTTACCATGCCTGCATCAATTTCAAATGCTGAACATTTTAAATACATGTTTTCCAGCTTTACAATAACCGTAAATGATATTTTGTTACACCTTATGGAAAACGGGTCAAACTTATGGAAAAAAATCAACATCATTACTAGGTTTGTCTTATTTGGGGTGGCAGGTCTGTAAAAAGAATGCTAACCAAACAAAATATTTGTATACACGCATGTGTCAGAACTTGGGATGTCTCGATGAGATGTGTAGGACGGCATGTTGAATACCTTGTTATTTCCAGATGTAGTGATGCCATCTTCGACTTCACCATTGCCTTACTAGTACATGATGGTGACAGGTTAAAGATACATGTTTGTAGGGTAGCTACCCCACCACTTCATATCAGTTAAACTGTCACATGATACTACTTTTAACTTTTAATCTGATTTCTGTAGCTGGATATTTATCAGCAAGATTAAATCTTTGTTTTGGCTGATACATTAGGCTCGATACAATTGCAGGCCACATATAAGGCACTACAATGATATCACTATTGCTGAGGTGGAGTTTCAGCTTATCTTTGATGAAGTCGAGAAATACACAACCATGAAAAATGAAATATTAACTGTGTTGCAGTGTATTGTCAAAAGAGCAACAACTTGTGCTATTTGTTTTCATACAAATAATAATTATGTGAGCTATGTATGTTTCTACACATCTATCAGTGTGTTCTCCATGGGATTTTTAGTATATTTTCTGTGTAGGCAGCATAAAAAGGAAAATCCTGAATTGGTAATAAAACATTAAAAAATGTACATGAATTATTGATGAGGTCTGTGGAATAAATGTGAAATATTTTGATTTGGAATAAATTCAATGAATTTAATATTGGGTTTTGGACAACCTTTTTTCTGAGTTTGAAATTTATTTCCACATGGGAATTAAGTGCTTGACTGCTTTTTCATGTCAGCAAACCATATTTCATTTTAATATTTTTGAACTTTTTCAAATCATAACCAAACTTCTAAGCAAACTGTTAACATTTTAATGCCTTTGCATCCTTGAATGTATGAATGTAATGCCTTCCATGTTTCTTATCACCTGTTATATCTTGTATAGTAAGGGTAATTATTATTATTATTATTAAAAACTTTTTAATGCCTTTGCATCCTTGAATGCTATGCCGTCCATGTTTCTTATCAACTATTATATCTTGTATGGTAAGGGTAATTACACTGGTCAACAGTGAAATCATTACTGACTTGAAAAGGCCCTAATCTGTAGTATTTTGGTGTGCCGAACACGAATATAACCGTGAAAAATTTGTATTGGCTCTCGTTTTGAAGATATTCATATACCTCATTTTCTATGTTTCACTGTGTAAATTTCTCCAGTAGGACTGCAGAAACATCCGGAATAATGATGTAACATTGCATAATACCATCATGCTCACATCATCCACAGTTGATTGCATCATTTTCTGATGCAATGCAATACTAATGCCATGCGGCTGCTGAAGTAAGTTGACGTCAGCAGTGTACTATACATGTGTAGGCCTATTATACTAATGCCAGGCGGCTGCTGAAGCTGACGTAAGCAGTGTACTATATAAAGCCCAATCAGATAGGTTCAGCATTTAAAATATTTTAGACGTTGTGCGAGACAGTTCAAGCTACTGTTACATAAAACTTATTATTTTATCCATTTACGTACAATAAAGAACAGTAATGCCTCGAAAGTGTGTTAATACCGCGGACAATTTTTGCTATATTTGTGGGGAAGTGACATTTGCCAACCAGAAGAAAAGTATCAATTCTCAAGTGAAGAAGGCATATCATCTTTACTTCGGATGCAAGGTTGGTGACCAAGACAAGCCTTGGGCTCCGCATATATGCTGTGCTACATGTACAACACAGCTTTCACAGTGGTTGAATTGCAAAAGGTCATCAATGCCGTTTGCAGTCCCAATGGTGTGGAGAGAGCCAAGCAACCACCTAAATGACTGTTACTTCTGCTTGGTTCCTCCTCTTTCCGGCGGAATAACGAAGCGAAAGAAGTCGAGAATAGTCTACCCAAACATTCCGTCTGCATTGAGACCAGTTCCACATGGTGAGGGACTTCCTATTCCAGAACCTCCAGCAGAATATTCTCTTGATTCATCTGACGAAGACAAAGGTGAGTCGACCTGTTCTTCTCCTGGTCCATCAGCATGCAGTGATCCAGATTTTCACTGTGGTGCATCATCAACCCCACACAGAATAACACAGGAAGAACTAAATGACCTGATTCGTGATTTGGACTTATCAAAGAACAAGGCAGAATTGCTAGGATCAAGACTCCAACAATGGAATCTTCTAGAAGAAGATGTCACAATTACTGCATATCGAAAGCGCCACCAGCAATTGGAGCCTTTCTTCAGAAAGGAAAGTAATCTGATATTCTGTTCCGATATTGAGGGCCTCATGAATGCTTTAAAAATCACTCATGACCCACAAGAATGGAGACTATTTGTGGACTCTTCGAAACTGAGTCTCAAGGCTGTGCTTTTGCACAATGGAAACATTCTTCCATCTATTCCAGTAGCGTATGCTGTCCACATGAAAGAGACATACGATAACTTAAGGCAGCTACTGAATTCCATTGAGTATAACAAGTAGAGCTGGCACCTCTGTGGTGATTTGAAGGTAGTTGCCCTTTTAATGGGACTGCAGCAAGGATATACAAAATACATGTGTTTCTTATGCGAGTGGGATAGCCGAGCAAGGGAAATGCACTACATGAGGAAGGAATGGACTCACAGGCAGAATGTAGCCATTGGAGAGAAGAATATCCAACACCCAGCTCTGGTTGAGGCTCAGAAAATCTTGCTACCACCCCTTCACATCAAACTAGGTTTGATGAAGAACTTCGTGAAAGCCATTGACTGGACTTTGCCAGCATTCCGATACCTGCATGAAAAATTCCCTCGACTCAGCGAAGCAAAGATTAAAGAGGGAGTTTTTGTGGGTCCTCAGATTCGAGAGCTTTTCAAAGATGACCGGTTCAACAACTTGCTGGAAGGTGACGCGAAACAAGCATGGAATGCTTTTCGCCTAGTTTCTACAAACTTCCTCGGAAATGTTAGGGCAGAAAACTATAAGGAACTAGTAGAAGACATGTTGATGAAGTATAAGAAACTTGGCTGCAATATGTCTCTAAAGATTCACTTCCTTCATTCCCATTTGGATTTCTTTCCTAGCAACTGTGGTATTGTTAGTGATGAACACGGCGAACGTTTTCATCAAGATATCGCAACAATGGAACAAAGATACCAGGGAAAATGGTCCACTACAATGCTGGTTGACTACTGCTGGACACTCCTCAGAGATGCTCCCGAACAGCTGTACAAGAGACAGGCGAAGAAATCTAAGATGTAGTCAATGACTTGATTTTTTATAGGTAGGCTATTACAGTTGACCTTTTACTATTGGAATGCATTTCGTTATGTAAACATTAATTTCTTGCAGATTACAAAAAAACTAGAGCCAATTTTGCAATTTGACTGTCATATTCGTGTTCAGCACATAAAAATTGATAAGAATTGACTAATTTTATTTCAGTAACATGACTTTTGTAAAAATTTGTTGTCCAGTGTTATCATTATTATTATTATTATCATTTAAAACATTTTAATGCCTTTGAATCCTTGAACGTAATGCTTCCATATTTATTATAACTTATTATATCTTGTATGATAAGGGTAATTATTGTTATTATTATTATTATTATTATTATTATTATTATTATTACATGTATTATTCAAATCTAAGGGCATTCTGATGGTATTTCTGTCTAAAATTTTCAATACAATATTTGTTTGGAAGTGGCTTATGTATGAGGGAAATATATGCAATACAGGTGGTTTGAAACTGTTATCATTTTATAATCTTGTTTAACATGTATTCCTATATCTACAAGGTACATTTTCTCAAGCATGATCTGTGCAGTGGGTTAGTTTCATAATTGAAAAAGAAGTACTCTTCTAAAAATCATATATAAGATGTAAGCATATTTTGCCAATCTTATGATTAAAGTATACATTTTTGAAATATATTACCAACACAGGCTATGTGTTGAATTAGTTACATGTGCCCATCTGCTATACTCTCTTGGGTTTTCTCCTAGTTTTAAAATAAAGCAAAAACCTGTAGCAAAGTTTCATCCATTGAAAATAGTGGACAAGAAACTTGAAGAGATAACATCTAGATTTAAAACAAAAAAATATGCTTAATAAGTTTTTAAACAGTGAAATTGTAATTGTGGAAATTACATATATATATATATATATATATATATATATATATATATATATATATATATATATATATATATATATATATATATATATATATATATATATATATATATATATATATATATATATATCTTCAGAAACCCCAAGAAAAAATAGACCAGAGTCTGATGGCCTGAGGCAGCTTAAAAGTAAGTATAAATACCCACACAGATACAGATGGTTATCTTAAGCTCACGTGTATAAAAGGGCATTTGAGTTTGTGTATCATTGTCTTCTGTAACCAGGGCATTATTATTATTATTATTATAATTAGTAGTAGTAGTAGTAGTAGTAGTATTAGCCCATGTAACCAGCATACCACATCAGCTTATAGTGGGAGCATGTGTCCATCTTGCTTGATACAGTACTACTGTGGAGGCCATGTCTTTAATCAGAATTTCATCAGACTTGGACATAGCTGGGTATCATTAATACCTTGGACATCTTGCATCTGTTTAGCTGAGTTTGTTAACACTCCTGTGGAAGCTTTCTTGATCTAATTTTAATCCGACTGGCTAATTTGTTTCGGCCATCACGAGATCAGAAGATGTTGATATTGAGCAAGATCATTTTAATAAGGTGATCTTGCTTTTAATTGCATGAGCTTGTTACCAGCCAAGAGCCCATGTTTTTTAATCTGATTTGATCAAAGTTGGAATTGTGATTATATCATCAAAATCTCAAGTCAAATACAGTCTTGGGCAAGATCCATCTGTATTAATGATGTGATCTTGCATCTGATTGGTTCAAGTTGTTGCCATTCTGGAAGTAATGCATGTATCTGATCTGATCTTAATCAAGCATGGAATATGGGCAGTTAACATGAAAATTTTGGATGAGTTCAATAATGAATGAGATCCATCCACATTTAACTAAGTTTCCATGCCTTTGGCTGGCTGAGTTTATTACCACTGATCAGATTTAATAGATTTAAGACACATTATTTTCATAGCTTTCATATTTTGTAGTTTGGTTATATTTATAATTATCTATTTTGTGTGATTGAACATGGTCAGTAATGAGGGCAGAACTCTACCTGACTACTCTATTTTTGTTGTTGTAAACAGCATTATTACACAGCTGTTACTTGACTATGATTTAGTTTATATATTAAGATAATTATTACTCAGAGGTAAACAGGTTTACTATGTTTCAGTTCTAGATGCATCCTTGATTCTGGTTTTAGAATTTTATAGAAACGAAGTTTGTTTACAGTTTAATGGAACATTCCATTAAGTTGACCCACATCCCGGATCTGAAATTGTGTCTTAGCTTTATATATAAATGTTGTTTATTTCAGAATTAGTCATTCTATTTCTTAACATCAGTCTTAGTGGGATGAAGCTGTGTTTAGTTAGAAGATGTAATTTAGTTATTTAGATTATTCACCAGAATTATGAAGTGCCCAAAGTCTAAATTGCATACATACATACATACATACATACATACATACATACATACATACATACATACATACATACACTGAAATTGGACTGCTCCAGTGGCCTAATGGTTAGAGTGTCTGCCTCGGATGCGGGAAGTCGTGGGTTCGAACCCTTGCTGAGTCATACCAAAGACTTAAGAGGTTGGTGTTAGGACTGGTCAGCCTGGTGTCAGGATAATGTGACTGGGAGTGACATCATGCTATGTGTCTGAGGCATGATGCCCCAGTGCTAGACATCACTATGAACTGCCACAATGCAGACATCGTAGCAATATGACTAAAAATGTTTTGAAACTATGTTCAAAATCCAAATCACACACACACACATGCACATGCACATGCACACACACTCTAAAATCAACATACATATGCATGTTGCCAGGTGATAAAATGATAAAGAAAATGAATAAAAATGAGGTTTCATAATAGTACATAATCAAAATAAAAAATAAAAATACTCAATTTATGAAGAGGATCTCTTATGTTGCTGGTGTTGTAAAGCCCTGCACAGTTGCCAAAAGTGTTATAAATTGTACATAAATTATTGATTCATTTATAAACTAATCAGATTGCTTTCGATACATTTTTAATATGATACAATACTTGTGTTTTATTCATGTTGTATATTTTCTAAATTGTGTACAATTATCAGTTATCAATAGTACAATTAACAATGAATGGTAGAAGTCTGCAAAGCAGATTTTAATCCAGCACGATACTAGCTATTCTCTTTACATTTACAGGTCTATCAATAGGGTCAACATTAGATACTCTGTTTACAGTTTTCACTTGTGTATTAATATGTTATGCA
This sequence comes from Sinohyriopsis cumingii, assembly GCA_028554795.2. Classification (NCBI taxonomy): domain Eukaryota; kingdom Metazoa; phylum Mollusca; class Bivalvia; order Unionida; family Unionidae; genus Sinohyriopsis; species Sinohyriopsis cumingii. The sequence continues at coordinate 70,454,915 of CM068838.1, read as the reverse complement.
GTAAGTATTCTGTACACATCAGTTATGAATTATTATCATACATCCACTGACTATATGTGTATATATATATATATATATATATATATATATATATATATATATATATATATATATATATATATATATATGTGTGTGTATATATATATATATATATATATATATATATATATATATATATATATATATATATATATATATATATATATATATATATATATATATATATTGAAGCCAGGCTTGAGAGACAAATCCTCAGCTAAAAGTGGTCTTTCAGTGGATGTTCTTTCATTCGGGGTTATAATAAGGTTCATCTGTGTTAATAGATAAGCTTGTCTATCATGACAGATGGTCTTCAAAAATATTCATATTTCATAACAGGTGTTCTATAAAAGACTAGTCCACAGCATTTGTAAATAATTGAATAAATTATACTCACTGTAACTTGAATACATTATACCCATTGTAACTTGAATAAATTATACCCATTGTAACTTGAATACATGTGCATAATGTTATTCAAAACTAATTGTAAAATTATAATGATTATATAATTACCCAAAGTCGATGATTCTTAATGATTAAGTCTTTTTTCCAAAAACCCTTATTAAAGTATGACACAATTTATGTCCCTTGTCTATAAGTATGTCTGACTGTTTTATTTCAGTTAATAGTATTGATTAACAATTACCAAATAATGATCCGCAGTCCATTAAAATATTTAGATTCCATTTAATTGTTCAGTAGTTATTGCACATAAATATAATATTTTTGCATACCATATAATACCTTCTATCTCTCCTTCCATCCATCTCTCCATCACCACTAATCATCCTGAAGACTGCTCTGGTACAATACTATTTAGAGAGTCCGTCTCTGATGCGGGATATCACAGGTTCAAACCCCAGCTATGTCATAGCGAAGATTTATAAAAAACAGTACTAGCAGCTGCCTCGCAGGGCTCTCAGCATTAAAGTTGTTAGTGCTAGGACTGGTCTGCCTGGTACCAGGATAATATAACTGGGTGGAACATGATGCTATTTGTCTGTGGTATGATGCCCCAATGCTAGACGTCACAATATACTGTCACATTGCAGATCTCATAGTGATATGCATGAAAAATTATTACAGCTATGTTAAAAATCCAAAACACACAAACATGGCCTGATGATGCTTGAAATAAACAAGCAATCATGTTGTACTGTTGTGGTGACCATCTGTGAGAGATACTCTGTTGTTTTGTCAATTAGCAAGCAACCAAGATGGTCATGACAGTAATGTTTTGTGATATACTTTGACCAACTTTGTGCATGTTGTTCTAGGAGGAAGACACATTATGATTGAAACCTGTGTCAGAGAGCCACATATGTATAAAATTGACTATAATATAGAAGCACCTGTTATATGGAGGTTAATTTTATATTGAATGTATTATGTTGGGTCTTGAATGGCCTGGCTCTCTTAGAGAGGTGGATGCTATAGCAAGTTTGAATTATATGTAGCTGACTTTAGTTTAATCCCCTCTGGCAACAGTTTCAATTGAGGGTTGGAGGTTGGTTTGTAGAACATTTATTAAAATAATTGTGATTTGACATGAGCAGATTTATTGTTTTCTCCTAAGGAAGTTTGTCTGTGATGCATTCTTTCCTTTATTTTCATTAATATTTTCTTTCTTTTAGATCAAACAGAGGACAAGCTTGATACACTCAGAAGTCTAGAATGCGTTCCAACAAAACAAGCAGAAGAAGCTAAGAAATTGCTAGAGAGGAAAGGATCCATTGTTATTAGAGGGAACCCAGGAGAAGGCAAGACGACAACTGCCCTCCACCTGATAGATAATGAAGTGTATAAAGATAAGCGTGTGGTGCTTTATTCTCCACGAGACTGGATAAAAGTGGACACAGAATGGATAGACATTGTTGTGTTGGAGGACATATTAGGACAATTTGACTTTGATTCTGGCCATTTGCAGGAGTGGATGGTTCACCTACCTACCATACAGGAACATGTTGATGCAGGAAAGTTACAGGTCATCATTACGACTAGAGATGACATATTGTCAAAGGCTCATTTCAGGTTAGGATCACTGAAACTATTTTCTGATGATCTGACACTGACACTGTCTTCAAATCTACTATTAGATTCAGAGAAAGTTAGCATTTTGAATAGAGAACTTCAGCGGCATAAAATAAACATGAAAGAAGATGAAAAAGAAAAATGCATAGCCAATTTTAATGGGCTGGTTGGTTTTCCCCAGTGCTGTTTACTATTTGCAAGGGATAGTAAGTTATTTGAGAGAGGACCAGTTTTCTTCAGATCTCCAAATAAATTCTTTGTTGCAAATATCAGGGAGTTAGAGGTTACAAGTTTCCTGTCTCTGGCTTTTCTTTTCTGCAATGGTACAATATGGGAGGAGAATTTATCACCTGAAACCATGCCTGAAATCAGCAAAAATGTATTGGCAGAACTTGCTTCCAATCTTAGTATTTTAGAAAAGAATGTATCCATCACATTACTTAGAGATGCTTATGACAGTTTTTTGGAGTTGTATGTTGTGAAGTCCTTATCATCTGCTTTTGAATTTGAAGATATTGTTGAAAAATACTGTATCAAGTTCGCACATGCTACAGTCTATGAAGCTGTAGGACAAGTACTTGGGGTTCGTTGTCCAGAGATGGTTGTAAAATATTGTGTTTCTGAATATTTATATCAGAAGACCTACACTGCAATTTCCAAGGATGGTAATTCTCAGAATGTATTTATACCTGTGTCTGTATACGGACTTCTGGCAAAGAGGATGGTTCATGATGTCATAGAGAGAAGGCTTATACGGAGTGTTGTGAAACATTCATCTCTGAAACAGCATGATTATTTGAAGAAACTGAAATTTGAGCTGCTGAAATGTAATAGCGACAAGGACTGGTTCATAGCTGGTTGCAGAGGGAGGTTCTTTAAGATGTTCTCTTTGTCTGATAAAGATTTATTAGAAGGAGAGTGTAAAACATTTATGCAATATATTTTACAAAATGATGAAGAAGTAGTAAGATTAGTATATAGCGAATTCTTGGAATTCTTGGCATGTACACATAAAAAGAACAGTTCTAACTGTTGGAAGTGTAGACACAAGCAGGAGCTACTCGAACTATCTCTCTACTACCACCATTTTCAGACAGCAGATAAACTAATTACTATGAATGCATATTATACACATGTAAGCCTATGTAATGCTGCAAAACATGGTGATCTCGTAAAGGTTCAAAATATCCTAGAAGCTTTAAAGAGGAGTCAGGTTTTTGATCCAGGATGTGAGGAGGCAAAATATGCATTTTGTAGAGCATGTATATCAGGAACCCAGAGCTTGATTGAGTTTTTGATACATGAAGGGATCATAACGGAGAGCATGCAAGTAGTAGATGCTGTACAACATGGAGATATCAATGTTTTAATGAAGGTCGTGGAACATTTGAAAAGTCATAATAAATGGAATCCACATTGGGAGCCATATATAACATATTGGAAGTTTCACTATTGCTATAAAGTATTCCATACGCCAGATGCTTATTTAAGAAAAAAAAAAGATACATGTTGGAAAGTTAGACATTTATGTCAGCAATTCGAAAGACCAGTCTCTTATTTAAGAACAAGAACAGAAAATAGCATTCCATATTCCTTAGCACTATTCCTAACCTACTATAATCAGAAGTTTGATATGGCACATTACCTCCTTAAAAACAAGGTAAAACCATTGATGTGCATGCTTTCTGCTCTGTCACAACATAGTTCACAGAAGGTTGTTGCCAGAGTGATACAGGATCTGAAAGACACTGAGAAATGGGATCGTAAGTGTTATTATGCATCTGAAGCATTAGAAAATGTTTGTGGACAAAAGAAGTATGATGTGTGTGACCTTCTTGTTAAGGAGGGAGTCTCATTAACAATGGAGAATCTTCCTGGCTTAGTAGATAGTGTATCAATAGAGTACATTAAGAAAATAATACAGAATATGAAAGACATGGACATTTGGGATCCTACATGTGATGTTGCATCCAAAGCATTAGGAAATGTTTGTAGACAAAAGAAGTATGATGTGTGTGACCTTCTTGTTCAGGAAGGAGTCTCATTAAGAATGAAGAATCTTCCTGACGTGGTATACAGTGGGTCGTTCAAGGCCATTAAGAAATCAGTACAGAATATGAAAGACACTGACAGTTGGGACCCTGCGTGTGATGATGCATCTAAAGCATTAGAAATTACTTATGGGCATGTGATGAATAATACACGTGATCTGCTAATTCAGGAGGGAGTCTCACTAACAATGAAGAATCTTCCTGACATGGTATACTATATGTCGCTCAAGTCCATTAAGAAAGCAATAAAGAATATGATAGACACTGACAGTTGGGATCCTAAGTGTGATGTTGCATCTGAAGCATTAGGAAATGCTTATAAACATTGCAAGTATGATGTATGTGATCTGCTACTTGAGGAAGGAATCTCATTAACAATGAAGATTCTTCAATTTATGGTAGACGATTTATCATTTGAGTCCTTTAAGAAAGCATTAAAGAATTTGAAAGACACTGACAATTGGGATCCTGAGTGTGATGATGCATTTGAAGCATTAGGAAAAGCTTATAAATGTCGGAAGTATGATGTATGTGATCTGCTAGCTCATGAGGGAATCTCACTAACAATGAAGCATCTTCCTAGGGTGGTATCCATTGCATCAGTTGAGTCCATTAAGAAAGCAATACAGAATATGAAAGACAGTGGAAATTGGGATCCTAAGTGTGATTATGCATATAAAGCAATAGTAATGGCTTACAGAGCAGACAAGTATGATGTATATGATCTGTTAGTTCAGGAGGAAGTCTTACTATCAAAGGTCTGTCTTCCAATTATGTTATATGGAGAAGTGTGTGTGTCACCTGAGTACATTAAGAAAATAATAAAGAATTTTAAAGACACTGGCAATTGGAATCCTAAGTGTGATGGTGCATCTGAAGCATTACAAACTGCTTATATATATGAGCATTATAGTGTATGTGATCTGCTAGCTCATGAGGGAGTCTCATTAACAATGAAAAATCTTCCCAAATTGGTAAACAGTGGGTCGTTTGAGTCCATTAAGAAAGCAATACAGAATTTAAAAGATACTGACAATTGGGATCCTGAGTGTGATAATGCATTTGATGCATTAAATAATACTTTTAAGGGAGATAGGTATGATGTATGTGATCTGCTAATTCAGGAGGGAGTCTCACTAACAATAAAGAATCTTCCTTATGTGGTAGACAGCCCATCATTTGCATACATAAAGAATACAATTCAGAATCTGAAAAATACTGTCAATTGGGATCCTAAGTGTAATGATGCATCTGAAGCATTAGAAAAAGCTCATAGGAAACAGATGTATGATGTGTGTAATCTGCTAGTTCACGAGGGAGTCTCACTAACAATGAAGAACTTTTCCAGTGTTGTATCCAGTGGATCATTTGAGTACATTAAGAAAGCATTAAAGAATTTAAAAGACACAGACAGTTGGGATCCTAAGTGTGATGATGCATTTGATGCATTAAATAATACTTTTAAGGGAGATAGGTATGATGTATGTGATCTGCTAATTCAGGAGGGTGTCTCACTAACAATGGAGAATCTTCCTAAAATAGTATACAATCCATCATTTGCATACATTAAGAATGCAATTCAGAATCTGAAAGACACTGACAAGTGGGATCCCAAGTGTGATGATGCATTTAAAGCATTAGAAAATGCTTATAGTAAAAAGAAGTATGATGTGTGTGATCTGTTATTTCAGGAATCAATCTCATTACCAATGAAGCATCTTCCTAGTGTGGTGTCCAATGGGTCATTTAAGTCCATTAAGAAAGCAATACAAAATTTGAAAGACACGGGCAATTGGGATCCTGATGGAGATGATGCATTTAAAACATTAGAAAATTCTTTCAGTAAAGAGAGGTATGATATATGTGATCTGCTAATTCAGGAGGGAATCTCATTAACAATGAAGAATCTTTCTAGTGTTGTATCCAGGGGATCATTTGGGCACATTAAGAGAACAATACAGCATTTGATAGATACTGAAAATTGGGATCCTGAGTGTGATCATGCATTTGAAGCATTTCTAACTGCTTGTAGAGAGATGAGGAATGATGTATGTGATCTGCTAATACAGAATAGAATATCATTAACAATGAAGAATCTTCCTGGTGTTGTATTCAGTGCCTCATATAAGTACGTTAAGAGAACAATACAGCATTTGATAGATACTGAAAATTGGGATCCTGAGTGTGATGATGCATTTAAAGCATTAGAAAATGCTTATAGTGAAAAGAAGCATGATGTGTGTGATCTGTTATTTCAGGAGTCAATCTCATTTCCAATGAAGCATCTTCCTAGTGTGGTATTCAGTGGATCATTTAAGTCCATTAAGAAAGCAATAAAAAATTTGAAAGACACAGGCAATTGGGATCCTGATGGAGATGATGCATTTAAAGCATTAAAAAAGTCTTTTAGTAAAAAGACGTATGATGTATGTGATCTGCTATTTCAGGAGGGAATCTCATTAACAATGAAGAATCTTCCTGGTGTTGTACTCAGTGCATCATGTAAGTACGTTAAGAGAACAATACAGCATTTGATAGATACTGGAAATTGGGATCCTGAGTGTGATGATGCATATAAAGCATTATTAAATGCTTATAGTCAAATGAAGGATGATGTGTGTGATCTGCTAGTTCAGAAGGGAATCTCATTAACAATGAAGAATCTTCCTTGTGTTGTATGCAGTAGTACATTTGAGTACATTAAGAAAGCAATTCAGCATGTGAAGGATACCAAGATTTGGGATCCTGAGTGTGATGATGCATCTGAAGCATTAGAAAATGCTTAAAGACATCGGAAGTTTGATTTGTGCGATCTACTAATTCAGGAGGGAGTCTCATTTACAAGGATGAATTGTCCACTTCCTATATACAGTATAAACTTTAAGCCCGAAAAGAAAGCAATACAGAATATAATTTACTCTAACCATGCATGCATTGCATAACATCTTGTGTCAGAGATGATTTTGGACTTTCAAATCCCAGACATGGTTGTGTGTCGAAAAACATGATTTTCAGGAATCTTAGCTCCTATGTGTTTTTAACAACATGAAAACCTTATTATTTGTGACCACTGCAATGTATTCTTGTAGTCTGTAGTATGTATGAACAGTAAACAGTCCTGCTTAAAGTTCAGTTAAACATATCCTTGGGGCATACTGCTGATATTAAGGCAATTAAAAGGTAAGATGTTCTGAGATAATCAATTACCTTTGGAGATTACATAATTTGCTGACAATAGCTAGGGTGATGTGTTGTGTCCAATAAGAGACCGTAGCAAGTCATCTTTCCAACAGGTTTAGCCACAGAAAGAGTCAGTCCAGCTATTTGATTGTTCTCGGAGTTTATCGTTAGCCAGAACAATCTTTTGCTGTAAATAATTGTCAAAACTAAAATAATACATGTATCAATGAAAACTGATATTGTTCTATTTTATTTTTCAGTGTGTCAAAATATAAACTATATTAGCACTGCAATACACTAAAATTGTCATTTGTCTTCTTTCTCAGTTTAATTAAATTATTATATCTTTATACTACTTTTGGACTCTTTATGTTCAAACCTTTAGTACCAATTTATTATATATAAAATCTTAATGCAATGAACTTCATTTTATTATCCGCTGATTAGTGTGGCTTTAATAAATCCTGACTTATGTGGCTTAATGAAATTTTCTTAAACAATAGCTACAAATGGCACGCTGCAATTTACAGTTAAATACATGGAAGAAATAACTTGGTAATTAAATACAATATGTTGCACTTACTGTCTTATTATTTTTATTCACTCATTATAAGACAATTAAATTATGCAAAATGACTGAAAACAGTTTCACATTTAAACCTTAATCGAAAAGAAAATAATTGTCATTATTTAGTCAACTAAAGTGAAATATATGGCCACAAACGGACTTGGTATGAATTTATAATAGCTATCTCTATGAAAATGGTCAGGATTCGTTTAAATTAATGATTAAATAATGAACAGGTGTGTGTGTGTGTGTGTGTGTGTGTGTGTGGTAATCAGGAACAATTCTCTTTTCAAATATTATACCATATGTTCTGTTGCAATAAAATCCAATGTATTGTTCTAAATCTTACTGTAAACTGTCATTGAAACTGGACATAACACACCAGGAACAATAGGTTGTCCGAATAAAATAAAAATAGAACATTGCACTTCTAGCAAATCTGACATATATCATTGCACACAAATCTGACATAATGCATTGCACACACAAATCTGATAAATATCATTGCACACACAAATCTGACATATATCACACACAAATCTGACATACATCATTGCACACACAAATCTGACATATATCATTGCACACACAAATCTAACATATATCACTGCACACACAAATTTGACATATCGCACACAAATCAGACATATATCGTTGCACACACATATCTGACTTATAGCATTGCACACAAATCTGACATAAAGCATTGTACACACAAATCTGATAAATATCATTGCACACACAAATCTGACATACACTATTGCACACACAAATCTGATATAGCATTGCACACAAATAGGACATATTGCACACACAAATCTGACATCATTGCACACAAAAATCTGACATATTGTACACACAAATCTGACATTGCACACAAATCTGACATTGCACACAAATCTGACATATATCATTGCACACACAAATCTGACATATTGAACACACAAATCTGACATATCATTGCACACACAAATCTGACATATAGCATTGTACACATAAATCGGACATATGTCATTGCACACACAAATCGGACATATATCATTGCACACACAAAACACTCACCTGTACTTCTCTCTCTCTCTCTTACCAATCTATGGACTTGATATCAAATTAAACCCATTTTAAATGATAAGCACAGACGTCATTATAAAAAATATAATGCTCTGTCTATATTAACTGAAAATTAGTTCCTGGAGGAGAGCAGCAGTATCATAGAAAACTTTTTTCACTTATATGACTTATAAAAATAGTTGTCTAAGATGAGATCTTTGAAAAACGTATTGCAGTAGACCTACAAACTGAGAACAAAAAAAAACATCTGCAGGTGCATATAGTGCATGTATGATATTACCTTAATAGTATATTAAATATATGTTTAGCATACATATTATTCAAACAAGAATCTTGTATATGTCCAAACTAAATAGCTAAGTCGTTTCTAAATAAGACCAGATTATTTGCTTAATTACCCCAACAAGTAATAGCTCAAGAATTGTTCAAAATAAAATGCTGAATTATCAATGAATTATACAGTTTTAGGTATATGAATCTGTTGAAAAATAATTTTAGAAAAGAATCACCATTTTATTTTGTGTTAAAATGAGTAGTTTATTTTGTGTAGATATGAGAAACTGTGAATTTGTGACTACAATATCATTGATTATGCCTAATATTTGCTTACTTATCGATTAACTTATTTTCTCTTAGCTCCTCATCTCTTTAACTCCTCTTTCAGCAATGTTAATGTCCATTTGTATTTGTTGTTTTTTTTTTGTTGTTTTTTTTTTACTGACAAATATTTTAAATTTTTTAATTTATTAACCCCGTAATAGGTTGACCAATGGGTAGGGGAACCATCCCAAGATCACCTTACAATCAAACATTTCTGGTTATCAGATAATCTAGGGATAATAAATATAATCTACAGAGAAAGAAAAAACACACACACGCATACACACATGCATATGGCACACAATCTAGGTGACATGGACTTTGTGATATTACAGTATTTTGTTCCTGTTTACCATCAAGTCAGAGACAAGTTGCATATTCATTATTGAGGTTCATTTTTGAAGATTTTGGTCCTCTTTTTTATTTACCTTGGCAGCGTATTTTTCAGTGTTCTTTGCATTGAAACTATTTGCTTAAAAGCAAAAATAGAAGGATTTTTCATATTGAATCTGCAAGTATAAATATAATATTTTGCCAAAATAAGCAGGAAATTACCCAAAGTGTCCAGTTGTTCACTTCCTAAGAATGTTTCTTTTCTTGGACAGATGTACAATATTTGGGCAGAAAGGTCCAAAAACTTCAATAAAACAGTACCAAAACTGTGAAGTAATACTGCAGTCATAAGAAAGATGCTCAATACTTTCATTTTCACTCTTACAGAAAGTACATTTTTTGTCATCTAATATGTTAATTCTTTTCAGAAAATCATTGGTAGCGATTATTCTATGGATTAATTTAAAGTTAAAAGAGATCAACTTGGTATCCTTGGTACAGCATTTCGCCCGGCTATAAATCTAGACCACTCCTCACTACTTATATTTTTATTAAATACTTGCATCAAAGTTTCTTGCTTCGCAGTGTGTTGCCTTTTAGCTTCCTGTACAAGACATATACCAGAGAATCTTATGGGTTCATATGTGGTCCATCGGTTGTATGCCCCTCCATCATTCATTGTCTCTCATTCATCATTCATTGTATGTCCAACCATTAGCACAAGTTTGTTATCACAGCTATACTTAAACTACTTGAAGCATTGCCATGAAACTTAAAACATGCATTCATCTCATGGTCGATTTGGTCAAAAATGAAAATGACATGACTTGGAAATAAAATATGGTTGCAACAGAGGCCATCTTAAAAATCATGTTATTGGTACTCCTGTGTTGATGCTCATATTAATTTCGGGTATCATGAGAATACTTCTCATGATTTTTACTTGGTTCTTAGTGGCCATCTCGAAGATATTGTTATTGCCAATCCTCCTGAATGAACTGCAATACTATAATGAGGATTTAAGACATGACGTATTTATAAAGTTTAGTAATTCCGAAATGAAAAAGGTGCTGATCTGATGCCCATTCTAAAAAATATTATCACTACCCCTCCAAATGGATCGTCATATTAACATGGGATTTTGTTTTTACCAAACATCCTCTTGTGATGTCTGAATGGTCCTAATGGTACAATCCAGACATTCAGCATGTCTGCTGCAGCTGCCATCTTGAGAAACTTATTATCACTATTTTTCATGAACGCATGGTCAAATTAGCATGGGTTTTTCATTAAAAGACTTGTTATGATGATTAGACAGTCATAAATGAAACTGGTGCTAATCAGAAATCAGAACTCAGATATGTCTGCCACAATGAACATCTTGAAAATCTTAAGACTAATTCTTCTAGATGGCTGGTTAATCTACATTATGCTTTCACTAAAAGACTTATGATATCCAGTTTATACTAACTAGAAATAGTGGCAATTTGTTTTTGAATATGGCCACATTGGCGTACATCTTATGTCTCATCAGTCATAAATGAAAATGGTGCTAATCAGAAATTATAATTCCAATATGACTGCCACAAAGGCCGTTTTGAAACTCATCTTATGACTAATTCTCCTAGATGGCTGGTTAATCTTCACCTCCAAAATGGTAAGTAGTATCAATCTAGGATTTCATCCAGAAGACTGTTTTGATGCCTTGTTGGTCCTAAATGAAAATGGTGCCAATTAATGAATCCAGTATATCCACCCCAGCAGCTAAATTGAAAATCGTTTTACATGGCAATGCGGAAGAATATCGAAGGTGGTTTCAACATTTGACAGTTAAAGGAAGAAATGGAAATGGTATTGTCTTGAATTCCTGTAAATGCTTTACAGCCAGTAGTTTGTTTGTTCCAATAAAGGAGCTCTTGTTTTTAGCATAAATAGAGCTGATTTTATGTCCAAAATTGCTGTGATGGTAGCCATCTTCAACATCTTTTTTTGACTATGTCTGTGAAAAAGAAAGTCAATTAGATATGGGGTTTTCACAGATTTGTAGTGTCTAATTGAAACTAAATGGAAATTATATAAACTGACCCTCAATATGCTGACTGTCTTGAAAATGTTATTGTTACTTTTCATGTGGTTTTTACAAATGGGGTCCTTATAATCCATTAGACAAAAATGATTTCAATCATGCATCCATTTTGGCTGTCATGATGGCCATCTTGAAAGTCTTGTTTTTATTTGCAGAATGGATGGTGTAATTAACAGGGGCTTTTAGCAAAAGACTTTTAATGACGTCTACTTGGTCCCTAAATAAAAATGGTGAAAAATGTAAATCCATTATGACCACTTAAGCAGCTAATTTGAAAATCCTTGCTGAAGAATATTTTAGACACTTTCAACACTTAGCAGTTAAATTAAAGAAATGGTCTAGGAAATTTGTTTTGAATCTTGTTTTGAAACTTGGAATATCTTCTTCTGTCGTGAAGGTCTTGGACAATTTGAATAAAGAGCAAGGTGATCTTGTATGTGATTGGTTGAGTTTATCATTCTAGTTTTGATCAGCTTGGAACATGTGAATAATGAGCAAGGCCCATGGACATTTATTAGGTGATCTAGTATGTGATTGGTTGAGTTTACATTTAGGTTTGGTCAGCTTGGAACATGTGAATAATGAACAAGGCCCATGGACACTTGTTAGGTGATATTGTATTTGATTGGTTGAGTTTATCATCTAGTTTTGGTCAGCTTGGAACATGTGAATAATGAGCAAGGCCCATGGACATTTATTAGGTGATCTTGTATTTGATTGGTTGAGTTTATCATCTAGTTTTGATCAGCTTGGAACATATGAATAATGAGCAATGCCCATGGACATTTATTAGGTGATCTTGTATGTGATTGGTTGAGCTTATCATCTAATTTTGATCAACTTGGAACATGTGCTTATATGATCAAGATCTTGTGCAGTTAAAACAATAATTGAGGTCAAGTCATGTTAATGAGGTGATCTTGTACCTGGTTGATTGAGGCTGATAACATTCTTGAAGTAATGTTTTTGATTTGTTGGATATATTATAATCAGTATAATGGGATACTTCAATTATAGCAAAAAATTGTGCATATTAAGTATGTCATAATCTTTAGAAGGAATGTGTACCAAAATATAGTTTAAAACATTGGTCATATTAGGATGATCAAAATTTTGGGAGACAGTTTACTTAGGACATTTTTTTATAATACTGAAGAAGCCTTTGGAGTAAATGGTCAACTGATAAGTTAGGTAACACAGATGAGTGATATCAGGCCCACCTGGGTCACTTGTTCCTATTATGCCTGAGACCTATGCATATGTTTATAAGGTGCCATAATGTGATATGGGGTTTTTAACACTCAAAAGACTGTTTTTAATATGATTTTGATTATACTTCGCAAACAGGCCAATGTCGTCATAATTTTGCTTGAATACGATTATCACTGAAATTTACTTATTATTATTTGATGTGACTTAGCATCTGATTAGTTGAGTTTGCTAAAAATATAGCATCTATATATTTTATTATAATTTGATCAGACTTATTGAATGTACTTATGTTATAGAAATGTTGAATGTGTTTGATGAGGAGTAAGATGTCCACATATTAAGAAGGTAATCTTGTATCTGTTTGGCTGAACTTATGCTTGAAGATCGAAATCCAGTTGGAACTTCCACTAGCTTAAGCTGATGTTGTCATGACAGGGTGTGCGATCCATGAATATTAATGTGATGTCTTGAAACTGACAGACTGATCTTGTTGCCTTTCTTAAACAAAAGCCACTATACAGAATTTGACCATTTGTCAGAAAGCAGTCTGACATAAAGGTTTTATCTTTGTACAAATATTGCCATTTTATCATCAAATATGTCTATTGTCAATTATAAAGAGAAAATCTTTAACACCTGCACCAAACTGCAAAAAAGAATTTCACAAATTTGACAGACAATGTCCTAGCTTGAAGATTTATAGAAATTATGATAATTTGCCATCAGATATGGCTTGGTGAGCAGCTTGAATGTTTTCAGCATATAGGTATTGTACCTTATTTTCTGTATATAGGTATCTACCTTATTTGCTGTATATAGGTATTGTACCTTATTTTCAGTATATTGGTGTCTACCTTATGTGCTGTATATAGGTATTATACCTTATTATATATATATATATATATATATATATATATATATATATATATATATATATATATATATATATATATATATATATATATATATATATATATAATAAGGTATAATACCTATATATATATATATATATATATGTATTCTACCTAATTTTCTGTATATATGTATTTTAGCCTATTTTCTGTATAGATGTATTCTGCCTTATTTTCTGTATATAGGTACTCTACCTTATTTTCTTTATATATGTATTTTACCTTATTTTCTGTATATATGTAATCTGCCTTATTTTCTGTATATAGGTATTCTACCTAATTTTCTGTATATATGTATTTTAGCTTATTTTCTGTATATATGTAATTCTGCCTTATTTTCTGTATATAGGTAATCTACCTTATTTTCTTTATATATGTAATTTACCTTATTTTCTGTATATAAGTATTCTACCTTATTTTCTGTATATAGGTAACATACCATATTTTCTGCATATGGGTATTCTATCTATTTTCTGTATATAGACAACCTACCTTTTTCTGTATATAGGTATTCTACCTAGTTGTAGGTCACACTGGAGCAGTTGGGTTATTTTCTTGTCATGTATGTACTACCTGATTTTCAGACAACTGGTGAGCAGTCCATGTGCAAAGTAGGTATTGGCATGCATATATTTTGCTCACACGGTTTTACAAAGTACCTTGTATACACTGAGCATGCAGACTAGATGCATATAGCTACACAAAAGTCCAATTATTTGTTTTAATGAAAGGACAAAATAATGGCTCATTGAGCATGAATACCAGATGCAAAGAGCTACAAATGTTGTATTTTATGATTTAATGAAAGGTCAAAAGGACAGATCATTGAATATGCACAATAGACGCCCAGAGATACACAGATCTTACTCTTGTTTTAATGATATTCATATGGACACATCACTGAGCATGCATGCTAGATACAAAGACTTAGATATTTTAAGGACTCCAATGATGTTCTAAGTGTTGATTTTGAACTCAGAATTTTACTTCAAGCTTGTTTAATTTGTACATAAAGTACTCATTAAATTCATCATCTTAATTGTTTAATACATGCTTTGTCATGCTGTGTTATTACTAATATGCAAACGCTTTTTGCATTTTACATTTGAAACAGTGTTTCGTGATCATTACTCTACATGTATGTATACATGTCAATTTAAGTTTCGTGTAGAATTAATGAACCTATAATATTGGTTGGTGTTTCAAAATAATGATTTTTACCTCAGACCTGATGTTGGTCTTAGTGTTTTCATAGCATTATTTTTAATTACCGTTTATACGCCTGTACAATCATTCATTATTACCTTTTTACATGATAAGCACTACTTTTAGTTGGTTTGATGCATTTGATATCAAGATGCCAGTAATATTGAACCATTGAAATGGAATGTGCTGTTTGAGTATTTGTTCCTGTTTAACCTTTTTTATGCAGGCATTCAGTGATTTTCATGCAATATTATTGATTATAAAATGTTTGATAAGTTTAAATGTTTGCCATTGAAATTGAAGAGGAGAAAAAATATATGATACATCATGTTAAAAATAAGTTACACAATGATTGTGAAGTGTAGCTGTTTGCCAATGCACTTGGGCTACATCACTAAACATTAACAGCTATACAGTGTTTGCTATTGAACTATGGAGGTACAAACATTAGAGTATTGATCATGTAGCAATAGCATCTAGATGCTAAATGTAAATATTTGCTAGTAACCTTTAGATGGCGTGTGATTTATAATGTAATGAAAACAGTTATTCAGTGTTTGCTAATTACAAAAGTTTGCAAGTGAACTTGGAAGGGACATGCTATGATGATTTATCATGACGTAATAACAGCTGTACAGTGTTCGCTAAGTGTAAATGTTTAGTCGGGATGGACAAACTGGATGATTGCTAAGTGTAAATGTTTGCCATTGAACTTAGGGGGGACACTGTGGATGATCCATCATGTAATGTTAATGGTTATGCAATGTTTGTCATTGAATTTTGGAGAGACAAGCTGATTCATCATGTCATAATAACAGCTATACAATGTTTGCTAACTGTTAGTCTTTGCCAGTGAATGTGGGATGGATAAACAGGATTTTCCTTCATGTCATAATAATTGTTATGCAATGTTTTCCAATGACCTTTAATTTTAACTACTACCACTATTAATAATAACAATATCCAATGCTTGCCACTTTGGAGGATGAACTGTGAATGATTCATCATGTAATTAATAACAGTTATACATGTTTGCTAAGTATAAATGTTTTCAAGTGAACATTGGAGGGACAAATTGTGTATAATTTATCATGAAATAATGACATTTAAATAATCTTCACCAAGTGTAAAAGTTTGCCAGTGAACTTCGGAGGAACAAACATTAATAATAACATTAATACAATGTTTGATAAGTGTACATGTTTGCCAGTTAACTATGGAAGGAGAACAAACTGTAATAATAACATTGATACAATGTTTGTTAAGTGTAAATATTTGCCCGTGAACTATGGGAGGAGAACAAACTGTTATAATAACATTGATACAATGTTTGTTAAGTGTAAATATTTGCCAGTTAACTATGAGAGGAGAACAAACTGTAATAATAACATTGCTACAATGTTTGATAAGTGTAAATGTTTGCCAGTGAACTATGGGAGGAGAACACACTGTAATAATAACATTGATACAATGATTGTTAAGTGTAAATATTTGCCAGTTAACTATGGGAGGAGAACAAACTGTAATAATAACATTGATACAAAGTTTGTTAAGTGTAAATATTTGCCAGTTAACTATGGGAGGAGAACAAACTGTAATAATAACATTGATACAATGTTTGTTAAGTGTAAATGTTTGCCAATTAACTATGGGAGGAGAACAAACTGTAATAATAACATTGCTACAATGTTTGATAAGTGTAAATGTTTGCCAGTGAACTACGGGAGAAGAACACACTGTAATAATAACATTGATACAATGTTTGTTAAGTGTAAATATTTGCCAGTGAACTATGGGAGGAGAACAAACTGTAATAATAACATTGATACAATGTTTGTTAAGTGTAAATATTTGCCAGTGAACTATGGGAGGAGAAAAAACTGTAATAATAACATTGATGCAATGTTTGGTTAGTGTAAATGTTTGCCAGTGAACTATGGGAGGAGAACAAACTGTAATAATAACATTGATACAATGTTTGGTTAGTGTAAATATTTGCCAGTGAATATAGGAAGGACAAACCATACATGGTTCATGATGTAATAATAGCAGATACATTGTTAAATGTAACCTTTTCCAGATGACTTATTTAGGAACAAACTTTGCTTTATTCATCATGGAATAATAAGTATGCAATGTTTGATAAGTGTAAATATTTGATTTTTATTTTTCCTGTCTACTGATATTTTAAAATGAAATCATTGCTTTGGAGTTTCTTGTCAACTACTATGTTAAAATGCAATTATTGGCATGGAGTTGAGGTTCTGAGTATTTGGTCTAACAGTATGTTAAAATGAAATCATTGGCATGGAGTTGAGGTTCTGAGTATTTGGTCTAACAGTATGTTAAAATGAAATCATTGGCATGGAGTTGAGGTTCTGAGTATTTGGTCTAACAGTATGTTAAAATGAAATCATTGGCATGGAGTTGAGGTTCTGAGTATTTGGTCTAACAGTATGTTAAAATGAAATCATTGGCATGGAGCTGAGGTTCTGAGTATTTGGTCTAACAGTATGTTAAAATGAAATCATTGGCATGGAGCTGAGGTTCTGAGTATTTGGTCTAACAGTATGTTAAAATGAAATCATTGGCATGGAGTTGAGGTTCTGAGTATTTGGTCTAACAGTACGTTAAAATGAAATCATTGGCATGGAGTTGAGGTTCTGAGTATTTGGTCTAACAGTACGTTAAAATGAAATCATTGGCATGGAGTTGAGGTTCTGAGTATTTGGTCTAACAGTACGTTAAAATGAAATCATTGGCATGGAGTTGAGGTTCTGAGTATTTGGTCTAACAGTACGTTAAAATGAAATCATTGGCATGGAGTTGAGGTTCTGAGTATTTGGTCTAACAGTACGTTAAAATGAAATCATTGGCATGGAGTTGAGGTTCTGAGTATTTGGTCTAACAGTACGTTAAAATGAAATCATTGGCATGGAGTTGAGGTTCTGAGTATTTGGTCTAACAGTACGTTAAAATGAAATCATTGGCATGGAGTTGAGGTTCTGAGTATTTGGTCTAACAGTATGTTAAAATTAAGTTATTGGCATGGAGTCCTGGTTTGGATTTTCTTGTCTACCAGTATGTTCAAATTGTTAGTTGGAGTTCAAGTTTAGAGTTTTTTGTCTACTAGAATGTTAAAATATGCATTTGTTTGGAGTTTCGTGTCTGCTAGCATGTTTAAATGAAAGCATTGGTTTAGAGTTAAAGTCTTGAATTTCCTGTCTTCTAGAATGTTAAAATGAAATCTTTGGTTTGGTGTTTGAGTTTAGAGTTTCTTGACTGCTAACATGTTAAAATGAAATCATTGGTTCTGAGTTTGAGTTTGAAGTTTCTTGTTTATTAGAATGTTAAATTGAAATCATTGGTTGTTGCTAGAGTTTCAAGTCTACTACAATGTTAATTTTTTTATTTACAATGTCACCAGAAAAGTAATACATACAAATTGTTACTCTTTTAATTGTTCATTGTAGATTTTTGAGTCACATTGTCATCAGAAACGTAATACATACAAATTGTTAAAATTTTAATTTTCTTGGCAGATTTATGTAGTTTGATACATGTATAACTGTATTCATCAATTGATAGATCTTACCAGTAATCAGCTTAAGTAATTTTTGTTTTCTCTGAAATCAATGAAAATAACATATCGAAATTTTGTAACGAAACACAGTATGCAGCATCGCACTCGTGTAAAATTCATCTTTGCCGGAATTATGTGAACATAGAATAAGTAATATAATATTTATTCAAAGCTGAAATAAATAGTTTTTGCAAACTAAAATGTTATTATAATTTAAATAAAGGAAGATTAACTAAAGCCAGGACACAATAGTGTTTTTCTCTATTTGTTGGACTCGTTTGATTTATGGCACTAGTTAACTGATTAAAGGGAAATAAATGAGCTTGATCCTTTATTGAGGAATTGAACATTAATTTTAGATTAACTCTTAAGACAAGTTTTTAGAAACTAAGGCATGTGAAGATTGCAGATACTAATTATTTATAATGAATCTATAATGACCATAATAAATGTAAACATTGTGAAATTTTGGAATTCAATTTTTGTCTCAGAATTTTCGCAAAATTTATATTTTCTGACTATATATCAAATACCAAAGCATTTGCACCAGAAAAGTTTAAATTATTTGGAATTTTAAATTCATTTTTTAAAGAAATTATAATGGACCAATTCACGCTATCGAGCACTTGACATCATTAACCCACACGTATTCATAAGGATGCAAATATTGAAGTTAATCTGCGTGCTCTGATTGAGGACCGTCATCGTCTCCCAAAAGAATAACAATGCACTGTCGACATTATTGGAATCATCGACGAAATATTAGCCTCGATTCTTTGCCCCAAACAGAAGGGAATCGTTATTTGTCTCACTATCAAAGCCACTCTCATCAATACCTCACTCAAAGTAGGTGATGTGCTTCGTTTGAGCTTGGGGCCATATCATGTCCAAACGATTGGTAATAAAGGACTAAACAACATAGCGGTATCCACGTTCTTGCGATATACCGCACCATATTTGGAATGCGCTTAAAGGCTGTATTAGTATAAAAAGGACCCAAGCTCAGAGAGCAGATTTGTCACAACGACAAAATGCACTCAATTCAGACGTTATCAATTAGGTGTCCGAAAGCAAACTTTTACACGACGGCAAGGCCGAAGCCCACGGTGCGATTTTTAAAACAATCTTAATGGTTTAGCCTAAGCTGGATGTTGACTGTTGCATTAGAAAAAATCATGTCTGCAAATAAATAATCAAAAGAAGACCACATGCCCATTCTCATCGCACCTTGATCATATTATGCATTGTGCATTGTACCAAGCTTAATTTGCCTTTCCATGGCAGCAAAAAGAAAGCTGACAAGGTCAGTTATTTTAACTTCTGTATTTTCAATGCTTGAAGGAGAACAGCAGCCCCTTAACGTGCTATGGGTTGGACTTGCCCTTCCTTCACTGGGGAGCCTTTCTTTCGATCTTGAGCTTGTTGCAGCTGTAATCAGCCTCCCAAATCTAGTGTCAACACAGACTATTTGTGCCGGTCTCGGATTCACACACACACACTGTACTATTTGATTTCTGCTTTTCAAATAACCATGCTCAAGTGGCCACGTAGTAAACAGCCCAAAGAAACCTGTGTGTACATAACAGCCAGTAGGTGGGCCGACATTCCTTCACGCATCCGGTTGATGTAATCGGATAGAAGTTAGGTCATTTTATGCGTATAAGCAGTGTATGGATATTCTTCTCTCAAAAACTGAATTTAGCTAGCATAACATTCAGTTGAATTATCAAGCGTGTGACAAATTCCGAATTTGAGACTTTTGACCGAAAAAGAATTGGACAACCGTTTCGAGGTAAGTCATATTTTTTCCTGTCATTAACCAGACACATGTATTTCGCAATGAACATTTTTTCCACTTTCTCATAATAAGAAAAGCAATTAAATTTTCTAGCAGGAAATCCAGACGAAAGCATCAAAACAAAAAACAAAGGCTTCCACTAAAAAGCTTCTCACGCTTTTCTTGCTGCTGAAGCACTTAAAGCAATTTCACATAATGTACACCTTAATATCCTGCACAGATTGTAGAAGCATTTGAAGTAATATAACGTTATGTACCGCTCAGTAGAACTAGCAGGGTGACCTTATATAATGTACACTTCGACATTCTACAGTCACGTATTATAGAAACATTTGGAGTGAAATGACGTTATGAATGCCTTACTCCTGATGAGTCAGAATTTCCAGATGATCCTTAGATTTGCCATCCAGTAAAGTTTCTATCAGAAATGAACTTACCTTTTCCTACTTTTCGTAATAGTCATTTATTTAAAAGTAAAAAAATCAAACGTAATTAATATGTCATTAATTATATTTATGTGGTCTTAGACAATTGTTTATACAATTCTGTTAGATTTTCTCAGAATTGTTTCATTGTTACGAAAGGTAAACATAGCATTCTTGCAACATTTGTGTTTCAAAATACATTTACTTTAAGAAGGCATAATACACAAGGAGAAAAATTTGTGCATCAACATCCTACATCCTCAGCCTGAAAAATGTATCAATAATTCCGTTTAGTAATGGATGTGAAATTCAATGCGCTGGTTAAATAACTACTCCCATGCAAGTGGAAAATGTATACAGATCACTGTTTGTAAATGAAATAACTGGTGAGCTACAAGACTACAATGAACTCATTTCCAAAATTACAGCTTATTTCATTTATCGAAACAATTTTGATAAATGGCATATGAAATAAAAGTGCAGGGAAGTTTTCATAAAGATCTAAAGTCCATTAAAACTTTGATTCAATATAAATTTAAATACAATAATGTGGACGATATTATGACATCATATGACATTATGATTTTGCATTGGGAACCAATTATTGTCCATATGTGTATGGAACAATTCACTACTAAACAATTTTGCTGTGAAGGAATCAGGTAATGTTTATATTGCTGCTGTAACAGCAGAAAATAGCCTGTACGTAGATTCCTTATTTTATTGATGATTTGAAGATGACCGATATCGCTTAACCAGCTTGAAGCAGCTGTTCCGTTTCTTTTAATGCCGTTTTCATGATATTTGTGCTTGTTCCCTGTCTTCATCTACGTTATTGTGTTCATTATGTATTGGCTGTTGAATTCGTGTTTCTTCATCTCCTTGTTTTGGAAATGAAAACAATTAGACTTTTTCTCAGCTGTCTTGCTCCACTGTTTTAGAACAAACCGCCATCACGTGATATTCGCCAGTCAACCAGTTTATGATATGATAGACCCTCACTAATTGCTTTAAATGATCACTTCTTGATTCTCCACACTACATTGTGCTCTAGAATAAACGAACTGGGACTACATTCATGATTTCCTAAATGTAAACAGAAGCGAAAAGGAAACGTTGTTTTAAAGCTTGCCGGCGTAGAACAGGAAGAAAAATTCCTGTTATCTCCCTTATTTCGGCTCAACAGTTTAAAAAATTAGATGACCTAATTCAAATCCCTATTAATTCGTCAACCTTTCTGTCTACTATCAAAGAGATAACTCTGGGTATTGCATTATTCAATGCCCAATCAGTAGGACCACCAAAAAAGCGTACAGAAATAGTTCATTTTATCAACGACCAGAATATTGACGTATTTTTCCTGACAGAAACATGGTTAAAAACATCAGGCGATGAGCCCAAGTGTGCGTATCTAACATCCACTGGTTACTCCATCAAGTCGTTCCTCCGTAAATCTTGCGGAGGTGGAATTGCTGTCATTACAAAGAACTCCATGATGAAACGTCTTAACCGCACCACAACATTCAATTTTGACCACACATCGTTTGAACTAGTCCAAATCACACTCACACTGGAGCAAAGGTCAGTCCATTTTTTATGCCTATACCGCCCTCCTCCAAGTAGAAAAAATAAGCTGACTGGATCTCTCTTTTTGAAGCAGTTTCCGAATCTCCTGGAGTATGGAAATTCGATAGGTGGCAACCTGATTATTCTTGGAGATTTCAACTTTCACTTTGAATGTCCCGGAAACCCAAACACATCAAAACATATATTCCATTATGGTTTCAACCTCAAACAGTCAGTTAACCAACCCTCCCATAAACATGGTCACATTTTAGACTCGATTCTTCATAGACCTGATGATAACATTCTACGGTCCTGCCTGGTATCCCATGACCTTGCATCAGATCACCTCCGCATTATATGTCATCTTGATGTATCAGTCCCTAACCCTCCACCTTTATCTACTACTAAGAGAAACCTCCGTATGATAAATAGAAACAAAATGCATGACATCCAAGCAAACCTAACAACTTGCTTACCTCCTACAGCAGAACAACTTGATAACTGTCTGCGTTCATTGCTCGACAAACATGCCCCAGCTACCAAGTGCAGAGTATCAATTCAAAAGTGTTCTCCATGGTATAGCAGTGTTAGGGACCAGCTTCGCGCTGCTAAAAGAGACCGCCGTAAAGCCGAGAGGCTTTGGCTTTCCAGCAGACTCACTATTCATAAGCAAATCTACGAAGCCGCTACGAAGAATGTCACAAATATAGTCCATGCAGCGAAATCAGCCTACTACACTACTAAGATCATTGAAAGTTCCAGCTGCAAAGAGTTCTTTGAGATTACTAACAAGCTAATGTCAAGGAACAAATCTACACCACTTCCAACTACCTTCTCTCCAGTAGACCTTCCGGACATGTTTGCAAACTTCTTCCGTGACAAAGTACAAACCAGTAGAGATAAGCTTGACACCACAATTTCAATTCACTCGTTGTCACCATACAGTTGGGATACAGAATTTGAGCGGCAACCATTAGCAGCATTTGAACCTGTCTCTATGGATTTCTTACGTACAATCGTGATGAAGAGTGCACCAAAGTCATGTGAACTTGATCCAATTCCAACATCACCGCTGTGTGAGTGCTTAGATCCAGTATTGCCTTCACTAATTGATGTTCTTAATACCTCTCTCTCATCCGGGGAATTCCCATCATTTTTCAAAATTGCCATTGTAAAGCCTCTGCTGAAGAAACCAACACAGACCATAACGATTTAAAGAACTACCGCCCAGTTTCTAATCTCCCATTCATATAAAATATCTTAGAAAAGGTTGTTCTATCCCAGCTTGTATCTCATCTGAATTCAAACAGTATTTTTAGCAATGTACAATCTGCATATCGCCCTTGCCACAGTACTGAAACTACTGTTCTAAAAATAGTTCATGACATTCTCTCTTCATTGGATAGCGGAAAGATTACAGTCCTCACCCTCCTTGATTTGCCTGCAGCATTTTTCACAATAGACCATGATATATTACTTCACCGTCTCCAGCATGTATTTGGCATTCATGATAAAGCCTTACTGTGGTTCAAGTTCTATTTGGTCAACAGGACACAAATTGTGTCTGCAAATGAAATACACTCCAGCCCAGTTGATCTGTGTTGTCGTGTTCCACAGGGTTCTGCTCTTGGACCTGTTCTCTTGATTCTATACACTCGGCCGCTCTCAAGTGTCATAGATCATCATCTAATGTCTCACCAGTTGTACGCTGATGACACCCATATATACAAATCTAGCCACCCAACTGAAGTTGATGCTACCGTCCAAGGTGTAGAGATGTGCATTTCTGATGTGAAATCATGGATGACATGTAACAAGCTGCAAATGAATGATGATAAAACTGAGGCCATTCTGATCACAACACAAAGACGTTCTCATTCACATCCTTTACCTCAAACAATACATATCAGCAACACCAACATTAAATTCACACAGTCAGCACGAAACCTAGGTGTTACTCTGGACAGTACTCTCACATTGCACCAACATGTCATGAACATATACAAGGGTGCGTATCTTGAGCTGAGAGGCATCAGCTCCGTTTTCAAATATATTTCAGTTGATACCACTAAAACATTTATATGTTCATTAGTACTTTCAAGACTGGATTATTGTAACTCAATTCTGTCTGGTTCATCTCAATATCTGCTCCAGAAACTTCAAAAAGTTCAAAACACAGCTGCTCGGATCATACGAGTACCACGATCAAAGCACACCTCCCCACTGCTCTGTAACCTACAGAGGCTTTCCATTCGATCCAGAATCAAACACAAAATTTGTTCTCTGTGCTACGTTTCACTGTCGGGCTCTAGTCCAACATACATATCCGACCTCACCCTTGTGTAAACACCAATAATATACATACGCTCCTCTTCTGACAATCGTATACTCATTATTCCCACTATGAAAGCAAAGTCATATGGACAGCGTTAGTTTAAATACCAGGCCCCAGCAACGTGGAATGAATTGCCCACTGAACTTAGACACAAAGTTAATAGTGTTTCCCACCTTAAATATTCTTAGCATGTTTTTATTATGTTTTCTAATTTCATGGTGTTTGTTTTTGTAATCATATCATAAAATATGTTTTTTATCTTATAGGTGTTGTGTAATGTTGTAAAGCGCTTAGAGGTTCTAATGATTAGGCGCTATACAAAGTCCTCATTATTATTATTATTATTATTATTGTCGAATTCGATAAAAGTTCTTTCTTAAAAAAAGAAGATGCACGGTAATTAATCAAGAATTGGACTGCAATGATATAAGTTTGAAAAACAGCTAACAAGATATACTTGGATATTTTTTGTTACAATTAAGGTCCTAAGATGTATATAAATGCTGCTGTCACGGATAACTTTTTGTTCAAACTAAAACGTCAAACAAACAATACTCTCTCATACTAAAGATAAAACGAAAGATTCTGTTTTGTTGGTTCTAACTGCATTTTTAACACATTATTGACTAGACGATGTCGACGAAATGGGAACCAAGGACCAACCAAGGAATCTGATCAGGGCTGGTCTGGACGCATATCGAACCCGTGACCCTTGGTTTACGAATGCAAAGTCCGCTCCGGTGGCTTTGTGGTCAGAACCTCCGCCTCGGATGCGGGAGGTCTCAGGTTCGAACACCGGCCGAATCATACTAAAGACATATAAAAATGGTATTAACAGCTGCCTCGCTAGGCACTCAGCATTAAGAGGTCAGTGTTAGGACTGGTCGGCCTGGTGTCAAGATAATGTGAATGGGTGGGGCATGATGCCATATGTCTGCGGCATGATACCCAGTGCTAGACATCACTGTAAACTGCTACACTGCGGACATTGTAGCGATATGACTGAAAAATTGTTAAAGCTACGTTAAAAATCCAAAATCACGCATACCAACTAAGCTATCACGGCTCGGAATGAGAAACCTTATAAAACAACAGGAGAAATGTACGTAATCGTCTTGCGATATGATGATTCAGCTGAGGTTTGACCGTATGGTGAAATGCTAGGGCTCTAACAATCGTAGTTTATTTGTGTAAACATCTTTTGACTCGCATCTATGATAAATTAGAGAGCTGATAAGGTGAGCCGAAACCTCATTTTTTCTAATGTTAAACGTTTTTGTTCTCCCATTCGAACCAGATGTCTGAGCTATACAAAACATTCTTTAACGACTGAAGTTCCTCCTTGCTTTTTGATCCGGACGTACTTCTTTAGGTTCCCGTTGCCAGGTTTCCATTTGTTCCGCCTCTAAGCCTAAAAGCCTATTTCAAAACAGGTGTGTACTCCCCTCCTCAGGCATTACATGTCACGGCTGGTTTCTTTGCCTGTGTGGCATATTTGAAGTGAATAGAGTCATGGATCGACATGTTTTATCCTTTTCATGGCTGTAACCGGCTAATTTGTTGTACAACGTTCAGTTACCCCTTCGCATATGCATATATTTCAGGACTGGCTTTTTCCTTAGATATGATCTGTTTTATAAATTGTTTATTTATCAATATGACAAAATAGAGTTTAAAAAAATAATGTAAGTTAACAGATTGATAATTATAGGTCACTGTATTTGTAGGGAAAATATCTTTTCGGATTAAATACTACACGACGTTTGGGACTGAACTATTAATCCGATCAAATGAATTCATTTTTCCCCAAACAAATGCAGTAACCTTATATTATATACTCATTTTGTTCATCTACCTAAGGCTTAATTATAAAATAGACAATATAAGAAACAAAGTAATTGAAAGTATTTATTCTGTATTCCAAAATAAATAAACAAATGTAGATTGATATATACACAATACAAAGTAGCATTTTTAGTACGCACATGGCACCGCCCAGCGAATGCGCATTGCAACAACTGATCATGGCTATACTCTTATTATGAGTAAGAAAAACTCATATCTGTGTACACACCACATAACGAATTTATTAGTTGATATATTGTCCTTATTCCTGTTTTTGACTTGCATGTATTTTTATTGGTATCTGGTTTCCCATTTTCTTGTTTTGTTATTGTAGATGGTTTTATTATATTATTCATCCCATTATGTGAATCTTTCCAGGTAGAATAGCGCCCTGATAACTTAGCCTCTCATTGTCCTAACCTCTTTCTTAAGAATCAGTTACCCTATTTGGGTTAGGCTTGCATTGGTATGCAACTTTTCTGTTTTTATTAGATGTTACTGTTGAGTTATTTTATGACTGGTCTTTTTCATTTCTTCTTCCGGGTGGAATTTTTCCAAAATGTGAGGTTGGCGGCTGAGCCGCACCATGCACACCATCCCCTAACCATGTCCTCCTAGTGACTGCGCCTCATTCCTTTCCCCGTTTTAGAAAAGCTTAACCCCTCTCTTAAGTTCATTTTACTATCTCGTGATGTGATACATTCTGTCATTCTTTTCTGATGTGTGGTAGTGCTAAAGAACTTGTTTGATTGCTTATTCGAGATAGAAATTTCTTATAACGAGGAATGGCATATTCATGGAATATTGTTTGTGTTGTGTTTGTTTTGATTGATCTAGACTCTTCATTGTTTATCGTTCGTACTGTTTTATGTGTTGCTATTTGGTCTCGATATTGTTCTAGTGTTCTTATTGTGTTTTCATGCTTGTCCTCGTTTATTGTTGTTTTTCCTTGGTTTTGTGTTTCTTTCCTTTGTTCCAGCTCCGGTTTTATCTTCTAAGTTTGCCATTGTATTTGCTTTTTGTTGGAGTCCCTTCATTTTCAATGGACAGGGTAGATAATTCATCCTTGTAGTTTCCCATGTTGTCCCTGGGGTTGTGTTTTGATAGGGTGTTGTTTACCTAGAACAGTATACTTTGATAGAGTTTTATATTCCTTTGATTTCTTTTGTAGGTTTGTTTGCATTTTTTATTCTTTTTTAGAATTGTATGTCTGGATTATATTCCAGCTGATACGAATTTCAAATATTTGCATCAACGGCTGCAGCATACGTTTTGCTCGTTGTTTAGTTGTGGTTGTATTAAATAATTCTTTGCCGCATGCCCAGTTTGTCTCGAGCATGGTCGATATTATTATATACAAGCAATAAGACCAAGTTCTTCAAAGTAGGCCCATCAAGTAGTAAAATATTGGTATTTTCTTTACGACTTCTGTGTCTAAAGTGACCATTCTTACCCGGTCAGTACTGTGGGGTATTCCTTTAAGATAGCCATATATACTGTTCATTATAGTGACAGCCAGGGCAATCTGATGTAAAAAATACTAAATAAAAAGACTTGTTAGAGTTACTAGTTCCTTTTGTGTAAGCAAGCTCCATAATTTAATATCTATAATGTTACTTAACTAGAACTCACATATGGCCATTTGATTATCAGCTTCTGAAGGCATAAATTGATAAATGTCCAGCCCCTTGTGTAAATGCAATTTTTTCTTACAATGTCGAACATTGCAGTGTTTCTTATCATCACGTTTTTGGAGGTATTTAGATAACGGCTCTGAAACATAAATGGACCCCTTTGAAATGTAAATGCGATGATGAATGAACGTTAAATGAACCGTAAACGCAAGATGAATGAACGCGACCCGAACGCAGAACGAACGACCCACGCAATGTATAAAACATAACAGAAGGAAAGATAATAAACGCTAAGTCATAAACGGTTAATGCTAGGACACAAACAATAGACGATGAACCCTACTCGAAAACGGAAATAATCAAATCAATCAAAGATGTGATCATTTCTCTCGTATATATTGTTTATTTTTATCGGAATTAGGACATTAGGACATTTGTAATTGTAATTGCATTTTGGTTAAGTAAATATTTCATGGTCTTCAAATAAATATTGGAGAGACGGAACGGGAGAGTTAATTATATATCTTGGCTAAATACACACAAACACAAACGTACACACATATTTATAAATAGAGAAATATACAGAGACAGACACAGAAAGAGAGACAAATGTTTGTATACAAATTGAAATTGATGATTTGTTTTAAAAATTGCTCAATAGTGTAAGATCCACTGGCAGAAAAATACGCACCGTATGAAACAAGACACAATGGCAATTTAGATATGAAAAGCAAAAGTTAAGACCAGGAAAGAGAAAACTAAGTTTCGAAATGTCCGTAAAGAATAGTAACTGCTTGAAGAGAGTAACATTTCTAATGACCGTACATGGATACTAGTCAGTTATGATCACATAATTACTTAATATTAACTAACTAATTACATATCTTTTCAATGTATACAGTGTGTTCTGACACTTCCATATACATCTATGTAAAATAAAAATTATATTGTAAACAAAAATTATAAGAAAATATTTACTGCGTCCACGCGACAAGAGCTATCAACCATTTCTACTAGTCACCAAAAAATAGCAACGATATTGCCAAAGTTTTTATATATATATATATATATATATATATCTATATCTGTGTGTGTGTGTGTGTGTGTGTGTGTGTGTGTGTGTGCGTGTGTGTGTGCGTGTCCTACACTACTAGACCGATGAAGGCAAACTAGAAAGAGTTCAAATGAATGCATACAAATCTTGTCATGGTGACTACTAACGAACCAGTAGCGTGACAGGACGTCAGTGAGAAGTCAAGCAATATCACCATTATGTACCGGATCATGAACCATCTGGTTGGAACACCAACAACGGTGTACTTGATCTGAACAGGCACATCAACCATTGGCCATGCCAACATATACAGAGTACCATACTGTTCTGTTGACGCATATAAGAGTTCCGTGATCCCCACGGGCATCCTTCTTTGGAACTGGTTGACAGCGATTGTGTATAAATGTATGTGTGTTTGTGTGTGTGCGTGCATGTACGTGGAAAATGTGTAGGCACATCAGATGATTTTCAATTCGTCCCCTTCTGCGTTTGAAGACGAATTTCAAATTCTCTTGCACATTTTACATATTTATGATTCACGTATTTAATATAATAAAAAATTCACATTTGACATATTTATATGATACATGTATCTATGTATACATGTATCTATTATAATACGAAATGCATATATGTTAGTATAGAATACAAATCTCATAAAATACAAATGCAACTAAATAATTAAAAGCACGTAAATGTGAATTGTTTTTCGTGGGTTAGTGTATAAAGAATGCATCCACATTACATCATTTGAAATACGACTAGAATCTTTCTTTAAAAAAAGGAAGTTCATAAATGGAAAAGTTAAAGTTGGAAAAATAGATTTAATTAAAAATCTCTCTCTCTCTCTCTCTCTCTCTCTGTATAGAAGGCTCTGTTTTTCAAACCCAAGGACAAGATAAGATCAAATATGCATACACGTAAACTTTAAATTACCAAGGTAAAATGACAAAAGGTCCTATTTTAAATGTATTCAAATGTAAACCAAATATCTTACGTGAAACATTTTTTCTTGCACATATCTTTTCACCACGAGAATCAATCATTTCAATCTAAAGAACAAAATATGTTTAACTTATTCTTAGACATTATCTTATATATTACGAAAACTGAGACAAATAAAACTGGACAACAACCTTACATGCTCAATTCTTATTTGCTGTTAAATTTAGAACAGTTGTCCTAATATTAATTTATGCTGCTCTAAATATGCCACTATCTTTGGCAATAATATATTCATGGCGGTAAACACAGAAAAAATTCTTCCAATTGTACAATAATGCATAAATATTTCCAAGATGGAGGATAGTTGTTTCCAGGAGAATAAATCTAAATGAAACTTAAACCAACATGACAATGAACATCGCTTACAATTTTTACCTCAACACCAAAACGCATAAAAGTACACTAATTACTAGTACTTACATCATACCTAAAAAAGGTAGTGAATATTGATGTAAAGTGACGCTATATTTAGTGTCGGGCTGGGATTTTGTTATAACATATTTTAAGATACGATTATATATATATATATATATATATATATATATATATATATATATATATATATATATATATATATATATATATATACACACACATATATATATATATATATATATATATATATATATATATACACACACACATATATATATATATATATATATATATATATATATATATATATATATATATATATATATATATATATATATATATATATATATATATATATATATCAGAAGGGCTGAACAGACTCCAATTGAAATTTCTCAAAAGTATTACTTAAACGCTTTCTACGATAATTTATCTCGTGGAGAGCCTATTTAGCTAATCTAAAGTTTCTATAAATTAAATATCTGAAACAACATCGGAGTCCGCCCATCTGCTGCTGTAGGAATTTTATCCAAATATTTTAATCAGTGAAGAAGGTACTAAACAGATTCTAATTGAAAAGTATTATTCGGAGGCTTCCTACGATAATTTATTCCGTAGAGAGTTTATTTAGCCTCTAGAAGGTTTCTATAAGATATACTAATTTAGAATAGGTTTTGGAGTCCCTACGATAATTTATTCCGTAGAGAGTTTATTTAGCCTCTAGAAGGCTTCTATAAGATAAATTAATTTAGAATAGGTTTTGGAGTCCGCCCCTCTGCTGCTCCTTATTTGTTATTGTATTTTTTTCATCGGGGGTCATCCAAATATTTTATCAAGGCCGATTCGGTATTTTTTATTTATTCTAAATTAAAATCAAATGATATTTTAATATTTATGGATATCGGAGAAGCACATACTACTAGATTAACTTGAGAGCGATTAAAAGCAATAAAAAATATCTTTCGTTGAGAAAATCAGTTTAAAAAAAATAAAGGATGTTGAAGACGCAAAACAAGGTTTTACAGAATCAACCGAGTT
Source organism: Sinohyriopsis cumingii (assembly GCA_028554795.2). Lineage (NCBI taxonomy): Eukaryota > Metazoa > Mollusca > Bivalvia > Unionida > Unionidae > Sinohyriopsis > Sinohyriopsis cumingii. The sequence goes on along the minus strand of CM068838.1, from coordinate 70,422,966 downwards.
GTTATTCAAACCAATAACCAAAGCCACTGAAAAGGCTGCTGAAACTACTGAGCAAATTTTATTAGGCGATATTGTAGATCCTGAGGAAAGACGTCGAGGTATTCTTCCTGTGTTAAAACAAACTGCTTTGCAGACTGAGAAAATAGCAAGAAGGGAAAAACAAACAAAAACAATTCTGCGAGATCTTCCAGCTGAAATAGCTGCTGCTCAACCTGTACCTCAACCTGTTGCTGAAGAAATTCCTATAGAAACGGCCGAGGAGGAAGATCCTTCAAGGAGTCGACCGAAACGTGGAACTAGAGTTGATGCAATTGATAAATTTACTAATGAGAGACTTTTATCTATAAGGGATCTTAGAAACGTTGATGAAATGGCTGATTTTGCTGTAAAAAGTTACGATCAGCGAGATCGAGTATTGAAGCGTGAATACGCGAGAAGTTATGTTAGCTGCGATGATTGGTATAGGTGGATTTTTCGCGTCTACTATGGAATTAATCGGGTTAGAGCAGATGATCCTGATTTTAGAGAATATATCAGCGTAATAGAAAATAAATATCTCGAAAAGGTAAAATCTTTCGAAAAGGTAAAATCCCTTTCACCTAAAAAAAAATACCTGTACTTAGAATAGCTGAGGAAGAAGGTGAGGATTTAGAATAACCTAAAGATGAACCAGGTGCTACCGGTAGAGGATTTGGAAATAATTCTGTTTGCACCGATTAGAGGTTCTTATTGGAGTTAAACGAGCTGAAAATAATTCATCAGAAATTACAAATGAAGCATCTGATATTTGCCGAAGACTATTTCAGGGAGGTATTATTGATATTAGCATTTATCGAAATATCATTGATGAACTTGTTGATGATTGCAGTGATTAGTTGTTAGATAAATAAATAATTAAATAAGATGATCATACATGAACACCATCGTGGATATATGCCTGTTCGAATAGTGAACTCGCGGTTACCAATGTATCAGTTTACTTACGGAAATGGATTAGGTGATACTGTTAGCGGTCTCATTACTGGATAGCTCCTAAAGCGGCACCTATCGCTAAACAGTTATCGATGAAGGCAATGGATTTTATTCGCGATAAAGCACCAGCTGCCATTGCCAGCGTTGCAAGTAAAGCATTTAGCTCCATCAAAGATAGAATATTAAATCTAATACGTAAAAGAAAACAACCCGCTGCGGTCCAATTACCTAGCACTGATGTGATGCCTAGTAATATTAGTAAAGTAATAAACGACGCGGCGAATCAAAAACTAGCATCGTTAAAAAATCAACAGGATGAAATAATAAATACATGTATGATATCAGGAAGCGGTCTTCGTTTTAGAAGATAACCTTTATAATAAAATGTTTAAGCGAGTACCTAATGCCGCTTTTGATATGGATGAAACAATAGGTAGGGATGAATCAATACGTGATTATCAGTATTATTCTTATGACGCTACAATACCAAACCAGACTGGACGAATTGAACTGCGAGTCCATGACACAAGCAGATATTTTTTTACCTTCTGAGGCATTTATTGAGGTTACAGGTGAACTTGTAACTAATGTTGTTGCTAATACCCCATATGGCGCAGAAGTTATGGTCGGATTTGTTAATAATGGTATTATTACGCTATTTAGTAAGGCTGTGTACATGATAGATGGAAAAGAAATTGAAGCAATCAACAACGACGTTGATGTTGCTATAACAATTATAGGCTTAGCAAGATATTCAGATGATTATACCAGATCGGCTGGTCCAACATTAATGTTTGCCAAGGATAATTCCGATAATCCCGATAGCACTCAGTTTCTTCGCGTGCTAGTACCGCAAAATACTGCAGTTAATCCACAACCAGCTGGAGCAATTACCAGACCAGCTGCTGACTTTTTAATGTTACAAAGTTACAATCCTACTTTTAATCTTGGATTTTCTACGCGTAAAAATATGTTGCGAGGTGATCGTAGAAGATTTTCATGTGTGATTCCGCTATCTCATATATTTGGATTTTGCAGATGGTTCAAAAAAGTAATTTTTGGAGCTAAACACACCATTGTTCTTCAGCGAAAGGAAAATAGTAACCATGCGATCTGGAAAGCAGCTGCTGCTGCTGATGGTAAAGTAATTTTATTTAAACTATCTTTGTGGATGCCAGTAATGACCCCATCTCTTGCTGAAGACGAGCGGTTACTTTCCTTTATGGATCAAGGCGGAGAATCTTTGATATCTTGGTTATCAGTAAGCACAGATAATGTGTCAAATACAGTTAATGGTGAGTTTACATGGCATATATCATCGCAACAAAGCGTTTCTGCACCTAGACACGTTTTTATTGCCTTTCAAGATGTTAGAAGATTAGGTAATCAAGATGCAAGTTTGATGATATTTGATATATTAGGCGTTTCCGGAGTATCTTTAAGGATAAATGGGCATCAAGAACCATCTGAGGATAGTTTAATAAATTTTGAAAATAACCAGGTAGCACGTGTGTATCATTGTTTAATGTCGTACATGGGAAGAGATTTAAATATTGATACAGGATTACAAGTATCGCAGTTAGATTTTACAGCATTATACCCAATATATTACTTTTCGTTGGAACATCTTGATTTATTGAAACAATCTGTTGTTGATTTACATTTTAGAGCCAGAGTTGATCGAGGAGCTATTCCTGAATATAGAGCAATCGCGGTTATACTTAGCGACAAAACAATGTTACTTGAGGGTATTGGTGGCCGAATGAGAGTCATTGATGCCCAAGTAGAAAATATGTAGACAATTAGATCAACTACGTTAATTATAATGCCATACGATCATGTTAATGTAACTCTGACCCCGGGTCAGATAAAAAATACTTCATCAAGTGTAGCAAAAAAAAAAAATGCGGCGTAAAATTAACTTTAAAATATGATCAAATTTCTCAAGGTGGTCCAAATAAATTATCGCTGACTAAAACGCAACAAAAAGATCTCAATAAGGCCAAATCAGCAAACACCGGAATCCAGGCTAATCTTTCTCCGGGCGCCATCAGTAACATGAGTAAAATAGGTGGATTTTTTCCGTTGCTAGGTTTATTAGCGCCATTAATTACTAAAATAGCAACTGTTGCCCCGATAATAGGAAAAGCCGCCGCGTTAGGTGCTGCTGGATACGCTGGTAGCAAAGTAGCACAAAAGGTAACTGGAGGAAAATACGGTAAAAAAAGAAAGGATTCGGCCTGAGACTACCAGGAACTCCACCGAGTTGGTACGGAAAAGGCCTGCGATTACCAGGAACCCCACCGAGTTGGTATCCAAAAAGATTCTAAAACAAAATATTACTCCGATGTCTAATTTTGATTTAATTAATGCGACTACGAGACTAAAAATAAAATTCTTCAGAGAAGTATTTATGCGAGATAGTTACCAAATCATCCAAACCACAACGAGACCGGAATAATTAATTTAAATTCAATTGATGGTCCAGGGACTCACTGGGTATCGTACGCGATTAATCCACGCGAAATTATTTATTCTGACTCGTATGGATTAGCTCCACCGCAGGAGTTTCTTAACTATGCAAGACAGTTAAATACTCCAATCTGGTATTTAACGCTACCAACACAAATATTAACTGATCCTCCGATATGTGGCAGCGAAGCAATTAACGTTCTTGATGCGATATCAACATCAGCTAAACCGTATCACAAAGTTGTTCTCGAGTACACATCTGATAAATTAAATAAATCACTAACAAATAACGGTTGACATTTATGGAAGATCTCTTTCATCGCGAATGTTGAAAAAACGCAACGGATGTTGATTTATCAAAATATGCTACGCGAGATGAATTATATAATATTATTAGTCTAGCTGGTGTTGATCGTGACGAGGTTGTTATATTTCAAGACAAACAAGGCAAACTAGTTACCAGCGATATCTCGTGGAATGATATAATTAGACGCGTTTTAGACCCCGTCGAAGATAATATTGTGGTCCTTACCAGTGATGGTAAAATTAAAGATTCGAAAAAGTCATTCACGAAAATCAACGAAGAAATTAATAGATTAGTATCTAGTCGTGTAAAAATTACCGGTGATACAATGTCAGGAGAACTTAACATGGGAAAAAATAAAATATCTTCTCTTGGAGATCCAACAACTGAAGAAGACGCCGTAACAAAAAATTACGTCGATGATGTAAATTTAAAATTAGTTACGTTACGCGCTGAATATGATGTTCATTTAACCTCGTTCTCGAATTTTGAAAAAATTTCTTAAGATTAAACAGAGTTGGATGAAAATTCTTTGGACATCCTTTTCTAGCCGGTTTAAAACTTACAGATATTATAACAAGTATTGGTACAATTAAAAAAGTCTCTGATGATATTGAACTTTTTAGAATCTACGTAGAACGATTTGCTATATTAACCGTGGATATTACCAGTATAGTTCACGTGGTAGCATCTTCATCTGCAACGCGGACAGGAACAGATAATACAATAAAATATACTCCATCGATTACAGCCATATACATATTATCCGTAATTAGCCCGATAGAATTTAAAATAATTCACGCGGGAATACCTAGCGAATCTTTTTATCCTGTAACTGTTGAAGTACAAAAAGATATCGAAAAAGTGTTTACGTTACAACCAGCAGATGATACTTTGTCTAGAGCATCTTATTTATACACGCTAGGATTTGTTGTTAAAACATCTTAATTGGGGTATGGCGAAAGTGGCTATTTCCTATATAATATAAATGTTAGCCACTTTCGCCACGCAATAATTATTTGAATCATAATAAAAAATATAATGATTGATTGTGATGCAGCCGCATACAGGTATAATCAAGCCCGCGAGTGGCAAACTGAATTAAAAGATATCATCGACGTGTACACGACAAAGATAAAAAAGTATCAGCGACGATTAGTTATCGCTGACGTATTAGTTTATTCGGTATCAGCGGTTGTTGTTGCTGCTGGCGTTGTATTATCCGCTGTAACGATGATGGCTCCGGTTGCCATTACTATCTGCATTTCAGCAACAACAACAACAACTGGCGTTTTTAATATAATTACAAAAAAAAATATGTAGCTGCACCATAGAAAAACTATCAGACTACACGATAAAACTACACACAGCAAAAGCCGCCTATTCAAAATTATCGCTGTTGTTATCGAGAAGCCTCAAAGACGGTATTATATCTGATATCGAGTTCTTATATATGATTAATACCTACGATTCTGCTGGTATTAAAGATATAAATAATAATAATGACCGAACTACAAGCTCAACTAAGCCAGAGTTTAGTATTAATTTTCCAACGGCGATTCAGATAAATGAAATTGCACTATCACAGTTACGTGTTTATAATAGTTGGCCAGATATCAGATCAAAGTCATCTGAATCATTAATGTCAAATAACTCAATCGTATTTGCAAACAAAAACAAACCAGATGGAACACCCGATTGGAATGTTGTTGGATTGCCAACTGGCAGTTATCAGGTCGAAGATATTGAAAGAGAATTACTACTTAGAATAAAAAATATTACCGGCGATAAAGAACCTGGAATAAAGATAACGGCTCACGAACCAACATTATCTTCAGTTATCGAAATAACCTCACCGGATTATGCCGTAGATATTTATGCAAGTTCAATTAGAACAGTTCTAGGATGGCCATTAATTCAACCACCAACACCACCGGCGCCACCAGAACCTAAAAGATCCGATTATACCACACACAAGTTATCTTATCACGATATTAATATGTCATACATAGATAAATTACTCAAAATAAAAACTTCAACAGGAGGTCAGGTTTTTTCTCCGAGTAAAACCAGGACATCATGGTACTTTTATAGTGAAAATCGAGTGGTTACATATATTGAGATAGATGAAATTACCAGGCATTTTAAAGAAATTAGTGAAGAACACCAGCGACAATTACAAAAACTACAACAGTATTTTCAGGATTGTGTTTTTAATGTATCAAGTTCATGTAATGAGTTTATTAAACACGTAGAAATACTAAATCATCTCGTGTCTGATATGGAATATCTTAATCAGCGAATAATTCAGGTAACTATTGATGATAAGACAGTAACAAATGTAGGTGGCTTGCAAAAATTTTTGGAAAATTTTTCCATGACGGCAGCTGATTTATTAAATCATAGATTTTCCGGATATAATGCAGTCGAATTAAGAATATCAGTCAGTGACACAGTTGATGAGTATTTCTCTAAAATACTTGTCGCGTGGAGAAAATCGCTATCAATAGGATCTGTTCTCAGATACAATAATGATCCAGACGGAACCGGCAGACACATTTCACCAGAACCAGTAAATATTACAACAGTTGTCGCGGTTAATCTTGGTTGTGATATCGTCGAAAATAGCTATACGCAGACGCGTCAATATCAAATCAGGCACAACAAGGTTTTGTTCTCTATTCATTTTCACCAAATTTACCTCCTGGCTTTTTAATCATACAAGAACCAATCAATCCAGTCTATCTGCGATGCCATAATCTGTTATTATCACGGGTAATATTTTAGACTAACAGATCAAAGCGGTAATTTACTTGATACACGCGGAGAAATATTAAATAGTAATTTGTTGATAAGATCTTAAATCTTGCCCCGTAAAAGAAATAAAAAAATAAAAAATAAAACACTGGAAAAATTAACAATTTTTGAATAATTAATTTTTTTACTGGAAAATATTTAATTTTGTGAATTTTGATAGGGTAAGTGGTATTAAAAATCAACAGAAATGTTTGATTTGCTAATTCAGATATGGTAAATGGTAGTCAAATCAAGAAATTGATTGATTTTGCTGATTTAGATAGGGTAATTACCAGTCAAAATCAAGAAATTTTGTATAATTTTACAAATAACTTATTTTTACATAATAATAGAATATTATTAAATTATTTTGTTTTCTGTTTTTTGTTGAAATTACTTAATTCAGATAGGGTAAATAATACTCAAAATCAACAGAAATGTTTGATTTACTAATTTAGATAGGGTAATTTGTAGTAAAAATCAAGAAATTGATTGATTTTGCTAATTTAGATAGGGTAATTACCAGTCATAATCAAGAAAAGTTGTACAATTTCACAAAATAACTTATTTTTATATAATAATCAAAATATTATTGAATTATTTTGTTTTTTGTTTTTTGTTGAAATTACTTAATTCAGATAGGTTAAATGGTACTCAAAATCAAGAAAATTGATTGATTTGCTAATTCAGATAGGGTAATTGGTAGTCAAAGTCAATAAATTGATTGAATTGCTAATTGAGATAGGGTAATTACCCCTCAAAATCAATAAATTACCTAAAATGTCAATAAAAAAATAATTCAACAAATAAAATAAATAATTTTAATAGATTTAATAATTCAACAAATTTAATAATTCAATAAATTTAGATTATTGTTGATTCTTCCTCTGAGTCTATCATCTCTTTTAACTGTCTAACACGGATAGTAACTGTTCTCGCTGATTCATACTCGTTAGATAACTTTGATCTAATTTTCTCAATCGCGCGAGATAAATTAACAAACTTTTTTATCTGTGATTCATCTACCGTAGCCAGTAATCGATAAACTGCAGACTGAATCTTCTTTATTAATCTATATTGGGATGATAACGTATATCTAACATCGTATTTATTTTGTAATATTGTCTCGATATCAGGAATTAGTTTTTCAGCAATTAAATCATCTGATCATTCCAGATAATTTTAAATTTTCAATCTCGTTAATTACTTCGTTGATATTTTCGTTATTCATTATACTAAATATCATCTATCTAAAACAAAAACAATATAATATTAGGATTAATTACCTAAGTTACCTAGTTAATTAGTTAATTATCGTCGTCATCGTCAAATATTAAGGGAATATATTGAAACGAAATCCATTCACCAAAACGATACGAGAATGATGGTCTGTATATCTTTTCTGCAACATTTCTCGCCGAGTTAGAATGAATGCTAAAATATTTACCAGCGGAGTTCATCGATTTAAATATAATTTTTTCGCCGGTCTCCTCATTTACTGATTTAACCGCTTTAGGTTTTCTTGCTCCACCAGTATTTCCGAGCGAAGAATTTTCACTTTGAGTAATTGCTTGAAGATTTGATATAGAATTATTTAGTGGATTACCATCGATGTGATCAATTACGAGATTATCTTTGAGTAATCAGCGGTGGCATTCGAATACGAACCGGTGATTTAGATAGTGGTTATTGCCTTTGGTATTAGAATAAAGATAACCAAATTTAGTAATATTACCGACGGGATTTTTTGTTTTGGAGTGTCTAACAACACCATCGCGCGATGCTTCATAGTTATTAATGATAGGATGCCTCGCAAAGATATCACTCATTATAGAATTACTATTTGTCTAAATCGATATCTGTTGGAAATCTATCAAGATAACCCTCCTCCGATTTAATAATTCTATCATCAGAGTTATTTTTTTTTTGTTGGAGTGTCGCTTAAGTTCTCTATATCGTTTTCCACCGCAATTAAAACATAAACGAGTTGTTCGTCGAACGTCAATATTACATCGAATACATCTTATCGGCCCTAGATAACTTCTGCGAATACACTGTAGATGCTCGCCACAAAACTCACCTTGCAGGATTTATTACTACAATTTAACGAACCAATTATCAATCCTTTGCACTGATTCATTATTATTTAGATATTTGTCTAAAGTATAATATGAAAATATTTGATCTTGATGACGCTGAAGAGCTTTATTTGAAATTGATTCTGCTAAGGAAGAATTCTATAGTGACGGAGCATCTCATGTATGGTCTACGTGGAAGACTAATGAATTTGATTTTACAATGAACGATGAGCGAGCAAAAAATTAATTGAACCCTTGGTGATGAAAAATATATTTTTCGAATAAAATTTATTGTACAAACATGATTTAGATGTTTGGATAATTCGAGATAAACGCGATCCAATTATCAGCGAAAAAAACTATTATTTTAGGTAAATACTCTAAATGAGGACTATTGACTGGATTAGATAAACCATATTACGAAAGATCTTATCATGTAACCGCAGTTGTTTATAGAATATATAAATTAAATGACAAACCAGATATCGGAAATCTTGCTCCGATGAAAATGTCTGTAAAGTTAAATTCTGGAGCAGAACGAGTAATAGAAAATTTCACGAAAACAAAACGCGGGAATGGATTAACAGATCTACGACGTGAAAAAATAATATCTTGGGTTGAGTCAGTAACTGATGGAGCATCTATAAGCGATGTTGCTACATTGTCAGCGAAATTAAAATTTCCTATCGTGGTAAAATCATTATCTGGAGAAATCTTGTACTCGTCGGTAAATAAATCACGAGGATCACCTATAGAAATAATTGACCATAATTGCCATGCATGGACATCTTCGGTGATGATATTTCCTCAAAATCGAGTCATTAAATTTTATTCTTCAGATATTTTCGATTTTATTCACGAAATAAGTAAATCAGATCCAGTATCGGTGTGGCTATTTCGCAGCGATGATAAATACGATCAGTTTGTTAGGCCTGGAGGAGAATTATACCGTACAGAATCATTGCAACGCGAAATGAAAGAATTAGCGGAAAAATATAACGTAGATGAGCAATTATTATCTAACTGTTTTACAGTCCCATCGGTTGCTTCTTACGTTGCTAGAGAGAAAAATTCTTGGAAACCAACTCGATGGGATTTTCTTGGTGATGTTCAATCAAGTTGCATCGAATACAGACACGGCGGTCTATGGAATACTAAATATAATCACGTCGATATGATATCCGTTGATATGGTTGCGTGTTATCCTGGAAGGTTTTAGTTATGGGCGAATGCGCTAAATATTTTATGCAATTTGGCCATCCAACTCACGAAATGACTCATGTAGCAATTAACGGTCCGCTGCCAGATTTTCCCTTGACAAGATTCGCTCGCGTTGTATCTTTTGAATTTGCTGAGGGTTTTCATAAGATTTGTTATATTTGGTTTGGAAAACACTTTTCCGAGCGTCGTTGGGTTCCGATAGTTTTATTGCGATATATGTTAGATTCATATATGTTGACCTCGTTGATAGTTAGTGAAGCAATTATATCGTATAAAAAACAAAATTAGTTTGGTTACCAACGGATCATGAATCTGCAAAAGATTTAGGTAGAAAAATAATAGGTAAATTTACTCAAGGTGGCGCTTATGATCATCGAAGAAATCACTCAAGGTTAATTATGGATGATGTTGAATTAGATTTTATCATCACTGATACGGTTGCGAAAAATACATTTTGTAGTCATGAACTTATTAGATTAGCCGATGGAACAAAGTTAGGTACCGTTGTTAGTTATATTGAGGGAGAATCACCGCAGTATACTCATTTAAGATCATCAATGCTAGCATATGTGAGTATAAATTTACTTTCGATGGTAAATAAGTTCCCGAGTGACGCATTTAGAGTAGCTACTGACTCGTTCTACATCGATGGTAAATATAAGGAAAAGGTATCAAAATTAACCGGAGATGATTCATGGGGAACGTGGCGATTTAAGAATGAGAGTATCATTAGTTACTGTGAATCAGCGGATGTTAAAGTTACCGATGAGTATTATTGTGATATTGGATCAGAAATATCTTCGGCACCGTCGGTAAATGATCCAATATCACGATATAAAACAATATACGTGAATGGACCAGGTGGTTCAGGTAAAACAACGCAGGTTATAGAATTATTTAAAAAATCAGACCTGATTATGTTAACGCCAACACACAAATTAACGCGAGAAATGAAACAACGCGGGGTTAATTCTTGTACGTATCGCAGTTTTTTTCAAATATTGCGGTGGCGTTTGGACTTCCTCACGAATGGGAGAAAAATATATAAATAAAATTATTATAATCGATGAAATTTGTACCATCCCGTTGGAAACGCTAAAACTATTTCTCGATTGGTTATCGATGAGAAATACCGCGGTAATAATGTACGGAGATAACGGTCAACCTAATCCTATTGATGGAGAATCTCCTCATGATTGGTTAAAAAGTTTCGTTGATTACTACGAGGAGGTTGATATTGATCATAGATCTCTTGATAAGGAATTAGTTGAATTTAAAAAATGAATTCGATTGCAGCCAAATAAAATTCAGTGTGAGGTAATGCGAAAAATGATTTCAGAAACACCGATGAAAGATTTTTTAAATTTATGGAGACCAAGCGATTTAATAGTTGCTAGTAGAAAAATAGTTCGTGATGAACTTCAACAAAAATTATTTAAACTACAACAAAAAAAAGTTCCCAATGAGAAAGTCCCGCTTTGTTATCGACCTGCAGATACGCGACGACAAAATATTGATGTTGTTGTACCAGGAGAATCAAAGCAAAATTTGGTGTTAAATGATATTGTTTTGGTTAATATTGACGTTGTTGAATACGCGCTAAACGCAGAAACATCCCCGTGGAAGCTAGGATATGCAATGACGATTCACTCTTCGCAAGGATTAACTATCACTGATACACGTGTATGGATTGTTGATAATCGTATCGAGTGGTCAAATTTAGTTTATTTAGCAGTATATCGGGTTAGAGAAATATCTCAACTTGGTAGAATTGTTTTGAATTCGATTATCGTTGATGATAAAACCCACAATGATACAATAAAGAAAAAATTATATAGTTATGAGCAATACGACAAAAAAAAAAATAATTACACATTTGACTTAGATGTTGAATTTGTATTATTTCTTCGGCAACAACAACAAAATCATTGCTCGATTTGTAATTGTATAATGTTATGGAGATATATAAAAAATAACCCAAGACAATTTACCGTTGATAGACAAAATAATAATCGCGGTCATACAAAAGAAAATGTTACATTGGCGTGTTTAGAGGGTAATCGTAATCACGGATCTAGTTAAGTGATTTAGGAGGTAATTGAGTATCTGATGGAATTACAAGTAATTCTTCACGAGTAAATCCGCGTTGAGGAGCATTAGAATCTAATATGTACATCGCTGGTCTACCGGTTGATCTTGTAACGGCAGATATTTTATGTGATGTAATGCTCCAAATAGGGTCAGTTGCTCTTTTTCTGCCACCTTCGAGTTCGCCGTGTTTATATAAGTATCTTACGATAATACGATCTAGAACCGGTTGTGATGAAAAATCACGTCTCTTTATCGGTATAATTTTTTTTGTTATTGCGATGGCCGGTTTCACCTTTATTGACCTTGTTGATTCGTTATTTATCGCTGATATTACCTCTGGTAGTCTCTTGGCCCACTCGTATGAACTTGAATCTTGAATAAACTCTTTCGCGTATTGATATCCAAATAATCTTTCAGCGAGGGTTTTATTAAATCGCTCAACAATTGCCTGATCGCGATGAATTCCAGTGTGACCCCGCCTATTTTAACATTATTTTGTTTCATTAAATATGATACAGCGCCTAAAAACTCTTTACCAGGGTCAACTTGAAGTAAATTTGGCCAAGTTAATGGTCCTCGTCGATAAATTTTATTAAATGCGTCTGCAACATCAACGCCTGTTTTTCCTGTTAGCGATTCCGCTTCTTTGTATCTGCTAGCAATATCAACAACGGTTAGTATATACTTGTATGTTTTTAGTCCAATAATATCATGTGGGAGAAACATTATATCAGCCTGGTGAACCTCATTAGGAATACTAACATCAAAATGAGCAAAAGGAATTTGTTTCGGTGGTGGTAAATAAATTTGCCATACAGCCTGTTTTGACAACCACGATGCTGCAACAGGAATCTTTACCCGGGCGGCTTTAGCAAGTTTACTAATTGCTGATTTAGCTTTCCAAAATCCAGCAGGAGAATAATAAATAGATTCCATATTATTAATTACTAGCACCTAAAACTAATTTACCTTTCATGGCTGATTTTATTAACCAAGTCGATAATCTCTCCCTGATAGATTTATTAGGTATAGAATTTAGCGTGTGAATTAATTTTACATCCGTTAGATGTCTTTGTTGCTGATCTTTGCTTTGATAGGCCATATCATGAACGTAACATGCTTGAACGATAGCATTTATCGGGGTTTCACCTGATTTTGGTTGACGATTTTCGTCGAGTCTAATATCGAGTCGTGTTCCTGGACCGCAGTAATTATATCCTGGAATATGTTTTTCTCCAGGATATTTAGCCCAAGGAGCGCCAGGCAATGATTCTAATTTTTCTGCAATATCACCTCCGTGAATCTTTTTTCTTTACGAATCTAAATTTGTTGTGCCACAAACGGCGCATTTATCAGATATAGCTACTTTATTATTGCGAGTTGTAACTGAAACGGGGTTGATTGTTGATGTGCGAGATTTACATTTCACACAATATAGATCCATATTATATTTATATCATGGATGTAATTGATTTTTCAGCTGTAAAAAAACAAGAACCTGTTAAACACCATGAACATTACCAAATTCTATCAGAATGATAATAATTGGCCCATCTGGTAGTGGAAAAACTCAGCTGTTGCTTAATTTGATAATGAGATGGCTAAATTGGGATAAATTATATTTAGTTGCACCATCCGTTGATGATCAGCGATGTTATAATGTTTTAAAAGATTTTAACGAGAACGCATCGTTGCTGAGCGAGCGCGGTGATAACGTTATTGAGTTTATTACCGATATCGATGAAGCGCCATCAATTGATGATCTTGATGCGGATATTAATAATTTAGTTGTTTATGATGACGTAATGTTAGATAAACAATCAAATCCAGCCAGGATATTTTCTCGCGGTAGACATGTTGTTGTTGTTGTGGGGTTTAACGCCATTTTTCAGCACACGATAGGCTATACATGGCGGCCAGTATTAATGGTGGAGGAAGAACCCGGGAAAATCCCGGAAAGAACCACCGACCCACGAGAAGCTACTGGCAAGCTTTCTCACATACCCACATTGGCTGAATCCTCGACTCGAACCGCCGCAGGCAGAGGTGAGATGGCAGTGATCCATAACGAAGAGCGCTTTAGACCACTCGGCCACTCGGGGCCCCTCGTGGTAGACATAAAAACACAGATGTTATTTATGTAACTCAACGATACACACAGATTCCAAAGGTAATTAGAGATAATTGCAATATTCCAGCAGTATCTAACGGCGTAGATACACATACGCTAAGAAATATTCATCAAACTTGGTGTAATGGTGACATGGACATTATCAAGTTTAAAAACTTATTTAGCCACGCTCAATCAATGCCACATGGATTTGTAACGATAAATTTACACGATCCACGAACACGTTATCGAATCGGCCTTGACAAAATATTTGGATGACCCCCGATAAAAAAAAATCCAATAAAAATAAGGAGCAGCAGAGGGGCTGACTCCAAAACCTATTCTAAATTAGTTTATCTTATAGAAGCCTTCTAGAGGCTAAATAAACTCTCTACGGAATAAATTATCGTAGGAAGCCTCCAAGTAAGACTCCAATGTTGTTTCAGATATTTAATTTATAGAAACTTTAGATCAGCTAAATAGGCTCTCCACGAGATAAATTATCGTAGAAAGCGTTTAAGTAATACTTTTGAGAAATTTCAATTACAGTATGTTCAGCCCTCTCTCTCTCTCTCTCTCTCTCTCTCTCTCTATATATATATATATATATATATATATATATATATATATATATATATATATATATATATATATATATATATATATATAGTCGACTTAAGATTATACATATTTTATCGTCACGAGCCGAGTATGTGATTCAGTCAGTACCAGTTTATATCTTCAGGTGATTGTCTAATAATAGCGTAATGGGTGGTTGGATTGTGGAGGGGAAATACCTATTAGTTTTTTTCTTCTTGCGCCATTCATATCATTAGGGGCAGTGTATAACACAGTGTCTTGACATTCCAGAGAAAAATATTATCCTTTCTGTTTTAAAATGCTTTATATGAACTCCCCTCATAAGCTCCCAGCTATGCTAGCTTGTAACATTTGAGGTTTACCCTCATGTAGCCGAAAATGTATAAAGCATTTTATATGTTTATGTAGCCCCCATATGTCTATAGTGTTGTTACTTGTACAAAAAAAATAAAAAAATCTTTGGATATCAAAAATTTATTTAAATAACTTTTTAGAATTGGGGTTGATCTTTTCCCTAATACCTGGTACTTGTCTGCGCATCCAGGCTGGTTCTCCCCACTGTCCTGTGTGTGCTATATGTTTTTGCTGTATAATGTATATTCCAGTGTTTTGACAGGACCAGCATTTTAGTCAAATTTAGCTTGTATTGTCCATTACTCACGAGTGCATGTAACACCGACTGAGATGCATCAACGTTTGATGATGTGTGTTTAGTCGTAATGGAATATAGGCTGATGCGTGCAGTCCAGGCGATGGGTGTCGTTTACCCGCGGACCTGGATTCGAATCTCCGTAGAGTACGAATTAAAATTCTCCAACCTGTATGATACCATTATTTATATTATATTATTCTGCCTAATATAATCAAGTATTCGTGTGTAGAAACCAGTGATAACACTTTCCATGTTTGGTGAATATTCGTATCTCTCTCTCTATCTCTCATTCTCTGTCTCTGTTTGTATGTCTGTTTGAGAGAGAGAGAGAGAGAGAGAGAGAGAGAGAGAGAGAGAGAGATAGCTGGATCGATAGGGAAATTAGCAAAATTTTCAATATCTTTTCCTATATTCTTTGTTTCCAAATATATTGCTGTCGTTTATCACTGAGAGATATTTATTGTATTCAGAGCGTAAAACGTGAAATTTAAAAGTAAAATAAAACCTTCCTCATGTCTTTATGTAGTGTCATTTCTACACTATGCGTATAGTTTATGACTCTCCAAGTTACAGTTCTCGTCTTACAAAGGACTGGATTTGTCCATCTTTATTTTCCTCTTTGTTGATTTAACCTGTCTGTTTCATTCTATTTAAGACAAACGACATTGTTGAAAAAGCCCAAGCATAAAATAATAAGTAAATGCAATTGGAAACCTCATTTGAATAACTATACGGAACCGCTGATATTTGTTGGGTTAGAGGATGAAGTTTCCAACCCCAAAGTATGACAGACACAGATACGTCCGACATGGTATACAATTGAATCATGGGTAATTCCTGAACTGATATGAGATGTTCCCTGATCAGATGGGAATGTTGTATGTTAAATATGCTGAATTCGATATAATACCATTTTCCATTTTGACTGGCCCACGTTATGCATATTAGATCCACATTAGCGATATGAACAACTGCTGAAGTATAATGTTTTACGATATATTAGTTAGTTGAAGATATGTTAGCTTGTATGAA
This sequence comes from Sinohyriopsis cumingii, assembly GCA_028554795.2. Taxonomy (NCBI): domain Eukaryota; kingdom Metazoa; phylum Mollusca; class Bivalvia; order Unionida; family Unionidae; genus Sinohyriopsis; species Sinohyriopsis cumingii. Next base: position 70,406,638 of record CM068838.1, on the reverse strand, counting down.
AAACTTCATCAACATATTTTATGTACGCTTCGCGTATTGAACATAGGAAGGAGGGATCATGGCCTTGCTTCTCTGAGGCTTCCTTCCATATTTCAGAAAACAGAAAAAAGGTTTCCAACGTACTACCTCAATTTGTTTTTAAAGCATGGCTGCCAACTTCTTTTTCTAGAAAATGCAAAGCCCCTCTCCCAAAGAAACGTTTATATCGATGTCAGCCTCTGAGGCCAGAGACAGTTAAATAAATGGTAAAGAGATAGCGCATGCGATTACAGTTGTGCCAATTTAGAGTTAATATGACGAAATGGATATCCGCAGTAAAATGCATCGCCGCGAAAATACTTGTATTTGGCAAAACTTTGCAATCACTGAAAAGTGTTGAGCATCCTGCAGTAATTACTACAAGAACATCTTCACAAACCTAGAAAGGGGGCCGGAAGATAACCATCTGCGGGGTGTGGCAAGTGACCCAATCTGTAAACCCTTCAAGCTCGCTTTAGAAAGCAGAAAAATGCGTCTTTGGCCATGAGCTTTTAGAGTAATTTGTGCTACTGAATGTAAAATAATTGTATCCTACCCTTGCGAATTATAGTTTCCATCATTTCTGTTTATTCCGCTGACGTCCACTCCGCCGATACACGGTAGGCACTAAGTTCACTGGCATCGATGTTGTCCTCACTTTTTGCACATCAAGTTAATGTTGTTCAGCGTGCTGATCATATTTCATTTTGACAGTTGTAGCTTCTCTGTGGAACTAATCTGGTCCTGTGGCATTTACCTGGCTGAAGTTGAGACTATAAATTTCATCCTGTTTTCTTGGGCTAGTTTCGGGCACAACGCTGAAGTACACCCAAGAGCAAACAATTGCCTACACTTTTGTCGACGAGCTTGTGCCCATCGCAGTATTCTCCGCGATATCTTGCATGTCGACATCGGATTGACTGAATAACTCCGGATGTTCCAGTGAAAAGTAATAAATTGGGTACGGTGTCATGAAGTCATGTTAGGAAATCGGAAACCATTGTCAGTGTTTTTATGTCGGTCCGTACACGACTACATATTGTATATGCACGTGCAGTATGACTGGTTTTAAAGTTAAGTCGAATTTCTTCAGAAGGTTCCTGATAACCGTTTAACCGCAAATAAACTTCAGTCACTTCTAAACTGACAGCCATCAATCTACTTTCAGTTTGCCCATTGTCTTGATTTATAAGTTGAAACGCCACAAATACATGTTTTTGTGTAGTAAGACCCTGTTAAGTACTTATTAGCCATGTAAACAGTCCCACAATAGCACCTGATGGGTAGACGTATGTGGTATGTACGAGCAAAGACAGCGTTGAATCGGTTCCGGATTGCATAAACGATAACAAATGTGATTATGTGGCCACTGAAAGAGATCACACTTGCATCCACAATGTTAATGTTTCTAATACAACACTGCCATCAAAAGCAACTGCACCACACCAAACTGCATTGTTGGAATTGTTCACACCGGTTAATGTGACTGTATGTTTTGCCTCATAAACTAACATCTCACCTAAACTCAATTGTATGAATGAGGAGATTTAAAAAGGAAAATCGTAATGAGACTCCATGAATATGCCACTGACGCGGTGTGAATCCAACATTGAAAGTGCCGTTAGGGCCAAGGACTACAGCGTGCACAGCTTCATCATTAGCAGGGTTGGTTTGTTTTAGGTTGCCAAACTGTATACGGTTGAGAATCCGCGTTATCTGATGTATCTTTGATAAAGTTAACATCATAGTTGGACCAGAATATCTCGTTTAAGCATCGCTGCATTTGGCGAGCCCGAGAAAAAGAAATTAAAAAATCAAAACTTGTGATATCAATTCATTACAATGTAAGAATCAGAAGACACCCTCTATCGATACCGTTTTTTTCTCTCCAGAAAATGCGAGATGGAAGTAGTTCTATTATCGTAGATCTACCCAGCTCTGCCAGATCCAGTCGAGTAATATTCAAAACTGTCCCACATGACATCCCATGATGCCCACTCCCCTGGCCGTTTACGGCGTTGCCGCTCAACGTGACACTTTGGCTGCCTATTCATCAATCATACCATAGATACGTTCTTGATGATATTTATGCATGTAACAGTAATTAAGAACCCGTGAATAATGAATTGGGTGGCGTTCTACAGTTTCGTATTTTTCACTGTGTTACTCTCTCAGAAGTTCATAATATATGTAGAGCGCGCGCGCACACACACACACACACCATACAATCCACTGTCGGTTAAAGATGTATACTAGGCTTATTTGTTACTGTGGGTAAATCGGGTAAAATTAGGATTTTGTTGAATGAAATGGCAGGTTATATAGATATTCGTTAAATACAAATATTAACATTCAGTCGAAAGTTTATGAGGGATCGAAATCCTAGACGGTTAAGTTATTATTTACTAAACTATATGTTTAAGAGTTTATTGTAGTTTTTATCTTAGTATATTGTGGTACAAACTGTCAGTTGCCGAATCACGCAACAAATAACGCCCAAACGAACATTAAACTCTTATAAATGCACTCATGTTTAATTTTATTCATTAATTTATTGTTGTTTTATGATATTTCCTATCAGATTTAGAGTTTTATTTTATGAATGCTTGTTGAGGGCTGTCTGCTACCTAGTTACTTATAGAACAGGGGATTCTCAATCTGCAACTATGTCAACATAAAAAACTAATTCTACCAATGGTAGGTGATCTAAGGGTTTGAACATTACACAGCATGGTCGTTATCTTTTATCTAAATGGGCTAATGTGATCTGAGTAGAAGTTCAATATTCAAAGCAAATGATGTATTGTTTTGTTTGACATACGAATGACTCTTGACTTTGATGCTCTCAATCTGATGCTTTCACGAGTTCATTGTGACTTGGCCGAATTATTATAACCCCACCCCTCCTTCCAATCCCTGTATCTATTTGCCTATAGTTTTAAATTGATTTGTAACGAGTCAGAGTGAATGTGCCCTACATCACAGCCTCAATGTTCTTCCTGGCAGATTTTGAGTTTCCCAGTTTCTTTTCAAACCTAATATCAAAAAAGTTATAAATATTTGTCATTTTATGATGCGAAATCAATTTATAAAATTTTCTAAATATAATAAAAACCCGCCGTTTTTATTTCGTTTCAATGGCATGCAATGTGTTTACCTTCAGATTAAGTGTTTATAGTAATTATTTTGTATGTGACTCTATTTATAGAAATATAAAATATTTCTCCGTACACTTTATACAGAAATAAACGCAATTCCATCTGATCACATGGTTATGTTCTGACCAATGTAAATTTTGCCTTAATTTATTTTTTTGATGCAACTGCAATTATAAATTATAAATAATTCAAAATTATATCAATAAGCAATGGTATACCTTATCTCCCTATACACGATTTGTACCTTTTTTTAAAGACAATTGATCCAGTCTGAATTTAGAACTTTACAAAAGTTTAATTTCTTCCACACTTTACAAGTGCCTGACAAGTGAAATCACTGGTCAAGATAATGCCCTAATGCCTAAATATATATCTCTTGTATGTTTGTTTCAGGTATATATAATACCACATGGTGGTTATGGTTCCATTTCTTTGACATTGATTCAGACTGATCCAGACTACATGTAACCAGTGAATGCATGCATCAGTCAACGTGAGGGGATGTCAGGAAAATTACTAGCTAGAACAAATCTTATGTTTTATATATGTTGTTGTTGTTGTAGTTGTTGTAGGGTTTAACGCCATTTTTCAGCACACCATAGGCTATACATGGCGGCCAGTATTAATAGTGGAAGAAGAACCAGGGAGAACCACCGACCAACGAGAAGCCATTCTTTTCTTCCTTCATGCATTCAGTGTTCTGATGAAACTGAAAAAAAGTCTTCATATTCATTTTCTTAATGGAAAGAATGTTATTCATGTAATCGCGATCTTCAGGTTATATGTTAACCTTGACGAAAAAATGCATTCACATAATCACGATATACAGGCTATACTATTATCATTCATTATCCAATGGGTGTACCGAGTGACCGAGTGGTCTGAAGTGCTCGCCTTTACCGATCACCGGCATCTCACCTTTATCATGTGAGAAAGCCGCCAGTAGCTTCCAGTGGGTCGGTGGTTCTTACCGGGGTTTTCACTTGTTCTTCCTCCACTAATTATACTGGCCGCCATGTATAGCCTACCTTGTGCTGAAAAAAGGCGTTAAACACAAAACAACAACAACACTTTTATCCAACTGCTTGATGAGAAATATAGTTTCTAGAGCTAGGTAGGTAAAAAGCACAGCTAATCAGATGCATTCATCAGTTCAAGCGCTATTCCACAAGAAGATTTCATTGAAGCATATAATTGCACTAATAATAGAAAATATTATCATATTTCTAGGACAGAAAATGTAAATGTCCAAGAAAATTACGCAGTAGAGATCAGCTCACGTTGTTATCAGCTGGGTTTTGTGTTTGAGGGGTCTTTAATACAAACTGGTAATTTTACAAACCTATATCAATTACAACACCACTTGATATAGCATTAGTTACAGCAAGCGCTTTTGGACTCCATATGGGTGGATCTGTTAATGTCTGTGTTGGTAATGCTGAATAACAGATCGGTATGTTACTAGCAAATCCAGTGATATATTCTAAAAGTTCTTTTGGTCGTGCCAACCCATAATAATCAAAATAAACAACACGAAGCGTATGCAGCCCAGTGAGTAACTGGGACTGAACTTCCATAGAGATTATTGATACCAGTTTTCATAAGATTTAGTTGTTTTGGTAACTGATCGGGCATGAAAGCACCTCTAAAGCTTTTTATACTTAATCGCTGGACAGCATCAAGTAAATCAAAATTGGACAAGGGAAGCTTACTTCCTGGGAGTTCTAGCAAAACGTTCCTGGCATCGTCAGACCCCAACCGTACCATGGAGGGGAGGTGGTCCTGGTAGTCGTAGGCTGCTTCCTGGCGCTAGTGATTTGACGCTGCATCCCCTTTTTTGAATCTTTGGAGTCTTTTGTTTTTTAGATCATGTCGGGACAATCCGTGACCTATCGCTTTCTTCAATGCCATCCCGGAAGAGTTTCCAACGGCACCGTGTGCGGGTGCATTTGCAACAGCTGGGGCTTCAGCGGAAATCATTGCTGGTATAGCTGCAAGAAGTGGAAAAATAAGGCTTATAATAAACTGGGCATACAAGGCCAGGGATAGTGAGGGGGGTGCGCAGACATCCTTTGTTTTTTATAGGGTTCACTAAAAATAACCATTATAACAAGATCAGGAAAGTGCTTACGAAAAGATGTCACAGAAAAGGTAAATCGACGTTTTAACGATTTTAAAAATCGAACCTTCTGGGTCCTGGGGTAAATAAATGTGGCAGCGGTGGTGACAGGTGATATAATTAAATTGTTGTTGTATAAGCCAATCATATGAAGCCTTATATCTTCGTGTTTGGAAAGCTGAGCAGTATTGCTGAAGAGTATCAGTGTGTGCCTATCGATTTTATTCAGTTTCAAATTTCTCAAAGCTGCATTTCCATTGGCTACCTCAAAGGTCACCAGATCATGACCACTAAGCGGTAGCTTGTCAGACCTTCACACAAGACAGTGGAGATCTGATTTTAATCAGATTGTTGGCTTAGAATCATCTTCAAATCTTCAAAATCGCTAGCATAAACTTGTGCTAACTTTTCATTTAGCGTATGATGTGATACTGAAAGTCGTTATCGTCTCTTGGCTTCTACTGGTTGCTCCTAAGCAAAGTGTGATCGTTTCATCTTCATTCAAAATTTGATTTAACTTAGGGTAATCACTCTCTCCCTATCGCAGTAATTCCAGCATTGTAAACAGCAGCGGCTCCATCATTGAAAATGCGGCGACGTTAAGGGCTGTTGGAACGTCATCCATAATGTTGCTTAAAAACGGTTTGGGAAAGGCCTTCGATTACCATAAATAAGTCGTCGAATACTATCCGAGGTAGGTCTTCGATTATGCAGGTTGCCACACGTCCACTAACCAGTCTTGATTTACTCGCAATGGTAAAATTGGTCAATCATTTTCGAGGTGTTTTATGCTAAGCGAACTGGCATCGATGGTGCCACACACACACATGAAACCAACACTGTCAACCTTGATTTGTCAACAAGACATGGTATGCATTGAGTTGCATATGTGTTGATCCCTAATCACAATATAATATTTCAACTCTTATCGGCATGCGCCACCACATGAAAGTGTTGATTATTTAACCCGAGGCACTAGTGCCCTTGGCGGACAAAGTCATCCACTGACGGTATATTCGACTATCCCTATTGAAACTGTGTTGGTTTGGACAGTATGGGGTCATCTATTAGCGTTAAATTTCACCAATACAACCGGATAGTCCTCAAGATAAAACATTTTGAATAGATCCTAATGACAAGAAACTTAACGCTTTTTCGGTTGGGGGCTCATTTAAGATCATTGAATTGAGAAAAAAATAGAAATACTTTATTTAATTATCACGGATGATGGGTATTTAACCGTTTTTGGTGCTTGTATTTAAGATTACATTTATCATTATATAAGTGATGGATTCTGACCACGGTGATTGGGTTGCAGAATTTACTGACAAAATGATCGATGCTCTTGCAAAGGATGCCATCATCAATAGTGATTTTCTTCCACTTGTTGATGCATATTTACGCGAAATCGGGATTAAAAAAGTAGCATATACTATAAAGTATAATATGGTTAAGGGCCATATAAAAACAGACAGTTGGGACCACCCTGATGTAACAATACCAACTCGAAGCCAGTTTGGAATCATTGCATTAGTACGTGAAAATACCGTAACGTCGACTTCACTGCCAAATTCGAAAACACTCTAGGATTGTTTCTACAACGACGAAGTGGAATTCACCACTGAACCCATCCTGGTTACATATTTTACACGAATGTGTTACACCAACATTAATTTAATTCAGATTTAAAAAAGACATCGACTGTTATTCAACAAGGAAACACTTGTTCAGATAACATTTTTAGGCGACGAATTATATAATCGGCATGGTTTTAAATGAACCGGGTGTTAGGCCACCATAATGCACATTCGCTTGAAATTTAAATTCCCCTCAAACAGATATTTTCTATGATTGTATGACAGTTGTACCAGTAAGAAAAGGTAGTTGGTTATAAATGCGTGTGAGTGTTGCATCTGATCACAGTCGGCCTGTTGAGTAATTTTACTACGCAATTACATTAATAAAAGAAGAACCAAGACAGACCCTTAATGTTACTGACATGGAATAATAGTCGAAGCGAACAACCACTACAAGATGAAACCACCAAGAGAAGCTCGCTGATCAGTAAGTACGCACGCGTGTGTGTGATCGGTGTTATTTGTGGACTTGCCGAGGCCATGACTGTTGGTCCTGGTGTGGCAGGAATCACGGTAACAACAACCTTCATAGGTGAACCAATCTGAAGAACTGTTCGGATAATATCTACAAATAACCGGTATGTAGTTTAGATTTACAAATACGTATCTATTCAGAACTGCTTGCAGCTGCATAAAGCAATCTCAATGCCAGTTGTAATCTGTATTTGGTCGCTATCGATGAGTAAATAGTTAGCATAACAAATTTCAATGTCATCCCCCCAATATTATGATGATCATTGACTATTAGTGATCAATTAGCTTGCCACTGATTTTCAACTCGTAAAGAAATCATCAAAGTAAACCACTATAATTCGCCTTTGTTTATTTTTTTTAAAAATTTTTTTGTATTTTTTTTTTGGGGGGGGGCGGTCTGGCAATTGTTGATCACTCTCGAATAATGATAATAATCCAAAATCCCCATTAGTTCACTACCATTTGCCATCTGCTTATGTCACATATGGGATTGCATATCATCAGCCGACTGGTGAACAGGATTCTTACTAGGATTTCAAAACTCTGGTGTCCGGGACTCTTGAGCTGGAATAAGTTGAAGTCCAGGATCAAATACTTCGAGCCCTACTACTTACTTACATTATTTACCGTTGATATATCTACATTGCTATTAAAGTCCAAGCATACATTGTGGGTACCAAACCAGTCTGTACTATTTTTTACTTTGAATTAATTCAACATTAAACATAACAAAGATTAAAAAGATACTATATGCGAATGAACGATTAAAGGAAAATATCTGACATTCAGACAGGAATGAAATTGATTGTTGCTGTTTCCAACTCTTTCAAAATCTGATAAAATCCAAGGATGTGATTTGGCTTCGGTTTGAAGAAGGCGTTTTCTTGCCTAGGGATAATAAAATTAAGTTTACTTTCAGCGACACTTCACTTGCCCCTCTATAGTTACTTCATTAGATACATTTAAAATTCATTTATATTAATTATAATAATTATAATTAATTTATAATAATATTATAGCAATTATAATTAATCGCAGCCAATTATAATTCTAATTAGAGTATCAAAGATCACAGAAAATAGTGCATATATGATGACAATCATACTTACAACCAATTTCTCATTCAGTGCACCTAAAAATTTTAATCGATTTGAGGGTAAATTAAAAAAATTGAATAACCCTTTAGTATTTTTTAAAGTGCTCCGCGAAAGGGTGTTGCATACCGTAATCGGTTATGCTTATTGTACCGCGACCAAATTGCCGATACGACATGTCTGTGACCATGAACTGCGAGAGTTTGTATTATTCTCGAGGTATCTCCGGATGCTTCCGCCAAGCAGTGAGTATGCAGAGGGCAGCACAGTAGATGTTGAACAAGGATGAGAACTGAAGGTTATCAACTCTAAGAAAATCACATCTTAGTTACATTAATATCATTGAATATCGCTCATTTACGTAACAAAATGGCGAATTAGTGTTGGTGAGTTGATTTAGCTTAGCTGCTATTCCTGGTTGTGTTATTTTCCGTCATTTAAGAACAATTATTCTGTACCGTCCTATTCTCAAACTGGAAATATTGGGGAATACCCTTTTGTGCCTTGTGCAACAGTATTGGGATTGCGGACAACACGGAAGTTGTTTCACTGAACTGCAGCCATCATTGGCTGTCCAAGGCCTAAACAGGCGGTCTCGTCCATTTGCGTTTCACTTCTTGTTTATAATTATTCAGTTCAATTCGTTTTAATTCGTATATTATTATTTATATCAACAAATATGTCAATGTACATACATAGAGGATCTCAAATGGGCAATGATTTAATATTGAATTTATGAAACGAGTGAAATGATGTCCAACTTTTGCGTGCCTATAGAACAGGGGTGTCAAACTCAATCGGGCCAAAACTCAAATCACACGTAAGGTTGCGAGCCGAACAGGATAAACATTCAGTAAGCGGAAAATTAAACCTTTTTTAAACATTAATATAAATTAAAAGAGAAAAAAGTTTTAATAATAAAAAATCATTGGCATACCCATTTTCGCTCTTATGCCAATTTGTCAGAGCTGGATGTTTGGCAAGGGTGCTAATTAGGGAATTTGATTTGCACTTTATATCGCAGGGCCATTAAAAAATATTTTTGCCTAAAATTCTCTCTCGGGCCAGATATAATTGTACGCCGGGCCTGATGTGGCTCGCGGGCCTTGAGTTTGGCACGTGCTATAGAAAGATAATTTTGGAATCGCATTACGTAATAAAAGTTATTTTACGGCATAAACTTGCTGCTGTTGGTTAAGGTTCTTTCACTTTGGAGACCGGTTTAGGAACAGAGGTGATTAATTTATTTACTCCTATATGTTAACATTTAAACCTCTCTTATATATAGGGCGGATTACATGTTACAGGTACACCTTCACCCCTTTCTACACTCACACTATCAGTGGACATATTCAGTTTTATTTGTTATTCTTGTTAGGGGTTTAACACCATTATTCAGCACATGATAATCCATACATGATGTATTGAGCCCATGTGGGGGTAAATGGGCCATATTTAGAGACACAAGGATTTCTTTTCTACAGTTCCCTCTAGGCAGTCAATTCGAAAAGAATGTCTGGCAAAATGATAGTAGTAATAACAAATGCAAAAAGTTTCAGTAGACGGGATAATGAAATTTTCCCATGATCGCAGCCAATCAGTAAAAGGAATACTGCACAAGAATTGTATTGACTTATGTTAACAAGTCATAATATCAAAACTATTAAATCGCATATGTTATAGGTAAAGTGTACCATTGATGTAATAAATGATTTTATGGGTCAACGTAATTGCAAAGCAAGCAGAGAGTAACATGCAGTATGTATCCTCTCCAAAGGAAACATCACTTAAAAAGATGCAAAAGCGCCTGCACAAAATTACAACTAGCTCAATAAACAAATCTTGTCTTACACTCTTAATGAAGAAATTCCTAAAGGTTGTTGACAGTTGGTGAGCTTCTTTTGTAATTCAACCTATCACTTGGAAATTATCACATCGTTGAGTGATATATTTAAGTATTAGAGATTTCATGACAGATCACTTCAGCATCCTAACGGGCTGTCAGCATGGTTTCCATGCCAGACGAAACTGTGAAACGCAGTTCATAACCCTAGTGGATGAGCTCGCCAAATCCTTAGATAGAGGGAAGCAGCTTGACCTTGCCGTCCTTGACCTCACTAAGGCTTTCAATCGTGTCCCGCATGAAAGACACCTGTGTAAGATGGACCACTATAACATCGTGGGTAATACCCAGAAATGGATCAGAGATTTCTTGACAGACAGATGGCAGAGATTTATTATAGTAGATGGAGCAACATCATAACCAGTACAGGTTGTTAGTGGAGTACCACAAGGGAGTGTTTTTGGGCCCATCTAATTTGTCATGTTCATCAATGACCTACCTATGAGTGTCAAATCTACCACAAGACTTCGTAGATGACTATAGTATAGCAGGAAAGAAATGCCTCCAAGGATTAAGATCCTTCACGAAGACCCCAACCAACTGGCTCTCTGGGGAAAAACTTGGGGTATGTTGTTACACCCAGAAAAATGCAGCATCCTACGGAGTTTAAAGAAAGAAATCACCAATGCTGCCTGAATATGCTGTTAAGGGGTACAAGCTAGCCACTGAACAGGCAACAAAATATCTGGGGGTGGAATTGTTCAGAAACCTTTCTTTGAAAAGGCACATAGACAAAATAGTGAAAAAAAATGGAAGTTACAGTAACCTTAGTTTCCTGTGCCGCAATCTCCAAATCAACAATAAGGAAGTAACATGAGCATCATATTTCACACTTGTTCGACCAGGCCTTGAGTAATACTCAGCCATGTGGCACCCACATAATAAAGAACAAATAAATAAGACAGAGCTGCTAGATTTTCATAGATACAGTAACATTATTTGTGTCAGTGCAATGTTGAGCCATCTCCAATGGGAATTGCTTGAATTCAGGTGAACCAAGGCAAAGCTTTCCATGTTGCACTAGGTAATGAATAATCTTGTGGACATACCAGTGGACAAACATATTATCCAAGAGTATAGCCAAACTAGGGCAAACCACAAGAATAAGTTCCAGTTAAAGTCAGCATCAACAAATTGTTCCAAGTTCAGCTTCTTCTTCCCATGTACAAGGGTACTTGCAACAAATTACCATCAATAATTGTGGAAGCTCCTGGCTTTGGTATCTCCCAAGCAAGAGCTTTCCAAAATCACATTCTAATAAACTAGTCAGCTGCAGGGCCTAGCGATTCTCAGGGCTGCCAGTTGAGGTCCAGTATCTCATCGTTGCTATGGTAAACGGATTGGTCTGATTATTAATGGATGAAAACGTACACTGACACTCTTTTACTTATTTCTGCCTTTCCTATCATTACTCTTCTGACTCTCTTATCGCTGACATCTTTACTTTATCTTTGTCCATGCAACACCCATTGCTTAAATGTCAAATGTGACTGTGGCAACATATGTATAGATTGATGGGGTGTGGCAGCGAGAAATGTATTAATAGAGTAAATGAAGTACTTTACTGCTTGAGGTTCCTCTGTCAGTACCCTGTGAGTCCCCTGCCATACAATATGACTTGTATCACACAGATAATATTGTCTGATTTATGTATGATCTTGGCTTAAATTTCCTTGTGATTTTTAGATGATCAACTCTTTGTGATTATGCTCACACTATTTTAAAATTACCAGCATTCTTCGTTTAGTACATGTGCTAAGGTGTTGGCACCTGATTCGCCAAAGAACTGGTCCTGACTTAGAGAATATCATAACTGCTGAGCAGGCAGGCTTCAGGCATGGCTGTAGCACTTCTGATCAAATCCTTGCCCCGACTACATTTTTTGAAAACTGGTTTCAGAGGAACCTTAAAGCTGTGGTTGTTTTATGGATCTAACAGCGACATATGACATGGTCTGGCATGCAGGGCTGTTTTTGAGTTTTGCCATGCTGGATAGTTGAGACTATTGAACTGTTCCTTTGCAACAGCCGCTTGAGAGTGCATATCAGAGAGAGCTGCAGCTAGTGGAGGCTTCAGACTAATGGACTCCCACAAGGGTCTGTTCTTTCTACAAGTTTGTTCAATATCCATATTAACGACTTACCTGTATCACAGTCGCACACGTTCATGTATGCATATGACATTGATCTCTGGACCTAAAGTCACTGATTTGCTGAGCTTGAGGGGGTACTGAACAAGGATCTGGACGATATGATGGACTTCTTCAAGAAATGGCGCTTGCAGGCCTGCTCGCCACAAACACAGTCTTCAGCTTCTTTGACCTTAACAATGCAGATGGGAACCTTGAGCTTTGCATCCTCCTCAATGGGCAGCAAATAAAACATGACCCGACACCAACATACCTGGGTGTGACTCGGGACAGATCACTGACATTCTACAACCACCTGAAGAAATCTTCAGCAAAAAATAGCACTCGAAACAACCTACTCCACCAACTGGCTGGCGCTAGTGCTCAGACATTCAAGACATCAGCACTGGCCCTCTGTTATTTGACAGCTGGGTATTGCCCTCCTGTGTTGACCTGATCATCCCACACTAAGTTAACTGATGTCCAGCTCAACACCACAATGTGCATAATCTCTGGCAGCAACCATAATTGCCAGGAAGCAACCATAAAAGTGTTGGCTAAGGTCTATGCCAGTGGGAAACTTCCACTGTACATGGACATCATCTCACATCCAGCAGCCCGCTTGACTTTGAGATGCCCAGTCTGGTTAGGTCCGTTGCCGGATGATATGACAGCTATTTCAGCATGTAGTGTTGAGTGGTCTTCAACAGATGTTGTAAACCGCTCCCTCTAAGCTGAGCCATCTGTCTGCCCACCTTGCTTCAACCTTCCATGTCATCTGTGTGCCACACTCATAGCTGCCAACCCTCCAGGCTCGCAATTAGTGAAAATAGGGATAAACATTAGTGAATTTTGATGTGAATTCGTAAATGGATCTTCGAGTCCGGGAATATTTATCGGAACAAATGTTTTGCATGGTCTCCAGTTGATGAAAGTAAATTCTGTTCAACAAGAAAACTCACAATGTTTCAGCGTTGGTATCTTGCAGGTCTTCCTTTGAAGGCTTAAAATATTCCAGAGCTTAAATCTGCTGCGAGTTCTTAATTTTTCCAACCTCCATGTGCATTTTGCTACCAGTGTGCTTCCTCACATTGTCTCTGCCACCATGCACACTGCTAAAATGTGTGGCACACTGCGTGTGAAAAGCATAATATATGTCAGTGTTTGATGGCTGAATGCAAGACCAATTTTTGGTATATACCAAACTAAACTTCACTTATTGTGCAATACTTTTCTTTTTCCTTGGTGGTGAAGACATTTTCAAGATGCGATGCCTTATGGTAATTCAAATCAGTGTTTGCGGTGCATGTACAGCAAAATTCCGGTTAGGCCCCAGTTTCTCTCAGAAGCATTTGTAAAACTATTAGCTTATACATATATATTAAATACGCTAAAATGCTTTCTACCAGGCCAAATGTACCAATCAGCTATAGTTCCACTAATATCGCAACCAGCAGTACCAGACCGTTTCAGCAACTGCCTATATCATGACTAGCGCTTAACGGGTAATCGATTATTTTATAAAAGATTTAAAACTAATTGAGAATTGGGGAATTCATGATGTTTTTGCATGTGACGTGAATCCGTAAATCGCGGAAAAAGTCGTGAAATTCACGCCAAAATCGTGAGGGTTGGCAGCTGTGCACACTGAATTGCTTTCGGACAGGATAGGTTTGTTGTGTAGTCAACCTTGTCCGATGGGGTCAGGCCACAAACTCTTCCTGTTGCTTTGGAGCTCTTCAGACCATGTCACACATTGTGCACAACTGTCCACTGACAAAGTTCCCCGGTGTGGACTGCAGGCTCTGCACATTGCTAATGATGACGTCGTTAAATTACTGAGCATGCACTGCACATGATAATAATAATTGTGTAATTAAGGATCATAATTTTTTATCACAATTAAAGTCATATGACAAAATAAATATGAGGATAAACAGTAACATACAACATACACACACACACGCACAGATATATATATATATATATATATATATATATATATATATATATATATATATATATATATATATATATATATATATATATATATATATATATATATATATATTATTATTATTATTATTATTAATTGTTTTTTTCTAAAGTCGATTTTGCCCAAATAATTTATTTGCAAAGTCTACTTATAAAAATTTGGCCTTATTTTAAATTTTTAATATTTGTAGGCAAGTTTGATTTGTTTAGTGAAACAGAATTTGACACTTGCTAGTATCACCATGTTGAAGTGTCTAAGTGTTGAATGTTCTGCCATTACTCACAAATTATTTGAGATTTATATTTTGTCGTTCTAGCTTTTAAATAAAAATATCCTAATATCCTGTTACACTTCCATATTTAATTAATGGTACATAGATTGAAAAGCCTTGGTCTTAAGAAAAACAAAATGCTGTGAATTATAATTTTTGTCATCACTAGAAGCATAGTGTTCATAGTCTATCATGATGTCCATTGAAGGTTCTTTTAATAAATTCAGTGAATTTGATATGAATTTAAAGAATTATTTTTTATTACATGTACAAACTTTATTAAAATGTTTTGGTAAATCCCGTATGACATGTGCATGGTTTAGCAAAACTGTACTCCACAATGTCCTTGATTTCAATAGAGTAGCTTCCATAGCAATACAGGGTGACTTTGAAGCATCCTGGGATAAAACCTTTTGAGTTTATCTGTCCTATAGAAAATAAATAAATAAATTCGATAAACACGAGCGACTTATTAATTATGAGAGTGTTCATTCCTCTGTTTGGCCAATATTCCATCAGAGATCTCCTTATCCACTGTTTGAGATTTGCTTTTGTTTTTCTTTGCAGGTGTGATGCTTGCACATTAATTGACTTGCTCATGGCTTCATCTTGACAGGCTAGGCAGCCTCATTCAGACAATGTAACTGGTGCTACTTTTCATTGGGTGTAATGAGTTAATGTTTGACACTTGAAACTGGAAGATATGTATGTAAGTAAATTTCTAAGCATGAAGACTTTCTCAGTTTTGTTTTACCCATGTCCATGCAGACACACATACACACAATGGTTTGACCAATGATATCTAGTTTCTGTCACAGTGCTACCATAATCTGTATGTGATAAAAGGAATAATCTCAATAAAAGGAAGAAGCCTTTCACAGTATGCAAGTTTAACATGACACTGTTTTATTATAATTACCAATGCAATTCAGGACCTGTATTCCTGATGACATTTTGCAAATATTGTAACTTGAAGGTGCACTTTAGATTTATGTCTTTAGTTTAGATAAATTTAGTCCTTTAATCTGCTAAAATCAGTTTAAACTGCTTTATAACAGGAGATAATCATTGTGTACAGTTTTTCAGCTTGCATTATTTACTGAGAAAAATATTGACTCATAAAGAGTTGGTCATCATATCTTTATAGACCTTAAAACTTTCTTATATTTTTCATAGCTGCTTGTGTAATACTTATGTTTATAGTAGGTAAACATACAAAACTCCCATTTACTTTCTTTCCTTCTGTTTTGTTGTTGCATGTGAGGTTATTTGAGGCTTGATTCAAATGTTAAGTCCTTAAACAGGTTATTGACCATGTGATATCCTTTGATATGCCTCAGGTTACATCAGTAAGTATGTGTGTATCATTTAAGCTGTATGATGGTAAATTGCTTTTTATCTCAGTCCTGATGAATGCCTCAAATGGCAAGATATAGTGGTCACAGTATCCATTCATTGGTTATATGTCTGTCTCTCTATTACTATCTTGTGTCCAAGTTTTGTTAAATTGACTCGAAGGTTTTTCTCTCTAGTTTGTATGCAAAAATCCTCATTAAACTTAATTCAAAACATTATCAGATATCAAGAACCATCCTATGGGATTGTTGCTCGTACAGTCACAGCTCAGGGTTACAGGGAGTTATATTCATGTAGGCATAGCACACTTGCCGTCAGCCAGGGAGGCATAGCACACATGGCGTAATTCAGGGACATATTCGTAAAGTCATACCACACATGCCATCTTGGACATATACCTGTTGGCACAGCACACATGCCGTCAGTCAGGGACATATTCATGTAGGCATTGTACATGTGCTGTCAGTCAGAAACATATTTGTGTAAGCATAGCACACATTCTGCCAGTTGGGGACATAGCACACATGCAGTCAGGGACATATTCCTGTAGACATAGCATACATCCTGTCAGCCAGGGAAGCATAGCACACATGACGTAAGTCAGGGACATATTCATAAAGTCATACCACATATCCTATCTTGGACATATCCCTGTTGGCACAGTTCACATGCTGTCAATCAGAGACATATTCAGGTAGGCATAGCGCACATGAGGCAGTCGGGGACATATTCCTGTAGGCATAGCACACTTTTTGTCAGCCAGGGACATATTTGTGTAGGCATATCACACATGCTATCAGTCAGAAACATATTTGTGTAGGCATAGCACACATGCTGCCAGTCAGTGACACAGTACACATGCAGTCAGTCAGGGACATATTCGTGTAGGCATAGCACACATGCTGTCAGTACTGGACATGTTTGTGTAGACATAGCATGCATGATATCAGTCAGGGACATAGCACACATGATATCAGTCAGGGACATAGCACACATGCAGTCAGTCCTGGACATAGTGATAGAACACATTCATCACAGGCCAGTATATGTAGCTTGCAATCTCATCAACAGACCTTTATTGACAACTCTGTCGGAGAATAAGGACCATCTCTCAAGAGGAATACCTAAAATTGTTAATTCGACTAAAAGGCCACAGAGATAAATTGTTTACAGAAATATTCAGTGTTTAAAGATTTTTGATTGGCATCTCTCTTATGTGTAAATAAAACATTATGTTACAAGTTGTCAGCTTGGTATAAAGAACATGTGATCTAGGAATATAGACCAAATGTGAAAGATCAACATCACAGTGATAGAAAATAACCCACATGCCTGTTGCAGATTGTATATTGTTTATCTGGGAACTACAGTGGCCTCTTATTTCATAATAAGCAAGCAATGAGCGTTTCATCCATAATACAATTCTCGTATGAAGAAACATATGAGTTTTCCCTGATATTTCCGTATATGGACCATTATTCATTGGATCTTAACTTCGATTTGTTTTTTGTGCTTTATGAAAACAGAAACAACAACAACAATAGCACACTGTGTGTATATACAGTACAAAAGTAGTGAGATAAATGTGAATTCATGAAATGGGGTTATATAGTGTCAAGGCTTCACACATCATCATCCAGCATCTTTTTAATAGAATTTGTATGGATCATCAACTCAGAGTCAGTTTGTACTAAATACATGTAATCAATATTGTCATCTAATATCATCATAAAATGATGCTGTTCTTGTTTTACATCTTTACAGTGTATCATCTTAAATTTTAATACATAATAAATCAAGAAAAAGAATAATTGTTTGTTTTTATACACACATTTATATCTGAACTGGACAATACTAATACCTTTCAATATTTATGTTTTCATAATTGATTAACAACATTAAGAGTGTGAAATATCTTGTCTATTTACAAACAAATCAGGAGCAGGTTGGTTGGTATATATGATGAGAAACTTGTCAAAACTATGCATATTTCTCTTTCATTTACTTCAAACAAAATGCACTCGTACCTGACTTGAGCAGAAAAACATAAGTATGACATATATCAACATCTGACTACTTTTCATTTCAGAACCTCTACAGCCATGTGTACACCATCCAGGTTTGGTGATAAAGAATATACAAATTGGATCAAATGTAGCCTAGCTCTTACTCATTTCAAAGAAGGTCTCCATGATTTCATCAAAACAGAGGTTACAAACTTTCATGCACACATCAAGCAAAAAATTGCCAACATCCCATGTGGATCATCTGCTGGGAGTCATTGTACCTCCTGTACATGGAAGGGTATTAAATACAGGGGTTTCCAGCATGGAGGATGGTATATCAACTGCCAGAACAAGATCTGTGACAAATGGCTGTCTCAGATTCTATCGGAACATAATGACCCACAAAATCGAAGCATTAACTGGAAAAATGCTGATATCAGCAAGTGGCCAACAGATGGATATGAAGTGGCAAAAGTTTACATGCCCAAAGGCCAAGACAAAACAAAAAACCTACCTGATGATTTTGATGCACCTGCAATTCTGTCACTTTTAAAGTATTGTGCATGGTTTACCCTAAAAATACAAACTACCAGTATTCTCTCTGATGTAAGTTAAAATACTATTATCTGAATTTGGCCTTACCCAGTCATATATTTAGCATTAGTAATATAAATATTTATTTTGGAAAAGAATATTTTTGTTGTAAATATCTTTTACTTTGTCATTTGCTGTCTATAATAAGTTTGAACAGGCTAAATATTAGTGAAAGATTTTTTTATCTTCAAATATTTAGAAGAAAATGTTTAGAACCCATCCACACATTACTCCTGCATATGGTAAATGTATTATATTTACCCATATTGGTTCCTGTTTTAACAAAGTCACAATGAACACACACAAGTATCTGAACGATTATCAATCTGTTTTTTAAAGTTCATCTCTTTAAAATAGATGAAATGAAATCATGCTCAATCTACAACTGAATGTCATTATTCATTAGCATAAAATTTAATCTGATTGGATATGAGTTGATGCAAGGTCAGTGTTGTTGTGATACACTGAGTGCATCCTAGACTATCAGTGAAAGTCCGAAGAGAAAGAGATTTGGTGTACCTAATTGCATGCATCTATTGGAATCAGTACTAGTGCCTTAATAGGTGTTTTACCTCCAACGTACCACGGTATCTGGAAAAAAGAAAGTTGGTGAGGCCATGTGTCTTGATTGGCTCCACATCCTAATCTCAACAGTAGGTCACTGAAATCCATATCTTATGCTTCACTGACTTTGGTTATATTTTGTGTGCAACTGAATAATTAAACTTTTTCATTGTATGCATCTCTTTTATTACCATGCCCCTGTCAAAATATCACAGTGTACTACACTTGACTCTGGTGTAGGTTAAGTTTTTATTTTTTAACTCATGTTGCTTGCATGCTATGCAGTAAATGATGTCTTCTCTGGGCTCATGAAACATGGGGAAGCCCGGAAATGTCTTGCTGACCTCTGTTCTCAATTTTAGTATTAGGTCATTATGGCCCATATTGTATGTTTTATTGACTTTGTTAAATTTTATGTTGGATGTTCATTTGTTAGTCATTGTTCATGCTGGAATCATGGAATAGATAATGATATGCATGGAATAGATAATGATCTGCATGGAATAGATAATGATATGCATCTCTTCCTTAGAACAAAAGCAGATAATCGGGACCAATAATTCATCTTTTACTGGCTGTAGCAAAGTTTTTATCTGCCTGCAATAACGTGAAGAATTATTATGTCTAGACAGCTGTTTGCTACTAAGTTGGATTTTGTACAATAAAATCTGATTTCTGAACAATCTACAGTTATCAGACTTTGTTGATATCCTGTAGTTGGGGCAAGAAAATATTCCTATTTTATGTTCAAGGTCAAGGTCATTGTGAATTGAGAAGAAAAATTATTTCTGTCAAATAACTTGCGTCATCCACCATCTACAGTTAGCAAACATTTATTGATGGTCTGAACTTGGCGCAGGGAAGAATTCTTTCTAACCTGGGTTAAAAAAGTAAATGTTACACTGAAAAAATATAAATTGTTCTCAATTCACTACAGTTAACAGACTTTGTGGATAGGTTGCCCTTGGACTAGTGAAGAATTCAATTTTTTGTGAAGTCAAAGGCCAAAGTCACATATCATTGTGACTGAAAATTGTTTCCATACAATAACATCTTTTCTACATGATATACCTCAAAGAAACGTTGTGGATGTCTTGCAGTTGGGGAAAGGAAGAGGCATATTGACTTTGGGATTAATGATCAACGATCAAAATATATATGTGGCTGTTTGAAGAAAAATGATTTTGTACAATAATTTTTAAAGGCATAGTGGAATTAACTGAATAAACTCTGGTTTTCTTTCAGTTGATAGACCTTCGGAATGAAGTAATGCACTCTGGTGACCTCAGAGTTACAGATGTGAAGATGAACAGTTGCATTGATAAAATGATTCAGCTTCTGTCAGAGCTAAAAATACATGGTGATGTATGTACAGAATTAAAAAAGGTAATTCTAATATGATGTTTTGAATGCAGAATGATTTTGATTTTTTGCCTGAAACTTACTTGGATTATCGTTATGTTATTCATTAATGACTCGAGGTTTGATCGGCATTAAAATGAAATTTCTTTGTGTCTTACAATTCCATGGACCATCTTGAGGGCATCACTATTTTAATGACAACATTGTATTTCCTATTTGTAGCTTTCACCAGGTCTTGTTTTTCAAGTGATGTTGACTTTTTCATAAAGATCGTTGCTCTATGTCTATTCTCAATCAAGTAGCCAATTAATAAATTCAAAATGAGCATTTGTGAACATGTTTATCTAGCATGCCATTTATCTTTGGTCTCTCATCTTTAATAGGAAAGTGTGTGAACTAGAATGTTTGTTATCTATTTGTTCTGGTTGGATGGCTGTAAAAATGTTTTCGTTTGTGACATAATGTTTACCTGCGTATTAAACACTGAGCTTTAAATATATAGGGAAAAGCCTAGTAACAGATGACAGTGTATCAACAGTTGTTAGCTTTAAATAGATAGGGAAAGCCTAGTAACAGATGACAATGTAGCAACAGTAGTCAGCTTTAAATAGATAGGGAAAGTTCTAGTAACAGATGACAATGTATCAACAGTACTCAGCTTTAAATAGACAGGGAAAGCCTAGTAACAGATGACAGTGTAGCAACAGTAGTCAGCTTAAATAGATAGGGAAAGTCCTAGTAACAGAGTACAATGTATCAACAGTACTCAGCTTTAAATAGATAGGGAAAGACCTAATACCAGATGACAATGTATCAACAGTACTCAACTTTAAATATATAGGAAAAGTCCTAGTAACAGATGACAATGTATCAATAGTTGTCAGCTTTAAATTTAGTTTACCAGGAAATAAACCACTATTTTCAAAGTTCAGTATAATGAGAAGAAAATCATTCTACAATAGTAAAATAAAAATATGGAGAAGAATTTGTTTTTGAATAAAATATTTCTTACTCTTGTAAGAAGAGTGTCAAGTGGATGAAATCTTGCTGGATTACATTTATAAAGAATTATTTGTGAGAATAAAGGACACTCCAAAGCCTGTCTTTTACTTGATTCATCTTGTCTTTGGATTTAATTTTTATTAATAGCCAACTTTGGTGGGTTAAAATATGCTTTATATAACTAAAGGTCCTAGATGACTCATAGCTCCCTGTCCTTGGGCTCTTTCCATTTGGTCTTTATCATTTAGGTCTTTGGCTAATGAAGATAAGTTCCAGAGGTATCTCAGATGACTCAGAAGATGTATTTTCTTAATGATGCTAGTGGCTTTTGACAGATGTCAGTTTTCCTGTAGATAAAATGATCATGTGATCCCTTGATTTTATCTTGTACTGTTTTAATTACTTTCTTCTCCATGTGGTAGTGACATAGGAATCGGTGTCAATAGTATTGCATTTTGTGTCATTTCCTTGACAATGCTGCATCTACAAATGTATAAAGTAGGTCACAACGATATACTTTACATGTTCTAGTGATTAGTTCATGTATTTGTGTTTGTTTCCTTTATGCAGGGTCAGTTGTATGTACAGAAGCAAAATTATTGCCTTACATTTATAAAGGGAACATCTGAAAGGAACATAATTCCTCAATCATTCATCTTAATGGTTGCTTACAACATATAACAATTCATTGAAATAAATATAGAACCTAATGACATCACAGATTATTAGTATAATTAATCAATAAAATTCATAAC
The DNA here is from genome assembly GCA_028554795.2 of Sinohyriopsis cumingii. Taxonomy (NCBI): domain Eukaryota; kingdom Metazoa; phylum Mollusca; class Bivalvia; order Unionida; family Unionidae; genus Sinohyriopsis; species Sinohyriopsis cumingii. The sequence goes on along the minus strand of CM068838.1, from coordinate 70,384,201 downwards.
TGTTAAATAAAAAGTGAAAAATGATTCATATAAATCTGAAATTTCTTCTCTTTAAGATCCTCCCTTTAATTTAAACATGTTTATTTCTAAAATGTTTTTCTACATTCTCCATGTTTATATTCAAATTTGTTTAGAGATGGCTGCCTTATATCATTAAATTGAGAAAACAATTACTTCTTTTTGTTAACGGCTGACAATATGGAGTTATTATGGAAAATATTATGGAGCATACATGTACCTTACATGTTGTATTCAGCATTGGGGATATTGCCCACATTGAGAACTAGCTTCACAAACAGGAAGCAGTGAACACTGTCACATGTCTTGCGTTCAGCTCCTATGTTATTTTACAGCTTTTATAAATGTGAAGAAGATATAAATGTAGGAGACACTCGATGCACTGGATTTCTGCAATTTAACTTTTCCTGAGGAATTTATAAAATTTTACAAAAGTTTGGTTGTATTAACCCAAGGGTCACACTACTAGGCAAAGCTGGTGACTGAGTCACCTATAGATATGTAAACTTTGCATTCTTCTTTTAGGAAAGTGAAAACAACTTGTCCTTGTGACTTTGTAGCGTATAGTAAGTGACTTTTGAAATGCTCCCTCACCATAGCCATGCAGTTGTAAGATTGCTGTGTTTGTAGCCCAAGGCAAAATTTATTGCATGCAGTATGGATACCAATGGTTGTGTCAAGTCGGTTAGACAGAAAGGTCTGGTTCATTCATATATCAACTTTATTGCTTTAGTGTGTAGTCTATGAATAGTTCCCATAATGCTGTATTGGCAACAATGACATTATGACAGATAGTCAGGTATGAAGTCACTTGTGCATTTGCTCACATGTACATCTTACAGAGGTTTTTTCAAAATAGTATAGAAGTCTTTCTGACTGCCATTTGTTAGTGAACTTTCCAAAAGTAAACAAAAAATCGGTTGTAGTTGATCAAGTTTTACAAAGTTGCAATTAACAGAACTATAATGATCTTGTTACTCTTATCATCTAAAATTAAGTACAGTGTATAGTTTCAATTACACTTTTTTAAAGTCATATGGCCAGAATACACTGCATGTATCTTTCCATTCAAACATATACATCTTCAAGAATGACTACAATGAGCATGAGTTTAATAAAATTGTATACATTTCCAAAAATGTTTTAATTATAAACATATAATATAGGTTATATACATATATTGAGTTTCTTGCTTTGATTTCACTTCTCCCTAAATTTAAAGTCTAGCTTGATCCATGTGAACCAGTTTTGTCATTATATTCAGAGATCCATATTATGGACATGTCTTTTTCTTATTGTTGGATTACATTTCTTTTAATTTTCTTTATACTAATTTGCTTATGACGATCAATAAAATAGCCATAGAATGGTTTCAACAGGAGGGCTTGCCATTAAATTAAGTAAGTAAGACTCAGTGAATTTGTTTGCGAACAATACCTCGTATGTCACAAGAGATCACATGGCAGCAATTCACTGTGGGGACCAAATAGGTTGTTTTGTGGGTAGTATTTCTCAATACTAAGGGTTGGAGACATTAGCTTGGGAATAACTGGAGTTCCATAAATCAGTGTATGAAACTTTTGGGTTACTGTTAGTTGTGGGCAAAATACCTTACAGTAAAGATTATTTTTGTTGTATGTATATCAAGAAAAAAACACGCACTGATTTTGTTGTTAAAATCCATGTCGAATGTTTATTAACATTTTTTTCATGAAGACAAAGGCAGAAGACATTGACATCAATTTTCGAGAGACAGAAGTGACAGCTCTCCATAATCATGTGGTCTCTATCAAAGAAAGAATAGATTCTCTACAAGATGCACAGACTCAACAGATACACGATATAGAGAAGGTCAAGAACAAAGCCACAGAGACTGAAGGAAAAGTGGTTACTATGGAAACAGAAATTCAAGGGCTCAAATTAGAAGTTGTACAGGTAACTCATACCAGAAAAAAAATGACTTGTGAAAGTTAAGAAACATTGTATAAATTTGGACATTTATGGGTATTTGTCTTGTATTTTGGACCAGAATACATGTGTACCTTTGTTGTTTGAAAACCCTTTTTAAAACAATTAAACAAATTAAAACTTTCTTTGGAATTTCTTTATTTTTACATTCAGTACTCAGTTCCATTCATATAGTAAATGTATTGCATGTATATAGGGATACAGAGTTCCAGAATCTGAATGGCTCATTTGAAATCAAGCCTATTATTGAGTCATTAATCATTATATTGAATAGCACAAAGTATTTGCCACTATCGCTGTATCTCATCTTCGTAATATTCAACTCCTAACCATGTCGTAAAGAAAATCAGAAGATTCAGAATTTTTTCCAGCAAAGAAGAGAAAAATTAATTGGAAGGACAATTATGTGGTCATCTTTAAATCTGTGAAACCATCCATTAAAGGAGAAAACTCTGCGTTTTGCAAGTTGCGTAATTGCGATTTAACTATTGGACATGGAGGCGTCCATGACATAAAGCAGAATGTAAAAGCAAATATACATCAGCTTGCTGCTACAACAGTAACAGCACAGCATGCACTGGCAATGTTTATAAGTACCAGAGAGAACCTTGATGTAATTTTGTCAGAAGTTTGTTTTAATAAACAGCAATGATTGAATAAAACAAGGTAAGGAGAAGGCTTCTATAAACGGCACGTGTTTGATGACTTACTCAGAAGATGCAAGTGAGCAACAAATGCATCTTTGACATTAAATAATTAACTAGGCCTATCTTGCAAAAATAACAAATTAATTTAATATCCTAAACAATTAGTTTCATATCCTAAAATCTACTGAAAGATTAAAAATATTCTCTTTCTTATTTGATTTTCTGGTCAATTACAAATTGATTATTTTGCTATTGTTCTGCCTGTCTCAAATATCAATAAAGTTGAGACATACCATATCCAGTGTCTTTCCATCAAATGTAAGGGATTGTATCCATGTATTCAACTGGAATCAACATTTGGTTTAGAGATGACAGATTCAAGATAAAGAAAACCTAATACATTACATTAGGAATATTAGCCCACTACCATGCAAATCAAGCCCTATTAAAAGATGAAAATCATTATTTTCTATCTCATATAGACAAAGGGCCATAACTATTGCCCATTACCTCCCTTGGCACACCAGTTATCAGTAGGTTTTCAGCCTCTCTGCTACACTGATAACATTGTACGTTTTACCTCCTACAATCCAAGCCATTTTATTTGTCAAATTGGACCATTCAACCTTAATTCTGTATTTTTTGTGTTGGTCAATCATTCTTTTACATGTTGTATACATTAATTTTGCAACTTCTGAAAAATGTGAGTCACTTTGTCACCTTTATGGACTTAGTCCATTTAAGAACACATTACACCACACTATCGCTGACCTCATATTGTCATTTATGAATTAGGGCAACCGTAATTTTGATTTCTATATTAGTAACAGAGATGGTTTAGTAAGTTCATAACATGCTGAACTGTTAATTTATCCTTTGTCTTCTCTTCTTGTGTTGTTTAAGTAGAAATGTCAACTAAATGATTAAAATTATTAAGTTCAAAGCATATTATAAGAGGCATCAAAATGTGACAGTGACTATTTTTGATAACTCCGTTAGTAATGGGGTGATATTGGCGAGTTTGTAACATGCTGAATTTCTAATTTATGTGTTATTCTCTCATCTTGTGTCATTTCATTAGAAATTTCAGCTAAATGCACAAAATGCAAATTCAGAGCAAAGGAAATCAACTATAACTCTTCTTTTGTATATATTAAGTGTATATTGATATGAAGAGTATGTAATACAAAGACAGAGGAAGTCTGGGCTACAGTATTAGCTAGTCAGTAACATGCTGAATTGCTAATTTATGCTTTGTGTTCTCCTCTTGTGCCATTATAAGAAAATGTGAACTAAATGCATGAAATGCAAAGCTCAGAGCAATAGTCCAGAGGGAATCAAAGGGAAGGAAAGACAGAACAAGTCGAGCAAGAGAAGGTTGACATCCTCCTTATGCATCCAAAGTCAAAGACAACCTAATATTCATCGCTTGTAATTCAGACTTGTTGGGCAGCGACCTCTCAATTTTTGTCAGCTCAGTGGGTTTAAGTCCCGAATGTTCGAAAATGGCCTTTGGACCTGTAATTCTAGATGCATGGCGTTTGTATGGTATCCACTGGATCCATTTCATAATATAACCTCACCAGCACCAGTCGTATAGCCATCACTGACCGTTCAGCATTGAGAAAATGTCCAGCCAGCTTGGATTTATGGTTCTTAGTGATATTTGTCTGTTAAGCCATACCATCGGCAACATAACCTTAATATGACATAGATTTCAGTGAGAAATCTGTTCGTCCAGACAGGCCTATGGAGTGGCTGGTATGAGTGATAACCATCCATCTATCTCAGCATAGGGACCTTTTGATCAAATGATTTTGCATACTAGGATTTAAGGGAATCTTAGTGAGAGATCTGTCTGTTTAGACATACTGTCAGCTATATACCCTTACTATGATGAAGAGTTAAGTGAGAAATCTGTCCATCCAGTCAGGCCTTTGGAGCAGCTGGTACCAGTGATAGCCAGACCATCTTCTTTATTGCCAGAATCCAGGTTGTCTATATGCCAAGCAAACCAGCTGGCTGTTCCTGCAGGGCCGGACTTCGGTATATTCATTATTTATCCACATGAGAGAGTTAGTGACATTTTCAAAGAAGACGCAATCGTATCATGGATGCCACTTGGTATGGCTTATATCCCAATATGTATGTGGAACCAGGTCAGGATTCGACACACTTTGAGTACCGTTATGACAAAACTCCTACAAACCAGCCATACTTAGATCTGGCCTGTAATTTAGCCTCAAGGCTGCAGTCGAGGACATGTATATGGTGTTGGGAACTTCAAAATGCCCTTCACCTCCTACTGCTACTCACGACTATAAAATTAAAGCATTTGTAGATTTAGACCCAGAGGAAGAGATGTCATCACTTTGGCTTCTTCCGTTCAGCAAATATTAAGGAGATCAATGACAACCTGTTGTGCAGAATTGCTGACTCAGGGAATTATAATTCTTTCTTTCAGGGAGCCAAGTACTAGTGACATTCTCAGCTCTTTGGTACAACACTCAGATGCCTTCAGTACTGATTTTACATCCCCTGACAAAAAAAATCTAGTAGCAGGTAACATGTCCACTCTACTGCTTTTAAAGTGGAAAAGTGTGTTCTATGCCACATCAAAGCATGGTGGTACTACTTTTTCACTGTTAGATTTAAAGGCCAATGCATTGACTGCTTTGGCCAACTTCATTCTAATACAACGTGATGCATGTCTGCTGTCCACGGCACTCAAGCCTTGTCATACCCTGGCTTTATGGCTGACCCTGTTTGGGCTACCATTACTGTTTGAAGGAAAACTTAAAAATGTTTGGAGGCAGGAAGCTCAGTAACTGCCACTCCAACTCGCTGCTCAGCCCACATGGGCGTTTCGAAACAATCGGCCCCATAAATGCGGTGGGACGATAAGAGGATTAGAGACAAGAAATCTTTGCGTTAAATGCAATATAGATCCCAGCACAATGCCAGGGGACAACAGTCTAACCAAGCTAGGAGGCGACAATACAGAGGTGGCAAAAATCCAAGGTTCTACGCCTTCAAGAATCCTAACTCAAAACATTGACCTACCCTCCCCATTGTCTGTAGACAGCCTACCTGTGGGCGACTGTCTCCTTCAATTACAGGCTTAAGTTAGTGGATCTCCCTATTCCCTGAGACTGATTTGGGTGATCCTGTCCATTTCAGAGGGGGTTCAGATTTTATTTATACTACCCACTCCCTTTTCTTTCTTTTTCTCTTCACGGATGTAACATCAGATCAGTATAAGGATGCCTTTCTACAACAGGAGATACGGTCACTAATTGAAAAACAGGCAATGGAGATTGTGCAGAGACCACAATCTCAGGGTTTTTATTCAAGGCTGTTTGTTATTTAGAAGGGGAATAACAAATTGAGATCAATCATCAACCTGAGTCGCCTCAACCAATTCGTTTCACCAAAGAAATTAAAGATGGAGATGGTGAGATCAAGTAATCTCAGCATCCGATGGGATGACTTTGCCATTGATCTCTATCAGATCGACACATATTTTCATATCCCTATCCACCCTGCGTGATGGAAATTTCTCCCTTTTGCTTACCACGACACGATTTATCAGTTCAAAGTGATGCCCTTTGGCCTCAGCATCATCTCTTGGGTTTTTACAATGGTTATGGATCACGTCGTCATCCAGTTCCGATTGACTTCATCTACAACAATGACAGAGAACCTGGATGACATTCTTCAGAAACATGTTAAGTTATATTCTACTCCAATGAGAAACAATTGTCTCTCACTTTTACATGATCCAGGCTTTCCAGTGAATTGGGAAACGTCCGACCTGGGTGTGGGTATGGTATGGTGTTCGCATAATCAAAAGCGTCAAACTCATCGAGTCTCTTTCCAACAGGACTTTGATTTCAGTGAGAGAATTCTTGCAACTCCTCGGATTATTCAATGCGGCAGTGTACTTTTGTTGTACTCCGTAAAAATGACGTTGCTAGCACAATGGCCCCTCTTTCCAAATTCCTCGATCCAACAGTTATGATCATATCATAGATACAATCGTTCCTGCATTAGTGGGGCAACCCAAGTTGGCTGACCATGGGGATTCCACTGGAAAAGTCTCAAACAGAAATAACGGTATGTACTGATGCCAGTACGTGTGGGTGGGTTTCCCACCTGTTGGCAGACTTCACTACTGTCAGTGACATGTAGGAACCAGGAGATTGGCCTCTACAAATCAATCTTTTAGAATGCAGTCTGTCATCAACGCCTTTCACTTCTAAGAAAATTGACTATCAGACAAAACGGTACTCATTATGTCTGACAACTCTGGTGGTGTCCTATCTATTCAAACAAGGGAGGACTAAATCACCCAACCTGTGTATTCTGGTTTGGCAGTGTCTACGTTGGTGCGGCAATCTCCATATCAACCTACAAATTAACTACATTCCTGGCAGACTCAATGTCTTGGCCGACATTCTATACAGGAAATGGTAATCCTTCACATGGAATGATCACTCTATCAATTGGTCCTTACTCATATCTGCCCACTTTTGGGTCGTTTGATGATCGATCTTTTTGGATGCTCTGTCAATCAGTTGTGAGGGGTTGTGGTCATTTGACCCCCCCCCCATAGACTAGGTACAACAAATAATCCAGAAGTTATGGGTCAGAAATGCAAGCTGATTGTAATAGCCACTCCCAGATGGGACAAGTCCTGGGCTACCGATCTACTGAATCTAGCGATCGATCTGCCCAGGAAGATTCTGGCCAACCCGAATCTCATTCAACCATGGTCATGGGTGTTCCCTTCCAACCTGGACTGACTTCTTCACACCTGGCTCTTGTCCGGACAGCCTAGTGAGACAATTTAATCCTTTGATTATGGAGATAATTTGTGGAACAAGAAGGTCCTCCACTCTAAAGGCTTACGATAGAAAGTCGCATGTTTTCAGGGCTGGTGCCATATCAAGAATATCACCCCTCAAGTGGCCGACTTTTTTTTATCTGGCTTTTTGAAGAGAAACAGCTGGCACAAATTACTGTCACAGGCTACCAGTCCTTGATACTGGACAAATTTTTGCATCATGGAGACTTGGTATTGGGCCTGATAAAGATCTGTCGAATCTTTTAACTAAGTTTGATCTCAACTGAACAAAACTCTTCACTCTGTTTCCAAAATGGAATCTTTCTTAGGTTTTAACATGGCTCAATTCAGATAAATTTGGGCCTTTAGCCCACACTTTCACTAAAGTTACTAAAAATTGTTCCTTATATTTTAGCTTCAGCCAGCAAGGTGAACGAGTTCCATGCACCTTCCATCAACTCAAACTATCTTCAGTTCAGATCAGATGGTTTGGTGGTCCTGTTGACTCAACCGGCTTTATATCCAAAAATAGGTTACCATCCGTGGGCAATCAAAGAGTCCTCATTTGCTTGCTCTCTTCCTTAGACAGGTAGAGAACAGTGGCCATGCAAGATCCTGTTTGTGCATTCAGGCACTACTTAAAACACTGAGACAAGCCATGGCACATGCACATGCCTTTTTCTTCTGGTGAAAACCAGGAAACAGGATATCACCCCTTAAGCCCTTGCTTCATGGCTGAAATTGGTTAAACGCTCGGCGTACTCGGAGGTCTCACAAGATCAGAGTTGCCTCATGAAGAGTACCGCTCATGAGATTAGATCAATCTCTGCAAGTCTCGTGTTCAGCATAAGATTTCAATCTGAGTTACAGTAGAAGCAGTTGCCTGGCATGTAGAGTCAACCTTTTCAAATTTTTATCCCAATGATTTAGCTTCCCAGAGGCAAACCTTGAATCTGGTAGGTCCAGTGGCGGCAGACCAAATGACCATCAGACCCAATTAAAACAATCAAGACAGCCTATCAGCTTTGCTGGACTCATCATTGAACATTTTTACGTAAGAAGATTTCAGTAAGTATCTTCTTAACCAGTTGCAGTGGGCACAGATCAAGTGACCCTGTAATGTGTTTCTTATTTAATTAGGAAAACGGGTTATCATTTGCATGGCAAACCAGATACCATTATCTAGAAGGATAGACACCCGAGGTAGAGGTTGGATGCTCAGCATTCCCTCCTACTATTATGTATTCTCCTAATGCAATGTGATTGGGGACATATTTGAAGGAGAAAGCAAACTTTTAAGTAAAATGTTTATCTTAGAATCCATACCCAATCACATTACTTAAAAACCCTCCCAACCATCCTGCCATGCAAGCAGGCTCATTAGTATATTGCTCAGCTAAAACAAAATTGCAACACCTAGTGGTGGCAAGGGGAGGTAATGGACTAAAGTTACGGTCCTTTGTCTACATGAGATAAGTGGATGATTAGTCTTTTAGTAGGCCGCATTCACGAGGTAGCAGGCTAATATTCCAAATGTAAGGTGATTGGATAAGAATACTTGGAGAAACAAAATTTGTTTAAAAATTTGATTTTCAAGGTTTAACATTGTAGGGATATTGATGCACTTCTGTCTTAATAAATGGACTGTAACCAGGATTTGTTTTACCTGCAACATATGTAACAAAAGTCAAGACGTTGCATACATAAAAGTCATTGATCCTATATCACATTTTTCAGAAGCAAAATTTTATTGTTTTTCTTAAAATACAGTGTCATAAAAGATACATAATATTGCCTTGCGCCAAAATTAAGAAGGGTATGTGAACATCCATCAAAAGTAGGTCAGTGCCCAAGGTAACGTGGGCATTGGATAGTTTATTAGATTTCATTGGTACAAGTTTTTGGAAGTAATATTATGAGTTAACTATTGTTCCTATATATGTAATAGTGTATTGTTAGAAATTATGGAGCATTCAAGATTTCATGCAGGCAAGGTCAAAATGTTTCAGTTTCTTATTGTTCATAGAAGAAATGCAAGTACATGAAGGAGTTACTTCCTGTTGAGAAGAAGAAATTAACTCTGAAGTCAGCACATGATTAATGAAAATGTTGTTTTTATGTTGCAGCTGACTGAAAGTTACCAAAAGATTAAATCCTTCCTGGCAAACAATCCAGACATACATGACAAGAATATCTCAGATAACATACAGGCAATTGAAAAATCTGTCACATCTCTGGGATCTAAATTTGAGAAAAAACATGAGGAAATAGAGAGAAAGATAACGTCGATGGGAAGAGACATGAGAAAAATTACAAAAGGAATGAAAAGAAAATTGAAAGAAACTGAAAACAATACTGAGGGAAAACACCACGAAAGAGATGTAAAGATAACTTCGCTGGGAAAAAATATTAGTGGAATAAAGAAAGGAATGAAAAGAAAATTTAAAGAAACTGAAGAAAAACACCAGGAAATAGAGACAAAGATATCTTCGATGGAAAAAAATATTAGTGGAATAAAAAAAGGAATAAAAAGAACATTTAAAGAAACTGAAGAAAAAGCCCAGGAAATGGAGACAAAGATAACGTCAATGGGAAAAAACATCAGTGGAATAAAGAAAGGAATAAAAAGAAAATTTAAAGAAACTGGAGAAAAACACCAGGAAATAGAGACAAAGATAACTTTGTTGGGAAGAAACGTGAGAGGAAAAAAGAAAGAAATAAAAAGAAAATTTACAAGGAAACCAAATATCCAAAAAGGTAATTCTAGGTATTTAACCTGTCATTGATTTTCATCCTATTATAATAAATGCAATTATAAACAGCTTGGTTTGCTACTTTTGTGCACAACTTTTGTGCACAACACCTTGCTACAAGTTGTACTAGGTTCTAATAAACAGTTATAAACAGCCGAGTTAGGTATCTTTGTACACAGCTCCTTCCTAAAAAGGACACACTGCTTTAGAATAAGAATTAAATAATGTTGAATGAAAGAGGAATTCAAAATATATATTTTTGGCAAAACTGCTACAGCTGCTGAAAACTTTGTATTGCAGTCGGATTTCTACATGTTTTGTTTTGTGCACCTATATTAGAAAAAATTTGGATCATTTGTTCTTCCGTTTTTGTTCCACAACACAAGAGTTGTAACGGTAGATTGTGTTACCTTGCCTGTCCATCCATACATACATCCATCACTCACATCATGCTCTTGTCCCCCACCCACCCACACACTCAAGAGTGGCAGGGGCATATAGTGGTACCTATGTCTGTCCATTTGTTCATCTTGTACTTTGATTTGACCCAAACACTTTGGTTAAGATTTTTTTAGGTTATGTCAGGCATTGAAGTAGAGCATATGTTTACCTTGGACACTTTTCTAGGTTTATTCTGAAATTTATGTAAACATGCATAAGAATTCATTTTCTTTTGATTGCTGTCTTCCATGTGTTATGACAAGGCCAGATGAACAAGATGAGGAAATTCAATGAATCCTGTTTTGAGAGGACACTTAATTTTGTCTTTTATCTTCAGAGACAAAACTTGTATGTTAACTAAACACTGCAGGGTTGTGGGGTTCTATGACGCTCTGCTATGAGTTGGGGTGGGGTGCTCCCAATATTTTATTTAAATTGCTATGGAACTCCCACCATTGCTCGTTTTGTAGGAAGTGAAATTAGTGATAGAGAGAGGTAAAGCTCAGAGCCCCCAGTCAGCAATGCTGACAATTAAATTATTAAGAACACAAAGGTGAAATTCAAAAGAATAACAATTTAATACACTTTAAACGACATTAATTTCTCAACCAATCTTCTTCCTCTCGACCATGTAAAAACCTATTTCATCACGTGATTATAGTCTAAGATGGCTTTCCTCTGTACTTGGTTTCTACTCATCTGTGTTCTACTCTGCCAATTCCTTTCCTCCTTCCGGCGTTCTCCGTACTGCGATTCTTCCTATACTCGTCCCTTTCCTTCTTGTTTCCTTTTCTCCTCCTCCTCCTCCTTCTCTCTCTCTCTCTAGTGACTAGGATTGTTCTCTGCCTACTGCCTTGTTATATCCTGTCTCCCCTCTCTGAGACTCGGGACTTAACTACCCGGTAGTTCTGTCCCCAAAAGCTTCATGCGAAAAAACACAAGGACGTTATCATGTTTCGTTAGCCACCTCGCCTCACACTAAATCAACAATCAATCTTCAGATTAAGGTTATCTACATCTTCGGTCACTTATTCGTGCACATCGAAAAACCCACACATTCTTATAAAAAACACCATTGCAATAAAGAGATATCCTACTTATCATACATAATCTCATTATTCTGAACAATATCACGTCAATCAGACGTTCTGTACATTACACTCACATAAGTGTACACAAATATTCAAATATCCAGATTATTTAATTTTTCACACTGCAAGCATTTCCAAAGTTACAATTCAATTCAACAGTTGCAAAATCTAGAATATCACATGGATAAATGCACTAGTTTACTACAAAGTAACCAGATATCGAATTACAATATTAATTCTGACTACGAGCCAGCAATCTACATAATCATTGCTCATTTCTCAAGTACGCATGTGAATTAAACAATACAAAGGTAATTCTAGATACTAATGATTCTAGTAAGTAAATATACATACTGCACATAATTACAATTACAATACTGTAACATTCTGTAACAATGGAGCAAATAACTCACTGACCTTTACGAAGCTTTCTGTCCTTAGAATTTACCAAGGGTTTTCCCGCCAGTTCACGAGTGGCTTCCCGGAGTTATTGCTACAGCTTCTCAGCACGATGTCTTACAATCACTAATTCGTTCCCAACCCAAATGACTGTTAAATTCAGGTTCGAATTGATGGCTCCACCCTTCCTCAGTTTTGATTGGACATCAATTCTACCCCAGTCGGTTTAGTCGGTTAAAAGACGAGCCTCAGGCCATCTATCATCGCGGGGAGATTTACAACAGCAACAGGGGTCCTTTGTTCTAGAACAAAGCTTCCAACATCTACATGTGAGTTTTGACACCCAACAAATCGGGTTCTTGTAAAAACACGAATCGCTACGATAGCCGCAGGGTCTACATCTATACAAGGCTGCTAACCAATTCCTTTGTTCCTGACTTACATAATCGCGGGCAGGCAAACGTGACAAGGGTTGTCATTATTGTTCTTTTTAAGAATGTTTGTTTCAATAGAAACACTGTTGGGACGTAATAATTTGAGTAGTCAACTTTTTAATCCCTGTTGGCTCTCTTGCTTTCTCTCTCAAACACACAACATGAAAAAGCAATAGTCAAAAGAATTCCAGATTGGTGACTTTTACAACTGCTTCTAAAAAAATCAAAAGTGCGATGCGTATTTTGAATTATAACAAAAACAAGGAATAAAAGCAGATATTTGGCACATCCGTGTTTGATTTAGATCTAGATTTCATATTAGATATAGTGGAGTTGGTCAGGGAACCAGAATATTTTCGCGAGGGTATCTCAGACACTTTAAACTTCACATATTTGTTCACTTCACATATTTGTTCAAGCAATATTCAGGATGATCAAACTGTTGATTACATAATTTTTTTCAAAATTGCGACCAGCAAGTGATACATGTTGAAGATGAAGTGGAACAAAAATCATCTTAAAAAGTTAAAATAATCCATAAAGAAGAATGAAAAAGAATATTCAGATTCTTTTGAATAAAAGCAGGAAGGGAAACAGTTAATTTTTGGGCATCACCTGTCCATTTGAGCATGTCTCATGGCAGGAGATATGATTCATCTAATTGTCATCATCATGTGAAATCGAATAAAAACTCGAAAGAATTACATCACATTGAGAGAAAGCAACAAGCCATTGACCTCCCTAGGGTTTGGAACTGAACTTTGTGCCACTGTTCTAAAGGTAAATAAGGTCAACATGTACTTCACAAACTTTAAGGCTAAAGGTAATGCTTACCATGCCTGCATCAATTTCAAATGCTGAACATTTTAAATACATGTTTTCCAGCTTTACAATAATCGTAAATGCTATTTTGTTACACCGTATGGAAAACGGGTCAAACTTATGGAACAAAATCAACATCATTACTGGGTTTGTCTTGTTTGGGTTGGCAGGTCTGTGGAACGAATGCTAACCAAACAAAATATTTGTATACACGCATGTGTCAGAACTTGGGATGTCTCGGTGGGATGTGTAGGCAGGCATGTTGAATACCTTGTTATTTCCAGATGTAGTATTGCCACCTTCGACTTCACCATTGCCTTACTAGTACGTGATGGTGACAGGTTAGAGATACGTGTTTGTAGGGTAGCTACCCCACCACTTCATATCAATTAAACTGTCACATGATACTACTTTTAACTTTTGATCTGATTTCTGTGGCTGGATATTTATCAGCAAGATTAAATCTTTGTTTTGGCTGAAACAAAGGCTCGATACAATTGCAGGCCACATATAAGGCACTACAATGACAGCACTATTGCTGAGGAGGAGTTCCAGCTTATCTTTGATGAAGTCGAGAAATACTCAACATGAAAAATGAAATATTAACTGTGTGTCACTATTGTCAAAAGAGCAACAAATTGTACTATTTATTTTCATACAAATAATTATGTGAGCTTTGTATGTTTCTATACACATCTATCAGTGTGTTCTCCATGGGATTTAGTATATTTTCTGTGTAGGCAGCATAAAAAAGGAAACTGTCCTGAATTGGTAATAAAACAATAAAAAATGTATGTAAATTATTGATGAGGTCTCTGGAATAAATGTGAAATATTTTGATTTGGAATAAATTCAATGCATTTTAATATTGGGTTTTGGACAACTTTTTTTCTGAGTTTGAATTTTATTTCCACATGGGAATTAAGTTCTTGACTGCTTTTTCTTGTCAGTAAGCAAATATATTTAATTTTAATTTTTTTGAACTTTTTCAAATCATAAACAAACTTCTAAGCAAACTGTTAACATTTTAATGCCTTTGCATCCTTGAATGTAATGCCTTCCATGTTTCTTATCACCTGTTATATCTTGTATAGTAAGGGTAATTGTTATTATTATTTTATTATTATTATTATTGTTATTATTATTATTATTAAAAACTTTTTAATGCCTTTGCATCCTTGAATGTTATGCCTTCCGTGTTTCTTATCAACTATTATATCTTGTATGGTAAGGGTAATTATCATTATTATTATTATTATTATTATTATTATTAAAACCATTTTAGTGCCTTTGAATCCTTGAATGTAATGCCTTCCATATTTATTATAACTCATTATATCTTGTATGATAAGGGTAATTATTATTATTATCATTATTATTATCATTATCATTATTATTATTATTATTATTATTATTACATGTATTATTCAAATCTAAGGGCATTCTGATGGCATTTCTGTCTAAAACGTTCAATATAATATTTGTTTGGAAGTGGCTTATGTATGAGTGAAATATATGCAATACAGGTAGGTTTGAAATTTTTATCATTTTATAATCTTGTTTAACATGTATCCCTATATCTACCAGGTACATTTTCTCAAGAATGATCTGTGCAGTGGGTTAGTTTCATAATTAAAAAAATGTACTCTTCTAAAAATCATACATAAGATGTAAGCATATTTTGCCAATCTTATGATTAAAGTATACATTTCTGAAAAATATTACCAACACAGGCTATGTGTTGAATTAGTTACATGTGCCCATCTGCTGTACTCTCTTGGGTATTCTCCTACTTTTAAAATAGAGCAAAAACCTGTAGCAAAGTTTCATCCATTGGAAATAGTGGACAAGAAACTTAAAGAGAAAACCTGAAGCTTTAAAAAAATATTAGCTTATCAGCTTTTAAACAGTGAAATTGTAATTGTGGAAATTATATATATATATATATATATATATATATATATATATATATATATATATATATATATATATATATATATATATATATATATATATATATATATATATCTTCAGACTTGTCAGAAGCCCCCAAAAAGAGAAGAACAGAGACCGAGGGCCTGAGACAGCTTAAAAGTAAGTCTAAATACCCATACAGATGCACATGATTATCTTATTAAGCTCACTTGTATAGAGCATTTGAGTTTGTGTATCATTGTCTTCTCTAATCAGGGCATTATTATTATTATTATTATTATTATTATTAGCCCATGTAACCATCATACCACATCAGCTAATAGTGGGAGCATGTGTCCATCTTGCTTGATACAGTACTATTGTGGAGGCCATGTCTTTAATCAGAATTTCATCAGACTTGGACATAGCTGGATATCATTAATAGCTTGGACATCTTGCGTCTGTTTAGCTGAGTTTGTTAACACTCCTGTGGAAACCTTTCTGATCTAATTTTAATCTGACTGGCTAATTTGCTTCGACCATCACCAGATCAGACGATGTTGATACTAAGCAAGATCATTTTAATAAGGTGATCTTGCTTTTAATTGCATGAGCTTGTTACCACCCAAGAGCCCATGTTCTGTAATCTGATTTGACCAAAGTTGGAATGTGTGATTATATCACCTGAATCTCAAGTCAAATTCAGTATTGGGCAAGATCCATCTGTATTAATGATGTGATCTTGCATCTGATTGGTTCAAGTTGTTGCCATTCTGGAAATATTACATGTATCTCTCATCTGATCTTAATCAAGCATGGAATATGGGCAGTTAACATGACAATTTAGGATGAATTATTATCATACATCCACTGACTATATATATATATATATATATATATATATATATATATATATATATATATATATATATATATATATATATATATATATATATATATAGATAGATAGATAGATAGATAGATGGATAGATAGATATTGAAGCCAGGCTTGAGAGACAAATCCTCAGCTAAAAGTGGTCTCTCAATGGGTGCTCTTTCATTCGGGGTTATAATAATGTTCATCTGTGTTAATGGATAAGCTTGTCTTTCATGACAGAAGGTCTTCAAAAACATTCGTATTTCATAACAGGTGTTCTATAAAAGACTAGGCCACAGCATTTGCAAATAATTGAATAAATTATACTCACTGTAACTTGAATACATTATACCCATTGTAACTTGAATATATTATACCCATTGTAACTTGAATAAATTATACCCATTGTAACTTGAATACATGTGCATAATGTTATTCAAAACTAATTGTAAAATTATAATGATTATATAATTACCCAAAGTCGATGATTCTTAATGATTAAGTCTTTTTTCCAAAAACCCTTATTAAAGTATGACACAATTTATGTCCCTTGTCTATAAGTATGTCTGACTGTTTTATTTCAGTTAATAGTATTGATTAACAATTACCAAATAATGATCCGCAGTCTATTAAAATAGTTAGATTCCATTTAATTGTTCAGTAGTTATTGCACATAAATATAATATTTTTGCATACCATATAATACCTTCTATCTCTCCTTCCATCCATCTCTCCATCACCACTAATCATCCTGAAGACTGCTCTGGTAGCCTACTATTTAGAGAGTCCGTCTCTGATGCGGGATATCACAGGTTCGAACTCCAGCTATGTCATAGCGAAGACTTATAAAAAACAGTACTAGCAGCTGCCTCGCAGGGCTCTCAGCATTAAAGTTGTTGGTGCAAGGACTGGTCTGCCTGGTACCAGGATAATGTAACTGGGTGGAACATGATGCTATTTTTATGTGGTATGATGCCCCAATGCTAGACGTCACGATATACTGTCACACTGCAGATCTCATAGTGATATGCATGAAAAATTATTACAGCTATGTTAAAAATCCAAAACACACAAACATGTCCTGATGATGCTTGAAATAAACAAGCAATCATGTTGTACTGTTGTGACCATCTGTGAGAGATACTTTGTTGTTTTGTCAATTAGCAAGCAACCAAGATGGTCATGACAGTAATGTTTTGTATGTTGTTCTAGGAGGAAGACACATTACGATTGAAACCTGTGTCAGAGAGCCACATATGTATAAAATTGACTATAATATAGAAGCAACTGTTATATGGAGGTTAATTTTATATTGAATGTATTATGTTGGGTCTTGAATGGCCTGGCTCTCTTACAGAGGTGGATGCTATAGCAGGTTTGAATTATATGTGACTGACTTTAGTTTAATCCCCTCTGGCAACAGTTTCAATTGAGGGTTGGAGGTTGGTTTGTAGAACATTAATTAAAATAATTGTGATTTGACATGAGCAGATTTATTGTTTTCTCCTAGGGAAGTTTGTCTGTGATGCATTCTTTCCTTTATTTTCATTAATATTTTCTTTCTTTTAGATCAAACAGAGGACAAGCTTAATACACTCAGAAGTCTAGAATGCGTTCCAACAAAACAAGCAGAAGAAGCTAAGAAATTGCTAGAGAGGAAAAGATCCATTGTTATTAGAGGGAACCCAGGAGAAGGCAAGACGACAACTGCCCTCCACCTGATAGATAATGAAATGTATAAAGATAAGCGTGTGGTGCTTTATTATCCACGAGACTGGATGGTTCACCTACCATACCATACAGGAACATGTTGATGCAGGAAAGTTACAGGTCATCATTACAACTAGAGATGACATATTGTCAAAGGCTCATTTCAGGTTAGGATCACTGAAACTATTTTCTGATGATCTGACACTGACATTGTCTTCAAATCTACTATTAGATTCAGAGAAAGTTAGCATTTTGAATAGAGAACTTCAGCGGTATAAAAAAAACATGAAAGAAGATGAAAAAGAAAAATGCATAGCCAAATTTAGTGGGCTAGTTGGTTTTCCCCAGTGCTATTTACTATTTGCAAGGGATAGTAAGTTATTTGATAGAGGACCAGTTTTCTTCAGATCTCCAAATGAATTCTTCGTTGCAAATATCATTCAGTTAGAGGCTACAAGTTTCATGTCTCTGGCTTTTCTTTTCTGCAATAATACAATATGGGAGGAGAATTTATCACCTGAAACCATGCCTGAAATCAGCAAAAATATATTGGCAGAACTGGCTTCCAATCTTAGTAGTTTAGAAAAGAATGTATCCATCACATTACTTAGAGATGCTTATGACAGTTTTTTGGAGTTGTATGTTGTGAAGTCCTTATCATATGCTTTTGAATTTAAAAATATTGCTGAAAAACCCTGTATCAGGTTCGCACATGCTACAGTCCATGACGCTGTAGGACAAGTACTTGGGGTTCGTTGTCCAGAGATGGTTGTAAAATATTGTGTTTCTGAATATTTATATCAGAAGACCTACACTGCAATGTCCAAGGATGGTAATTCTCATAATGTATTTATACCTGTGTCTGTATACGGACTTCTGGCAAAGAGGATGGTTCCTGATGTCATAGAGAGAAGGCTTATACGGAGTGTTGTGAAACATTCATCTCTGAAACAGCATGATTATTTGAAGAAACTGAAATTTGAGCTGCAGAAACGTAATAGGGACAAGGACTTGTTCATAGCTGGTTCCAGTGGGAGGTTATTTCAGCTGTTCTCTTTGTCTGATGAAGATTTATTAGAAGGAGAGTATAAAACATTTATGCAATATATTTTACAAAATGATGAAGAAGTAGTAAGATTAGTATATAGTGAATTTTTGGAATTCTTGGCATGTGCACATAAAAAGAACAGTTCTAAATGTTGGAAGTGTACACAGAAGCAGGAGCTACTGGAATTATCTCTCTACTACCACCATTTTCAGATTGCAGATAAAGTAATTACTATGAATGCATATTATACACATGTAAGTCTCTGTAATGCTGCAAAACATGGTGACCTCGTAAAGGTTCAAACTATCGTAGAAGCCTTAAAGAGGAGTCAGGTTTTCGATCCAGGATGTGAGGAGGCAAAATATGCATTTTGTAGAGCATGTATATCAGGAAACCAGAGCTTGATTGAGTTTGTGATACAAGAAGGGATCATAATGTGTAGCTGGCAAGTAGCAGATGCTGTACGACATGGAAATATCAATGTTTTAAAGAAGGTAGTGGAACATTTGAAAAGTCATAATAAATGGAATCCACATTGGGAGCCATATATAAGATATGGGAAGTTTCACTATCGCTATGAAGTATTCCATACGCCAGATACTTATTTAAGAAAAAAAAAAGATACATGTTGGAAAGTTAGACATTTATGTCAGCAATTCGAAAGACCAGTCTCTTATTTAAGAACAAGAACAGAAAATAGCATTCCATATTCCATAGCACTATTCCTAACCTACTATAATCAGAAGTTTGATATGGCACATTATCTCCTTAAAAACAAGGTAAAACCATTGATGTGCATGCTTTCTGCTCTGTCAGAACATAGTTCACAGAAAGTTGTTGCCAGAGTGATACAGGATCTGAAAGACACTGAGAAATGGGATCCTAAGTGTTATTATGCATCTGAAGCATTACAAAATGTTTGTAGACAAAAGAAGTGTGATGTGTGTGACCTTCTTGTTAAGGAGGGAGTCTCATTAACAATGGAGAATCTTCCTGGCTTAGTAGATAGTGTATCAATAGAGTACATTAAGAAAATAATACAGAATATGAAAGACATGGACATTTGGGATCCTACATGTGATGTTGCATCCAAAGCATTAGGAAATGCTTATAAAAATCGGAAGTATGATGTGTATGACCTGCTACTTCAGGAAGGAGTCTCATTAAGAATGAAGAATCTTCCTGACGTGGTATACAATGGGTCGTTCAAGGCTATTAAGAAATCAATACAGAATATGATAGACACTGACAGATGGGACCCTACGTGTGATGATGCATCTAAAGCATTAGAAATTAGTTATGGGCATGTGATGAATAATGCATGTGATCTGCTAATTCAGGAGGGAGTCTCACTAACAATGAAGAATCTTCCTGGCATGGTATACTATGGGTCGCTCAAGTCCATTAAGAAAGCAATAAAGAATATGAAAGACACTGACAGTTGGGATCCTAAGTGTGATGTTGCATCTGAAGCATTAGGAAATGCTTATAAACATTGCAAGTATGATGTATGTGATCTACTACTTGAGGAAGGAATCTCATTAAAAATGAAGGATCTTCCATTTCTGGTAGATGATTTATCATTTGAGTCCTTTAAGAAAGCATTAAAGAATTTGAAAGACACTGACAATTGGGATCCTGAGTGTGATGATGCATCTGAAGCATTAGGAAAAGCTTATAAATGTCGAAAGTATGATGTATGGCATCTGCTAGCTCATGATGGAATCTCAATAAAAATGAAACATCTTCCTAGGGTGGTATCCATTGCATCAGTTGAGTCCATTAAGAAAACAATACAGAATATGAAAGACAGTGGAAATTGGGATCCTAAGTGTGATTATGCATATAAAGCATTAGTAATGGCTGATAGAGCAGACAAGTATGGTATATTTGATCTGTTAGTTCAGGAGGGAATCTTACCTTCAGAGGTCTGTCTTCCTATTATGATAGATGGAGTAGTGAGTGTGCCACCTGAGTACATTAAGAAAAGAATAAAGATTTTTAAAGACACTGGCAATTGGAATCCTAAGTGTGATGGTGCATCCGAAGCATTACAAACTGCTTATATATATGAGCAGTATAATGTATGTGATCTGCTAGTTCATGAGGGAGTCTCATTAACAATGAAAAATCTTCCTAAATTGGTAAACAGTGGGTCGTTTGAGTCCATTAAGAAAGCAATACAGAATTTAAAAGATACTGACAATTGGGATCCTGAGTGTGATAATGCATTTAAAGCATTAAATAATACTTTTAAGGTAGATAAGTATGATTTGTGTGATCTGCTAGTTCAGGAGGGAGTCGCACTAACAATAAAGAATCTTCCTTATGTGGTAGACAGGCCATCATTTGCATACATTATGAATGCAATTCAGAATCTGAAAAATACTGTCAATTGGGATCCTAAGTGTAATGATGCATTTGAAGCATTAGAAAAAGCTTATAGGGAACAGAAGTATGATGTGTGTAATCTGCTAGTTCACGAGGGAGTTTCACTAACAATGAAGAATCTTTCAAGTGTTGTATCCAGTGGATCATTTGAGTACATTAAGAAAACATTAAAGAATTTAAAAGACACAGACAATTGGAATCCTAAGTGTGATGATGCATTTGAAGCATTAAATAATACTTTTATGGGAGATACGTATGATGTATGGGATCTGCTAATTCAGGAGGGTGTCTCACTAACAATGAAGAATCTTCCTGAACTGGTACGCATTCCATCATTTGCATACATTAAGAATGCAATTCAGAATATGAAAAACACTCACAAGTGGGATCCTGAATGTGATGATGCATTTAAAGCATTAGAAAATGCTTATAGTAAAAAGAATTATGATGTGTGTGATCTGTTATTTCAGGAGTCAATCTCATTACCAATGAAGCATTTTCCTACTGTGGTATTCAGTGGATCATTTAAGTCCATTAAGAAAGCAATACAAAATTTGAAAGACACAGGCAATTGGGATCCTGATGGAGATGATGCATTTAAAGCATTAGAAAATGCTTTTAGTAAAAAGAGGTATGATGTATGTGATCTGCTAGTTCAGGAGGGAATCCCATTAACAATGAAGAATCTTTCTCATGTTGTATTCAGTGCATCATATAAGTACGTTAAGAGAACAATACAGCATTTGATAGATACTGAAAATTGGGATCCTGAGTGTGATGATGCATTTGAAGCATTTCTAACTGCTTGTAGAGAAATGAGGAATGATGTATGCGATCTGCTAATACAGAATAGAATATCATTAACAATGAAGAATCTTCCTGGTGTTGTATTCAGTGCCTCATATAAGTACGTTAAGAGAACAATACAGCATTTGATAGATACTGAAAATTGGGATCCTGAGTGTGATGATGCATTTAAAGCATTAGAAAATGCTTATAGTAAAAAGAATTATGATGTGTGTGATCTGTTATTTCAGCAGTCAATCTCATTACCAATGAAGCATTTTCCTACTGTGGTATTCAGTGGATCATTTAAGTCCATTAAAAAAGCAATACAGAATTTGAAAGACACAGGCAATTGGGATCCTGATGGAGATGATGCATTTCAAGCATTAGAAAATGCTTTTAGTAAAAAGAGGTATGATGTATGTGATCTGCTAATTCAGGAGGGAATCTCATTAACAATGAAGAATCTTCCTGGTTTTGTATTCAGTGCCTCATGTAAGTACGTTAAGAGAACAATACAGCATTTAATAGAGACTGAAAATTGGGATCCTGAGTGTGATGATGCATATAAAGCATTATTAAATGCCTATAGTCAAAGGAAGGATGATGTGTGTGATCTGCTAGTTCAGAATAGAATCTCATTAACAATGAAGAATCTTCCTTGTGTTGTATGCAGTAGTACATTTGAGTACATTAAGAAAGCAATTCAGCATTTGAAGGATACCAAGATTTGGGATCCTGAGTGTGATGATGTATCTGAAACATTAGAAAATGCTTATAGACATCGGAAGTATGATGTGTGTGATCTGCTAGTTCAGGAGGGAGTCTCATTTACAAGGATGAATCGTCCACTTCTTGTATACAGTATAAACTTTGAGCCCATTAAGAAAGCAATACAGAATATAATTTACTCTAACCATGCATACATTGCATAACATCTTGTGTCACAGATGATTTAGGACTTCCAAATCCCAGACATGGTTGTGTTTCGAAAAATGTGATTTTCCGGAATCTTAACTTCTGTGTTTTTTCAACAACATGAAAACCCCTATTATTCGTGACCACTGCAATGTATTCTTGTAATCTGTAGTATGTATGAACAGAAACAGTCCTGTTCAAAAAATTCAGCTAAACATATCCTTGGGGCATACTGCTGATATTAAGGCAATTAAAAGGTAAGATGTTCTGAGGTAATCAAGTACCTTTGGAGATTAAATAATTTGCTGACAATAGCTAGGGTGATGTGTTGTGTCCAATAAGAGACCGTAGCAAGTCATCTTTCCAACAGGTTTGGCCACAGAAAGAATCAGTCCAGCTGTTTGATTGTTCTTGGAGTTTATCGTTAGCCAGAACCATATTTTGTTGATTAATCAAGCTGTAAATAATTCTCAAAACTAAAATAATACATGTATCAATGAGAACTAATATTGTTCTATTTTATTTTTCAGTGTCAAAATATAAACTATATTAGCATTACAATACACTAAAATTGTCATTTGTCTTCTTTCTCAGTTTAATTAAATTATTATATCTTTATACTACTTTTGGACTACTTATATTCAAACCTTTAGTGCCAACTTATTATATATAAAATCTTAATGCTATGATCTTCATTTTAGTATCATCTGATTAGTGTTGCTTTAATAAATCTCCTGACTCAAGTGGCTTAATGAAATTTTCTTAAACAATAGCTACAAATGGCACGCTGCAATTTACAGTTAAGTACATGGAAGAAATAACTTGGTAATTAAATACAATATGTTGTACTTACTGTCTTATTATTTTTATTCCCTCATTATAAGACAATTAAATTATGCAAACAACTGTGAAAACAGTTTCAAATTTAAACCTTAATCGAAAAGAAAATAATTTTCAGCATTTAGTCAACAAAAGTGAAATATATGGTCACAAAGAGACTTGGTATGAATTTTATTATAAATATCTCTATGAAAATGGTCGGGATTAGTTTAAATTAATGATTAAATAATGAAAAGGTGTGTGTGCGTGTGTGTGTGTGTGGTAATCAGGAACAATTCCCTTTTCAAATATTATACCATATGTTCCATTGCAATAAAATCAAATGGATTGTCCTAAATCTTACTGCACACTGTCATTGCAACTGGACATAACACACCAGGAACAATAGGTTGTCCGAATAAAATAGAAATAGAACATCGCACTTCTAGCAGATCTGACATATATCATTGCACATACAAATCTGACTCACTGCACACACAAATCTGACATACAGCATTGCACACAAATCTGACAAAGCATTGCACACTCAAATCTGATATATATCATTGCACACACAAATCTGACATATATCATTGCACACACAAATCTGACATATAGCATTGCAAACAAATATGACATATTGCACACACAAATCTGACATCATTGCACACACAAATGTGACATCATTTTACACCAATCTGACATCATTGCACACAAATCCGACATATATCATTGCACTCACAATTCTGACATATCATTGCACACACAAATCGGACATATAGCATTGCACACACAAATTGGACATGTATCATTGCATACACAAATCGGACATATTGCACACACAAAATACACACCTGTACTTCTTTCTCTCTCTCTCTCTCTCTTGTACCAATCTATGGACTTAATATCAAACTATACCCATTTTAAATAATAAGCACAGACGTCATTATAAAAAATATAATTCTCTGTCTATTTTAGCTGAAAGTTAGTTTCTGGAGGAGAGCAGCAGTGTTATAGAAAACTTTTTTCTCTCACTTAAATGACTTATAAAAATACTTGTCTAAGATGAGATCTTCGAAAAACGTATTGCAGTAGACCTCCAACCTGAGAACAACAAAAAAAAAAAACATCTGCAGGTGCATATATTGCACGTATGATATTACCTTAATAGTATATTAAATATCTGTTTAGCATAAATATCATTCAACAAGAATCTTGTATATTTCCACACTAAATAGCCAAGTCATTTCTAAATAAGACCTGAATATTTGCTTAATTACCCCAAAAAGTAATAGCTCAAGAATATTGTTCAAAATCAAATGCTGAATTGCCAATGAATTATAGTTTTAGGTATATGAATCTGTTTAAAAGTAATTTTAGAAAAGAATCACCATTTCATTTTGTGTTAAAATGAGTAGTTTATTTTATGTAGATATGAGAAACTGTGAATTTGTGACTACAATATCATCGATTATGCCTAATATTTGCTTACTTATCGATTAACTTATTTTCTCTTACCTCCTCGTCTCTTTAACTCCTCTCTCAGCAATGTTAATGTCCATATTCCGTACGACTGAGACATTTTGTGAGTAAGGTGATGATGCTATGTTTTTATTGCTTGTTTGTTAAGTAGGAAGTATACTGGAAATAATCTTGGACCGCTTTTTCCCATGATGCTACCTATCGGTTTGAAGTGAAGATAACTGGCTACTATCCCTCATTCTGCTGTGGGAGAGTCCATTTAGCTAATTTGCATAGGTAATAGAACAATCCAATTCATATCCAACTTATAAGTACAGTGTACATCAAAGATACGTACTGAAGAACAGATAGTATTACACATCACTGCATTGAATGAGAATGTTGAAGCCAGCTTAATAAAATTTATGATAAGTGGTAAACTTTTGTTACTTTTAGTTGGATTTTTATGCCATATATAAAATGCAAGACATTATTAACAGTTATCGAAATAATGTTGAAGAGTGTGACTCAGGAAGCAATATTCTGTCAGCAAAGAAAGCAAAGCCCAGCACAAATAATTTGACAATTAGCTGAGTAGAACATACTGCTGAGGTAGAAGGTGATATTGGATTTCAGCACATTTGACAATCTGAGTAAATTATACTCTTGCTCTGGAAGAAGGTGCTAAAGGCTTTTATCACCTTTTACCATGCAGCTTCGTTTGTTAGTTATCCCTTTATACCTGAAAAGATATCAGCTATCAGCATATATCTCATTTAACTTTTCTAGATTATGGGAAAAGTATTATATATTACTAATGGATACTTTTTCCCACAATAGAAGACGAATCACTGGTTCAAAATATGACACTCCATTTTCACCAAAAATGCAGATAGCACCTTTTACTGGTCAACCCTTGTTATCGTGTTTAATCTGGTAGGTTTTTTGATGGTTTCAACATTTGACAGTTAAAGGAAGAAATGGAAATGGTATTGTCATGAATTCCTGTAAATTCTTTACAGCCAGTAGTTTGTTTGTTCCCATAAAGGAGCTCTTGTTTTTAGCATAAATAGAGCTGATTTTATGTCCAAAATGGCTGTGACGGTAGCCATCTTCAACATCTTTTTTTGACTATGTCTGTGAACTAGAAAGTCAATTAGATATGGGGTTTCACAGATTTGTAGTGTCAAATTGAAACTCAGTGGAAATTATATAAACTGACTCTCAATATGCTGACTGTCTTGAAAATGTTATTGTTACTTTTCATATGGTTTTTACAAATGGGGTCCTTATAATCCATTAGACAAAAATGATTTCAATCATGCATCCAATTTGGCTGTCATGATGGTCATCTTGAAAGTCTTGTTTTTATTTGCAGAATGGATGGTGTAATTAACAGGGGCTTTTAGCAAAAGACTTTTAATGACGTCTACTTGGTCCCTAAATAAAAATGGTGAAAAATGTACATCCATTATGACCACTAAAGCAGCTAATTTGAAAATCCTTGCTAAAGAATATTTTAGACACTTTCAACACTTGGCAGTTAAATTAAAGAAATGGTCTAGGAAATTTGTTTGATTCTTCTTTTGAAACTTGGAATATCTTCGGTCGTGAAGGTCTTGGACAATTTGAATAAAGAGCAAGGCACACGGACATTTATTAGGTGATCTTGTATGTGATTGGTTGAGTTTATCATCTAGTTTTGATCAGCTTGGAACATGTGAATAATGAGCAAGGCCCATGGACATTTATTAGATGATCTTGTATGTGATTGGTTGAGTTTATCATCTAGTTTTGGTCAGCTTGGAACATGTGAATAATGTGCAAGGCCCATGGACATGTATTAGGTGATCTTGTATGTGATTGGTTGAGTTTATCATCTAGTTTTGGTCAGCTTGGAACATGTGAATAATGTGCAAGGCCCATGGACATGTATTAGGTGATCCTGTACGTGGGTGGTTGAGCATATCATCTAGTTTTGATCAACTTGGAACATGTGCTTATGTGATCAAGATCTTGTGCAGTTAAAACAAGAACTGAGGTCAAGTCATGTTAATGAGGTGATCTTGTACCTGGTTGATTGAGGCTGATAACATTCTTGAAATAATGTTTTTGATTTGTTGGATTTATTATAATCAGTATAATGGGATACTTCAATTATAGCAAGAAATTGTGCATATTAAGTATGTCATAATCTTTAGAAGGAATGTGTACCAAAATAAAGTTTAAAAAATTGGTCATATTAGGATGATCAAAATTTTGGGAGACAGTTTACATAGGACATTTTTTTATAATACTGAAGAAGCCTTTGGAGTAAATGGTCAACTGATAAGTTAGATAACACAGATGAGTGATATCAGGCCCACCTGGGTCACTTGTTCCTATTATGCCTGAGACCTATGCAAATGTTTATAAGGTGCATAATGTGATATGGGGTTTTTAACACTCAAAAGCCTGTTTTTAATATGATTTTGATTATACTTCGCAAACAGGCCAATGTCGTCATCATTTTGCTTGAATATGATTATCACTGAAATTTACTTATTATTATTTGATGTGATTTAGCATCTGATTAGTTGAGTTTGCTAAAAATATAGCATCTATATATTTTATTATAATTTGATCAGACTTATTGAATGTACTTATGTTATAGAAATGTTGAATGTGTTTGATGAGGAGTAAGATGTCCACATATTAAGAAGGTAATCTTGTATCTGTTTGGCTGAACTTATGCATGAAGATCGAAATCCAGTTGGAACTTCCACTAGCTTAAGCTGATGTTGTCATGACAGGGTGTGCGATCCATGAATATTAATGTGATGTCTTGAAACTGACAGACTGATCTTGTTGCCTTTCTTAAACAAAAGCCACTATACAGAATTTGACCATTTGTCAGAAAGCAGTCTGACATAAAGGTTTTATCTTTGTACAAATATTGCCATTTTATCATCAAATATGTCTATTGTCAATTATAAATAGAAAATCTTTAACACCTTCACCAAACTGCAAACAAGAATTTCACAAATTTGACAGACAATGTCCTAGCTTGAAGATTTATAGAAATTATGTTAATTTGCCATCAGATATGGCTTGGTGAGCAGCTTGAATGTTTTCAGCATATAGGTATTGTACCTTATTTTCTGTATATAGGTATCTACCTTATTTGCTGTATATAGGTATTGTACCTTATTTTCAGTATATTGGTGTCTACCTTATGTGCTGTATATAGGTATTATACCTTATTATATATATATATATATATATATATATATATATATATATATATATATATATATATATATATATATATATATATATATATATATATATTCTACCTAATTTTCTGTATATATGTATTTTAGCCTATTTTCTGTATATATGTATTCTGCCTTATTTTCTGTATATAGGTACTCTACCTTATTTTCTTTATATATGTATTTTACCTTATTTTCTGTATATATGTAATCTGCCTTATTTCTGTATATAGGTATTCTACCTAATTTTCTGTATATATGTATTTTAGCTTATTTTCTGTATATATGTAATTCTGCCTTATTTTCTGTATATAGGTAATCTACCTTATTTTCTTTATACATGTAATTTACCTTATTTTCTGTATATAAGTATTCTACCTTATTTTCTGTATATAGGTAACATACCATATTTTCTGCATATGGGTATTCTATCTATTTTCTGTATATAGACAACCTACCTTTTTCTGTATATAGGTATTCTACCTAGTTGTAGGTCACACTGGAGCAGTTGGGTTATTTTCTTGTCATGTATGTACTACCTGATTTTCAGACAACTGGTGAGCAGTCCATGTGCAAAGTAGGTATTGGCATGCATATATTTTGCTCACACGGTTTTACAAAGTACCTTGTATACACTGAGCATGCAGACTAGATGCATATAGCTACACAAAAGTCCAATTATTTGTTTTAATGAAAGGACAAAATAATGGCTCATTGAGCATGAATACCAGATGCAAAGAGCTACAAATGTTGTATTTTATGATTTAATGAAAGGTCAAAAGGACAGATCATTGAATATGCACAATAGACGCCCAGAGATACACAGATCTTATTCTTGATTTAATGATATTCATATGGACACATCACTGAGCATGCATGCTAGATACAAAGACTTAGATATTTTAAGGACTCCAATGATGTTCTAAGTGTTGATTTTGAACTCAGAATTTTACTTCAAGCTTGTTTAATTTGTACATAAAGTACTCATTAAATTCATCATCTTAATTGTTTAATACATGCTTTGTCATGCTGTGTTATTACTAATATGCAAACGCTTTTTGCATTTTACATTTGAAACAGTGTTTCGTGGTCATTACTCTACATGTATGTATACATGTCAATTTAAGTTTCGTGTAGAATTAATGAACCTATAATATTGGTTGGTGTTTCAAAATAATGATTTTTACCTCAGACCTGATGTTGGTCTTATTGTTTTCACAGCATTATTTTTAATTACTGTTTATACGCCTGTACAATCATTCATTATTACCTTTTTACATGATAAGCACTACTTTTAGTTGGTTTGATGCATTTGATATCAAGATGCCAGTAATATTGAACCATTGAAATGGAATGTGCTGTTTGAGTATTTGTTCCTGTTTAACCTCTTTTTCGCAGGCATTCAGTGATTTTCATGCAATATTATTGATTATAAAATGTTTGATAAGTTTAAATGTTTGCCATTGAAATTGAAGAGGAGAAAAAATATATGATACATCATGTTAAAAATAAGTTACACAATGATTGTGAAGTGTAGCTGTTTGCCAATGCACTTGGGCTACATCACTAAACATTAACAGCTATACAGTGTTTGCTATTGAACTATGGAGGTACAAACATTAGAGTATTGATCATGTAGCAATAGCATCTAGATGCTAAATGTAAATATTTGCTAGTAACCTTTAGATGGCGTGTGATTTATAATGTAATGAAAACAGTTATTCAGTGTTTGCTAATTACAAAAGTTTGCAAGTGAACTTGGAAGGGACATGCTATGATGATTTATCATGACGTAATAACAGCTGAACAGTGTTCGCTAAGTGTAAATGTTTAGTCGGGATGGACAAACTGGATGATTGCTAAGTGTAAATGTTTGCCATTGAACTTAGGGGGGACACTGTGGATGATCCACCATGTAATGTTAATGGTTATGCAATGTTTGTCATTGAATTTTGGAGAGACAAGCTGATTCATCATGTCATAATAACAGTTATACAATGTTTGCTAACTGTTAGTCTTTGCCAGTGAATGTGGGATGGATAAACAGGATTTTCTTTCATGTCATAATAATTGTTATGCAATGTTTTCCAATGACCTTTAATTTTAACTACTACCACTATTAATAATAACAATATCCAATGCTTGCCACTTTGGAGGATGAACTGTGAATGATTCATCAGGTAATTATTAACAGTTATACATGTTTGCTAAGTATAAATGTTTTCAAGTGAACATTGGAGGGACAAATTGTGTATAATTTATCATGAAATAATGACATTTAAATAATCTTCACCAAGTGTAAATGTTTGCCAGTGAACTTCGGAGGAACAAACATTAATAATAACATTAATACAATGTTTGTTAAGTGTAAATATTTGCCAGTTAACTATGGGAGGAGAACAAACTGTAATAATAACATTGATACAAAGTTTGTTAAGTGTAAATATTTGCCAGTTAACTATGGGAGGAGAACAAACTGTAATAATAACATTGCTACAATGTTTGTTAAGTGTAAATGTTTGCCAATTAACTATGGGAGAAGAACAAACTGTAATAATAACATTGATACAATGTTTGTTAAGTGTAAATATTTGCCAGTGAACTATGGGAGGAGAAAAAACTGTAATAATAACATTGATACAATGTTTGGTTAGTGTAAATATTTGCCAGTGAATATAGGTAGGACAAACCATACATGGTTCATGATGTAATAATAGCAGCTACATTGTTAAATGTAACCTTTTCCAGATGAATTATTTAGGAACAAACTTTGCTTGATTCATCATGGAATAAAAAGTATGCAATGTTTGATAAGTGTAAATATTTGATTTTTACTTTTCCTGTCTACTGATATTTTAAAATGAAATCATTGCTTTGGAGTTTCTTGTCTGCTAGTATGTTAAAATGCAATTATTGGCATGGAGTTGAGGTTCTGAGTATTTGGTCTAACAGTATGTTAAAATGAAATCATTGGCATGGAGTTGAGGTTCTGAGTATTTGGTCTAACAGTATGTTAAAATGAAATCATTGGCATGGAGTTGAGGTTCTGAGTATTTGGTCTAACAGTATGTTAAAATGAAATTATTAGCGTGGAGTTGAGGTTCTGAGTATTTGGTCTAACAGTATGTTAAAATGAAATCATTGGCATGGAGTTGAGGTTCTGAGTATTTGGTCTAACAGTATGTTAAAATGAAATCATTGGCATGGAGTTGAGGTTCTGAGTATTTGGTCTAACAGTATGTTAAAATGAAATCATTGGCATGGAGTTGAGGTTCTGAGTATTTGGTCTAACAGTATGTTAAAATGAAATCATTGGCATGGAGTTGAGGTTCTGAGTATTTGGTCTAACAGTATGTTAAAATGCAATTATTGGCATGGAGTTGAGGTTCTGAGTATTTGGTCTAACAGTATGTTAAAATGAAATCATTGGCATGGAGTTGAGGTTCTGAGTATTTGGTCTAACAGTATGTTAAAATGAAATCATTGGCATGGAGTTGAGGTTCTGAGTATTTGGTCTAACAGTATGTTAAAATGAAATCATTGGCATGGAGTTGAGGTTCTGAGTATTTGGTCTAACAGTATGTTAAAATGAAATCATTGGCATGGAGTTGAGGTTCTGAGTATTTGGTCTAACAGTATGTTAAAATGAAATCATTGGCATGGAGTTGAGGTTCTGAGTATTTGGTCTAACAGTATGTTAAAATGCAATTATTAGCATGGAGTTGAGGTTCTGAGTATTTGGTCTAACAGTATGTTAAAATGAAATCATTGGCATGGAGTTGAGGTTCTGAGTATTTGGTCTAACAGTATGTTAAATTGAAATCATTGGCATGGAGTTGAGGTTCTGAGTATTTGGTCTAACAGTATGTTAAAATGAAATCATTGGCATGGAGTTGAGGTTCTGAGTATTTGGTCTAACAGTATGTTAAAATGAAATCATTGGCATGGAGTTGAGGTTCTGAGTATTTGGTCTAACAGTATGTTAAAATGAAATCATTGGCATGGAGTTGAGGTTCTGAGTATTTGGTCTAACAGTATGTTAAAATGAAATCATTGGCATGGAGTTGAGGTTCTGAGTATTTGGTCTAACAGTATGTTAAAATGAAATCATTGGCATGGAGTTGAGGTTCTGAGTATTTGGTCTAACAGTATGTTAAAATGAAATCATTGGCATGGAGTTGAGGTTCTGAGTATTTGGTCTAACAGTATGTTAAAATGCAATTATTGGCATGGAGTTGAGGTTCTGAGTATTTGGTCTAACAGTATGTTAAAATGAAATCATTGGCATGGAGTTGAGGTTCTGAGTATTTGGTCTAACAGTATGTTAAAATGAAATCATTGGCATGGAGTTGAGGTTCTGAGTATTTGGTCTAACAGTATGTTAAAATGAAATCATTGGCATGGAGTTGAGGTTCTGAGTATTTGGTCTAACAGTATGTTAAAATGCAATTATTAGCATGGAGTTGAGGTTCTGAGTATTTGGTCTAACAGTATGTTAAAATGAAATCATTGGCATGGAGTTGAGGTTCTGAGTATTTGGTCTAACAGTATGTTAAAATGAAATCATTGGCATGGAGTTGAGGTTCTGAGTATTTGGTCTAACAGTATGTTAAAATGAAATCATTGGCATGGAGTTGAGGTTCTGAGTATTTGGTCTAACAGTATGTTAAAATGAAATCATTGGCATGGAGTTGAGGTTCTGAGTATTTGGTCTAACAGTATGTTAAAATGAAATCATTGGCATGGAGTTGAGGTTCTGAGTATTTGGTCTAACAGTATGTTAAAATGAAATCATTGGCATGGAGTTGAGGTTCTGAGTATTTGGTCTAACAGTATGTTAAAATGAAATCATTGGCATGGAGTTGAGGTTCTGAGTATTTGGTCTAACAGTATGTTAAAATGAAATCATTGGCATGGAGTTGAGGTTCTGAGTATTTGGTCTAACAGTATGTTAAAATGAAATCATTGGCATGGAGTTCAAGTTTGGATTTTACTTTACTACCAGTACGTTAAAATTGTTAATTAGAGTTCGAGTCTTGAGTTTCCTGTCTACTAGAATATTAAAGTGAAAACATGAGTTTGGAGTTCCTGTGTACTAGAATGTAAAATTGAAATCATTCGTTTGGAGTTTGAGTCTTGAGTTTTCTGTATACTAGAATGTTAAAATGAAATCATTGGTTTGCAGTTCGAGTTTAGATCGTCTTGTCTACTAGTATGTTAAAATAAAATCATTGGTTTTGAGTTTGAGTTTGTAGTTTCTTGTCTATTAGAATGTTAAAATGAAATCATTAGTTTAGGGTTTCTTGTTAACTAGAATGTTAAAATGAAATCATTATTTTGGAGTTCGAGTTTGGATGCAGAAAGTTGTAAGAATGCAGGCGTAATGCTTTGATCAATTCAAAGAAAAGTGCTACTCTTCTCATTGTTCTCTGTGGATTTATTAAGTGACATTGTATATAATATAGTGATACATACAAATTTTTACTCTTTTAAGTGAACTTTATAGATGTATTTATTCACATTGTCACCAGAAATGTGATGCAAACCAATTGTTATATTTTTATTGATTTTTATAGATTTTTTTTATTCACATTGTCACCAGAATAGTGATATATTCAAGTTGTTGTAATTGTTGTTGGCAGATTTATTTAGCCACAGTGTCACAAACATTGTGATACATGTATAACTTTATTCAACAAATGATAATCTTACCAGGAATCAGCTTCAGTAATGATTTTCACTTAACAACTTGGTCCTTTTGTTTATTTTAAAACCAAAGAAAATAATTTAAATGAGATTTTTAAAAGAAAGACATCACGCATCATCGGACTCGTTTAAAACCTGTCTTTGCTGGGATAATGTGAACATATAATTAATAATATAATACTTACTCAAAGCTTAAATAAAATATGTTTTGTAAACTTAGAATGTTATTATAATTGGTTACAAGAAGGTTAAGTAGAGGACACAATATTCTCTTTCTCTATTTGTTTGACTCATTTTAATGATAGCCCTAGTTAGCTGATTAAAGGGAGATAACTGAGCTGATCCCGCATTGAGGAATTTATAATTCATTGTAGATTATCTCTTAAGACAGTTTATTAGAAACTTTTGCAGGTACAAATTATTTTTAATGGATCTCTGATGACTATAATAAATGTAGATATTGTGGTAATTTTGAAATTTGAAGTCAGCGTTTTTAAGATTCTGTAGTTCTTATAAATTTTGATTTTAATAAATGTAGCCATTGTTATAACTTTGAAACTTAAATTTGTTCTTATATTCATAGCAGAAAATTAAGTTTTGTGACTATACATTAAATACCAAAGCCTTTGCAACATAACAGCATTTTAAATTATTTGAAATTTTAAGTCAGCTTTTTAAAGATTCTGTAATTTTAACATAATTTATAACTCGAAATAAAATGTCTAAACTCTTATATTTGTTACCCACTGCCAATAGCAATTTTGATTGTTCATCCAATGTCTAATATAACCACTAACAATTTCCAGTCTAGCAACTTCCTATGTATTTTGATTACTCCTCACACAGACAATTTCATCTGGGAAAATGTAACCACGCCTCAGTTTCACTGATTTTCTTAACATTTTACATCAAATCCAGATTTTACATTATATTTCTTATGTCACCTATGGAAATGATTAAGATTTAGGCAGATGAAGAGATGGCAGAAAGGATTAAAACTATAACTAAAGTTAATAACTTGCACACCCAGCAAATATTTAATTTTTTAAACAAGGATTTGGGATTTCCCTATAATCGGGGCCACCTGGTGCTCTAAGGCGCTCAACAGAAGATTTGATATTTCTATGCATGGGTTTAAGTCTCTGACTCAGCCAACATGGGTATGTAAGAGAGCTTGCCAGTAGCTTCCCATCAGTTGTTGATTCATCTGTGGGTTTTCCCTCCACCGGATTACTGGTTTTCATGTAGCAATGTGCTGCAATAGGCGTTAACCTTATAACTACAACAGCCTTTCTATAATACAACTTATGCAAAAGTTTAAACTTTCCTTAAACTGGAGCCAACCCATATCTAAACTTGTTTTACCTATTCCAACCAAGTTATTGACAAATAATGAAAACTCTAAGTTTGAAGATTGTAATGTACGATGTTAATTAAAACTGGTCGTTGATAATTTAGACAAATTCAGATCATAAATTGTTTACTCTTCTATAAGTTTGTGTATTTGAGTGTAATTTAAGTTTATACTGTCATGAATTATATTTATAATTTGCAAGTATTAAACAAACATGATTTGAATACATGAATGTATATCTGTTGTTTCTATTTAATAGACTGTTACTAGTCTATTGTTGTAAAAAATTCCCTCTACAGTTTCATGGATTATTTAATTGATTTTCTTATTAGTTAACATACACAAGCCAGGATTTTTAATCATATAATTAATAACTTGCCTCTGTTTCCTTAAAAGTTTTTTTTATTTAAAGTTTTTGCAAGTCAGGCATTGTGAGGAAAATCAGAGCATGTTTCTCACTTTCTTATTGAACTTGTGTTTCGCAAGATGGAAAGTGTTAATGTTTTTGACAAATATTGATGAAGATAGATAAAAATCAGTCTTAACAAATCAGTCTTTGTAATGTAGGTCAGTATTACTTAAGAAATGAATATCATAGTAAATATGGAGGGTATAAGAATATATTAAATTATGTATTTATAATCTGATATAATAATGAAACAATACAGTAATTTGACCTATATTAAGAAAAGAATGTAAGTATTTATTCCAACATATTTATATTGTAATTCTGACTAGTGTATGAATAAACTTGAGAGTGAGCCAATTTTATTTATATTTTTATTGATGTCAATAATGAGTAAGCTCCGTTCACAGTGTGAACTTGCATCCGATTGGATGAGTCTGATACTACCTTGGAGCCATATTTATAGTCCTGTTTTTGATCTGGAACAGTGAGAACTCAGATGTTAGTAGACTAGGCGTATAATCCAATACCCAGACCAACTCTAGACAGCTGTTTATGTGTGTCCTTAATAAAGGCACTTATCTCCCATTTTTGTGGTTATAATGATATAGCAAGTAATATGCTGAGAGTAGTATTAAAACCAACCAAGCACAGCTGTATAATTAAAGTTGGGACATGGGCTTATATTATCAAGATCTCAGAGGAGTTTGACAATATTGGAGATAAATGTATATTAATGATGTGACCTTGTTTCTGATTGTCTGAACTTAAAACACAAGCGAATACATTTTTGATCTGATGATTAAGACCTTGGTTAATATAAATGAGTGACTTTCACCCGTTAATGATGTATGATTGCATGTAACTGGCTGAGTTGTTACCGGTCTAATGAATATATTTCTAGTCATTTTGATCCTGATTGAAAGATATTTATATTATCACGATAATGATTGAGATCCATGTAGATCTTTAAGATGACCTTACATTTGATTGGCTAATCCTGGTATTGCTCAGAAGGACATATTTCTGGTATAGTTTTGTTCACACTTTAAATATAAGCTTATATTAGCAGGATTTAGGAAAATGTTTGTAATGATCAGGATCCAGTAATATTCATACCAAGATCCAGTAAGATTCATGTTAAGATCCAGTAAGATTCATATACAGATGTCAGCTTGATAAGAATTTGATCAAACTTAGTAAATGGGTTTATATTACAAAGACCTAGGATCGTATAATTTTGAGGCAGAGCCATTAACGTTAACAAAGTGAACTTGTACCTGATTGGATGAGCTTGTCATCAGTTTAGCAACTACATTTGTCATCAGATTTTGATGGAACTTGTTCATTGTTAAAATACCAAGATGTTGGATGAGTTTAATTAAGGACAAGATTAAGCTCTATTTGTGTAATATACATTTGACAAGGATATGGTAGAAATGGCTGGTACTGTTTTCCTTCTCTTCTCAAATGCAAATGCTTTAAATTTTTTGTATCGTCTACCTGTGGTATTATTATATCATGTATTAGTATGATATATTTCATGTACATTAGTAAAACATGTACACTGTTACAAACTGGGTAATTGTGTCCAATATTTTAAGCCTTAACAAAACTGGCAGTGACGCTTGTCTAAATAAAGTTTGTAAGCAAGATTTTGCTTCACTTTTTCTTTTCTATGAGCATTGACACCTCCCTTGATATTGGCCTCAGGTTTGTTAACTTATACTCATCCGACCCCCAGTCACATGCACCTCTTTACACGCGTTCTTATTTACCTACACATGCATATTTACACATATGCATTTAGATTGCAACATATTAATTGTGCACCTACCAGTATGTCAATTTACATGTGTAAATTTGCACTACCAGTATATTCAGTGTAGTGAAAAGTAAATTACACATACATCAGCATGGTGTGAAACTTTATGCATGTGAATGCATAACAAATATGTGCATATTTTATTGTTAATTCTATGGCATGAAAATAATGCCCTGCATCAAGATTTAGGAGTCCTATAGTAATCATCTATTCTGACATCCGTTCACACTTCTAGTAGCAACTAAATCTCTGTAGCCTTTACACAATACAGTTGACATTTCACCCTGGCATGAAAATTGTAATTAGTAAGAACCTGCATAAAGATGTGGGAGTTCTGTAGTAATCACCCATTCTGACATCCTTTCATCCTTTCACACTGCTTGTAACTACTAAATCTCTGTAACCTTTACACAATACTGTAGACATTATACTGTGTCATGAAAATGGTAATTATTTAGGCCCTGCATCAGGATATGGGAGTCATCATATAACAATAATATATTCTGACTGTCCTTTCACACTTCTTGTATCCACTAAATTCCTGCAAAAGGTACACATAACTGAAACTCATTGGGGCCACTTTTGTTCAGGTTATTGCACATTTAAACACTTCCAATTATGTGTGGATATTGATAGAAACAACTGTTAGCTTGAAACGGCATTTATTTCAAAACCTTTTGTCAAATACAAGTGAAACGTAGGATTGTTGGTTTCAGTGGAAATATTCTTAGAGCAGCACTGTTACCCCAACAGTAAGTAACACATAATAGCATTAATCTGGATGATAGAACAAGTGATCAAATTTGTCTGTTTTAGTCTTGATCATCAAGGAGTTTTTATGTAGCTGATGGTCTTCTCCATGCATCTTTCACACAGCCCGACTATACATGATGGGAAATCCATTCAGGCATGCTCAAAACAATGGGTGGAGGGTTTATAAGGAACTACTTTAAAGATTCACACTGCTGGGACCTCTGAATGAGATCAGGATAATGAACATGATTCTGGTAATGTGAAAATGAAAACAGCTGATGTTTTTCAGGAAATTTATGATTCTGATTCTTAATTAACTGGGACTTGAATTGATTATGATGAACAACCAAAGAAGAAGTATATTCTGGATAAAAGTACAAAGGTTGTTACTGTGTTAAAGCCACCAAATCTTGCCATATGCATGCCTGTCCCAATACGATAAGCTAAAAAAGCTTGCCATATGTATGCCTGTCCAAATTGAAGAGTGTGAGAATGGTGGCATTCATACTGCAATAAGAAACACATAAACTTCTGCTAATGTCGACAGAATAATTCTAATATGGCTACAGGGTAGTCCATATGAAATTTTCATTTCAATACAACACTTAATACATCGAAAATACCTAAAGCTCATGTACAACATATTCCTATATTTTAAGAACCATTTAGCAGAAAAAGGATAGACTGTGGCAGTCCTTTCTCGAAGAACAAATCAGGCGACCAACAGTTGTTGAACATAATTTTGCATCAAAAAATTTGACAGGTTATTCCTTTAATAAATGGTAAGACTTAAACCATGGTAAGGTATTAATAACGTGTCTTTTTTAACACTTATTTGCTTTCCCAAATCTGTTATATCTTATCAAGGGTCCAATTGTATTTCTAGAATTTTCCAACAAGTTATGTATGAATTAGGCATCCAACAAATTTAGATATAATACATATCACCCTGAAAGTCCAGGGGCGTTGGAGAGATTTAACAGACTTTGAAGAATATGATTCGGTCATATTGTTTTGAAAAGATTTGGATGAAGGTGTTAATTTGCTTTTGTTTGCATTTAGGGATTCAGTTCCAGAATCATTAGGTTTTAGTCCTTTTGATATAGTTTTTGGACAGACTGTCCGTGGACCATTGAAGTTATTAAAAGAGAAACTTTTTTCAACTGAAGAGTCAGAGATTCATCATCTTGACAATGTCTCTGATTTCAAGTATAAGTTGTAAAAGGCCTGAGAAGTAGCAAGAAATAATCTTCACTGTACTCTATCAAAACTGAAATTAAGATATGTCAGTAATACAAAAGAAAGGAATTTTCAGCATAGTGACAAAGTTCTGGCTCTCTTGCCCATACCTCAAAATCCTCTTCAGACTAGGTAATATGGTCCAGTCCTTATAGAAATTACAAGAAAGTGATTTAAGTTATACCATTAACAGCTATGGGAGGAGAAAACATATTTGCTATAAAATATCGTAAAGAAGTGCGTTGACAGAGACAGCTTTGATAGAACTTTCGGCATTTTCAACCCCAGATGGACTTTACCAGTATGAAGTGATGACATTTGGTAGGAAATAACTCCTTTAGAATTCCATCGTTTAATGAACACAACATCTTTTATGGACAACTGTGATTCACACATCGATGATATCGTTATATGCAGGATACATGGAAAGATCACATCGAAACCATTCAGAAGTTCTTTGATCTACTGAGTTATGCAAATTTGATGATTAATATAAGCACACATGAGTTTTGCCGATCTTGT
The DNA here is from genome assembly GCA_028554795.2 of Sinohyriopsis cumingii. Lineage (NCBI taxonomy): Eukaryota > Metazoa > Mollusca > Bivalvia > Unionida > Unionidae > Sinohyriopsis > Sinohyriopsis cumingii. The sequence continues at coordinate 70,343,799 of CM068838.1, read as the reverse complement.
GTTATACTTTTAGGACATACTGTAGGACATGGTTACAACCAATCATTCATATATATGCTGCTTCAATTGATGTAGGGGTTGGTGGAGTATTAATTCAAGAAGAGGAAAAAAACCATTAAACAGGCACCAGAAAAATTATTCCACTATCGAGAAGGAGTACTTGGTTTGGAGTTTGGATTTTCAATACTTTGAGGTATATATTAATTCATCCCTTCGCCAATTATTTTATTCAGTGATGACAATCCCTTACTTAACAGTAACAAAATGAAAAATAAATCAGAGATTGTTGGGGTGGAGTTTGATGTTGCAAGAATACAGCATTGACATTAGGTACATCAAGGGAAAAGATTATTTGTTTGCATATAGAAGTATTATATTGCCTTATTATTTTTTGATATATTTTGTGTCATTCATAAAACATTTTCCTTTGTAAATTTTGCTATGTAATCAAATGTATGTTTGACTAATACGTAAAAGAAAGCTTCATTAGATTTTATGTATCCTGGACGATCAATAAAGTTGATTTATTTTATTGTATATAGCCCTCTTAGAATCATCCTTTATGAATTGTACCTACTGTATACATATTGATATAAATGAAAGTATGAAATGTGGTGAGGGGATTTAGCATGATGTGTATTACACCAGTTTACCACATGACTACATATAATGTTTGCATGCTATGGAGTACATATTGTCTTCTCAAGGATCATACAAATTGGTGAGTGGATGCATCATTATGAGCACTATTCCCATATTTCAGTAGTCATTATGGCCATATTATTATTCGTTGAATTGTGTTAAACTGTATCTTTGATGTTCATTTCTCAGACACTGTTCATGCTAAACTCATGATTATATGCGTATCTGTTAGCACAACACCCTTAGAACAAATGGAGGTCACTGGGACTTTTAGTTCATCTTTTGCTGACTATTGTTAATGGCCCTCTCATAAGGCGAAACATTAATATGTCCATCCGTCAATCTGTTTACCAATATGGTTTTGTACTTATCCTCCATCTACAGTTATCAAATGTTGTAGATGACCTACAACTGAGGTAAGGAAAACCTCAGCGCAATTAAGGTTCAAAATCAAGGTCACTATGCATGAAGAGGGAAAAGTGGTTGCTGCAGAATAACTCTCGTTCGTCACTGTGACCATCTAGAGTTACCAAACCTTGTCATTCACTAGCACATGACACAAGGAAGAATCAACGCACAATATCTTGAGTTCTGTCTCATCTAGGGTTGCCAAACCTTATGGCTGGTTTGCACTTGGGATAGTGAAAAACCTAGCTGATTTTGTATTTAAAATTCAAGTCACTGACTGAAAGTATAAATTTGTTTATTCACAATAACATTCTTTATACACCACAAATATCAACAATACCTTGCGGATTGGTTGCATTTCAGTAAGGAAGAGGACTATTGACTTTTGGTTAACAGGTCAAAGGTTAAGATATCTTTGACTGAAGGAAGAACAAAATGGTTTCAGCACAATGAGATTATATATATTTCTATACCACAGATATTAACCAAACTTTGTGGATTACATGCGCCTACGGTAAGGAAGAAGTCTGTTTATATTGGGTCAAGAGGTCGATTGTTAAGGTAATTGACTTGAAAAGAAAACGGTTTCTACACATAAAGGTACTCCATCTATGTAGAGAAACATATAACATTGGGTGGGTGTATAATGTGCCATTCGCATTACATCTGTTCCATTCTGTGTTTATCTATAAGGTGACTTTGCATTTGTTTGGCTAATTCTAGTAGCCCTCAGAAGGCATTATTTCTGGTCCAGTTTTGATCAAACTTTGAATATAGCAGCAGCAGAAGGGAGATGCGACCAAATGGCAAAAAGAGGGGAGTGAAAAAATCGGCAAAATCAAATATACATGGAACAGTTGGAATGACCAACACATGGGAACATTAACTATATGTGACACATCATGATGTTTTTTATGCGCTATTAAAGGTGAATATTTTTGTTATCAAAAAATTAACAACTAATCATAGTTAAGCAGAACGGGAGGAGAACCGACCTCAGGGGCTCCAGACATGGGTGAAAATAATGATGCGAAACAAAAATACATGGAACCATTGGAATGATCAACGAACAGTAACATAAAGTATATGACACATCGTGATGCTTTTTTATGTGTTACAAAATATGAATACGTTTATTTGATATGAACAACATGGGGAGGGTGTGCTAATCGACCTGAGGGGTGCCGGGCAAGTCTTCACTAACTTTTTCAACATATTTCTTACTAGTTTGATCAAGTTTATTGTTTTTATTATAACGGTCGATATAATCATGTTGATTTTTAACTTTTACATCATCTCATCATTTGTTATCTCGAAGTATCTTTTCAATGCAGGATAGTTTCTCCCACCACAAGCTACACATGGTTGTGTTTTCCCGTTAATGCCAACCCCACAAACCAGACAAGGTTTTGGGCTGGTACTTCCACGTCGAACATTCTGTAAATGAAGAGCACAATAATCACTGCGGCAATGGTTTCCACAAGGTGTAGGTGATCCTATCATCAGCCACTTGCAACTGTTATGTGTTTGGTTGATCATTATACAATTAATAAAAGTCTAATTAGAGAAAAACCTAATTCGTGAAATACTATTATGTTCATTAACGACAAGTAATAATTATCATATAGTATGCGTCGATGGAATGAAGCTAGATTACTCAGCAACAATATGCGGGGGGGGGGTCTGAGACGCCGTATCCAATCTGGTGGTAACTGGGTGTTTTCAGGATTTGCCTGTAATTTTACACGCACAAATCCACGTTGAGGGGCTATTGAATCTAGTCTATAGATTGGTGGCTGCGTAGTAGATCTTTATGTGTTGTTACACTCTACAAGGGATCAGTTGCACCACCTTCACGTTCACCAGGTTCATAGAAATACCTCACTGTATCTTTACTGCCCAGCAATGGATGTTGTAGCTGATCTGGTGATTTTTTTCGTGGTTTATGTTTTTTTCATTTCTTGCAATTACATCGATGGGTTTCGTGTTAATTTCAATCATGACCTCGTTGTTTAACGCGGCCACCACTCGAGGTAGTCTCGCAACCCATTCACGAGATCTGTCCTGAGCGTGCAGTATTAATTGGGCATATTGATATCCAAAGAGTCGATGTGGAAGTGTTTAATTAAATCGTTCAATGATGTATCACGGTGTTTCCACATCTGATCTTAACGTGTTGTTATTGTATCAGCGTCGTTACTGCACCGAGAAATTCTTTGCCAGGATCAGCCTGTAACAACTGTGGCCAGCGCAATGGTCCTCGCGCATAAATTCTTTCAAACGCTGCTGAGACCTCACTTGCTGTTTTGGACGAAAATGACTCAGTCTCTTTCTATTTACTTGCAACGTCTATGGCAGTCAACGCGTATTTGTATGTGCTCCGTTTTTACACGTCATCTTTAATTATCATCCCCTGACACTATTTTACCTTTCATCACCGATCTTATCAACCAATTTGCTCAGTGATTCTCTTATGTTTTTACTTTTCATCGAATTCAGAGTGTGAATTAACTTGACATCTGCGATATGTCATTGTTGTAGATCTTGATTTGTGTACGCGACATGATGAACATGGCCCGCTTTATCAATAAAATTTGCGGGAAATTCGCCTGGTTTTGGTTTTTTTCCCCGTCAAGTCTAATATAAGACTAGTTCCAGGACCACAATAATTATAACCTGGAATATGTTGTTCCCCAGGATACTTAGCCCATGGTATTTTCCCGAGTACCTTAGCAATATCCCCGCCTTCTATTGCAACAGGAATACTCAAAAACTTATATTTTTGTGTGCCGCATCTTACACATTAACCTGTGTTATTTCTCAAAGTGGTTGCATTCAGAAATTTTGTACCAGTGACTGACTTGCATCGAACACAATATAAACTCATGATTATAAATAATATTATATCTGTAAAATATGAATGTGAATGACTTTCAGCGACACGTGAGCAGGTACCGGTCAAGCATCATCCATCTTTACCAAATCCATTCGAGCTATTGTAGTTGGTCCATCTGGGTCGGGCAAAACCCAGTAGTTGCTCAACCTGATAATGAGGTGAACCAAATGGGACAAACTCGATTTAGTAGCGCCATACGTGGACGACCAACGATGCTATAATGTTCTCAAAGAATTTAATGAATTTGCAACTTCTAAGACGATGTTATTGAATTTATCACGGATACCGATGAACCACCGTCTGTCGAGGATCTGAACGGAAATATCAATAATCTGGTGGTTTACGATGATGTCATGAATGAAAAACAAGCAAATCCAGCCAGAACATTTTCAAGCCGCAGACATAAAAACACGGATGTTATTTACGTCACCCAGCGGTATACCCAGATTCCCAGGGTAATTAGAGATAACTGTAATTTTTTGGTTACTTTTAACGGGGTTTATACACATACACTGCAAAATATTCATACAATATGGTATCCCGGCGACATGGACATGGGTAATTATAAAGATTTCTTTACACATGCTCAGAAAACTCCGCAGTGGTTCATCACAATACATTTACACGATCCAGCAACACGTTATCGAGTTGGTCTAGATAAAATCTTTTATTAAAGAAATGTATTTGTTGTATAATAAACCATGAAAACATTAACTAGATTATCTCTAAGATCGAACAATTGCAGTAAGATGGTCTCGCGATTCAATTCGATGTTAAATTCAACGAGATTTTGAGATGATACAGCAGCGAGTGAATAGGGTATATATACACTAGCGGAAGAGTATAGATTTATCAAATTACTCTAGCGTTAAATGGAATTGTCGTTGGCGGATTTACACGAACAACATGATATGGCTAAATTTGTTCCTTTGGCAAGTGCCATTGAGAAAACACGATCAGATTTGTCTCGAAAATATGAAACTTGAGCAGCTGTAAGTGCACGTGAGAGACAGCTGAAAAAGGTTGTGCTGCAGTCTACTAAGATACCCGGAGCAGAATAAGAAGCATAACCTCAAACAAAACAAAACAACGACAAAACAAAACAAAAAAAAGACAAATATATTTTTTATTTTATTTTGTTGCTTGTTTTACATCATGATGAGCTGTCATGGCCTGTCACACACATACAAAACCAACTGTCAATTCTTCACCATGTGTGTCCAATAAATTACCGCCTTGGTCGGTTAGACGAAAACGTATTCGTGACAGCAATGGATTATGACATCGTTAACAAACACAGTTGTCACCGACACAATGAAACGATACCGTGGAACATCTGGAGAAAAGCTGTAAAAAACATATCCCTGCTGGGCCAGCCCTAATGCTTGTCCAGACGAGGTATAGCTACCGTCGACTGCATCACGGATTAGATTACAGAAATCGTGATATTGACAATACCCGGCAATACATGAGGACCACCACCTGTTGCATCATTATTATGTCGGAGAATACTTGGAGGGTGTTGTAACTTCTCCCATGCGGCATAACTCGTTGGAAAATATTCGTCAATTATATCATCGCGATCCAATTCATTTTATTGGTGTCCAACCGGGGTATTTCAAGGTACGCAATTGGACTTCGGTAATCTTGTAATGATCAAGAACTAACATTTTATAATTGTATTCACGACTGGCTATTTCGATATATTGCATTGTTAAAATTGAAGCATCGTTTATCGCACGGTTAAGATGTAATATTGTACTAATAATTTTTTGGTTAAGATCATCATTAGGATATTCAATCACATACTGCTCAAATAGCGCTTCTAGATTACGCCGTGTATTTTCATCTTCTTTCGCAAACATGCTGGCGACTTTTCTACTTGAGGAGCTGATGTTCTGTAATCCAGACGTGACAGTGTAGGGAAAAGTCTATCGCACTCTGGTTCTCTCACAAAACTAAATGCTGTCGTTGAATAATGTGATCGCGTTGGTTGTGGTGGTGAAACACCAGTTGGTGATGCTAACGGCCATCCCAGCACTGTTTTGATCGACGACTTATATATATGAACAGCGTAATTGGATGAAGCAGAATCCCCAGACGATATTTCTACGGAGGCACTCAACGTTGACTCGTGTACCTTGATAGCGATTTTTTATTCTTTTACTGTTATTGATTTAATTCTACGCCGAGGTTCATCATTGATTTGTTCTTTTTGATACGATCCTGCTGAAAAACAAACAACTTCCCAGATTGGGGCTTGCCCACCAATTTCATCAGATGCGGTTTTATGGGAGAATGCCAACGAATTATTAGCGTCTAATCCACCAAATGATTTTTCGCTGATATTTAGCCAACTATAATAAAGTTGTAATTGTGCCAGTGCAATTTCAAGTGTCCGACCATAGGGAGCTCTTATCGGAGTTGGAAAAAATATCGAATTCTGGCTGTGTTGATGTTGCTGATATCATTGTGGTTGTGTTAGCGATGATCTGCTCTCGTTGCTTGGTTATTTCTGCGGTCATTATTATCTATACGGCGAATTCTAAATGTGGCTCTGGCAACGTTGGTTCTGGTGTGTTTGCGTTGCTGTGATACCGATAATAAATATCCCTAATCGCGGCAAATTCATCGTCTGATAGTGCATCGTCGTTTAACCCCTCGGACAGTATCGATGATATATTTATACACGCATATGTCACAGCATAATTATTTATGTGTGCTCGTGCAAATTTTTACTGGTACATGCATATATTTTATCGCGATAATATTGAGTATACCAGCAACACCGACAACAACAGCGACACCGATTCCAACCAGGGGTGGTATCACGTGCGTCGCTGGTAATGTGCCGATTAACGTCGTTGTTTCAGCGACCAGCGAGGAAACCTGGTATACGATATTGTCGATGACGATGATTCGTCTGCGATATTTGTTTTGTTTTATCGTATGCTGGTCGATGATTTCTTCCAGGGATGCCTTCCACGCAGATGCTTGATTATACCGAAAGGTTTGTGTGGGATTCATTAAGGTATATACTAAGTTACCAATTGAGGTGTTGCCGCCACGAATTCCAGACACCACCAATATGTTGTTGCAGTTAGGGTTTTGTCTTCTGGATTCAGTACGAATGTTTTCTCGGTATTCTGATTTAACAACTGAGACGGTTCCGAAAAATTTATGGGTGAAATGACGCCATGCATATGTCGTAAATATTTCAAATTCATCGATGCTAAACACGGAGAGCCTGAACTGCCCGGTGACCTGAGCGGTATGGTTGATGGAGTTGTTTTGTTGTGACCACGTTGCCGATCTAGACACTACTGTGTATACAGTGTTGATGAGCGGAGTTGGATGAACAACACGATTTTGAATCGCTTCGATTTTTCAGCGATTTCAGCGAGCTTGATGTCGACGACCATTGGATTTCCAAAACAATTCATTAATGGTTCTATTTGAGTTTCTACGAAAATTTGTAAACGCGGTTACATGATTAGCATATTCAGATCTGAACGTGGTCATTCCATCATTGATTGTCATTAACGAAGTCATCATCGAGATGTTGCTTTTGCCCATGGATTTCTTCGTTGCAGCAGCATCGTTTTATTCTGGTTCTGTCAAATAAGTAATGCTATTTCCGCTCAGGTGGAGGTTGCCAGTCATTACATCGCCGGTTTTAGCAACGTACTTACTGATATCAGTTCTGATTGTGGTGTTTAAGTTGTCTGCATATTTTTTTGTTCCTACGTCATCGTCTAATTTTGGTTCTCTCGCATTGGTAATTATATTTCTGCTCGTGTTGAGATCGCCATACATAATATCCCCAATTCTTCTAATACGTCCCGCAATCTCCCCCGCGATTTTTATAAGAAGTGATTCCCTAGAACCATGCGTTGGTCATTCAAACAATTCCATATATTTATTTTTTGGCTGATTTTGTTCACCCCACCCCCCTCTTTTCGCCATTTGGTTGAATCCCCCTTCTGCTGCTTAAGCTTATATCAGCAGGATCTGGGTAAACTTTAACAATGAGCATTATCCAGTAATATTCATAGTGCTGGTGTCAGCTACCAGTCTAGAGAACATATTTTTGATAAGAATTTGATTCCGCGGGATCGTGTTGTAAAATATTACCTTGGTAAAAATATGTTTGATTTTATTTATCAAATAAGTAAAACCGATCCTGTGTCGGTGTGGTTGTTTAAAAGTTCCGAAGATGGCGAGTATGATCAATTTGTAAGATCTAACGGTGAATTATACCGGACGGAATTTCTGCAACAACAAATGAAAAAACTCGCAGAGAGATATGCAGAAAACACTGAGCAGTTATTAACTAATTGTTTTACAGTTCCGAGTGTTGCCGCTCACGCCGCCAGAGAAAGAAATTCGTGGAAGCCAACCCGAAGTGAGTTTCTTGAAGATATACAATTGAGTTGTGTCGAGTATGGACACGGCGGTTTGTGGAATACCAAGTATAATACCAGCCAGATGATATCAGTTGATATGGTTGCGTGTTATCCGGGAAGCTTTCTTGGAATGGGTGAGTGTAGTGGATATTTTAAAAGATTTAGACATCTCACGAACTCGATGACACGATTTACTATAAACGGTCCTTTACCCGATTTTTCCCTGCCAGGATTTGCTCGTGTGACGTCGTTTACGCTAGCTGAAAAACTTCATTCATGCCGTTATGTTTGGTTTGGCAGACACTTCTCAGAGAAACGCTGGGCACCAATAGTGTTATTGCGATATATGCTTGACAGCCAAATACTGGTATCGTTGACTGTCAGTGAAGCAATCATATCATATCGACCGTAAACTTCGGTTTGGTTACCAACACCGGAGCGTATCAGTCTCGATGAAGTCATTGAAGAATATGCACGAGAGTATGCCCATCAGACCATGGATGTCATTAACAATAACACTCCTAATGTTCTTAAGATTAAACTCAGCAATAGTGAAAAAACAGCAAAAGATCTCGGTAGAAGAATAATCGGTAAATTTACTCAAGGTGGTGCATATGATCATAAACGACATCACTCACGATTGATTATGGATGATGCTGAATTAAATTTTATAATTGCTGATGCCGCTGCGAGAAATATATTTTGTAATCGGGAGTACGCTTTCTTGTCCGACGGAACACGGTTGGGTACAATTGTAAGTTATATTAATGGAGAATCACCTCAATACACACATTTAAGATCTTCGATGCTGGCTTATGTTTCTATAAATTTGCTATCGATGATAAATCGATTTCCCGACACTGCAATTAGATTTGCAACGGATTCATTTTACTTGAATAAAAGATATTCAGAATCATTGGCTCGTTTTGCAAGCAACGATGAATCATGGAGTTCGTGGAGAATAAAAAAGGAAATGTTACATGGATATTGTGAATCCGCTGCTGTTGAAATTAAGGATAATTATCGCAAATCAGAATTATCAGAAATGTCGAATGCACCATCTGTAAATGATCCAATAACCAGACACAAAACCGTTTATTTGAACGGACCGGGTGGTTCTGGTAAGACAACTCGAGCGATTGAATTATTTCGAAATTCAGATATGATTGTGCTAACACCAACACACAGACTCGCCAGGGAGATGAAACAACGAGGAGTTAATTCTTGTACTTATCACAGTTTTTTCAAATATAGCGGCGGTGTATGGACTCCAGATCGAATGGGAACAAAATACATTCCGCGGAGTATTATTTGGGATGAAATAGGCACAGTGTCGTTAGATATATTAAAATTATTCCTGGATTGGCTACTAACAAAAAATACAGCTGTGATAATGTGCGGCGATCACGGTCAGCCACCACCTTTTGTTGGTCCATCTCCGCATTTGTGGTTAAAAGATTTTGTTGATTATTATGAAGAAGTGTCTGATGATTATAGATCTCTTGACGCAACGTTGAAGGAATTTAAAACATTAATCAGATTACAACCGAATAAAATTCAATGTGAAATTATGCGCGGGGTGATTTCAGAGACTTCAATGAGCGACTTTTGGAAAACGTGGAGACCAAGCGATTTGATAGTGGCAAGTAGAAAGATAGTCAGAGACACACTTCAGATGAAATTGTTTTCACTGCAACGAGAAAAGTTTCCAATGTTGCCAGTGCCGTTGTGTTATAGACCAGTTGATACGCGGTTACAGAATATCGACTTTGATATTCCTGGGAAAACAGAGAAACATAATTTAGTATTAAATGATTTGTCACAGTTGATGTCAGTGTTGTTGAAGATGCACTAAAAATGAACAGATCCCCGTGGAAGCTAGGATACGCAATGACGATACATTCATCTCAGGGACTAACTATTTCTGATACAGTTGTTTGGATTGTTGATGATCGAATCGAGTGGTCAAACTTAGTTTACTTATCAGTGTCTCGAGTCAGAAAAATATCTCAATTGGAAAAATTATCTTGGAAGAGTCAGTAGCTGATGATAATGAAAACAACAGTGATATAATAAGAAAAAAAATTAGCCGGTTACAAACAGAGTGACAAAAAAATAATCGATATTTCGACCTTGATGTTGAATTTATCATGACACTGAAGCAACAGCAGAATGATCACTGTGGAAGCTGTAATTGTATAATGTTGTGGCAGTATTTGAGTCCAAGACAATTCACCGTAGATAGAAAAGATAATAGTCGTGGTCATACATGACAAAATGTGATGCTGATCTGTCTTGAATGTAATCGACGTAGGGGTGCTAGTTAGGTGATTTAGGCGGTAATTGTGTGTCCTCGGGAATTACTTGTAGTTGTTCACCTGTGAATCCACGTTGAGAAGCAGTTGAATCCAGCCTGTAGATTGCTGGTCTACCAGTAGATCTAGTTATGTTAGATATCTTGTGTGTGGTGATGCTCCAGATAGGATCAGTCGCTCTTTTTTTACCACCTTCAAGTTCACCTGGTTCATATAAATATCTGACAGTGACATTACCCAGTACTGGTTGCGCTGGAAAATCACGTCGTACGGGTATATGTATTTTGGTGACTGCGCTAATAGGTTTCATGTTGGTTGTTCGAGTAATTTCATTATTTAATGCAGCTATCACGCTTGGTAATCTTGCAACCCATTCGCGAGATCTCGTATCCTTAATGAATTCCTTCGCGTACTGATATCCATATAACCGCTCAGCAAGTGTTCGATTAAATCGCTCAACAATTGCCTGATGACGGTGAATTTCAGTATGTCCTCGTCTGATGGTGACATTATGTTGTTTCATCAGCGATGATACTGCACCTTGAAATTCTTTGCCAGGATGAACTTGTAATAGATGTGGCCATCGTAGACCACCTCGTTGATAAATTCGTTCAAATGCTGTTTTAGTCGCTAACGGTTCTGCATCTTTGTATCTTCTTGCAACATCAACTACAGTTAACGCGTACTTGTATGTTCGACGACGAATGGTATCATGTGGCAGAAATAATATATGAGCCTGATGAACTTCATTAGGAACACTAACATTAAAATGTGCAAAATTAATTTTTCTAGGACGCGGTAGATAAATTTGCCATATTGCCTCTCGGGATAACCAATCTGCTGCAGTATCACGTGTGACTTTTGCTGCACTGGCAAGTTTACTAATTGCTGCGCTACCTCTCCAGTATCCTCTTGGGGAATAATAAATCGACTCCATTATAATTAATTACCAGCGCCTAATACAAGCTTAGATGTCATTGCAGATTTTATTAGCCAACTAGCTAACTTTTCTTTGAAAGATTTATCAGTAATGGAATTTAACGCGTGAATTAATTTCACATCCGCGAGATGCGTATCTTGTAGATTTTTACTTTTATAAGCTACATCATGGACATGACATGCTTTATCGATTGCATTTATCGGATACTCACCTGGATTGGGCTGATCTAAGGCATCAAGTCTGATATCAAGTCGGGTTCCAGGACCACAGTAATTATATCCTGGGAGATGTTTTTCTCCTGGGTATTTAGCCCACGGAGCCCCTGGTAATTTTGCTAATTTGGCGGCAATATCACCTCCTTTTTTATTTTACTTGACTTTGGTTTCGGCTTTGGTTTCGGCGCTGACTTTGGTTTTGGCGCTGACTTGCCACCTGACGGAGTCAGGGAAATAAATTTAATCTTTTTTGTACCGCATCGCTCACACTTACCCGAAACCACAGATCTATTATTTTTTGTTGTAACAGTTGTCAAATCACTTGTTGGGGTACGTGCTCTACATTTCACACAATATAAATCCATATTTATATTATATTATTCTAATGGAGATCACTGACGTTTCTGCTACAAGGACACGAGAACCAGTTAATCATCACGCAGCACTACCAAACTCTGTTCGTATGATTATAATTGGACCATCTGTGAGTGGTAAGACGCAGTTGTTACTTAATTTAATAATGAAGTGGATGACGTGGGACAAGTTGTATTTGGTAGCACCAAGTGTAGACGATCAACGATGCTACAAAGTGTTAAAAGATTTTAAAAGATTTTAATGAAAGCACAAAATCATTAAGTGAAAACGATGTTGTTGAATTTATAACTGACATTAATGAAGCGCCAAGTATTGATAATATTGATGGATTTATTAATAATTTAGTCGTGTATGATGATGTGATGTTGGATAAGCAATAAAATCCTGCCAGAATATTTTCCCGAGGCAGACACAAAAACACCGATGTGATTTATGTAACCCAGCGATACACCCAAATTCCTTAAGTGATCAGGGATAACTGTAATATTCTTGCTGTGTTTAACGGAGTTGATATACACACGTTACGAAATATACATCAGACTTGGTGCAGTGGTGATATGGATATAAATAAGTTTAGAAATTTATTTAGTCATGCCCAAGCAATCCCGCACGGATTTATCACGATAAATTTACATGATCCTCAGACACGGTATCGAGTCTGGTTAGATAAAATTTTTGGATAGGGTTTTCACGCAAGCAGCAGGGAGGGCGACGACAACAACGCGATGACATCGCGGTTTGTTGATTTTTTACAATGAAGCGACATCGCGTTTTTTTTTTGGCATTTGGAGGTCTTCTAGAGTGTTGATTTTTTTACAATGAAGCGCCATCGCGATTTTTTAAAGGGCTTATTTTGGCATTTGGAGGTCTTCTAGAGTGTTGTAGGATTCGCCCTCCCTGCTGCTAAATTATTGGCATTGTTTTCCTTCTCTTCTCAAATGCAAATGCTTTCAATTTTTTTGTATCGTCTACCTGTGGTATTTTTACTATATCACGTATTTACTAGTATATCTTTCATGTACACTAGTACAACATGTACACTGTTACAAACTGGGTTATTGTGTCCAACATTATAAGCCTTAGCAATACTGACTGTGACTTGTCTAAATAAATTTTATAAGCAATATTTTGCTTCACTATTTCTTTTCTGTGACTATTGACATCTGCCCTTGATATCGGCCTCATGTTTGTTAAATTATACCCATCCCATCCCAGCCACAAGCGCTTGTTTACACACGTTCTCATTTACCTACACATTCATATTAACACATATGTATGTAGATCGTGTTATGTGAATGGAATTGTACACATGCCAGAATGTCAATTTCTATGTGTAACTTTGCACTACCAGTATCTGCATGTGAATGCATAACAGATATGTGCATATTTTATTGTTAATTCTTTGGCATTAAAATAATGCCCTGCATCAAGATTTTAGAGTTCTATAGTAATCACCTATTCTGACCATCCATTCACACTTATTGTAACTACTAAAACTCTGTAACCTTTACAAATACAGCTGTCATTTCACTCTGGCATGAAAATGGTAATTATGTACGCCCTGCATCAAGATGTGGGAGTCCTATAGTAATCACCCATTCTGACCATCCATTAACATTTCTTGTTACTACTAAAGCTCTGTACTCTTTACACTCTACTGTGTCATGAAAATGGTAATTATTTAGGCACTGCAACAAGATGTGGGAGTTCTATAGTAATTACCTACTATTGACCATCCATTAACACTTCTTGTTACCACTAAAACTATATAACCTTTACTTAATACAGTTGACACTCTACTGTGTGATGCAAATGGTAATTATTTAGGCCCTGCATCAAGATTTGGGAGTCATCATACAGTAATCACCTATTCTGACCGTCCGTTCGCACTACTTGTATTTACTAAAACTCTGCAACCATTGCACATCACAGAGTCTTATTGGGGCCACTTTTTGATCACGTTATTGCTCTTTAAAATCTGCCTTCTCTGTGTAGATACTGATAGCAATGAATGTTAGTTTGAAACTGTATTTATTTCAAAATCTTTTGTCAAATGCAAGTGGAAATATGATTATGTGTTTCAGTGGAAAGCATTAGTTTCTCAGAGCACTATCGCCCCAACAGTAAGAAACATACGACACCATTGACCTGGATTGTGGTACAAGTGGTTAAACTTGTTAGTCTTCATCACTGAGGAGTTTTGATGACCTTTTCCATGCATCTTTCACACAGTCCAACTGTGCATGATGGGAAATCCATTCAGGTATGCTCACACGATGGGGAAGAAGGTTGATAAGGGATTACTTTAAAGTTCCTTCTTCTGGGACTTCTGACTGATATCAGGATAATAAACATTACACTTGTAATGTGAAGACTGTCAATACTTCAGATGTATCTCCATGGGCTACTGATCAAATGAAAACAGCTAATGTTTTTCAAAAAAATTGATGACTCTGATTTTAAATGAACTAGGATTCAGATTGAATATGATGAACAACCAATGATTAAAAACACAATGAGCCGAAATTGCACAGGTTTTTACTGTAGTAAAGCTACAAATTCTTGCCATATGCACGCCTGTTCAAATGGCAGATTGTGAGAAGGTTGACATTCATTGCAATCAGAAACAAATCAACTTCTGAAAATGTCAACATAATAGTGCTAATATGGCTCCATGGTACAGGGTGGTTCATATGAAGATTTCAATTTCAATACAGCACTTAATACAGGGCAGGGGAACAAAATGAACAGTATGTGTTTAGTTCTCAAGATAAGATTATAGTTCCATGCCATTTTCGTGACTCATCCCTTTTCGGGAGCCAAAAGGTAAGCTCTCCCTGTACATATACTTTCTGGCATCACCATTTGCCAAGTAACAAATTTTCAGTTGTGTGTACGAAATGGAGTGTGTAAAATAAGATCTTTCAAATATAAATATTTTGGACAGTCTGGAAGAACGTGTTTTGCCATTTCTATTTGCCCTCAGGAACAATACTTATTCTTAGATACAAGATTCAAATATAAACCATAATTAAAGTTCTTAGCCAAAAGGAGGGGCAATGCAAATACAGACAGAGAAATACAAATGCAGAAAGAGGAAAAGAGGCGAATACAAATGCTGGGAGAGGAATGAGGGAGGCAGAAAGAAAAAGAATAGAGCTAAGAAAATGCAGAAAGGGAACAAAGAAGAAAAGAAAATGCAGATGCAAGGAGAGAGAGAGAGAGTAGAGGGAAATACAAATGCAGATGCACAGATAAGAAATAGAAATACAATATGGATGAAAAGAATTAGAACTGTCAGGCAATGAATGCTCCACCATTACGCACATGTTCAAGCTTTGATGTTACCAGAAATATTAGGTTAGCACCCACTTTTCACGAAACAAAAATTGATAAATACTTTCTTCACCTTGAGAAAATTGCTAAAAATTGGATTTAGTCAAGAGATCATTGAACTTATTACAAAGTGTACTTATTGGCAAAGCTTGTTAAATCTGCACTTCACTGTCGGTACGACAAAGTGCCAATTATGTTATGGATAAGGAATGTATCTTGATGGGTTATGAGTTGGTACCTGGGACATATCAACAAAGGTTTAGGAACTGTAGGAATAAAACTTGACAAATTCATGTCAAACTTGAAAAGGAAAAAGAGCAACTATGTGATATCAGGTTCTGAGCCAAGATGGCTGATACAGATTAGGACAAACAGCTTGTACTAATTCAAGTGTTCAAGTTGACTCACAAAGTTTTCTTTGTTAATAATTCTATATCTCTTCAGTTTCATTAGTAAAAAGTCATCTCAGACTCGTATGAATAAAGCGAAATCTCAAACTTGCACAACTTTTAGAAATCAAGCATCTGATAAGGATAGGACTGATCAGAAATCCTTATCTCTTCATATGTGCACTTATTGTTAAAAGAAAGGGCACGTCCTTTATGATTGCTACTAGTTGAAAAACAAGCAACATAATAAAGACAGAGCTATTCCAACTGCTCTTATTTCAGTGAAGTCAAAGTCACTGGCTAGTATTGAAAGTAATATTTGTGTTCAATCAAATAAACCTCAGTCTGATTTTATTTTGGAGATTTATGAACCATTCATGTCTATATCATGTATTGGTGATCACGCCTATCCTTATTAAATTATTAAGGGACACATGAGATTACCAGAATTTTAATTATCTTGTACTTTGCCTTTATCTGAAAATTCTTTTTCTGGTGAAAGTGTTCTTATTCAGGGAGTAGAGTGTGGTTTTTTTTATAATTATTATTCCTCTCCATAGTATTAATTTGGCGTCAAACTTAGTCGAAGGACCCGTAACTGTTGGAAAAGTGAATTTTTTAGCTATAGAGGACATTCATTTATTATTAGGCAATGCTCTACAAGGACATAAGTGTATGGTTAATCCACTAATAACTGACAAACCTTGTTTGGATCAAAAGTTCCTCTCGTTGAGATTGAAATTGTGCAAAAAGAGCTCTTGGGCATGATGTCGATCATGATATTATTCCTTTAGCTGATACATGTATTGGTGAGTGGTTTGGTGAGGTCACCTTTGCTGCTAGTAGTGAGTAATTAATATACATTGAATACAGTGGTCCTCTTTTTACTACTAGTTCTCTTTATTCTAATCAAGGTAACAAAATGCAGTCGCTCATTGTGGAACATTAATAAGATCCTGAGATCTCCTGTTTGTTGCAGGTTATTAGTGAAACTGAAGCTACACAAGTGACAGTTTGTTATTTTGCGAAAAATGAGGTCCCTGTGAGAAAATGCAGTCCACCCGAGGTACCCGCTGTTGACGTGCGGCCAGTGAGCTGTAAAACTGTCTTTCTGACGACATAGCGACAGGACGTTCTTAGTGTGGCCCACAAAACTCTCTTGGCTGTTCATTTACGAGTCAATATAACTCATCACAAGATTTTGAATTATTTGCATTGGTCTAAAATTTAAATATCTTTGTAAATACTGTATATCTTGTAACTCTTGTTAAATAGTAGGAAAACTCATCCATAAGGTACATACTGCTGATCTGTTACCTATTCCTGCATTTGATGAACACTTTAGCAGAATAATGTTAGGCTGTATCGGTCCCTTACCTATTACCAATTGAGATAATCAATGCTTGCTGACCATAATATGTGTGCCAAGAACTTCCTCTGAGAAATATTCAAAGTAGAACCATAGTAAAAGCTTTGATAAAGTTTTTTTTTGCAATTGTTGGCCTTCCCAAATCTGTCCAGTCTGATCGCGGATCAAATTTTATATCTGGAGGTTTCCAACAAGTTATGCATTTATTAGGCCTCCCACCATTTAAATCATCTGCCTATCACCCTGAAAGTCAAGGGGCTTTGGAAAAATGTCATCAAACTTTGAAGAATTTGATAATTCACATTGCTTAGATACAGGAATGAATTGGGAAAAGGGTGTTAATTTGCTGATGTTTCCTGTTTGGAAATCAGATCAAGAACCATTGAGTTTGGTCCATTTGAAGTGGAGTTTTCATGACGTCCGTGAAACACTGACTTTATTAAAAGTGAAATTTCTTTCAAATCAAGATTCCAACACTAATCAACAAGAAACTAATATTCACTCTACTTAGTAAAAATAAAATTTAGCGATGGTAGAAATACACAGGAAATGAATTTTCAGTTTTCAGCCAGGGGATAAAATTTTGGCTATCTTGCTCATTCTTCAATCCCACTTCGTGATTAACTGTATGGCCCTTTTACAATTGAAAAGAAAGTAAATGACTTAAATTATATCATTATCACTCTTGGGAGGGCGGAAACAGAAACACGTGTGTCATATAAATATATTAAAGTACTATTTTGCTAGAGATAACCTAGTTAATCATTCAGCCACTTTAGTTGTACCTGTCCCACACCGTGAAAATGTACATCTTACTGTAGTGACTTTGATTTTTGAGGAAAAATAATCTTTGGAATTACTAAACAATCTGAACCAGAAACTTTCACATCCGAACAGCAAGCAGAGTGAAGTAGAACACCTATGATGTGACTATGAGCAATAGTTTCGCGATCTCCCTATATATGCTCAGCTTACTCATCCAAGGTTTTCTTCTGAAGCATCTTAGTGAACATCTACAAAAACAACAATTTGTATGATTCTGTGTAATTCAGTACTACGTGTCTTTATAACTTTGCTTTTTCATGTTATCACCTGCAATGTCTTGTTCACTACTAAACTTTGTATAAATCCTGTATGCAATTGTCTTTAACATATTTTACAGTAGTAGTAAAACAATTATGTAATCTTTTGAGTATCCTGGTTGTCTAAAGACACAACAACTTGTAAAAATTGTGCAATTATAGAACGCCTCATGGAAGACTGGTCTGTTGACCAAAATGAACCTGTTCTTTCATATCCAGGTATTCTTCTCACCTTTCTATATGTTTTCAATATATTTCTTAATTATTATATCAATATGCAGATCAAATAAAAAATATACTAGTTCGTAGTTCCTCCAGTAAATACACGTGCAGGCAGCAGCTGACATTATCTTATTGTATGTCTGGTGTCAGGATAATGTGACTGGGTGGGACATCATGCCACAGGTCTGCGGCATGATGCCCCAGTGCTAGACATCACTATAAACTGCCACACGGCAGACGTCGTAGCGATATGACTAAAAATTGTTAAAGCTACGTTAAAAAGCCAAATCACATACATACATACATACATACATACATCTGTGTGTGTGTGTGTGATGCTTTACTTGCCTTCTTTTAACTTTTTTGCCATAAATGTTACCTGATCATTGGCTATTATCAACTAACTCTCTCTCTATTTGATGATCGACTATTGTAGGTACTTTACCTACAAATGTTTATACACTCCTTTTATTAAATAACCTTATTTAAATGGCTCACTGGATGACCAACATTATTTATTTCTTTAATGTATTTTTCGTTCCCTAAAATATAGGAACATAAATGGTGAAACTACATTTATGTTGGTCAAATGATAGTTTTACATAAATTTTTTTAAACTGTACTTGAAGGAGCTGAGGGGGGATGTATACTCGTCATGTTCATAGTGATCCAATTTGTGCACCTCCTCCACCCGCACACGTACATTTTATGAGTAACAAAAGAAACAGAAAACGTCGCTCCATGTAAATTCCGTTGATTATTTTCACATACGGTGCTTGCATTATGTCTCTAGTCCATCTTGCAGAACAAGTATTCTTACATGCTATATCACTCATTTCATACTTCTAAATTACTGACAGAAAACATGGTAAAATGCCAAATAGTAGTAGTGTTTTTGTTCATGGTGAGAAAATATAAAAAGTAAAATATAGAAAAATTGCCGCAAATCTACAAACATAAATAATAAAGAGTTTGTAGAAACATTTTATTTGTCGAACCACCCTGTATATTAATGGCTAGATCGATCAGATGACCTTTGAAATGGCTGCAGATGACACACGAGATGATACACATTTTCCACAAGAGTTGACATATATTTTATACAACAGTTGACATTTATTTTATGCAACAGTTGACAAATGTTTTACACCATAGCTTCAGATCACGTAAAATATGTTCTGCAAAATCAACAAAGAAAAGAAATGGTCTCATCAAATGGTGGTTGAATAGTGAATGTGTCATGACAATATCATACAGCAGCATGCTCGAGCTATTCATTCAAGTAATGCTCCTTGTTATATATATATATATATATATATATATATATATATATATATATATATAGTCATGTATGCCTTGCATGTTTTCATATTACGACAAAATGATTTAATTCAGTCCTCAAATCTTGAAGTTTTCCCAATGTTTTGGAAACTTGCCAAACAATGGTTTAAAAACTATACAACTTTATTTGATATGAAACGGTAAAAACACTTCATGGAGCTTAAAGCAATGGTATTCATTAGTTTCACAGAAATATAATATTATATATATATATATATATAATCTATCATACTTAGATCTTCGCTAGCCAAGGTTCCGATATGAAAAACACTTATCTACAAGCCATCGCAACCAATCAAAGTTGTTAAAATTTGAACACTGTTCCTACATGATGAAGACAATGACGCTGAGAGTACACAAACTGAATGGACTGATAAATCAGCAACTTTCCACTGCCGATCCGTGTTTGTACAAATACCTTTAACTCAAAAATACAGCTGTAATGGCTTTCCTCTGGTATGTAGTCATACTTTCAATGTTAAACTTACAATTTCTAGTTGGCTGTACATTTTAAGGGAGGGAACTCATGAAATCCAATAGATGTCGCTAGGACAAAGCACTAAAAGATCTGTTCAATCCGCCAACGTGTAGATTGGATTATCATATCGGAACCTTGGCTAGCGAAAATGTCATACTTCAATAATTGCCTTTTAAAAATTACCTATCATACCTTAAAAAGTGCCTTATATAAATTACATATGATCTTATATATCAATAGCACCATTGTCTTTATTTCCCGGATGCTAAAAAGAGGTCGCGAGTTCGAAACTCGGCATCTCAATTTTCTTAAATACTTTTCTTGCGTTTTTATGTTCAAACTTTCTTTTAAACTCGCTTATCAAATTCTTTTATTTTTATTAATACCAGTCCTAGTACGGGTACTTAACATATTAACTAAAGAATTGTCCTACATAAATTACCTCATTAATTGACCAATATAAATCACATATCATACCTAAAAAACTGAAGAACATAGATTATCTCATTAATTGCCCCATATGAATCACCTATCATACCTTAAGACTTGACAAAATTGACTGATGAAGATCAGTATTATTTCGTACTGCATTTATAATTTACTGAATATATTAATGTTACAATTATTACACAACCTTGAACATGTCATACATAATACACATGATACTATTTTTTTATAATCATAATAAATAAATGGCCCAGGGCCCAGGTAACCGAGTGATCCAAGGACTCATGGTACTAATTCAGTTACCATAGTAAACCTATGCAAACTCCATTCTATTAAAATTCAATAACTTAAAATTTTGAGTGCTCATAATCAAACCTATATTTAACAGTATAGATGAAACCTGGATGTCAGTTTCTGTGTAGAGGAAAGGATATGAGCCGCGGCATTTTCTGGACCTGCATGTGTTTGAAACATGTGCTTTCAATTCCGCACCAAACAGTCAGGTGCTAATTTTAGTAATGAGTGTTCCAAACTCAAGATTGTTAAAGGACTGAAATTCCATCAAAAAAAAACAATGTCTCTAATTTTTTTACTTACAACTAGGAAACGCTCAAAAGATTCTTTTTCCTAAAACATAACTTACATTATTATCCAATCCTGGTCACCCACACCCATATATACTCTATTTTACGTTCTCCCATTTCCAGGCTGGTTCCCATTTTTCCATATCATTAGTACCGTGTGTCCATAAGGCGCTAGCCTTCACAGATCACAAACTTCTCACCACTGTCCGCGTGGATTCGAGTCTCTGACTGATCCAGCATGGATATGTGAGAAAGCTTGTCAGTAGCTTCCCATGTGGTTCTTCCTCCACCAGATATACTGGCCGCCTTATATAGCCTATCATGTGCTACTATGGCGTTAATCCCCAAAACAGCCACACCAACATAATAAATACTGATTTATTAATTTCATTCAAATAATTTTACTGGAGCACTAACAACATTATTGACCGTTATTCATCTCGATTGGATTTATTTCTACTAAGATTTAATTAGACATAACCCCACTTTGCAATGAGAACTGTACATGGTTCTTTTGACATCAAAAACAAGATAATCTTCTGATACGTCTTCTCCTGGACCTTACTAATAGCATGTCACATATGTGGCTGTCTTCCATCAACCGATTGGTGAACAGGATTTTTATTAGGATTTAAAAACTCGGAGTCCGGGAATCTTGAGCTGGAATAAGTTGAAGTCACATATCAAATACTTTGAGCCCCACTACTTGCATTATTTACCATTGATATTCATCTATTGCTATTATAGCCAATGTGATTTGGTTTCGGTTTGATGGAGAAGTATTTCTTTTTCTTTTTCAGCCTTGGGCTAATAAAAAGAAGCATGCCCTCAGCGTCTCTTCACATGCCACCCTATAGTTGATTTATTATATACAATAAAAAGAGATTAAAATTGATTATAATAATTATAATTAGGGGATCAAAGAGCAAAGGCAGTAATACATACATGATGACTTGATTATATTTGCAAATAATTCTCATTCAGCACACCAGAAGTTACGTATCCTGAAAATTTCAGCATAAATGAAACACTTTTAAATAACCCTTTGGTCTTTGATTTTTTTAAAAGTGCTCTGTAAAAGGGTATTTGTCAAATTTGTATAAGTATCTTTTTTGTTGTGTAGCGTAATCGGTCATGCGTATTTTATCTGCGACAATGAACCTCTCGAGAGTTTGTATTATTCTCGGGAATTTCCAGTTGTTTCCGCCAAGTAGTGAGTATGCATAGAGCAGCACAGTAGATGCTGACATAGCTACCCGTGAACAATGCTGAAAGGCAGAGGTTATCTACTCGATGTCTTAGCGGCATTAATACCGATGAATATCGCTCATTTACGTAGAAAAATGGCGAATTAGTGCTGGGTAGTTGATTTATTCTAGCTGATATTCCTGACTGCTATTTTCCGTCATTTAAGTACAATTTTTCGGTACCGTCCTATTCTCAAAATGGGAAAAAACACTCGGGGAATGTCCTTTTGTACAGTGTGCAACTGTATTATTATGATTGCAGACAACACGGTGTAGGTAGTGTTTGTTTAACTGAACTGCATCTATCAATGGCTATTTAAGGTCTGAACAGGTGGTTTCGTCCCTATACGTTTCACCTTCTGTTCATAATTATTCAGTTCAGTTCATTTTAATTCACATATTGATATTTATATCAACAAATATGTAAAAGTAAAGTTTATACAGGTCAAGGTAATTGCAAGACACAGCAGAGTAGCATGCATACGCTACACAACAAATAATATACTTATACAAAGGAAACATTAGTTAAAAACATAAAAAGCGCCAGCATAAAGTTACAACTAGCTCGATAACTAAATCTTGTCTTGTACTCTTAATGAAGAAAATCCTAAAGCTTGTTGACGGTTGGTGAACTTCTTTTGTAATTTAAACTATCACTTGAAAATTATCACACATTGAGTCGTATAATAAGTATTAGACAATATCCTGAGTGGCATACCAGAGATACTGTAGGAAGTCGCAGCAAAAAAGGCATCAATAGAGAAATTGGGATTCTTTACTGCCTGAGTTTTCTCTGCCATTAAAATACTCTTTGAGTCCCCTGCCAAACAATATCACTGGTATCACACGGGAGAATATTGCCTGATGTATGTATGTATTATCTTGGCTTAAATTCCTTTGTGATTTTTATATGATGAATTCTCTTTTATTCATCTGGGTCACATTGCTGCCATATGTGCTTCTCTTTTAATACTGCATCACCTGTCAATATGCATGTGATCAAACATTTTCAACTGCTTGAGTGATCATGCCAGCATTCTTCATTTTGTATATGTATATGTGTTGAAAAAGACGAATTTTTTGTCTGATGAAAGAAACTTGACATGAAAATGCCAAAGTTTCTAACAGTGCAGATAGTTTACCTAGAAATATTGCGTTATTTTCTAGAATATATGGAATGTGCTAGAATGACGTTTGTGGAATTTATGCCTGCAAAGTATTGCCATTATATACAACTGAATATATTGATGACAACACCATCATGTATGTCTGGGTCTTTTTGTGTGGGACATTTGTTATGAAGGTTCATTGGGGGTTGAATATGATTTAGGATGACTTTTGTTGAATTTATGCCTGCAAAGTATTGTCATTAGATATGTCAAGCTGACTAAAATGATGACAATACTATGGCATGTATGATTTAATTCCTAGGACAATTGCTATAAAGGTGTTTTTTTTATTATTATTTTTATTCACAAATTGATGTTTACTTTCATTGGTCATTTAAAGGATGGCACATTAAATACGATTAATTTTAAATGTAATTTCCTTTTATTTTCTGTAATAAGTTATTCACTATCTTTCTGTCTCATTAGAAACAATTTTACCTCATGCTGATTTATTTTTTTCGTTATGCACTTAATGATTTTCTTTCATGTTATTGGATGGTACAAATAAATACAGGCAGTTGTTATTTTCTGTAAACCATATTTCTGATCCAGTTTTCATCAAGCTTGGAATATACACTTGCATAATAAAAGTTTGGATGCTTTTAATGACACGTATGATCCATATGTATTATTGAGAAGAGTTTGCATCTGATTTTCTCAAACTACATACTTAGAGTGGTTGGCTGTATTGTACTATTATCCAGACGATGGCTATTTTAATCATAAGTTGATATATTATACGATTTGTACATTTTTGATCCAGTCTGATTTTAGAACTTTACAAAAGTTAAATTTCTTGCACACTTTACAAGTGCCTGCCAAGTGAGATCACTGGTCAAGACAATGCAATGCCTAAATATCTGTGCCTATCTACCTCTTGTATGTTTGTTTCAGCTATATATAATACCACATAGTGGTTATGGTTCCATTTCCTTTAGAGTGGCTTTGATTCAGACTGATCCAAATTACATGTAACCAGTCAATGCATGCATCAGTCAACGTGAGGGGATGTCAGGAAAATTACTAGCTAGAATAAATCTTATGTTTTATATATGTTGTTGTTGTTGTAGTTGTTGTAGGGTTTCACGCCATTTTTCAGCACACGATAGGCTATACATGGCAGCCAGTATTAATAGTGGAAGAAGAACCCGGGAAAGAACCACCAACCCACCAACCCACGAGAAGCTACTGGAAAGCTTTCTCACATACCCTCATTGGTCGAATCCGAGACTCGAACCCACGCAGTCAGAGGTGAGATGGCAGTGATCCATAATGGAAAGCGCTTTAGACCACTCGGCCACTGGGGGCCCCGTTTTATATATGAGCACATGCATTCCTTTCTTCCTTCGTGCATTCAGTGTTCTGATGAAACTGAAAAAAAGTCTTCATATTCATTTTCTTAATGGAACGAATGTTATTCATGTAATCGATATCTACAGGCTGTATGTTAACCTTGACGAAAAAATGCATTCACATAATCACTATATACAGGCTATACCATTATCATTCATTATCCAATGGGTGTACCGAGTGACAGAGTGGTCTGAAGCGCTCGCCTTTACCGATCACCGGCATCTAACCTATGTCCGCGTCGGTTCGAGTCTCGGGCTCGGCCAATGTGAGCATGTGAGAAAGCCGCCAGTAGCTTCCAGTGGGTCGGTGGTTCTTACCGGGGTTTTCACTGGTTCTTCCTCCACTAATTATACTGGCCGCCATGTATAGCCTACCTTGTGCTGAAAAATGGTGTTAAACACAAAACAACAACAACAATTTTATCCAACTGCCTGATGAGAAATATAGTTTCTAGAACTAGGTAAAAAGCACAGCTAATCAGATGCATTCATCAGTTCAAGCTCTATTCCACAAGAAGATTTCCTTGAAGCATATAATGCACTAATAATCGAAAATGTTATCATATTTCTAGGACAGAAAAAGTAAATGTTCCAGAAAATTACGCAGTATAAATCGGTTCACATTGTTATCAGCTGGGTTTTATGTTTGAGGGGTCTTTAATACAAATTGGTAATTTTACAAACCAATATCAATTACAACACCACTTGATATAGCATTAATTACAGCAAGCGCTTCTGGACTCGTATGGGTGGATCTGTTAATGTCTGTGTTGGTAATGCTGAATAACAGATCGGTATGTTACTAGCAAATCCACTGATATATTTTAAAAGTTCTTTTGGTGGCGCCAGTCCATACGAATCAAAATAAACAACACGAAGCGTATGCAGCCCAGTGAGTAACTGGGACTGAACTTCCACAGAGATTAATGATACCAGTTTTCATAAGATTTAGTTGTTTTGGTAACTGATCGGGCATGAAAGCTCCTCTAAAGCTTTTTATGCTTAATCGCTGGAGAGCATCAAGTAAATCAAAATTGGACATGGGAAGCTTACTTCCTGGGAGTTCTAGCAAAACGTTCCTGGCATCGTCAGACCCCAACCGTACCATGAAGGTGAGGTGGTTCTGGTAGTCATAGGCTGCTTCCTGGCGCTAGTCATTTGACGCTGCGTTCCCTTCTTTTTTGAGTCTTTGGAGTCTTTTGGTTTTTAGACCATGTCGGGACAATTCATGACCTATCGCTTTCTTCAATGTCATCCCGGAAGAGTTTCTAGCGTCACCGAGTGCGGCTGCATTTGCAACAGATGGGGCTGCAGTGGAAATCAGTGCTGGAATAGCTGCAAGAAGTGGAAAAATAAGGCTTATAACAAATTCGCCATACAAGGCCAGGGATAGTGATGGGGGTAGCGCAGACCACTTTTCTTTATAGGGTTCATTAAAATAACCCTTATAACAAGATCAGGAAAGGGCTTATGAAAAGATGTCACAGAAAAGGTAAATCGACGTTTTAACGATTTTAAAAATCGAACCTTCTGGGTCCTGGGGTAAATAAATGTGGCAGCGGTGGTGACAGGTGATATAATTAAATCGTTGTTATATAAACCAATCATATGACGCCTTATATCTTTGTGTTCGGAAGGCTGAGCAGTATTGCTGAAGAGTATCAGTGTGTCCCTATATATTTTATTTACTTTCAAATTTTTGAAAGCTGCATTTCCATTGGCTACCTCAAAGGTCACCAGATCATGACCGCTAAGTGGTAGCTGTCAGACCTTTACCCAAGACAGTGGAGATCTGATTTTGATCAGATTGTTGGCTTAGAGTCCTCTTAAAATCTGTCTTCACAATCGCTAGCATAAACTTGTGTTAACTCGTCATTTAGCGTATGATGTGACACTGAAAGTCGTTGTCGTCTCTTGGCTTCTACTGGTTGCTCCTAAGCAAAGTGTGATCGTTTCATCTTCATTCAAAATTTGATTTAACTTAGGGTAATCACTCTCTTCCTATTGCAGTAATTCCAACATTGTTAACAGCAGCGGCTCCATCATTGGAAATGCGGCGACGTTAGGGGCTGTTTGAACGTAATCCATAATGTTCCTTAAATACGGTTGGGAAAAGGCCTTTGATTACCATAAACAAGTCGTCGAATACTATCTGAGGTAGGTCTTCGATTATGCAGGTTGCCACGCGTCCACTAACCAGTCTTGATTTACTCGCAATGGTATCATTGGTCAATCATTTTCGAGGTGTTTTATGCTAAGCGAACTAGCATCGATGGTGCCACACACACATGAAACCAACACTGTCAACCTTGATTTGTCAACAAGACATGGTATGCATTGAGTTGCATATGTGTTGATCCCTAATCACAATATAATATTTCAACTCTTATCGGCATGCGCCACCACATGAAAGTGTTGATTATTTAACCCGAGGCACTAGCGCCCTTAGCGGACGAAAGTCATCCACTGACGGTATATTCGACTATTCCTATGGAAACTGTGTTGGGTTGGACAGTATGGGGTCATCTATTAGTGTTAAATTTCACCAATACAACCGGATAGTCCTCAAGATAAAACATCTGAATAGATCCTAATGAAAAGAAACTTAACGCTTTTTCGGTTGGGAGCTCATTTAAGATCATTGAATTGAGAAAAAATTAGAAATACTTTATTTAATTATCACGGATGATGGGTATTTAACCGTTCTTGGTGCTTGTATTTAAGATTACATTTATCATTATATAAGTGATGGATGCTGACCACGGTGATGTGCTGGCAGAATTTACTGACAAAATGATCGATGCTCTTGCAAAGGATGCCATCATCAATAGTGATTTTCTTCCACTTGTTGATGCATATTTACGCGAAATCGAGATTCAAAAACTAGCTTATACTATAAAATATAATATGGTTAAGGACCATATAAAAACAGACAGTTGGGACCACCCTGATGTAACAATACCAACTCGAAGCCAGCTTGGAATCATTGCATTAGTACGTGAAAATACCCTAACGTTGACTTCACTGCCAAATGCGAAAACACTCTAGGATTGTTTCTACAACGAGGAAGTGGAATTCACCGATGAACCCATCCTGGTTACATATTTTACACGAATGTGTTACACCAACATTAATTTAATTGAGATTTAAAAAAGACATCGACTGTTATTCAACAAGGAAACACTTGTTCAGATAACATTGTTGGGAGACGACGAGAATGATGACTTCAGTCACCATTCAATGATGTAATCGGCATGGTTTTTAGATGAACCGGGGGTTAGGCCACTAGAATGCACATTCGCTTTAAATTTAAATTCCCTCAAAGAGATATTTTCTATGACTGTATGGCAGTTGTACCAGTAAGAAAAGGTAGTTGGTTATAAATGCGTGTGAGTGTTGCATCTGATCACAGTCGGCCTGTTGAGTAATTTTACTACGCAATTACATTAATAAAAGAAGAACCAAGACAGACCCTTAATTTACTGACATGGAATAATAGTCGAAGCGAACAACCACTACAAGATGAAACCACCAAGAGAATCTCGTTGATCAGTAAATATGCACGCGTGTGTATGGTAGGTGTTATTTATGGACTTGCCGAGGTCATGACTGTTGGTCCTGGTGTGGCAGGAATCACGGTAACAACAACCTTCATAATTGTACCAATCAGAAGTATTGTTCGGATAATATCGATAAATAACCGGTATCTAGTTTAGATTTACAAATACGTATCTATTCAAAACCGATTGCAGCTGTACAAAGCAGTCTCAATGCCATTTGTAATCTGTATTTGGTCGCTATCGAGGATAAAATAATTAGCATGAAAAATTTCAATGCAATCCCCCCACCCCCAAAAAATAAATAAATGTTATGGTGATCATTGACTTAAGCATATTATTGATCAATTAGCTTTCCACTGATTTTCAACTCGTAAAGAAATCATCAAAGTAAACCACTATAATTCGCCTTTGTTTATTTTTATTTTTTATTTTTTGTTGGGTGGGGGAGTCTGGCAATTGTTGATCACCCTCGAATAATAATAATAATCCAAAATCCCCATTAGTTCACTACCATTTGCCATCTGCTTATGTCACATATGGGATTGCATATCATCAGCCGACTGGTGAACAGGATTCTTACTAGGATTTCAAAACTCGGGTGTCCGGGACTCTTGAGCTGGAATAAGTTACAGTCCGGAATCAAATGCTTCGAGCCCTACTACTTACATTATTTACCGTTGATATATCTATATTGCTATTATAGTCCAAGCATACATTGTGGGTACCAAACTAGTCTGTGCTATTTTTTACTTTGAATAATTCAACATTAAACATAACAAAGATTTTAAAAAATACTATATGCGAATGAATGATTAAAGGAAAATATTTAACATTCAGACATGAATGAAATTGATTGTTGCTGATTCCGACTCTTTCAAAATCTGATAAAAACCAAGGATGTGATTTGGCTTCGATTTGAAGAAGTCGTTTTCTTGTTTAAGGATAATAAAATTAAGTTTACTTTCAGCGACACTTCAATTGCCCCTCTATAGTTACTTCATTAGATACAATTAAAATTCATTTAAATTAATTATAATAGTTATAATTAATTCATAATATTATTATAGCAATTATAATTAATCGCAGCCGATTATAATTATAATTAGAGTATCAAAGATCATAGACAATAGTGCATATATGATGACGATCATATTTACAACAAATTTCTCATTCAGTGCACCATAAGTTACGTTTCCTGAAACTTTTAATCGATTTGAATGTAAATAAAAAAAAATTAATAACTCTTTAGTGCTCCGCGAAAGGGTATTTGCCAGATTTGTACTAAATACATTCTTTGTTGAATACCGTAATCGATCATGCTTATTGTATCGCGACTAAATTGCCGATACGACACGTCTGTGACCATGAACCGCGAGAGTTTGCATTATTCTCGGGTGTCTTGTTGTTGTTGAGTTTAATTATAGTAGCGTTCGCACAATTGTGCATGTGCCACTTTTTTTCTGACTGCACCGCAGCCTGCTAGTTGTTCCTGGGGAAGGGGATGGTGCCACCTCCCCCAGGCTTTTATGGATTCAAGGAACCCTGATAATTTGGCCTCAATCTGTGGGTCCATAAAGGTCCCTACAGTTGAATGGTTGGCTGTCATTAGTGGGAAGGAGAGCTCGGGAACGGTCCTGCTTGCTTTACATCGCTGGTTTCTTGTTGCATTTGCCTGGTGTTTTTTTTTTTTCGAGATTTTTTTTTCTTCTTCAAAATGTTCTAAAAGGAGGGGGGATGTTCTATGCTGTTCATAGAGGTTCTTAGTAGATATCATGTATGAAGAGAGATTTTCAAGGTTATTATGGGATTACTAGTCGAGGTGTTTAGGGTGTGTTTCCTGCGTTATGTTATTTATAAGTTTTTAGATATTACCTCTTTAAGTTATTTATTAATTGATGTTTTTAGAGATTGAATATTATTTATACTTTATTTAGCAAGAGACCGGAGTCCTAGCCGATTACACGGTTCGTTAAGAACATCTAGGACAGGAATCCTAGCTGATTACTCGGTTCGTTAAGGACATCTAGGACATCCGATTTTGCGGTTTCCTTAGTTTTTTATAGGTGCTTCGTAAGTGAATTATTTATTAATACTTTTATAAAATTGAATGATATGTTATGGTTTTTTATGTGGTGGCTTCTAAATTTATTTAGCTAGTTACTGGGTCTTTTGGTTTTGTAGGGATAGTAATCATTATTTGTTCCTAAGTCCTGCTGAGTCTATGAATTGATTTATATTTTTATATGCTGATTGTTTATTTTTATTAGAGTCCATAAGTAACTCTGGATATGTGTGTGGTGATCCAATCTCTTTTTGGTTTTTGATAAATATTTTCCGAGCGGGTTGATATTTTGGGCATATATTGAATACGTGGTGTAGATCTTCGGCGGTGTGGCAGTTAAAGCAGTTAATGGTTGCTGGTTTGGGTCCTATAAACCTTCCAAAACTTCTTGCTAGTTTAGTTTTTCCAGTTATTATCCTGTTTATGGTTTTCTGTTCTAAATAGGTACCCTTAGGTAGCTGTATGTTCCTATCTACGTTTTTATGGGTTTCATGGTGCCTTTTACCTTTTGTGGAGGAGTTCCAAAAATCTTTCCATGTTTGGTCTATATATGTTTGTGCGAAGCTTATTGCTTCTGTAGAGCTATAGTTAAGCTTGATAGAGTTTTGATCTCCTAGTTTGGTTTTTGCAACTTTGTCTGCTGTTTCGTTGCCAGAGATTCCAATGTGCGATGGTATCCACATGAGCTCGACTAATTGATGTGATGTGGTGATATCGTCGATTAATTGGCATGCTCTGTCGAGGAATTGTTCCCTAGAGTGTGTATTGCGATTTTGGATCGATTTGATAACGCTTAGGGAATCGCTTATAATGACTGCTTTAGGAATTTGGTTGTCTTTGATCCATTGTAGTGATTCAAGTATAGCCCAGAATTCAGTGGTGTAAATGGAGCAATAGTCAGGTAATCTGGATCCCGTTTGTATATTGAATTCAGGGATGACTATTTCTGCTGCTGTTCTTGGTGGGTTGTTTGTTTTTGATCCATCGGTATATATTTTAACATAGTCCGGGTATTTTTGGTTGATTTCGTTTACCAGTACAGGTTTTAGTAAGTTTTCTTGTCCTTCTTTATTGCCTAATTTGGTAGCTTCAATGTTAATCCTTGGTGGTTTTTGTAACTATGGTGATTTGTTCTGGTCTGTATTGTTTGTTACCTGTTTTTTTAGTAGAGATATCTTTTCTCTTAGTTCAAGGATTACTTTGCCACTTGGTGTGATAGGTATGATTTTGGGTTTGAAGACAACTTTACACTTATTTATAGCTATTTTGGTGGGATGGTTGTCTGGGTGGGTATCTAATCGAATGGAGTTTCGGAGGAGCAGTTCTTGCTTACGTAATTTTAAGGGTAGTTCTCCTGTTAGTGTTTGTAGTTCTTCTAATGATGTTCCTGTGCATAATAGCAAGGCTTTTCTCTGGATAGTGTCAAGTTTTTGTAGTACAGCCTGCTTAGCCGAGTTATATGCTTGGCAACCGTAATCCAGTTTTGATCTAATTAGGCTTTTATATATCGTGATGAGGGTTTCCTGGTTGGATCCCCAGTCAGTCCCTGTGATGTTCCTGAGTAAATTGAGATCTTTGTTACAATTCTGGGTGTGTTGTTCGATGTGCTGTTTCCATGTGAGGTGGTTGTCAAAGAACATTCCTAGGAATTTTACTACTGTTACGTATTTGATTAATTGATTTTGTATATAGAAGTTTGGATAGACTAGGTTGTTATTTCGTTTGGGGGTGAATATGATTGCCACAGTTTTTTCATGAGATATTTTGAAACCCCATTTGTCCTCCCATCTCCCTATGTTGTCTAGGCTCTGCTGGATTTCTTTAACTACTGTGTTATTGGCAGGATTTCCATTCCTCCATATGCCACTATCATCTGCAAATTGTGACAAGTTTATTTTTGTGGAGGCTACATTGAGGTCATGGTTGTTTACCATTAGGTTAAATAGTAACGGACTTATTACACTGCCTTGCGGTGTTCCATTTTCAAGTGAAAATTCTTCCGAATGGGTGTTGCCTATTCTTGTGGTAATTTTCCGGCCTGTGAGGAAATCGCCAGTCCAGTTGAACAAGCGTCCAGTTATTCCAAATTGGTTTAATTTGGCCATTAGTCCATTGGTCCATACTAGGTCGAACGCTTTTTCTAGGTCTAAAAAAACCGCTATGAGGTTGCGATCGGTTTTCCTATGTGCGTTAAAAGCGAGTTTGATGTCTGTTTCCAATCTGAGAAGTTGGTCAGTGGTATACCGTTTGTCCCGAAAGCCACATTGATTTATGGAGAGTAGGTTATTGGTTTCTAGGTGGTGTTTTAACCTATTTGCGATTATTGTCTCCATTATTTTGCAAATATTGTTTGTAAGGGAGATGGGTCGGTACGAATTTATGTTGTTGGGATCTTTACCTAGCTTGGGGATTGGTATTACTATGGCCTGTTTCCATTTGGTGGGTAGTTGTCCTTTATCCCATATCCTATTAAAGAGTTTGATTATGGCTATTGTTATATTGATAGGTAGTTTTTTGTAGATAATGCAACCTAAATGATCCTTACCAGGGGATGTTTCGTTTTTGGATCGTAGGGCAATCTTCCATTCATGTACTGTGATGTCGCTATTTAGGTGAGATTCTTTTGTTCCTTGGTCTTGAAACATTTGAGGTTGGGTTCCCTCCATTAGTTTTTTTGTGTTCTTGAAAGTTTTTGGTGTGATTATTGTTGCTACTCATGTTCGAAAAATGCTTCGCTAGGAGGTCTGCCTTATCTTTATTTGTTATGGAATTTTTAATTTTTGGGGCTGAGGTAGTTGCTTTCCCTTTTATGGCTTTTATCTTGTCCCATATTTGTTTTGAGTTTGATTTTAGACTCAGTTTAGAGCAAAAGGTTTGCCATAGATTAATTTTAGCAGTTTTTATAGTTTGTTTTAGTGCTTTTTCTTTATCTTTATATTGCTGGAAGTAGATAGAATTTTTGGTGCGTTTATATTTATTTAAGGCCCTTTTTTGTCTTTATGAGCTATAGTACACTGTTTAGTCCACCATGGTACAGGGTTTTTCTTTTGGATATTAGTTGTCTTTGGTATGCATCGGTTAGCTGCTTCTATAATTGTGTCTGTTATGTTATCATAATACATGTCAATACTTGGGCTTTCTAAGTTATCTGGATTCACTCTAGCTAGTAATAACTGGAATTGGTCCCAGTCTACCTGTTGGTACCTTCATTTAGGTGGGGTTTCGTTAGGAATGTGTTGAGTTTTTGTTTGAATATTGATTGTGATGGGAAAATGGTCACTTCCTAACGTATCTTCCTGATCCACCCACCAATTTGTGATTTGAGCCAATTTTGGGGTAGTGATGGTTAGGTCTATGGCTGAGAGAGTGCCATCCTCAGGGTTTAATCTAGTGTTCGACCCGTCATTTAAGATGACCAGATTGTTCTCAGTTATCCATTTTTCAACCATTTTTCCTCTTTGATCTTTCTTTTTACCTCCCCATAATTCACTGTGTGCGTTGAAGTCGCCACAGATCATTAGATTGTTATTGTTGTTATTAGTGATTGCCTTTAGTGAGATTGGGTTGGTAGGGCAGAAGGTACCCCCTGGGTCGTATGCATTTATTATTTGAATGTTTGTGGTTCCTATATTTATCATTACTGACATTATTTCGATGCTATTATTGATGTTTAGGTTAGGGGGTACTTCTATTACTTCATAGTAGATTAGTGTATCTATTTAAAAAAATGCTAGTCCACCCCCTTTCTGCCCCATCGGTCTGTTTTTAAAGATTCCCTGGGTATAGCCTTGTAGTTTGGGCAGGCGTTTGTGTTCTTGTGTTATAAGGGTTTCCTGTAGGCAGATTACGTCTGGTTTTATGGCCGTATTATTCAGTTTGTTCTGCAGTTTTTAAAGATTCCTCTGCAGTTCCATTGCCAGATGGTGATTTTATTATTTTTTGTACTATTCATTTCTGACGTTGTCTTTATCTGTTAGTCTTGTGGTCCAATCAGCTAGTATGGTGAAAATGGTTTTGAGGGTTCTGATTATGCTACTGAGATCTTGCATTATGGTTCGTGTTGTTAGGTTCATTACTTTCTGTATTAATTCTGTGTTGGGGTGTGTGTTAGATTTGGGGATGTTTGGGGTGACAGTGTTGTTTGTATCTGGAGTGTTATCAGGGTGGTCATGGTTTGTTACAATGTGGGTTGTAGTTTTTGGTTTTTTTGTTTCCTGATTCGAGTGTATGTTTTGTGGTGCAATGTCTTCCCTTCTGATTCTGCGTGGAGAGTTTTGGTGCTCATCGATTGTTTCAGAGGTAGATTTTGGTGTGTTGGGGTTGTTTTTACAAATAATGTTTTTGGCAGAATGGTAGGTGAGGTGTTTTTCGTTCATTAAGTCCACTATGTCTCGGGTATCTCCGGATGCTTCCGCCAAGCAGTGAGTGTGCAGAGGGCAGCACAGTAGATGTTGAACATGAAAAGAAGGTTATCAACTCGAAGAAAATCACATCTTAGTTACAGTAATATCATTGAATATCGCTCATTTACGTAACAAAATGGCGAAATAGTGTTAGTGAGTTGATTTAGCTTAGCTGCTGTTCCTGGTTGTGTTATTTTCCGTCATTTAAGAACAAAATATTCAGTACCGTCAAACTGGAAACATTGGGGAATACCCTTTTGTACCGTGTGCAGTAGTATTGGCATTGCAGACAATACGGAAGTTGTTTCCCTGAACTGCAGCCATCAATGGCTGTCCAGGGCGGGTGGCACGATTTACCCAAATATACCCAAATACACCCAAATACTGCCCAAATATACCCAAATACTGCCCAAATACACCCAAATACTGCCCAAATATACCCAAATACGGCCCAAATACTGTCTAAAGACAAGCAACTGATACATTTACTACTAAACAAATTAATTCAATTCATTGTCAAGTTAAGTTCTGGGTCAAAAATGAATAGTTTAAATGACTAAAGCAATTAGAGATTCGTTGTACGAAACGTTTCGTACATCTCCAATTACCATTTGCTCGGAAATTATCGACATAGTCCGGGACGACATATATATGTCTCTAATTTGCATACTTAATACTTAGATATCTATATTCTACAATAATGTTAATTTTTATTTGTGGACACACCTTCAACATTTAGATATAATTAGCTATTGGCCTCGAGTGTGTCCCCCCCCCCCATGGCTCTTTGTTCGAAACATTCAAAGACTTACGTGTTCCTGTTCCAACTCTCTGATATTTTTGTGTTGTTTTTTCTTAAAATTTTTCGCTATGTATATGCTATAATGTTTTGTCTGCTATATAGTTTCTGTGCCTGGACTGGCCTTTGTGTGGTCAAATTTTTTCTTTTATTTACTTGATGTTTATTTCTGCTAAAAATATAGACTCTGACCACACACACACACACACACACACACACACACACATATATATATATATATATATATATATATATATATATATATATATATATATATATATATATATATATATATATATATATGTGCAAAAATTGTTACATTTGGCTTAAATCCTTGGATGCATGCTGAATTGGATTTTTTCTTAGCATTTTTCTATATACTATGCATATAGAAAAATACCCAGGAAAAAATCCAATTCAGCACCAATGTTGATATAGTTAACGAATATATTTATAACTTGGTGTCTGATCGTTTCCAACTGATTCTTTGACTTTACTGTCTCATTACTGTCTCATTTCCATGTTATATTTATATACCAAATCAGAGCCACATGTTCAAATAAATTTCTTTTGAACCAAACTAAATTGCGCGTGATGACGATCAATTCCGACTGTTTACTGATATAAAACGAATCAAATAATTATGTCATCTAATGAACAAAATGCACAAATAAAAAACCGCACTATTACATACATGCAAATTAGAACATATTAGACAATTCTTATTGTTTTCTTTTTCATGCAATTATTGAGTAATGGCCTCTTGGTACAAGTTGAATAACAGAAATATAACTAGGCCCTTGGGTGGGAATTAATTATAAATATTAGAAAATGTGAACAATAACAGGTAAGTTGTCGGCAATCGCATAAAATGAAATGAAAGGAATTACCGAACAGGATCAGCAAACGCAAGTGCTTCTTGTCGAGGATTACAAAAGAAAAAAAAAAAAAAGGCCAATAAAGGTGATCAAGCGGCAAGCTCTCATTTACTCAATTAATATTTGTTCACCAGCAAGCTGCTAAAATCAGCCTCGAATTGTTTTTGACTTCATATTGTGTACTGACAATTGCCGGCATGTTTTCTTTGGAAATAGGACGAGTTTCAAGTTTTGTATTTTTTATCATTAATAAACTGCATGACCATCTGTAAGAAACATTATTGTTAGTTACAAGCAGTCAAATACAAGGTATATAATCATTAAGTTTCATCACCTCCTCTCTCATTCGAAACAAAGCTTAAATACTGCACATTTCTTGTTTTCTTTATTCTGAATTGGTGATCTGTAAGTGAATCATGGCTAATTTCAATAAAAAACGCGGAGCCAGGTTTCCATGTAGTGGATGCAGATCAAATTGTTCAAGTGACTGTGTTAAATGTTCATTGTGTAAGAACTGGTATCATAACAAATGCCAAGAAATTTCAGACGATGAATTGAAAATGTGGGGAAATATTGATCTGGAATACGTGTGCGTTTCGTGTCGTACATTGGATGGTAATAAGTTTGACTACCTGATGGCCATGCATCGTCTGCAGAATGTAAGTATCAGCATTTACTTTAAATTTGTAATAATTAAATTACTTAGGTTAGAACACGCAAAGACAACTTTCTTTTCGCAATGCATTTTTTGTATAGATCCCTAATTATGTGTGTAATTATCATGCAAAATCATGGATTATCATCCGATTAAATGACCATTTTATCTTAGAAAAATGCAGCCTTTGCACAATTTTATTAACTTAATTTGTCTAATATTTCTATTTCTTTATATTAAACTAAATGTGTGATATACTTATGATACAACCTGATCACATGACATTGCAAATCAATCGCACCAGCTGAAGTTTATAGCATGATGAAATGTACAGTCTTCACATCAGATGAGGCATAAATTCATTCACATGTGTATATTGTTATAGTACTTTCTGTGATAATACTGTTTTAAAATTATTATAATACCATACTGTTATATTGCCCATTTTTTTTTCAATGTCTATTGCCACTCACCGTTGTATTAAGTTAGTGTTATTATTTAAAAAGCGTCTTTTGTCAAACAAAAATTGGATAGTATTGTACTGGACTACTTTCTATAGTATATTTTGTTAAGAATTTGCTACACATTTGTCTACCCGGGACTAGGTACCTGGGCCCTGCTTTTTATGTTCAACAATTTTGAATTTAATACCTATCGGTTTTACATGCATGAAAGTGCTAAAGGTTTCCCAATTCATATTAATTTAGCTATTAATACATGAATCCACAATTTGAGA
Source organism: Sinohyriopsis cumingii (assembly GCA_028554795.2). Classification (NCBI taxonomy): domain Eukaryota; kingdom Metazoa; phylum Mollusca; class Bivalvia; order Unionida; family Unionidae; genus Sinohyriopsis; species Sinohyriopsis cumingii. Next base: position 70,305,493 of record CM068838.1, on the reverse strand, counting down.
TGTGTAGTATACAGAGATGACAAATGAATAAATTGATACAGAATATCAAAACTCTTTTAATACATGCATATAAACAAAAAGAAAAGTAAAAGAGATTAAAATCTCTTTAATTTTTTTCCTTTACAATTTATACATAGAACTAACATGAAAAAAGATAAAGAGATAAAAAGATATAATAGATTTAGTTTAATTTTCTTTCTTTTTTTTTTTGCATCTAAATATGACACATATACAATATATATACAAATCAGTACACAAATGTGCGATGCTAGTCCCAGGAGTTTTAGTCAAGATCGTTGATTTCCAACGAGTATATTGGTTTGGGTTTCTTGCAAGACGATTTTGACGAACAACAACAGGGGACCACTATAAATTTTATATATTTGTTGTAAATCATTTTAGCTGTCTTTGTAGCGCCGCAATGGTAATTGATGTAACGCGTGTATACTTGGCTACTTGTGGTTGTAACACGCGATAACACGTGTGAATCGGATTACAGCAGCACTTCACTACCCTAAAGGCATGTTCGATATGGGTTGTGAACAACCACCGATGTGGTAAATTTGATAGCAATTGATAAGTTTCTAATCACTTTAAAGCCATCTATGCCAAAAAATACTTGTACAGATGCAAAATAAAAATGTTTGTATTTATTATTCATTTTCGTTTGCGAATTTAAATATTTTTATATACAGGCTACGTTCATCAAACCATGCCGTTTTGTGATGGTACCACGTATTTCTAGGCTAAAACTATAGATGTGAAGCGGAGATTTCAAGCTATACAACAGTCTATAATATGTGTAGGTATCTTATTGAGTACCTCTTTATTTGTCTGTCCGTGCGCATAACGCCATCTCATAGAACGCTATCGATATTCATATCCTTGATACATGCGTCTACCCATGCCATTTTGGGATGATACAACATATCTCGATGCTATTCGCGTTTCATGCATATTACTAATGTCTGAACAAACTCAAAATCTGCATTAAGTCCAGTATTTATCGACTATTTTAATGCGGTTTTCTTTTCTCTCTAGGCGGCGGCATCAAAGAACATAGATAATCTAAAGGAGGCTGTTCAGCGAGAGCTAATGTTCAAAGTGAAATTACAAATTCCAGAAGAGCCAACGTCTTATTTGCCAGACGTTGATCCAGTCGCTGCTGAGGTGATGGAGAATTACGTCGACCACATAAATGGAATCCCCCTGACGACAAGCACTGATGGAGACTGCCTCTTCAATGCCATCTCAATCTTGCTTTGTGGTAACGAAACCATGTCAGTGAAACTAAGGTACCACACGTGTATAAAACTTCTTACAAGCGGGGAACAATACATGCTGCATCCACAGAGACCTCAAATACAACTGCTTTCTAGCAGTTACGCACAGTCTTGTCTGGACTCTGCCGTCATCGGAAAATTCTCCAATGCGTAGACAATTATAGCTTTGGCAGATGCTGTTAACATGAAAATAAGAGTGATATACCCATACGCCTACAAAACTTTGAACACCGAATTCAAACCATCTGGAATTTTCGAGAACAGACGGCAGCTAGCAATCCTTTGGTACAAGAGTGGAGATGTACCAACACCAGGACCGGGAAAGTGGTACGCCGTCAATCACTTCGCAGCTGTTATTCATGCGGTATATATGACAGCATATCCATCAACGGTTGACAATACTGTTGAACATGGTATTAGCCACAAACGCAGAATTTCATCTTCCAGTTCAATGTCATCTACAGGGAGTCTACACCCCAAAAGGTGTTGCTCTAATGTATCATTAATATCACCTGAAGGTGAAATTTCGTCATCGAACAACTTAGATAATCTTCAAGATTTAACTGATGCGGACAGTGATAGTGAAGCAGATATATCTTTTACCAAAGAAAAAGAACAGTCCCTTGCCATTGTACCACTGAGTATTGAGCGCCAACAAGTTAAGGAAAATCCAGGAAACAGGTTCTTAGAAAATGACGAACTATTTAAAACGCTTTTAAGTGAAGATGCGCCAGCAGAAAGAGTACCTTTGGGACACAAAAGCAATGTTCACGTTGTAGTGAGGCATCAACAGAATGAAGGGGGAAAACGGAACGACTTTCTCGATGACTGTGGGCCATGGGACTCTAACTCGGGCACCACTGTAAACCAGGTATTCGTTGTAACTAAGGAAAACAAATTAAAAAACATTTTCAAGAAAAATGGTCAGTTTTGCCTGAAAAAGATCGTGGGGAAAAATATAACATATGTTTCAATTGAACCTCAACCCACAGATATATTAACACTTCATCGCTACTACACTAAGCTAAAAGACGATGAGAGCTACAGGAAGAGAGTTACTACTGTAACTGAATCACCCGAATGGCTTAGCCATTTAAAAACCCTCGCGGTGATTGAGTATTTAGGTGTAAAGAAATCAAATTCAAATCATCCGCATGGAAACTCAAAAAGTGGTGAATCGTACACAAGAACTGATCCACGTATCCTCCAAATGGCATACGAAAAGTGGGGAGGAAGAAGGCGACCGAAGTGGTAAGCAAGATGGCTGATGATGACAGTTTCATGGCCCCTAAATCAGGTCGCCAACTCCAGGATAAAATCTACAGAGAAAACACAAAGAAAATACCTCTGAGGGTGCCTGGAAACAATATTGCGGACGAGATATTGACAATAATCGGAGAGCTACACGACAACCCTTTCGTCCAGGTTGTTACTATTACGAAAGGCAAACAACCAATTATAATTATGTACACTGACGATCAAATATTAGACTTTAAAAAAAAACTGTTTGGGGGAGGAAGGCAGTGTGATCGGCATCGACAGAACGTTTAATTTTGGCAAAGTGTTTGTAACAACAATGTGTTATAAAAACAGAAGCATCGTTAGCAGAAAATCTATGCAATATCCAATTTTTCTAGGACCTCTTTGTCTTCACTGGGATGGTGAGCAGCGTACTTATCACCATTTTTTTTCCCCATGTTAGACAAAAACTAGACTCACAAAATTTGACATTTGGTACAGATGATGAGAAAGCGTTACGAAATTCTTTAACAAACAATTTTCCCAAAGCAAATTATCTGCTGTGTACAAAACATCTGAAAGATAACATTAGGCATTTTCTTCAAAAAACTGGTTCTAATGAAAAAGAGAGGGAGAAGATTATAAATATAATCTTCAGTGAAGACAAAGACGGATTAGTTTTTAGTATAGACAACCTCGAGTTTTCAAAGCGAGAAGACAACCTCTCTGTCTATTTCGATAAATATCCGAGATTTAAAACTTACTATGAAACACATTTCAAAGGTAAAATTTTAAAACATGTTTACCAACCATTAAAAGCAAATATCATTTCTAAGTTATGGACCAGTAACAATGCAGAGTCACTAAACAATCGCTTAAAACAAGCCACTGATTGGAAACAGCTAAAGCTCCCAGAACTTGTAGACAGATTATTTTCCGTTACAAAAACGCAGATCATAGACCTACGTCGAGCTTTGTATGGTGCTGGCAACTACAGGCTTTTTGGTCAGTCTTTTTCGTTTCTTTTGGACAAACAAGCCTGGCACTCAAAGAGTGTAACGGAGAAAGAAAAAATTTTCAAGAAATTTCTTGCTGCTCCGATCGCCACAGTAGCTGAGTCCAGCTATGTCCATTGATCAGATGGAACATACAAGTGCAAGCGACCGAAACAAACTGCTGGACGAAAACCGGGACAACGGAAAAGACCAAGAGCTGAACGGGCAACAGATATTATGCACCGTTAATAAACATTTTGTAACATGCACATGTACATAATTAATGCATTGTGAAATAAATTATATAAGGTTGTAACGGCTTTTATTGCTAATTGTATGACAGATCATCTGTATTTAGGAAATAACTGCTATTTTAATGTATTTTCGCCACTTTAATAAAAGATAAAACATAACATTATTTAAATTCTAATTTGACTTTACACTTACACCCGTATATGAATGTAGTCACCTTTACAGCGTCAAAAGTTATCAAAAAGGCGCAGTACAGTATTGTGCCTTTCACAATACAGTTGCTTATCCGTTGCGACAGAGAACTCGAAAGAACCAAGGTTGATGTCATTAATTCAGCCGATGACTGTCAATTATCAGATAATTATTTAAATTGTGGGAGATTGCATAAAATAGAACGAAACAAACTGCCGAACGAACTAGCGGCGGAAAATACAACTTGAATTGACGCGAATAAAGAAATAATTATCAGGCCTATGAAAATAAAGACGGAAGTTGTTAGATAGAATAGAAACATCCGAGTACATTTAGGTATATTTATATATATTTGAGAGCATTTTGATGGTATCGGCATGTTTTAGTAGCATTTAAATATATATTTTTGGGAGGTCTTCAGAAGTATTTGGTTATATATATATATATATATATATATATATATATATATATATATATATATATATATATAATATAATATATATATATAGTATATATCTTTTCTAAGAGAAATAAACAGCAAATTACCAAAAGTCAAATTTGACCACACAATAGCTAATTGTATATAAATGTCGAAGGTGTAATCCAGAACTTAACTTTGTGATGAATTTAAGATCTCTTTAGTTGTACATGTATCACGTGCTTGTTTCGGGACAGTATTTGGGTGTATTTGGGCAGTATTTGGGTATATTTGGGCAGTATTTGGGTGTATTTGGGTAAATCGTGCCGCCGGTCCAGGGCCTAAACAGGCGGTATCGTCATTTTGCGTTTCACTTCTTGTTTATAATTATTAAGTTCAATTCGTTTTAATTCGTATATTATTATTTATATCAACAAATATGTCAATGTACATACATAGAGGATCTCAGATGGGTAATGATTTAATATTGAATTTATGAAACGAGTGAAATGATGTCCAACTTTTGCGTGCCTATAGAAAGATAATTTTGGAATCGCGTTACATAATAAAAGTTATTTTACGGCATAAACGTGCTGCGGTTGGTTAAGGTTCTTTCACTTTGGAGACCGGTTTATGAACAGAGGTGATTAATTTATTTACTCCTATATGTTAACATTTAAACGGTAACCTCTTGTATATAGGGCGTTTTCCACGTTACAGGTACACCCTCACCCCTTTCTACACGCACACTATCAGTTGACATATTCAGTTTTATTTGTTATTCTTGTTCTTGTTAGGGGTTTAACACCATTATTCAGCACATGATAATCCATACATGATGTATTGAGTCCATGTGGGGGTAAATGGGCCATATTTAGAGACACATGGATTTCTTTTCCACAGTTCCCTCTTGGCAGTCAATTCGAAAAAAATGGCCGGCAAAATGATAGTAGTAATAACAAATACAAAAAGTTACAGTAGGCGGGATAATGAAATTTTCCCATGATTGCAGCCAATCAGTAAAAGGAATACTGCACAAGAATTTTACGGACTTATGTTAACAAGTTATAATATCAAAACTATTAAACTGCATAAGTTATAGGTAAAGTGTACCAGTGATGCAATAAATGATTTTATGGGTCAAGGTAATTGCAAGGCAAGCAGAGAGTAACATGCAGTATGTATCTTCTCCAAAGGAAACATCACTTAAAAAGATGCAAAAGCGCCTGCACAAAATTACAACTAGCTCAATAAACAAATCTTGTTTTACACTCTTAATGAAGAAATTCCTAAAGGTTGTTGACAGTTGGTGAGCTTCTTTTGTAATTCAACCGATCACTTGGAAATTATCACATCATTGAGTGATATATTAAGTATTAGAGATTTCATGACAGATCACTTCATTTTTTGAAAACTGGTTTCAGAGGAACCTTAAAATTGGGGTTGTTTTATGGATCTAACAGCAGCATATGACATGGTCTGGCATGCAGGGCTGTTTTTGAAAATTTTCAGAGTTTTGCCATGCTGGATAGTTGAGACTATTGAACTGTTCCTTCGCAACAGGCACTTGAGAGTGCACATCAGAGAGAGCTGCAGCTCGTGGAGGCATCAGACTAATGGACTCCCACAAGGGTCTGTTCTTTCTACAAGTTTGTTCAATATCCATATTAACGACTTACCTGTAACACAGTCGCACACGTTCATGTATGCATATGACATTGATCTCTGGACCCAAAGTCACTGATTTGCTGAGCTTGAGGGGGTACTGAACAAGGATCTGGACGATATGATCGACTTCTTCAAGAAATGGCGCCTGCAGGCCTGCTCATCGCAAAGACAGTCTTCAGCTTCTTTGACCTTAACAATGCAGATGCGAACCGTGAGCTTTGCATCCTCCTCAATGGGCAGCAAATAAAACATGACCCGACACCAACATACCTGGGTGTGACTCTGGACAAATCAATGACATTGTACAACCACCTGAAGAAATCTTCAGCAAAAATTAGCACTCGAAACAACCTACTGCACCAACTGGCTGGCGCTAGTGCTCAGACACTCAAGACATCAGCACTGGCCCTCTATTATTTGACAGCTGAGTATTGCCCTCCTGTCTTTTTTTTTTTTTTTTTTTTTTTTTTTTTTATTAACCCCGTAATAGGTTGACCAATGGGTCGGGGAACCATCCCAGGGTCACCTTACAATCAAACATTTCTGGTTATCAGATAATCTAGGGATAATAAATATAATCTACAGAGAAAGTAAAAAAGAAAACACATGCACACACACACACACATGCATATACACATGCATATGGCACACAGTCTAGGTGACATGGCCTTTGTGATATTACAATATTTTGTTCCTGTTTACCATCAAGTCAGAGACAAGTTAAATGTTCATTGTTGAGGTCCATTTTTGAAGAAATTGGTCCTCTTTTTTATTTATCTTAGCAGTGTATTTTTCAATGTTCTTATGCATTGCAACTATTTGCTTAAATGCAAAAATAGAAGGATTTTTCATATTGAATCTGCAAGTATAAATATAATATTTTGCCAAAATAAGCAGAAAATTACCCAAACTGTCCAGTTGTTCACTTCCTAAAAATGTTTCTTTTTTGGACAGATGTACAATATTTGGGCAAAAAGGTGCAAAAACTTCAATAAAACGGTACCAAAACTGTGAAGTAATACTGCAGTCATAAAAGAGATGCTCAATACTTTCAGTTTCACTCTTACAGAAAGTACATTTGTTATCATCAAATACGTTAATTCTTTTAAGAAAATCATTAGTAGCGATTATTCTATGGATTAATTTAAAGTTAAAAGAGATCAACTTGGTACCCTTGGTACAGCATTTTGCCTGGCTATATATATCAGACCACTCCTCACTACTTATATTTTTATTAAATACTTGCATCCAAGCTTCTTGCTTTGCAGTGTGTTGCCTTTTAGTTTCCTGTAAAAGATCTTTGTAAACAAACTTGAGTGAATCTTGTTTTCGCAAGTTCGTTATTTTATCCTCCTGCTTATCAAAATTATTATGTACTAGGTGTTTTTTTATGGCATCTTTCCATGCTTTTGGAATTCTGGATATTAAGGAGAAGTATTTCAAGAAATCATCGCTTCCAGTTTTTTGTTTTATTATCTCAAAAGGTATTAAATTACCGTGATCATCTACTAGATCATTCAGAATTTCAAAACCAGCTTCTGTCCAGGATTTGTATTGATAAATCATTTTAGGGGGGACAAAATTTAAAATACTTATAGATAGATACTCGTTAGGACTTTGCGGTTCTTCTTTCCATTTAGATACTGCCAAAATTACATCTCTCCAAAAACTGTTTTTAATGAACTTACTAAATTCTTCTAATTTCCTTCTCCCTAAATTCCAAATATCCTTTTTATTTCTGAGTATAGTTGTATTGCCACGTTCCATCTTCCTTTTCCAGCAATCTTTTAACCCATCTTATCTTAGTATACCTAATGAATGAAAATATGTGTATCATATTTAGTCCTCCCTCGTTTTCTGGGGAAACTAGTATATCACGTTTTATTCTCTCTACTTTTCCACCCCATACAAATTTAAATAACGTGCGATTTAGTTCTGCTTCAACTTTTGCTGATGGGTTAGGAAGTGCTGAAAAAAGATGTATGAATATGGGCAGAACAAGAGTCTTTACAACAATTACTTTACCAACTATTGACAGATGTCTTTGACTCCAGCTTGCCAGTATTCGTTTTGCCTTTGTTAGTTTCTTCATATAATTAATTTCCACCATCTGTTGTAAATCTGGAGAAAATTCTATGCCAAGGAGTGTAAAGTTCGAAGAGGACCAAATTAGGCCCATTTCGGGACATATTCTTTCATTAGAAAATTTCCTGTTTCCAATCCAAATAGCTTTTGTTTTTGTTATGTTACATTTAAGTCCCGATAATAGAGAGAAACCTTGCAAGATATTCATAGTTGCTTCAAGAGAAAAACTACATCCATCAAGAAGAATAAAAGCGTCATCAGCATAGCCATACTGACCCAATTTATATTCACTGGCGTCAAAGATTACTCCCCGTACATCCACGTTTTGCTTTAAAGTTATAGCTAAAATCTCAACCCCAATGATAAACAAATAAGGTGCAAGGGGATCTCCTTGATGACATCCTCTTTCAAGTCTAAAAAAAGATGACATATGTCCATTATTTATAACACAACTATTAGAGTCATTGCAAAACAGTTTAAACCACTTACAAACGGAATCACCAAAATTAAAAGATTGTAGAGCTTCTTCCACAAAGATCCAGTTAATTGAGTCAAAGGCTTTTTCGAAATCTATTAACAATAATAAACCATATCTGTTTTCATTCTCAAGCTGGTCCATGATATCATATAATAGTCTGGTGTTTTCTCCAATGAATCTACCCTTCATATATCCTTTCTGAGTATCGCTGATTATTGATGGAAGAACCTTTTTAACCCTAGCTGCAATTGCTCCCGAAGCAATCTTATGATCAGTATTTAAAAGTGATATAGGTCTCCAGTTTTTAAAATATCTTCTGTCTTTTTCCTCCTTTGGTAGACATGTGATGACTCCTTGAGTCTGAAAATCTGAAAGTTTTCCTACATTATATCCGTAATTTATTGATCTACATATAAATCCCCCCAGAGACTTTCAAAAGAATTCATAGAACTCTACAGTGAATCCATCCGAGCCAGGACTTTTTCCATTTTCCATCCGTTTTAGAGATATACCGAATTCATTAATTGTAAGCAGACCCTCGCATGATTCTCTTTCCTCTCGACTAAGTTTAATATTGTGATTAAAAAATCTATTTCGAGTTTCTTGAGTAGCCTCGTCATCAAGCTGAGCAATTCTACTTTTGAACAATTCCATATAAAACTGTTTTTGTGCTTCTAAAATATCTATTTGGTCAGATATATTTGTCCCATCATCTAAAATAATTTCCTTTATTGTCTTATTAACATAGTTTCTTTTTTCAAGATTTAAAAAGTACTTTGTGCTTTTTTCCCCAAATTCATACCATCTAGCTTTAGATCTTAATATAACACCTTCTATGTATTTTTTCCTAGATTCCTCTAATTCTGCTTTTTTTCTCTCTAAATTTTCCAGAATTTCCCCATTTATGTTATTTGACAGTCCCCCCTGAATTTCTATTATTTCCTGCTCAATTTTCTTTAATTTTTCCCGTTTCTCTTTTGATTTCCTAATAGAATAACTTGGCCTGATCATCCCACACTAAGTTAATTGATGTCCAGCTCAACACCACAATGTGCATACTCTCTGGCAGCAACCATAATTGCCAGGAAGCAACCACAAAAGTGTTGGCTAAGGTCTATGACAGTGAGAAACTTCCACTGTACATGGGCATCATCTCACATCCAGCAGCCCGCATGACTTTGAGATGCCCGATCTGGTTAGGTCTGTTGCCGGAGGATATGACAGCTATTTCAGCATGTAGTGTTGAGTGGTCTTCAACAGATGTTGTAAACCGCTCCCTCTACGCTGAGCCATCTGTCTGCCCACCTTGCTTCAACCTTCCACGTCATCTGTGGGCCACACTCATAGCTGCCAACCCTCCAGGCTCGCAATTAGTGAAAATAGGGATAAAAATTAGTGAATTTTGATGTGAATTCATAAACTGATCTTCGAGTCCGGGAGTATTTATCAGAACAAATGTTAGCATGGTCTCCAGTTGATGAAGGTAAATTGTGTTCAACAAGAAAACTCACAATGTTTCAGCGTTAGTATCTTGCAGGTCTTCTGTTGAAGACTTAAAATATTCCAGAGCTTAAATCTGCTGCGAGTTCTTAATTTTTCCAACCTCCATGTGCTTTTTGCTACCAATGTGCTTCCTCACATCGTCTCTGCCACCATGCACAATGCTAAAAGTTGTGGTACTCTGCGTGTAAAAAGCATGATCTATATCAGTGTTTGATGGCTGAATGCAAGGCCAATTTTTGGTATATACCAAACTAAACTTCACTTATTGTGCAATACTTTTCTTTTTCCTTGGTGGTGAAGACATTTTCAAGATGCGATGCCGAATGGTAATTCAAATCAGTGTTTGTGGTGCGTGCATGGAGCAAAATTCCGGTTAGGCCCCAGTTTCTCTCAGAAGCATTTGTAAAACTATTAGCTTTTACATATATATTAAATGCGCTAAAATGCTTTCTACCAGGCCAAATGTACCAATCAGCTATAGTTCCACTAATATCGCAACCAGCAGTACCAGTCCGTTTCAGCAACTGCCGATATCATGACTAACGCTTAACGGGAAATCGATTATTTTATTAAAGATTTAAAAGTAATTGAAAATTGGGGAATTCATGATTTTTTTGCATGTGGCGTGAATCTGTAAATCGCCAAAAATGTGAGGGTTGGCAGCTATGCACACTGAATTGCTTTCGGACAGGACAGGGTTGTTGTGTAGTCAACCTTGTCCGATGGGGCCAGGCCACAAACTCTTCCTGTTGCTGTGGAGCTCTTCAGACCATGTCACACATTGTGGACAACTGTCCACTGACAAAGTTCTCCGGTGTGGACTGCAGGCTCTGCACATTGCTAATGATGACATCGTTAAATTGCTGAGCATGCACTGCACATGATAATAATAATTGTGTAATTAAGGATCAGAATTTGTGATCACAATTAAAGTCATATGGCAAAATAAATATGAGGATAAACAGTAATATACAACACACACACACACACACACACGCATATATATATATATATATATATATATATATATATATATATATATATATATATATATATATATATATAGTTAATAATTGTTTTTTTCTAAAGTCGATTTTGCCAAAATAATTTTTTTGCAAAGTCTACTTGTAAAAACTTGGCTACATTTAAAATTTTTAATATTTGTAGGTAAGTTTGATTTGTTTTGTGAAACAGAATTTGACACTTGCTAGTATCACCATGTTGAAGTGTCTAAGTGTTGAATGTTCTGGCATTACTCACAAATTATTTGAGATTTATATTTTGTCGTTCTAGCTTTTAATTAAAAAATATCCTAATATACTTTTATCCTGTTAAACTTCCAGATTTAATTAATGATACATAGATTAAAGAAAGCCTTGGTCTTAAGAAAAACAAAATACTGTGAATTATAATTTTTGTCATCACTAGAAGTATAGTGTTCATAGTCTATCATTATGTCCATTGAAGGTTGTTTTAATAAATTCAGTGAATTTGATATGAATTTAAAGAATTATTTCTTATTACATGTACAAGCTTTATTGAAATTTTTGGTAAATTCCGTATGACATGTGAATGGTTTAGCAAAATTGTACTCTGCAATGTCCTTCATTTCGATAGAGTAGCTTCCATAGCAATACAGGGTGACTTTGAAGCTTCCTGGGGTAGAACCTTTTGAGCTTATCTGTCCTATAGAAAATAAATAAATTTCATAAACAGTCGAGTGACTTATCCACCGTTTGAGATTTGCTTTTGTATTTCTTTGCAGGTGTGATGCTTGCACATTAATTGACTTGAGATTTGCTTTTGTTTTTCTTTGCAGGTGTGATGCTTGCACATTAATTGACTTGCTCATGACTTCATCTTGTCAGGTTAGGCTGCCTGATTCAAACAGAGACAATGTAGCTGGTCCTACTTTTCATTGGATGTAAAGGGTTAATGTTTAAAACTTGCAACTGGAAGATATGTATGTAAGTAAATTTCTAAGCAAGAAGACTTTCACAGTTTTGTGTTACCCATGTCCATGCAGACACACACACATACACACAATGTTTTGACCCATGACATCTAGTTTCTGTCACAATGCTACCATACTCTGTATGTGATAAAAGGAATATCAATAAAAGGAAGAAGTCTTTCACAGTATGCAAGTTTAATATGTGTTTTATTATAATTACCGATGCAATTCATTACCTGTATTCCTGATGGCATTTTGCAAATATTGTAACTTGAAGGTGCACTTTAGGTTTATGTCTTTAGATTAAATAGATTTAGTCCGTTAATCTTTTAAAATCAGTTTAAACTCAGCTTTATAACTGGAGTTAATCATTGTATACAGTTTTTCAGTTTGCATTATTTACTGAGAAAAATATTGACTCTCATTTACAAAGAGTTGGTCATCATATCTGTATAGACCTTAAAACTTTCTTATATTTTTCATAGGTGCTCATCTAATACTTTTGTTTACAGTAGGTAAACACACAGAAAACTCCCATTTACTTTCTTTCCTTCTGTGTTTTGTTGCAGGTGAGGTTATTTGATGCTTGATTCAAATGTTAAGTCCTTAAACAGGTTATTGACCATGTGATATCCTTTGATATGCCTCAGGTTACATAAGTAAGTATGTGTACATCATCTTTACTGTATGATGGTAAATTGCTTTTTATCTCACTGATGATGAATGCCTCAAATGGCAAGATATAGTGGTCACAGTATCCATTCATTAGTTAGATGTCTGTCTCTCTGTTACTGTCTATCTTGTGTCCAAGTTTTGTTAAATTGACTCGAACATTTTTCTCTCTAGTTTGTATGCAAAAATCCTCATTAAAGATAACTCAAAACATTATCAGATATCAAGAACCATCATATGGGAGTGTTGCTCGTACATCACAGCTCAGGGTTACAGGGAGTTATATTCATGTAGGCATAGCACACATCCTGTCAGCCAGGGAGGCATAGCACACATGGTGTAAGTCAGGGACATATTCATAAAGTGATACCACACATGCTATCTTGGACATATTCCTGTAGGCACAGCACACATGCTGTCAGCCAGGGACATATTCATGTAGACATTGCACACATCCTGTCAGTCAGGGACATATTCAGGTAGGCATAGCACACATGCAGTCAGTCAGTGACATATTCATGTAGGTATAGCACACATGCTGTCAGTCAGGGACATATTCATGTAGGCATAGCACACATGCTGTCAGTCAGGGACATATTCAGGTAGGCATAGCACACATGCTGTCAGTCAGGGACATATTCATTGTAGGCATAGCACACATGCTGTCAGTCAGGGACATATTCATGTAGGTATAGCACACATGCTGTCAGTCAGGGACATATTCATGTAGGCATAGCACACATGCTGTCAGTCAGTGACATATTCATGTAGGTATAGCACACATGCTGTCAGTCAGGGACATATTCATGTAGGCATAGCACACATGCTGTCAGTCAGGGACATATTCAGGTAGGCATAGCACACATGCTGTCAGTCAGGGACATATTCAGGTAGGCATAGCACACATGCAGTCAGTCAGGGACATATTCATGTAGGCACAGCACACATGCTGTCAGTCAGGGACATATTCATGTAGGCATAGCACACATGCTGTCAGTCAGGGACATATTCAGGTAGGCATAGCACACATGCAGTCAGTCAGGGACATATTCATGTAGGCACAGCACACATGCTGTCAGTCAGGGACATATTCATGTAGGCATAGCACACATGCTGTCAGTCAGGGACATATTCATTGTAGGCATAGCACACATGCTGTCAGTCAGTGGCATATTCATGTAGACTTTGCACACATCCTGTCAGCCAGGGAGGCATATCACACATGATGTAAGTCAGGGACATATTCATGTAGGCATACCACACATGCTATCTTGGACATATTCCTGTAGGCACAGCACACATGCAGTCAGCCAGGGACATATTCATGTAGACATTGCACACATGCAGTCAGCCAGGGACATATTCATGTAGACATTGCACACATCCTGTCAGTCAGGGACATATTCAGGTAGGCATAGCACACATGCTGTCAGTCAGGGACATATTCGTGTAGGCACAGCACACATGCAGTCAGTCAGGGACATATTCATGTAGGCATAGCACACATGCAGTCAGTCAGGGACATATTCATGTAGGCATAGCACACATGCTGTCAGTCAGTGATATATTCGTGTAGGCATAGCACACATGCAGTCAGTGACATATGTAGGCATAGCACACATGCAGTCAGTCAGGGACATATTCATGTAGGCATAGCACACATGCAGTCAGTGACATATTCATGTAGGTATAGCACACATGCAGTCAGTCAGGGACATGTTCATGTAGGCATAGCACACATGCAGTCAGTCAGGGACATATTCATGTAGGCATAGCACACATGCTGTCAGTCAGTGACATATTCATGTAGGTATAGCACACATGCTGTCAGTGACATATTCATGTAGGCATAGCACACATGCTGTCAGTCAGGGACATATTCATGTAGGCATAGCACACATGCTGTCAGTCAGGGACATATTCGTGTAGGCATAGCACACATGCAGTCAGTAACATATTCATGTAGGCATAGCACACATGCTGTCAGTCAGGGACATATTCATGTAGGCACAGCACACATGCAGTCAGTCAGGGACATATTCATGTAGGCATAGCACACATGCATTCAGTGACATTCATGTAGGTATAGCACACATGCAGTCAGTCAGGGACATATTCATGTAGGCATAGCACACATGCAGTCAGTTGGGGACATATTCATGTAGGCATAGCACACATGCAGTCAGTCAGGGACATATTCATGTAGGCATAGCACACATGCTGTCAGTCAGTGACATATTCGTGTAGGCATAGCACACATGTTGTCAGTCAGTGACATATTCATGTAGGCATAGCACACATGCAGTCAGTCAGGGACATATTCATGTAGGCATAGCACACATGCTGTCAGTCAGTGACATATTCGTGTAGGCATAGCACACATGCAGTCAGTGACATATTCATGTAGGTATAGCACACATGCAGTCAGTCAGGGACATATTCATGTAGGCATAGCACACATGCAGTCAGTCAGGGACATATTCATGTAGGCATAGCACACATGCAGTCAGTCAGGGACATATTCATGTAGGCATAGCACACATGCAGTCAGTCAGTGACATATTCATGTAGGCATAGCACACATGCAGTCAGTCAGGGACATATTCATGTAGGCATAGCACACATGCAGTCAGTCAGGGACATATTCATGTAGGCATAGCACACATGCAGTCAGTTGGGGACATATTCATGTAGGCATAGCACACATGCAGTCAGTCAGGGACATATTCATGTAGGCATAGCACACATGCAGTCAGTCAGGGACATATTCATGTAGGCATAGCACACATGCAGTCAGTTGGGGACATATTCATGTAGGCATAGCACACATGCTGTCAGTCAGTGACATATTCGTGTAGGCATAGCACACATGCTGTCAGTGACATATTCGTGTAGGCATAGCACACATGCTGTCAGTCAGTGACATATTCATGTAGGCATAGCACACATGCAGTCAGTCAGGGACATATTCATGTAGGCACAGCACACATGCTGTCAATCGGGGACATATTCATGTAGGCATAGCACACATGCTGTCAGTCAGTGACGTATTCATGTAGGCATAGCACACATGCTGTCAGTCAGTGACATATTCATGTAGACATTGCACACATCCTGTCAGCCAGGGAGGCAAAGCACACATGGTGTAAGTCGGGGACATATTCATAAAGTGATACCACACATGCTATCTTTGACATATTCATGTAGGCATAGCACACATGCAGTCAGTCAGGGACATATTCCTGTTAGCACAGCACACATGCTGTCAGTCAGGAACATCTTCATGTAGGCATAGCACACATACTGTCAGTCAGGGACATATTCCTGTAGACATAGTACACATCCTGTCAGTCAGAGACATCTTCCTGTATACATAGTACACATCCTGTCAGTCAGGGACATCTTCCTGTAGACGTAGTACACATCCTGTCAGTCAGAGACATCTTCCTGTATACATAGTACACATCCTGTCAGTCAGGGACATCTTCCTGTATACATAGTACACATCCTGTCAGTCAGGGACATCTTCCTGTAGACATAGTACACATCCTGTCATCAGGCAGGGACATATTCCTGTAGACGTAGTACACATCCTGTCATCAGGCAGGGACATATTCATGTAGGCATAGCACACATGCTGTCAATCAGGGACATATTGATAGAACACATGCATCACAGGCCATTATATGTAGCTTACAATATCATCAACAGGCCTTTATTGACAACTCTGTCAGAGAATGAGGACCATCTCTCAAGAGGAGTACCTAAATGATTAATTCGACTAAAAGGTCACAGAGAGAAATTGTTTACAGAAATATTAAGTGTTTAAAGGTTTTTGATTGGCATCTCTTATGTGTCAATAAAAAAATTATATGTTACAAGTTGTCAGCTTGGTATAAAGAACATGTGATCTAGGAATATAGGGCCAAATGTGAAAGGTCAACATTACAGTGATAGAAAATAACCCAAATGCCTGGTGCAGATTTTATCTTGTTTATTTGGGAAGCACAGTGGCCTCTTATTTCAGTATAAGCAGGCAATGACCATTTCATCCTTAATACAATTCTCGTATGAAGTAACAGGAAGGAGTTTTTCCTGATATTTCCGTATATGGACCATTATTCATTGGATCTTAAATTCGATTTGTGTTTTGTGCTTTATGAAAACAGAAACAATAATAATAATAATAATAATAATAATAATAACTTTATTTAAAGTAGGTGACACAATTGCATGGAATTAATTCACGTTGTTGATTTTTATTATATGCATATTTACATTCAAAGTACTTGTAAATAGTTACACACACACACACACACGTCATTCATAAAAGGCTATATTTATAGATAAAAATAACAAACAGAATGTTTAAATGAATATGTTCCAAGAAGGTACACTGTGTGTATGTACAGTACAACTAGGTAGTGAGACAAATGTGAATTCATGAAATGGGATTATATAGTGTCAAGGCTGCACACATTATCATCCAGCATTTTTAAAATAGAATTTGTACTTAAGATTGGATGGATCATCAACACAGTGTCAGTTGTAATAAGTAATCAATATTGTCATCTAGTATCATCAGAAAATGACGTTCTTGTTTTACATATTTACAATGTATCAGCTTAAATTTTCATACATAATAAATCTAGGAATTGTTTGTTCTTATACACACATTTATACCTCAACTGGACAATACTAACACCTAGCAAAATTTTATGTTTTCATAATAGACTAACAACATTAAGAGTATGAAATATCTTGTCTATTTACAAACAAATCAGGGTTGGCAGATAGATATGATGATGAACAATTTGTCAAAACTATGCACATTTCTGTTTTATTTACTTAAGCATAATTCACTTCTGCCTGACTTGAACTCAGAAAGAAGATATATCAACATCTGACTACTTTTCATTTCAGAACCTCTACAGCCATGTGTACACCATGCAGGTTTGATGATAAAGAGTACACGAATTGGATCAAATGTAGCCGAGTTCTTATCCTTTTCAAAGAAGGTCTCCATGATTTCATCAAAACAGAGGTTACAAACTTTCATGCACACATCCAGCAAAAAATTGCCAACCTCCCATGTGGATCATCTGCTGGGAGTCAGTGTACCTCCTGTACATGGAAGAGTATTAAATACAGTGGGGGCCAGCATGGAGGATGGTATATCAACTGCCAGAACAAGATCTGTGACAGATGGCTGTCTCAGATTCTATTGGAACATAATGACCCACAAAATCGAAGCATTAACTGGAAAAATGCTGATATCAGCAGGTGGCCAACAGATGGATATGAAGTGGCAAAAGTTTACATGCCCAAAGGCCAAGACAAAACAAAGAACCTGCCAGATGATTTTGATGCCCCTGCAGTACTGTCACTTTTAAAGTATTGTGCATGGTTCACCCAAAAAATACAAACCACCAGTATTCTCTCTGATGTAAGTTAAAATACTATTCCCTGAATTTGGCCTGACCCAGTCATATATTTAGCATTAGTAATATTAAATCTTTATTTTGAAAAAGAATTATTTTTGTTAAAAATATCTTTTACTTGGCCTGATTCACTGTCTATAATCAGTTTTAACAGTGTAAATAATAATGACAATTTATTGAAATATTTGGAAGAAAATGTATGGAACCCATCCACACATTCCTCCTGCATATGGCCAGTGTGTTATATTGACCAGTATATTTCCCCGTTTTATAAAAAGTAACATTCATCATACTAGTATCTGAACCATTATTAATGTTTGTTTTAATAAATTCATCTCTTCAAAGCAGATGAGATGAAATCATACTCAGTCTGCAATAGAATGTTATTACCCATGTACATATGATTTAATCTGATTGGATGTCAGTTGATGTCAGGCCAGTGATACAGAGTGCATCCTGGACAATAAATGACCGTCTGAAGGGAAAGATCTGACTGCATGCATCTGTTAACACCAATAATAATGCCTTGGATGTTTTACCATCTGTATATATACTATAGTAAATGGAAAAAGGAAAGTTGGTGAGAGGCTGTACCTTGAATTGTTCTACACCCTAATCTTAATAGAAGGTCACTGTAATCTATATCTTATACTTCACTGACTTTGGTTATATTTTGTGTTCAACTAATCAGCTTGAATCATTAAAGTATGTGGTTGTATACATTTATTTAGTACCTACAAGAAAAGTCACTGTGAACTATACTTCACTGGTTTAGGTTAATATTTTATGTTTAACTCATGACTGCATAAATTATGTTGTTTGCATGCACTGCTCTCTCTAGGATCATGAAACATGGCAGAGGGAAACATCTTGCTGACCCCTGACCTCTGTTCTCAAATTTCAGTAGTAGGTCACTATGGCCCATATTATATGCTTAATTGACTTTCGTTAAATTTTATGTTGGATGTTCATTTGTTAGGCATTGTTCTTGAATCATAGAATTGATAATGATATGCATGTCTGTTAGTACTAAACCCTTAGAACAGAAAAAGATCGTCGCAACTAATAATTCATCTTATACTGGCAAAGTTTTTATATATATGACATAAGGTGAAGAATATTATGATGTCCACAAAACTATATGTTATTAAGTTGGAATTTTGTACAATAAATGGATATGTCCACAGTTTACAGTTGCCAGACTTTGTTGATATCCTGCAATTGGGGTAAGACAATAATCTTAATTCATGCTTAATGTCAATGTCATTGTGACTTGAGAAGAAAAAATGATTTTGTCAAATAACTTGAGTTATCCACCATCTACAGTTAGCAAACTTTCTTGATGGTTTGCATTTGGTGCAAGGAAGAATCCTTTGTAAGTTCAGTTAAAAAGGTCAAAGTCATGCTGAATTTTTTTTATTTCTGCACAATATTTTTCTCAGTTGTCTACAGTTAACAAACTTTGTGGATAGGTTGTACTTGAGGTAGTGAAGAAATCAATTTATATTGGAGTCAAAGGTCAAAGTCACAGTATCATTGTCATAAAGACTGAAAATTGTTTTTATACAATAACATCTTTTCTACATCACATACCTCAACAAAACAAAGTGGATAACTTGCAGTTTGAGTCAGGAAGAAGCATATTGACTTTGGGTTAATGGTCAAAGATCAAAATACATATTTGGCTGAAGGAAGAAAAATTGTTTCTGAACAGTAATTTCTTAAAACTTAATATTATTAATTTATGTAATCATTAAATACACTCTGGTTTGTCTTTCAGTTGATTGACATTAGGAATGATGTAATGCACTCTGGTGACCTCAGAGTTACAGACAGCAAGATGAACAGTTGCATTGACAAAATGATTCAGCTTACGTCTGAACTAAACATACGTGGAGATGTTTGTACAGAATTACAGATGGTAATTCTTATGATGTTTTGAATGCAGGATGATTTCTTCTTGTTGCCTTTTGTAGAGTAACTTACAGGGAGTATGCTTATGGTATTGATGAATTTAATGACATGGGGTTTAATCAGTATTAAAAAGAAATTTCTTTGTGCCTTACAAGCAGTGCATCCCCTAGGGGTGAAATAATGAGAGTAAAAAAATCCCCTTGTTGTTCGAATTGTGGGTCAGACTGAGTAAAATACAAACTTTGGCTCAAAACTGGGGGTCAAATTAAAAGTTTGGGGATCCCTGAAGTGGAAATGAGGGTAAAGGGTAACACTGCTTACAAGTCCAAGGTCCATCCAGAGGACAGGTTTTAATGACAACATAATATTTCCTATGTATTCCTTTTTCCAAGTATTGTTTTTCACTTTTCATACGGATCGTTGCCTATATGTCTAATCCAGTTGGCTATCTGTAATCTCAATCAAGTAGCCAGTTGATGAACTCAAAATGAGTATTTGTGTACCTGCATAACCAGCATCTATCTTTGGTCCCTAGTCTTTAACAGACAAGTGTGTGAACCAGAATGTCTGCTATCTATTTGTTCTGGTTGGATTGGTGTAAAATTGTTTTCATTTGTGACACATTAATGTCTACCCATACATTAAACACTGAGCTTTAAATAGATAGGGAAAAGTCCAGTAACTGATGACAATATAGCAACAGTCCACTTTAAATTTGATATACAAATAAATAACCAATCAGTTTTAAAGTTCATTATAATGAAAAGAAAATCTTTCCACAACAATAAAATGTACATTTGTACAGCTATTTGGTTTTGAATAAAAATTTCTCACTCTTGTAAGAAGAGTATTGAGGGGAGGAAATCTTGCTGGAATAAATTTATAAAGAATTTCTTATGAGAATTAGACCCGCACTCCTGGGCATGCCTTTTACTTGATGCATCTTGGATTTGAATTTAATTTTTATTAATAGCCCACTTTGGTGGGTTAAAATATGCTTTATGTAACTAAAGGTCCTAGATGACTCATAGCTCCCTGTCCTTGGGCTTTTTCCATTTGGTCTTTATCATTTAGGTCTTTGGCTAATGAAGATCAATTCCAGGGGTATCTCTGATGGGTCACAATGATATACTTAATGTTTCCATTGATTCATTTATGTATGTGGGATTTTCCCCTTTTGTTGTGTCAGTAGCATGTACAGAAGCAAAATTCTTGCCATACATTTATTAAGGGAACATCGAAAAGGAACGTTAGAGTCCCTCGATCATTCATCTTGATGGCTGCTTATAAGATATATAAAAAAGTTATTGAAGTAAAATAATTACTAGGGGTTTAACCTAATGACATCACAGACTATTGGTATAATTAATAAATAAAATTCATATTTCTTAAATAAAAAGTGTAGACTGATTAATATTAATCTGAAATTACTTCTCTGTAGATAGTTTCCTTTTTTATTGAAAAATGTTAATTTCTGAAATCTTTTTCTACATCCTCCATGTTTTTATTCAAAAATATGTAGAGATCTTTGCCTTTATATCATTAAAGTTCAGAAAAATTAATTACTACTTTTTTGTTGAAGGTTGACAAAATGGAGTTATGCTGGAAAATATTATGGAGTTTACATGTGACTTAGATTTTGTATCCAGCACATATTTTTAGTATTGCTTATCTGTTGCTATTGCCCACAGTGAGAAGTAGTAGGTGAATCTATAGACACTGTCACTTGTCTTGTATTCAGCTACTATGTAATTAATACATCTTTTCTAAATGTGATCAGTGGATATGAATGTTGGGGACACTTTATTTGTTGGGTTATGGAAATGTAAGTTTTCCTGAGCAGTTAAATAATTTGACAAAATTTTGGTTGTATGAACCTAGGGGTCATACTACCAGACAAAGTGGGTGACTGAGTTGCCTAAAAATGTAAACTTTGCCTTCTTCTTTAAGGAAAGTGAAAATGACTTTACTTTGTGACTTTTTAGATGTACAGTGAGTGGCAGTAGTTTATGACTTTTGATATGCTCCCTCACTGTAGCCAAGTAGTTCTGTGAGTGCGGTGTTTGTAGCATAAGGCAAAATGTATTGTATGCAGTATTGATACAAACTGTACCGTTAAAAAAAAAATGCACATTCACAGGCATGTGTTTCAGTAGCTGACTGACCATTAACCCTTTCTCTCCCTACTCTGTCCAAAAGGAGAAGTCACTTCTCCCTAAAATTCAAGTCTAGCTTGACCCATGGGAACCAGCTGTAGAATTATATTCAGAGATCCATATATGGGCATATCCTTTTGATATTGTCGGATTACATATTTTATATGAATTTACTTATGACAATTGAGAAAATAGCAATACCATAGTTTCAACAAGATGGCTTGCCAATATTAAGACCAAGCAAAATTGAAAATTGCCTCATTTGTCACAAAAGATCAAATGATGGCAATGCACTGTGGGGACAAAATAAGTTGTGTTGCAGGCAGTAGTTCTCAATAATAAAGGTGGTAGACATTGGCTGGGGTAACTTTTATTTTTGTTCCAGTAATTACGCTAAGGTTTTGCATTGACTTGCAATTATTGGACATTGTTCTATGTACACTAATAAAACTTGATTGGTATATTCACTTCCAAAGATGCCACTCACCATGGACAAAAACAATGACATACATTTATACACATCATTGATTAGGTTACATACTCAGGCTTCACACTACTGAATGCACATACCGCTACACAATTATGGGACTTAAATTATATTTTATGGACTGTTTATCAGTTTTCAATCTGCTCTTGGCAACAGAGGGTATTGCAGGTATTCAATCTATATGTATATGTTTCAGGTATATACTAGTACATGTACATATGGTGTCACAAAGTATTGAACATAGTTATTTCCTTTTCTTTCTAACTTTAGTAACTTGATGGTCACAGAAAATGTAAGAAAAAGCTATTGAGAGAATCAAATACATGTAATTCCCATTGAAATTATTGGGCAGCAGTTACGATGATGCTAGAAATGTTTCTGCACAATAAATACATTGTATGTGCTGGTTTAGTTGGGATGCTGTTCAGAAAATGAGGGATGTCTTTGCACCGTTATATGATCGTATTGAGAAATATTAGGTACATGGTAATATCAAGAGAAAACTGCATTGCTTTTGCTGTTAAAATCCAGGTTGAACGTTTATTAACAATTTTATAATTAAGACAAAAAGAGAAGACATTGACATCAACTTTCGAGAGACAGAAGTGAGAGCTCTCCATAATCTTGTGTCGTCTATCAAAGGAAAAATGGAGTCTCTACAAGATGCACAGACTCGACAGATGCAGAATATAGAGGTGGTAATGAACAAATCCATAGAGACTGAAGAAAAAGCAGTTACTTTGGAAACTGATGTTCAAAAGGTCAAATTAGAAGTTGAACAGGTAACTCATACCAAAAGAAAAAAGACTTGTGAAAGTTAAGAAACAGGTGTATATGTTTGGATATGTATAGCCTATTAAGTTTGTAAAAGTGATTATGATTATTTGTGTAATAATGTTCAGCACATTATAATATATATTAACCATGTATATGCAGTATGGACTTTGCCATACTCAAATATGATTAAAAATACCATATTTCTCTAACATTTCTATGTGAATATAAGAAATGTATTTCAGGTAATGAAAGTACATTAAATCAACATCGTTATTCTAGTAGAGATAGTAATATTAATAACATTGTATATTGTATTCCTTTGATGACTACTGTCCACAACATTTAATTGCATTTCTTTTTCATTTTATTCAAGGACTACTATAACATTCATTAAAACATATCCTTGTGATGGTCTTATCATCCATACGCTTACAAATTAGTAAAGAAAATAGAGTATTTCAATATTATATCGTATGGGCATTCTACTGATGCCTTTTTATAGCAGTCAAATCAACCTGAATTCCATTATCTCTGCAATTAATTATCTTCCTTAATTTTGCATGTTGCCTATTTTGCAATTAGCGAATAAAACAATTAGCTTAATATCCTAAAGTTTACCTAAAAAGTCATATAAATATCCTAAAATCTGCTGAAAGATTAAAAATTTCTCCTTCTTATTTGATTTTCTGGTCAGCTGCTAATGAAATAATTGCTATTGTCTTGCCTGACTCAAATATGATTAAAGTTGAGACATAATAAGGAAGGATGTTGTATACATAAAAATCATTGGTCATGTATAAGGATGTTGTATACATAAAAGTCATTGGCCCTGTATAAGGATATTGTATACATAAAAGTCATTGGTCCTGTATAAGGACGTTGTATACTTAAACGTCATTGGTCCTGTATAAGAGTTTTCAGAATCAACATTTAATTCTTTTTCTTAAATTATAGTATCATTCAAGATATATCATATCGCCTTGCATCAAAAGTTACCAAAGGTCAGTAAAGCCTCAAAAGGTCATAGGTCATTGTCACATAGGCATTGAGAAATTTATTAGTCTAAGAATTCATTTATTTGGAAGTAATGTTTTCTCCTATTATGTATGAAATATTGTCGTTGTATTTAATATTGACTTGTTAGGAGATATGGAATATTCAAGATTTCAGAAGGTCGAAAATGTTTATGTTCCTCAACGTACATAACAGAAATGCAAATATATGAAGGAGCTCATTCAGATGGATGAAGTTACTTCCTGTTGAAAAGAAAGAACACTGTATTTGCAAAGTATTTAAATATATTTGAAAGAAAGAAACAAATTAAATAATGCTTTTGTATTAAGAAACTCTTTTCTGTTCAGCTCAATGTATAATTATTTACAACCTTGAAGTCTGCGCATGGTTAAAAAGAATTTTCTTTATGTTTCAGCTGACAGAAACTTATCAGAAGATTATATCCTTCCTGGCAAGCAACCCCGACATACATGACAAGAATATCTCAGAAAACATGCAGGCAATGGAGAAAACTTTCACAGCACTGGAATCTAAATTTGAGAAAAAACAAGAGGAACTGGAAAGAAAGATAACATCAATAGAAAGAAAATTTGAAGAAATTGAAGAAAAAATGGAGACAAAGCAAACAACTGTCATAGAAGGTATTTTTAACCTGTTTAAATAAATTTGAACAAAATGCTTTTGATTTTCATGACGTAATAGTAACTGCTGTGAAAAAAGTTGAATTGGCTAATATTGAACATAAAAGCTTAACTCATTCGGCCCCAATCCCGCCTGTAGGCGTGATGAGGCTGTACCCTATTTCCGAGCTCTGCAGCACCAAGGTCATTTAAGATACACCAAAATGGGTGGTATTACAAAAAAGCAGATAGATATAGCTCTACAATGATACCAAATAATCTGGAAGTTCTAGTTGCACGCCAAAATACAGAGGGAAAAACCTCATCTTTTGGACCCGTTTTTTTTTCTTCACCCAAAATTTGCTCGTGGTTCGAATGCGATTTTGTGTCTGGATTTTAGACCTTTTGGCCTCAGATCTAAGGCAGACCGGTCTGAACAGCACACAGACAGGTGAACCTTTGCAAAAACTAGGATAAGGTGGGCATTTGGAATAAAGAGTGGTCTTCATACGATAATGGACCATTTAAGCACAACAACAAAAAAAAAAAAACAACAAAAATGACCACCAACTTTTACCCTTCTGCTCATGTGCAAGCAAAATAACCAACGAAAAACAATGTTTCTAATACAACTAATCATTAGTCTTATGGAAAATCTGTTGAAAGCCAATGTATTATGATGTATTCAGAAATAGCCCTCCCCCCCAATGTCTTTCCTACTCGCATTTCAGGCGAAAACGACAAAAACCTCTGGGGCTGAATGAGTTAATGGGAGAATTTTGGTGACATCACCAAATCTGAATCTGAATATTACTTATTTATTTCATCATTTGTGCATCAGTATTGCACACAAATTACAAAAATAGCCATTCTTTGACAATTTCTAAGAAATTTCCATAAACTTGATCAACTTATTCGGCCCCAATCCCGCCTATAGGCATGATGAGGCTGTACCCTATTTCTGAGCTCTGCAGCATCAAGTCATTTAAGATACACTAAAATCGGTGGTATTACAAAACAGCAGACAGATATAGCTCTACAATGATACAAAATAATCTGGAAGTTCTAGTTGCACTACAAAATACGGAGGAAACAACCTCATTTTTTGGACCCGTATTTTTTTCACCCAAAATTTGCTTGTGGTTGGAATGCGATTTTATGTCTGGATTTTAGACCTTTTGGCCTCAGATCTAAGGCAGACCTGTCTGAACTGCACACAGACAGGTGAACCTTTGCAAAAACTAGGATAAGGTGGGCATTTAAAATAAAGAGTGGTCTCCATATGAAAATGATGTGTCCATTAAGCCAAAAAAAAAAAAAAGATCTCCAACTTTTACCCTTCTGCTCATGTGCAAGCAAAATAACCAATGGAAAATGATGTTTCTAATACAACTAGGCATTAGTCTCATGGAAAGTCTGTTGAAAGCCGATGTATTACAATGTATTCAGAAATAGCCCCCAAAATGTCTTTCCTACTCGCATTTCAGGCGAAAACGACAAAACCCCCAGAGTCAATTGAGTTAATACAAAGGACACATTACATTAGGGTGTAATAAACAATAACTCTCATAAACAGCTAAGTTGTCTAATATTGTACACTAAAGAACAACTTGCATTAGACTATATAAGGTAGTAACTGGTATAAAACAGACAAGTTGGCTCCTTTTGTGCAACATAATTTGCTACAAAGAAAAATAAACCTAAGGCTATAATAACCAGTAATTATTATAAGGATTCAAGTTGGCTAATTTCATACACAACTCCTCACTATAGAAACAAATTACATTAGTATAAGAATTTAATCATGTTACATTTAAAAGGAATTTACACTACATTTACAAACCTGCTGCATTTACTGAAACCTTTGTAATCCGATCAGATTTCTACACTTTTTTTTAATTTCATGTACCTATATTTGAAAAAGTTTGGATCATTTGTTGTTCCATATTTGTTCTGCACCACAAGAAATATTGGGGCAGGAAAAGTTACCTATGTCAATCCATCCATACATCCATCCCTCAAACCATACCTACCACCACTACAAGCATTCTATGGGTATATAGTATTACCTTAGCCTGTCCATTCATACATCCAACCATCTGTCACACCTTGCCCCTCCCCTCCTTGTACAAGTGTTGTGGGGCCATTGAGTGTTAACTTTGTCCTTCATCCATATGTGTTTGCTGTTAGGTCAGTAGAGCATCTGTTTACCATGAACACTTCTCTGGTTTTCTACTCCAATTATTTTGCATAAAATTTAATATGAATTTATTTTCTTTTGTTGCTGTCTTCCATGTGTTATGCCAAAGCCAGATGAAGAAGATGAAATTGACTGAATCCTGTCTTGAAAGAACACTTAATTTTGTCTTTATTTTCATGGCAAGAATACACAAATACGCATCATGAAATTACAAAACAAAGTGATGTTAGACTTGCTTGGATATCATTCGTTAGTTAGGTTCTATTTATCATTTGGAGATTTCCCTTAGTTGCAAACAGATGGAGGATTAAGGACTGATATGATGAGATTGCAAATAATGCAGAGGTGATATGATCCAAGTTCCTGGGGCATCTTTAGAATATTAGCATTAGGTCTAGGAACAATCCAGTCTAAAACAACTATGGTTATTGGTTGCTTGGCTAACTGACTGTTTGAGTTTGAAAATGTGAATAGAATCTAGCAGTTTTGATGTATATTGATTTTCATAACAGTCATATTGAAGTTGAAATCTGCGAAAATAGTCAGGTTACCACCTACCAAATTTCCATAGTCCAGGAGGTTGTTAAACTGATCCAAAAAGAGAGATTTGGTCAGCTTTAGGAAGAACCTAGAGGGCGGTAGATGCAGGAACAATAGATTGACCTTGTTCCACTGAGAGTGAGGTTTGGATCAGTTCAAATGATGTGTGTTCGAAATTGAAAGTTGTAATGAAAGTAAGTTGGTAAATAATGGAATTCTTTGGGATTACAACAATTCCACCCTCTACAGGATTGGCATGGGAATGACTTGATGGACTTGAGGGTGTTTAGAGGCAAAACATGTATGTAAACTAAACAATGTGGGTTTAGAAATATTGTTCTTATTAAGAATGTTTGTGCCAATACAGATACTTTTTGGACATAAAATAATTTGAGCTGTCTTTTACCTTAAGGTCAGATTCTTTAATCCATGTTGGTTCTCTAACATTCTAACTTTCTCTCTCTCTTACTTTGTTTCTTTCTCTCTCTCTCTCTCTCTCTCTCTCTCTCTCTTGCACACACACACACACACAACATGATAACGCAATGGTCTAAAGGATTCCTTATTGGTGACTTTACATCTGCTTATCAAACATCACAAGTAGGGTTCATATTTTGAATTATGACAAACATTTCTTACCGTAAGTTTTCATAGTTTATCAGTATCTAAATGTGTCAAGATGCTTAACAGTAACAGCATAAGGTCAATAAGAAACTAATGCTATCCAAATTAAATATTTGCATACACGGATGTGCAAGAACTTGAGATGTCGTGATGAAATTTGTTTTGAAGACTTTATTATTTCCAGACGTAGTCTTGCCATTTGTGACCTCAGGATTGCCTTACCAGTATGTAATGGTGACATGTTAAAGATACATGTCTGCAGGGGAGCTACCTACCCCCACCACTTCAAAATCAATTAAACTGTCACATGACATGACTTACAGAGGAACTATAATATTGATATACCAGTAATTCCATGACCAAGAATTTCATCAGGAAAAGATCAATGAGACTGAAATTTCCTTAAGGGCAGGGATTCTGATGTTATCAATAAAAACTATTGCTTCTATTGTCATTGCCCTTAAGATCACAGCTGTAAACTTTGATCTGATTTCTGTAGCTTGATATTTCTCAGCAAGATTAAATCTTTGTTTTGGCTGAAACAAAGGCTCGATACAATTGCAGACCACATATAAGGCACTACAATGACAGCACCATTGCTGAGGAGGAGTTCCATCTTATCTTTGATGAAGTCAAGAAATACACAACCATGAAAAATGAAATATTAACTGTGTTGCAGTATATTGTCAAAAGAGCAAGATATTGTACTATATGTGAGCTATGTAACTAGTCTGTATATGGTGGAATAGTAAATGCCTCATATGAGATGATCAATGTTTCCATGGGATTTAGTATGTTTTCTGTGTAGGCAGCATAAAAAAAGGAAACTGTCCTCAGTTGTTAATAAAACAAGAAACAATTTGTATGAGTTATTGATGAAGTGTGTGTAATCAGTATGAAATATTTTGATTTGGGATACTTCATGTATTTTAGTTAGTTTTAATTTATTTGCACAAGGAAATTAAGCACTTGGCTGCTTTTACTAATCAGCAAGCCATATATCATTTTAACACAATTTTGAACTTGTTCTTATCATAGCAAAACTTCTAAGCAAACTGTTAACATTTTAAAGCCTTTGAATCCTTTAATATAATACCTTCCATGTTTATTATCACCTGTTATCTCTTGTTCAATGAGGGTTATTATTATTATTATTATTATTAATCAACTCTACAGACATTCTGACATTATTTTTGTCTCACATTTCAAATGTAACCTTTTTTGGAAGATATACAAATATATATATTTGTGAAATGTATGCAATACAAGTAGTAGGTTTTGAAACCTTTATCATTTTATAATCTTGTCTAACATGTATTCCTATATCTACAAGGTACATTTCTCAAGAATGATCTGTATAGTGGGTTAGTTTCATAATTTAAAAAATGCACACTTCTAAAAATCATACATAGTCTGTAAGCTTATTTTGCCAATCTTATGATTGAAGTATATAGCTTTGGAAAATATTATCAACACAGACTATGTGTTGAATTAGTTACATGTGCCCAATTGCACATATATATATATATATATATATATATATATATATATATATATATATATATATATATATATATATATATATATATATATATATATATATTGTCTCTTTAGACATGTCAGAAGCCCCAAAAAAGAAAAGACCAGAGATGACTGACCTACGACAACTTAAAAGTAAGTATAAATACCCACACAGATACACACGATTATCTTACTAAGCTCACTGACCTCAAGAAATTTGAGTTTTTGTGATTCATGGTCTTCTGTAATCATGGCATTATTATTATTATTATTATTAAAATTATTATTATTATCCTTTGTAGCCATCAAATCACATTAGCTTATCATGTGTTCATCCTCTGTCCATGTATCAACATTTGCTTGGTACAACTCTGGAGTCCATGTCTTTGATCAGATTGTCATCAGACTTGGATATAGGTTGATATCATCAAGAGCTTGAACAATAGTCAGATGTGTGGTTATTTTGCAACTGTTTAGCTGAGGTCGTTAGCACTCAGGAGGCAACATGTCTTGCCTGAGTTTAATCATACTGGTTAATATGCATCGACCATCACAAGCTCAGAAAATGGTGATATTGATCAATGTAGATTAATGAGGTGATCTTGCATTTGCCTGAACTTATTACCACCCAGGAGCCCGTGTCCTGTACGCGATTTGATCGAACTTGGAATGTATTATAATATAATCAGTATCGCAGTAATATTCAATATTGAGAGAGATCCATGCATATTAATGATCTGATCTTGCCTCTGTTTGGTTCAGGTTGTTCCAATCTGGAAGTAATATCTCTGATCTGATTTTTATCAAACATGGAATATGGGCAATTAACATGAAAAGTTTGGAAAAGATCCATGCACATCCATGCACATTTAACTAGGTTTCCTTGCCTTTGATTGGCTGAACTTATTACCACTTATTACCATATTATGAGATTTTGGTTGTAAGTTGATATCATGAAGATCTTGAATGGGTTTGAATTTTAGCAACCTCTATGCATATTAATGAAGTGATCTTGCATCTGATTGGCTGAGCTTGAGTGGATTCTGGAGACGAGACTTCTGATCAGATTTTAATAGAGTTGGTACAGTAAGACGTCCATAGTTTTTGTGGGAAACACACACACACACACACAAACACACATTGTGATTGACCGTGGTCAATAATTGAGGACAGAGTCCTTTCTGACTACTCACATCATTTTTTTCAAGTTGATACTTAATTATGTTTTAGTTTATATATAAGAAAATTATTGTAATAGGTAAACGTGTTTACTAGGTTTGAGTTCTAGATGCATCGTTGATTCTGACCTTAGAATTTTCTAGAAACAAATTTTGTTTACAGTTTGATAGAAATTTCCATTAAGTTAAACCTCATCCTGGATCTGAAATCGTGTCTTAGCTTCTCATATAAATGTTGTTTACTTAAGAATTAGTCATTCTATATCTTAATATTAGTTTTGGTGGATCAAGTTGTGTTCAGTTGGGAGGATTTTGATTAATTAAATGATTCACTTGAATTTCAACGTGCCCTTTGACTTTAAGATTTCGTTACTAGTTTGGAATTTTTGTTTCTTCATTCAAGGATATTTTGGATTCTAGCTTTGTACTACATCAAGTCTGCCAGCATATCAGCACTATTCCCAGCTAATGGCATATCAGAATATACAGGTTTTGAACGAATTCAAAATACTCTATACTATAGCATTTTTATGGGTATTTGGGATATAATTCACAATACCATAAGTTCCTTTTGAAATTTTCACTTTGTATCCTAGTGAAATAAAATATTTGTTGAATTTGTCAAAATTTTTTGGTTTTCACTCTTTTCTGTTACTTGGTTTCAGACGAAAGAGTCATAACAGTTTACAAAATACACATTCATGGGTACCTATGTTAATGGATCTCTCATTTAATACACATTCATGGGTACCTATGTTAATGGATCTCTCATTTAAAAAAAATTATGCACGTTTCTGTATAAGTTTACAAGTATACAGACATGCATTTCCATTTGCAAGTGATGAAGCTTTAATCTGAACTGCAGTAATTAAGTTAATCAGTACTAACATCTGTCATAAATGCTGGGATCTGAAATAAAGTCCCAACTTCTTTTTGCACACATATTAGAGCTAACACACTTAATACCACATTTGTAATCTTAAGTAATTAAGTTCTCATGTGTTTTTTAAACCTGCTATTAAAGCATAAAATTCTCAACAATTAGGGATTATGCATTTGAACCACACTAATGATTGTAAACCTGACAAGATTGCCAACATTGCTGTATGGGTAACCCTTTTTCTTGAGTGACCTTGACCTTGTGGTACAAAATTGAATCCATAAGGATCATGTGAATGGTATTGTAATTATTACATGTATTGTGATGGTGCAGAATCTATTGTTACAATATTAATGAGTGGTATTTAACACAGATGATTGATCAGCTAAATGTACTGAAGGACAGTGGAGATGTACATTCAAATCAGGTCTCAGCTGACCCGAAAACATCTAGGTTAAACTCGAAAACATCTAACTTAAACCAGTGCACGAAAAATGGTATTATAGATCCTTATCAAATTTGGTATATAAGCTTATATCTTCAAGATCATGGATGAGATCATTTATGATGAACATCCACACATATTATGAACAGATTGGATGAGCTTCTGGACATTCACAAGATCATTTTTCTGAACACGTCATTTTTCATCAGACTTGCTATATAAGCCTGTGTATCATCAAGATATCAACACTGTTATAAATGAGTTTGATGACCCGCTTCACTTAACATTGGAATCAAGGTCAGACTGTCACTTCCGAGATTCATATACACATCTACAAATACATTTTGACCAGATCTTGAATTTATGGATGAATAGATTGGTGAGCACTGAATTTATCACGTCATGTACTGCTTTTTAGTTCTCGCAAGCATCTTCCCAGTTACTGAGATGCATACAGTGGAACAGAGCAGCAGAATGACTCGAACAGTATATTTGAGGGGCAGTTTGGTTTCCAATGGGTTTGTTGCTATTTACAGCGTATAAAAATGAAATATATTTGTTCCAACTGAAATATACTAATCTTAGTGAGTATGGAAGACATGCTGATCAATAGGACCTACTCTCTTTGAGTTTGATGGAACATAATTTATATCTACATGTGTTTCAGTAATGGAATGAAATGAATATCTCCTTATCATACATACATACATACATACATACATAGTTTACATACATACAAATATACGTACATACTCTAAAATCAACATATACAAGTTGCCAGGTGATAAAATAAGAAAAAAATAAGAAAAAATGAGTTCTTTTTACAATCTAAATATTTAAAAAAAATCAATTTATGATGAGCACCTTTTATGTTCTTGTAAATCCTTTCTTTATAATATTGCATAGTTGCAGAAAATGTTACAAATTGTACATAAATTAAAGATAGATTTATAAAATAACTAAATAACTTTTGATAAGGGTTTAATATGTTACAGTACTTGTTGTATTCATGCTGTATCGTTTCTATAACATATGTACAATTGCCAATTAAATTTAGGTCATACTGTAAGCAAAATATTTGATCTGTCTGTTTTATCTCAAGTAAAACATAATAATACTAAGATCAATAATAAGTCTTCTGTTTACATTTATTGCCTGTGTGTTAATATGGTCAACATTAGATATTCTGTTTACAGTTATAACCACTGAATATATATATATATATATACACACACACATTAAATCAACCCATGGCACAATAATACGCATATATAAAAATTCTCACGAGCGTCTGGAGTTGATTCTAGATCAATGATCAATTTCCACACATTAATCAATAGTGATGTATGAAAATAATGATAAAAAGTATTAATAATCCCTGTTTTTTAAATGAATTTAATATGGTTCACATCTTAATCATTTCTGCTTTCTTTCCCCCCTCCTCCCCTCTCATGCATATTGGACAAAGAATGCAGAATTTTGGAGTGAGAGAGAAAAGGAATTTGGGCTGGATTAAAACCTCAAATTGGAAATTAAACCAAGTAACCTCCAAGAATATGATTCGTCGTAACGATATGTGTGCACTTTCCTTGGGATTTAGCTACAGTGTTTATCAATAATAAAAAGTTGCAAATCATGTCAACATTGCATGGTAAATTTCTCGGTTATGTTATGCACATACTGTGATGTATTTAATGTTTTGTTGTTGTTTCTTAAACATACTATTATGTTCTAAAAATGGATTATTAATAATTAAATATGAAAATATCCAAATGCCTATCTCTTTCTCTCTCTCTGTTCCATTGTAGCAAGATATGGGCTAAAATCTATGAAATGACCAGTGTAGAGGATTTTCTTTTTTGTCATCCCACGATGTCTTTGGACTTGTGAATGATGTTAAAAGAGAAGTCAAACCAACCAAAGATTGAGAGAGAGAGTTTTAAAGTCAAACTGACCAGAAGAAGAGAGAGTTTATGATCGGTGGTACTGTTACTAAAGCAGAATAATGACTTAGGTAAGCTGTAAATATATAAAATATTTTAATTATCTGTTGTTGGTTCATCATTTTGCTTAGTTTCTATTCCACATTAATTTCCATGTGCTGGTACGTGAATGGCTAAGCTTTCATGTGAATGGCGTAGCTAATGATATGTTTGTAGTGCTCTACTTTTATCATCAAAACCATGTTTCATGTTTAAATCAAAGGTATGTATTATATTGACTTAATCAAGGTGAAGAAGAAAAAAGAGAAACTAAGAAAGAAAACAATCAGCTTATTAATATGCAAAGGTGATTGTGAATAGTCACAAAAGGCACAGAACTACATTTTGTAGCAGACACACTCAGAGATGTGTGGAGTTCATTCACTCGTTCAATACACATCTGACTGTAGTAAATCTTAACTCCATTCAAAGGGCAATATATGTATGTGTGTGTGATATAAATAAAATATATGCACAGTATGTACGCTGTATCAATGATATACCACTAGTATAAATTTTTCATTTTTCAAGCCTCGTTTCCTTTTGATGAAAAGTTTATGCATCTCGTATATCATTGATACAGCATACATACTATATATATATATATATATATATATATATATATATATATATATATATATATATTGAACTAGGCATGAGAGACAAACCCTCAGACAGCCAACACTGGTATTTCAAAAACACTGGTATTTCAGGACAGGTGTTACTTTAAGTTACAAGGTCACAACATGTGCAAAAATTTGAATAAATTGTACTACTTGTTACTTGAATACATTTACATAATGTAATTCAAAATTAAATGCAAAATTTCACTGATTATATCTTCCCAATGTGGATATTTTTTTAAAGATTAAGTCTTTTATTTCAAAACCCTTGCTAAAATAGAAAATCATTTATGTCCGCTGCCTGCCTCTTATTCTGATTGTATTATCTGACAGTTTATAGTCATTATTAACAATTACCAAATAATAATCTGCAATCTATTAATATATTTTAATTCTTTTTAATTATACAGTAGTTATTACACATAAATATATATACCATGTAATACCTTCTATCTGTCCTTCCATCCATCTCTCTATCATCAGTAATCCTGAAAGTGCTTGGTAGAAATTAACTAAACATGCTATATGGTTGTGATCATAACCTTTGAGAGGGGATATGTTGTTTGATCAAAGAGTAAGTAAGGGAACTAGTCATGACAATAATGTTTTCTGATATTTTCTGACCAACTTTGTGCAGGTATTTCTAGGAGCAGGACACATCATGATGTGAAACCTGCATGAGACAGTCTCCTCCGTATAAAATTGCAATATAGAAGCAGTTAATTAATTAAGGTTAATTTTATATTAAATGGTTTATATTAGGTCTGACTTGAGCAGATTTGAATTATATGTGATAGACTTTGGGTTACATCACTCAGGTAACAGTTTGGAATGAGGGGTGTGGGGTTGGATTGTGAGACATATATTAAAAAGAATGGAGATTTGACATGAAATTATTAGTATTTTGTCCTAAGGAAGTTTCTTTGTCATGCTTTTTTTCTTTCATTTTTATTGATTTAGTTTTCTTTCCTTTAGATCAGATAGAGGACAAGCTTAATACACTCAGAAGTCTAAAATGCATTCCAACAAACCAAGCAGAAGAAGCTAAGAAATTGCTAGAGAGGAAAAGAGCTATTGTTATTAGAGGGAACCCAGGAGAAGGCAAGACGACAACAGCCCTTCACCTCATAGATAATGAAATGTATAAAGATAAGCGTGTGGTGCTTTATTCTCCACGAGACTGGATGAAAGTGGACACAGAATGGGTAGACATTGTTGTGTTGGAGGACATATTAGGACGATTTGACCTTGATTCTGGCCGTTTGCAGAAGTGGATGGTTTATCTACCTACCATACAGGAACATGTTGATGCAGGAAATTTAGAGGTCATCATTACGACTAGAGATGACATACTGTCAAGGGCTTATTCCAAGTTAGGATCACTGAAACTCTTTTCTAATGACTTGACACTGACACTGTCCTCAAAAAAATTAAAAGATTCAGAGAAGATCAGCATTTTGAACAGAGAGCTTCAAAGGCATAAGAAAAACATGAAAGAAGATGAAAAAGAAAAATGCATAGTTAATTTTAGTGGGCTGGTTGGTTTTCCCCAGTGCTGCTTTCTATTTGCAGGGGATGGTAAGTTATTTGATAGAGGACCAGAGTTCTTCAGATCTCCATGTAAATTCTTTGTTGCAAATATCACTGAGTTAGAGGCTGCAAGATTCCTATCTCTGGCTTTTCTTTTCTGCAAGGGTAAAATAAAAGAGGAGAATTTATCACCTGAAACCATGCCTGAGATTGACAAACAATTATTGATGCAACTGGCTTCCAATTTGTGCATTTCAGAAAGGAATGCATCCATCACATTACTGAGAGATGCTTATGACAACTTTTTGGACTTGTACATTGTGAAGTCCATGTCATATGATTTTAGTGTGCGGTCTTTTAAACCTTGTATCCAGTTCACTCATGCTACAATATGTGAGGCAGTAGGACAAGTCCTTGGGGGTCGTTGTCCAGAGATGGTTGTAAAATATGGTGACTCTGAATATTTATATCAGAGGACCTACACTGCAAAGGTCAAGGATGGTAATTCTCAGAATGTGTTTATACCTGTGTCTGTATATGGACTTCTGGCAGAAAGGATGGTTCATGATGTTGTAGATAGAGGTCTTATACAGAGTGTTGTGAAACATTCATCTTTCAAACATCATGATTATTTGAAGAAACTGAAGTTTGAGTTGCAGAAAGATAATAGGATCAAGGATTTTTTCACAGCTCATTACAGTTCATGGATTTTTCAGTTTTCATCTGTGTCTGGAAAAGATTTATCAGAAGGAGAGTGTAACACATTTATGCAATATATTTTACAAATTGATGAAGAAGTAGTAAGATTAGTGTATAGTGAATTATTGGAATTCTTGGCATGTGCACATAGTTATAACACCTCTGACTGTTGGCAATGTGAACACAAGCAGAAGCTACTGGAATTAGCTCTCTACTACCACCATTTTCAGACAGCAGATAAACTAATTACTATGAATGCATGTTATACACATGTAAGTCTCTGTAATGCTGCAAAGCATGGTGACCTCATAAGGGTTCAAAATATCCTAGAAGCTTTAAAGAGGAGTCAGGTTTTCAATCCAGGATGTAAGGAGGCAAAATATGCATTTTGTAGAGCATGTATATCAGGAAACCAGAGCTTGATCGAGTTTTTGATACAAGAAGGGATCATAACGGAGAGCATGCAAGCAGTAGATGCTGTACAACATGGAGATATCAGTCTTTTGAAGAAGGTGGTGGAACATTTGAAAAGTCATAATAAGTGGAATCCACATTGGGAGCCATATAGTACACATTGGAATTTTAGACATTTATGTCAGCAATTCCAAAGACCAGTCACTTATTTAAGAGAAAGAAAAGAAAATAGCAATCCATATTCCACAGCACTCTTCCTAAGCATCTGTAATGAGAAGTTTGATATGGCAGATTATCTCCTGAAAAACGAGGTAAATCCATTACTGAGCATGCTTCCTGCACTGTTAAAGTATAATTCGCAGAAGGCAATTGCCAGAGTGATACAGTATCTGAAAGACAGTGAGAATTGGGATCCTAAGAGTAATAGTGCATCTGAGGTGTTAGAAATTGCTTATAGACAAGAGAAGTATGATGTGTGTGACTTACTTGTTCAGGAGGGGGTCTCATTAACAATGAAGAATTTTCCTTGTTTGGTATATACATTTGAACACATTAAGAAAGCAATACAAAATTTTAAAGACACTGACAGTTGGGATCCTAAATGTTATCATGCGTGTAAAGCATTAGAATATGCTTATCTTAAACATAAGCATGATGTGTGTGATCTGCTAGTTCAGGAGGGAGTCTCATTAACAATGAAGAATTTTCCTTGTTTGGTATATACATTTGAACACATTAAGAAAGCAATACAAAATTTTAAAGACACTGACAGTTGGGATCCTAAATGTTATCATGCGTGTAAAGCATTAGAATATGCTTATCTTAAACATAAGTATGATGTGTGTGATCTGCTAGTTCAGGAGGGAGTCTCATTAACAATGAAGAATTTTCCTTGTTTGGTATATACATTTGAACACATTAAGAAAGCAATACAAAATTTTAAAGACACTGACAGTTGGGATCCTAAATGTTATCATGCGTGTAAAGCATTAGAATATGCTTATCTTAAACAGAAGTATGATGTGTGTGATCTGCTAGTTCAGGAGGGAGTCTCATTAACAATGAAGAATCTGTCTCATATGGTGTACAAGGCATCATTGGAGTCCATTAAGAAAGCAATACAGACTATGAAAGACACTGACAATTGGGATCATAAGTGTGATGATGCTGTTGAAGTATTAGGAAATGCTTATAATGAAGACATGTATGATGTATGTGATCTGCTAACTCAGGAGGGAATCTCATTAACAATGAAGAATCTTCCCTATATGGTAAATGTCTTATCATTTGAGTCTATTAAGAAAGCAATACAACATATGAAAGACACTGGAAATTGGGATCCTAAGTGTGATGATGCATCTAGAGCATTAGAAAATGCTTATAATGAAGATTTGTATGATAAATGTGATCTGCTAATTCAGGAGGGAGTCTCACTCACAATGGAGAATCTTTCTTATAAGGTAGGCATTTTATCATTTGAGTCCGTGAAGAAAGCAATACAGACTATGAAAGACACTGACAATTGGGATCCTAAGTGTAATGATGCATCTAGAGCATTAGAAAATGCTTATAATGAAGATTTGTATGATAAATGTGATTTGCTAACTCAGGAGGGAATCTCATTAACAATGAAGAATCTTCCCTATATGGTAAATGTCTTATCATTTGAGTCTATTAAGAAAGCAATACAACATATGAAAGACACTGGAAATTGGGATCCTAAGTGTGATGATGCATCTAGAGCATTAGAAAATGCTTATAATGAAGATTTGTATGATAAATGTGATCTGCTAATTCAGGAGGGGGTCTCACTCACAATGGAGAATCTCTCTTATATGGTAGGCATTTTATCATTTGAGTCCATGAAGAAAGCAATACAGAATATGAAAGACACTGGAAATTGGGATCCTAAGTGTGATGATGGATCTAGAGCATTAGAAAATGCTTATAACGAAGACTTGTATGATAAATGTGATCTGCTAATTCAGGAGGGAGTCTCAATAACAATGATGAATCTTCTTAGTTTGGTATACAATACATCATCTGAATCCATTAAGAAAGCAATACAGAATTTGAAAGACACTGACAATTGGGATCCTGAGTGTGATGATGCATTTGAAGCATTAAATAATACTTGCAAGAATGAGAAGTATGATGTATGCGATCTGCTAGTTCAGGAGGGAGTCTCATTAACAATGAAGAATCTTCCTTATATGGTATACAATCCCTCATTTGCATCCATTAAGAATGCTATTCAGAATTTCAAAGACAATCACTGTTGGGATCCTAAATGTTATTGTGCAACTGAAGCATTAGAAATTGCTTATGAACATCAGAAGTATGATGCATGTGATCTGCTAGTTCAGGAGGGAGTCTCATTGACAATGAAGAATCTTCCAAGAACAATGGGATTTCGTGAAATATCAACAGAGAATATTTTTATCATAAGAAAGTGTAGTTATCTTGTATCAGTGAGTTCTGTTAAGAAAGTAATAAAACATTTGAAAGACACTGATAATTGGGATCCTAAATGTGATGATGCATCTAAAGCATTAGAAAAAGCTTTTAATGCAGAGAAATATGATATCTGTGATCTGCTATTTCAAGAGTCAATTTCATTTCCAATGAAGCATTTTCCTAGAGTGGTATCCAGTGGATCATTTGAGTATATTAAGAAAGCAATACAAAATTTGAAAGACACAGGCAATTGGGATCCTGATGGAGATGATGCATTTAAAGCACTAGAAAATTCTTTCAGTAAAGAGAGGTATGATATATGTGATCTGCTAATTAAGGAGGGAATCTCATTAACAATGAAGAATCTTTCTAGTGTAGTATCCAGTGGTGGATCAATTGGGTACATTAAGAGAACAATACAACATTTGCAAGACACTGACAATTGGGATCCTGAGTGTGATCATGCATCTAAAGCATTAGAAATGGCTTATAGTCAAAGGAAGGATGATGCATATTATTTACTAATTCAGAAGGGAATCTCATTAACAATGAAGAATCAGTCTCATTAACAATCAAGAAGCTTACTCGTATTGTATGCAGTAGAGCATTTGAGCATGTTAAGAAAGCAATTCAACATTTGAAGGATACCAAAAGATGGGATCCTGAGTGTGATGATGCATTTAAATCACCAGAAATGGCTTATAGTAAAGTGATGGATGATACGTGTGATCTGCTAGGTTATGAGGGAGTCTCACTAACAATGAAGAATCTTCCTGATATTGTAGGTAAGGTATCATTTTTGTACATTAAGAAAGCAATACAGAATATGAAAAACACTGACCATTGGGATCCTCAGAGCAATGATGCATTTAAAGCAGTAGACAATGCTTATAGTAAAAGGAGATATGATGTGTGTGATCTGCTAGTTGAGGTAGGAATCTTATTAACAATGAAGAGTCTTTCTAGTGTGGTATCCAATGCATCATTTGAGTACATTAAGAAAACAATACAAAATTTGAAAAAGACAGGCAGTTTAGATCCCGATGGTGATGATGCATTTAAAGCATTAGAAATTTCTTTTAGTAAAGAGAGATATGAGATCTGTGATCTGCTAGATCAAGAGTTAGTCTCATTTCCAATGAAGCATCTTCCAAGTGTGCATCATTTGAGTACGTTAAGAAAACAATACAAAATTTGAAAGAGACAGGCAGTTGGGATCCTGATGGAGATGATGCATTTAAAGCATTAGAAAAGTCTTTTAGTAAAGAGAGGTGTGATGTATGTGATCTGCAATTTCAGGAGGGAATCTCATTAACTTTGAAGAATCTTTCTAGTGTTGTATCCAGGGGATCATTTGGGTACATTAAGAGAACAATACGGCATTTGATAGATACTGAAAATTGGGATCCTGAGTATGATCATGCATATTAAGCATTATTAAATGCTTATAGTCAAAGGAAGGATGATGAGTGTTATTTACTAATTCAGAAGGGAATCTCATTAACATTGAAGAATCAGTCTCATTAACAGTCAAGAATTTTCATCAGGTTGTATGCAGTGGATCATTTGAGCACATTGAGAAAGCATTGCAGCACTTGAAAGGTACCTTAAGTTGGGATCCTGAGTGTGATGATGCATCTGAAGCATTATAAATGCTTATAAACATCGGAAGTTTGATGTATGTGATCTGCTAGTTCAGGAGGGAGTCTCATTTACAACACAGAATCTTCCTCTTCCTGTATACAGTATAAACTTTGTGCCCATTAAGATATCACTACAGAATAGGATTTACACCGAC
This sequence comes from Sinohyriopsis cumingii, assembly GCA_028554795.2. Classification (NCBI taxonomy): domain Eukaryota; kingdom Metazoa; phylum Mollusca; class Bivalvia; order Unionida; family Unionidae; genus Sinohyriopsis; species Sinohyriopsis cumingii. The sequence continues at coordinate 70,263,454 of CM068838.1, read as the reverse complement.
TATTGTATTCATTGCATGTCATGCCATATCAAACAAAATACACAATATTGGACTTTAAAATCCCCCAACACTGTTGTGTTTAGAAAAATACGATTTTTAGGAATCTTAGATCCAAGGTTTTTTCAACAACAATAAAATCACTATCTTTCTTGACCACTGCCTGTAAGATGTAGTATGTATGAACAGTAACCTACTCAAAGGTTAGCTAAACCTATTCTCAGGGCATGCAGCAAAATTAGAGGCAATTAAAAAGTAAGGCGGTCTGAGATATATAAAAACCCACCTTCAGTGACTATATAATTGGCTGAAAATAGATTGAGTGTTGCATTGTATTCAGTTCTGCTGTGGGAGTCCAGTTAGTTAATTTGAATAGATTAAGTACACAAAGTAGAACCAGCCAATTCATCTGAAGTTCTAAGTACATCAAAGATACTTCCTGAAGATTAGATAGTATTACACATCACTTCATTAAATGAGAATGTAGAAGCAAGCTTAATACAGTTTGTGATCGGTGGTAACATTGTTTGTTTGGACTTTTATGCCATATATAAAATGCAATGCATTATTAACAGTTCTTCGAAAAATGTTCATGCTGTTATCATTTTTGAAGAGTGCGATTCAGGAAGCAATGCTCTATCAGCAAAGAAAGCACAGCAGAGTAAACATAATTTGTCATTGTCAATTAGCTGAACAGAACACATTTATTTAGAAGGTGATATTGAATTTCAGCACCATTGACGATCCAATAAAATTATACTCTTGCTCTGAAAGAAGGTGATGAAGGTATATATCATCAGCTATTGTTCTTAGTTACCCCGTTCACTGTAAGTGATTTGAGCTATCAGCATATATCCCCTTAATTGTTTCTGGATTCTGGGTAAAGGATTATATATTAGTAAATGATGATTTTTCTCACAATAAAAGAAGAATCACTTATCGAAAATATGACACTAACTCAATTTTTGCTACAAATGCAGATTGGAGACATCATACCGAGGGTTCAACAGTAAAATAAGTAAACTATTACTGCAGTTTACACTGTGCTGTAATCATATGCTTTTACCGTTGAACCCTTGGTATCAGTCTCCAATCTGGTAATTGAGAAAACAATGTCACTAACCAAGTAGTAGAAAAGAATTAAGCAGAAAATGGGGTGGAGTAGGAATATCAGATTTAGATTCAACCTCTTTAAATTTGAAGGGTGCTTTTTGCTCTTTAGCTTTTTACATATATTGAGTTTTTTACGCTTCTCAAAGTCTTATTAAATTTACATTTAATCCAACTTGATATATGTTTCCATCATGAAGTCTTTTGACAAGTTTAATGAAGAACAAGTTTTTTTCAGGTGATCTTTGATTGACCATACATGTTAACCACTCAGGCCATATGTCTGATCATATTATGATCAAAGTTGGAATATGTGCTTGTAGTTTGAGGATGTTTAGGTAGTGAGATGCTAACACATGAAAGAATTGATCTTGCATGTAATTGCCTAAACGTATAACCAATGAGGAAGCAGTATTTTGATCAAACTTGAAATATTATACAATTAAGATCATGGATGTTTCTGATAATGAATTAGATCCATGCATATTAATGAAGTAATCTTTCAAATGATTAGCTGAGCTTTTTACCACTCAGCAGCCATATATGTGATCCAAATCTTAACTCTACTGGTTATAAACCAGGAGAGCTTATGGCACGGTCTGTTTCTGTTCTCCATCTATCATCCATTCATCAGTGCCAGTTTGTTATCTCTACTCCAAAACTGGATGAATGATGTGAACATTTAACACACATACATCCTTGATCTTGTTGATCCTAAATGAAGATATTATTGTTGAGGCATCCATTATGGCCACCACACAAGTCATCTTGAAAATTTTGTTATCACTACTCCTCCTGAATGGGTGGTCCAATCAACATGGGGTTTTCACTAGAGACAAATTCTCATGATTTCTAGTTGGTCTTGTATGAAAATGCTACCAATTCGATCTCCAAGTATGGTTACCACAGATTAATCTTGAAAAGCATGTTATCACTATGCCTCCTGAACAGAAAGTTATATTTGCATCTGGTTGTTCCTAAAAGAAAATAGTTCTCATCTAAAATCAGGTATAGGGACATAAGCAGCCATGCTGAAAATCTTGTTCCTGATACATCTTCTTAACAAAACATCATATTGACAGGGATTTTTACCAGAATACTTGTAATGATGCCTCATATTTACATTTACTGGTCATAGACCAGAGAAGCTAATGGGTTCATCTATTGTCTGTTGGTTGTGTCATCCATCATTCATTGTTTGTCATCCATTAGCACAAGTTTGTTATCTCAACTGTACCAAAACTACTTGGAGGATTGCCTTGAAACTATTTGAATAATGAGCAAGGCCCATGGACATTTATTATGTGATAATGTAGATGATTGGTTGAGCTTATTATCTAGTTTTGATCAACTTGGAACATGTGCTTGTATGAAGATCTTGTGCATTAACAAAAAGTAATTGAGGGCAATGCATGTTAATGAAATGATCTTGTACCTGGTTGATTGATGTTGTTACCACTCTTGAAGTATAATTTTCATATATTTTGGATATATTATAATTGAGATCATAGGAAACTTCAGTTATAAGCAAGAAATTGTGCATATTAAGTATGTAATAATCTTAATAAAGAATTTGTGTCAAAATAAAAATGGGTCACATTAGCATGATCTAAACTTTTGGGAAACAGTTTACTTAGGACATTTTTATAATAGTTAATAAGCCTTCTAAGTGAATAGTCAGCTGATAAGTACAACAGTTAAGTGATATCAGGCCCACTTGGGTCATTGGTTTCTATTATGACTGAGACCTATGCATACATTTATTAGGTGTCATAAATCTGATATGAGGATTTGTACCACTCAGAACACTATTTTTAACAGGATTTGATCAAACTTCACAAACAGGCCAATGTGATCATCATGTTGTTTGCGCATGATTATCACTGAAATTTACATATATTATTTGATGTGACTCAGCATATGATTAGCATATATTTCAGAATTTGACCATTTGTCAGAAAGCAGTCTGGCATAAAGGCTTTGTCTTAAAAAATATTACCATTTTATTATCAGATGTCTATTGTTACTGTAAATAAAAAAAAACCTTTATAACAACTTCCCCAAAACTGTACCAAATTCTTTGTACACATGTATTCTACTTTATTCTCTGTATTCATATACTCTACCTTTTTTTCTGTATATATGTATTCTACCTTAATTTCTGTATATATGTATTCTACCTAGTTGTAGGTCACCAAGTGGAGCAGTTTGGTTGTTTTCTTGTCATGTGTATACTACCTAATTGCAGGACAGCATGGTGAGCAGTCCATGTGCAAAGCAGGTACTGGCATGCATGCATTTTTCTCACACGATTTTATAAAGTATGTTGTATACATTGAGCATGCAAATGAATGCATATAGCTGCATAAAAGTCCTATTAGTCAGTATATTGAAAGGACAGAATGACAGATCACTGAGCTTGCATATTAGATGCATAGAGCTACATGGGTTCTATTCTTTTTCGTTAAAAGGTCAAATGGACATATCACTGAGTGTGAATACCAGATGCACAAGCTACAGGGTTTCTATTTTTTTTTATAATCAAAGATTAAAAGGACAGATCATTGAATATGCACAATAGATGCCCAGAGCTACACCGTTTTTATTATTTGTTGGACAATATCATTGAGCATTCATACTCATGCAATAGACTTTAAGGACTCCAATGATGTTCTAAATGTTGAATTTGAACTCCTAGAGCATTTTTAATTTGTACATAAATTACTCATTCAATTCATAATGTTAATTGTTTAATATTACTTTATCAAGGTGTGTTAGTACTATTATGCCAATTTTTCTTGCATTATGATGTTGATCTTATTGTTTTCACAGCATTATCATTAATTGCTGTTTAGAAGCCTGCACAATCATTCATTAACAAATTGTTACATGATAAGCACTACTTTTGGTTTGTTTAATGCATCTGATTTTAAGATGTCTTTACTACTGAACCATCAAAATCGAATGTGCTTTTTGAGTACATTTCATGTTCAAGCATCACATTTTGCAGGCATTCTGACATAAAGGTTTTATCTTTGTACAAAATATTGTCATTTTATGATCAGATAATGGATGTTGTTACCTTAAATAGAAAACCTTTAAGAACTTCCCCAAAAATGCAAACAAGAATTTCACAAATTTGACAGACAATGTCCTAGCTTGAAGATTTAAAGAAATGATGATAATTTTCCATCAGATATGGCATGGTGAGCAGCTTGATTGTTTTCTGTGTAATATATATATGTTCTACCTTATTTTGTGTATATATGTATTCTACCTTATTTGCTGTATATAGGTTTACTACCTTATTTTCTGTATATAGGTTTACTACCATATTTTCTGTATATATGTATTTTACCTTATTTGCTGTATATAGGTATGCAGCCTTATTTATTGTATACATGTATTTACCTTACTTTCTGTATACAGGTATTCAGCCTTATTTTCTGTATACATGTATTCTACCTTACTTTCTGTATATAGGTATGCTACCTTATTTTCTGCATATATGTATGATGCCTGATTTTGCAGGCATTCTGACATAAAGGTTTTATCTTTGTACAAAATATTGCCATTTTATCGTCAGATATGGCTGTTGTTACTATAAATAGAAAACCTGTAAGAACTTAAAAAAACTGCAAAAACAAGAATTTCACCAAATTTAATGTTGTTCTAGCTTGAAGATTGAAAGAAATGATGATTATATGCCATCAGATTTGGTTTGGTGAGTACCTTGATTGTTTTCTATATACATGTATTCTACCTTATTTGCTGTATATAGGTTTACTACCATATTTTCTGTATATATGTATTTTACCTTATTTGCTGTATATAGGTATGCAGCCTTATTTGTTGTATACATGTATTTACCTTACTTTCTGTATATATGTATTCAGCCTTATTTTCTGTATACATGTATTCTACCTTACTTTCTGTATATAGGTATGCTACCTTATTTTCTGCATATAGGTATGATGCCTCATTTTCTGTATATAAGTATTCTACCTTTCTGTATGTATATAGGTATGCTACCTTATTTTCTGAATACATGCATTCTACCTTATTTTGTGTATATAGGTATTCTACCTTTCTGTATGTATATAGGTATGCTACCTTATTTTCTGAATACATGCATTCTACCTTATTTTGTGTATATAGGTATTCTACCTTACTTTCTGTATATAGGTATGCTACATTATTTTCTGTATGTAGGTATTCCTCTTTATTTTGTGTATATAGGTGTTCTGCTTTTTTCTGTATACCAGTACATGTATTCTCCCTTATTTTCTGCATATAGGTATTCTACCTTATTTTCTGTATATATAGGTATTCTACCTTATTTTCAGTATATAGGTATTCAACTGTATTTTCAGTATATAGGTATTGTACCTTATTTTATGTATATATATATTCTACCTAGTGGTAGGTCACCCTGTGGAACAGTTTGGTTTTTTTCTTGTCTACCTGATTGTAGGACAACAAGGTGAGCAGTCCACATGCAAAGTAGGTATTGGCATACATGCATCTTGCTCACTTGGTTTTGCAACATACCTTGTATACATTAAGCATGCACATTAGATGCATATAGCTACACAAACAAGACAATTATTTGTTTTAATGAAAGGTTCAATTGACAGATCATTGAACATGAATACCAGATGGGTAGAGCTACACAAGTTCTATTTTATTTGTTAAATGAAAGGTCAAAGGACAGATTATTGAATCTGCGCAATAGATGCCCAGAGATACACAGATCTTATTGTTTGTTATTATAATATTCCTATAGACATATCATTCAGCATGCATACTAGAATCAAAGGACTTTGAGACTTCAATGACTCCAATGATGTTCTAAATGTTGAATTTGAACTCAGAATTTTACTTCAAACATGTTTAATGTGTACATAAATTACTTATTAAATTCATCATCTTAATTCTTTAATACATGCTTTATCATGGTGTATTATTACTAATATGCAAACTTTTCTTGCATTTTTACTGTTGATATAGTGGTGTTTGAGAAAAATGATGTTTACCACAGACCTGATGTTGGTCTTATTCTCTTCACAGTATTATCATTACCTGCTGTTTAGAAGCCTGCACAGTCATTCATTATTAAATGTTACATGATAAGCACTACTTTTGGTTGGTTTGATGCATCTGATATTAAGATGCCAGTAATGTTGAACCATTTAAATGGAATGTACTGTTTGAGTAGGGGCCCCGAGTGGTCTAAAGCGCTCTCCATTACGGATCACTGCCATCTCACCTCTGTCTGCGTGGGTTCGAGTCCAAGGCTCGGCTAGCATGGGTACGTGGGAAAGCCTGCCAGTAGCTTCTCGTAGGTTGGTGGTTCTTCCCTGGGTTTTTCAGGGTTCTTCCTCCACCATTAATACTGGCTGCCATGTATAGCCTATCATGTGCTGAAAAATGGCGTTAAACACTACAACAACAACAACAACTGTTTGAGTACTTTTTCATGTTTAAACAGTGTATTTGCAGACATTTGGTGATTTATCATGCAGTATTATTGATTATTATATGTTTGATAAGTTTAAATGTTTGCCATTGAATTTTTTAAAAGGGCAAACCATCTAAGATACATCATGTTAAAAATAACACTTACACAATGATTGTGAACTGTAACTGTTTGCCAGTAAACTTGGGATTCATCATGAAATAATAACATTGTACAGTTTTTGCTATTGAACTTTGGAGGGACAAACTTTGGACAATTCTTCATGTAATAATAACACTGTACATTGTTGCTACTGAACTTTGGAGGGACAAACTTTGGACAATTCATCATGTAATAATATGTACCGGTATATAGTGTTTGCTTAATGTAAATGATTGCAAGTGAATTTGAGGTTGTGTGTGATTGTTTGTTAAGTGTAAAAGTTTGCTAGTGAACTTGGGAGGGACATACTGTGATGATTCATCATGAAATAATAACAGCTGTACAGTGTTTGCTAAGTGTAAATGTTTAGATCGGGTGGACAAACTGAATGATCTGTCATGAAATAATAACAGCTATACAGTGTTTGCTAAGTGTCAATTTTTGCCTTTGAAGTTAGGAGGGACACGTTGGATGATCATGTAATAAGGATGGTTATGCACTGTTTGACGTTGAACTTTTAGAGGGACAGGCTGTGGATGATTCATAATTTCATAATAAAAGCTATACAATGTTTGCTAACTGTAAATGTTTGCTAGTGAACTTGGCATGGACAAGCTGGTTATTCCATCATGTAATAACAATGGTTATGCAATTTTTGCCAGAAAACTTTAATGTTAACTACATGTACTACTACTTACTGCTAATAATAATAATAATAATAATAACTGATATCTAATGCTTGCCACTTTGGAGGATGAACTGTGAATGATTCATCATGTTATAATAACAGTTATACATGTTTGCTAGGTGTAAATGTTTCCACATGAACATTGGAGGAACAAGCTGTGTAATGTTTGTCATGAAATATGATATTTAGATAATCTTCCCTAAGTGCAAATGTTTGCCAGTGAATTATGGAAGGAGAACAAACTGTAATAATAACATTGATACAGTGTTTGGTTAGTGCAAATGTTTGCCAGTGAACTATGGGAGGAGAGCAAACTGTAATAATAACATTGATACAGTGTTTGGTTAGTGTAAATGTTTGCCAGTGAATTTAGGAAGGACAAACCATACATGTTTTAAGATGTAATAATAACATTTACATTGTTAAGCATAGCTGTTTCCTGATGAATTATGTTGGAACAAACTTTGCTTGATTCATCATGGAATAAAAAGTATACAATGTTTGATAAGTGTAAATATTTGCCAGTGTTTTTTACTTTACTTGTCTACTGACATTTTAAAATGAAACCATTGCTTTGGAGTTTCTTGTCTACCAGTATATTAAAATGAAATTATTGCCATGGAGTGGAAGTTTGGAGTTTTTATGTCTACCAGTATATTAAAATGAAATCATTGGCATGGAGTCCAGGTTTGGATTTTCTTGTCTACCAGTATGTTAAAATGAAATCATTGCCATGGAGTGGAAGTTTGGAGTTTTTATGTCTACCAGTATATTAAAATGAAATCATTGGCATGGAGTCCAGGTTTGGAGTTTTTATGTCTACCAGTATATTAAAATGAAATCATTGGCATGGAGTCCAGGTTTGGATTTTCTTGTCTACCAGTATGTTAAAATGAAATCATTGCCATGGAGTGGAAGTTTGGAGTTTTTATGTCTACCAGTATATTAAAATGAAATCATTGGCATGGAGTCCAGGTTTGGAGTTTTTATGTCTACCAGTATATTAAAATGAAATCATTGGCATGGAGTCCAGGTTTGGAGTTTTTATGTCTACCAGTATATTAAAATGAAATCATTGGCATGGAGTCCAGGTTTGGAGTTTTTATGTCTACCAGTATATTAAAATGAAATCATTGGCATGGAGTCCAGGTTTGGAGTTTTTATGTCTACCAGTATATTAAAATGAAATCATTGGCATGGAGTCCAGGTTTGGAGTTTTTATGTCTACCAGTATATTAAAATGAAATCATTGGCATGGAGTCCAGGTTTGGATTTTCTTGTCTACCAGTATATTAAAATGAAATCATTGGCATGGAGTCCAGGTTTGGAGTTTTTATGTCTACCAGTATATTAAAATGAAATCATTGGCATGGAGTCCAGGTTTGGAGTTTTTATGTCTACCAGTATATTAAAATGAAATCATTGGCATGGAGTCCAGGTTTGGATTTTCTTGTCTACCAGTATGTTAAAATTGTTAGTTGGAGTTTGAGTTTAGAGTTTTTTGTTTAGTAGGATGTTAAAATATGCATTTGTTTGGCATTATTGTCTACAATAATGCTAAAATGAAATCATTGGTTTGGAGTGTGAGTTTAGAGTTTCTTGTCTACTTACATGTTAAAATGAAATCATCGGTTCTGAGAGTTTGGAGTTTCTTATTTATTAGAATGTTAAAATGAAATCATTAGCTTGTAGTTAGAGTTTTTGAGTTTTTCGTCTACTAGAATGTTAAAATGAAATCATTAGTTTGGAGTTCAAGTTCGAGTTTGGATTGCAGCAAGTTTTAAGAATGCAGGGGTAGTGCTTTTATCAATTCAAAGCAAATTGATTTATAAAGTGATACATACAAATTATTACTATTTTAATTGTTCATTATCGATTTATTTAGCCAATGGTCATGCAAATTTTGATAAATGTATAACTTTATTCATCAATTGATAGATCTTACCAATAATCAGCTTAAGTAATGATTTTCATTTGATAACTTGGGTATTTTGTTTTCTCTGAAATCAATAAAAATAATTTAATGGTATTTTGAAAGAAAAGACAATACATAGCATCAGACTCCTGTAAAACCCATGTCTTTGCTGGAATTATGAGAACATAGAATAAGTTATATAATATTTACTCAAAGCTTAAATAAAATATTTTTTAGCAAACTAAAATGTTATTATAATTAGATAAAGGAAGATTAAGTAAAGCCAGGACAGAATAGTCTTTTTTATATTTGTTTGACTCATTTTATTTATGGCACTAGTTAACTGATTAAAGGGAAATAACTGAGCTTGGTCTTTCATTGAGGAATTAAACATTAATTGTACATTAACTCTTAATATAAGTTATTAGAAACTTAGGCATGTGAAGATTGCAGATACTAATTATTTATAATGAATCTCTAATGACCATAATAAATGTAGACATTGCAAAATTTTGGAATTCAATTTTTGTCTCAAATTTATAGCAACAAATTATGTTTTGTGACTGTATGAAATACCAAAGCCTTTGCAACAGAAAAGTTAAAATTATTTGAAATTTTAAATCCACTTTTTAAAGATTCTCAAATTTTAACATAATTTATGAAATGAAATAAAAAAGTCAATTGTCTTATATTCATTACCCACCAATAAGAATCATTTTGATTGTTCATTCAGTGTCTAATATAACTACTTTTAATTTCCATGGTAGCAGCTTTCTGTATCTCTGATTACTCCTCACTCAGAAAATTACATCTGGAAAAATTTATACCTTGCCATGGTTTCACTGAATTTCTTAAAATTTCACCTCAAATCCATATTTTGCCTTACCTTTCTTATGTCACTTGTGAAAATAGTTAAGGTTTTGGCAGATGTAAAGATAGCAGAAACCGTTGAAACTAATATCTGAAGTTTATAACTTGTATCCCCAGCAAATATTTTATTTTTATTTAAAAGAAGGATTTTGGGGGCTCTATGTAATATTGACCCCAGGTGGCAGAGTGGTCTAAGACGATTGTCTTTACAGATCATTTGATATTTCTCTGCTTGAGTTGAAGTCTCTGTCTCAGCAGCAGATGAGGCGAACAGACCACTTTTGTAGAAGCTTCCAAATGCCGAAATAAGCCTTCCTAGAAAAAAAACAGACTGCTTTTTTTAATTATAATTCGCCTAAATTATTATATTTCAAAATTGAACCAACTTGAGGTCGCGCCTCTTCTGCTGCTATTGTTAAATCATTATGTTATAATAAAATAATGGTATATCCGGAATCATACACTGCAAGAATAGCTCGAGAACGATTAAAAGCAATCGAAAATTTTCTTCCTGTTAGAGATTCATTCAGAAAAAACCTACAAGCACAACAACAAGCACAAATTGAATACGAAGAAGACACTAAAAATTTATTTAAACCCGTTACAACAGCTATGGAAAAAGTTGCAACTGTCATCAAAGACGATCTTCCGGTATCAAAACAAACTGCGGAACAAACTAAAAAAATAGCAAGAAGAACTAAACAAACAAAAAAGAATTTACGAGATCTTCCAACTGAAATAGTTGCCGCACAGCTCCAACCCCGACAACAAGATGTTGTCGTTGACCCTGTCACGGATAAGGATGAGGGTGAAGAAATACCCGAGGGTGTTGTTGGTGAAAAACAAAACGAAAAATGTAAGAAAGTTGTTTTACGGAAAAATTTACTGATGATGGTATAAAGGCAATAAAAAAGTATATATTAACAACTAATAATGATGTAGTGGAGTTTGGTTTCTTTGCTGCTTCAAGTTTTCCATACAGACATAATTATTTGAAATCCGAATATGTTAAAGGTATTAGTAGTAAAACATGGGTTGATTGGGTATATAAAATAAACCGGGGTATTAATTGAACACTCGAATGAGACCGTATTTATGATGTTTGTTTGAGGGGAGTAATGTTGTATGATGAGATGCAATGAAAACAGCAAGGACAGAGACAAAAAGAACAAGAAGAGCAAACACAACAGAGGCAAAAAGAACAAGAAGAGAAAAAGCAACAGATGCAAAAAATTAAACAAAAAAGGGAAAAAATGGCACAGGAAGAGGAGGAAATGATACAAGGAATAAGTAGATCAATACAAGAAAGTAAGGAGGGACTGAAAAGCAAGCAAGATCCTTCCTATCAACTTCCTCCACCTCTGCAAAGAACAGAAGAAGAAATGTATTATCCTCCAGATGAGGAAGAATTTTATGATGATGCACCAGGTGCTACTGGTAGTGGTTTGGGAAATAATCATGTTTGTCCTGATAGTATTCTTAATGACGTGTCATGGTTAGAAGTTCTTATAGGAGGAAAACGTGCCAGAAATAACTCACCAGAAATAATTAATGAAGCAGCTGATATTTGTCGGCGATTATTCCAAGGGTGGTATTATGAATATCGGTGTTTACCGAGAACTTATTGATGAACTTGTTGATAGTGACTCCAGTAAATAAAATAAGATGGTCATACACAATAATCATTATAGACCCGTACAGCTCAGAGCAGTAGACTCACGATTACCAATCTACAGAGCAACTTACGGAGATGGACTTGGTGATGTTGTTCAGGGATTATTTAGAAGGTTAGCTCCAAGGGTAGCTCCTGTTGCAAAATAATTATCGATGAAGGCCATTGATGTTGTTCGTGAAAAAGCTCCTGGTGCAATTGTCAATGTTGCTGGTAAGACGTTCTTGGCAATCGAAGATAGAATAGCACGATTAATGTGACAAAAATCACAATAACCATTAAAACTACCGAGTACTGAAATTATGTCAGTAAAATAATAAATCAAGCTGCAAATCAAAAATTGGCGGCGTTAGCAGATGAAGGACTCGGTGAATCGGGAAATAATATTTCAAGTTTAATATCAGGAAGTGGATTTCCCGAACGTGGTAATCCTAGTGTTAGACGAACATTTATAATAAAATGTTCCGGACACAGCATTTGACATGGAAGCACCTGTCCTTAAAGATGAGTCTGTACGTGATATCAGTTTTATTCTTATGATGCACGATTACCAGATCAGCGTGGAAGAATTGAACTACAAGTTCATGATACAAGTAGATACTTTCTGAGGCTTTTATCGAGGTAGAAGGTGAAATTATAAAGACGGATAATACAGAATACGCAGATGAAGTACGAGTTGGTTTTGTCAACAACGGCATAATGGCACTGTTTGATAGCGCCACCTATATGATCGATGGAAAAAATATCGAGACAATTCAGAAAGATGTCGACGTTGCTACAACAATAATAGGGTTGGCAAGATACTCTGATGATTACACAAGATCATCAAGTCCCACAATGATGTTTGTTAAAGATAATTCTGAATACCCTGATGACAATCAGTATGAAAAAAGACGACCAAGAAACAATGCCAATAACGCTGACGCTGATGTGTGGCCAGTGGTTCATGGCGCTAACCCAAATTTCAGCTTGGGATTTGCAACACGCCGATCAATGTTGAATACAGGAAGAAGAAATTTTTCGTGTGCTATTCCACTATCACACATCTTCGGATTTTGTAGAAATGTTAGAAAAGTTATCTTTGGACCTGGACAAATGGTTGCTCTTATGAGAAAGGTTACCGACGACGACACTCTCTGGAGACCTCTTGGTGATGCTGGTAAAGTAGTACTAAAAAAACTATCGTTGTGGATGCCAGTAATGACTCAAATGATCGCAGAAGAACAAAAATTGCTTTCTTTTACGGATACTGGTGGTAAGTCTCTGTTGTCGTGGTTAACAACAAGCACGGATAGTATACAAACTGATACTAACGGTCAGTTTACATGGCATATAGCATCACAGCAAAGTGTTTCTGCACTGCGACATATTTTTATTGCGCTGCAAAATTATAATCGATTAAACTCATAAACTCGCTCTCATATGATATTTGACCAACTAAATGTCACCGAGGTTTCTTTACGGACAAAGAGACAACAAGATCTCCAACAGCAAATATACTACTAAATTATGAACAAAATAGTATAGCACGTGTATATCATTGTTTGATGACATTCATGGGGCGTGATCAAAATGTGGATACTGGGTTGCAAATATCACAACTTGATTTTAGAACTCGGTATCCGATCTATTACTTTTCACTGGAGCATCTTGATTTATCAAAACAATCTGTCGTTGATATACACTTTAAAGCCAATGTGATTACAGGTGATGGTGTTAATTACAGAGTAATCGCAGTTATACTCAGTGACAAAGCGATGTTACTTGAAGGTGGTAGCGGTCGAATGAGAGTCGTTGATGCACCAGTGGAAAATCTTTAATCACCATTTGGAGCGTGGCAAGTATTAATCATAAAAATGTCATACAGCCATGTTAACTTAACTCTGACTCCCGGTCAGTTCAAGAAACTTCAATCAAAATTAAAAAAATACTGTGGAACAAAAATAACATTAAAACAAGATCAGATTTCTAGTGGTGGTCCAAATAAACTGTCACTAACCAAGAATCAAGTAAAACATTTTAATAAAGCACTGAAATCAAAAACTGGAGTTAAGCTTGTTCTTTCTCCGAGCGCCATTAAAGATATGATAAAAACGGGTGGTATTTTTCCACTTCTCTCGACTATACCAGCGTTAATAGCTGCTGCTGCTGGAACAGCTGCTGGAATGGCATTAAAGAAAGCAACAGGAAAAGGATATAAAAAAGGGAAAGGGTCTAAGATTACCAGGAACCTATCTAGGAAGAGGTCTGGTGCTCCCAGGAACTTATCACAACAGGGTTTTACACCAGCATCAAATTTTGATTTACTTGATGCTGCTAAACAACTAAAAATAAAAAAAAATTTAGAGGTGTTTTCATGCGAGATCAATTACCGAAACAACCAAACGAACTCGAAACGGGTATTATTAATCTCGACTCAAATTCAGGACCCAGTACTCATTGGGTATCTTACGCAATTGATCCACGTGGAATCGTTTATTTCGATTCGTATGGGTTAGCTCCACCGCGTGAGTTTATCAGGATTGTTGCGCCACTTGCGCGAGTTTGGTTTTCAACGCTACACACACACACAATGACAGATCCACCGATATGTGACTGTGAAGTAATTAATGTACTTAACGCTATATCGAAGTCTTCCGCGGCACCTCATAAAGTCATGCATGATTAAACGCGTAACCGCTTCGTTGCGCGCAAAGCGTTTTAAACATATCTTAGATCAAGGATCTTATATAATGGTTTACATTTACGGAAGAAGATCTTCTACCGGTGTTAAAAAATGAAAGATGATATTGATGTGTTGAAGTACGCGACTTACACACAGTGGCAACATCATATTCCAAGTTATCTTTGCTGTTATCAGCAAGCCTCAGTGATGGAATAATTTCTGATTTTTATTTTCAGAAATGAATAAAATATACAACTGCACTGGTATTAAAGGTTCAAGTATTAATAATGACATCGCGAGAGCTACTCCAGCAGATTGTGATAAACACAACTCCACCAAAAACAACGATGATCTCAGTAAGTTCGACTAATCCTGAATTTAACATCAATTTTTCAACTGCAATTCCAGTAAAAGAAATCGCACTGGCACAATTACGTGTATATCATAGTTCGCCAAATATCAGATCGAAATCATTTGGTGGATTACTAGCAAATAATTCACTAGTATTTGCTAATAAGAACAAACCCGATGGAACTCCTGCTTGGTAGGTTGTTGGAATACCAACTGGTAGTTATCAGATTGAACAAATCAACCATGAATTTCAGCGCAGAATAAAATCAAAAATGGGAAAAGAATAAAAAATATCAATTAACATTCATGAACCAACATTATCTGCTACGGTTGAAATACACTCGCCTGATTACGTCGTTGATATTTATCAATCTTCGATCAGAAATGTTTTAGGTTGGCCTGAAATCCCGCCCGAGTATCATGGACCACCAGAACCAAAATTAATTGAATTTACTATGGATGAAGGAAAGTTTATAACAACTCCTAAATATCGAAGTGAATATTCATGGGTGCGGTTAAATCCTTATGTTTCTCCTGATGGAAGACTTTTCCTACCATTTGACCTAATTGTTTCTGATGAAAAAACTTCAATTATGACTGTTAATGTAGAAGGTTCCAGAAGAATAACTAATCAAATTAAAACTGAATACACGACTACATTAACGACATTAGCACAGTTGTTTAAAAATTATATCCTGGAGTATCCCAATATCGATCTGAAACATCAGATCATTGCAACGATACAACATCTAAATCAGATTATTTCAGACCTTAAATATGCCAATCAGAGTACTATTGAGACAATAAATGCCGGTACTTATACAGTTAAAGATAAAAAAATAAGTATCAAACAAATTTATATTGATCATTATAAAATAACTGAAGCTGAAATATTAAATTTTACTCTACCAGGATTTGAAACCGACGGACTAAAAAAAAATCAATGAGAGATCTTATCGACGAAAATTTTCCTTAAATCGTCTCTGAATGGAGAAAAATAGCTCCACCGCCGGTTATTCTCAAACACAATAACGATCCATACGGAGGCGGTAGACAGACCTCACCAAGAATCGTTAATATAACTTCAACAATCGCGGTTAATCTTGTTTTGTGACGTAGTCGATGGCAGCTATGAAATAGATCTTGGAAAATCGAATCAGGCTCAACAAGGATATATTTTATACACATTCACTCCACAAGTCCCCCTGGAAGTTTAATCATGCAAGAACCAAATAATCCTGTTTATCTACGGTGTCATAATAATATGTTAACACGAATCAATTTTAAACTCACAGACGACCTCGGACACTTAATTGACCTACAGGGAGAGGAATTGATTATAAATTTATATGTGAAATCCTAAGGATTTTTGTCATACATCTTTGATCTTCGATCTAAAATCGTAGATTTTTATTGCAATGATCTTTTATCAGAAATATTTTGTCAGAAATATTTTATTTTTTATGAAATTGATGGAGATGGTGGTACTCAGAATCGTGTAAATCGATCAGTTTGTTAATTCTGATGGAGGTGGTGGTACTCAAAATGGTGTAAATCGATCAGCTTTGCAAAAAATATTGTATTATTATTCTGAAATATTTTATTTTTTATGAAATTGATGGGTAGTTAGGTACTCAAAAAATTGTACAAATCAATCAATTTTGCAAAAAATACAACCCCAAAAAATTGTTGTGATAAAATATTTCAGAATAAATAAAATATTTCAAAATAATAAAAATATTTCAGAATAAATAAATTATTACACGTGCTCGGTAGTTTCATGATCTGACATAATTTTTCTTAATTGCCTTATAAGAACATTAATTGTTTTCTTTGCCTCGTATTTACGAGATAACTCTGATCTAGTTTTTTCTACTGCGGCAGAGAGAGGGACGAATTCCTTGACCTGATCATCTTTTACTGCAGATAGTGACTGGAACATCGCTGTCTGAATTCGTTTTATGAACTTGTATTCAGACGGCAGTGTGTATCCGTTTCATTTTTACGTTCTTCTAAAATTTGAAAATCAGAAATAATTTTTTTCAGGATTCAGTTCATCGGATATTTTAATTCCTTTTTTTCTAATTTTTTAATAGCAGAAATAATATCATTGATATTTTCATAGTTCACTATATAGTATACATATGCATTTAAAACAAAAAAATAATCCCCTTACAAATTCCTAGCCTACGCTATATGAACGTATTTCTGCTTGACAAGTCGGATTTAAAAAGTTAGTTATTTTCGGGATGATATATATATACCCGAAAATAATTCGAAAAACGTTCCGGCTACTTGCTGTTTGTTTTTATAATTAATATCGCAGAAAAAAAAGATGAAACGGGAAACCGAACAAATTTAATGAAATAAAAATATTGTTTCTTGAGGATATATTGTTTGTGCTTAATAAAAGCGATTACATACCATAATGACCGTCATCTATATAAAATAAAGGAAAATATGGGGGAGATAACTGGTACTCTCCCTGTAAGCCAACGGAAAGTATAAGGAAGATAACTGATAGAAAGAATTTAGTAAAGATGGTGAATATCATGTATGGTCAACGTTCAGGATTATACGCAACACCGAAGATGTCGACGCTACGATGAATGACGAACGAGCGGCAACTATCATTAACTACCTTGACATTCGAAAATGTCTGTTCAGAATAAAAATTTTCTTGCTAACAGAAACGGATAATTGGATTATCCGTGACAAATATGATCCTGTCCACCATAATGAAAAAATGCCTTACTGAGTAAAAATTCCAAACCAGGAATGTTAACTGGCATAGACAAACCGTATTATGAGCGAACGTATCCTGCGACCGCAGTTATTTATGGAATCTATCCAATAAATGAAAAACCCAGCGTTGATAATCTAAAGCCGATGAAAATTTCAAAAATAAATTGTGTAGCCGAACGAGTAACAGGGCATTTTACCATTTCGACTCGTGGCAACGGTCTGACGGACAAAAGACGTAAAATAATAAACGAGTGGGGAGAAATAGTTAAAGATAATGGGGCGTCTATCAAAGATGTCGCTGAGTTAGGAAAAAAAAACTAAAATTCCCAATAACCGTAAAAACGATAACTGGAGAGATTTTGTATGAATCAAAATATAAATCAAAAGGAGCTTCGATTGAAATTATTGATCATAATGCACACGCGTGGACTAGCGCAGTAACAGCGTTTCCCCGAAATCGAACTGTTAACTTTTACCGCGGAGACATGTTTGATTTTATTAACGAAATAAGTACAAACGATCCTGTGTCAGTATGGTTATTTCCTAGTTCTGAGAATGACGAATCAGATGGAAGTATTTGTATGGAAGAAAAAAGTAAATTTGATCAGTTTGTACGACCTAATGGCGTTATTTGTCGAACAGATCTTCTTCACACAAAAATGAAAAATCTTGCGATATACCGATGATACTGACGAATTACTGAGCAACTGTTTTACTGTTCCGTCAGTTGCGGCTCATTTTGCTAGAAAGAAAAATTCGTGGTAACCAACTAGATTTGATTTTCTTGATGAAATAATATCGAGTTGTGTCGAATACGGACACGGTGGATTGTGGAATACTAAATACGATCATAAAGATGTTATTTCAGTTGATATGGTTGCATGTTATCCGGGGAGTTTTCTCGGACGCGAAGATTGTTCTGTATATTTTAAAGATTTGGTCATCCGACACATGAAATGACGCGAGTATCGATAAATGGACCATTACCGGATTTTGACCTGACTGGATTTGCTTGTGTCATTCGAGTTTGCCAAAGATCTACATACGATTTGTTATGTTTGGTTAGGTAGGCATTTTTCAGAAAAACGCTGGGTACCAATAGTACTATTACGATATATGCTTGATTGTGCGATGTTAATATCGCTGACGATCAGTGAAGCAATTATATCATATCGGAAACGAACCGAAGTTTGGTTACCACAACAAAAGGAATATTCCGATGATGAAAATCCCGATAAAACAGATTACGAGAATAAAATTGCTAAAGATCTTTGTAGAAAAATAATCGGTAAATTAACCCAAGGAGGATCATATGATCATAAACGACATTGTACAAGACTGATTATGGACGATGCTGAGTTAGATTTTATAATCGCTGATACAACAAAAAGACATACGTTTATGAGTCGGGAAATAACTTTCTTGCCAAATGGAACTAAATTAGGTACAATTGTGAGCTATATGGACGGTGAGTCACCGCAGTTTACTCATTTAAGATCTTCAATGCTCGCATACGTTTCGATAAATCTATTATCCATGATAAATAAGGTTTCTGGTTTTGCTGTCAGAGACGCTACGGATTCGTTTTATATCAGTAAAAGATATTCAGGATTGTTAGAAAAATTAAATATCGACACTTGTACATCGTGGGGTTCGTGGAGAATAAAAAAAGAAAATATACTCGATTATTCCGAATCTGCTGATGTTGAAGTTAAAGATATTTATTGTAAAAATAATCAGATATCAAAATTATCATTTGCACCATCGGTGTACGATCCAATAACCAGACACAAGACAATTTATCTAAACTTATCGGAAGGTTCTGGTAAAACCACTCGAGCGATCGAACTATTTCAGAATTCAGATATGATCGTGCTAACACCTACACACAGACTCTCGCGAGAGATGAAACAACGAGGAGTGCAGTCGTGTACTTATCCCAGCTTTTTTAGGTACAAAGGTGATGCATGGACTCCAGATCGAATGGGAGAGAAATATATTCCAAGGATTATAATCTGGGATGAAATATGTACAGTATGATTGAAACATTAAAAACATTTCTTGATTGGTTACTAACAAGAAATACTGCCGTGATAATGTGCGGCGATCACGGTCAACCACCACACATAGCTGGACCATCTCCACATAATTGGTTGTAAGATTTTTTTGATCATCACGAAGAAGTAACTGATGGTCATAGAGCACTTAATGAAAAATTAAAACAATTTAAAAAATTAATCAGATTTCAACCGAATACAATTCAGTGTGAAGTAATGCGTAAAATAATTTCAGAACCTTCGATGAACGACTTTCTGCAAACGTGGAGACCAAACAATTTGATAGTTGCAAGTAGAAAGATAGCTTGTGATACACTTCAACAGCGGTTGTTTCAGTTACATAAAGAAAGTTTTCAACGTTGTCAGTTCCGTTATATTATCGACCAGCAGATACACGACGACAAAATATTGACGTTGATTTACCAGGATCCTCTGAGTAACAGAATCTAGTATTAAATGAGATTGTCACAGTTGACATCAACGCTGTTGAAGATGTTCTAAAAATGAACAAATCTCCATGGACGTTAGGATACGCTATGACGATTCACTCATCTCAAGGACTGACTATTGCTGATACAGTTGTTTGGATCGTTGATGATCGTATCGAATGGTCAAATTTAGTTTATCTCGCAGTGTTTCGAGTCAGAAGAATATCTCAGCTGCGAATAATTGTCATGGAAGCGTCAGTGATCAATGATGACCTTGACAACGATATAATAAGAAAAAATTAGCTAGTTATAAACAAAGTGACAAAAAAAAAATAAACGTGATTTTGATCTTGATGTTGAATTTATCAACGCGCTGAAACAAGAGCAGAATAATCATTGTGCGAGTTGTAATTGTATAATGTTATGTAGATATTCAAATAATAATCCAAGACAATTCACCGTAGACAGAGAAGATAGTAGTCGCGGTCATATACGTGAAAATATGATGTTGACTTGTCTTGAGTGTAATCGACGTCGGGGTGCTGAAACCCTTGGTGCTAATTAAGTGATCGGGGTGGTAATTGCGTATCCTCTGGAATTACTTGTAGTTCACGTGTAAACCCACGCTGAGGAGCAGTTGAATCTAATCCGTATATTGCGGGTCTACCAGTAGATCTTGTTATAATAGATATATTGTGCGTCGTAATACTCCAAATAGGATCAGTCGCTCTTATTTTTACCACCTTCAAGTTCACCGGGCTCATATAAATATCTTACAGTCACATTGCCCAGTATTGGCTGTGCTGAAAAATCACGTCGTTGTGTGGATATATTTTTTTGTGTGTGATTGCATTAACAGGTTTCATGTTGGTTGTTCGGGTAATCTCATTATTTAACGCAGTTATCATACTCGGTAATCTTGCAACCCATTCGCGACATCTTTTATCTTGAATGAATTCCTTCGCGTATTGATATCCAAATAACCGCTCAGCAAGTGTTCGATTAAATTGTTCAACAATTGCCTGATCACGATGAATTGCAGCGTGTCCTCGTCGTATTTTGAAATTATGTCGTTTCATCAACGATGATATTGGACCAAGAAATTCTTCACCAGGATCAACCTGTAATAGTTGTGACCATCGTAGACCACCTTCTGGTCCAGATCCTCGTTGATAAATTCGTTCAAACGCAGAAGCTACTTCAGATGCTGTTTTAGTTGATAATGGTTCTGCCTCTTTATATCCACTTGCAATATCAACGACAGAAGTAGACACACATACGTTGCGAAATATTCATCAAACTTGGTGTGGCGGTGACATGGATATAAATAAGTTTAAAAACTTCTTTTCACGAGCGTAAGCTACTCCACACGGATTTATAACAATAAATCTACATGATCTCAGAACAAGATATCGTGTAGGTCTCGATAAAATATTTGGATAAATTAATAGCAGCAGAAGAGGCGCTACCTCAAGTTTTTTAAATTTTTGAAATATAATAATTTAGGCAGATTATAATTCAAACAAGTAGTCTTTTTTTTTTCTTTCTAGGAAGGCTTATTTCGGCATTTGGATGCTTCTACAAACGTGGTCTGTTCGCCTCCTCTGCTGCTGTCTCAGCCAAGATGGTATTGTGAGAGAGCTTGCCAGTAGCTTCCTGTCAGTTGTTGATTCATCTGTGGGTTTTCCTGGGTTTGTGACCTCCACCAGATAACTGATTGTCATGTATCATGTGCTGCAGAAGATGTTAAGCCCATAACAACAACACTAGCTTTCCTCTAATCCAACTTATACAGTTAAACGTTCCTCAAATTGGATCCATTCCAAGTTTAAACTTGTTTAACCAAATCCAACTAAGTTATTGACAAACAATACGAACTTGATGTTTGAAGATCAAAATGTACGTGTATGAAAACTGGTGGCCAATAAATTACACCATTTTGGATCTTGAACTGCTTTCTCTTCTTCATATTTCTGTATCTGAGTGTCATTTAATTTTCTACTTGTATGTATTATATTTATAATTTGTCAGTGTTGAATATACACAATTTGAATACATACATCTCTGTCCTTTGTTTATATTTTATAGATTGTTTAATACACACAATCTCTGATATTTAATTTGACTAAAATATGGCCAATGCATCTTCATGTAAATGAATTTGTTTATTGCTATGGTGATTCACTCAACAGTTTTATGGATTATTCTATTGATTTTTTTATTAGCTAATATAGACAAGCCTGGATGTTTATTCATATGAGTAATCATCTGCCTCCTTTTCATTAAAAGTTTGTTTTTTTTATAAAAAAAATTTGCAAGTCACATTATGGCAAGAACCATAGCATGTTTCTCATTGTGTATTATTGAACTCGTGTTTCTAAAGATGGAAAATTTTTCACTTTCACACAGTTATTGATGAAGATAGATGCACATCAGTCTATGTAAGTCATCATTAGTTAAGACATGAATATCACAGTAAATATGGAGGGTATAATAATATATTCAGTTCTATATTTATCATCTCGTTTCATGACCTATATCAAGAGATGAATGTGAATATATATTAAAAATATGTTTATTGTATCTCTGTCCAATTTATGAATAAACTTCGGAGTGACCTGATTTTTGTATATCTCCAATGAAATCAAAAATGTGTAAGATCCATACACAATGTGAACTTGCATCTGATTGGATGAGTTTTTTACTATCTTGGAGAATTATTTCCAGTCCTGTTTGGATCTGGGAACAGTGAGAACTCAGATGGTAGTACTCTAGGCGTATAATCCAAATTTAACAATGAGCATGATCCACTAATTATAATATTACTGGTGTCAGCTACCAGCATAGAGAACAAATTTTTGATAAAACTTAATAAATGGGTTTACATTACAAAGACCTCGGATAATATAATTTTGAGGGAGATCCATTCATGTTAACAAAGTGACTTTACACCTGATTGGATGAACTTGTCCACTCTAATAATTACATCGTGTTTCAAAAGATGGAAAGTATGAACGTTTATACAATTATTGATGAAGATAGATACACATCAATCTATGTAATATAAGTCACCATTATTTAAGAAATGAATTATGAGAATATCATAGTAAATATGGAGGCTACAAGAATATATTCAATTCTATATTTATAATCTTGTTTCATGACCTATATAAAGAGATGAATGTGAATATTTATTCCAACATATTTTTATCGTATCTCTGTCCAGTTTATGAATATAATTCGGAGTGAGCTGATTTTTTGTATATCTCCAATGAAATCAAAAATGTGTAAGACCCATACACAATGTGAACTTGGATCAGATTGGATGAGCTTGTTACTATCTTGGAGCCATATTTCCAGTCCTGTTTTGATCTGGGAACAGTGAGAACTCCGATGGTAGTATGTTAGGCGTATAATACAATACCCAGATGAACTCCGGTCAGCTGTTTATGTGTGTCCTTAATAAAGGCATTTATCTCCAATTTCATTTGTTATAATGATATAGCAAATAATATTCTGAAAGTGCTATTGAAACCAACCAATCAAAACTGTTCATAATTAAAGTTGTCACAAGATCTAAGAGGAGTGTGATAATATGTTAGATAAATCAATATTAATGAGGTGATCGTGTGTCTGATTGAACTTGTGAGAACACAAACGAACACATTTTTGATCTGTTTATTAAGATCTTGGTTAATACTGAATGACCTTCACATATTAATGATGTAATTTTGCATCTGACTGTCTGATCTGGGTACCAGTCTAGGGACTATACTCCTGGTCATGCAATGATCCTGCTTGGAAGGTATTTATGTTATCAAGATTATGATTGAGATCCCTGTGACCTTGCATTTGATTGGCTAATCATGGTACCACTCAGAAGGCCTTATTTCTGATCCAGTTTTGATCCAACTTTGAATTTAAGCTTATATCAGCAGGATCTGGGAAACTTTAACAATGAGCATGATCAGCTAAAAATAATATTACTGGTGTCAGCTACCAATATAGAGAACGTATTTTTGATACAACTTAGAAAATGGGTTCACATACAAAGACCTCAGATAGTATAATTGTACTGAGGTCCATTCATGTTAACAAGGTGACTTTACACATGATTGGATAAACTTGTCTCCACTCTAGTAATTACATTTTTCATCAAAGTAAGAAACCCATAACAACATTAATCTGGATGCTGGTACAAGTGGTTAGATTTGTCTCTGTTAGTCTTGGTGATCTTTTCCATGCATCTTTCACACAGCCCACCTGTGCGTGATGGGAAATCTATTCCGGTATGCTCAAAACAATGGGCTGGAAGGTTAATAAGGGATTACTGTAAAGTTCCTTCTCCTGGGATCCACTTCTGACTGATATCAGAATAATAAACACAACATTGGTAATGTGGAGGCTGTTATTTCTTCAATATATCTCCATGGGCCTCTGAATGAAAACGGCTGATGTTTTTCAAGAAATTGATGATTCTGATTTTAAATGAACTAGGACGCAGACTGAATATGATGAAAAACCAAAGATGAAAATTATACTAAGTCAAAATTACAAAGATTATTACTATATTAACCCTACAAAAGCTTGTCGTATGCATTCCTGTCTAAATTGCAGACTGTGAGAAGAGAGAGGTTCACACTGCAATCAGAAACAAATCCAATTCTGAAAATGTCAACAGAATAATATGGGTACAGGGTGATCAATATGAAGATTTCAATTTCAATACAACACTTAAAACACTGCAGTGGAAAATATGAACAGTATGTGTTCAATTGGTAAAATAAAATTTATAATTCCATACCATATTCGTTACGCTTCCCTTTTTAGGAATCAAATGGGAAACTCTTCCCGTCCAGCCAATTCCTGGCATCACCAATTGCCAAGCAATAAATTTTCAGTTGTGTGAACGAAATGGGGTGTGTAAAATAAGATCTTTCAAATCTTAAAATTTTGGATAGGTTTTGCCATTTCTATTTGACCTCAGAAACAATACTTGTCCTTGGATATATTATTCAGTTATAAGTCATAATTAAAATGCTTAGCCTAGTATGTATGACCCGTGACATTCAATCACTAAGGTAATATTCGCAAGCTTTGCTTTTCTTGATTCAGCTAGGATTTGAAATCAGAAACTGAGTCAGAAAGATTATTTCTTTCTTCTGCAGATAACAAGGTTCATGTTCGAATCATGGAGGGCAAAATCAAATGTTTAAGTAAATCACGATATTCCGAGAATACTTACTCAATCACATTCACGTTAGGGGATATAAACCATCCAACAAATTCCGTTCTAAAAACACGAAAATTCGTCCTTCCTCTGTATCTTATAAACAATAGACAATGACTCTTGCTCATTACCTCCTCTTGCAACCAACAGGTGTCGCTAGATTTTAAGCTGAGCAATATACCAACGAGGATGCTTGATTGACGGTGTGTTTGGGAGGGTTTCTAATACTGTGATTGGGTAAATATTCTCGGGTAAACATAATTTAATTTAAAAGATTGCTTTATCCATCAAATACGTTCCCCGATCACATTAAGATTGGGAGAATAGGTAACGGGATGAGGGAATATTGATCATCCTGTCAATACCTCTGGTATCCTTCTAGGAAAAAGGGGTGTTTCCTTATGTTAACGATAACCCGCTCTCCTACTTAAATCAACACCGCTTATGGTCACGTGAACCACTCTCTCGGGTTAAGAAGTTGATTATTGAAATCTTCGTACCATCAAAATGTCCTGGCTTATACATCGAAGTTAATAGGCTGTGTTGGTTTAACTTGGTCTGATGGTCATCTAGGCTCTAGCCACGGGACCCACCATATTCAGATTTTGTCTGCCGAAGCTAAATATATCGGGAAACAGCTTAGGAATGAAAACAGCTTCAGCGAGATCCGATGAGATCCAAGACAGATTCCAGTTTGGAAACAAATGGAGGGATTTTAGCATATTCAAATCAAAATTTGCAAGTAGGTATGATACGACTTTATCATGACAGATATATCTTGCCATGATGCCTGAATGTATTAGATGCCATGGAGCGCTAGCCTTGATGGTAAATGATGCCCACTTTTTTCCCTCATATATCCAGAGAAAAAAGTCGGTTAGATTTAGACACTCAAAAGGATAATTATCCGTAAAGCCGGGGTGGGAAATGAATTGCATTTTTTTAATACTAAAGTGTTGATGATCTAAAACATGTCACGACGTATCAAATTAAGACTGGCAGAGGCAATTAACACATTCACCATTGAATAGTAGGGTAAAGGTTCAGATTGGTTTGAATTCGGACAAATTTAACCCAGAAAGATTCCACTTGGGAAACAGTGTCAGTGATTAAAACTTTTGAAAATCAGATTGATCAACAAGTCCTAGAGGTCTTTGTTAAGACCAAGATCCTCTCGGCTATAATGACTGAATTAATTTGATGTCATAGAACGATAGCCCTTAATAGTATTCGAAAAAACTTGTTCTACTCGATAGCCCAAAGAAAAAACCAACTTAATTCGTATAGAGGCAGTCAAAAGTGCTATCTTTTAGACTTTGCATCCGTCCATGAAGATGCGCCACTTCGCTTCGTAACGTGTAATGTGGAAGGCCTGGAACCTCGTGCAATTTTCTTGCACGATTGAAGGGTCGAATTGTTTATGTTGCAAAGCCCTCTGAACAAAAGCCAGGCACGATAGAGACAATGATCATGGCATGGATGGACCTCGTGAGCCTGCGGCTACTTGAGAAGTTTCGGCTTGGCCAAGATCTTAATGTTTAGATCTAACTCTGGATGGAGTAGATCGTTGATCCAGGATTTCTCCCGGCCGAGATGGTCAATCAAAATCATTGCACTTTTGGCCCCTCAAGTTACTTATATTCGTTTGGAACTAAGATCGTGGGTGGGGGGGAGAGGGGCGGACAAAGGTCCACAGACCAGGTTATAAAAAGAGTTTCGACGGACCAAGCCTCAGAA
Source organism: Sinohyriopsis cumingii (assembly GCA_028554795.2). NCBI lineage: Eukaryota > Metazoa > Mollusca > Bivalvia > Unionida > Unionidae > Sinohyriopsis > Sinohyriopsis cumingii. The sequence continues at coordinate 70,236,369 of CM068838.1, read as the reverse complement.
TATAGTACCTGTGTAGCGAAGGTATGCAGTTTGCGATGCCACCGGGTTGCAAAATAATTGATACTGATTACATGTAATAAGTCAACGCATGCATAATACAAGGGTGTATGGGTGTGCGATTGTTCCCGCTTGACTTCTAATATCGGGGCGGGGTTGATTCAGGTAAATGATACGGTACAAAAACACATTTTGTATCCTTGTATGCACCAATTGTTCGGTTACAATTGAATTCTTCGTAATCATATTCTTGACGGAATGAATTTTATTCATGTAATCAAGATTTTCAGGATATATGATTATCATCCTTGACATAAATAATGTTATTCATGTAATCATGATATGCAGGCTATACATTTATCATTTTCGTTTAATTATTACCTAAGCAATTGTCTGTCAGTAGATGATGGTAATGTCATAAAGACATCAAAATAAAGTTTAAAAAATACAACAAAACAAAACAACATTGAGAGCTTTGATGTGACCATAATATATCTGAATTCATGTTAAAACAATGCTTGTTATATTTTGGTTTTCCACTACCTGACCGAATAATCTGCAACTTAATACACGCTTCACCTTTGGGTTCAAAACACTAGCATCCTTTGTGAGACAGGTGGTGTCATGCCCTGACCTGATTAATTATGCGTGTGATTCTGACCAAATCAGCTACAGCAGTCTGACCTAAAGGAGGCCAATATCACTTAATAAATTATTTATGGAAATTAAGTTCCTTTCAGTACAGTTTATAAAATTTTAGTACATAAACAGTTTTTAACAGTGTTTGAGTCTTCAATGCTGCAATTCAAACATTCCATTCCTGTTTTGGGTCAGTACCTCAATCATTTTATTGCCAGGAAATTAAAAGTAATGTTTCGAAATACTGTAGATATTTTCACCATTTTCACATGTTTGGAAACCCCAATCAGAAAATACGTGAAGCTCATCCGCAATCTATTCCTGCATTTGACGAACCATTCAGCAGAATCATGATAGGCTGTGGCAGTCCTTTACCAAAGACCCACTCAGGCACTACAAATAAGTGTTGACCACAATTTGTGTGTCGACAAAATTTACAGAGGCTTTTCCTTAAATGAATGTTAAGAATGAAACAATGGTAAAACATTGATAAGGGCTTCTTTTTACACTTCTTGGCTTTTCCAAATCTGTCGAATCCAATGAAAGGTCCGGTTTTATTTCTAAAACGTTTTTTTAACAAGTTATGTATGCGTTAGGCATCCGGCAATTTAAATATACTGCCTATCACCCTCATATAGGATGAGGGTGCTCTTTTGTTGATGTTTGCATTTAGGGAACCAGTTCCAGAATCAATAGTCCCTTTGAACTAGTTTTGGACAGGCTGTCCTTGGACCACTGAAGCTATTAAAAGATAAACTTATTTCAACCAAAAATGAAGAGATCAATCGTCTTGAGAATGTCTTTGATTTCAAGTAGAAGTTGACAAATGCCTCTCAAGTAACAACAAATAATTTTCACTCTACTCCATCAAAACGGAAATTAAAATGTCACAGAAATACAAAAGAAAGGAATTTTAAATTTATAAATAAATTTCTGTAACTCAAAATATTATTCAGGCTAGTATTATGGTTCTTATACAGTTAAAAAGACATTAGTGATTTAAATTATATCATTCATAGTCATGGGAAGAGAAAACAAACATTGTCATATAAAGATGTTAAAGGAGTATGTTGATAGAGATAGCCTTGTTAATCAAACAATTTAGTTGTGCCTGTCCGCCGTTGTGATGATTCAAACTACAGTAACTTTGCAGTCAGATTGCAGTAACTTTGGTTTAACTAATCTACTGATTTCATAAATATTGAACTATCTGGACCAGAAAAGTTTAACATCTGTAGCCAAAACTAAAAAGTGAATTAAAGCACCTATCATGTGAATATGAGCAATTGTTTCCAGACATTCCAACACGAACAAATAAAATCTACCATGATGCTGAAATTGTAGACTCGACACCTATGAAACAACATCCTTACAGGATGAATCTTCTCCATCAAGAATGTTTGAAAAATGAAATTCAGTATTTGTTGGAGAATAATATTGTTTAAGCGAGTAAAATAACCTAAGTTTGCCGTTTATTCTTGTGCCGAAACCAGATAATACTTTCCGTATGTGTACTAACTACAGAAAAGTGAAGTGTCACCAAAATAGATTTATTTCCAATTCTAAGAATCAATGACTTCATTGAGAAAGTTTGAAATGAAAAAAAAATCATCATGATCACCACCGCACCACCCCCTTTGAAAGGAGTTTGGCACATTCCACTCCCGGAAAAAGACAAAGGAACTTTCAGCATTTGCAACTCCAGATGGACTTTACCAATGTAAAGTGATGTCATTTAGTATGAAAAATTCTTCCACAAAGTTTCAGCGTTTAATGAACATGATAACATCTGGTATAGATGGCTATGATGCGTACATCGATAACGTCATTATATAAACTAAGGAACACACTTTGGCAATGGTGCAGACTTTGTTTTCGAAGGATCGATCCCTCCGTGCTCCATGAACAATTCTCGAAAATTTCCATAGCATCGCCGTAAAATGTCCACGTCGGAACGACAATACTTTAAAATTTCTTCCTCGAAGTCAAAGGGGTCCGAGGCGTGAGATTGTTACCAGGCGAAGAAAGCTTCTCGTTGTTCGGTGCGCATATTGTCGGGGTCGTAGTAATGAGCATCAGGCAATTGGGATAGAACGACGTGTTGATTGGCTTTGGTATTGAAAAAGTGCAGAAAATAACCTTAGACCATTTCTGTAATTCCAAATGTTTTGGACATTCGACTCAAAGTCATGGCCAAGTAACTAATCGAATCTTTAAACTGCACGTGCCCCACTTGCATGGAAATGAGTTTGGCTCCATCCAAGGTGACTGTAGTACGTTCGGTGCCTTGTTCGGTATAGTATTTCAGAAGAAATGGTCCATCGTATCCGGAGATATTGTGAGCCATTACCGTGGCATAGCGAAGGCAATCTCCGTAATGTTTTATGTCCTCTTGACTCCCCGTTTTGTCGATAGGGTTTAAGATCTATTGGGCAAAATCAGTCAACGTGTTCGGTCCCCGAAATATTTTTTTTACGTACTCCAGGAATCTGGCTGCAGTGAGGGCAATGACTAAAGATAGGTTCTTGGATGCACTTCTCGCACCTCGATGAGCCACGCAGAAATTAGGAATTCGAATGCCGGTCTCATGCATGCATTCGAAATCGTAAAAGATGAAACTTCGTTTCTTCTTGTGGTTATCATCTTCTTTCTCCTGTTGGGGTTGGTATTTTTGAATGTAGCATTCGTGTTCTGTTTCGTTTCTTTGTTTGGCTCGGTTCGATTTTGGAATAGTTTGCCATGTTTTTTTTCCATTTTACTGCATCGTTCTTGTCGGCATACGTTTGTCCCACCACGATGACACGTGCTAGAAAGATCTGGTCTTGAGGGTTGTTAATTCGGACAAGACTCATTTTGGCGCTACGAAGGTCATCCACCAAAAAAACCTTTGGAAAGAGAAACGTGGGCCATGTACAGTGTCGCTTTTCCATCGGTGATGTGAAACTTGTCTTTGGATTGCTGAACATGTTGAAACTTATCAATGACTTTGGAAGGTGTCAGCAGCAGGGAAGGCGAACAACCTTTAATTGGTTCACCCGTGGATCGTCAAAATAAGGCTTTAAAAAAATCTTTGGGAAATGCCATATCTCCGAAAATAATGCTTCCTTAATGATTTATTTGTGTTAGTCATGATAAGACCATCTCTTGTCTCGAGTTTGAAAGCGCGCCTTCCCTGCTGCTCTACATTTCATCAGAATATTTTATCTAGTCCGATTCTGTATCTTGTTCGAAGGTCATGTAAATTTATTTATGAATCCATACTGGTTTGATTGTGCTCGTGAAAAGAAACTTCTGAATTTAATTATATCCATATTACCACTGTACCAAGTTTGATGGATATTTCTCAGAGTGTGCGTATCAATTCCATTAAAAACAACTAAAATATTACAATTATCCCTGATTACCTTCGGAATCTGCGTGTATCGTTGAGTTACATAAATAACATCAGTATTTTTGTCTTCCTCGAGAAAATATTCTAGCAGGATTTGACTGTTTATCTAGTATTACATCATCGTACACAACTAAATTATTAATAAGTACATCAACAGAATCAAATGATGGCGCTTCATTAATATCGGTAATAAAATCGGTAACATCATCACCGTGATCACTCAACAAGTTTGCGTTTTCATTAAAATCTTTTAATACTTCATAACATTGTTGATCATCAACCGATGGTGCTACTAAATACAATTTATCCCATTTTAACCATCTCATTATCAAATTGAGTAGCAACTGCATCTTTCCACTACCAGATGGACCTATGATGATCATTCTAATAGAATTCGGTAGCGCGGCATGATGTTTAACTGGTTATCGTTCTTTTTGTCGCGGAAAGATCAATTACATTCATGATATAATTATACTCATGGATTTATATTGTGTAAAATGTAAGACTCGTACTCCAACAATTGATTTAACTACGGTTACAACGCGTAATAACAGATCAGCCGCTACTGGTAAATGTACGCAATGTGGTATAAAAAATTTAGATTTATTTCTGCAGGTCAAAAACTAAAGTCAGAAACAAAAAAAAAAGAAAAAAAAGGAGGTTGTATTACGGCACAATTAACAAAATTACCGGGAATAACCTGGGCTAAATATTCAGGAGAAAAACATCTTCCAGGATATACTTATTGTGGTTTCGGAACCCGACTTGATATTAGACTTGACAATTATGATCAACCAAAATCAAATGAAGAACCAATAAATGCTACTGATCAGGCATGTTATGTTCATGATATTGCCTATCGAAGTAATGATCTGCAACAAAGGCATCTTGCAGATGTAAATTTAATTCATGCATTATATTGTATTCCTGATAAATCCTTCAAGGAAAAATTAACTAGTTGGTTAATAAAATCCGCAATGAAAGGTAAATTAGCGCTAGGTGCTAGTTATATATAATAATGGAATCTATTTATTATTCCCAGTTGGATTCTGGAAAGGTAAAACAGCAATTAATAAACTTGCTAAGGCTGCGAAAGTTAAATATTCTACTGCTAAATTATGGTTATCTAAGCACGCAATATGGCAAATTTATCTACCACCACCTAAACGAATTCAATGCTTTGAAGTTAGTGTTCCTAATGATGTTCATCAAGCTGATATTATGTTTTTACCGCATGATATTATTAATCAAAAACATACAAATATGTATTAACGGTAGTTGATGTTGCAAGTAGATATAAAGAAGCAGAACCATTATCAACAAAAACTGCCGTTGACGATGCAGATGCCTTTAAGAAAATTTATCAACGAGGACCCTTACGATGGCCAAATTTACTGCAGGTTGATCCTGGTAGAGAATTTCTGGGTGCGGTATCATTTTTAATGAAACAAAATAGTGTTAAAATACGACGAGGACACACTGGAATTCATAATGATCAGGCAATTGTTGAACGATTTAATAGAACACTCGCTGAGCGGTTATTTGCATATCAATATGCGAGGGAATTTTATTCAGGATATGAGATCATACGAATGGGTTAAAAGATTACCAAATGTTATAGCCGCATTAAATAATGAAACAACCCGAGCAATAAATATGAGGCCGGCCATCGCGATTACAAAAGCGAATATACCAATACGACGACGTGATTTTTCAACAAAACCGGTATTAGGTAATATCATTGTGAGATATTTATATAAATTTGGTGAACTCGAAGGCGGCAGAAAAAGAGCAACTGATCCTATTTGGAGCATCACAAAACATAAAATATCTACTGTGACAAGATCAACTGGTAGACCAGCGATTTATATACTTGATTCAATTGCTCCTCAACGTGGATTCACACGCGAAGAACTACAGGTGATTCCCGAGGACACTCAGTTATCGCCCAAATCACTTAACTAGCACCTCTGCGTCGGTTACACTCAAGACAGGTCAACATAACATTTTCTCGTGTATGAACAAAATTGTTATTTTTTCTGTCCACGGTAAATTGTGTTGAATCATTTTTTTATATCTCCATAACATTATACAATTGCAACTTGCGCAGTGATTACTCTGTTGTTGTTTCAACGATATAATAAACTGAACATCAAGATCAAAATCGCGTTTATTTTTTTTATCATTTCGTTTATAACCAGCGAATTTGTTTCTTATTACATCATCGTTGAGATCATCATTGATCACTGATTTATCTAAAACGATTCTTTGCAGCTGATATATTTTTCTAACTCGGGATACTGCAAGATAAACTAAGTTCGACCATTCGATACGATCATCAACGATCCAAACAACTGTATCAGTAATAGTTAATCTCTGAGATGAATGAATTGTCATCGCGTATCCAAGCGTCCACGGAGATTTTTCTGCATTTTACGCGTCTTCAACGAAATCGATATCAACTGCAACAATATAATTCAACACAAGATTTTGTTTTCCTTGTCCTGGTACATCAACGTCAATGTTTTGCCGTCGCGTATCAGCTGGCCGATAACACAACGGCACCGGCAACATTGGAAACGTTCCTCGCTGCAACTGAAATAATTCTCGTTGAAGTGCGTCTCTAATTATCTTTCTACTTGCAACTATCAAATCATTTGGTTTCCATGATTTTAGAAAGTCTTTCACTGATGTTTCTGAAATTATTTTACGCATTACTTCACACTGAATCTTATTCGGTTGTAGTCTGAATATTTTTTAAAATTCACTTAATTCTGCATCAAGTGATCTGTGATCATCAGTTATTTCTTCATAATGATCAAGAAATTTTTTTAACCAGTCGTGTGGAGACGCTCCATCAACAGGTGATGGTTGACCGTGATCACTGCACATTATTACAGCAGTATTTTTTGTTAATAACCAATCGAGAAATGTTTTTAATACCTCCAGCAAAACAGTACAAATTTCATCCCAGATAATAACCTTAGGAATATATTTTTCTCCCATTCGATCAGTAGTCCATAAATCACCTTCCCATCGAAAAAAACTGTGGTAGGTACACGAATTAACCCCTCATTGCTTCATCTCTCGTGCTAGTCTATGAGTAGGTGTTAACACGATCATATCAGAATTCTGAAATAAATTTATTACTCGTGTTGTTTTACCTGAACTACCTAATCCATTTAAGTAAACTGTTTTATATCTTGATACTGGATCGTACACTGATGGTTCTAACGAAGGATCTAATATTTCATCTCGATAATAATTATACCTGACCGCAACATCAGCTGATTCACAATAATCAAGTATATTTTTGATTTTGATTCTCCATGAACCCCATGATTCATCGGTATTCACAAAACTATTTAAAAACGCTGAATGTTTTTTATCAATATAAAACGAATAAGTAGTAACTGTAACTACGTCATGAGGAAATTTATGTATTATCGATAGTAAATTTATAGAAACATAAGATAACATTGAAGATCTTAAATGAGTATATTGAGGAGATTCTCCATCATTGTACCTAACAACTATTCCTAATTTTTTCCGTCTGATATGTAAATATTTTCTCGATTACAGAATATATTTCTTGCTGCGGTATCAGCGATTATAAAATCTAGTTCAGCATCATCCATAATTAATCGTGAATGATGCCGTCGGTGATCATATGCTCCACCTTGAGTAAATTTACCGATTATTTTTCTACCGAGATCTTTTGCTGTTTTTTCGCTGTTGTTAAGTTTAATTTTGAGGATATTATGAGCATCATTCACAATTACATCAGCGGGAATATCAGGACGGTCTCGTGAATACTCCTCGATGACCTCATCAATGTTTAGATTTTCCTTCGTTGGTAACCAATCATCAGTTTGTTGTCGATACGATATAATCGCTTCACTAACCGTCAGCGATGTTAACATTAAACAATCGAGCATATACCTCAATGGCACTATTGGAACCCAACGTTTCTCAGAAAAATGACTACCAAACCAAACATAGCAGATCTTATGAAGATCTTTAGCAAATTCAAATGATACCACACGAGCGATTCCAGTCAGATCTAAATCTGGTAACGGACCATTAATTGATACTCGTGTGGTTTCATTTGTTGGATGTCCAAATTTTTTTGTATTTAGCACATTCGCCCATTCCCAAAAGTCTCCCTGGATAACACACGACCATATCAAAGGATATCATATTTTTATAATTATATTTAGTATTCCATAAACCACCGTGTCCGTATTCAATACAAGTCATTTGGATATCTTTGAGAAATTCATTTCTTGTCGGTTTCCAGAGGGTTTTTTCTCCAGCGGCGTGAGCAGCAACCGATGGAATAGTAAAACAATTAACTAACAACTGCTCAGAATTCATGAAATATTTTTCCGCGAGTTTTTTTCATCTCATTATGTAATGATTCTCTACGATATAAATCACCATTAGGTTTTAAGAATTGATCATACTCTTCTTCAGAGCTCTTAAATAACCACACTGATACAGGATCGTTTTTACCTTTTTCAAAAATAAAATCAAATAATTCTGACGAATAAAATTTTACATTTCGATTTCGCGGGAATATTATTACCGCAGATGTCCACGCGTGAGCATTATGATCGATAATTTCGATCGGCGTTCCTTTTCCTTTATTCGTTGATTCATATAAAATTTCTCCCGATAGAGTTTTTACTACCATCGGAAATTTTAATTTACTTGATAATTCAGCAATATCATTTATTGACGCTCCCTTGTCCGCGACCGATTCAGCCCACGCGGTTATTTTTTCGCGTCTTAAATTTGTTAAACCCGATCCACGTTTTATATTTGTAAAATGTTCTATTACTCGCTCTGCTACACAATTCAACGAAGAAAATTTCATCGGAGCAAGATCTCTAATATTAGGTTTATGATTAAGTTGATAAATCCCATAAACATCTGCTGTTACAGGGTAGGATCGTTCATAATATGGTTTATCAATACCAATCAACAGACCAGGTTTAGAATCACCACTTAGAACAACAGTTTCTTTTCCGCTAACCACAGGAACACGCTTATCACGAATGATCCATACATCATTATCAGTCGTTTGCGCAATAAATTTTATTCTAAAAATAAATTTCTTATAACAATGATGAACCCCAATATAATCAATGATTATTTTTGCTCGTGTATCATTCATTGTATTATCAACAACTTATTCGGGTGTTATGGGCAATTTTCCACGTGGACCATACGTGAGATGCTCCATCATCATCAAATTCATTTTTTCTTTATTAATTTCAATCAGATCGTTTTCAATATCATTCAAATTAAATATATTCATATTATATTTTAGACAAATATTTAATACATAATGAATCAGTGCAAATGGTTATTGACTGGTTCATCGAATAATTGCGGAAAACCCTGTAAAAGAGAATTCTGTGGACAGCATTCACAAGGTATTCGTAGAGGTGGTTTAGGACCGATCCCGTGTCTACGGTGTGGTGTCGGAATTCGAGGAAAAACGCAGTTATGCGCAAAACGCCCTGGAAAGCGATACAGAGAACTCAAAAGATACTATGACAAAAAATATATCCGATAGCAGCACTATTAAAACAGAGATGGATTATATAAATAAGTTCTCATACAAATTATAATTTAAACAAAAGTATTCTTATAATGAACGAGGTCTTTATGAGGTATCCAGTCATTGAAAACTACGAAGCATCTGACGATGGTACAGTTAGACATTGTAGATTGAAAAATCCGATCTCTCATATCAATAATACTGGTTATCTTAAATTTAACGCTGGAAAAAATTATTATTATTTCATCGTTTCGTATTTGAGTGTTTCTTTGGAACAATTAAGGACTGTCTTGTGATTGATCACATTGACGGAAATAAACTCAATAATAAATTATCTAATCTTCATGCAATTACACAAAAGGAAATTCCTTACGAGGAAACACTGATCTTAATAACAAAGATGCTAGAGCCGTTACATCTGTAAACGTGGACACCGGTGAAAAAAAAATATTTCAATCAATATATTCGGCTGGTAAATATTTTGATATTCAACGGGCTTCTGTACGAAGAGTCGCAGAAAACGTGTATAGATCGGCGTATTCAAAGAAATACAAACAAAAAGTCATTTTTAAATATTGTTAAAAAATCCAACTGAGTATTTATTTACTTCAATGATTTTTACTGAAGAAATATAATTATTAGTAATATAAATATTTAGTATAATGAACAAAGAAAATATCAATGAAATGATTAATGCTATTGAAAAATTGGAAAATGACGGAATAAAAATATCTGATGAATTAAATCCTGAAAAAATTCTTTCTGATTTTGAAACATTACAGGAAAATAAACATGAAGGACGGTATGTTTTACCATCCGAATACAGATTCATTAAAAAGATTTAGTCTGCGATGTATCATTTATTAGCTGTCGTAGACGAAACGCAGATAAAAGATTTTGTTGATTTATCTCGTGCAATCGAAAAAATTATATCAGAATTGTCTCACGAATACGAAGCAAAGAAGATAATTAATACTCGTGTGAGACAATTAAGAAAAATATTAGATATGGAATCAATATTTCACCGAAATTATTTATTTTTTCATTGAAATTATTTATTTTTTCACCGAAATTATTTATTGTTTACTTAAATTATTTATTTTTTCACCGAAATTATTTATTTTTTCACTGAAAAATCAGGTAAATACCCTATCAGAATTAATTTTGTTGACTGATTTTCATGATTTTGACTAGTAAATACCCTGATTTTTCAGTCAAAAAATAAATATTTCAGTAAAAAATAAATAATTTCAGTAAAAAATAAATAATTTCAGTGAAAAAAATAAATATTTCAGTAAAATTTAAGATTTCACGAGTAAGTTAATACTTAATGTTTGGATCTTAGATCTAATATATTTCCAGACTGATCTGTTAATTTGAAATTCATCCTTGATAACAAACGATTATGACATCGTAGATAAACTGGATTGATCGGCTCTTGTACAATCAGAAATCCAAATAGTGTTTCTGTCGGGGTGAATGAATAAAGAATAAATCCTTGCTGCGCCTGATTTGATATTGTCGTATCAATGCCGTAACTACCGTCGACGATATCGCACATAAGATTAACTGCGACCACGGTTGTTATATTTACGATTTCAGGAGATATATATCTGCCGCCTCCGAATGGATCATTATTATGTTTAAGAACAGTTGCCGATGGTAGTGATTTTCTCCATGCCGTTAGTATTTGAGAAAAGAATTAATCGATGACATCATTGACTGATTTTCTTAATTCGTCCGCGTTATATCCGGGAAATTTAAAATTTGGTAGCGATTCATTCGTCAGCGAATACGCGTCTAAAAATTTGTTTTTCGCATAAATTTTTAACATCAATTATTACCTGAATTACTTGCTGGTTAATGTATTCCATGTCGGATGCGAGTTGATTTAGTATTTCTATGTGCTTAAAGATTTCGTTACATGAAGTCGACATGTCAAAAACACATTCCTGAAAATACTGCCGTAGAAGTTGTAGCTGTCGTTTATACTCTTGATTAAGTTCTTTAAAATATTCATTAATTCTATTTAGTTCAATATATATACCTCTTCTTGTAGATGTTGATCCATATTGGCGAGTTATCTCACCAAAAAAATTCCATATTATATCGTTTTTACTACCGAAAATAAAATTACTATTCAAAGCTATATTTTTTATCTTAAATAAATGTTCTTTGTAATTTAGACGTACATCATGATATGATTGCCTATCCGTGGTATAATCAGATTTTTTTGGTTCTGGCGAATGCGGTTGTGTCGGCGGTTGAATTTCAGGCCATCCTAAGACAGTTATGATTGGACTCTGATAAATATCTACGGCATAATCAGGAGAATTTATTTTGATGACCGAAGATAATGTTGGTTCATGAACGGATATTTTTATTTTTGATTCTTCTCCGGTAATATCTTTTATTGTGCGTGATAATTAGTCATTAATTTCTTCGATTTGATAACTACCAGTTCGAATACCAATCAATCCGGGGTGCCATCTGGTTTATTTTTATTAGTAAACACAAGCGAGTTATTTATAGTAATCCACTAAATGATTTTGATCTAATATTTGGCCAACTGTAATACACTGGCAATTGTGACAACGCAATCTCATTTGCTAAAATCGCAGTTGGAAAATTAATACTAAATTCTGCTTTAGTCGAACTTACCGAGATCATCGTGGTTTTGTGCGGAATTGTGTTTGCTGCGATCTGCTGGAGTAATTCAGTCATTATTAATATCTGTATCTTTAATACCAGCGCTGTTGTATATGTTAATCATTAAGGAAAATTCAGAATCAGATATTATTCCATCGCTGAGACTTGCCGATAGCAGCGAAGATAATTTTGAATACGCGACCGTAGCAGTATGTAATTTTATTAAATAATCGGATAATTTTTCATTTGTACAGGAACATATTTTTTTTGCAAAGATATTAAGAACACCTGCAATCGTCATTGTCGCTGAAATACAAATTGTGACGACTACTGGTGCCATCATTGTCATCGCGGATAATATTACTCCGGTTCCGGGATCATCAGTTGATACTGAATAAACAATTATATCAGTGATAACTAATTGTCGTCGATATTGTTTTTATTTTTCCCGTGTATACGTCGATGATATTTTTTAATGATGCTTGCCATTCACGCGCCTGATTATATCTATATTGAGATGCATCGTCGATTGAGGTATTCATTATTTATTTTATATACTTAACCAATTGAGGTGTTTCAAATAAACATTTTATGCACCACAAGTATCCTATACCGGCTGGTATTGCCTTGTCATCAATATGTCTCAAAGTAAAGTCTTCTTCGGCTCCTTTATTTATTATAATAGACACAAGCCCGATAGCTCTATCTATGGCGTTTCGCCAGGTATAATTTTTCATAATTCTAAATTTTATAGAACTAAAAACAGATAACCTGTATGCACCAGTGACTGGTGCGGTAAATGTGATAGTATTGCTATCTTGTGACCATGTTGCAGATCCGTTTGATATCACAGGTACAATATTATTGATCTGTGATGAAATTCCATGTGGAATTTTAATAAGACCAGTTTTTTCAATAAGTCCAGGAATTAATACTCGAATTCCTTCAAATTTTTAGATATTATTTTTTATATCAGCGAGTTTTATACTAACATTATTTGGAGTACCGAAGACCTCATTATTGATTTCATTAATTTTTTTCATGTTTGCTTCGGATTCTCTGAAATCTGAAATATGAACATAGAATCGATCCCGGAGAACTATATCATGTATGCTGATATTACTCGTTTTTAATTTTCCGTGTTGATCCTGAAAAACAACAACCTCATCCGGATCTATTTCAGATAGCGCTAAAAGGTTATTAATTTCACTTTTGTTGAATATTTTGATAAATCTACGTCAGTAAGTTTTATTTTCAACATTCGTGATAAGAGAGATCTTCCGCAAATATCAACCATTATTTATTACTGACTGATTTAATTTATCTGCAGTGTATTCATGAACGACTTTATGGTATGGTTTAGTTGATTTTGATAATGCATTAAGAACATTAATTGCTTCCTAACCGCATATTGGCGGATCAGTTAATGTTTGTTATGGTAACGTTGAATACCAAATTGGAGCGTTTAATTGTTGTGCATAATTTAGGAATTCCCGTGGTGGCGCTAATCCGTATGAGTCAAAAAATAATATTTCCACGTGGATCAATCGCGTAAGCAACCCAGTGAGTTCCAGGACCATCACTATTATCGAGATTTATGATACTGGTTCCATTATGATTTGGTTGATCGATCTGGTAACTGATCCCGCATAAAAACAGCTCTGAAAATTTTTAGTTTTAATTTTTTTAGCAGCGTTTATTAAATCAAAATTTGACAAGGGTACGAAACGCATTGCGTCTGTCAACGGTGCTATGGATACCATGATGCTGGGGTTCCTGGTAGTCTTACACCCTTTCCGCACCATGCTGGAGGGGTTCCTGGTAGTCTTAATCCGGATCCCTTTTTTAAATTATATTTCCCTCCTGTTATTTTTCTGCTATTTTACTACCGACGTATCCAGCAGCGATAATGCAGCTGCCTTTCCTACGAGCGGAGCAGCAGCTGATATTTTTGCAACCAACGCTCTTAATAAACCGATAAGTGAAAAAAAAACACCTATTTTAATCATATCTTTGATGGCGCCCGGAGAAAGATCAATTTGAATTCCGGTCTTTGCTGATTTCGCTTTATTAAAATTTTTTATTTGAGTTTTAGTTAGCGATAATTTATTTGGACCACCGTTGGAAATTTGATTATATTTTAATTTTGTTTTTGCTCCACAGGTTTTTGTTGTTTTGGATTGAAGTTTTTTCACCTGACCTGGAGTCAGAGTCACACTAACATGATCGTGTGGCATTTTATAATAAAAACGATTGATTTAAATTAATCTCACATGTTTTCCACTGGAGCATCAATGACTCTCATTCGTCCACCAATACCCTCAAGTAACATTGTTCTATCGATAAGTATAACAGCAATTGCTTTATAGTCAACAGGATCCCGATTATGTAATTTAGCTTGGAAATGTATATCAACAACAGTTGTTTAACTAAGTAAATATGTTCTAGTGAAAAATAATAAATCGGATAATGTGACATGAAATCTAATTGTCATATTTGTGAACCGGTATCAACATTTTGATCTCGTCTCATAAAACCCATTAAACGATAATAGGCACGCGATACATAATTAATGGTTCTTGATGTCCATTTATTTTCAATGATACCTCGGTAACACCAAGTTTGCCAAATATCATTTGACTACGCGTCTGATTATTTGATCGATTGGAATTTTGAAGAGCGATAAAGATATGTATTGGTGCAGAAACCCCCTGGTGTGATAATATATGCCAAGTAAAAATATTATTTGCTTTAGAAGCAGTACTATCAACAACAGTTGTTAGCCACGACATTACTGATTTACCACCTTGATCCATGAAAGAAAGTATTTTTTGTTCTTCAATAAGCGATGGAGTCATTACTGGCATCCATAATGTGAGTTTAGACAATACTACGTTACCATTTTTACCATCATCAGCAGCACCCTCTCTTCAGATGGCATCATTACTATCGTTTTTTCGCTGAAGAACAACCATGTGTTTAGCTCCAAAAATAAGTTTTCTGACATTTCTGCAAAATCTAAATATGTGAGTTAATGGAATCGCACATTAAAATTTTCTGCGTCCGTCTTTTAACATCATCTTACGCGTAGCAAATCCTAAATTGTAATCATCATTAGCACTAATAACTACTTCTTCGACATCTGCGTCAGCGTTATTGTCGGAATGTTTTTTTTTTTTTGGTCTTCTTTCAACATACTGTCTGTGATCATGATTGTCAGAATTATCCTTGGCAAACATCATAGTTGGACCAGCTGAACTAGTAAAATCATCCGAGTATCTCGCAAAGCCTATAACTGTTGTAGCAATATCAACATCATTATGAATCGACTCAATTTCTTTTCCATCAATCATGTATATTGCACTTTTAAATAATGTCATGATACCATTATTAACAAAACCAATTTTGTAATTAAGTGCATATTCCGAATTATCTACTTTTAGAATTTCGCCCGTGGCTTCAATAAATGCTTCACAGGGCAGAAAATATCTGCTTGTATCCTGAACTCGTAGTTCTATTCGTCCAGGTTGATCTGGCAGCACAGCATCATATGAATAATATTGATAATCGTGTATTGATTCATCAATACGCACCTGTTCTGCCATATCAAAAGGTGGGTCGGACGTTCGTTTAAACATTTTATTATAAATTCGTTATCTTTTAAAACGAAGACCGCTTCCTGATATTACACTCGTATTTATTTGTTCGGTTCCCTGGTTTGTTGCCTCTTGATTTATTAGCTCCGTTAATTTTTGATTTGCTGCATCGTTTATTACCTTATTTACTAGGCATAACCTCAGTCCTAGGCAATTTGACCGGCTGCTTTTTTCTGTGTATTAATTTTTCTATTCTATCTTTGACCGCAAAAATTGCTTTACTAGCGGCATCAGCAATAGCAGCAGGGGCTTTATCACGAACAAAATCCATTGCTTTCATTGATATTTTTTTTTTGCAATAGGTGCTGCTTTAGGACCTATTCTCGTAATAAAACCTTTAATATCATCACCGATTCCGCTTCCGTAAATAATTTTGTATATTGGTAACAGCGAGTTTATTACTCGAACAGGTATAGATTTACGATGGGTTTTGTGTACAATCATTTTATTTAATTATTTATTTATCTAACAATTAATCGCTGTAGTCATCAACGATTTCATCAATGAGATTTCGATAAATATTAATACTCATGATACCACCTTGAAATAATCGCTGACAAATATCAGCTGCTTCATTAATTATTTCTGGTGAATTATTTCCGGCTCGCTTTCCTCCAGTAAGAACTTCTAACCGTGATACATCATTGAAGGTATTATCAGGACAAACAGAATTATTTCCTAAACCACTACCAGTAGCACTAGGCGCATCATGAAACTCTTCTTCTTCAATATGAGGTAAATCAAATCCTTTTGGTGATGAAATATCCTTTTTTAATGGAGGATGTTCTTTAACTTGTTTAACTTTTTCTACAAAGTGGCCGTAATCTTTCTTGTGTTTTTCAGTGATTGTTTGTATATTTTTTAATGTTCGATATACAAAAGGAACCCATTTATCCTCTGAAATATCTGCGTTATTTGAATCCAATAAACTATAATGTCCTTCATATCCATAAACAGCAGCTATGGTAGGTTTTTCACGTATTCGTTTTAGACCCTCCATGGTAAACTGAGTTGGTGGTTTTGAGGGTTTTGGTTTTGGTGTAACAAGTTTTTTTTACATCACCAACCTCCTTGCTGATTCTACCAATACTTTCAAGTATTTTTTCATCGACAGGTGGAGGTTGAGGTTGAGCTGCTTTAGCTTTAGCTTCAACTATATCAGCTGGAAGCGTTTGTAAAATCCCCTTTATTTCTTTAGTAGGTGCGGTCACAGGTTTGATAAATAAATCAGATGATTCCGTGAAACCTCGTTCTGCTTCTTCTTTCGCTCGTATTTTTCGTCTGACAGAATCTCTCACATGAATATATTTTTTTAATTGCTTTTAGTCGCTCTCGTGCTAATCTAACAGAACGTGCTTTTCCAATTCCATTATCATTAACACAATAATAATTGTAATTCATCAGATCGGACTAGATTGAAATGTAGAGCAGCAGGGAAGGCTCGCTTTCAGACTTGACACAAGAAATGGTCTTATCATGACTAACACAAATAAATCATTAAGGAAGCCTTATTTTCAGAGATACGTTATTTTCTCCAACGATTTTTTTTAAAGCCTTATTTTGACGATCCACGGGTGAACTAATTAAAGGTTGTTCGCCTTCCCTGCTGCTGGTGTCAATTCTGATGGCCTACTAAACTCGATCCAAACGGGGGACTTCAGACTGTCATGATAAATGGAAAGTGCCATGCGATCGACTTCGTTAGCTCGACATTGCCGTTTCAGTGTGGTTAACACAGAGTCCCACAGATAGGTGATGAACCCCTCTGCTTTCTCCAGCCGTTTGACTTGAAATCTTTAAATTTCACCGTGTAGGTGTAGGCTGTGGTTCTAAATTTTCTAGAGGAACGTTTATCCGTCTCTCGAATGTTGTAGTAGTTTTCAGTGGTTACTGGTGGTGGACTTTGGTTTTACATAGACTCTCTGGGTCTGGATTCTACTTCACACATGTCATCTCCAAAACTGCTGGCATGGATTTGAGCCAAGACTTAAACTACTGTCTGAAGCGATAGGTCACGTTTCTGCCTTTTACTTTCTTCTCCTTTTTTCACAAAATAATTTGAAAGGGTCAGTGTCTTCCCTCGAAGTATTAATTTCACTCTCCTACCACCAAGACGGAAGAGCCAGCACAGATCGAACTTCTGATCAGAGCTTTCCGAGGTGTCATAAGAAGAGTTTCATCAGAGAATCCTACGGACTAATTCCCCCTTCTTTATGAGATAAAAGTCAAGATACTTGCTATATCTGTCAGAAGAAATGGCATTGGTGTTTAGAATGTCCAAAACGTCAAAGCAAGACAAGCGTAAAAAGAGGTAAAGATCAAGATACCTGTTATCATTGTCAAGAGAAAGGACATTGGTATTCAGACTGTCCGAAGAAACAACAGGAGCAGGAGGGGGAGAGGGGTTCCTAACAGGAAGAAGAGGTACTCTCTGTAAAAAAAGGAAGACCCCAGACACGTACAGAAAGAGAAGAAAAGACGAGAAGAAAGTGGAGAAGAAGAGGAGAAACATGTGACAGTGAAGAAATTCAAAACAGGAGAGAATGAAAAGACAAAGAAAAGAAGTCTATGAACATCTTGAAGTGACGTGTTGTGAAATTGGATTGTAAAATTTTAAAGAGAGTATACCAGAAAGAAAAACGTGTCTCTTGGTTTTGAATTTTATAAGAACCCACACTCACGCACTCTCACGCGTACATAAGGTATTTTGAGTTTTATTTGATTCTGGCGCAAACAGTGAGTAGCCTCTTTTCGAGACAAATGAGTGGCCATGACAAGGGCCGTTGGGTGTTTGTTGTTGTTCTTGTTGTTCTTGTTAATAATTAACTTTAATTACAAAAAAAAAACAACTCAGGAACTGAAAGTAATGAGCTTTAACTGCATAATCATTTGCCATGGCTAAGGCCTACTTCTGGACATGTTGCTGTCGACGATTTTGTTAGAAATAACTAGGGTTGGTATCTCAGGCATAATAGGAGTGTTAACGGGGTTGGGGCAATAGGGAGGGTGAACAGTCCTCATTTTAGAGAAGTCCTCTTTTGAAAATAAAGCTTTCTACGAAAAGGAAAATAAAAAGTCAATAACGCTAAACTGAGGCCTCTAACCGACTGAAATGTCTCTCTAATTGGGTTAGCGCCATTTGTTATTTTATCTGAGGCGCTTGTGGTTTCAAATTTGTATACGTTCTCATTTACCTACCAGTTTTGTCGTCACCCTCCCTGCTGCTGTGTGTGTACGGTGAGCGAAACGAAACGGTCCCTTACCTGTATACATGGCATAAATATTTTCCCACGCTAAGTGGCTGATACCGTGGGAATCAGGCCAATTGCGGGCGCGTGTTTTTGTTATGTGTGTCAAGAGTGGAGACAACTCCTGCGGCCTTAACGAGCATATGTGATGTGTTGACGGCGAGTGAGCGCAACGGGATAAAAAAAAAGTGAGAGAGAGAGTCTCAACCAAAACTTTTATCGAAACTAGTGCGATATCGCGACCGAGGATCATGTAGCTTTATCGCGATAAATCCAAGTGGGGTATCTTTTGCGTGCGAGAAGAATTTTTGAGCTTAATCATATCCATGTCCCCTGAACATCAAGTCTGGTTGCCATTGGTGTTTTTGTGCCTGCCTCGTGAAAATATCCGAGGTGGATTTGATTGTTCGTCTAGCATTACATCATCGTAAATTACGAGATTATTAATACATCCATCATGATCATCCGCAGATGGAGCATCATCAATATCGGTAATAAAATCAATAATATCGTTGCCGTCCTCTCCAATAATTTTGCATTTTCGTTAAAATCTTTAAGCACGTTGTAGCATTTCTGATCATCTACAGATGGTGCCACTAAGTACAACTTATCCCACTTGAGCCGTCTCATTATTAGGTTAAGTAACAAATGCGTCTTACCAGACCCAGATGGACGTATGATAATTGCTTTGATAGAATATGGTAGCGCCGGATAATGCTTGACTGGCTTTTGCTTTCGTGTAGCTGAGAAATCAATGATATCCATGTTGTAGAAATATTCTAAATAAAATAATTTATATTATGTTCGATGCAAAGCACCCACCTCCACCAGTGGATTAACAACAAAAATAACAAAGAATAAAAAGCGTTCACTTACCGGCAAGTGTGTAAAATGTGTTACAAGCAAATATATTTTTATCTCTAACCTGACGAATATCAATGGCGGTGATATCGCTGCTTTACTGGAAAAATTACCAGGAGCTCCATGGGCTAAGTATCCTGGCGAAAAACATCTTCCTGGATATAATTATTGTGGTCCTGGAACCCGACCTGACATTCAGCTTGACGAACGAGACCAACCAAGACCTTGAGAGTATCCAATAAATGCGATTGACCAAGTGCCACGTTCATGACGTTGCGGATAAAAATCCACATTTACAACAACGACATATGGCAGATGTGAAGTTGATGCACACGTTAAAGTCTATAAAAATAAATGTCTCAGAAAATCACCAGCTATTTGGCTAGTAAGATATGCGATGAAAGGTAATCTAGTGCTAAGGGCTGGTAGTTATTTGGCCGAGTATTATTATAATAATGGACTCCCCAAGAAGATATTGGAGGGTTAGAGCAGCGATTAATAATCTTGTTGATGCAGCAAATGTCACACGTTCTGTAGCTGAAAATTGGTTAGTACGAGAGGCAATATGGCAAATTTAACTACCACCACCTAAAAAAATCCGGTAAGCACATTTTGATGTCAGTACGCCCAATGAAGTTCACCAGGCAGATAGTTTGTTTTTACCGCATGATACTACTAAAACCGGTAGACGTCAACCGCGTACATACAAATACGCGTTGACTGTCGTTTACATTGCAAATATATATTAAGAAGCAGAACCACTATCATCAAAGACAGCAACTGAAGTCACGTCTGAGTTTTATCGAATTTATCAACAAGGACTTTTGCGATGGCCACAGCTACTACAGGTTGATCCTGGCAAGGAATTTCTTGGTGCAGTAACATCTCAAAATCAGACGAGGACACCCCACAATTCATCGCGATCAGGCAATCGTTGAGCGATTTAATCGAACTCTTGCTGAGCGATTGTTTGGATATCAATATGCGCTGGAAATATCCCTAAATAAAGTTCAGAAAGACGAGTCATCTCGTGAATGGATTGCAAGACTATCGTGTGTAATAGCTACGTTAAATAATGAAATTACTCGTGGAACATCCATGAAACCCATCAATGCGATCACAAAAAACATAACAGTATAATGACGTGACTCTTTCTCAAAACAACCCGTACAAGGTAATGTGACTGTAAAATATTTATATGAACCTGGTGAACTTGAAGGTGGTAAAAAAGACCAAATGACCTTATTTGGAGTGTGACGACACATACAATGTCCAGCTTGGAAAGATCCACGGGTAGACCTGCAATTTACAGACTAGATGCAATTGCTCCTCAACGTGGATTTGTACGTGAACAATTACTATTAATTCCTGAAGATACACAATTACCATCGTCTTCACTTCTGTGAAAGCAGAAGACCAGCGCCTCTACGTCGATTACACTCAAGTCAGTTCAGTATCAAATTTTAGCGTGAATGGCAGAGACTACAATTAATTATATCCACGGTTAATTGTCGTGGGTCATCAGACGAATACTGCCACAAGCACAGTGACCATTTTGTTGTTGTTTCAGGGGCATGATAAATTTAACATCAAGGTCAAAGTCACCCTTATTTTTTTGTCAGATCGTTGATAACCAGCTTTTTTTCCTTACTATATCATCGCAATTGCTAGTAGTGGTTTCCTGAGTCATTGTGTAGTCTATGATAACCTTCCGTAGCTGAGACATTGTTGTAACTCTGGACACCGCTAAATAAACTAAATGTGACTATTCTATCCGATCATGGACAATCCAGATATTTGTATCAGAAATAGTTAATCCATGTGGCGAATGAATGATTTTAGCATATCCTAGAGTCCACGGAGATTTATCCATCGTTAACGCGCACTCAACAGGACTCAAAGGAACCCAAACAATATCATTAAGAACGAGTTTTTTGTTTCTCATTAATTCAAGGAATCTCAACTTTAATATTTTGTTTACGTGTATCTGCTGGTCGATAACATAATGGCACAGGTAAATCAGACATTTTTCTTTATGTAACAGACATATTTGGTGTTGAAGTGTATCACGAACTATCTTTCTACTGGAAACTGTCAAATCATTTGGTCTCCATAAATTCCAAAACCATGCATAGCAGTCTCTGGAATTACTTCACGCATTATCTCACATTGAATTTTATCTAACTTTTTAAACTCTTTCAGTGGTTTCTCAATAGCTCTATGACCATCAATTATCTCATTATCTTAATCTGATACGTAATGATGCATGTTTTTGCTCATTGTCACTGAAACTGAACCAACCACCAGCTTTAAGGAGAAGACTTCGTTTTGATTGTCATTGCTATTTGGAGGCGAAATTGAAGAAGTTTGAAGGAAAGCAGCTCAAGAACACATTTTCCAAATCTGTCCCACCTGCGTCTTCATTTTACAAATAGCTGTCCCTGCCACAGTGGAATTACGATATGTAAGCCAAGGAAAAAAGATCTTATAACTTCTAAGTGCCAGTCAGATTTCAGCCGTATGCTATTGGTTAAGAGGCAACTGCCAAACCAGACTAGGATGCACCCTCACAGGAGAGGTAAGAAGTCTATTTTCTCCACCCCAAGCCTCCTGACTTATACCACTAGCTTGTCACCCCCACACCTGCAGAGTTTACTGGGGATGGGTGGGGGATGATCAACCTATTTTTGGGCTTTGGATTTTGTTTATCTACCCACCCACCCTCTTCTATCTACCTTTCCCATTCCAAGACATGTGCCATCAGATTGGAAGAAAAGCGGTATTCTTTATCAGGAGTTATGGTTGCTTAGCTTCAAACAGGACGTGAAAATTATGGAAAAAAAACATGATCCCTGGAGTTCAGTTCATGGCTGTTCATAATAAAAAAGGCCAGGGCAAGTCGAGTCTTACCATAGACATGAGCCGCCCCAGCCAGTTCATTCTGCTGCCAAGGTTCAAAATGGACAAGTGAGATTTCTACAGCTCCATCTGAAGAGTCGAGTATGCCACAAACCTCAATCTCACCGTTGCATACTTTCATCCCCCTATTCACTATTCCAAAAATGTATTCGCTTAACATGCCATGACAAAGTTTTCAAGTTCTCCCATTTGGTCAAAACATCAGCCTATGGGTTTTCACCAAACTTATGGATTGCTTTATCACCCTGTTCCAGGTGAATTTGTCTACAACAGCGATGAGTGTACCTGGACGAATGCCTCCAAAACACTTGATTAGTTCTATTCTTCTCAAGGGCAGAAATCATCGCCTATCCCATATGAATCATATCAATTTTATTGTGAATTGGGAAAAATACGACCTTGACCCATCCCAATATGTTGTCCACCTGGGTATAGAGTTAATAACCAATTTCAATCTTGCACATCTCACTCGTATGTGTATCAACTTGATCAAAGAACCAGTAGAGTCATTTAGTTATTCATTTCATCATTGGATTTAATCCCACGGGGCTGTCTTTATGAGTGTCCATTATAAATAACTTTGCAGGCTCAATGGCGCCTCTTTTCTAGTCCACTCAATCAGCAGTTTGCCCATCATGAACAAGGTATCATAAGTGTCAAGTCAGCTATGCAGACACTGTTATCTCTTCTCAGGAATTACTCTGGAGAGGCCCCAATGGGAAGTGACGTTATTTACAGATGCCAGTACATATAGTATGGTATCCACTTGGTATTGGACAGTGGCAAGTAGGAGCTAAGAGAACCGCCTCTTCACATCATCATCCTTAAAATTAAGGTTATCTGAATGCCTTTAAGTTGCGGAAGGACCAACTCTGCAGAAAATGTCTTGATTATAAATTGATAGACCTGAGCGTGGTGGATTGGCAGTTTCTACATTGGTGCTGACAACTTCAGATCAACGTACAAATCAAACATATTCCTGTCAGACTCAATGCTCCATCCAACTTCCCTGCAAAGGTCAGGTTATTTACACATAATGGCCACTTCATCCATCAGTTTGTCATTGGATTGGTGCATTTTGGGAGAAACCTTTTTGTGACAAAGTTGAAACACAAATTACCCATATGGGGTCATATAAATTTTGTGTACTTTTGTCTACCCTATCCCCAGGCATAAAACGGAAAATAATACAGATGATAAGGTGTTAGAATTGCAAGATAATTGTGATAGCCCCATGTTCAGGTGGGACACGTCCTGAATCAACAATCGACAGAATTTAGCAATAGACTTACGCAGGAAATTTCTACTAAACTAAATATTCTCAAACAAGTGTGGTCGCAGTTGCTCCATTCCTGCCCGGACTATCTTCCACTTCACGTCTGGCTCTTGTCAGGGCAGCCTAGTGAAATAAATAATTTAGACCTTTTATCATGGAGAGATTCTCATAAGCAAAAGATCTCCCACTCTGAAGGATTATGAGGGAAAGTGATGTATTATCATTGGTGCCAAATCAATGACATCCCTCTATTTGATCATATTTTCTTCATATGGCTTTATAATGAGAAAAGGTTTGCCTAAATTACTATCAAAGCTCATTGGAATATGCCAAAATCTCTCACCATATCTCCAAAATGGAATCAGACCTTATTGTTAAGCATGCATCAGTTCAAATTAATTCAAACCATTAGCCTGAACCACAGTGAAGCTGCTGTCATATAAAAGCTGTTTACAGATAGCTTTAATTTTGGCATACAGGGTCAGTGAATTACATGCCATTTCGGTCGATATGAAGTGTACTGTGTACTGTTCGGGACAGATGGGTCAGTTATATTCATGACATAACCTGGGTTTGTAGCCAAGAACTAGTTACCATTAGTAGACAATCAGAAAGTCATGATACACACCCTTTTGTCTATTTAAAAAAAAATCATAAGCATGTGAACTGTCTGCATCATCAAGCAGTACTTGAAGCACACAGAGACAAGTCACGGCAAACACAAATGGCTCTTTCTCCACATGAGGGTGGGACAGTCCTGACTTCTTGGTTTAAGTGGGTTATAATTGAGTCAAAAAGATCAGAGTCACCACAAAAGGATTTCCACTTGTAAAATTAAAGCGATCTCTGATCCTTACATTTCTAATGCAATAATTTGATCCAAGAGGTCATCGAAACTGTTGGCTGGCATGCAAAGTCAACCTTCTTGAGCTTTTATCTCAGGACTTAGCTTCACAAAGGCAAAATATGAATCTGGTGGGTCACCTGGCTGTGACCCAGATTACCACAAGACTCGACTAAAACCAACACGGCCTCATAGCTTTGCTGGATTTGTAGTAAATATTTGGCGGTAAATAATCATTTTATTAAGCAGTTTTAGCAGTCATTTATCATCAGGCCATAGACCGTGTTACTTGAAGTAGGAATCAGTTATCATTCACATGGGGAATCCAATCGTTCTTTACTAGAAGTATATAAAAGGTATAGGTAGCATGCTCAGCATTCCATCCTTCTGCTATCTATTCTCCTAATTTCATTTTGATCGGGGAAAGTATTCGAGGGAGAATGCAATTGTTTTGTAAATTATGTTTTTTTCTGATAATAATTACCAGCTCACATTATTTACAAGCCTTCCCATCCATCCCAATATATGAGCTTCCTCACTGGAAATTCACCTTAAACTCTAATGGCAACGAGAGGTAATGGGAAAAGTTACTGCCATTTATCTATATGATATAGAAAGAAATGATGAACATTTTTCTTTTTATAGTGCTGGTTGTAAAGCAACAGGCTTACATGTGTAATATTTTTGTGGTTATGTAATAATTCTCATTTTGCACATTTATAGTAATATTTTTTAACTTGTAGAATGTAATAATATGTATTAACCGTAGATGTTCAAATTGAACATTACCGTTCTTAACAAAGACTAAAAAATCACACATTCTTATAACACACACCCATATAATAATAATAATTTATTTCCCTGGAAAAATTCTGTAAAAATGACAAAATATGAACTTACGGGTTTTAAGAATCAAATCAAAAAAATAATCCAAGAATAATCCAGGAATAAAATTTTAGTAGTACTAATAATAAAATGTTCTAATAATTTCAAGTTCGAGTCCTAACGAAGAATCCAAGATGGAAGACGATGACGTATGCTATGATCTGAAGTGTTGAAGTCTACAGTTCCTTGTAGAAACAAGAAATATCACTCCGGTTTTGGAAATCGGAATAAAGTTTTATAAAATCCTGTCTTTGTTCAACAATTTCCTATGAGCACGAGAATTTTCCATGAACAAAATAATTAATTCATTTGAATCCAAGTAATTTGAAATAACTCCAAACAAAACAACATACAACTTCCAGTGTAAAAGCCCAACTGAGATCATCTCTCCAAACAAAGGTTAGATCGTATTCTATAACGCAAAAAGGGGGTCACGTGATCATGTTCCAGAACCTCGTCGAAATTATTTACTTGTTAAAATACACGTACACCCAGTGTGGCCCTGACGAAAACCAATCATTTTACTCTAAGAAATAAATTAAAAAAATTGTTTACATCTTAAACATGTAGTCCCATTATGACCTGGACAACAACCAATCATTTTAAAATAAAAATTGAAATTATTTACATGGTTACTACTAATTGTGAATCAAGATTACGATCTAGGTCAACACCTGGTGTTTACAAAACGAACAGTCAAGGTCAAACAATTTTCTGGAAAAATTATCATCTCCAGTGAATATATTTACATTACAATAGCATGTAATGAAAAATAAATACTATTTAAAACTGTCAAACAAACAATTAAATCGAAATAAATATATATGAAATCAGATATAATTAAATCAAATATACATGACAATATATATGAAATTAGATTACAAATATTTTCGGGTGATGAAAGCGTATTACATAAATCTTTCTGTCATTACAGTGTGACCCCTCTATAGCACGCTCCGTTATAATACGAATAGGATATAACAAGGTCGTGGTGAGGCTCCCGAAATTTCATATACATGTATATTTTCCGTACACGAAAAATAAAATTCTTTCTTAAAAGTACGAAGAAAAAAAACGTAAACGGTTTATCATCCTTTTGGGCAAGAGATCGCATATGAATAATACGAGATCATGGCGGCGTGGCTCATGAACTTTTAAATGTTCTTTCCCGTGCACGAAAAAGTAGTTTTCTCATCTTAAAAGTACAAAAAATAACGTGTACAAGTTTATTAGTTGATCGCGCAGGGCTTCGCCATTTTGTTTTCCTTACTGGCGGCAAAATATAGTATCTGGCGACTTTTTTTTTGCGACACTGTTGGCTGTTTAAACATGTATATACGTCCATTGGTCTGGAGTGGAGAAATTTCGAGGCTCCGTGAAAGGAAGCATACAAACTTGATATAAAAAGCACTGAAATTTATCTATTGTTACATAAACAAATTCTTTGTCCACATTGACAAACCATCTTAACAGTGCATTATTATATCACAATCCGCTTATCTTGACATCTAGCATGACTATTTTATGTTGTGAGATATCCGCTTTTTTGTTGTTGACATTTTTGGAAGCGGAGATCAACCGGACGTAGCATTATCTCATAATCTATCTTTCGTCGGATTTTCGGCCACTCGCTAGTAATTAATATATAATTAATATATTTACATAGACTGACATTTGTATGTGGATGTTGAGTAAAATTCCTCTTCTTTTCACTCAAAAACAAATCCTTAGAACACTCACATTTTCTGTAGTAATCCCTGTCAAAAAACCAGAGCACATACGTCTCTATCATTCGTTGGCCATTTTTTTAAATTTCTGACGCATGCGTGGATATCAGCATTACTCCGCTACCACAAATTTAATTTAAAAAATCCAAGATCGTACAGGGAGAAACAGTGACTACAATCGACCAAACGACGGCAAATTTCTTTTTTACAAATATACTCAGATAAAATAATTTGCTGAAATTTCAAAGAAAACAGATCACCTTTGCAACACTGATTGTTACTCAAACCTACTTAGCAAATCGAAATAAAATCAGTCTCAATCATGCAATACAATTACTTGATGTTGCCGCCACAATAAGAAATGGGCATTTGTTTGGTTCTCCAAATCTGTCCTTTAGCGGTGACTTCAATAGCGCATGGACCTTTCATCAAAGAAATCCGACTACAGTCTTCCAAAAAACCAACTAATAACCTTTCTTCAAAGGAAGTCAGTACCAAACTTAAATAAAAGCAATGGAATTTGATGGATTGTGTCATTTTCCAACGTGACTGGAACACGTTTAATGTGCCGTGAAAGTTTCCTTTTAGCAGGAAAAAAGTGTATGCTTACGAACGGCATAAAACACAAACTAACTTTTCCCGACTTGGGACTTCCTGAAAGGTAAATGTGCTTCATCATTTGGTAAGTGATTGTGCTATTTTTTCCCCGCATCCAAGACGGGCGCTCTAACCACTAGGCCACCGGATCGGTTTTTCAAAGAGAGAAAATGAGCTCCAAGACTATCGCTCAACGATAGCTGACACCCTTTTTTTCATGGGCGCGAATATATCGGACAAAACAAGGACGTATCTGATCTCCTTATAACTTTGAGAATTACACGGCCTAAATGCTAACCCTCTGCCTCAAGGGGAACCTGCCTTGGGTATTAATCAGGCTGAACAAGACTCCCTTTGAACCAATTGCACGGTCATATCTGGTGCACATTTCCTACAAGATCTGCTTCCTCATGGCCTCAGCAACAGCAGGCAGAATTAGTGAAATGCATGATCTGTCCTCATACTCCAATTACCGTCAATTCCAACAAGATTGGTCAGTCTTTCTTATGACGGCATCCTTATTGATCACCAAGAACTGTCTCCCTTCCACGGGTAACCAGTCTTTTCTCATGAAACCTCTGTCTCATTTGGACATTGCAACTGACAGCCACTTACAAAACCGTGTCAGATCGTTGAAGTGGTACCTTATCGAATGGAGCCTTTGTGTAGATGTAGATCACGCCTTTTCCTCTCTTGAATTAGGTCAAGACGATATATCAACTCAGAATACCTCATCCTGGATCAAGTGGATTATTCACACAGCATACAGGGAAATAACCCCAGCTCAATGAATTTGTTATGTATTTCGGCTCATGAAATTAGGGCAGTTGCCACAGCTTTGTATTTGACCGAAACTGTTCTCTAACCGTCATCATTCAGGCTGTGGAATGGAGATCCGAGTCCACATTTTTTAGCTTTTATCTTCTAGGGATGTGATCCCAGAGAGCCCAGTTCGATCTGGTAAGATCTATATATGCAGCTCAACAGGACACATTTCAAAGTCGATAGACAGCTTCTTAGGTCTCACTGGATAGTTTCGTATTTTGACACCCCCCTAATTTTTAAGGTAGAAGGCATAAACCTAATTATCACAAGCCTAGCATTTATAAATTCACACATAAGCTAAATCAATAATGTGGTTCAGATTTACTTTGAGTTAGGCTTGGAAATAGGTTGGCTTGTTGGTGACTGCCTGTCACAGTTAGATTTGCATTGGAGATCAAATGCGTAACTTGGGCTGCAAATGAGCTGTCGACTTGGCTTACGTATTTATGTGTGTCTGCTACAGAGGTAAATATATAAAAATCTAGATGGTTGAGGGGTGATGAAAAGTATGCTAATTTGTTATAGTACTAGTGAACTTTATTCATGCATAAGGCACATACTGATTCTTTTAGCTGCCTTGTCACAGAAAAATATTCAAAATAGCTATTTCTTGTCAAAAATGAATGTAAAATTTAGGGGGTGGTGGCAGTGTTGGTTCAGTATAAAAACCGCCAGTTGCATCAGGAATTAACCTGATTACTGCAGTCAAAATCTCACATGTATGCTTTCTACAAAAATCATTAGTTTGTTTTTATTTGTATCTTCAGTGTAAAATTATTCTCGTTTTTCTGTAATTGGTCATCGTCGGATGAAAATTCACCAGATAAACTGTCCAGTGAGACCTTAAGACGCGGCTTCACATCTTCCGCTGGATATGCGGGGGAAATTTTTTCCTTTTTGAAGCCGCGCCCCGACAGATGGAGTCTCCTCCAGTCGGGCTGCTTAGAAGCCGTCTCTCATGAATTAGGTGGATCGGAGATTTTATCTCCCGGTAAGAGGATCTACCTCCCTCAGCTTCTTACCTAATCTCCTAATATATTATGATTGGGTAATGTATTCCAAGAAGAAACCAATTTTTCTAGTAAAATATGTATCTTAGAAAATACTTACCCAATCATAATACGTTTAACACCCTCCCAGCAGTTACATCCATAGCGAATGTGCCTACCGCGCCAGTAAAAACTAACATATCCTTATGAGCGGCCGCCAAAACTTACATATAAGGAGAGATTACATTACACAACCACCAGTAGGTTGACAAACATCTTTTAACGTCCTTGAGCTAAAATTAGTATCTGGGAGGGCTGGATTTGCGAGGTAGTGGTAGTTATCCTAACATATTATGATTGGGTAACGTATTTTCGAAGAAACGTATTTTACTATATAAAAAAAATTGCTTTTCTGTTATATTCTTTCTGTACCTGACTCAAGTATTATACTTTTGGGGATATCCTGCGTGTAGGATACTATGCAGTGTTAGGAAAATCTGTACACTGTTTTAGCCTTCATAAGCCTGTATGTAATTACAGACAGTTTGTCTTCCTAACTAATGCTATTTTTATGTTGGTTCTTTTTATCTGTATAAAGTCTTGTTTAGATTTGGTTATATAAATTTTGAGATTTTAATGAAGTCATTAAGCTGTGTAACTATATACATAGCCATCTGATTGCGACACAGGCAATTTTAGTGCAAGTATTTCTTTCATGTCAGTTTTGTCATTCATTACTGATGTATCAAAAATTCATTCCTTATGAATGTTAAGGACTGTTTTACTGGACATTTTTCACTTATCCTAAATTTGTTTTTTCATGCTTTGAATGTGACCCCATAAAGCCATGTCATGTATATTTTTAATAATATTGAACTAGCCAAACTGAAATGTTTAAGTTGTAAAGAATAAAATAAATCTTTTGAGATCAAAATATTCATATTGCTTTTGCATCTGATTTTACAAGAAGCCACTGAACATTCCTCAGTAGTAAAGAGTGAAGGTCACGGGGTCAATGGGCAGTTAAAGTGGTGTCATTAAAGAAACATCAATTGGATTTGCATCCAGTGTTACAATGGTTCAATGAATATACCCTAACAGTAATGGATGAAAGGTTAAAGGTCACTTGATCCATGTAATTTTGATGTTGGATTTGCAGTGTAGTGTTATCCCCTATTATTAGTGAAGAATTGTTATTAAGTTTATAAAACTAGCTTGTCAAAAGACATGAAAATTTCAAGATTTAAAGGCAACAAAGTTAAAATGTTTATGTTACTTGAGGTACACAAAAGAAATGCATGTGTATCAGGGATTTCGTTTAGATGGCTGATGCAAATTCCACTGGGAAGAAAATTTCAATTCAAAGAAATCAATATTGCATTTGGACAGAGTTTAAATGCAATTGAATGGAAGATGTAACTTCAATACCACGTGCCTTTATAATAAACTCTGACTTGTCACGTAAGATTGTCAGAATTTTTATTTATAATTAAGGAAAAAGTTTGTTTTTCTGTTGCAGCTGACAGAATATTATCTAAAGATAAAATCTTTCCTTGCAAACAAATCTGACATAGATGACACGAATATCTCAGAAAACATACAGGAAATATGAGAAAGCTGTTTTCAGTCTGCAATCTGTACAGCAGGAAATGGATAAAGAGGTGACTTTTTGGTCGGAGAAGTTAAAGAATAAAAAGTAAACTTACACTGATTCTCATAATAGACTAGTACTGGCCTTTTGTCTGACATTCATTTTCTGGCGTACTTTATCACTACTCAGACCTCCTATTCAATTAGGAGTATGTCCAAGAAATTAAAAGGATTTATCCCACGTTCACTTGGTCCTAAATGAAAAGTATACCCAAAAGGACTGAACTACAGCCAACACAGTAGCAATTTTGACAATCTTGCTATCTCTACTATTTCTAAACAGATGTTTGTATCTACATGGGGTTTCACTAATAGGACTTGTTACGATGTCTAGTTGGTCCTAAATGAAAATGGGGCTGATCTGATATCGAGACCTGCCGACCCTTACGATTTTGCTGTAAATCTTACAAAATTGACCTCGTAATATACGGGCTTACGGAACACAAGCAAAAGCTACGGAAATATCTTTTTATCTTGGTTGTGGTTAAATCGATAATTGGCTCATCTGTGTTAGATTTGGATCCTGATCTTGTATTAGATTTAGTCAAGTTAGTCGAGGAATCAGACTTAGTTTACAATATTACCCCAGAAACTCGAAACTTTGCATTTTTGCATGCGAAAAATCTGCATGTATTACGACACTGTAGCCTTAAAATAAGTAATAGAAAACAGCGAGAACAAACTAGTTTTTATAAAATTCAACAAATACTTTTTGTTCCTAGGATACAAAGTGAAAACGTAAAGCAAGTTACAGTATGCGAATTAAATCCCAAATAACACTAGAATTACACAAGTCCTAATGCTTAATGTTCTGTATAAACATTAGTGGCATTCCAAAATAAATCCAATGCTGGAAGTGTTGATGTGTCTGGTGGCCTGATGTACCAATCGTCTTTTATTGAATCACAATAATATACTCCAAAAATACGTCTTTATTTGAATTGTACTATAAAACTCAAGTTTCTCTTTCCAAAACTGTTAATTTTGAGCATTTTGTACATCCAGTGATGCATCAATCATTAGCATCATTACGATATTCATATCAGAACATGTGGTAATGTAGGTCCACAGCTTTACAATATAAATGTAAGTACATGTGGTAATATAAGCTCACAGCTTTACAATATAAATGTAAGAACATGTGTCAATGTAAGTCCACAGCTTTACAGTATTAATATAAGAACATGTGTCAATTTAGGCTCACAGCTTTACAGTATTAATGTAAGAACATGTGTCAATGTAGGCCCACAGCTTACAGCATTAATGTAAAATCAAGTGGCAAAGTAGGTCCAAAGCTTTACAGTATTAATGTAAGAACATATGTCAATGTAGGCCCACAGCTTTACAATATTAATGTAAGATCCAGTGACAATGTAGGCCCACAGCTTTACAGTATTAACGTAAGAACATGTGTCAATGTAGGCTCACAGCTTTACAGTATTAATGTAAGAACATGTGTCAATGAAGGCCCATAGCTTTTCAGTTTTAATATAAGAACATGTGTCAATGTAGGCCTACAGCTTTACAGTATTAATGTAAGAACATGTGGTAATGTAGGTCCACAGCTTTACAATATTAATGTAAGATCAAGTGGCAATGTAGACCCACAGCTTTACAGTATTAATGTAAGATCAAGTGGCAATGTCGGCCCACAGCTTTACAGTATTAATCTTAAAATGCCTCACAGCTTTATAACATTAACATACAAATGTGTTAATTTAGGTCCACAGTTTTTCACGGGGAGATGTGGTAGAGATACCTGATGAATACAACTCAGTAAAGATTCTACAGGAAAGTTAAGGTGGCTGGAATGATGACATGAAGGATGTAAGTAACCTCCATCCACCTGTGAATATTTATCCAGATTTATTTTACAACTATTATCTCTATGCATTATCTTGTATATTCGAACATTTACCACTGTAATTCCTCAGGACTAGACCTGTACATCCATGGACTGTTAACATTTACCACTGTAATTCCTCAGGACTAGACCTGTACATCCATGGACTGTTAACATTAACCACTGTAATTTCTCAGGACTAGACCTGTACATCCATGGACTGTTAACATTAACCACTGTAATTCCTCAGGACTAGACCTGTACATCCATGGACTGTTAACATTAACCACTGTAATTCCTCAGGACTAGACCTGTACATCCATGGACTGTTAACATTAACCACTGTAATTCCTCAGGACTAGACCTGTACATCCATGGACTGTTAACATTAACCACTGTAATTCCTCAAGACTAGACCTGTACATCCATGGACTGTTAACATTAACCACTGTAATTCCTCAGGACTAGACCTGTACATCCATGGACTGTTAACATTAACCACTGTAATTCCTCAGGACTAGACCTGTACATCCATTACTGTTAACATTAACCACTGTAATTCCTCAGGACTAGACCTGTACATCCATGGACTGTTAACATTAACCACTGTAATTCCTTAGGACTAGACCTGTACATCCATGGACTGTTAACATTTACCACTGTAATTCCTCAGGACTAGACCTGTACATCCATGGACTGTTAACATTAACCACTGTAATTCCTCAGGACTAGACCTGTACATCCATGGACTGTTAACATTAACCACTGTAATTCCTCAGGACTAGACCTGTACATCCATGGACTGTTAACATTTACCACTGTAATTCCTCAGGACTAGACCTGTACATCCATGGACTGTTAACATTAACCACTGTAATTTCTCAGGACTAGACCTGTACATCCATGGACTGTTAACATTAACCACTGTAATTCCTCAGGACTAGACCTGTACATCCATGGACTGTTAACATTAACCACTGTAATTCCTCAGGACTAGACCTGTACATCCATGGACTGTTAACATTAACCACTGTAATTCCTCAGGACTAGACCTGTACATCCATGGACTGTTAACATTAACCACTGTAATTCCTCAGGACTAGACCTGTACATCCATGGACTGTTAACATTAACCACTGTAATTCCTCAGGACTAGACCTGAACATCCATTACTGTTAACATTAACCACTGTAATTCCTCAGGACTAGACCTGTACATCCATGGACTGTTAACATTAACCACTGTAATTCCTCAAGACTAGACCTGTACATCCATGGACTGTTAACATTAACCACTGTAATTCCTCAGGACTAGACCTGTACATCCATGGACTGTTAACATTAACCACTGTAATTCTTCAGGACTAGACCTGAACATCCATTACTGTTAACATTAACCACTGTAATTCCTCAGGACTAGACCTGTACATCCATGGACTGTTAACATTAACCACTGTAATTCCTCAGGACTAGACCTGTACATCCATGGACTGTTAACATTTACCACTGTAATTCCTCAGGACTAGACCTGTACATCCATGGACTGTTAACATTAACCACTGTAATTTCTCAGGACTAGACCTGTACATCCATGGACTGTTAACATTAACCACTGTAATTCCTCAGGACTAGACCTGTACATCCATGGACTGTTAACATTAACCACTGTAATTCCTCAGGACTAGACCTGTACATCCATGGACTGTTAACATTAACCACTGTAATTCCTCAGGACTAGACCTGTACATCCATGGACTGTTAACATTAACCACTGTAATTCCTCAGGACTAGACCTGAACATCCATTACTGTTAACATTAACCACTGTAATTCCTCAGGACTAGACCTGTACATCCATGGACTGTTAACATTAACCACTGTAATTCCTCAAGACTAGACCTGTACATCCATGTACTGTTAACATTAACCACTGTAATTCCTCAGGACTAGACCTGTACATCCATGGACTGTTAACATTAACCACTGTAATTCCTCAGGACTAGACCTGAACATCCATTACTGTTAACATTAACCACTGTAATTCCTCAGGACTAGACCTGTACATCCATGGACTGTTAACATTAACCACTGTAATTCCTCAAGACTAGACCTGTACATCCATGGACTGTTAACATTAACCACTGTAATTCCTCAAGACTAGACCTGTACATCCATTACTGTTACCGAACGCGATTACTATACAGCTCTCATTAAAAAATGCTCCTGATTACACCAATAAGCTCTCATATGACGTATGTGTGTATTGTATCAAGCTTGAACATATCATTATCAAGAAAATTCTAAAGAATTGTATATTCTGTAAAACTTGTAAGTTATTGTCAGCAGGTGGTGTCCAGTCTGGATTCAAAAAGTATATACTACTTATTATTTATATATTACAGCCAATATGTAGGTCCTACCCCAAAACGTTGATTTTAAAACAAGTGATCGATTTGTCACTTGATATAACTTCTCTTAAGTTTGAAGATTTGTGAAAAGCTCCAACGATATGATAGTAAAAGTATCGAATGCTTAACATACACCGGGAAGTACGAGTGTTAAAATAATTGTCTTCAAAGTTTATGTTGATGCATGCTTCATCCTGAGTGCAATAAAGTTTTACACGGTATTTCATTCTTGTATGTTTCCTCGGTGTGTTTTAGTAGTAGTAGTAGTAGTAGTAAATTTATTTATATCAGGCTGCGATTGAAAACGTTATACGTATATTCCCAAGACGCTAAATGGTAAATAAGCTCAAGGCTGGAGACTCCTTAAACATTATATTAATATAGGCCTTCAGCAGAAATAATCCAAACGCTGATGACGGTGTGTTATGCACGTCTATATTGTGGGTTTAATTTTTGTCCATGATTGTAGTTTATAAAGGTCATTTCGTAAACAACACATTACATAGCTAAATTTTGTCGTTCAGTGTAGACTAAACCTTAAATGAATAGTTGTAAACATGTTTTATTTAGATCTGAGTTCAGGACATTGGTTTTCCCTTCAGACATTTTTAGTCTTCCCGATGTTTATCATGGGGATATTTTTGCTGAAATTTTAACAAAAAGACTTGACCTTATTTGCAAAGTAGAATGTTCTGGAAATGAAATTTGTTTTGGGGATTATTGTGAATTCATTTAATGGCATTCAGGAGTATATCATTGTGATACATTTTATCACATCGACACATCCCAGGCTATTGGTACATTGGCACATTCATGGCTTTAATTAATTTGGAACACACTTTACAGTTAGATTTATGATATAACGTTTGGGACTTATTTTGGATTTAATTCACAATATTGTAAGTTCTTTTTAAATTTTTACTTTTGTATACCTTGAAAATAAATCAGTTGTTGAATTTTACTAAACTTGTTGATTTTCACTCTTTTCTATCACATACTTTAAGACCATAGAGTCGTAACAGACGAATAAATATTTTTTAAACTTTTAGGCTCTTGGAAAAGTGGGGCGCATTGTCCTAATTTTCAAAGACGGAGATCTGAAAGTGAAAGCTTCCAGTAGACACATTTGGATTCTGAATCCTGCATGCTGCATGCCGTGTAAAGATATCAAGCGGGAAAAAGACGCTCCAGTTGTCAGCCCTGAAGAGATGAAAGAGTCAGAAGAAAAAGATTCATCGGTGGAGGAACTAGCAAGAAACATGGACAGTAAGGTCGACTTATTGTTTATTTACTACGGATTGCCCGATTTAAAAAATTAAAAATATAAAAGAAAGTTAAAGGTATGATGGTTCGTTTCTTCCGTCTTATATTGTTGTTTTAAAAATCCAGGAATTTTTATTACTTCAAAATGAAAGCTTATCGACGATCAATCTCACATTAGCTGGTAGCTACCATATATTGGACCAGATCGTTTCGAGCATAAAAAAATCTAAGAGAGAGAGAGAGAGAGAGAGAGAGAGAGAGAGAGAGAGATCTGATTGAGATGTTGCGGTACTTATATAGCAAACAAAAATAATCTTCCGGCTTGTGCTAGTAACTTCACAGTCATTCTGAACGCAGTCATTTGCAAATATACCAGGTGACTTCCTGATGATCCTAAAAATATCAGCTCAGAAATATTTTCTGAATCCTAATTTCGAGCGTTTCGGAAAAAGGATGTGAAAAGATAACTTAAGTACTAGTTGAGAGAGAGAGAGAGAGAGAGAGAGAGAGAGAGAGAGAGAATTGATATGTTATATTTGCTATGTAGTACATGCTAAACTATATATTTTGTCACTGCAACAGCATATAACAATACGAACTGGTCTTATGCAAGTAACCAAGTTATTTTTTTGAGTATAGTGGTTTACAAATGCATCACTTGCATTCAACAACATTGTCCAGGAGACAGTGTTTTTTAATCAAGCACTTTAGCTCTCAGACGATAAAGGAATGTGGATGCTAATATGTCACATTATCTCGCAAACATGATATTATCTTATTTTTGTTTAAAAAAAATTAAACAAATGCTAGCGAATGCTCTTGCACAGCTTTTTATTGGATTGTTGCGCGGTGAACCTGGAGCCAATCAGCAGGAGATAACTCTTGCACAAGCAGATGCCAGATGTGATTTGGAAGCTGTGAAGGTCATTTTGGGGAATTCTCTGGATAAGGTAGTTGTGTTTTATTATTATTAGAATAGTTGTCACCTGTAAAGAAAATAGCGAAGGACCTAGATGGTAACAGACGTAACAAATCTCAAAGACATACAAACATTTAAAGATTAAAGCAAACATGAAGTGAAGTGATACAGGACTATAATTATTAACTGAATGGAAAATATATAGAAAAGAATGAGATCAATAGAAAATAGAATCACTGTAAATGCCTATACATTTAATGTAACTAGGTATCGTGCAGGGAAATTTTTTTCAAATGGATTCGTGTTCACGAGGTACACGTGGTCACAAATTATGAAAATTGAACCTCTCGGAATGAAGTAGAATAATTTGGCAAAATGTAAAATCGCGAAATTCAACCACATTTTTCGAACTCATAAATTTTCTAAAATTGAAGAAGGCAAAATAACGCTGTTAAAGGCATACGTATGAATTCTAACATGCTCCAGGTGAAGGTTTGCATCACGATTGTCATTTTGTGTTGATTATCGTAAGGTGAATATGCAGCGAGAAGGTAAAACGGGTCTTCATCTGGCCAGTTATGAGGGTCACAAGGAGGTCGTCTCTTGCCTTTGCAAAAAGGAGCAAATATGGAAATGGAGGACAATGACGGAAACACCGCCCTACACGATGCAGCATTTTGGGTGAGATAAGTACAAGTATCCTTAAATTTTTCGCTTCCACAGCAACTTTAGATTATAATTTTAAAATTACTCAGGCCCCAGAAGAAAAAAAAAACGCAATTTCATGTGCAGGTATACCTGCTAAACGTTTTTCTTTCAAACAGACTTTTAGGGATGTCATAAACTTGTTTAGAATTGTATGTAATAATAAAAACTATTCAAGCTATCTAATGATGTAGACATAGTGTCAACATTGAGGTTTCGAAAGCAATCTACAATGTACTGCAACATTCCGTGTTTATAAGGCATCATTCCACTAATAGGGACACTAAGCTTGTATTGCATACGATTGTAGGCTGTTAGAAAAAACAAATTATCTGAGCTTTCCAGAGGATTATCTAACCAGTCATGTAGAAAGCGGCATTAAAACCTAAACAGAAAATATGTTTGTTGACTTTAGCCTCTATGCTTTTGCGAAGGATGACAAAGCAAATAGACACGATTCGGCAACTATTCCCAACATGCATCATAACCTGCAACATAACCTATGCTGATTTGTAACTATTCTGCGTCCAGGTCAGTTCCTATTATAAGTAAGCTAATCTTGGTGCATTTGCATTAAAGCACTAATGCACTGATTTTCATCTAAAATGCAGAAAAATGAAAAAAGGACGTATGTTTCTTAATTAGTGTAGTAATGTATTGTGGAAAGAAGTTGTCGATTTGACCTCCCACCTTGAAGTTTTAGCCTCTTGGGTAGATCACTGCGGGGCAAATGTCAGTTCGGTATGTCCTTTTATCTGTCATGCCCAGAAAGTACGTAAACGTTTATCTCAATAGATTTAAATCTATGACTAAGGGATGATGTCCCGTTTTGGAAGACGGGAGGAGAGGTTTGAGGATGAACCCTGGTGCTAATGACAGCTGCATGTATAACGTTTGAAGTGTATATATGGTTATAAGACGTGTATCTTAATAGTTTCGAAGTTATGACCCGAGCTATAGGTCTTTGAACATAGTACAGCATGCAATAAGCAATCGAATTCAGTGTTTATGTTATAAAGGCGTTTTCCCCCATTTTAAATTAACTTTTACCATAGAGCATGAGTACCGTCACAATATTTGCGAGAAAGAATTTTGTAACAAAAAGATTTTATGTTTTAAAAATACCGACATACTCCTATATTCGTAAAAATTTTGTCCTTCAACAATTTAGTACTGCGGTAGCAATGATACAATGCATTCAAGATAATTCATCCAATTTTACACTTTATTGTGTGTGTTCAGATTAGTTCATCGGATAGGGTAAATGGACAACTCCGAGTTAGAAGTCTACCGCCAATCTTTGTTTCTAAACCTCTCGCAGTAAACATTTTATTCTTAGAAACTAATCAGTGGTATTTGGCTATTTTACTTTTGTTACGTGAACAAGATTTATGCAGATAAGACTGCAAGTGACAGTGGATATTTTGTATTTTTGTCTGACATACTTTCATGCGATTTCTAACAAGTGTAGACGGGGCTATATAATATATATAATGTACTGGGTTGGCTCATGTCACCAGACATGCAAAGACCTGTAACAAGGACGACTCCTCACACTGTTATGAGGTCACATTTCGATATTGTTAAGCTGATGAATAGATGGAACTATTTTCGCTCTGGTGATCTATTAGTTCCAAATGTTAAAAAAGTTGGTTTGTTGATGCAAAGAAGAATAAAGGATGTCATAACGATTTTGTCTGTGACTGGGATGGAGTATTAGCTTTTTTATGCAAAGCTAGTCATGTGACTGGTTTGAATTCTTTATTTGGATTCTTCATATTATTTGTTACCATAGATTGCACAATATTTATTTCCTGAAAATTGATATAATTTGTGATCTGATGTCCTTAGGTTGTTAGCTCCTTTACTTTTGTTACTATTTTGGTTGTAAGCATGAGCATTTTCACACCTAGAATGACTTTAACATCCACTTTTTATTTGTAATAAGAATAGAGTTCCTGGATAGAACATGTTATGTGATAATTTTCTTTAAATGTTATAATATGTTATAAAACATTCAATGTATGTGTCGATTTAACCATTCCACTGCTAAGGACTCAACGTAAGTATACATTTATTTGTAATAGTGTGACAGTCAACAAGCTGATGGGCATGTACTACGATCTGGTTGTATGCTGTTATTCCTTTTTAATATTTGATTTAGAAATATATTGTGCTAAATTCATACAACTTATTTACAATATGCACCACCACAGAAAGAAAAACAAAAGTCACTTCAGAATCTCTAGTCAGTATATATATATATATATATATATATATATATATATATATATATATATATATATATATATATATATACACAATTAGCTATTTTAAAATTATAAGAATGGGGAAGAGGACAGCTGTGATTTCACTAGCTGATTTTATTCATCGGCTGAG
Source organism: Sinohyriopsis cumingii (assembly GCA_028554795.2). Classification (NCBI taxonomy): domain Eukaryota; kingdom Metazoa; phylum Mollusca; class Bivalvia; order Unionida; family Unionidae; genus Sinohyriopsis; species Sinohyriopsis cumingii. The sequence continues at coordinate 70,195,111 of CM068838.1, read as the reverse complement.
AAAGGTGTATAAGTTATGCTTGCCAGCATTTTGTGAGACACCACTTGTTCATAGACAAATCTTGCTGTGTCACATTATAAAGTATGCTTCCAGTGATTTTATATTGCTTATTTTGAATGTAAACGTCGCTGAATAATGACAAAGGTAAATTGCAATGATGTTGTTGAAAGAAGTTTTTGATTCATTACAAAGCAAGGCATACAGTAAACTATGATATATTGTTATAATAAACTACGTATTGCTTATGCTTCCATTGTTTTATGTCATGGCCTTGTGACAGAGCACATCATCAGAGAGAGAGAGAGAGAGAGAGAGAGAGAGATCTGTTCCTTCTGTAAATGTTCCCGACCTACCCCGACCCAAAATAAAATTACTCTAGGTACTTGATAACGATCCAAAAACATTTTCTAAAGAAGGAAACAGACTAAAATAACATATTAACCCCGTAGAAAATCTGACCAGGAGGAATCCTGTTTAACAAATCTAGTATAAAAACAAATATATAGAGAATGGAACCTGTAAATAAAGATGATTTTGAAGTTGAGTACACTTATAATTAGCATTTACCGTATCAACTCTAGTAAAATTCGGATCCAACTGTAAACAACATAGCCCCAGATCTGCCACTGTACCAACAAAAATGTTAGGAGTAATCAGTAGAATACACAACTTAGAACCTGATTTCATCGCACATTACGAGATTGTCTGTGCTGCTTGCAATTCAATACAACTTTTACGTGGGCATATGCGGTATATCAAATGAGATGGTCTATGATGCTTGAAATTGGATACAACATATACGTGGGTATATGCGGTACATCAAATGAGATGGTCAAATGATAATTGAAGATGGATACAACATATACGCGGGCATATGTGGTACATCAAATGAGATTGTCTATGATGCTTGAAATTGGATACAGCATATACGTGGGTATATGCGGTACATCAAATGAGATGGTCTAATGATAATTGAAGATGGATACAACATATACGCGGGCATATGTGGTACATCAAATGAGATTGTCTATGATGCTTGAAATTGGATACAACATATACGTGGGTATATGCGGTACATCAAATGAGATGGTCTAATGATAATTGAAGATGGATAGAACATATTCGCGGGCATATGTGGTACATCAAATGAGATTGTCTATGATGCTTGAAGTTGGATACAACATATACGTGGGTATATGCGGTACATCAAATGAGATGGTCTAATGATAATTGAAGATGGATACAACATATACGCGGGCATATGTGGTACATCAAATGAGATGTCTATGATGCTTGAAGTTGGATACAACATATACGTGGGTATATGCGGTACATCAAATGAGATGGTCTAATGATAATTGAAGATGGATACAACATATTCGCGGGTATATGTGGTACATCAAATGAGATTGTCTATGATGCTTGATGTTGGATACAACATATACGTGGGTATATGCGGTACATCAAAACTGAGTTGAAGCTTCATGTGAAGAATACTAGTTTCTGATGAACTATTGACACATAAATTCCATTCCATATAAATATTGATGTTTTTCATGCTGAGTAAATGTATATATTGTTTAAGATCACATAAAGTTTCAAGAATGCTGCCATGGAGCGACTCCCCTACCCTCATGGTAGTTTAAAGTGAGCCAAGTAAACCGGTTTACATGTTGTACAGCTATCCTCGCTGATTATAAATGTTCGTGGCCTCTGTGCACGAACCTCTAATTTATAATAGTTCATATATATATATATATATATATATATATATATATATATATATATATATATATATATATATATATATATATATATATATATATATATACAAAGTGTGACCCTACCCGCGGGATAGTCCTCAAGGGTAGATAAGATAAGATAGGAAAAAAATTCGTTATATCAGAATTATTTCAGGCTACATAGCACATACATCTAAATTAAAATATAAAATTATCTCACACATAAAAGATCACAGGTATCTTGTGTACGCAGAGATACATTTACAACTACAGAATTGTCCGTCATTGCTAAGAACAAAACATTTAAAGAGTAACTAGATCTGTCTATAAACCGAGTATTTAAAACGAATGCCATACTTCCATCTTCCACAGAAATTTCAAGATACAACTCTTAGAATTAGAAATTCTTGTCATAATTGGAAACACACTTGATCGTTAATTCTTCAAAACTGAATATAGTATAGTCTACAACATGTGAGAAGTACTGTTCCATTTTAGAAGGTTTTGAAAGAAAACAATAACTATTATTATACACTATTACTAGTTTTCTTTTCAAACATTTACTAAAGTTTGTCCACAGAGGAGCGCATAACATTGTGCAGCAATAAGATTTGAATAATCCAATTCTGATATATAAAAAACAGTATCTAAATTTACGTACAAGCAGGTTTGTTCGAGTAGAATAAAAGTTCTTAAACCCTTTTCAATAACCATAAGATAAACCCCAATCATATCCCTTGGTTTTAAGTCTTTACCCTTCGCGGTGTAGGCAAATTTGCTGGACAAACTAAACTCCCTAAAGGACTACACATTTGGTATATTATTTTATCTATGCACACGTGGTCCCATCCTCCCCCCGTTGCTCGAAGGATAATTCAAACTTCAAAACCAGTTATGCACGTATACAAATATCCTCAGGCATGAACTGGAACATGAATGCAAATATATTAAAAATAAACTATAAGTGACAGAAAAGATTATTACAAAATCGTTTATTTCAATTAAAAATTTGTGTTTAAGATATTTATTCCAATAATAACGTACTTATTTTAGGCATAAATGGGAAACGAAAATCAGATTAAAAAAGATTAAAAGCTGCATGCATAGTCATTCTAATTTGCAAACGTGGAACACAGTGCAGATTTCTAATTTAAACGAGTTATCATTTTTTTAAATAAATTTTTTGTCAGTTAACCAGTGAATTAAAAGATTTTGTAGCTTTGTATTAAACGATCTACCGAAAAATTGTGATTACCGTTAGGACAACGGATCTCTACCGTCTGGCAGAAGTTAATATTCCATTAGTAGCATCTAAGGTACATTTATTTCCCTAATACTTAAAGTTAGTTGTTGTTGTTGTTGTTTTTGTTGTATGGTTTAACGCCATTGTTCAGCACTATATAGGCTATACATGGTGGCCAGTATCATTGTGAGATGAAGAATACTTGAAAACCCCGGCAAGAACCACTGACCCACGAGAAGCTACTGGCAGGCTTTCTCACGTACCGTTAGACGAGCCTGAGACTCGAAGTCACGCAGACAAAGGTGAGATGGCAGTGATCCGTAACGGTGAACGCTTTAGACCACTCGGCCACTCGGGGCCCTCCTTAACGTTAGTTAAACTTTACCGTAACGACAACAGGTCTCTACAAATTGGGCAGAAGTTAATATATTAGTAGCCCTTTTATTGGCAACATAAAATCAGATATACATGAAATATTTGGAAGCTATGATTCAGAAAGCTTCATCTATAAAGACCGTGTCTGCTATGGTTCAGAAAACTTGATCTATAAACATTTTGTGCCTACCATGAGACTATAGTTTCAGTTTTATGAAAAAACGGGATTCTACTATTAAAACATTTTGAAAGCAGTATGTATTTGACGTAAAATCGTTTTCGAGAGACTGAGTGCATAATAATGACAAACATTCCTAAGTACCTCCTTCCTCTGATAATTGACACTTTAAACCATTCCATTGTTATATTTTAGACCTTGCCTGACATTAAAGAACAGGTAGTGTCTTGAGCGGAATCTCTTCCGGAAGATCACACATCAACTCTGTACTTAACTAAATCCTCTGTCCGTTTCAAGCAGGAAGCACATCTCTTTCTACTTTTTTTTCCAGTGCTAGACCAGACATGTTCATTATACGGTGAAATTCCACAAACAGAGACTAAGCAAAGGACAGTTATGTTACTATTGTTGAAGCTTTAACTCATCCATTCAATAATTATCTGTATAAAGTATAAGCCACAATAAAGTACATTGTTCCAGAACGAAGGGATAAGTCAAAGACATACATCGTTTTGTTACATATAACACGGAATAAAAATAACCAAGAAATATGGATGGAAATTTCAATCATCTGAAGAGTTATGTTTACTGCTTTAAGCCATACTGCACAGATGTGTCGATTAACAAACTTTGATCGATATCCATGTAGTTTTTGTTTGAACTTTCACCTATCATATGTTCATGAACAGCTATTTACTTCAAATAAAAAGAGATGAACAGGTACTCAGGTAATTAGTTTCATTTCAAATGCTCTATAGCCAAAAGTTTGATTTTTATATTTTCTTCTAGAATTATTTCATCTTTGGGTCGAAAAAAAACCATGAAAATCTTTTGGCACATCAAAATGTACTCTGTCCAGCTCCTTTATGTTCCTTGCATCAAGTATCAGTAGAAAAGCTTGGTGGCCATCTTCGAATTCTGTGTCATTCACGGCAGATGGTATCACACCTACAAATTATAATTTCAAGCAGTGACATGTATGCAATCAACTGTAAACGTTATTAGATCTGTCTATCTATCTATCTATCTATCTATCTATCTACCTACCTACCTACCTACCTACCTACCTACCTACCTATATATCTATCTATCTATCTATCTACACAACAAAAGACTATCAGTAAAAGTGTGTCAACAAAAAACAAACATATTCCTTACATAATCAGCTAATACATAAACATGTAATTATGAGCATATTTCATTCATTACTTCCCACGTGTCTTTAAAGTCCCTATTCATGAAATTACCGCAAAAATGTTTTGAATCACGAACACGACGCTATTCGTGATATTGTCACAATATTGACAGTGGACTTAGTCATATTGGTGAATGTATTCACAATAGTGCATTGTATTCAAGGACCCAATTCATATTTAAGTTGGGTTTATTTTATATAGTTCTGCATATTGCATTAGAAAGTTGTGTTTAATTATTTGTACCTGTTGTGTTTATATAATTGATGATGATCATCGTCAGCAGCAGCAGCATGATTTCCAGTGCTTAAGAAATGTGACTCTCATTACTTTCTCACACAAATTGTTGTAAACTACCTCCTGGGCATTGTACGTGTCCTTGGTTAGGCAACAATGTACGCTCATAACAATATGTAGCACTAATACAGTCTTACAAGCAATGATATAAACTATTAGGTGAGCTATGGAGTAAAATTCGACATAAAAAGATTCTGATTATATTATTGTCATTACATCTAGTCCATCTCAAATGCCAAGGACACAAATATGTTTCGAAACTGCAACTGACTCTTACACCAGGATGCAAAAGTACAGTAACCAGAATCCTCTGACAACCTAAATTTACCTGTGGTCATCAAAGCTTCACAAAGCTGGTGCCCAAATGGACAACCTGACTCGGACTGAGAGCAATTTATTGGTATTGTGTTTACTTTGATACAAGGCTAATACTAGATGGCTTCAGGTTGTTTTTCCATCCACTAACGCTAAAGTAATACTAGATGTCACATGTGTCTGATACTTACACATGTAGTGATCTTCACTTAGTGTCCTTTGAAGATTAAACATGTAATTTGAGACCAGGCTTCATTGCCGCAAGGAGATGTGCCATAATCTTAATTGCTAGATCTTATTTGTATATGCACATGCTTGCTTAAATCTGAAAAGCAAAACATTGTCAAATGCACAAATGATGAGCTCAATTCCAATAATAACCACCATCTTGCCATTGAATGATTGACACTCTGCTCTAATGACACTTGCATCCTTTAATAAACCCCTCACTGAACTGTTCACAGCAGTAAAGACTGCATCTGATGAAGATGAGATTCCACTGTTAAGTAATTTTGATATCAAGATCTTGGTGCCTTAGTTCAATTTTATTTCATGTCTGTGATTGCAATTATTTGACTTTTTACATATGTATGTACAGTGATATTTGACAATGTTAAGGAACCGATCATTGTGGGGGAGGGGGCGAGTGGTCCTTGTTTGAAGAAAGATATTCTGTCCTCCACATATTCTTCTTCCAATAACTAATTCAATCCATTATTAGTTTAATAAAGTACATTGTCTTGAGGGAAAAGAAAAAAATCTTGATTGAAAAGTTATTTGGTTTAATGCCATTTCTCTGCGCAATATACTCTATGCATGGTGGCCAGTATAACTGGTGAAGGAAGAAGCCGAGAAAACCGTGGTAAAAAAAACCACCGACCTTCAGGAAGCTATTGAGAGCTTTCTCACATTCACACATTGGCCGAGCCCGAGACTGCATCCCACACATACAAGATGAGATGGGAGTGATCAGTAAAGGTGAGTGCTGTAGACCACTTGGCCCCCTGAGAATTAAATGGTTGGTCCCTAAATCTACCAATTACGGTTTGAAAGTGTATTAATGCTTCCAAGAAAACATTGTATTTCTTTTATTCTAATTTGACTTTTGGCTAATTTTTTATAGGCTTGTATGTATGTGTAGATAAACTTGTTATAAATTATTTGACATTACCTTTTTGGGTTGCGTGACCTGAAACTTCCAAACACTTTCTGAGTCTCAGAACCTCAAAACTCTGTTTGAAAAGTTGGCATATATGCTTAGGTGGGATATAATAATGACAATTGATAAAATCAAATTTCCATGTCTAATTTACCTTGAACCAGTGATGTGACTGAAATGAAGAAACAAATCCTGCTTGTACATGTTTTCTGTTTTCAAGATTGCGTAACTTGGGTGAAGCTGAAGCTACTGTTATAGTGTGCTTGTATAATTTGACTGACACATCATATTATTTTAGCTCTAATTTCTACGATATAAAACATTGTATAAATAAATTTATATTGAGTCAAAGATTATGTCCTAATAAACTGATATGAGCAATATGTTATTTATGTTACAGATACTCAGTGATATATTGTTTCTTGATTAATTTACATCACGTGATATTTGATGTTTGATTTGAATGAGATTCACTACACTCTTAAATAATCATTTACTTTTAGCTAAGGGCGGTTCCATTTAAACATACCTGGTACCCATGGAAGTCATTTACTTTTAGCTAAGGGCGGTTCCATTTAAACATACATGGTACCCATGGAAGTCATTTACTTTTAGCTAAGGGTGGTTCCATTTAAACATACATGGTATCCATGGAAGTCATTTACTTTTAGCTAAGGGTGGTTCCATTTAAACATACATGGTACCCATGGAAGTCATTTTTGTTTACAAACTTATAACTGGCTCCTCTGATTTTTCAAAATAATTCTTATGAAAATTATGCAAAATTATAAATTGCATACCTTAGGTCACATTTTTTACTGGAAATTGAACTGTATAAACATATATCAAAACAAATTCATGTAAATTATTTGTTTTACTTTCAAAGTTATTGGGAAAAGCTGTGAATCAAGATATTTTAACTTTTTTATAAAATGCTGCATGGTTAAATAATTCTTTGTTTTTATACAAACAAAATGTAAATAAAATTATTTTTATTATTATTTCATACTAGAAAGAAATATTTTTCGTTGTATTCTAAACCATGTTGCAGTTCTTTAATGATTATTTTAATGTTTGTGTAACGCAGGTGATGTACAAAATTACCCGTGGAAATTTGGGACAACCATATAGCTTTGTTAGTTAGCAGTCTTCATAGAGTGATTGCATCGTAGATAATCAATCGTTTCAAAATATTTCCTCTTGAGCTTACTTCATCAAAAGTATGGAAAACAGGGTCAGAAAAGTGCCAGATTCAAGTTCATCATGAAATATCTTTCAGTAATTTGAGATGTACAAATCATAATCAGGAGAACAATGGTGAAACTTTGAGGGAAATCTTGCAATGTATATACGGATAAGAATTGTTCCGTGAGTAAATTATTAATGGGATGGAATAATGTTTCTTAAAAATTCAATACACTTTTATGTCCGGGAGTGTTATTATTCATGACTGAAGGACAATTTACTTAATAGCCAAACTGCTGGTGACGTGTAGATCTTAAGGCAGTCCGTACCACTTGAAGCACATAGAGTTTATTTAATATTATCAACATGTACGCATTTTAATTATACGGAAATGGGCAATGTTTTACAATTCACATATATAAACATTGGGAGAGGGGATAATAATCGAATGACTGTAGCTGCAATTAATGTGTGGAGGAAAATGCCTGTCTTAAATCTTGGACTTCTTTGATATCCAATGCCTGATATATGTATGAACACTTTTAAGTTAAGCCATTTCACTTTTGTATAACTCTGTAATTTGCTACAGAATTTTTATATTCAAAGTTTGAATAGTATGATTTAATTTACACATATATAATGTAATCAGAATATTTTGTTGATTTGCATTGTATTGTTGTGTGTGTGTGTGTGTGTGTGTGTGTGTGTGTGTGTGTGTGTGTGTGTTTGAAGTGATGATACAAGGCAAAATGGGTTGACAATTTGCCACGCAGAATAGAAGAATATTAGGTTTGCACAGTCTTGAAAAGTGTCTGAATTTTGGTGGCTTCTTTGAAAGGCTCTTGAATTTGAGGTCAACTTCTGAAACCAAATAAAAGTGCTTGTAATTGCCGAGCAGCCCTTGAAAAGAGTTGTATTTTTTTGTTTGTTGGCGAAATGCATTTAATCGGAAAACATTCATTTGCTGATGAAAATACCGAGAACAAAAAAGACTATTAAAAAAGAATCTCAGATCTTTCTTGAATTATAATTCCATGTTGGGTGACTTATTTAGTAATACTTATGACTGAGTCACTTATTAGTTCATTATTACTGGGGCTCATTTGGGATTTTACCCTCTTGGGATGTTTATATTAATGGATACTGTCTTGACTCGAACATTGGGGCTGGTACAAATGTTGGTCATGTACTCTGCAATGTAAAGTATATATTCATCATTATTTCTGTAAGTGCTATATATTGGTATGGGACCAGTTGGTAATTAGCAATATTTTTTTTTGTCAAAAGGACATTGACAATACCCAGTGTGAAAACAATATCTGAAGTCCCATGGCAAGCGTGAAGAGCACAAAAAAACCCACAACAGATGAAGATAAAGCGTAGAGAAGGAGACAAAAGCTCCAGTATATAAGACTGCTGACAACAGGAACTGTTTGTTGTCACTAAATGAAATTGCTTTTGACACTCGCCAACAACTGTTTAACACAAGGCGCGCGCGCGCGCGTGTGTGTGTGTGTTTGTGTGTGTGTGTGTGTGTGACTTGAAATATTACCCTCACATGTTCAGTGCTCTAGTGAGGCACATGTAAAGGACAAACTTCTTTGTAATCAGAAACCACAAATGTTTCAAAAGAGTGACATTACTACGTAAGCAGTACTTTAAATCACACACACACACACACAAATCCTTAACTACCACCCCAACATGCATACAGTTGAAGATGTATATCACCAATATCTGTAGTACTTTACCTGCCATTATTATATTGCTATCTCTTGTGCCATTCCCTCATCAGAGGTAAATTTCCTTCATCAAGTTTGCAATTGCCATATGGAACAAAAGCAATGTAGTCCCAGAAATGGAATGACCAACTGTCAATTATACTGTAATGAGTTCGAGTAGACCTCGATTGTGTCAGTGCCATCTTCCTAATTAATGTCCCATTTCTGTCGCACAATGCTGGTGTGTGTGTGTGTGTGTGTGTGTGTGTGATTTAGATTATTAACATGGCTTTACCAATTTGAGTTCGTATATTTTAAAACGTATTTCTGATATTCGCAATCGTACTGCAAACATTCTCCATTTTTTTGAGAATATTAGTCAAAGGTTTCAGAATTTTCACAAATGTGAATATTGTACACTTTAGCGAATTGTTTCTTCTTATTAAGACAGTGTGACAATAATGAGTTTCCAGAGTAACCTTAAGTTTATATTTAGTTTCACTTTTTCCTTCGCTCATCTATCATTATAAATTGATATATCATGTTGTTTTTTGTGGGGTGGTAGTCATAAAGTTCGTGGTGTATTGCAGATCCGTCAGAGCATTTGCAGTTGATATTAAGAATATACACATTTGCATAATAATTCAAAAGAACACATGCAACAAAATAATACAAATATAACAAAATCTATAGTACAAAATGAGTATCACGAATCCTTCGCATAAGCGCACACCCCCACACCCCCAAGGGTATATGTTGATTTCACCCACTCCATAGCTGAATTTGTACTACTAAATCAACAGGGCCTCTTTGTCCAAACTGTTACAGGCCATATCGATCCCTAAATGTACATCCATTTGTTTGGTTTTAACATACACCATTATCGTTTTGGTTTTTTTTTAAATCTTCACAAGTGGTTCTATTTAACACTGGTTGAAGCATTTTTATTTCTATATATATTTCCTGTTCACATACAAGTTATCTCTATTTGCTTTGAAATAGTGCCTACAGACACACACACACACATGCATGCACGCACGCGCGCACGAAGTACACGGATGTATGTGTGTTAGAGATAATTATCTGATAAAATTTATCTCCCAGAAGAAGTCAATGGCGACGTTCGCATTTAACAAACTGCCACTCGCCGAACGCAATATTTAGATTCTTTATGAGGCGCCTTAGCGGACAAAAGCTGGTCCAATCAGAATGCTGCCGTTGAAATTTTACTGTCATATGTCCAGAATTCCAATTTCACTTGTTGTATCAAAAATGTTTGTCCTTCAAGTTCCATTTTCTAGGTCGAGATTTTAGATTGTATCTGTTGAATTAAGTTTCGTGGTTGAAAGTTATATTTTCTATGTCGAGGTTTTAGATTGTGTAGTTTGAATTACACGGCGGTGGTTGAATTTTCATTGTCATACGTCGAGAATTCCTAATTTAAGTATTGGTTCAACGAGTTTATGTTGAAAGTTCCATTTCATATGTCGAGTATTTAGACTTCATCTGTTGAATTACACAGCGTTGGTTGAAAATTGGATGTCCAATGTTGAGTTTTTGGATTGTATCTTCTGAATTACACTGCGGTTTTTGAAATTTTAATTTCAGAAGTCGAGAGTTTCAATTTAACATGTTGACTCACATTGACTGTGCTGAAAGTTCCGTTTCGTATGTTGAGTTTTTATATTGTATCTGTTGAATTACACAACGGTGATTGGACATTTTATTGTGGTTGTCAGAATTGTTATTTTTATATGGTGAGATGATGTGTTAGTGTTAAAAGTAACATTACACAATGTCCACTTTTACAATTCAAAATAACATCGAGTATTAAGATACATCATTCGTGTATTCACTTATGAGGCGCCATTACATAGCATGCATTTACAGTTTGAAAGTTACCATTTTCATGTCGAGAATTAATATGAATTTCTTCGCCAGACGTCGCTCTCGTGAACGAACGGCATTATTTTTAAACAAGGAGGCTGCTTATCGTTGCTGTGAGATTCAACAGATGAAATCTAAATACTCGCCATATGAAATGGAACTTACATCACAAACAGTTACATACAGCGTGTGAAATAGGGATTCTCGACATATGATAACGGAATTTTCAACTATCGCTGTGTAATTCAAAACATACACTGTAAAACATCGACATAGGAAATAGAACTTTAAACCACCACTGTATAATTCAACATAAAAAATCTAAAATTTCGATCTTGAAAATGGAGTTTTACGGACATGCAATTTGATCCAACACGTGATATTGGATTTCTCTACTTACGACATCGAAATTTCAATTGCAACTTTCTCACTGGACTAGCTTTTTTCCGAAAAGGCGGCTCATACTTCTAAACTACTGTTTGCTTGTAGATCTTTACAATTTTAGTCGGAATAAAGTCTGAAGCGAGGCAGGAAACAAGACCGGTATCCGCGATAATTTCCTTCCTGGTTGGTAACAAATGTCAGCAGTTACGATTTGCTTGTTATTTTAGATTAATAATCAAATTATAAGACAGAGAGGAAAAAATTGATTTGGAGAGTTCAAATGGTCGATTTTGCTGAAGCGGATAGAATTTAGCAAGATATACCATGTATTCCGTAAGAAATCAATTTGTGATAATGGGGCAGGTCTTAATCGATTTAAACAAAAGAGGTTGCCCCTCACCCCTTCCCCCATAGAAACTATTTATATCATTATACAGTACGTTTCGTGGCTGTCACCTCTTACAAAATAAAAACTAGTGCTAAACTTTATATGACAAAACACAGAATACTCTGTGAAATCTTGCACCATATTATTCATGTACAATGGTGCAAGTAGATATTGGTACATACCTGTACGATACATCCACCACCCCCACCACCCCCTCACCCCACCCCCCAACACGTGTCTGTCCGGTACGGCCGTACCGGCAATAAACGTCGATGTACCTGACGTACTTGCACCACTGCTTATGAGAATCACAATCCCTTTGAATAAGCTGTGTATGTCGATTAACCATACCCCATAACTAAGTCCATATTACTTAAATATCTCACCGCTCCGGTGGCCTAGTGGTTAGAGCGTCCGCCTCGGATGCGGGAGATCGTGGGTTCGATCCCCGGCCGAGTCATACCAAAGACTTACAAAAATGGTACTAACAGCTGCCTCGCTTGGCGCTCAGCATTAAGAGGTTAGTGTTAGGACTGGTCGGCCCGGTGTCAGGATAATGTGACTGGGTGGGACATCATGTTACATGTCTGCGGCATGATGCCCCAGTGCTAGACATCACTATAAACTGCCACAATGCAGACATCGTAGCGATATGACTGAAAATTTTTTAAAGCTACGTTAAAAATCCAAATCACACGCACACACACACACACACTTAAATATCCAGAGGCGTAGCTATGACATATGTACCCCCTGCCCCCCCCCCCCCCAGCTACGCCTCTGTAAATATCTCTATATCTATCGCTTCTGCTGTAAAGGTTCATTGGCTTCTTGGAGTTTAATATACACCATTATCGGCTTTGTTCTTCAAGCGGTTCTATATGTAACATTCCAGTTCACATTCAACTAAAGATAATATAAACTCTTACTACTTAACCGTTGATCTGTGTAACTGGATGTATGTCAATCATTATAACCAAATTCAATCAATTAATAGTATGCGATCATTTGCAAAAGTATTACGAAATAATAAGAAAATGTGATGCATTTTAGCGTATATCAAATGTATTGCAAATATTCTTAAAAAAATGAAAGAATATTAGTCAAATGTTTCGGAATTTTCCAAGTGTGAATTTTGAACACTATTGCGAATTCTCGCAAATTTATTGCTGGTATTTGTATAATGTTTTTTTTCTTCTCAGTAACCAAGTTTGATACTTATCAACACCAGGAGCATTCTTAAGGTTATATTTAGCTTAGTTTTTTGCTGACCGAGAAGTAAAGTCAGTGTTAATCGACCATTAATAATTTCAGTGTCAAGTTGTTGTTTGTTTTGTTTGGGGGCGGGGTTTGGGGGGGTAAGGGGAGGGTTCTGTGTGTATCTAAAATTCGTTGTGCGTAATAGATGTGCCATAATTTGTGGTGTTGATATTAAAAATTTAAAAAATTAGTAGAACAATTATAAAGAAAAACATTTTAAAACAATTCATTATAAAAAAGTTTATATACATTATTTGTTTTGAAATAGTGCAAATACACACTGACACACATGCACGCTAATGTGTCTGTGTGTATGTGTGTGTGTGTGTGAGAGAGAGAGAGAGAGAGAGAGAGAGAAGACCCCCGCCATTTACATAACGTAACTGTTAGCGTTTCAATTGTTTTGCTTGCATAGCTTTGCAGCTTTATGTTGAATAAAGTTACGGTTAAGCTGGCAGCGAGACAAGTAACAACACGAACTGTAACTGAGATAATTTCCTTCCTGGTTGGTTGCAAAGTGTCAACAGTTTCGATTTGAATGTTGTAAAAGACAAAGAATCCAAGAATGATGTAGAGAGAAACATTGACTTTTGGAGTTCAAATTAATTATCGATTTTCCGAAGTGGAAAGCCTTTAGCAGGACATAGCATGGATTCCGTAAGTTATCTTTTTGATGTAATGGGGCAGGTCTTACTCAGTCTGAACAAAACTATTACCCCTTACCCTTCAATTTCTCAGAAAATATTTATATCGTTCCACTGTACGCTTCGTGAATTACGCCTCTTACTTGATACAACTAGTGTTGTATTTTATATTACGAAACAAAATACTCTCTGAAATCCTATATCTTATTATTCATGAGTATTACAAACCCTTTGCGTAAGCTGTATATGTCGATTACCCCCACCCCTTAACTTAACAAATGCAAACTTTGCAAATGATTTTTGATGTTGTCCTCCCTGGGCACAGGGTAAAATTAACCGACCGCTTGACTGTGCACGTACATTGTTGAAATCGGTACATTCGCTAATGGAATAGGACGATTGGGGTCGAGTGGCGAAATCGAGTGGAAACAAGTATGTGTATATCAGCAACATGATATTGTGAATAGGTCACAGCACCTTGTCCCAAATGCATGTGGTTTCGGTATATAAAGATCATGCGAGATAACAAGCAAGTCGTGTGATAGAATTAAATGTTTTTGTTTGCATAAATCAGAATAGTTTCAACAAAAGAAAAATAAACAAACAAACAGATAAAGTATACTTATGGTCTATTTTCTCTATTTAGAATTCTAAGGAGAGCGTCGGCTTGTTCATGCTAGCCAATATTTGTCTCGCGTCTCTGGTTGCATGCTTCGGTAGCCTTCAACAGAAGGCCATCGTTCTATTAAAACGGTGTCATCCCAAAGCCAATTCTTAACTAGAATGACGAAAATATTCGTTGTAATTCGCCTTGTGGCCATGCCGTGCTGATGAGCCATAAAAACCTAAAAACATCCCCATCGTTACCATAAATGTGCAAAATGATTGGCTAAACACCAAACTTCAGTGCAAAATGATTGACTAAACACCAAACTCCACCCAGATCGACCAGATCAGCATCTTTAATTTTGGGGAATTCCAATGCTGCGGAATAAAAATAACTTGTATTACACAAAGTGATGTGGACGTTCTGAAAATGATGCTGGCAACACGGGTTGTAAACGAGCAGCACTAGATGATTGTCTTTTTTTTCTCTCGATACCATGTAATAATAAACTATTTGAGATAGAACAAGTTTTAGGCCGACAAAAAAAAAATTGTCTGGTAGTGACGCTGGGTCAGTATAGGCATGTGTTCCACATTTGATTCTGCCAACCCGTACGTTCATTATGGGCCAAATATGTATAGTGTACGTGCCACTTTGACCTTTTTGCCACCTTGTTTACGCCTTTGTAACGAACAACGTACTGGAAATTACTCTAGTTTATAGTCGTATTATCTCGTCTGCCCGACAGGTATGGAGAACTATGAAATTCTATTTCTTTTCTTGACTCTGCTTGTACTTTTGGCAAATTATCTTTTATTTTCGTTGCAAGAAAATGGACGTATACATGTCTGCACAGCTCTTATCGGCACCTCAGCACAATACTGGCTATGTGGTACCGATTAAAATGTAAGTTCTACAAATGTAAATATAAAGAATGAGGAAAACACTCATTTGAAGAGACAATGAAACAGGTCACGACTTCATCACCTTTTTACGATTTCTCAAGGGAACGTAACTTTAGGCAAATCCACTGGGAGAAAACTATATATAGGTTTGACTGGACATAACACACCTTTAGTAGCAAATCTTAAACTGTAGCGGTTCGTTCCCCTTTCACATCTGTGTTGTCGTGTTTAAATCGTGATTATTAGATTTACATGTGCTATCTTGTATGAGGATAGCCAAGCTTCAATATTGCAACTTAAATTATGGCCATTGCATTTTGATGGTGGATGGGTAAACATTTCTCAAAATTCCTTTGTCTTCGTCTAAAATCATTTTATTACGTTCCAATCGCTAGAGTTCTATATTTTAGTAAATGCGAATCTATAAACAATGCAACTGTGTTTTAAGTTTTCACCTTCTTTTAGTTTAAAATCTGGTACAACGATAGTTTTATTTGATTTTGATTATAGCACCAAGTACCAGGTTTTCCATTATAAAGATAATAGATTCGGTTTTTGCTCGTCTTATACGTGCTTGGTGGCCTAATTACCTTTATACAGCTCGTCTAATACGTGCTTGGTGGCCTAATTACCTTTATACAGCTCGTCTTATACGTGCTTGGTGGCCTAATTACCTTTATACAGCTCGTCTAATACGTGCTTGGTGGCCTAATTACCTTTATACAGCTCGTCTTATACGTGTTTGGTGGCCTAATTACCTTCATACAGCTCGTCTAATACGTGCTTGGTGGCCTAATTACCTTTATACAGCTGGTTTCATGGTTTTAAAAACACGATTCTGTTCTCTATTTCTTGCCACGAATACAATTGGGTTATATAGTTATTCTTGTCCATCGGTCCGTCCAGTTACGTTTTACGTTTATGTAAAGACTCGGTCACTGTTTCCTTTATTAAGCTATGGTTGCATCTTGGTATGTACACTATTAAGCCGGTGTGACCTATATTTCACCAAAAATAGGTCTCTGTGGCGGGACAGCTTATATGTTAGAACCATTATAGAATATGCCGATTTAATGGTTTTGTTAAATTTAAATAAATATTTAATTTGTCCATACTGAGTCTTTACCATTGCGCCTCCAGGGAAGGTCAATTACCAGTAACGTGATCATGTTATGTATTGAATGTAGGAATGAATATTACACTACTCCCAATATATCGTTATTATTTAAACGTTTAAGATGCACATGCAACCTGGTATGCGAGTGGTTCGTGGACCAGACTGGTCATACCAAGGAAAACAAGATGGTGGAGAGGGTTACGTGGGCACTCTCGTTTATGTCCCAAAACAGGACGCCTCGGATGGTATGGTTACAGTAGTATGGGACACAGGGAGAGAAGTTAGATACAGGGCAGGACAAAACGGGAAATATGACCTCAGGGTACTTGATAATGCTACTGCAGGTAAGGCTTTTTTTTATATCTTTCTTTATCTATTGACGGATTTGAAAACCCTTCTGTATCAGACACACACAAACACACATACACACACACACACACACTATCCTAGATATAGTCGTATCCATATCTCGAAATTATTCTGGAAAGTCCAGCTGATGTTAAATGCTGTATTAATAATAATAATAATAATAATAGTAATAATAATAATAATAATAATAATAATAATTAAAAATAAATAATAATAAAAATCATACATCAAGAAGAAATATGCTGAATCATTCATGAATATTGAAAACATTAATAAATCAGCAATTTAGTACATGTTTTCATATTATTGTTATTTTTGTACATTTATTTCAAAGCCTTTATTAGCTTCAAGTTTTCTAGAATAGTTTGTGTGAGAGCGCGTGCCGTATAAGTAACAGTTAAATGATATCATAGATTTTCTGAGTAGACCAGGTAGGGGAAAATACAGTTTCACGTACTTCTGGGTATATTAAACGTTTACTTCGATATTTGAAGATATGCTTCCATTTTAACATTATTGTTCTGTCAAGTATTCATCATAGAGGTACGACTATATATTTGGAAATAAAGTCTCGCAACTTAATAGCCCATGTCTACTAATTCAGTCACAACGATTTATCAATATTATGTTGAAGAAAAAAAAACGATACAAAATCTCTCTCTCTCTCTCTCTCTCTCTCTCTCTCACACACACACACACACACACACACACACACAAGCGCACACGCACGGAGATATAGGGACGATTATTTTGTATTGTTCCTGTCTACTAACTCAATCAATCCCTTGTATAGGGAATATAATTCAAATTTGTCAAGAGACGAGAGAAAGTAAAATATGATTACTTTGTATTGTGTTTTATTTATATATTTACTTATTCGTTTTGTTTTATTTCTTCACACAGTTAAATGTTTGAATCAACAATTATGAAAATGAGTCTTTAATCGATTTACCGAATTCGGTGTTGTCTCCTAGCATGAACAAATCAATTCCAAATGGCTTGGCATGTTCGGTTTTTGGGACTTCGGCTGGTATTCAAATATCGTGTCCTTCAAACACCGAAAAAGTATGTTCTGTTTTAGAATGACTCTTATTTTGTTTAGAAATAAAATTATAATGTTTGATAATTCGTTAGGAATAAACATATGAGAAACAAGTTAATTATAATGTGTTTAGTTAAACGGGGAAATAAAATAAACCTTCGGGATTCTTTTTGATATCGAGTTCTTTCTTCATGGTCCGGCAAACATTTGCTTTGAACAAACTATGTAGAAATGACCTTTATAATAAGATACCTCCGGAGAAGACAGTCACCATTTTCCATTTTTCAGGTGTAATACAAGAATTTATAACCTGCGATGAATGCAACCAGAAACCAATTCAAGGTACACGCTGGAAATGTACTACCTGTGTCGACTTTGACCTGTGTACAGCCTGTTACATGAGAGGAAAACACAACATCGCTCACCCATTTGTCCGAATGGATACTAGCATATCTGTTGCGTATGTTTCATTATATATATATATATATATATATATATATATATATATATATATATATATATATATATATATATATATATATATATATATATATATATATATATATATATATATATATTTATTTATTTATTTATTTATTTATGTATTTGTTATGTACACTGTATCAATCATGAACCACGAGATGTATAAATTTGTCATTCAAAGGAAACGAGGCTTTCCGAGTTTCCTTTTGATGAAAAATTTATACGACGAGTGGTATATCATTGATACAGAGTGCATACAGTGCATATATTTATTTATATCACATACAAATACATATATTTCCCCTTTGAACGGAGTTCAGATTTACCACAGGCAGCTGTGTATTGACCGACTGAATCAACTCCTCACATCATTTCATACAGTTTAGCCCGTATCTTGCTACGGTGGTCCAGAGAGAGAGAGAGAGAGAGAGAGAGAGAGAGAGAGAGAGAGAGAGAGAGAGAGAGAGAAAGAAGCCTTTGGACATTTTCTTATTTAATTAATATTAATTGATTTGTAGGACATTATAGTACACTTAACAAACAAAAACAACAACAAAACATAACACAAGTCACATTATGTGTACCATGTAACCGAGAAATTTACCGTATAATGTCGACATGATTTGCAACTTTGTATCATTGATAAACACTGTAGATAAATCCCAAGGAAAGTGCACACGTATCGTTACAACGAACCATATTATTGTGGGTTACTTGGCGTAATTTCTATTTCAAGATTTTAATCCAGCCCAAATTCCTGTTCTCTCTCACTCCACATTTCTGCGTAGTTTGTCCGTTATGCATGAGAGGGAAGGGGGAACAGAAAGTAGAAAGGATTGTGATGAAAATGTGTACCATATTAAATTCATTTAGAAAACGGTCACTATTGATTAATGTGTGGAAATTGATCGTTGATCTAGAATCAACTGCAGACGGTTGCGAGAATGTTTATATATGCGTATTATTGCACCATGGGCGGATCAAAATTTGATATACCAGTACTATTGGTGTATCACATTGCTTTATGCCAATACTTTAAATGCCATGTTATTTTTAATGTATATGTGCAATTGTTCTCTTACCTATCGATACAAAGTCAAATGGATAGGTGTTTACCGACAATCTGAAATACAATTTCGCAAGAAGGACCAAATTATTTCACCATGGTCATTGTTCATTTTGGCGATATCAGACTCAAAGCAAATACACAAAGACTCGTTTTCCGGTGATAATATCCAAAACAAAATGCCTCTGATAAGGGTAACCTAGAAGGAAATTGGTGCAATTGTTTTAAATTAACAAAACAAACTAAAAAAGCCCCTTCTCTTATTTTGCCTTACCACATTAGATGTTATAAATGTTATTATTAACCACTACATTGGTTAAAATGAAAAAAAAAAATGAAAGTGCGGATAACTAAGTTAAACTTTGAACAAAATGAGTTCGATAAGAATTAAATAACAGTTGCTCGAGAACAATAAAGGAACCGGGGGTGGGGGTGATGGGTCGGTTGTGAATAGTCAGTTCGTTCAATCGTATACGGGGGAGTTGGTTCTTAAAATTCTTTATTAAAATTCGAAGAAACAAGTAACTCATAGATTTGTATCAAGAATACTTGATACGAAAATTACTTTTAAACTGTGGTTTTTTTTCTTTCTTTCTTTTGAATCATGGGATGTCAACACTTTTTGATAGAAGACTTTAAAAAATTGCGTACAAAGGACGTAGAATAAAAGAAACTGCTTTTAAGGAACGGATTTGTCCTTCCTCAATGTTCGAAAACTGACCTAGACGCCTATCATAAACAGACAAATGGACGGACCTAAATGAGTAACAATATGAAAGCACTAAAGAAACTTAATCTATAAACGCATGTACAGCTTTGAACACGTGTATATTTTCTTTAAGTGTGGCCCTACCGGCAAGAATGCACACGAAGCCCATACAGTCGCAAGGTATTTTTCCTGGGGCAGAGGTGATGCGAGGACCACACTGGAGATGGAAGAACGATGATGGTAAACCAAAGATTAATTTTACATAATGAATCCTAAATACGTGTAAATTAATTATAAAATAAATGAAAATAAATTATACTCTCAGTTAAGTAACAATGCATACTTATAAATGCTTACAATGAAAGACATGCTGTATTATCTGAAGAGTTCTATCATCTCTAATAAATATAAACTTAAGAATGTGTTCCGTACGTTATTACATCATTGTACAGACTATGCCGTAATCCATATCGAAGTCAGATTAGGTCGATAAATCAGTCCGTGATGATATTGATTGGGGTTTAGGGGCTGATATTACCTATTCATTAAAGTTGTAGAAATCTACAAAAACGTTTGGTTGCAAACATCGGTATACGTTTTATACATTTACCGGTATTTCTCGCGGCTGTTGAGCTACCGTCGGCTGATGGGTTCATTTGGTGACATGTACATACTATTTCCAGAGCAAAACCTATGTTGTTTGGTGACTTGTAAAGACATGTGGAATAGCACAACCATCTGTCATGTGGCCATTTTGAATTTCGCGCTAGATAGGGTTGTTACCAAATACCAGTAAGTGTTTAAAGCATACACAGGTTTGTTTCAGAATGACTTGCATGCTGAAATATTGCACATTGTAATGAACAGGTAACATCATACCCACATATCGTCCATCAGTATCAACACAGATTCACAGATTTATTGGACTAAAGTTAGATCACACACACACACACACGTGTGTGTGCGTGCGTGTGTGTTTTCATGGATATTACATTCCAAACTGTTCACCGATTCAAAAATATCAACGAAGATTTTGACTATCACATCTTCGACGATAGATACACAATTCATATTTATGTTATCTGGCATCTCTTTCTAGTACTTTAAAAATTCTTTAGGTAAAAATTAACACTTCCGTCTTCCTACCCTTCATTTACAAGACAATTTCACAAAATTCCTTAAGTTTCAAATGTTTCATTTGGTATAGTAGTTGTCTACTCTTGTTTATAAAATGCAATTTCTTTGCAAACATTTTATGCGCCATTCCTGTGTTACAAAATACATCCATTCGATGTTGATTCAACTCTGCTTCGCCCTCATGAAAAAATACTTGTCTCGAGTATAAAAATCTTCACATCTCCCCCAAACGAGAGCAACAAACTGTTTAATATATCGAATCAAAGAAGACAAGGAAATACGACTGCGGAAGTGATAAAAGATCACACGAGGCGCAGTCGTGTTATAGAGACACATTTGCGCAAGGAAGACGCACATTTATTGTGTCCCCTAACACATGACATTCTATGAGAAAATCATTGACTGTTGCTTTTATGAGGTATAATAAATTTGTCATATTCAGGTCTTTTAGGCAGCAGATTTAGTTTATATGTTCAATGTGTCAACAAGCCTATTACTTGGTAAACGTTGTCCATTTTAATTAATTCAGGAGGCGAGGGACTGGTTGGAACCGTTTCCAAGGTCACAGATTGGAACGGGAAGGTGAATTACTACCATGGGGGAGTGGAGGTATTCTGGCAGGTGACGAAGAAAACAGGGACATACAGACTTGGGGGAGAAGGAAGCGTAGACCTGGTTTTAACAAAACCTGGGAAAGGGGATGTCTACTATCCATCACACCTGGCTGTTGTTGGTCAGTAATTTCTCATTTTTGTTGTTGGATTAGTTAAGATCAGAATTCATTTTCTCTTTGTGTTATACGCCTATATCTACCAGAATATGCAGTGTGAAAGAAATTCTATTACAACTTCTGTTTGACAATCTTTCTTCACAGAAAAGACAGAAATGTCTTATAGAAAGGTAAAAAGTAAGTATTAAAGTTGAAATATGCTGCCCCTGATATGTTAGCGTCCCTGATACAATTTTAACTAGACATCCAAACCCAGGTTTGAATACTTACATAATGTATTATTTTCAGGACAGTGGAACTCTACATTTTGCAAATGTTTCAGTGGAAGGCAACTCAGCTGCTCATCCCGTCGCAGTCTTACCGCGGACTATCCATAGGCTCTTTACGGTTTGACTTTTCACAACGTAGCGATTAGTGGAATATAGGCTACTTGAAAATTAACATTTTACAACAGTGTTTAAAAAATAACTGTAATTACGTTCTTTTATGTCTAATGTCTTGGATGAGCAAAACTAAAAACACTCAAAATGTAAACACTAAATAAGAATTTGTTGCAGTAAACACTAAATAAGAATTTGTTGCAGCTAGCACTGATGAATTCTGCCATCTAAATGCAATGTCATAAGAAAAGCATCAATCATCTGACAGTTGCCCCTTTAGTTGAATTCCCTTGCTTTATCTGTTTTGCCTTTACCAAAACAATGCTAGAGATGATGCATATATGTCGTCTATCATCGTCAGAGGCGGCAACGTCAACTGAACGATATAGTTTCTTAAAAAATCTTATAACGAAAAGCGAAACACAACGTTATTTGTTGTGAAATTGAAAACAAATTAAAGTAAGCTAATGTAAGCCTGAATATGGCGCAAACATGTACTAGGGTTGATCAAACAGTTCTATATCAAATTCGGCAAGAAGAAGTTATTTAACTGTTGACAACAAATTGAGTAATCCTTCTCAAAATAACCTCTTTTTGACATAATGCGCTACTCGGAATTCTAAAGGTGCGCTACTCCCATCTTTCAATCTGTGTCCAGGACACGCGCAGCAAACCATCACATGATAGCATTCACAGCAACCCGGTGACTGAAATCCGATGATTACATCGCTATTTTCTTCCGTTTCCACTTAATGTTTCAGATTTGGACAAAGTGAGCAAAAGAGTAAATGTGGTCCGTGTTGTGGGTGATTTAGGTTTTCAAGGCCAAATATATTTGTATTCTGCATTACAGGCTTGCATGGGTGTGCGGGAACGTATTCCTGCTGCAATATAGATACTTTTGGGCATAGTCTTTTGTAATTTACATCTCACGCAGTATTGTTGATTCACTGTGGTGTTCTTTGTTACCCGGTTGTTCAAAATTATTCCTTGTGTGTTGCAGAACATAATGCACATAACCTTTCCAGCAGATTTGGAAAGACAGGCTTTTATAGGCCATGGTGAACCTGTGAGCTTCAATACACTGCTTTGTCTTTTACCATTTAGTTCAAAGTATAAGTTCCTTCACATGTAATGATCTTATTTAAGAAGTCATAACCTTATTCTGTGCACCTGGTTAATAATTCCCTGCATATCTTTACTCTTAAACCCATTTTTTATTTATCACGCCATCCGAGCACCCAGCGGGCATAGACCTTGTGCATTCCTAATTCTTTGGTAAGAATATTGTCTGCACTTCCGTATGAAATATCAAAATTTTCTGATAGCTTTTTACAGTAACACGTCTTTCTTCCTTCACTTATAGTTTACTCTTTCCTTTAAAAGAAATGTCTTTGGCCTTTTCTCATATCATCTTCAATAGTCTTGCCATCTCTAAAACGTTACGTCCATCTACTCACTCCAGATTTAGCAAGAGCTTTAGGTCCATAAACAGCGCCAAAATCAACCTTTATCTGTGTGGAGGATTTTTCTTATTTTCGCATAAAATTTTACAATCAGTCTGTGTCCAAAAATGGACTCCGCTGTCATTTTGCCAGAGATCTGATTACATGTATTAGGTAGAACATGATGATTTCAATCAGCCAGTGAAGTTATCAGTTTAAAAAATGACGTCACATCCTAAATTGGGATGTTTTAATTATATACAGGCAAACTTTTATGACATTGGATTACTTTGTTTAGCAGATATTCCATTTGTTCTAGATTTTTTTGATCAACTTTCTTACTTTCAAATTTACTACAGACTGTAACAGACTTAAATAGAAACAAAATTAAATATAGCAAGTTC
This sequence comes from Sinohyriopsis cumingii, assembly GCA_028554795.2. Taxonomy (NCBI): domain Eukaryota; kingdom Metazoa; phylum Mollusca; class Bivalvia; order Unionida; family Unionidae; genus Sinohyriopsis; species Sinohyriopsis cumingii. The sequence continues at coordinate 70,170,746 of CM068838.1, read as the reverse complement.
GTTGGCTCTACATGGCTAATTCTCACGCCTCTTACCGCATATCCTGATCCATCCATCTAATGTTTATCAGACACCCACCCCACTCCAGCAGGGATCTCACTCCCAACTCCTGACAGAAACCCAAAGAGGTCATAACATAAAATCCGTCTTATACATAATGCGCCAATAAAAGATGTGCTGATGCATATACAGATGGAAGAATCAACATACGGACAGAAGGATGGAAATAAATTGTTTTCACATTCTATGCTAATGCACGGGTATAAAAGCCCTCCATTGTTACATAGCAAATTCGTCACAATTGCTTACCTCGTCGAAATATACTTATATGTGTGTTGCACTCCAAGATTGATATTGATGCCACATGTACACTTAACGGTACGCATGAGAGAAGTACAATATTTTAGTCTGGTTGGGCTAACAGAAATTATTTTGCATAAAAGAAACAGAAATGATTGCACGTTATTCTAATTTCTCTTCTTGATCGTTTTGAAAGACTTTACCTTGTGAAAATAGCTAGGTTTGGATATACTTTTAAATATACCGTCACGCTTTCATGGATCATTAATTGGATTTCGTTTAATTTATTTATTTGCAATTTATTTGAAAGATGTAATATCGCCGGGGGAGATCATCCTGAAGCGCAGTGATAAAGTCAGAGTAAACTTGGACCTTAAAAGTTTTGAGCAGATGCAGGATAATAAACTCTACGGAAGTTGGAATCCAGGAATGGCACAGGTAAGGACTACTTTCACACAAATTAGGTACTTATATAATCAAGTCACCTTTAAAATCCTGACATGTCGGCTCTTAAACTAATAAATTCCGTTATTGACAGTGATTTTATCCATATTTTATAAATTTATACAAAGGACAGACATTAGTTTTGGTACCCTACTAGTAAAATAATTGCTTAACTTTTTCATATGAAGTTCTTCGTTGTTTAAAGTGTTTGATTTTTAGCTAGATTAATGTTATTTTTGCACATTAGTATTCAAAGCTAAGAGTGCTGAAGATGGTCATGTGAAGGCCTTTCTCAACCGTATAATGGAAAGCAATGTATAGGCCTTTCTGAAAACATGCTTAACGTCCCCTAATTCCTATAGGTGGTGCATGGGTATACTGTTTCCATGTAGTGACCGTCCAGCATGGCAGATAGTTAAAAAGAAAACAATTGTTTCCTAATTGGCTGCCCAGTGAAATTCAATGTGATGGTTCTGCAATTCCATGATGGTATGCACGCTTGTGTTGTGGACAGTGGCGAGTCATCTTAACATTTCCCAGTCACCAATGGAGTCAAGCACGGCTGTATTTTGGCCCCAATCTTCTTCATTAGGATGTTTTCTGGTTGCTTCCTGATGCCTCATGTGACTATGACACTAGGATTGATATGAGATACAGGACTGGCGGCAAGTTCTTCAATCTGAGGATACTGCAGGCGAAGACTAACTTACGGGAAGTGATCGTTCGTGATCTCGTATTTGCTGACAACTGTTCCCTAAATGCTAAATCAGACATGCGACACCTTATGGACTATTTCTTTTCAGCTTGTGACAATTGCGGCCTCATAATCAGTATTAAGAAGACAGAGGTAATGCACCAACCTGCACGAGGAAATCCTTATGAAGAGCCTGTCATTACAGTAAATAGCCAAACTTTGTGGCAGTGAACAAGTTCACCTGCCATGGCAGCACACTGTCGCGTGCAGACCATATTGATGAAACCAATGCCAGAATCGCTAAATCAAGTGTAGCTTTTGAGAGACTACGTGTGTGGGATCATAGAGGCATCAAGTTTACAAACATATCTTAGGGTCAACAAAGCTGTTGTGTTGCCGACCCTGCGTTTTGCTTGCAAAACCTATACGTTGTACCTACGATATCCCATTTTCATATGGGCCGCCTAAGGAAACTGATAAGATGGCATGACACGTTCCCAGTCACTGTGGTTCTCACATGGGTGGGCATTCCAAGCATCCATACCCTGCTGATGAAACCACATTTGAGATTGGCAGATCATCTCACAATGATGATAGAAGAACGACTACCAAACAAGGTCTTCCATAGAGAAGCTGGAGAAGGGAATGTGACCTCAGAGTTGTCAGAAAAACGTTTCAAGTATACCCTCAAATCATCCTTGAAATACTGTAGCTCCAGTATAGATGAGACTCCATCTTGCAGAGTCTCATCTATACTGGAGCTACAGACTTTGAATGGAGGACAATTTCGGAGGCAGTGCAAAAATGCGATCAGCGTAAATCTCAGTACTGCTGCGTGTCCTCTATTGATCAAGCAAAACTAAAGTGGCATATCCGATCAAGTGCATATATGCATAAGTGCGTGTCTCTGCCAAAAATTGTCGGGCACAAAATAAAAACCAATATCTTGATAAATTTAATAACAAACATAGGTGATATGCATATGAAACAGTATTTTCCATAGCAAATAATATGTGTCTATTAGTTAATCTGCAACATCTGGTGTTGTATTCATGCTGCCATATCGGGTGTTTATGTTATATATGTGCTTCTTTACTCATATTGCATTACGAAATAGCGAAACGACACCAGGATTATGGAAATGATCTAAATTAAATAATTTTATTGGTTGTCCTAAACTGACAAGAATAAACAACCTTGATAGTATTAAGGCAAGCTGCTTACTGATACTACTACTACTACTACTACTACTACTACCACCACCCTCTAAGATATATAGATTTGTCCGAAAATCACTTAGAACAGCCATAGGTTTGTTGCACAAACGTTTCATATTAACCGAATGAGCAAATTACAGATCGATTATTTATACCTTGTGTTTAAAAAAACAGATTATATGAAATACAATAAATGAAGCATTCTCTTGACTTTCTGACCATCCAACGAATTGATATTTCTTGTTTTCATCATAAATAAAAATCTTTTATATTCCGATGAAAACATTTTCCCTGACTAGATTCACAATTGTGACGAACTTAGCTCCTATCTATATTTACTGAACTTTAAACATATAATGTCTTTGAAATAATCTTCGAGACCGAACTCAGTTTTGATATGTTTATGTGTTGACTATGTATTAGGATTTGGTAATTTTACCGTTCCACTCTGATAAAACAAAACATTTCTTACCCTTTATTACTGATTTGACTCAAGGCAAATAACATGAAGCTGAACAGGCATAAATTAATATATTATGAGTTTTTCGTGCAACAATCAGCATTCTCCGGAGGCTGGGCCTGTTGTTCAATGCAAGCATCTTGATTTTGAAGAACTCCCAATAAGGGGGAGATACTGTACCTTTTGGAAAGGCCTGTCCATAAACAGTGATGCTATATAACCCTCGAACTATCTTTAGTCATGTGTTTATAAACATATATACATTTCGGGACCCACCAATCTCGGAATAAAGAGGAGTAGGGTGTCTCTTTTATTTTGTGTATTTTTCAAATGAATATTTTTGTTGGTCACAACAGTGTAGTGGCAGAAGATTCTTTGCAACGAGCTTGGCCCTATCTACCTGCTTATGTATGTATAAACAGTTTAGTTATGTAAAGTTCCATTCATCGTAGACAGCTATCCTGGTGTGTCCTTTGGCAAGGCAATTTACTCCAATTGTCTGGGCACTGAATAACCTACTTGTGTTGATGTGACGTAAAACACTAAACCAAACAAACCTATTCATCTCAGACAGACTTTTTCTGGTAGGTAAAACTCTGTTGTCTTATGTTCACATTACAACACGTGACTTGTCCTTACAGCTATAATATTTGTTCTGTTCATCTACCAATGTTTGTTTAATTTCTGAAACATGCGGCAGTGAATCATGAAATAAAGTTGGAGATCTCACAATGGCATCTACTCATCCTTCATTTTTTGATCCCCATGGACCAACATATGTATGCAAAGATGTCATATGCAAGACAAAAATACAAATTTGTTGAAACTTGCATTAAATCATGAAAACCATAACACTGCTAACTTAGCGATTTAGGTTATTAGTGCAAGGAAAGCTGCGTTAGCAGAGGTCCATGTTACTCGCTTTGCATCATTTAAATATAGCTACACCACTCCCTCGATAACTCGCGCACATCGGTGTCCAGAAACATCGACCGCACTATAAGTGAGGCGCGAGTTATCGAGGGACCTATAAAATAAGCCCAAAACTAATAAAGTGATTGACGACATAACGGAGAAATAAGGGGGGGGGGGGTTTAGGCAGATTATACTGGTGAATACTCACTTTATAATCGTTCTGAGATTAACTGTGAATAAATATCTCTTCATAACGGTGTACTTTATTATTTCCTCATAGGACAACGTTAATTTCAGGATAAATTACAGTATATTGAGGCGATCATCAAAAACATTATTCCACGTGGTTTCCGTTTGCTTAACATGTGTACCACTTCACACTGTGTACTACGTTACTAATTTTTATGTTGAATTGGATACATCTAGTTTTATTGTTTCATCCAAATTAGACGTTTTTTTATATGCAAAAGATCGACTCTTTCCGAGAAACAGTGTCAATCGAACGATAGATAGATAGATTTGAATGAGATAGAAGTAAAATGGAAAACAAACAAAAAACCAAAAAAAAAAACCAAGGGTTAATCGGTACTAACATTTAATTGGTCTACAAATTAAAACAATGTAAATTAGAACAAGTTTATACTTGCCGTTTGTGCCACGCTTGACAAATATCAATTCACTTTTTGAAAAACTCAGTTAATTTTTTTGTGTGTGTTACTCCTTGGTTTCTCTGCCGCCGAGCAAAATCCCTCAGATTTCTCAACTGCATGAGCTTTACGTAGTCCACATTTTGGGTCTCCAGCCACCTTATGGCAATATCAAAATATTTGATTGCTTCCTGTGCAGAGGGGTGGGGGTGCAACATCTGCGTCTGCATCACTTTCAACACTTGTATTACTCCTGTTAGAATCGTCTTCTGCTGCAAATTTGTTCATTGTAGAATTAATTATAGTTTCATCTGACATGTATTCGGCTGTGGGGCAATCATTGTCAGCACAAATCCACTCCCCCATATCAAGAGAAACGCCCATCTCATGACCATGAGTCTGTACAAATTTCTCCCAAACAGCCTCGGCATTAATGACATCAGTTTCACTGAAACATTCGAAGTCACTATCATCATCGTTGTCTCTGTTACTGTTTTGCCTTTACGTCAAAGGCAGCTCCAAGACCCTTAATCCAGCATCCCAGGTCTCTTGTAATCGATTTTTTTTAATGCAACAAACACTTCCCCAAGGTGTTGATCAAAACAAAGCTGGCATGTACATGTAATTAGGTTCTTACAGAAGTACTCACGGGTTTCGATGTGACGGTTGATTGACTTTTCATGTTTTCAATGATTAGAATATGTTGTGATTATAATGTTTACACTGTAACGGAATTAAAGGATTAGAACATGACATTTCACACAGGAAGACGTTTTAATTGGTGTTTATTTCATTCTCTGTCGCCACCTGTTAGCATTTACCAGAAGTTTTCATTGATAGCTATTTCACCAGACTGTTTACAGTATACTGACAACTATTTATCATAAAAACTTACATAATATATGATATCTTTAAACAGGTCTCGTCAGGATTTTAAAACAGGACTTTCTGCCTCTGAATTCAATCACTAAATATCAGTACATTTTCTCACTCGGCCACCAGTCAAAGCCTTTGAACTAGCCGCCTAGCTGTTGCATCATGTTCTTTTTTTAATGTACTCTTATAAAATGGCAACAGTACATCAAAGAGTCTTTCAGTCACTGAATTCTGTCATTGGAAATATCAGCACAGTTAACTGATACAAAGCAGGTGGCTGAAACAGGACCAGCAAATCTTTTGAATTTTCCCGCGCACCTATTACATGCGTACGGAAGATATCCGCCTCAGTGATTTTCTGCGTCCCAGATCAAAAATTGGCGTCCAAATACACGTAATTAAGCATTTTCGAGATCTCTGAAATTAATTCTTCTTTAGAACTTGCAAATTTCAAAATATGGATTATATTTTTACGGGCATTAATCACCATTTTCGATGATAAAACGAGCATTGTATCAATGTTTAATTTATCAATTCTTATCGTAATTTTTTCATGTTCAGCATATTTTATCGAGGGAATGGTGTATTTCGGTAATGGGAATAATGAGGTGGTCACAAAAGTTATCGTCTTCTAGCCTGGGTTCATCTTCGCTAGCCAATGTTATGATAACCTTATCTACACTGTCACAGGATAAAGCCGGGTTGGGACTGGATTAGGGAAGACACCAAAAGCAACTGCGTTTACAAGATGTTTATTTATAAACGCAATTTAAATGTAACAAATCTGACACCATTATAATCAAAAGATAAGGAAAATTATAAAGTTCCTAACATGGAACTATCAACAATTAACTCAACGAAGAAAACAAAACTCCAAATTAATTTAACGAATGGAATTTCAAAACAAACGTGAATCCTATCACCGACCAACAAAATAAAAGTGACCTACACCTCAATATAAAAAGTCTTGAAGGTATCGTTCAAATAACGCTTTAGAAAAGAATTGTAAATTACTAACCTATCGTTCATAAAACGATATTGAAAAGCAGTGCAAATTACGAACCTATAGATCGTAACCAGATATTGAAATAAGAATGAATGAAATGATGAACCTATCAATCGTTCACATAATGGCATTGCAATAGGAATGAATAACATTATAAACCTATCGATCGTTCACACAACGGCATTGCAATAGGAATGAACATCATAAATCTATCGATCGTTCACATAACGATATAGCAATACGTGTAATTATTCGCCCATCGATCGTTCATATAACGATATAGCAATACGTATAATTACTCGCCTATCGATCGTTCATATATCGATATAACAGTGTAATTATGAACGTATCGATCCTTCATAACAATTTAATAGGGATGAAGGACATGAATATATCGATCATTCATATAACGATGGTAATGAATGGAATGATGAACCTATCGATCGTTCATATAACGATAGTAATGAATGGATTGATGAACCTATCGATCGTTCAGATAACGACATAGCAATAGGGATGAATGACATTATGAAATGATGAACCTATCGATCGTTCATATAACGACATAGCAATAGGAATGAATGACATAAATGCAATTGTGGAAATAACATGGAACACTACAACTATAGTGGCGCCCATTTGACGACCAAGATGTTAACTCCGGTTCCACGCGCTCTAGTAAATGGCCAGTGAAGCACCCACGCATGGTCCACTCTTCTCAGTCTGCTGAAAGATCCTTTACATCACAGACTCGTTGGTCGCGAAGCCCTGGTCCCTCGCACTGAGAAAACCAGTTCCCTCTTCCGATCCAATGTCACCAAAACACAGCGTATACGTCACAGGAACCCCAACAGAGTTCTGTGACTCCACATCAAAAGATGTACAAGGCATAGCAGGCATGTATAAAGCAGCTCTACAGCTGGTGACTCCACATCAAACGATGTACACGGCATGGCATTTAGGCAGCTAAAATGATAATTAAACCGTGTAGTACATATGACACGGTTAAGTACTTCTTCAGTCATATATGTAGCGCATGCGCGGACATGAATTCATTACCCAATACATTAATTGTTTAATGCAAACATTGTATAATTAAATACAAGTTGTCTGTTCGGTTGCAACAAATAGCTAACTCGAACCACACCATAGTAGTTATAATATAGCGTTGTATACCCTAGGTATTGACTCTCCGTAGAATTTAGAATAAATATATGTTTCCTGCTCGTTAGCTATTGCATTCAATGAATATGTTTGCAGATAGAAGTCTTTTTGAAACATTAAGGTTCTAAAACATCTAAAGTATAAAAACAATTCTGTCATATAGACGAATAATAATAAAAAATTTCGTTACCTCTACAGCTGGAGATTTGCTCCTGTAAAGGGGTGAGCGTCCTGACAAGACTTGGCGTAATGTGATTTGTTTATAGAGAATTTTATCTATAAGTACACTAGCTGTGACAGATGCGCAGCTAGGTCCTTAGTTTCCCCGCTGCAAGCCATTTCTTCGTGCAGCAAGGTCTGAGTTTCGCTCAGGATTTCGAAATAACTAAGCCGAAAAAATATACCACCCTCTGGTAATGCTGTACGCGGCAACGAAACCAGAGTACGTTTTTGACAACATATACATATTGATATAACTCCTACCCAATTCCATGACATACACCTTGGCATATTGAGCAGATATTTCAGTGCTTCGGGTTTGTGGATTTCACTGGATCCGGCGGTAAGCCCACCGCATCTAACCAAAATTAAGTTGTTCAAATTTGAACACTGTACCTACGTGATCGATACAATGGGAGCACACAACCTGAATGGACTGATAAATAAGCGCTTTTTCAGAACCGGTCCTTGTTTGCACAATTTTTTTTAAAAAAAATATTCAAATAGACTTGTAATGGATTCCCTCTGACACATAGTCATCCTTTCGATGTTAAACGTATAAAGTATCCTTTTTAGGTCAATTGCTAAAACCGTTTTTGGCCGATGTACAATGCACCACGCTATTGGTTAGTTGGCATTATATACTAAGGGAGGCCACACATGAAATCCAATAGTTGTCGCTAGGACAAAGCATCGATATAGCTGTTCGATCAGCCAAGGTGCAGATAGGGATATCAGAACCTTGGCTAGCGAAGATGGTCTGGGTTTGGATGGTAGACAATACTATAGCTAAATCTAAAAATGGCTTCAATCCAAGGCTCATCAAGGATTTATTTTTAACAAATTCGAACAAACGCACGAAAATAGTGTTATCATTATGACTAATAAATCTAAGTAACGTTGATAAAATTCATTTCCAAACTTCCCTAAATTATAAATGCATTTGCTTGGTGTAAAGATTGTGAAGAATGAGAACACCATGCACAAAGTCTATGTTAACTGCTTTGTTTACTGACACTTTTTACCTAACAGAAATGTGTATTTTCCCAAGATCACATATATGAATATTATTTTCTTTAAATGTAAGTTAGAAAATTTTATTTTCTCCTTCAGTGTACAAAAGAAATTGGAACAGTAATTGATCTCCATTATGGGGACAAGACAGTCAGGGTCCAATATGTGGACTCCAAAATCTGGGCAGTTAACAGGCAGGCGCTTGTACGGGTAGGTTTGAATATGTATGTATGTATGTATGTATGTATGTATGTATGTATGTATGCATGGATGCATGTTATATATGTTTGTATGTATGTTACGGCTCTCATCACCTAGTATACACTCAACTCTCCAACTCTCATCCCTTTCGTCTATGCATACAGCCCTCAAATGGATGGAACCTAGTTGTGCATGTGGTCATTAGCACGTAGTGGACATACTCGCATGGCGACCCAGTAATTAAGTCTTCTCTATATACACAGTCACTCCGTATAAGAGGATGCATGATAAAATGAAATGAAATCATATGGATAAAGAATATTATCATATAGGTTATATAATTTATTATTCGATCCCTATAGTCACACTGTATTTAGGAGATCATTCTGTAAAGCAATTATTTTAAGAGAATACTTCGATTTTAACTGACCTGTCTCTTTTCATCTTCAAACTAAAAGTTTTATAAAGTCCGTACCTGAGCTAGTTTTCATTATGTCTCTTGGGTGATGTATTTTCTAAGCCCTCTCAGAATATTTATGGCCAATTTTGCTTCCATTTGCAAGTACCACAAAATCTTGAACCGTGTTTGTGAAATGTTTTTGTAAATGCTGGGAGGCAAACTACTATTTGTCCCAGGGCCCCGAGTGGCCGAGTGGTCTAAAGCGCTCACCGTTACGGATCACTGCCATCTCACTTCTGTCTGCGTCGGTTCGAGTCTCGGATTCGGTGAGAAAGCTTGCCAGTAACTTCTCGTGGGTCGGTGGTTCTTCCCAGTGTTTTTCCGGGTACTTCCTCCACCATTAATACCGGCCGCCATGTATAGCCTATATTGTGCTGAAAAATGGCGTTAAACCCTACAACAACAACAACAACTATTTGTCCATTAGTCATGACATTCCTCGGTCTTTCGCATTTTGTAATGACTGAATCTGTTTGATATTTGTATGTATATGCTCTCAAATGATTATTGTCAGTGTGTTGAAACTTCATGGCTCTCACAACTGCGGACTTTGATAAAATCTGAAATAAAAATGCTGTCGAAAATTATCTCAACACACTTGTGGCAGTGTGCAAAACGCGCGAAAGTTCTTCATGCACCGGTCATTAGCATGATTTAAATCAGATTGTCAGCTTTACATTATTAACATAAGAAGATATGTTCAAGGAACTCCACAGCTTTACATTTATTATTACTGTAAAAATATGTTTTAATGTAGGTCCACAGCTTTACATTATTAACGTAAGAAGATATGTTCAAGGAACTCCACTTCTTTACATTATTACTGTAAAATATATTTTAATGTAGGTCCACAGCTTTACATTATTACT